>OX465290.1:104277813-105743840 GCA_949987695.1 Merzomyia westermanni | reverse complement strand
GGTCGGCGTCTCCTGACCGGACTGCTATGCCTTAATGCATCAGCATCATATCACTTAATGTACTGGTTTATACTACGCTCGGTTTGAAAAGTACACGAAAATCGACAAATAAGTTTCAAAACATTTTATTGTAAATTCAAGCATCGAATAAGTATAAAAATATATATGAAAATAAAGATAATTCAGTACATTAAACCATTGCAGTAAACTTACATAAAAATACATTCGCTATCGAAAGAAATTTTCTGTTGCCACATTTTAAACGAACATAATCTATATACTCGTATATAAAAATGTAGCCGTTTTCCGCGTTGTGATGAACTTTACGGAGAATGGCTGAACCGATTTTAACCAAACTTTGCCACATTGAAGAGACACATGTGGAGAAGGTTTATAACTAAAAAGGGGGTTATCAGAAAAGGGGGCGTGGCACCTCCCATACAAAGAAATTTTTTCAAGCAGAATATCTGTGAAAGGGTTCAAGGTAGAGACCTGAAAATTGGTATAGGCCTATATGATATCAAAAGCATTTTCACACACAAAAAAAGGGGTTATTTATCTTTTTTTATTTTAAACAACCACCATTCGACCGCGGTGCTTTCGAGCCACGGCCGTTCCAGCGAAGCACCACTGCCGCAGTTTTTCATGGTCCTATCTCCCCGTCTATAGAGGAACCAGCCTAATACAGTCCACAACAACAACATTAATTACAACTTGGATCAATCCATCACAGCCAAACACATTTGGAAAAAACTCAATATTTCAACGCTGTTACAAAATCAGCCATAACAACATAAAAAAAACACTCTGCCAACCAAGTAGCTGCCACAACTAAATTAGTTGGAACAGTTAACACAACTCGCTGTCACAACGTACCACAGATATTTTACAACAAACATCAGCCGATTAGCACATCAAAGCACGTAAGTTCTGTGTTTCTTGAAACGTTTTATCCAGGTTATCCAGACCAGTGTGACCAGGTTAGCCTTTTCGAAGCTAGATTTAGCCTTTTTTTTGTCATTTAGCCTCATAATTTTGGTTTTAGCTTCGTGGTTTTTTTCTAGGCTTTTTGTACTCCAAACCTTTTCTGGTCCCAACACCATATTTTTCATACAACTTCGCGAAATATCGTATATGAAATTAAAATTGAATGTAGGTAGTATTGATGACGAAATACAGAAAATT
The DNA here is from genome assembly GCA_949987695.1 of Merzomyia westermanni. NCBI lineage: Eukaryota > Metazoa > Arthropoda > Insecta > Diptera > Tephritidae > Merzomyia > Merzomyia westermanni. The sequence continues at coordinate 105,742,655 of OX465290.1, read as the reverse complement.
ATTCGTATAAATTTTCAACTATTTTTAATGGAGTGGATAACTCAATTGCGACATCGCCTACCTGATAATATGAACTCTTTACAAAAGATACATTTTTTTTCAGTTTATAATCCCTTGAAAGTTTCAAGAAAAAAAGTCTAGGTATTCTCCAAATAAGTAACATTGATTGAGCTGCAGTGGCGAAAGCTAATAACCGTACAGTAGATAAGTGTGACCTCTACCATTAAATTTTGAGCGGAAGTCCGAGAAAATCAAATTCAATAAATAGAACTATTCGAATTCGTATTTAACTTTTTGGTGTTACTTTTCAGTAATGCGGAGGTTGAATGAATTTTTAGGGCCATGAACATTTTAAAAACAAAGTTAAGAAACAGATTAAAAATTAAAATGCTTAACTCGCTGCTTAATGTTAGATGTTCGTTAAAAAGCTTATCCAAATGTTGCACTGATTTTGAAATTACCAATGATCTCACATCAATGATAAATACCCAAACTTTGTACACAGACTCAGCCTCTTCTGATTTATTAGACGAAGATTATTATAAAGCTAATTAGTTTGTAGAGATTTTTCTATAGTATGTATTTCTTTGAAAAAACTCCTAGTCAAAAAAATTTGCCTGATATGTGTTGAAATATGAATAGTTCCTTTAAATTATGTATACAGCTTTATACGAGTATACAAATAGTTTAAACTAAAATAAAAAGTTTGAAATGGATTTCGTAAGAAAATTTCTGACTTTTTTTTAGCTTCTTTTTTTTAATTTTAGCCTTTTCTAACCTTTATTTTTTTTCGATTTAGCCTCTTTTTTTTCTATCACCTGGTCACACTGATCCAGATACAGCGCAACGCAAGAGGTACCATAACCTCACATTCACTTTAAATCCACTTAGCCTGTCGATCATTCCCCTACAGTCAATTCTACTAGTTTTATACTAGTCAAATACTAGTTTGTCAAACCAGCTCAACTAGTTCGAGTTCTGTAATTTTTTCATATTAGCAACTGGTATTTTTAACACGGCGATGGCCTACGAGATGGCAATTGGCCGCTTCTGCATCAGCATTATACCAATTGGCATACTAGTCAGCCTCTGCATCGGCAATATACCACTTGATATACTAGTCATTACATACATCAATTTCATACCATTCAACATACTAGGCCGTATATACACCAGGAGCATACCAGTTGGTATACTAGTCAGTATATACATCAAGATCATACCAGTTTACATACTAGTTCATAAATGTATCAGAATCATCGCAGTCGGCATACTAGTTACAATATATATCAAGATTATACCAGTTTACATATTAGTTCATAAATGCATCAGCATGTTGTTGTTGTTAACAGTGCTTCGCCCTGCCCAATTGGCTCGATCACTCTAAATTGTCATCAGGCTCTTTTAACGGAAGTCCGAGGAAATGCGCAGTTTCCACAGGGTTGGACCAGAGTGATGTGGGTGTTAGAAGAGTGGGTTCAACTGAACAGGAAAAGAGATGTATGGTATCATGAGGGGTCATACCACATGCAGGGCATGTATTTGGTATGTTGGGGTTCAGTCTGCATAAGTAAGAGTTTAACCTATTACAATATCCAGAGCGAAGTTGTGCTAGTATGACTCTAGTCTCCCTCGGAAGTACACGCTCCTCTTCAGCCATTTCAGGTGGTTGAGTATTAATAACGGGATTCACAGGCCGAGATCTGAGGGATCTGTCTACCGACTCAGTGTGGAGGTCATTTAGAGCCCGTCTATTTTTCCGCAGATCAAACGGCAAAGAGATATGATGCCGGATCGCATCGTAATGCTTACGGAGATGTCTCCTTATGTCTCTGGGGGGCGGTGCTACATCCAAAAGATGTCGGTTTAGATGACTAGGTTTGTGACAGTTCAGAAGGAACTGTCTACTCAAGAGTTCCGCGTGCTCTTGAGCATTGAGCAATTTCGCCTCTTGATGGAGGTGAGACTCAGATGACATAAGCAGGCATCCCGTAGCGGTTCTGATGGCGGTGTTTTGGCAGACTTGCAATTTCCTCCAATTGGTGTCAGAAAGGTTGGGCGACCATATAGGCGCAGCATAGTCAATAACCGGCCAATAGCCTTATATGTAGCAAGCAATGTTTCTTTGTCTTTTCCCCAAGTACTGCCGGCCAGTGACTTGAGGATCTTATTGCGGCTCTGTACCTTTGAGGCTATTGCGGTGGCATGACCAGCGAAGGTGAGGCCGTTGTCAAATGTTGTCAAATGTTGGTGGTTGACAGTAGGTAGAGGTACTCCATCTACGTGGACATTTAACTCTTGCCCCATCTGCGCATTCCATGTAGTAAACAGGGTCGCCGTAGATTTAGTCGGAGACAGGGTCAGATTACGCTCGGTGAAGAAGCTGGAAAGGTCATGGAGGTAACTGTTGATTCTTATACAGAGTTCATCAATGGAGGGACCCTTGCCCGAGGCCATTATCGTGCAGTCGTCAGCGTAGGAAACAATGGAGACTCCCTCTGGTGGGGGGGGGGGGGGGGGGGGGGGGGGAAGTCTCGAAATATAGAAATTAAACAAGAGGGGAGAGAGAACACCACCTTGCGGCACCCCTTCTTTTATTCTTCGTGGTCTAGATTTCTTGTTCCTAAATTTGACTGTTGCCTGTCGACCATTGAGGTAATTAGCGGTCCACCTCTTAAGGCCGGCAGGGAGCGGTGTCTCATCCAGGTCTCGGAGGAGAGTGGCGTGATTGACCGTGTCGAATGCATTTGACAGATCAAGTGCCACGAGAACCGTCCTATGGTTTGGTGGATTTTGATTCAAACCGTTGTTAATCTGCGTTGTAATGGCGTTCAAAGCGGATGTCGTGCTGTGATTTTTGCGAAAACCATGTTGATGATCGGCCAATTTTAGATTTGTAACGAAGTAAGGAAGCAGAATGGACTCTAACAATTTCGCTACCGGCGAAAGGAGGGATATCGGACGATAGGACTCTCCTAGGTTCGCCGGCTTCCCTGGTTTTAATAGGGGAATTACAATCGCTTGTTTCCATATCTCAGGTATAACGAAGGTAGTTAGAGAGAGATTGAAGAGAGCCGCTAAATAATTCTGTCCTTCATGGCCAAGGTGTTTGATCATCTTCATGGCAATTCCGTCGGGTCCGATGGATTTTGAGGGTTTGGCCTTCATTATGGGTTCCTTAACCTCTGCGGCTGAGACGGCAATGGGCGCAATAGAGTGTTTGTGTTTGCGCGCACGTCGGAAGGCTCTTCTCTTAGTCCTATCCGCAGGTGGATGCATTATAAACAGCAGGCAAAAGGAGCTCGCGCATTTCCTGGCGTCCGATTTGACACTGTCGCCGAACGCAATGACGACCTTGTCTTTGTGTTTGGTCGGATTGGATAGGGCCTTGACAGTCGACCATAGTTTGCCGACTCCGCCGGAGAGGTTGCATGTCTCAAGGTGTTGTTTCCACTTGGTCAGCTTGTGTTCGTTGAAAATCCTACGGATTTCCGCATTGAGATCTTTTATTCTGGGATCTGCGGGATTGATAAGTCTCACTTGGTCACGTTCTCTTGCCATCGCCGCAGCTTCTGCCGGGAAATTCGGACGAATTTCTGGTAATCTGCCAGCAGGAATAAAGCGGCATGAGGCTGCATCGATGATCTTGCGAAACTCTCGTTCGCCTTTGCATACGTCCGTTGGAGTGGGTAAGGCAGCGAAGGAGCGCTCTGTATATTCAGTAAAGCAGTCCCAGTCCGCTTTGGTGAAGTTGATGTATGTTATTTTATCAGTCGTTATGAAGTCGGTCGGTCGTTCAACAGAGAGTAAGATGGGTAGGTGGTCTGAAGCTAATGTAAGCATCGGCCGCCAGATGACAAAGTTAATAAGGCCCGCGCTCGTTATGGAGATGTCTGGCGAGCTGTGACAGTTACCTGCCACCCTGGTGGGGGCATCTCCATTGACTGTACAGAATGCTGAGTTATCTATTTGGTCTGCAATTGCCTGTCCTCTACTGTCTGCTGGCAAGTTGGACTGCCAGAGATCGTGATGTGCGTTGAAGTCGCCTAGGATTAGGCGGTTATCGCCCCTTAGCAACGCACTAATGTCGGGATGATAATCTCTAGGACAACACGTGGCAGGAGGAATATAGATGTTTTTGATTTGGAGGTCGGCGTCTCCTGACCGGACTGCTATGCCTTAATGCATCAGCATCATATCACTTAATGTACTGGTTTATACTACGCTCGGTTTGAAAAGTACTCGAAAATCGACAAATAAGTTTCAAAACATTTTATTGTAAATTCAAGCATCGAATAAGTATAAAAATATATATGAAAATAAAGATAATTCAGTACATTAAACCATTGCAGTAAAATTACATAAAAATACATTCGCTATCGAAAGAAATTTTCTGTTGCCACATTTTAAACGAACATAATCTATATACTCGTATATAAAAATGTAGCCGTTTTCCGCGTTGTGATGAACTTTACGGAGAATGGCTGATCCGATTTTAACCAAACTTTGCCACATTGAAGAGACACATGTGGAGAAGGTTTATAACTAAAAAGGGGGTTATCAGAAAAGGGGACGTGGCACCTCCCATACAAAGAAATTTTTTCAAGCAGAATATCTGTGAAAGGGTTCAAGGTAGAGACCTGAAAATTGGTATAGGCCTATATGATATCAAAAGCATTTTCACACAAAAAAAAAGGGGTTATTTATCTTTTTTTATTTTAAACAACCACCATTCGACCGCGGTGCTTTCGAGCCACGGCCGCTCCAGCGAAGCACCACTGCCGCAGTTTTTCATGGTCCTATCTCCCCGTCTATAGAGGAACCAGCCTAATACAGTCCATAACAACAACATTAATAACAACTTGGATCAATCCATCACAGCCAAACACATTTGGAAAAAACTCAATATTTCAACGCTGTTACAAAATCAGCCATAACAACATAAAAAAAACACTCTGCCAACCAAGTAGTTGCCACAACTAAATTAGTTGGAACAGTTAACACAGCTCGCTGTCACAACGTACCACAGATATTTTAAAACAAACATCAGGCGATTAGCACATCAAAGCGCGTAAGTTGTGTATTTCTTGCCACTTTTTATCAAGGTTATCCAGACCAGTGTGACCAGGTTAGCCTTTTCGAGGCTAGATTTAGTCTTTTTTTTGTAATTTAGCCTCATAATTTTGGGTTTAGCTTCGTGGTTTTTTTCTAGGCTTTTTTTACTCCAAACCTTTTCTGGTCCCAACACCATATTTTTCATACAACTTCGCGAAATATCGTTTATGAAATTAAAATTGAATGAAGGTAGTATTGATGACGAAATACAGAAAATTATTCGTATAAATTTTCAACTATTTTTAATGGAGTGGATAACTTAATTGCGACATCGCCTACCTGATAATATGAACTCTTTACAAAAGATACATTTTTTTCAGTTTTTAATCCCTTGAAAGTTTCAAGAAGAAAAGTCTAGGTATTCTCCAAATAATTAACATTAATTGAGCTGCAGTGGCGAAAGCTAATAACCGTACAGTATATAAGTGTGACCTATAACATTGAATTTTGAGCGGAAGTCCGAGAAAATCAAATTCAATAAACGAACCCCCTTTTTTAGAACTGGTCGAATTCGTATTTAACTTTTTGGTGTTACTTTTCAGTAATGCGGAGGTTGAATGAATTTTTAGGGCCATGAACGTTTTAAAAACAAAGTTAAGAAACAGATTAAAAATTAAAATGCTTAACTCGCTGCTTAATGTTAGATGTTCGTTAAAAAGCTTATCCAAATGTTGCACTGATTTTGAAATTACCGATGATCTCACATCAATGATAAATACCCAAACTTTGTACACAGACTCAGCCTCTTCTGATTTATTAGACGAAGATTATTATAAAGCTAATTAGTTTGTAGAGATTTTTCTATAGTATGTATTTCTTTGAAAAAACTCCTAGTCAAAAAAATTTGCCTGATATGTGTTGAAATATGAATAGTTCCTTTGAATTATGTATACAGCTTTATACGAGTATACAAATAGTTTAAACTAAAATAAAAAGTTTGAAATGGATTTCGTAAGAAAATTTCTGACTTTTTTTAGCTTCTTTTTTTTAATTTTAGCCTTTTCTAACCTTTATTTTTTTCCGATTTAGCCTCTTTTTTTCTATCACCTGGTCACACTGATCCAGACACAGTGCAAGGCAAGAGGTACCATAACCTCACATTCACTTTAAATCCACTTAGCCTGTCGATCATTCCCCTACAGTCAATTCTACTAGTTTTATACTAGTCAAATACTAGTTTGTCAAACCAGCTCAACTAGTTCGAGTTCTGTAATTTTTTCATATTAGCAACTGGTATTTTTAACACGGCGATGGCCTACGAGATGGCAATTGGCCGCTTCTGCATCAGCATTTTACCAATTGGCATACTAGTCAGCCTCTGCATCAGCAATATACCACTTGATATACTAGTCATTACATACATCAATTTCATACCATTCAACATACTAGGCCGTATATACACCAGGAGCATACCAGTTGGTATACTAGTCAGTATATACATCAAGATCCAACCAGTTTACATACTAGTTCATAAATGTATCAGAATCATCGCAGTCGGCATACTAGTTACAATATATATCAAGATTATACCAGTTTACATATTAGTTCATAAATGCATCAGCATCATATCACTTAATGTACTGGTTTATACTACGCTCGGTTTGAAAAGTACACGAAAATCGACAAATAAGTTTCAAAACATTTTATTGTAAATTCAAGCATCGAATAAGTATAAAAATATATATGAAAATAAAAATAATTCAGTACATTAAACCATTGCAGTAAAATTACATAAAAATACATTCGCTATCGAAAGAAATTTTCTGTTGCCACATTTTAAACGAACATAATCTATATACTCGTATATAAAAATGTAGCCGTTTTCCGCGTTGTGATGAACTTTACGGAGAATGGCTAAACCGATTTTAACCAAACTTTGCCACATTGAAGAGACACATGTGGAGAAGGTTTATGACTAAAAAGGGGGTTATCAGAAAAGGGGGCGTGGCACCTCCCATACAAAGAAATTTTTTCAAGCAGAATATCTGTGAAAGGGTTCAAGGTAGAGACCTGAAAATTGGTATAGGCCTATATGATATCAAAAGCATTTTCACACAAAAAAAGGGGGATTACTTTTTTTATTTTTATTTTAAACAACCACCATTCGACCGCGGTGCTTTCGAGCCACGGCCGCTCCAGCGAAGCACCACTGCCGCAGTTTTTCATGGTCCTATCTCCCCGTCTATAGAGGAACCAGCCTAATACAGTGCACAACAACAACACTAATAACAACTTGGATCAATCCATCACAGCCAAGCACATTTGGAAAAAACTCAATATTTCAACGCTGTTACAAAATCAGCCATAGCAACATAAAAAAAACACTCTGCCAACCAAGTAGCTGACACAACTAAATTAGTTGGAACAGTTAACACAACTCGCTGTCACAACGTACCACAGATATTTTAAAACAAACATCAGCCGATTAGCACATCAAAGCACGTAAGTTGTGTATTTCTTGCCACTTTTTATCAAGGTTATCCAGAACAGTGTGACCAGGTTAGCCTTTTCGAGGCTAGATTTAGCCTTTTTTTTGTCAGTTAGCCTCATAATTTTGGTTTTAGCTTCGTGGTTTTTTTCTAGGCTTTTTTTACTCCAAACCTTTTCTGGTCCCAACACCATATTTTTCATACAACTTCGCGAAATATCGTATATGAAATTAAAATTGAATGAAGGTAGTATTGATGACGAAATACAGAAAATTATTCGTATAAATTTTCAACTATTTTTAATGGAGTGGATAACTCAATTGCGACATCTTTCTTTCTTCTTCTTTAAATGGTCATCTAACCGCCTGGGCGATTTTGACCGTCCAACATAGCTCGCCAGTCGTTTCTTCGTTGCGCCAACTGGCGCCAATTGGAAACACCGCGGGATCGCAAATCGGTCTCCACTTGGTCCTTCCATCGGAGTGGTGGTCTCCCTCTTCCTCTGCTTCCACCGGCGGGCGCCGATAAGAATACCTTCTGGGCTGGAGCATCTTCGCTCATTCGCACTACGTGGCCTAGCCAGCGAAGCCGCTGTGTTTTAATTCGCTGAACTATGTCGGCGTCTGCGTAAAGTTCATACAGCTCATCATTAAATCTTCTTCGGTACTCGCCGTCGCCAACGCGTAGAGGTCCACAAATCTTTCGAAGAACCTTTCTCTCGAATACTCCCACAGCCGCCTCATCAGATGTTGTTAGTGTCCACGCTTCTGCACCATATAGCAGGACGGGTGCGATGAGTGACTTGTAGAGTGTTATTTTCGTTCGTCGAGAGAGGACTTTACTTTTCAATTGCCTACTCAGTCCGAAGTAGCATTTGTTTGCAAGAGTGATTCTTCGTCGGATTTCTAGGCTAACATTATTGTTGGTATTAATGCTGGTTCCCAGGTAAACGAAGTCCTTTACTATTTCGAAATTATTGCTGCCAACAGTGGCTTGGTTGCCAAGGCGCGAATGCGCTGACTCTTTGCATGATGACAGAAGGTACTTCGTTTTGCCCTCGTTCACCACCAATCCCATTTTCTCCGCTTCTTTTTCTAATTTGGAGTAAGCAGAAGTTACGGCGCGGTTGTTAAGGCCAATGATATCAATATCGTCAGCATATGCCAACAGTTGGACGCTTTTATAAAATATTGTTCCAGCGCGGTTAAGTTCTGCAGCTTGTATTATTTTCTCCAGCATTAAATTAAAGAAATCGCACGATAGGGGGTCACCCTGTCTGAAACCTCGTTTAGTTTCGAACGGCTCGGAGAGGTACTTCCCAATTCTGACTGAGCTGGCGGTGTTGCTCAAGGTCATTTTGCATAGCCGTATAAGTTTTGCGGGGAAACCAAATTCAGACACAGCGGCATATAGGCAGCTCCTTTTCGTGCTATCGAAAGCGGCTTTAAAATCAACAAAGAGATGATGCGTGTCGATTCTTTTTTCACGGGTTTTTTCCAAGATTTGGCGTATTGTAAAAATCTGGTCGATGGTAGATTTACCAGGTCTGAAGCCACACTGATAAGGTCCAATCAGTCTGTTCACATCAGGCTTCAGTCTTTCGCACAATACGCTTGATAGGACCTTATATTGCGCTGATACCGCGATAGTTGGCGCAGTTTACAGGATCGCCCTTCTTGTGGATTGGGCAGAGAACACTTAGATTCCAATCTTCAGGCATGCATTCATCCGACCAAATTCTGCATAGAAGCTGATGCATGCGCCTTACCAGCTCCTCGCCTCCGTGTTTGAATAGGTCAGCAGGCAAACCATCAGCGCCAGCTGCTTTATTGTTTTTCAATCGGGATATTGCTATTCGCACCTCATTGTAGTCGGGTTGTGGAACGTCAATTCCATCATCTTCGATTGTGGGCTCGGGTTCGGCATCTTCTCTGGTTTCTTGCTCAGTTTCTCCATTTAAAAGGGCAGAGAAGTGATCCCTCCATATTCTGAGTGTTCTCTGAACATCGGTCACCAGGTCGCCGTTCTCATTCTTACAGGAGTTTGCCCCGGGTTTGAAACCTTCTGTCATTCGCCGAATTTTTTGATAGAATTTTCGGGCATTATTCCCGTTGGCCAGCATCTCAAGCTCCTTTATTTCACGCTTTTCTGCCTCTCTTTTTTTCGCCCGGAAAAGCCGCCTCGCTTCCCTCTTCAACTCGCGGTAGTGTTCACACACACTCCATTGCGACATCGCCTACCTGATAATATGAACTCTTTACAAAAGATACATTTTTTTTTTCAGTTTATAATCCCTTGAAAGTTTCAAGAAGAAAAGTCTAGGTCTTCTCCAAATAAGTAACATTGATTGAGCTGCAGTGGCGAAAGCTAATAACCGTACAGTAGATAAGTGTGACCTCTACCTGAATTTTGAGCGGAAGTCCGAGAAAATCAAATTCAATAAACGAACCCCCTTTTTTAGAACTGGTCGAATTCGTATTTAACTTTTTGGTGTTACTTTTCAGTAATGCGGAGGTTGAATGAATTTTTAGGGCCATGAACATTTTAAAAACAAAGTTAAGAAACAGATTAAAAATTAAAATGCTTAACTCGCTGCTTAATGTTAGATGTTCGTTAAAAAGCTTATCCAAATGTTGCAATGATTTTGAAATTACCGATGATCTCACATCAATGATAAATACCCAAACTTTGTACACAGACTCAGCCTCTTCTGATTTATTAGACGAAGATTAGTATAAAGCTAATTAGTTTGTAGAGATTTTTCTATAGTATGTATTTCTTTGAAAAAACTCCTAGTCAAAAAAATTTGCCTGATATGTGTTGAAATATGAATAGTTCCTTTAAATTATGTCTACAGCTTTATACGAGTATACAAATAGTTTAAACTAAAATAAGAAGTTTGAAATGGATTTCGTAAGAAAATTTCTGACTTTTTTTTAGCTTCTTTTTTTTTTAATTTTAGCCTTTTCTAACCTTTATTTTTTTCCGATTTAGCCTCTTTTTTTCTATCACCTGGTCACACTGATCCAGACACAGCGCAAGGCAAGAGGTACCATAACCTCACATTCACTTTAAATCCACTTAGCCTGTCGATCATTCCCCTACAGTCAATTCTACTAGTTTTATACTAGTCAAATACTAGATTGTCAAACCAGCTCAACTAGTTCGAGTTCTGTAATTTTTTCATATTAGCAACTGGTATTTTTAACACAGCGATGGCCTACGAGATGGCAATTGGCCGCTTCTGCATCAGCATTATACCAATTGGTATACTAGTCAGCCTCTGCATCAGCAATATACCACTTGATATACTAGTCATTACATACATCAATTTCATACCATTCAACATACTAGGCCGTATATACACCAGGAGCATACCAGTTGGTATACTAGTCAGTATATACATCAAGATCATACCAGTTTACATACTAGTTCATAAATGTATCAGAATCATCGCAGTCGGCATACTAGTTACAATATATATCAAGATTATACCAGTTTACATATTAGTTCATAAATGCATCAGCATCATATCACTTAATGTACTGGTTTATACTACGCTCGGTTTGAAAAGTACACGAAAATCGACAAATAAGTTTCAAAAATTTTATTGTAAATTCAAGCATCGAATAGGTATAAAAATATATATGAAAATAAAAATAATTCAGTACATTAAACCATTGCAGTAAAATTACATAAAAATACATTCGCTATCGAAAGAAATTTTCTGTTGCCACATTCTAAACGAACATAATCTATATACTCGTATATAAAAATGTAGCCGTTTTCCGCGTGGTGATGAACTTTACGGAGATTGGCTACACCGATTTTAACCAAACTTTGCCACATTGAAGAGACACATGTGGAGAAGGTTTATAACTAAAAAGGGGGTTATCAGAAAAGGTGGCGTGGCACCTCCCATACAAAGAAATGTTTTCAAGCAGAATATCTGTGAAAGGGTTCAAGGTAGAGACCTGAAAATTGGTATAGGCCTATATGATATCAAAAGCATTTTCACACAAAAAAGGGGGGTTATTTATCTTTTTTTATTTTAAACAACCACCATTCGACCGCGGTGCTTTCGAGCCACGGCCGCTCCAGCGAAGCACCACTGCCGCAGTTTTTCATGGTCCTATCTCCCCGTCTATAGAGGAACCAGCCTAATACAGTCCACAACAACAACATTAATAACAACTTGGATCAATCCATCACAGCCAAACACATTTGGAAAAAACTCAATATTTCAACGCTGTTACAAAATCAGCCATAACAACATAAAAAAACACTCTGCCAACCAAGTAGCTGCCACAACTAAATTAGTTGGAACAGTTAACACAACTCGCTGTCACAACGTACCACAGATATTTTACAACAAACATCAGCCGATTAGCACATAAAAGCCCGTAAGTTGTGTATTTCTTGCCACTTTTTATCAAGGTTATCCAGACCAGTGTGACCAGGTTAGCCTTTTCGAGGCTAGATTTAGCCTTTTTTTTGTTATTTAGCCTCATAATTTTGGTTTTAGCTTCGTGGTTTTTTTCTAGGCTTTTTTTACTCCAAACCTTTCCTCGTCCCAACACCATATTTTTCATATAACTTCGCGAATTATCATATATGAAATTAAAATTGAATGAAGGTAGTATTGATGACGAAATACAGAAAATTATTCGTATAAATTTTCAACTATTTTTAATGGAGTGGATAACTCAATTGCGACATCGCCTACCTGATAATATGAACTCTTTACAAAAGATACATTTTTTTTCAGTTTATAATCCCTTGAAAGTTTTAAGAAGAAAAGTCTAGGTATTCTCCAAATAAATAACATTGATTGAGCTGCAGTGGCGCAAGCTAATAACCGTACAGTAGATAAGTGTGACCTCTACCATTGAATTTTGAGCGGAAGTCCGAGAAAATCAAATTCAATAAACGAACCCCCTTTTTTAGAACTGGTCGAATTCGTATTTAACTTTTTGGTGTTACTTTTCAGTAATGCGGAGGTTGAATGAATTTTTAGGGCCATGAACATTTTAAAAACAAAGTTAAGAAACAGATTAAAAATTAAAATGCTTAACTCGCTGCTTAATGTTAGATGTTCGTTAAAAAGCTTATCCAAATGTTGCACTGATTTTGAAATTACCGATGATCTCACATCAATGATAAATACCCAAACTTTGTACACAGACTCAGCCTCTTCTGATTTATTAGACGAAGATTATTATAAAGCTAATTAGTTTGTAGAGATTTTTCTATAGTATGTATTTCTTTGAAAAAACTCCTAGTCAAAAAAATTTGCCTGATATGTGTTGAAATATGAATAGTTCCTTTAAACTATGTCTACAGCTTTATACGAGTATACAAATAGTTTAAACTAAAATAAAAAGTTTGAAAAGGATTTCGTAAGAAAATTTCTGACTTTTTTTAGCTTCTTTTTTTTTAATTTTAGCCTTTTCTAACCTTTATTTTTTTCCGATTTACCCTCTTTTTTTTCTATCACCTGGTCACACTGATCCAGACACAGCGCAAGGCAAGAGGTACCATAACCTCACATTCACTTTAAATCCACTTAGCCTGTCGATCATTCCCCTACAGTCAATTCTACTAGTTTTATACTAGTCAAATACTAGATTGTCAAACCAGCTCAACTAGTTCGAGCTCTGTAATTTTTTCATATTAGCAACTGGTATTTTTAACACGGCGATGGCCTACGAGATGGCAGTTGGCCGCTTCTGCATCAGCATTATACCAATTGGCATACTAGTCAGCCTCTGCATCAGCAATATACCACTTGATATACTAGTCATTACATACATCAATTTCATACCATTCAACATACTAGGCCGTATATACACCAGGAGCATACCAGTTGGTATACTAGTTACAATATATATCAAGATTATACCAGTTTACATATTAGTTCATAAATGCATCAGCATCATATCACTTAATGTACTGGTTTATACTACGCTCGGTTTGAAAAATACACGAAAATCGACAAATAAGTTTCAAAACATTTTATTGTAAATTCAAGCATCGAATACGTATAAAAATATATATGAAAATAAAAATAATTCAGTGCATTAAACCATTGCAGTAAAATTACATAAAAATACATTCGCTATCGAAAGAAATTTTCTGTTGCCACATTTTAAACGAACATAATCTATATACTCGTATATAAAAATGTAGCCGTTTTCCGCGTTGTGATGAACTTTACGGAGAATGGCTGAACCGATTTTAACCAAACTTTGCCACATTGAAGAGACACATGTGGAGAAGGTTTATAACTAAAAAGGGGGTTATCAGAAAAGGGGGCGTGGCACCTCCCATACAAAGAAGTTTTTTCAAGCAGAATATCTGTGAAAGGGTTCAAGGTAGAGACCTGAAAATTGGTATAGGCCTATATGATATCAAAAGCATTTTCACAAAAAAAAAGGGGGGTTATTTATCTTTTTTTATTTTAAACAACCACCATTCGACCGCGGTGCTTTCGAACCACGGCCGCTCCAGCGAAGCACCACTGCCGCAGTTTTTCATGGTCCTATCTCCCCGTCTATAGAGGAACCAGCCTAATACAGTCCACAACAACAACATTAATAACAACTTGGATCAATCCATCACAGCCAAACTATCTCTCTATGGCGCGATATACAACAGGTATATCATCATAAACCTCCTAAGAGATTTTTGCGCCAAGCTTCTCTTCCAATTTGTGGTGTGCCGATTTGAATTTTCCCTACAAATTGGTGGGACCTACAGTTTTTTGCCGACTCCGAACGGCATCTACAAAGGAGACGAATTTTTGCTGAGAAGCCTGTCATGGCAGAAATACACTCGGAGAGTTTGCCAAACCACTGCCGAGGGGCGACCCCGTTTTGAAAAACTTTTTTCAAATCACTTTTGATGTTACCTGTACCAGGGCTCGAACCATGGACCTTCGGTGTGGTAGGCCGGCAACACTACCTTCACACCACGGCGGCCGCCAATCACAGCCAAACACATTTGGAAAAAACTCAATATTTCAACGCTGTTACAAAATCAGCCATAACAACATAAAAAAAAACACTCTGCCAACCAAGTAGTTGCCACAACTAAATTAGTTGGAACTTTTAACACAGCTCGCTGTCACAACGTACCACAGATATTTTAAAACAAACATCAGCCGATTAGCACATCAAAGCACGTAAGTTGTGTATTTCTTGCCACTTTTTATCATTGTTTACCCGTACTAGTTTGGCATCTTCTTTGCGAATCGGAGTGGAAGGCAGTGGATGAATGTACTCCGAGTGTAATGAAGGAAATCGCGTTCAGAGTTGTTTTAAAGTAAAAACTGCAACTAAAAACTTCAATTTAAACTGAAATATACATTCTATAGTAACTGATACCGTGTTATAACTGCTTTATATTCAATAATTTGGGAGTTTCAAGTCTTCGTGTTCAATATTGCAGTATTTAAATTTGGTTGTTTTATTACTGCATACAACGCACCCTGTGTGGTTTGTGTGTGCGTGCAGATTCGGAGTAAGTTGCGCTACTAGTAGACATATACTATGCTTTTTATCAAGGTTATCCAGACCAGAGTGACCAGGTTAGCTTTTTCGAGGCTAGATTTAGCCTTTTTTTTGTCATTTAGCCTCATAATTTTGGTTTTAGCTTCGTGGTTTTTTTCTAGGCTTTTTTTACTCCAAACCTTTTCTGGTCCCAACATCATATTTTTCATACAACTTCACGAAATATCGTATATGAAATTAAAATTGAATGAAGGTAGTATTGATGACGAAATACAGAAAATTATTCGTATAAATTTTCAACTATTTTTAATGGAGTGGATAACTCAATTGCGACATCGCCTACCTGATAATATGAACTCTTTACAAAAGATACATTTTTTTTCAGTTTATAATCCCTTGAAAGTTTTAAGAAGAAAAGTCTAGGTATTCTCCAAATAAATAACATTGATTGAGCTGCAGTGGCGCAAGCTAATAACCGTACAGTAGATAAGTGTGACCTCTACCATTGAATTTTGAGCGGAAGTCCGAGAAAATCAAATTCAATAAACGAACCCCCTTTTTTAGAACTGGTCGAATTCGTATTTAACTTTTTGGTGTTACTTTTCAGTAATGCGGAGGTTGAATGAATTTTTAGGGCCATGAACATTTTAAAAACAAAGTTAAGAAACAGATTAAAAATTAAAATGCTTAACTCGCTGCTTAATGTTAGATGTTCGTTAAAAAGCTTATCCAAATGTTGCACTGATTTTGAAATTACCGATGATCTCACATCAATGATAAATACCCTGTTGAGCCGATATGTTTCGTACAAACGAATGTTTTATTCAGACTGAAAAATTTTCTTTACATGACTGACTTATAAGAAAAACTATTTTGATTAAAACAATAATAATTGAAACAAGTATTTTGTGTTGCAGGTATTTTCAACACTCCTCCTCAACACAATTTCTATAATAACATTAGAAGAAAATTATCCTAGTCCTAAAAGTTTTACAAATTTTTCATGTTTAAATTTTTCTAAATTTTTAGTTAAAATATCAGCTATCATATCATAAGTTGGTAAATATTGTATTGTTATTTGATTACTATTTAAAACTTCTCGTATATGATGATACTTTATATCGATATGTTTGCTACGTGCATGATATACAGGACTCTTTACTAATTGTTGTGCGCTAAGGTTGTCACAATAAATTTTAACTGGATCATTGTTGGTATTGATGGCAATTTCTTGCATAAGTTTTCTTAAATATACAGCTTCTTTTGCAGCTGCAGATAATGCCATATATTCCGCCTCTGTACTACTAAGTGCAACAGTGGTTTGCTTTTTCGATTGCCATGAGAAAATACCACCTGCCAAAAAGAAAGCATATCCAGTATAAGACTTTCTGTCGGTTGTGTCTCCTGCCCAATCAGCATCTGTATAACATTCAATTGGCTTTCCACTTTTGAAATAATGTAATTTATAATCAATCGTTTTATTTAAATAACGTAGAATATGTTTAGCTCCTGTCTCATGTTCAATATGCGGATCTTTATTTCGTTGTGATAATTTTGATACAGCATGTAAAATATCTGGTCTTGTTAAAATTGCCAGATACATTAATGATCCAATAAGTGACTGATGGGTTTGATCTACTTTTTTACAATTTTCATTATTGCAACTAATTTGCTGTTTTGGTTCAAGCGGAGTAGCAACAGTTCTGCAACTGATCATATCATTTTGTTCTAAAAGTTCTTTTATAAAATTTGATTGACTGATTGTTATTGATCCAATTTCACCCTTACGTTCAAACGACATTCCCAAGAAATGATTTAGTGGACCTTTATCAACTACGTTAAATTCATTTCCTATACTCTTTTTAATTTTTATTAAATCTTCTTTATTTGTTGAAGCAAGTAAAATGTCATCCACATAAACACAAATTATGTTGAAACATCTGTTTGAGTGGTTGATGTAAACGCATGGTTCACTAGGACATGGTGTAAAACCAATTTTCTTTAAAACACAATCAAGCTTCGTGTTCCATTCTCTACCTGATTGCTTAAGCCCATATAAGGCTTTGTTAAGTTTGAGTACACGATTTTGATATTTTTTATCAACAAATTGTTCAGGTTGTTTCATATAAACATTATCATGAAGATCTCCGTCTAAATATGCCGTTTCAACATCCATTTGATGTAAATGCATTTGATTTTCAACTGCTAATGCTATTATCAACCTAAGGGTTTCATAACGTACCACTGGTGTAAAGGTTTCTTGATAGTTTACGCCATAACGCTGACTACAACCCTTTGCCACTAACCTCGCTTTAAATTTTTCTACATTGCCATCTCCATCTCGCTTTAAAGCAAAAATCCATTTACATCCGACAACCCTTTGCGATGGAGGTAATTCTTCTAGAGTCCACGCATTATTGGCAATCAAAGAATTATACTCTCCTTGCATGGCCCTCTGCCATTCTTCAGAATGCTCACTTGACAATGCTTCTTCAACGCTTTCAGGGATTTTTATATTATTTATCGAATTCAGTATATTATACTCTTTTTTAGGACGACCAACCCTGCCAGTTCGAACTATTTTTGGCCTTCCTCTGCCTATTCTAATAGCTTCATCATTTTGCATAATATCAGTCGAATTTTCTTCAAGTTGATTTTCTTCTGCTATTGAAATATTGCTGGTATCAATTTGTTCTCCTCCTCCAGCAAGATTCTCTGATTCCTCTGTTTCCACTAACGTGTCGTTATAATTAGTAGTAAGTATTAACTCGTTCACATCTACTGTGTCACTGACATCTTTAGTTTCGAGAGAATTTTCAATGAATACTACGTCTCTGCTTATTATAAATTTACGTGTTGCAGGATCGAACAACCGATATGCCTTGGCATTTTCTGAATATCCTACCAACAAATATTCTCTACCTTTGGGACGAAACTTATGATTTTCCTTCTTATCAAGAGCAATAGCTAAAGAACCGAATACCCTTAAAAAATTAACTGTCGGTTTTCTTTCAAAGCAAGCTTCGTATGCAGTTCTATTTATTAATATTTTTGTTGGAGATCTATTACGCAGAAATGCAGCAGTCGAAATTGCTTCAGCCCAAAAACTTTCATCCATTTTTGCGTGAAGTAACATACATCGCGCCATTTCAACCAGAGTACGGTTTGCACGCTCAGCTACCCCATTTTGCTGCGGTGTATATGGAACGGTAAGCTGTCGTTTAATTCCATGCATATTTAAATAATTATCAAAATCACGATTTATAAATTCACGCCCGTTGTCGCTACGAATGGCCTTTATCTTTTTACCAGTTTGGCATTCCACCAAAGCTTTAAATTCTTTAAACTTCTGAAATACCTCGTCTTTCGTTTTCAGAAAAAATACAAATATATATCTTGACTTGTCATCGATAAAAGTAACAAAATACTTTGAACCACCAATTGACGTTTTATTGATTGGACCACACACATCCGTATGTATTAAATCTAGAAGGTCTTTTGAATTTGTGTTGGATGCATAAGGAAACGGTTTTCTACATATTTTGCTTTTAATGCAAGTACGACATTCAATATCTTGTGGTACAGTAATACCTTTCATACCATGCACTAAGTTTTTATTTGACAATTCTTGCAAACTTTTAAAATTTAAATGACCATACCTGTGATGCCAATTCAATACCTCGTTAGCGTTGGAATAGAAACAGATGTTTGCCGATGTTTTTCCAAAAATGTATAAGTTGTTGTGTCTGCGTGCTTTCAGTAAAATTTTACCTGCGCCGTTTTTGATAACGCAAAATTGATTGTCGAACGCAAAATTGATTGCAGCCTACGCTTAATGCCCTTCCAACGGATATGAAGTTTGATTGGAGATCAGGAACATACAACACATTTCTCATGATGACTTCGTCATTTCTATACCGCAAAATCACTGTTCCAATGCCTTGTGCTTCGATGAAATTATTACCCGCTAAACTGACCTTTTCCTTGTGATCGTTGAACTGTGTAAACAGCGTGCGCTCACAACACATGTGAGATGTCGCTCCGCTGTCTATGCACCATGTCGATCGGTTGAATCCATCCACGCCTGATGCTGAGAGTACACTTCCAATTGCGTTCTGGGTTTTTTGACCATGATTTTTGCACTGCGCGGCAAAATGTCCTCTATTTCCACACTTGTAGCATTTAACCTTAGATGATTTTGTTGAATAATTAGTATGATTTTCTTTTTGATTACTTTCGCTACTCCTATTTGTCCTTGTATTATTTTTATTATTTGTTCTTGCCAAAAACGCCTGTTGGTTGTTGCTATTTTCCGTCTTTTCGCCTTTCTCCTGACGACGATCTCCTTCCTCAAGTAATTTTATTTTTAATGCGCTTAGTGATGGTAAATTGTCGCGTGCCTCAATTGCAACCACGAAATTTTCATAGGATTGCGGTAAACTTGATAACAGAATAATTACCAACATCTCCTCTGGTACCATTACATCAATTTCAGCCATTTTTTCAATGATGTCGGAGAACTTTCTTAGATGCTCGGAAATGTTATCACTCTCATTCCAACTACTATACAGCAATTTTTTAAAAAGCGCAATCTTTCGACCTGGTCCTCCGGGCTGATAGATTTCCTGTAATTTCTTCCACGCCTAAAATGAAGTATTGCAATGCCGGATATGATTTAGCTGCGACGGCTTGACACACAACGTTATACTCGCAAGCGCCTTCTCATCCTTGGCGTCAAATTATGCCAATTCCTCTGCGGTTCCAGTTTCGATTTTTACATGCTTACCGGATGCGATTCCCCATAAATCACCATGAATAAGGACGCTCTTCATCTGGACTGACCATGATGAGTAATTTGTGTCATCGAGTTTCTCGATAGAAAACATTCCAGAAGCAGCCATTCTATTTATTGAAGAATGAATATAAACGCGTAAAATATTTCTCCTCAATGCTTTAGTTAAAAGAATACGTATGTACTTAATTTAAGTCTCATAATCTGTTGAGCCGATATGTTTCGTACAAACGAATGTTTTATTCAGACTGAAAAATTTTCTTTACATGACAGACTTATAAGAAAAACTATTTTGATTAAAACTATAATAATTGAAACAAGTATTTTGTGTTGCAGGTATTTTCAACATACCCAAACTTTGTACACAGACTCAGCCTCTTCTGATTTATTCTCTCTCTCTATGGCGCGATGTACAACAGGTATATCATCATAAACCTCCTAAGAGATTTTTGCGCCAAGCTTCTCTTCCAATTTGTGGTGTGCCGATTTGAATTTTCCCTACAAATTATCTGATTTATTAGACGAAGATTATTATAAAGCTAATTAGTTTGTAGAGATTTTTCTATAGTATGTATTTCTTTGAAAAAACTCCTAGTCAAAAAAATTTGCCTGATATGTGTTGAAATATGAATAGTTCCTTTAAATTATGTATACAGCTTTATATACAAATAGTTTAAACTAAAATAAAAAGTTTGAAATGGATTTCGTAAGAAAATTTCTGACTTTTTTTTAGCTTCTTTTTTTTTTAATTTTAGCCTTTTCTAACCTTTATTTTTTTTCGATTTAGCCTCTTTTTTTTCTATCACCTGGTCACACTGATCCAGACACAGTGCAAGGCAAGAGGTACCATAACCTCACATTCACTTTAAATCCACTTAGCCTGTCGATCATTCCCCTACAGTCAATTCTACTAGTTTTATACTAGTCAAATACTAGTTTGTCAAACCAGCTCAACTAGTTCGAGTTCTGTAATTTTTTCATATTAGCAACTGGTATTTTTAACACGGCGATTGGCATTATACCAATTGGCATACTAGTCAGCCTCTGCATCAGCAATATACCACTTGATATACTAGTCATTACATACATCAATTTCATACCATTCAACATACTAGGCCGTATATACACCAGGAGCATACCAGTTGGTATACTAGGCAGTATATCCATCAAGATCATACCAGTTTACATACTAGTTCATAAATGTATCAGAATCATCTCAGTCGGCATACTAGTTACAACATATATCAAGATTATACCAGTTTACATATTAGTTCATAAATGCATCAGCATCATATCACTTAATGTACTGGTTTATACTACGCTCGGTTTGAAAAGTACACGAAAATCGACAAATAAGTTTCAAAACATTTTATTGTAAATTCAAGCATCGAATAAGTATAAAAATATATATGAAAATAAAAATAATTCAGTACATTAAACCATTGCAGTAAAATTACATAAAAATACATTCGCTATCGAAAGAAATTTTCTGTTGCCACATTTTAAACGAACATAATCTATATACTCGTATATAAAAATGTAGCCGTTTTGCGCGTTGTGATGAGCTTTACGGAGAATGGCTGAACCGATTTTAACCAAACTTTGCCACATTGAAGAGACACATGTGGAGAAGGTTTATAACTAAAAAGGGGGTTATCAGAAAAGGGGGCGTGGCACCTCCCATACAAAGAAATTTTTTCAAACAGAATATCTGTAAAAGGGTTCAAGGTAGAGACCTGAAAATTGGTATAGGCCTATATGATATCAAAATCATTTTCACACAAAAAAGGGGGGTTATTTATCTTTTTTTATTTTAAACAACCACCATTCGACCGCGGTGCTTTCGAGCCACGGCCGCTCCAGCGAAGCACCACTGCCGCAGTTTTTCATGGTCCTATCTCCCCGTCTATAGAGGAACCAGCCTAATACCGACCACAACAACAACATTAATAACAACTTGGATCAATCCATCACAGCCAAACACATTTGGAAAAAACTCAATATTTCAACGCTGTTACAAAATCAGCCATAACAACATAAAAAAACACTCTGCCAACCAAGTAGCTGCCACAACTAAATAAGTTGGAACAGTTAACACAACTCGCTGTCACAACGTACCACAGATATTTTACAACAAACATCAGGCGATTAGCACATCAAAGCACGTAAGTTGTGTATTTCTTGCCACTTTTTATCAAGGTTATCCAGACCAGTGTGACCAGGTTAGCCTTTTCGAGGCTAGATTTAGTCTTTTTTTTGTAATTTAGCCTCATAATTTTGGGTTTAGCTTCGTGGTTTTTTTCTAGGCTTTTTTTACTCCAACCCTTTTCTGGTCCCAACACCATATTTTTCATACAACTTCGCGAAATATCGTTTATGAAATTAAAATTGAATGAAGGTAGTATTGATGACGAAATACAGAAAATTATTCGTATAAATTTTCAACTATTTTTAATGGAGTGGATAACTCAATTGCGACATCGCCTACCTGATAATATGAACTCTTTACAAAAGATACATTTTTTTTCAGTTTATAATCCCTTGAAAGTTTCAAGAAGAAAAGTCTAGGTATTCTCCAAATAAGTAACATTGATTGAGCTGCAGTGGCGAAAGCTAATAACCGTACAGTAGATAAGTGTGACCTCTAAACTTTGTACACAGACTAAGCCTCTTCTGATTTATTAGACGAAGATTATTATAAAGCTAATTAGTTTGTAGAGATTTTTGTATAGTATGTATTTCTTTGAAAAAACTCCTAGTCAAAAAAATTTGCCTGATATGTGTTGAAATATGAATAGTTCCTTTAAATTATGTCTACAGCTTTATATAC
Source organism: Merzomyia westermanni (assembly GCA_949987695.1). Classification (NCBI taxonomy): domain Eukaryota; kingdom Metazoa; phylum Arthropoda; class Insecta; order Diptera; family Tephritidae; genus Merzomyia; species Merzomyia westermanni. Next base: position 105,719,978 of record OX465290.1, on the reverse strand, counting down.
AAATACTTTAACCTAAAATAAAAAGTTTGAAATGGATTTCGTCAGAAAATTTCTGACTTTTTTTTAGCTACTTTTTTTTAATTTTAGCCTTTTCTAACCTTTATTTTTTTCCGATTTAGCCTCTTTTTTTTCTATCACCTGGTCACACTGATCCAGACACAGCGCAAGGCAAGAGGTACCATAACCTCACATTCACTTTAAATCCACTTAGCCTGTCGATCATTCCCCTACAGTCAATTCTACTAGTTTTATACTAGTCAAATACTAGTTTGTCAAACCAGCTCAACTAGTTCGAGTTCTGTAATTTTTTCATATTAGCAACTGGTATTTTTAACACAGCGATGGCCTACGAGATGGCAATTGGCCGCTTCTGCATCAGCATTATACCAATTGGCATACTAGTCAGCCTCTGCATCAGCAATATACCACTTGATATACTAGTCATTACATACATCAATTTCATACCATTCAACATACTAGGCCATACCAGTTGGTATACTAGTCAGTATATACATCAAGATCATACCAGTTTACATACTAGTTCATAAATGTATCAGAATCACCGCAGTCGGCATACTAGTTACAATATATATCAAGATTATACCGGTTTACATATTAGTTCATAAATGCATCAGCATCATATCACTTAATGTACTGGTTTATACTACGCTCGGTTTGAAAAGTACACGAAAATCGACAAATAAGTTTCAAAACATTTTATTGTAAATTCAAGCATCGAATAAGTATAAAAATATATATGAAAATAAAAATAATTCAGTTCATTAAACCATTGCAGTAAAATTACATAAAAATACATTCGCTATCGAAAGAAATTTTCTGTTGCCACATTTTAAACGAACATAATCTACGAGTATATATATAAAAATGTAGCCGTTTTCCGCGTTGTGATGAACTTTACGGAGAATGGCTGAACCGATTTTAACCAAACTTTGCCACATTGAAGAGACACATGTGGAGAAGGTTAATAACTAAAAAGGGGGTTATCAGAAAAGCGGGCGTGGCACCTCCCATACAAAGAAATTTTTTCAAGCAGAATATCTGTGAAAGGGTTCAAGGTAGAGACCTGAAAATTGGTATAGGCCTATATGATATCAAAAGCATTTTCACACAAAAAAAGGGGGGTTATCAGAAAAGGGGGCGTGGTACCTCCCATACAATCTTAAACTTTCAAGGTGAATATCTCTAAAGGGGTTTAAGGTAGGAGCCTGAAAATTGGTATAGACCTATATGATATCAAAAGCATTCAAACACATAAAAAGGGGGTTATCAGAAAAAGGGGTGTGGCACCTGAAATACAAACTTAAATTTTCAAGCAGAATATCTGTGGAACGGTCTAAGGTAAGGACCTGAAAATCGCTATAGAGCTATAGGATATCAAAACCGTTTTAGCGCATAAAAGTAGGGGTTATGTAAAAAGGGGGCGTGGCACAAAGAACACCTTTCATTTCTATTTTTCTTTCACCCAGCGAAGCGGGTGAGGGTCCGATAGTATGTAATATATTATATGATTCCGTTACAATTCCAAAGCACTTTTGTAATAGAATTTTCAGCTTAATTTAAGTAAAATTTAAATTTTTATGAAAACTCGTCAAGTTTTCGCTATTTTTGCTTGAAGTTAATCGTTATGCAGTTTCGATGTAAACTAACATTGTTCGTATAATACATACATATACAAGGTGGCGCAAAAGTAATCCTCCTATCAGAAAATGCTATAAATTTTGCGATTGGCCCCTAAAGTCAGTTCTGTTTTGACATTTGTGTAGTAAACACATGCGAAATACACGTTAATAAACAATGTTATGCTACACTGCTCCAGAACGCGGAATATTGCTGACTATTTATTTCGGTCGGTGAAAAACGGTTACCGCGCAAAAGTAATCCTCCTATCAGAAAATGCTATAAATTTTCCGATTGACCCCTAAAGTCAGTTCTGTTTTGACATTTGTGTAGTAAACACATGCGAAATACACGTTAATAAACAATGTTACGCTACACTGCTCCAGAACGCGGAATATTGCTGACTATTTATTTGACCAATAATCGGTCTGGGCCAAACGGTTACTGTGAATGGTGAGCGCTACAGAGCAATGATCAACGAGTTCTTTTTGCTCAACTTGATGAATTGGGATTGGAAAACATGTGGTTCCAACAAGACGGTGCAACAGCACACACTGCACGTGCCACAACCGATATGCTGAACATCGGAAGCTTACTTTTGCGCCACCTTGTATATGTAAATAATTTACTAGAAACAGAACTTGGTGAGTGTTACCAAAAAATACCTGAACGAAGGTTTAGTCTGCCTAGTGTAGATACCATATACGTTTGTTTAGACTAAATTTAAAAATATAATTCAGGCACATGATTTTTTTATTGAGTACTTATTATAAGTAAAAGTTAAAAAAATATATTTAAGTCAAACCGTGATTGCAGTTTTTAATATACAAGTTCTCCAAAAAATCGTATTATTATTAGCTATTTGCGTTGTGCATTAAGCTAATGAATCGCTGAAAAAATGTTAAGCTATCAGTTATATAATAATCTACATGCATATATGTTATATTATATGTATATCATTATATTCTTTTTGTGCTGCTGCAGCTTTCAGGGCTTTAGACACACTGCTCCTTTTTTGAAAAACACGCTTTTTATGCAACTGAATCGCTTTCCTCAGTTGTGTTTCCGGCTCATCGTTCGATGTTAAGCTAATGATGGCTTCTGCAAAATAATACTATATTATGCTTGTGTCGATTCAATAAATTCTCATTATGTGTATTACCCAAAAATACTGAATACAAATTTTTGTGATCTTTTAGGCTCTTCTTTCCATGAGTCCCCTCTATGTTGAATTCCATTATCAGCTCACTGCTAAATACTTTGAGGATGTTCTTTCGCAACGAGTTCTGAAGCACGCTCCTTAAGGTAGTAATCTTTGAAAGTAAATATGTCTAGGTATTGAAATTGCCATAGCATGAGTGCGAGTTTGGACATTAAAAATATTAAGTAAAAAGTCTTAGTTTAAGTCACATCAAACATACAATACCTAGTGTGACTTGAAATCGATACCCATTTTGCACGAGTATTATACTTTCGTCCATACAATGGTATAAACTAAATGAGGCTAGAATCGTGGAATGGTCGGAGATTTTAACGCACACCATGACCTCTAGCCCTCAAGCCTACAGGTAGATGGTCGGCGATAGGAGTTAGCCGAACAAATAGACGATTCGACATATGAACGGTGATGTCCCCACAATAGTCGCGGTGAATTGTTCACGTTCGCCAGATCTTACCATCGTCAGCGCTGGTCTTATAAACTGAGTTGACGGGGGTCCAATGCTAACTCTTGCATTAGATCATTTACCAATTGTCCTCTCAATCGATCTCGCCCGACCGCCTGTCACTTCCGAAAGCCGAACTTTCACTAATTTCAACAAAGCTAACTGGGTAGTTTTTCTTAACTTTACTAAGAACTCCTTCGCTGCTCTTCCCACAACGTCTCACGTACGAGAAGGGAAAGGAGCGTTTCGCATGACCACCGATTCAGCCGTCAGGAAGGCTGATCCCTACCCAGGGCGGATCCCAAATTCAAGATCTCAATGCGAATATCAGTCGGCTGGTTGATCAACCATTGCCATCACCACCATGGAAGTTCGGGAGGCCATACGGTGGTCTAAAGACTCCAAATCGATCGGCCCCGACGGTATATCCATGCTGATGTTGAAACATCTCGGTTTTGCTCCCTTATTACACCGCTAACCTGCGTCTCGGCGAACATCAGCATGGTTTCAGTAAATTGCATAGCACGACCACCGCGCTAAACGCCATCACCACTCAGATAAATGTTGGTCTCAACCAAAATCGCCCTAATGACAAGACTGTGTTGGTTGCGCTAGACCTGTCGAAAGCCTTCGACACGGTTAATCGTGCAAAACTTCTTAATGACCTTGAAGATTTAACTCTTCCGCCCTGTAAAGCGCCGCCAATTATCTGAGTGGTCGGTAATCATCGGTGGAATTCAAAGGCGGTCTTGTTTAATTACTACAGGTTGATAATAAGGAAGGTGAGGACTATGCAAGGCGATTTCATCTCTAATACAACAACAACTAAAGGACTTAGATATAGTTTCATAGGCATAAGTTGATGAGTCCAGAAATTAATTGTGTCATGTTCCGACCCACAACTGGAGGGTTCTTAGGGCTGAGGAACCCGAGGGGCCCCGACGGCAAGTGCTGTTGCTGCTTAATGCAGAGTCCGTGGGTCCTATCTCTGAGTCGAGGGGTGTTATCTCCTATGGTATCGAGCGGGTGGCTCTTAGGATCTACAACGCCGATGCCAGGGGGAATGACGCTTCGCCTCCGGTTGTGGTGCGGGGGGGGATCATGATCATCAGACAAATTAATCTCCAACACTCTAAGGCGGCCTCCGCCAGCCTCCTACTCTGCCTGGAGCAAGGCGGGGTGGACGTTGTCCTTATCCAAGAGCCGTGGCTAAGCAGTAGCGGCAAAATATGCGGATTGAGGACTGGCAATTTCAACTTATTTGTGCACGGAACGGCAGGTAGGTCAAGATCATGTGTACTGGTCAAGAAGGATATTAAAGCCTTTCTTCTTTCCAATTTCAGTGACGATGACGTAACGGCTGTGTGTTTGGAGGAAGGTAATAAGGGATCGTGGCTGGTCTCGGCCTATATGGCCCATGATGATACTTATGGGCCGCCTCCTGAAATACTATGCAAGATTACCGCTGGGGCAAAGCGAAGAGGCGTAGGGCTCATTGTCGGAGCGGATGCGAACTCGCATCATTCACTGTGGGGAAGTTCGGTTACGAATGCAAGAGGTGAGTCACTATTTGCTTTTATTCTAAATGAAGGGCTATGTATTTGTAACAGGGGTAATGACCCCACTTTTGTAACCTAAGTTAGAGAGGAAGTCCTGGACCTCACTCTTGTTTCAGAAGACCTGTTTCCCCTTATATCCGACTGGCGTGTTCTTCCGGAACACTCCTTCTCGGATCATAGTATTCTCTCTTGTTGAATCTAGACCCAGTAAAACCATGTTTAGAAATCCTAGGCGTACTAACTGGGTCCGGTACTGTAGCAAGCTGGATGAGTTTCTCCCAAGAGCACCCATATCGGACTCAGAACTATCTGAGACCGCTATTGATGCTCTGGTGGAGAGATTCACCCATGCTTGTAATAAAGCGTATAAAATCGCATGCCCACTGAAAACCGTAAGTGGAAAGCGTAAACCACCTTGGTGGACTAAGGAAGTTGACGACCTTAGGGCTTTCAGTAGGCGCCTGTTCAACAGGGCCAGGAAGAGTAAACTACCTTCTGACTGAGAGCTCTACAAAGTTGGGTTGGGTATTTACAAATCTGCGATCAGGAAAGCCAAACGAGACTCCTGGAAGACTTTCTGCGAAAGCGTGGAAGGCTGTAATGAGTCTGCGAGATTCCGGAAGATTCTCTCCGGGAATCCTGCTCCCTTGGGTTACTTGAGGAATGTAGATGGCAGCTGGGCTATGAGTAGCGAGGAATCCCTCAAACATCTCATGGATGCTCACTTCCCTGACGTCCCGGTTTCACAGGACCGCGATGCCCCATCGCCCACTAGTGTGAGCGGGGGGGCTGGGCCAGCCATCTGCCTGGATAAAAGCCAGCTTTTTTTGGGCTATTAATTCTTTTAAGCCGTACAAGTCACCCGGGCCTGATGGCATAACTCCTGTACAACTACAGAGATCGCTGGGGATTTCTTGTACCTGGCTGGCTCCCATCTACGCCAACTGCTTGAGGTTGGGCTATATCCCCGCCTCTTGGAATATGGTCAAGGTTACCTTTATTCCAAAGGCGGGGAGGCGCTCTCACGTATCTCCCAAGGACTTCAGGCCAATCAGTCTCTCCTCGTTCCTTTTAAAAACGTTGGAGCGGCTGATTGACCTGCATATACGCAGCAGGGTCCCTAGGGAGCGTTTTTCGGCTTCGCAACATGCTTACTGCAAAGGCAAATCAACTGAAACGGCGCTTCACTCCGTTGTAAAACTAATAGAGGGGTCTTTCCAGCACAAAGAATTCGTGCTGGGGGCCTTTCTGGATATCGAAGGAGCGTTCAATAATGTTTTGCCTTCTGCCATCGTACGGGGCTTAGCAAGCCTAGGAGTTGAACCAAGCTTGATAGAATTTATCAGCAGATTACTCTGTGGCAGGATTGTCAGGGCGGTGTGGGGAGGTGCTGGGGCTCAGAGAGGGGTGAGAAGGGGCACGCCGCAAGGAGGTGTTCTTTCTCCACTTCTCTGGGTCATTGTAGTCAACGGCTTGCTCCAGGACCTCGAGCGTAGGGGCTGTCAAGTGATAGCCTATGCGGACGACCTAGCAATCCTCGTCAGGGGAAAGTTTCTTAGTACCGTAAGGGATGTTCTGCAAGGGTATCTGGGTATTGTAACAGAGTGGTCCGAATCTTGTGGACTGGCTGTTAACCCAGGTAAAACGGAACTAGTCCTCTTCACGAGAAGGTATAAGATTGATGATTTTGTACTACCCTCTATTGGGGGTGTACCGCTGGTGCTTTCTGAAAAGTTTAAGTACCTAGGTGTTATTCTGGACAAGAAGCTGTCCTGGAAGCTGAATGTAGAGGATAGAGCTAGGAAAGCTTCGGTCGCTCTGTATTGCTGCAGAGGGGCCATCGGCAAACGATGGGGTCTCTCTCCTAGGGTGGTTTATTGGTTATATGAGATGGTAGTGAAACCTATCCTATTTTATGGGGTATTGGTCTGGTGGGGCGCACTAGACACGGCTTCCACCACGAAGAAGATGGTCACGGTGCAGCGAATGGCCATGGTTGGGATCAGTGGGGCCATGCGCACCACTCCTACCCTGGCATTGAACGTTATGCTCAATCTGCACCCAGTTGACCTTGTAGGAAAAATAGGCGCAGCTCGGGCTGCAATTAGGCTCCGAGACACTGGTTATAGGCTTGTTCAGTATGGCCATTCCAATATACTATCGGGCTTTGATTTTATTCCCAATAGAACAGATTACTGTGCGCCGACCTCTTCTCCGGCGAAGGGGTTTTCGACTTACATTCCCGCAAGGGATGAGTGGACAGGCGGAGAACCTATCTGGGGGGAGGCCTTGGCGAATCTGTTTACGGACGGGTCAAAGCTGGATGGATGTGTTGGGGGGGGTGTATACTGTCAGGAACTCGGGATTAGCACGAAATTTAGGCTACCTGATCATTGTAGCGTTTTCCAAGCGGAGGTTGCCGCCATTAAGGATGCGGTAGATGGGATGCTGTCGAGCGCATTCACTTTCAAGGAGTTCAACATCTACTCCGACAGTCAAGCGGCAATTAGGGCGCTGAGTGCAGGCAACGTTCGATCGAGGACAGTAAGCGATTGTCTGGAATCGCTTGCGGTTGCGGCCAACTACTTCAAAATAAAAATCATTTGGGTGCCTGGCCACTGTGATTTTCCCGGCAATTGCCATGCGGATCTCTTGGCGAGAGGTGGCACGCGTGACACAGATGTGGCTGACTCCAGTACACTGGGTATTCCCCTTACCACCTGTAGTTTGCTTCTGGGCAGGTGGGCTTCAGAACAGTTAAGCAAACGCTGGGCTGACACCACCTCATGTCAGGTGTCGAAGTCCTTCTGGCCAGTAGTTGACTCCGGGCGGTCAGTGGAATTACTTAGGTTCCCCAAGTTACATCTTTCCATGATGATAGGGGTGTTGACGGGGCACTGTCCGATGGGGGTCCATGCGGTGCGGTTAAATATTCTTGAAGACCCGAGCTGCGTAAGCTGCATGGAGGACGACGAGGTGGAATCATCAAGTCATTTCATGCTCAGTTGTCCAGCGTTTGCTAGGACTAGGCGCAGGTATATCGGTTCGGATGTTTTTAGGTCTCCGGAAGACGTGTCGAAAATCGATGTGTCCCAAATCCGGAGTTTTATTGTCGCTACGCAGCGATTTGCCAAGTAATCCTAAGTTAGTGTCACCGTTCAGAATGTGGCATCACAACGGACCTTCAAAGTGTCCAAGTGAGCGGCCCACCTAGTGGGCTGCTACCACCTAACCTAACCTAACCGTACAGCTGGGTCACGCTCGTTTGTGAAATTTTTTAAAATTCAATTATTTAAGGAACTTTTTTCTAGTTTTAAGTCAAAGTACAGGAGATCTTGGTGTTTATTTCCCTCAGGAGACAACTGCTAAAATACGTCCAAAATTATTCTCTGTCAAGAGATATTTGCAATCAAAGTTGTAACATTTTCTATAATTTTCATGTGGTTGTTGTAGACACAGATATAGGATGTGGTGAAAAGTGCAGAAGTGTGCTTTGCGCATAAATACTGGGAATCGCGTAGCCGGTGTCGGACAGGCTAAGGGTTATTTTTCTAAAGCGCGGCCGAATGCCACCCATGCAGAAAGGTCTTCTGCACATAAATACCATGGATCACGCACCCACCCTTTAGGGATTATTCGTACAGAGCTCAAACGAGTCTTTTGATACCTCTCCCGACATTTGTGGATGTGATTTAACAGGTGTCTCCTAAAGGAAACAAATACCTAGGCCTTGTATGATAGGAAAACAAATGCATGGCACAAATTACTTACAAGCAAATTTCGGTTCTCCGGAACTTCCCTCTCATCTATTCTAGCTAAATCCTCTGCACATAGCAATGGGAAACTAGATTTAATTGAGCTAGACCTAGCATCTTGGCGATCTAATTTGCTAATCACCACTTTTTGGTCTGCAAGTGCCGCTGTATTTTGCGAAGACATGAAAGCTAAAGCAAATGATGTACAAGAATGAGTAAATTTCCTATATAAAATAGACGCAAAGTTCTTACATAAAATCGTTTCTTTGAACTGTACCAAAGTATCTGAAAGTACAAATAATACAAATTACGATATCTTGGGGCTACGGTTAGTTACAAAGGGAGGCATTGTATTCTAAACGTAAATATACTGAAAAGTCAAATCCTTACAGGAGCAAGCTTATATACATATGTATATTCAAGAAAATGATAGTAATTTGGTGCAATATGTCTCCGAGAAGATTAAGGCCGTGCTCTTCTTTCAATTTGTGATACCCGTACTTGAACCTAGAATCTTTAGTATGATAGGCAAACACACATTGCGGTACGTAAAGAAACTGTCTTATTAATGAAAATACTACACGGAATTTACCAGCGCGGTTACAACATAACAATACCAATATTTCTCAATATTTTTGCATCAGTTCGGTAATAATTAAAGAAATTTGCTCAATTAAACAACCTACCCCGCGATATGTTTATGTTTCATTAAAATGACAACAGTATTAACACCGCAAGCTATCGATTGCGCTATCGGCACTGTGATGGTTTAACCCTGTCGGTCATGGATTTTAATTTAGCCGTAAATTAAAAGATTTAATACAATTGCATACCATATTTAATGTTCTATGAGAAATTGGTCCATTCGATATAGGGTCAACTCAAATAGTATATAGTTGAAAATCTATAACTTGAGGTATTCACAGTTTGGTTGTATAATATACAATTATTTGTATTTTTTATATAATATCATATATTTGCCACGCCTCTTTACTGACTGTGAGTATCATACTTATTAAACAACATACCTTGCAAATTTGTTATCTTCATATCCAACGCCTTGCATCCTGTGCTCGCTACCGTTTTATCTAAAAAATTGTTAATATTACATACAACCAAATGTGTTCATGAAACTTACATGAAGATGGTGTGTTTTCAACGTCGCTTAGTTTGACTCTCTTCATTAGTTTTGGCATGGTTATTATTTTGTTTTGGTTTTTATTTTGAGGCTTATTGAATCTGTTTAATGCTTGCTTTTATAAATAATAAATAGGGAAATTAGCATTTTGTTGCATTTACTTTTGTAAATTATCAATTTACAACAACAAAGGAAACAAAATACTAATATCCCTAATGTGTTTAATTTTAGTTGAATTAATAATAGCCATGTAACAATGACAGCAATAATATGCTATCAATGACGGGAAGACCGATCAGTTTGTATTCGATGTCATCAGTCGTGTAGTGGTTTTCTTGCTCTTCAGGTGAACAATCCGCAATCTGGCGAGAAGCTTAACGCTCGGCGAGTGGCGAAAAATTACAGAATCGACCTACAGATATAATTCACAGTAGTCTTTTCTCACGGTACTTCCAATCTCTTAAACACAAAAACACAGAACATCTCTGAGTCTTAACTTAATGTAAGATTTTACTCAAACAAATGTATTTTTCTCATTGAATTCAGACATCGGGGCCTATCAGCAATTCAGTTTAACCTGATGCACTATACCGATCTTAGCTGTGCAAGCGGTTTTCGAAGCTGGAGTGGCGGATAAATCATATACAACTTCGTTCACCCAGGGAAACGTATATACGAGTACATCACTTTAATTGCAAATATAAACCATCATTATTTAAAATACACATTTTTTGGGTTTCATTGGTCTTTTTACAACTGGTTTAGAACTAATTAGCAATTAACTAGTACGAATTCGTCCACAAAATGTATAGTCAATGAACTAGAATGTTTACTAACCAGTTTAGCAGTTGACTGCAGGGTCGTTTCTTTGTTTTTTCCGCATTTTCTTAGTAACAAACGCGCACAATTTAAATCGAAGGCTTGATTTGTTAATTTCATTAAGTTTAATCACAATTGTCGTATATTAGCACAGTTTTTTATTTAATTTCCACTTATTCGCTCGTTTTGATACACCGCGCACTGTATCTGTGGTTTGTGTACTTTTTGTTGCGGCAACACATATATACATATTTAACATATCCCTTTATATACGTTTGGGTGGCGAGTAAGCCACAGAGCCTTGCGTTTAATTTTTGGTTGTGTTATAAACAAAATAGTCGGACAATTCGGCCAAGTCTGCTAATAAATAAATAAATACAACAATTAATATAAACTTTGTTAACTTTAAAAATTTATTGAGTTGGGTTTTTTTTTATTTTCCTCGGTGAAATTACTGCCTTTACCTTTTCCATTGGGCATTTGTCTTTATACGATTGAGAATTTCATCGTAACTTCAGCTAATAATTCTGTTTTTGTTTAATACATCCGTCTATCCTCTCACTCCAAAATATGGAAAGTTTCATTAGACTAGCTGATTCGATAGCTGAATTCGAATCAGACTACAATGAACTAGAGGATTCAGTCGACAGCAAGCACATTCTTGGGCTTTCACAAGAGCACTTGAAGTCAAGGCGGAGAAAAACCAGGGCGGCCTATGATGAGTTGTTAATCTCAGATAAGCTAGAAGCTTCTGGTATAGTTTCTGTCAAACACGCCCATCGACGTATACTAAGCCAGAAAAAAAATCTGAAGAACAGCCCGAATTTAAACACAGTATCCGCCTGCCTCCCTGCGATACTGAAGTTTTTAAAGGCGATTATTTGTCATGGCCAACTTTTCAAACAAACAAACGCCTAACACCGGTTGAGAACTTACAAGGTGGCGCAAAAGTAATCCTCCTATCAGAAAATGCTATAAATTTTGCGATTGGCCCCTAAAGTCAGTTCTGTTTTGACATTTGTGTAGTAAACACATGCGAAATACACGTTAATAAACAATGTTACGCTACACTGCTCCAGAACGCGGATATTGCTGACTATTTATTTGACCAATAATCGGTCGGGGCCAAACGGTTACTGTGAATGGTGAGCGCTACAGAGCAATGATCAACGAGTTCTTTTTGCCGCAACTTGATGAATTGGGATTGGAAAACATGTGGTTCCAACAAGACGGTGCAACAGCACACACTGCACGTGCCACAACCGATATGCTGAACATCGGAAGCTTACTTTTGCACCAGCTTGTATTTCATCTCAACCATAAGAAATAAGGTGAGGCAAAAGATGTTTAAAAAAATGTCCACTCACAAATGAAGGATTTAATACGGCGTAGAGAAATTTATGCGAGAGATACGAGAACAAACGCATCCTTGTAAATAATTGCCTATCGTCCCTGCGAAGTCTTAAAATTGACACTTCTAACTTGGATGCAATTATTACCTACTTGTGTTCGACTAAATTGCCGATAAGTACGCTTGGTCTATGGGAGCAAAGCATAGATCACAAAGTGGAAATATCCAAGTGGGAGGATATGGAAAAATTGTTGTCCAACCGCTTTCAGACACTCGAAACAGGGTCTGGTTCCATAGGGAGTTCTTCGAAAGCGCAAAAACCGCAATGCCAATGCGGAATGCCAACGAAACCCCTGCAAAAAGACTTGGTGCATACCAAGCGAATGTAACAAAATTACTGTGCACAGTGTGCAAATCAAACCCCCACAGATTACGAAACTGTCCTCGTTTTCTCAAACTAACTCCAGTGGAGAGAATTAATTTTGTTGAATCCACCAAAGGCTGTTTGAACTGTCTATCGCCAGGACATACTGTATCGAATTGCAGCAGTTCGTATGATTGCAACAAGTACCACTCTCGACATCATACGCTCCTGCATGCGGAGTCTCTTCAGACGCAGGCAACCTCCAGCCCTAATCAGTATCAAGCTTATAATGCTGCCTCAACTTCTAAACAGGCACAACAGACCCGGGAATTTGAGAAATCTAGCTCGGCCGCAAACCGAAATGCCCATTCAAGCGCAGGTGTGCTGCTAGGGACAGCTCGAGTCACCATTCATCATAATGGTACAGACTTCTCAGCAAGAGCACTGATTTATTCTGGTTCAGAGTGCTCGTTTATGACAGAACGACTCAAACGCAGAATCAATTTACCGGGTAAAAGGATGCATACTCAAGTTTCGGGCATCACTAATGCCGTGTCGGCTTAAGTTTGAACTCCATTCACCAGTGGACCCTTGCTTCAGCTTAACAATTTCAGTGCTAATTCTAGCCAAACTAACTGGGAATCTGCCATCCTGCCATATCGACGGTACGACTATGCAGGCTTTCCCAGACTTGGTTTTGTTAAGCAAGCCATTTTACATCAACGAGGAAGTTGATATCACACTTGGCGGGGACGTATGTCCGCAAACTATACTGAGTGGGCTGAAAAAGAATGTACTTAGTACACTTCTGGCCCAAGAAACGGTGTTCGGTTGGATATTAACCGGGCGTATAGAAGCACTGAATCCAACGAGGAATATAGTGTCCTTTTATAGCGAAGTTGTTTTGGACAAACATCGTACAGCATTCTGGGAATTGCAAAATCTGCCCAAAAACAAGTGTCCAAACACAGATGACAAATACCGCGAATATCTATACTATAGGGAAACTACGAGTCGTAGAGAGGATGGGAGATATGTCATCTCGTTCCATTTAGACAGGAATACCCAGATCAGATAAATATAGGAGGCTCTCTCAGGCGGGCGTGTTCGCAATTCTTCCGGATTGAAACGCGTTTAGCAGAGAACCCAGAATTAGGGAAAGAATATATGAGAGACTGTCTGAATACGAGACATTAGGGCATATGCGAAAAGTTAATACCATTGTACCAGCCGATTCGGCGGACAACTACTTTTTGCCCCATCACGCCGTAGTAAAGGCGGAGAGTAATACCACTAAGGTACGCGTCGTACATCGAACATCGCCTCAGGGACCCATAAGCCTTTACGAGTTGAAAACGGTCACTTTCGGGGTCAATTGCGCGCCGTATTTAGCAATCAGAATCCTTTTGCAACCAGCAGGTGATGTAGAATGTTTATACCCTACAGCATTTAGCATACTAGGGGAAGGCATGTACGTAGATGACATATTAGCGGGGGAACACGTACTCGCATCGGTTATTAATGCGAGAAACGAGATTTGACAAGCCCTACTGGCTCCCCACTACGGTATTGGACTTCGAATTCTGAGGAAATTCTCAACGGCATCCCAAAATCGGATCGACTGACCGAAGACCTTCTGGCATTCGAAGATACCAGCACCGTTAAGGCACCGACCTATTTTACTTAAAGATGAGTCAGTCTTGTCCAATACTTTGGAACGATGGAAAAACTGCAGACATCACTACCACGAAATCGACAAAATAAGGATACCACGATGGGTAAACTGCGATGGGGTCGAAATACATGGTTTCTGTGATGCTTCGAAAAAGGCATACGCTGCAGGAATGCTGATATCTTCGTACATCTACTCCTTGCCAAAACGAGAGTAGCACCTGTGAAGACCATTTCACTTCCGCGTTTGGAACTTTGCGGAGCAGTACTTTTGGCAGAGATAATGGCATCAATATTCCGAAAAATCAAACTGGGGCCAATGAAACAACCTTTATGGACGGATTCCACCTACATTTTAGCATGGATAAGGAAACCACCATGTTCCTGGTCAACTTTCGTCTCACACCGGATTTCAAAGATTATCGACCTGGTCGGCAGGAAGGACTGGCTTCATGTCAACTCCGGATCGAATCCAGTAGACTTAGGAAGCACAGGACTACCTGAATCGGATTTGGTCAACAATTATTTGTGGTGGCAGGGACCTTCTTGGCTACAAGAAGACAACTCCCAATGGACAGTACAAGAAAACGAGTATGCTACTTCCGTGGAGGAAAAGAGAGCGCTGGCCTACGCAATATCAAAGTAACAAGAAATCGAGATTCTCGACCGGTTTTCGGATTTACCGAGGGCTTTGAGGGTATTATCATATATTATAAGATTCTTTCGAAGAACTCATCCCAAAACAAAAGCTTCCTTTCAAGAAAAATCGTGCCTAGTCTCATCCGATGATATCAAGGCAACGACTCAGCTCTTGATTAAACTGTATCAGAAGCAATATTATGGTGAAGAATATGTAAATTTGAAGAAGGGACAGGTAATCGGTAGGAAAAGCGAGATATTGCCACTCAACCTATTCATCGACAACGATGACACTATTTGGGACGGGGGTCGTCGTGGAGCGTCTCAAGATCTCGCTTATAACGAGCGTCACCCTATAATACTACCTTATAATTGTAGGTTGACGCGTTTGACTGTACAAATGGTAAATCAAATCTCTCTTCATTTGACAAACCAACTAATGCTCCGTCTCATCCGCACCCAATATTGGATTCCAAATCACAAGAACATGATTAGGGCCACCATTCATAATTGTGAAGTCTGCACCATCTATAAAAAACGGGCGCAAACCCAACTTTTGGTACCCTACCTTGCGAACGCACTACCTTCACCCGCGCGTTCACCAATACCGGGGTGGACCAGGCCTTTCGACATCAAAAGTTACCGCAGTAGAGGATGTCGACTCTCAAAGGGCTACGTTTGCCTTTTTGTTTGTTTCACCACGAAAGCGATCCATCTGGAAGCGACCAGTGATCTCAGTACCCCATCCTTTCTACCAGCTTTTTCGCGTTTTATTATCAGCTTAAGACTAACTTCTGTACTTAAAAATAATTTGCTTATTCCTAAAAATTCTTCATCGTATGATCTTACGGTTAAAATCCATCTGTCCATCTGACAGCTCAATTTCAATATTAATAATATTTAGTTGTTGCTACTTAATGGAAGTGAGTTGTTGTTGCTTGAACAATTGTATG
Source organism: Merzomyia westermanni (assembly GCA_949987695.1). Classification (NCBI taxonomy): domain Eukaryota; kingdom Metazoa; phylum Arthropoda; class Insecta; order Diptera; family Tephritidae; genus Merzomyia; species Merzomyia westermanni. The sequence continues at coordinate 105,704,427 of OX465290.1, read as the reverse complement.
TACATACTGCTTCTCATTCTTACAACAATAGTAAAACAATAGTAAAGAAATAGTAGCGTAGTCATGACAACCCTTCATTTCCATTGGTACAAATTAACATGTAAGCAAACGACATTAACAGCGGATGATAACTTAACATTATGTTATTAGCGTTTAACAGTGTGTATGCTGTTAGCGTACATTTGTGTGTATACATACATATAACTCCCCCACGCTGCTTTTAGAATTTCCCTGAATTCTAATTATTTAACAATTTTTATTTGTGTACATTTTTGTTGTATGTGTGTTTTTTTTATTTACATAGATATGAACAAAGGTAGTAAATGTATATATAAACATGTATTTATATATTTAATTTTATTCTGGTAAGTTTTTAGATTTACATATGAAAAGGTTTTTTTTTGTGTTTTTTTGTTTTTGTGAAAGTTATTAATCAGAGCTGGAATCACTAGTGGTATTACGCTTAAATTGTCATTTTCGGCATTATAATTGTTTTTATTTTTACTTCTTAAATTATACTTATGTGCTGATAGTTTCAACGGTCGTTTTATATTACATAAATGAACATTGGCCAGAGGGGTAGTTCTATAGTAAGGCTCATCTTTGTGTCTTACTCTTTTATAATTCTTTATTGGGCCGAAGTTTCTGCCTTCTATATAATTTTCCCTACATTTATTTCTTTGGTCAATTACTCTTCGCTTCACATTATTTATATTGCTATGCAAAACATTTGGGTCAATATGAAAAAGAGCAAGTCTTGGAGAAGCTTTAATTGTGGACTGATAACGATCATTATAATTACCTATAGCTAGTTGAATCTTCATTTCAGTTGAGAGCTCCGGATCATCGATACCTGTTAGTTTCTCCAACAGGGTCGAGTTGAGTCTCTCAATGTCTGCGTTCCCGGTATGACTATTCGGAGTAGTTAAATGGACTTCTATTTTTTCTTTATTAAAATATTCAATTAGTTGCTCTGCCCTAAATTCGTTATCCATAACTACTTTTTTTGGTTTACCAAATTTAGCGAATTGTACAATAATAATTTCTTTCTTTGATCTCCAGTTACGAACAACAATGTCGTAAGCTGTAGCAAATTTGGTAAGTTTGTCAATGAAAGTGACAAAAGATAATTTTTTATGGTGATTGTTGTTGGAGCAAAGTTCGAATTTTTATGTTTTGTTTGTTAATTGATATTAGAGGAAAAATTACAACGTTATGCACAGCGATGGTATGGGATGACATGTTTCGAAGTGCCCAACTTCTCATCAGACCCCTTTTCGGACACTGAGATACGAACCCAAGTGTCTGCACCAAAGCCGCTGTTAGAGTACTCTAACAACTAAGCTATGATGCCCTGTAGCGTCACGATGTATTTTTCCTCTAATGTTGAGTTGACATATAAAATACGTATATGTACCAAAGAATGTATACTGTACATCAAAACCAGCGTATTGTTAGCTTAATGGTTAGCAATGCGTGCCGAAATTTCTCTGATGAGTGAAGTCTAGCAGCTTCCGAAATGGATCTATAAGAAAAGCTATGGCAGTTGTCTCTAAACATTTTTCCTACTCTATTCAATCAAAAAACTTTTAATAATTAATTAAAATGATTATTAATAAGTAAAAACAATAATAATTTTCATAAAAATTCAAAAAGTGAAAAATTATTATTCTTGGCCTTGAGCTCGTTTCATGAATACTTGAAAATGTACGGGCCGTAAATCAACAAAATTGTTGGTATAAAAAATCAATAACAAAACCGAGAGCACACGGTAAGGCAGTTCTGATGATAAAACAGATCTGTCAAAAATCCATCATGATCACACTACTGTCAAATGGCGGAAGTGGTTCATGCATATGGTAAAAAAGAAGAATAGAACTAGGAGTTTAGATGACATCAAAACCAGCGTATTGTTAGCTTAATGGTTAGCAATGCGTGCCAAAATTTCTCTGATGAGTGAGGTCTAGCAGCTTCCGAAATGGATCTATAAGAAAAGCTATGGCAGTTGTCTCTAAACATTTTTCCTACTCTATTCAATCAAAAAACTTTTAATAACTAATTAAAATGACTATTAATAAGTAAAAACAATAATAATTTTCATAAAAATTCAAAAAGTGAAAAATTATTATTCTTGGCCTTGAGCTCGTTTCATGAATACTTGAAAATGTACAGGCCGTAAATCAACAAAATTGTTGGTAGAAAAAATCAATAACAAAACCGAGAGCACACGGTAAGGCAGTTCTGATGATAAAACAGATCTGTCAAAAATCCATCATGATCACACTACTAACTGTCAAATGGTGGAAGTGGTTCATGCATATGGTAAAAAAGAAGAATAGAACTAGGAGTTTAGATGACATCAAAACCAGCGTATTGTTAGCTTAATGGTTAGAATGCGTGCCAAAATTTCTCTGATGAATGAAGTCTAGCAGCTTCCGAAATGGATCTATAAGAAAAGCTATGGCAGTTGTCTCTAAACATTTTTCCTACTCTATTCAATAAAAAAACTTTTAATAATTAATTAAAATGATTATTAATAAGTAAAAACAATAATAATTTTCATAAAAATCAAAAAGTGAAAAATTATTATTCTTGGCCTTGAGCTCGTTTCATGAATACTTGAAAATGTACAGGCCGTAAATCAACAAAATTGTTGGTATAAAAAATCAATGTTTTAAAATGAAATATATCAATATGAAGAATTTGAGTTTTTTCAGTAGGAGTTTCATTAACATTAAAAATAAGTTTTATCGGTTTTCTACTATACTTAATTTCTTGGCATTTTTCGCAGTTGCTTATTATAAGCTGAATTTGTTCTTTGAGTTTTGGATAGTAAATTTTATCTTTTAAGCTGTGATATGATTCGTTTATGCCACTATGCATTGATTCTTTACTATGATATAAGGAAATTTGTTTATGAAGTTCCTCTTCTCTCTCGATTTCAGCCGTCTTCTTAGTGCATTTTATGAATTGTATTTTATTATCATGAGAAAACATTGAAATTAATAAAAGCTGTATTTTATTATAATCTGGTACTTCAGAAAAAATGCCTATGCGACCCCGTTGAATATTATTTTTCAATATATCTTTTATTACGCTTTCATTTTCTAATGGTTTTATTTCGATTATTTTTCGTTTATGAATGTTTCTAATTTCATTTGACGGACTGAAAGTTAATATTATTTGTATTTTATATTTGTTAACTATTTCATCTTTTATGTTAATATGATACAATAGGTCCTCCTCCGCTGAATGTACGGTATCCGACATTTCGAAATTTGACCCATTTTCATTTTCTTCATTCATTTTTGGAGAATTTTCTAGACGACTTAGAAAATCTGCCACTTTATGTTCCTTTCCATTTAGGTAATCTATTCCATAATTAAACTCCTGTGATTTAAGCAACCATCTTTGATGTCTCGGTGAACACTCTTTCCCTTTATACTTCGTATTTAAATATTTAATTGGACAATGATCGGTCACGATTCTAAACTTTTAGCCATATATGTAAGGTCGTAGATAAGTTACGGCATAAATAATTGAAAGAAATTCTTTATCCGTTGTACTATAATTTTGCTCGTGATTCTTTAGGGTCCTTGATATATAACCCTTGTTGTTATAACACTGCACCTATTGCATAATCACTCGGATCTGTAGTTATTACGAACACTTTATCGTATTCCGGATATTTAAGAATTGGATGAGAGGATATTAAAGCTTTAAAATTTTCAAAACTTCCTATATACTCTGGATCATTGATATTAATTTTACAATTCTTTTTTAAATATTTAATCATAGGGTACGCTTTCTTGGAATCCTTTTAACTGTTTTTCAGTTTTAGGTATCTCTAATTTATTAATCACATCGATTTTGAAAGGGTTAGGCTTAATACCTTCTGATGTTAAAATATGTCCTAAAAATGGGGTCTCTTTTTGTAAGAAACAACATTTGTCTGGCTGTATTTTTAAATTATGCTCTTGAAGTTTTGAAAAAATGTTGTCTAGACTAGCAGCATGTTCCTCCAAAGAAGTTAGGATATCGTCTAGATATACTACACAGATTTTGTTGATGTACTCTCGAAGGACTTAATTTATCAACCGCTTGAGAGTGGCCGGCGCAATCTTAAGCCCGAAAGGCATTCGAACGTACTCATATAAACCTGCCGGAGTTACAAATGCGGTTTTTTTCATATCTGTTTCAGCCATGAAAATTTGATGATACTCCTTCGCTAAGTCCAGCGTACTAAAATATTGGGCTTTACCCAATTTATCTAAAATGCCATCTACGAGGTATGTTCAAAAAGTATCGCGAATTTTGTGTTTTTTCAAAAATTATTTATTTATTCATGAATATCTATTTTGTCCCCTTCCAAGTAATCCCCATGAGATATTATACACTTGTGCCAACGGTTTTTCCAATCTTCGAAGCACTTCAAAAAATCATTTTCTTGTATCTTGTTCAGCTCCTCCTTCGATGCCGTCTTTATCTCGTCAAGAGAAGCGTAACGTCGTCCTTTCATGGGCCTCTTCAGTTTAGGGAACAAGAAAAAGTCACAGGGGGCCAGATCTGGGGAATACGGTGACTGCGGCATCATTAGTGTGTTGTTTTTGGCCAAAAAGTCGCGCACAAGCAACGATGCGTAAGCAGGGGCGTTATCGTGGTGCAAAAGCCAATTTTTGTTCTTCCACAAATCCGGGCGTTTCTGGCGGATTGCTTCGCGCAAGTTGCGCATAACTTGCAGGTAATATTCCTTATTGACCGTTCTTCCCTGTGGCAAGAACTCATGATGAACCACGCCCCTGCAATCGAAGAAAACTGTCAGCAAAACTTTCACATTCGACCGAACTTGGCGCCCTTTTTTCCGTCTTGGTTCGTGCGGCAGCTTCCATTGAGATGATTGAGCTTTGGTTTCCACGTCATAACCATAAACCCACGATTCGTCACCAGTTATGACCCTCTGGAGCAAATGTGGGTCGTTATTTTGATTGTAATATGGGTAAGTCGAATTTTTCAAAACTGCATTTTTTTTTTAAATGCTTATAGTTGATCCAGTGTCAACTAAAGCAATAAATTTTCGATCGAACAAAGTCAAGTTAATATAAGTTTTTGTTAGATCCGAGGCTAATTTATAACAAAAAGATCCTCTGAATCACTCACCATTTCCTCTGAAGTGTGACTCATATTGTCAACATCCATTGGACCATTTGATTTTTGTGTTTGTCTTGTTCTATTGGAATTATAATTATTTTGCCTGCTATTTGAACCACCCGCCTACCATTGATTATTTATGTGATTTGGAACTTCATTTGGAAAACGACCAGTGTTATTTGGATTTAAGCTGACATAATTATATTGATCTACAGCCGATCTTTGATTAAATGAATTATTACCGCAAGCGTAATTTGGATTTCTAAATCTATTTGAATTTTCGTAATTATTAAAGTTTTGATTTGCCTGATTAACCCGGTTGGGAAAATTTGGTTGATTATTAGAAATATTTTATTGATTATAACGGCTAAAACTACTTTGATTTCGATTACTAAAATACCTGGCATTATTTGAATTATTGTGTGGAATGTTATTGGTATTTTTAATTAAGAGAAATTCATTTAAATTATTTTCATCCATCCCAATAAAATCATTAAAAATATTTTCTGGCTCTCTCAGAGAAAAAACATTTCTTATGGCATATGCCAATGTACCACTAACTGCTTGATTCTCTGTATCAAAATTCCAGAAAAAATTTCCTTCAAAACTAAACCATTTTCATTTAAAGCACAAAACTCCGTTATTGAATTATTACCGCAAGCGTAATTTGGATTTCTAAATCTATTTGAATTTTCGTAATTATTAAAGTTTCGATTTGCCTGATTAACCCGGTTGGGAAAATTTGGTTGATTATTAGAAATATTTTATTGATTATAACGGCTAAAACTACTTTGATTTCGATTACTAAAATACCTGGCATTATTTGAATTATTGTGTGGAATGTTATTGGTATTTTTAATTAAGAGAAATTCATTTAAATTATTTTCATCCATCCCAATAAAATAATTAAAAATATTTTCTGGCTCTCTCAGAGAAAAAACATTTCTTATGGCATATGCCAATGTACCACTAACTGCTTGATTCTCTGTATCAAAATTCCAGAAAAAATTTCCTTCAAAACTAAACCATTTTCATTTAAAGCACAAAACTCCGTTATGTCGTCAATAACATTTTTTGCCTTGATACACAAATCTCTAACACTACTTACTCTAAGTGCTGTAATTTCGATTTGGTCTTTTGATGATTTGAACTGGCTTAAAAGCCTTGTCAAAGCTATAATACACTGTTCGATAGCTGGAGAGCTATTAGCCGCTAAGTTTTGGCTTTCCATTTTTTCTTTTGCTTTTTTACAGTTTTTGATGGATAAGAAAATGTAATAACTAAGAGGCTTTTATGTTGCACTCAAGTTTATAATTTTTATTTTTTGTTGTTGTCTTTTAAGTGTTTGTCTATTCACTTGTATGCACTTTCACTTGCACTGTTCGCTTATTTTTATTTAAAATATTTTTATTTTCAATATATATTTTTTTATATAAGGTGCTTTATTTAAACATATTATGTTGTGTCTGCAGCACTAAATTAATGCCTTTGTTATCAACACTTTGTTTAAAACCCGTGACTGCGCCAGTTAAAAAAGTAAGTCGACAGAAAATTAATGTTGCGAAAGTAGGTAACAAGTCTTTATTCAACGACATCAGCTTAAGACTAACTTCTGTACTTAAAAATAATTCGTATGATCTTACTGTTAACATCCATCTGTCCATCTAACAGCTCAATTCCAATATTAATAATATTTAGTTGTTGCTACTTAATGATAGTTAGTTGTTGTTGCTTAAACATTTGTATGTACATACTGCTTTTCATTCTTACAACAATAGTAAAACAACAGTAAAGCAATAGTAGCGTAGTCATGACAACCCTTCATTTCCATTGATACAAATTATCATGTAAACAAACCGCATTAACAGCGGATGATAACTTAACATTATGTTATTAGCGTTAAACAGTGTGTATGCTGTTAGCATACATTTGTGTGTATGCATACATATAACTCGCGTGAGGAATTTCATACGCTATTGTGCCGGTTTGAGGTATGCCTCAATTCGCGGCTCTTTAGTCCACCCTCAAATGAGCCCGCGGACACCATGATAAAAAGCTTTTTAATGGAAGGCAATAAACAATTTATAAAGAAAGTTTTTTGTAAAAGGTTTTTTCCAAAGTTTATATGTAGAAGGTTTGCTTTCAACTTCCAGAAAAATGAACACTGAATAAATAAATGCCTAAATATCGTTTATTGTAGAGAGTTTACTTTGAATTATGCAAGAAAAATAAAAAAAATTTTTACAGAAAGGCCTGTTGGGTACAGGTCTGGATTTCCCTAGACTTGGGGTTATTATTTAATATACCCTACCGCAATGAACTTTACGAACCAAATTACCTTAGGGTGTCCGGTGCTGGGTTTTAAGTACCTGGTTTCATATTTTAGTTATATCTTTAGTCGCCACCACCCCAATAACGCAATTGTTCATTAACTTGAAGGAATTAACTGGAACTTGAAAATGGTTTTTGCCTCGAATACCCAGCCGCTTTTCATCAAGAAGGCATTGCTTGAAAGTAGTAAAGATTTGCTACGGTACGTATAAATATATACAAAGACCAACAACAAATATATATCAATCTGAGGCAGCGCGTCCACAAAACCGTCCCTATCAAAATAATTCACGTTGGTTACGAACACAACCAATTTGTTAGCTAAATCCTTCACCTAATACCAGTGGCTTTATAGGACATTCATAGCAAATCAGCGGGGGTAATCTTGCCATTATAATGCTTAATTTAATCCAACTTAGCAACAGACATTTCACCAGCGTTATCTTTCAAACTTGTGACACCGGGCTTATTCTCATCAGCAATTGTTAGCGCGCAAGCTCGTCCAAAGACAAACAAATGCAACAATGAATTAGCACCCAAATGATTAGCACCATGCACTGACGAACTAGCTACCTCACCACAAACATATAAACCAGGTACAACAACATCGCAACCCTTTTCATCGATAGTCAATACTTGGCCCTTATCTGCCAATATACTGTATTTCGGAAGCTACTAGGCGAAATGGATCTATAAGAAAAGCTATGGCGGTTGTCATTAAACATTTTTCCTACCCTATTCAATTAAAAAACTTTTAATAAGTTATTAAAAACTATTATTAAAAAATAAAACAAAAATAAAAATTCCAAAAGTAAAAAAATATTATTCTTGGCCTTGAGCTCGTTTCATGAATACTTGAAAATGTACAGGCCGTAAATCAACAAAAATTATTGGTGTAAAAAAGCAATAACTGCTATTTTAAGTAAAAATATAAACACATCCAAAGCAGCCATATGGTCACTTGTTCGTACCTTTTGAAATCCTACAAAAGTAATATGCATTGATAGTAAAAGCCCTAGTACCTATGTAGAACGTAGTATAACTTGTAACTTAATAGCAGAAAGACGTATAGGTGAACTGCAGAGCAAATATATAATGACTGGATATATCGTAAAAACCAACTGCAGGCCGGCTTATATATCCCGGGACAATGGCAATGAAACTCGCTGCAAACAATCCCGCTCCACGGCACCATAGTTCACTTGCAAGTAAAATCTTAAGCGCGAAGCTTCAACGCACTCGACCGATGCCCATGGCAAGCAAATTGATACACAAAAAATGTCTCTTCCTTCAACTGTTGTAACATTTTTAACAACCGATTGTATACTTTGTGATTGCAGACGGTGTGCTTGCATAAAATCGCGAGGTTCTAAGCCCAAGTAGTAGAGCACTTTAGATGCGCCCAAACAATTTCCTCAATTGGTGAATCTAGCATACGATCTACCATATTTGACACATGTACACAACACCAATTGTTAAATAAGAGCCCATTGCAAATTCTCGGGCTTCAAAGAAAATTTGTATTGCCAACTCCCGAGTTGGAGAAAGAATAACCACCTGCGGTTTTATAATGGACAAATCAAAACAGCTACGTTTTATTACTTGTTATAAATGGTATTCTTGGTGAGAGTTTTGTGAAGAGTTTGGTTTAGCTGTTTTGTGAAAGGGTGTTAGTATGGTATACCCAGATTTACTCACATGATTCATTATGAGCTCGCGTAAGCCTGCAGCATTATATGACTGAATTGGTTGATAAGCATTTTCCGCCAGATGAAATGATGTCTATAATGTACGGTTCCTCCAACTATTCTATCAAGAGGACATCAGGCTAGTTCATCAAACCAATTTATAAACTTATAAAACGCGTTCTGCGCCATATAAGCAGTTGCGCGGTAGTTGAACCAAGGATCAAACTCGTGAATTATATACTCAAATCGTATGACAGCAAACAAATGAGCTAAAAAACCTGCAATCCGTGCGGTCAACAGAATGACAAACATTAACAAACGGCTGTATAGTAATGATTTCCGCAATAATTTAGCCATATAATCCTGAAAAAGAAAGAAAACCATCAGTATTGCATGCAATTATTTGCTCTATATGTGCATATATATACAAGAATAAAAGGTGTCTCATTGAATGCGCCGGCCGCCACAGCGTGTCACACATATTTTTTCTTAAGTAATTTGCGCTGCTACCGAACCGATACAGGATTTGGGGCCGCGCGTATATATACTTACCATGTCCATGCTCCGGCCAGGCGATCCTCCAAGGTTGCAGCTCCTTTATCCATGATCATCTGAAAAAGAAAAAAAAAAACATTTAGGTTAAGTATATATTAAAATAAAAATTCACAATTTACTTTCCTTTTAAATCTGCTGACCCACGCGTGCCGGAAACCATGAGATAATAAATTGTGTTAAGAGAACATTTTTGTTAATAATTTCTTCTCGGTTTGTTGTTTGTTCTCGGAGGGGGCAGGGCCATTTTGCCCACAAAACAACAACAATAAACCCAAACATTCACCACTCACACACTCTCTACCAGGTTCGGTACCGAAAACTGAGTACCGAAAAAGCGAAAATGTCGCTGTGTGCGCGCCACTAACGCCACTCCTGACGGCGACCAGGCCAGCGAGCACAAAAAATATTTATCTACATAATACCCAGTAGCAAAACAAAATACAGGGTAATGCAAGAGTTGCAGATTCAAGTTTTTTTTAGCGCAAGCAACTTGTCCCGAGCGTGTCTTGTGCGGTAATTTGTCGCCGATACAGCGCTCAAACTATCTATTATATAAAAATAAGTCGCGTTTTCCTCCCTGACGCTATAACTCCAGAACGGCTTTACCGAATTAAATGAAATTTTGCACGTATTTCGATTGAGCCCGACATAGTTTATGGTTAAAAAAAGTATAAGAATCCGGGAAGGTTTTGGAAATATTCTACAAAATGTGGACCAGGGTAACCCTATAACGGGTTCGTACGATATGGTATCAAATGAAAGGTGTTGACGAGTGCTTGACCGTGGTGTAGTTATTGGCCCCATATAAGACCCCGTATTCAGGGTATTTCTGAAATATGAACCAGGTGTGACCCTGGTAAAATATAAAAATAAGTCGGGTATTCCTTCCTGACACTATATCTCAAGAACGCACGAACCGATTTCAATGATTTTGGATTCGTTGGAAAAGTCTCGGGCGCGGTGAGGTTTAAAGCAAACAAAATTCGGGAAAAATTTCAAAAGAAAAGCAGGAAAATAGGGGAAATCATTTTTTACAAACAGCGCCATTAATTTTATGTGACATTTTTCATTATACGCACGTTCTTTCAAATGCAAAATTAAAACCGGTATTGTGTTCACTGTGAAATTGAGGTTGAAGTTATTCGTTTCCTAACAGATCATTTGGAAACCATCAAAACAATCACGCGTATTGTGCAAGTTAACACAGCAGTAGAGGTATACCAGCATTAGGTGTAAATATTGTATGTATGCCTGTGTGTTATCCCAATAACAAACCTACATAAATACTCTTCAGTGGTTGTTGTAAGCAGGTATTGCATTTTATTGGCATACAAATTTACATGTATGTACGTTTGTACGGTGGTGGCTGACCGCCCGCACTAATCAATCAACTGCTGCTGTTATAATCCAACACTTTGCTTAAATACTTTTTCTCCACGCCGACGCTTCGAGTTAGCCGAAGTAAAATCGTGCGCTCGATGTACCTGAAAGGTTCGTCGCTTAAGGTCAGACACGTGAATAATGATTTAATAAAAGTGATTTTATAAAAGTGGTTAAAAAGTATTTAAGCAAAGTGTTGGATTATCACAGCAGCAGTTGATTGATTAGTGCGGGCGGTACAAAGGTACATAAATGTAAATTTGTATGCCAATAATATTAAAAAAAAAGATCAAAAATTATGTATCTTTGGAAGTGGCATAAAAAAACATGCAAATTTTTGTTTAAGGTGGTAAGTTGAATTGTGTAAATTATATGGATAGTGCATTTGAGGTTAAATTCACCAGTCTGTCCAAACTTACAAATTTTTAGTCAAAAAGATCAAAAATTGTCGTATTTTGCAAAGAGATCAAAAATTAAATATCTTTGGAAGTGGAAAAAAAAGTTGCAAATTTTTGTTTAAGGTGGTAAGTTGAATTGCGTAAATTATATGGATAGTGCATTTGAGGTTGAATTCACCAGTCTGTCCGAACTTGCAAATTTTTAGTCAAAAAGCCAAAAAGATCAAAAATTAAATATCTTTGGAAGTGGCATAAAAAAAATTTGAAAATTTTTTTTTAAAGTGGTAAGTTGAATTGTAAATTCATCATCTGTCCATAGTCCAAAATTCCCAGAGGACGACGTGCGAACATCAAAACAGAATAAGAGAAAATGACCGATTGAGACAACGCGTGAGCACACGAAGATCATTGGCATCATACAATCGCTTGGCATTTCAATATGATCCCACTACGAACTACAGTGATGATGAAAATTTAGATATTGGACCAATAACGACTGTATGCCGATATTGCAATGCGATAAAGTTCAAAAGAGAAACGGATGGATTGTGCTGCGCAAGTGGAAAAGTCAAACTGGATCCATTACTTACACCTCCACAGCCACTAAAAGCATTGTTTGATGGAAGTGATCCTGATTGCAACCATTTTCTTCAACACATCCTTGAATACAATAACTGCTTTCGCATGACTTCATTTGGAGCTAATATCATTCGAGAAGGCGGCGTCATGCCGACTTGCAAGGTAAAAGATACAACAAACACAACCAATCACTCACACCAATCAATCACACCAATACAATCAATTGCAATATATAACAACTACACATACACCACACACTACACCATCACACGATCAGAAGTCACACCGTATTCTTCAACAAATGATTGGTTGCAGATACAAGGACAAATATATCATTTGCATGGTTCAATGGTGCCAACACCAGATGAATCGCATCAATTTCTGCAAATATATTTCATTTCGTCGATGGTGGATCAGCTGAATGTGCGGTGCAATAAACAGGGAACACAACAGTTAAAGAGACGAATTATTGAACAGTTGAAAGCATTTTTCCACGATAATAACGATGTGGTTAATATGATCAAAACAGCATTGGAACGAATGCCATCGGATACGCACAAATTTATCATAAGAGCAGATCGTACCCCAACAGGTGAACATGTGCGAAGATTCAATGCACCCACCGTTGATGATGTTGCTGCAATTATTGGTGGCGATCAAACTAAATCATGAGACATTGTCGTTCAGCGAAGAAACAATATCATGCATCGTGTAAACGAGATACATCGCTTGTACGATGCGTTACAATATCCATATATCCTTTATTGGCAAGGGCAAGACGGATACGACATCACGTTGAAGATGGTCGATCCAATTACAGGTACAATATTAACACACTAATTATTGCTATTATTGGGTTCCATTAACAATCCATTTAATTTTGCATATTCAGGCGTATCAACGAACAAAAATCTAAGCGCAATGAATTACTATGCCTATCGTATTATGACTCGTACACATGAGGACAATCTCATCGAGTTTTTGGTGATACACGTTGTTATATGTACTCTGTGGAATGGCAGAAGCGTCGACTACCGCATGCACATATCCTAATTTGGTTGCTGAACAAATTACATTCAAACGAAGTGGATGACATCATATCAGCTGAAACTCCTGATCCAGTTAATGATCCCCTTCTACACGACATTGTGACGACACAGATGGTGCATGGACCGTGCGGTGCATTAAATCCATTATCGCCTCGCATGGCTGACGGAAAGTGCAAAAAACAATATCCGCGGCCGTTAGTTGCTGAAACACACACAGGGAACGATGGATATCCAATTTATCGTCGGCGTTCAAAAGAAGATAATGTTCGAACTATCAAAATTAAAGTTCAAAATCAAAAAATCGAAATCGGAAATGAATTCATTGTACCATATTGCCCGCTGATATCACGAACTTTCAAAGCACATGCGAACGTTGAAAGTTGTCATTCGGCGAAATCAGTCAAATATTTGTGCAAGTACGTCACAAAAGGCGGCGACATGGCTGTGTTTGGTATTGCGTCGGAAAATGCGAATGACGAAATTAGCAACTTCCAAATGGGCAGATACGTCAGTACTAATGAAGCAATGTGGCGATTATTGTCATTTCAAATTCATGAAAGATATCCCACAGTTGTACATTTAGCAGTGCATTTGGAGGCTATGCGGCACAACGAGCTGAGAGACCACCATCGACAACATTGACTAGCTTCTTCGCAAATGTGCGAAGCAGATCCATCCACTTGGAATCAATCAGCAAAGAAATTGCAACGTCGCAAACAAGGAACCGCAGTTTCCGGTTGGCCACAGGTGTTTTCCACTGATGCGCTAGGTCGCATGTATTCTGTTCATCCTACAAATTATGAATTTTTTTATTTGCGACTGCTGTTCGTAAATGTATGTGGACCAAAATCATTTGCGCATTTGAAAACTGTGAATGGCCACCAATGCCAAACATATCGAGAAGCATGTCAACTATTGGGTTTGCTGGAGAACAATTCTCATTGGGATTTAACACTTGCGGATTCAGTTGTTTCATCAAATGCGTACCAAATACGAACGCTGTTCGCAATAACCATCACCAAACAAATACAAAGACGACATATGTGAAGATATCTTGCATCGCTTGCGCATTCAAACGAAAAATCCCGACCTGCAAATAACCGATGCAATCTCCAATGAAGGACTGATTCTGATTGAGGATCACAGCTTGAATATTGCAAACAAGCTACTGATTGACGTAGGAATGATTGCGCCAAATCGATCGATGCACGATGGATTCAATCAAGAATTTAATCGAGAGCAGCAATACAATGTTTATACATTGCAGGAATTCGTTCGAAATAATGTGCCGTTGCTGAATGAACAGCAAAAACAAGTATACGAAACATTAATGCAAGCGGTGGACAATAATACTGGTGGTCTATTCTTCCTGGACGCACCCGGAGGAACAGGGAAAACATTTGTGCTTTCATTGATTTTGGCCACTGTTCGATCAAGATGTGACATAGCTTTGGCGTTAGCATCATCTGGAATTGCGGCGATTCTTCTAGATGGCGGTCGTACTGCACATTCTGCGCTTAAGTTGCCACTCAATTTAAACATAGTTGATACTCCAGCATGCAATATTTCCCGATCCAGTGCAATGGAAAAATTGTTGACGTAATGCAAGCTCATTGTTTGGGATGAGTGCACAATGGCAAATAAGAAATCACTTGAAGCACGTAACTTTACACTGAAGGATCTTCGGCAAAATAACAACATCTTTGGCGGCTTGATGTTATTGTTGGCTGGCGATTTCAGGCAGACGTTGCCAGTAATTCCTCGTGGAACGCCTGCAGATGAATTGAATGCTTTCCTGAAGGCATCACGTTTGTGGAATAACGTAAAAACATTATCGTTAACCACTAATATGAAAGTTCAACTTCAAAATGATCAAAGTGCTGCACAATTTTCAAAACAATTGTTAGCTGTTGGAAATGGAGAAGTCCCAGTTGATGCGACAACTGGATTAAATACTCTTACCAACGACTTTTGCCGATTTGTAGACTCTCAATTGGCGGCCGCCGTGGTGTGAAGGTAGTGTTGCCGGCCTACCACACCGAAGGTCCATGGTTCGAGCCCTGGTACAGGTAACATCAAAAGTGATTTGAAAAAAGATTTTCAAAACGGGGTCGCCCCTCGGCAGTGGTTTGGCAAACTCTGCGAGTGTATTTCTGCCGTGACAGGCTTCTCAGCAAAAATTCGTCTCCTTTGTAGATGCCGTTCGGAGTCGGCAAAAAACTGTAGGTCCCACCAATTTGTAGGGAAAATTCAAATCGGCACACCACAAATTGGAAGAGAAGCTTGGCGCAAAAATCTCTTAGGAGGTTTATGATGATATACCTGTTGTATATCGCGCCATAGAGATAGAGATACTCTCAATCAGCTCTTACTGAAAATGTTTTCCCAAACATTAGTGAGAATTATCAGAATTATGATTGGTTAAGTCAACGAGCCATAACAAATCCCGATGATGTAGTAAATTATTCAACGGAGTTTTTGAACTATCTGGTGTTACCAGGATTTCCACCACATAACTTGCACCTCAAAGTTGGTTCAGTTATTATGATATTGCGTAATTTGAATCAACCGCGACTTTGCAACGGTACTCGACTTGCGGTGAAAAAACTTATGCCGAATTTGATTGAGGCAACCATTAATAACGGAAAGTACGCGGGTGAAAATGTATGTGTTCCTCGAATACCAATGATTCCGACTGATCTTCCGTTTGACTTCAAACGATTGCAATTTCCGGTTAACCTTGCGTTCGCGCAATGACAATCAACAAGTCGTAAGGCCAATCGCTTAGTGTTTGCTTGATAAATTTAGAAAATCATTGTTTTTCACATGGTCAGCTATACGTTGCGTGTTCACGAGTGGGAAAGCCATCCGCTTTGTTTGTGTTAACGTCAGACAAAAAAACAAAAAATGTGGTTTACCAAAGAGCACTTCAATGAGACGGATAATTTGCGGACACGTGTAAGGCTTCGATTCAGTATTTACTTTGGATTCACTTTAATTTTTTTACTTATAGAAATTCAACTAAATTACATTTAATTTTTGTAATCGAAATGAGTTCATTACTGTTGTGAAATGAAATAAGATTTTTCCTTTTCAAATAAAAAAAAAAAAAAAATTTTCTTCATCTTTTAATCCCCAAACGAAATATTAAAAAAAAAAACGAACCTATCTGATGGCGAAACGAAGTATTATTTAAGAATAATTAAATAGGTTGAAGAATAAGACCATTTTAATAGATATGCATTGATACGGTACCATCCAAGAGGGCTACTCGCCACCTACTAGAGGGCTACTGCGCATCCGTGCGCTTCTCGATGCATACTCCCAACGCACAGTTATTGACCGCAGGCTAGGGGAAGAGCTAGGGCTGCTTCCTCCGCATCCGCGGAAAATACGGTAACAACAAAACTATCACCGCCCACGCATTGTGCGTAAAACATCTGCGCCGAATCAGTCCGGTGCATAACGCGGACGCCCGGATCGCTGCTCCTTACCAGCATATCCGTTTGGCGGATCCCCATTTTTATATGGCGGCGGCAATACAATTAGTTCTTGGCGGCGATGTCTATTGTGACATCAACACCCCGGGTATGCTTCCACCGTCTTTTGGTCGCTGTTTGCCCAAAGCACGATCTTTGGATGGGTGCTATCGGGTGCCACTAGCTTATAGTTAAATTTAATCACCTAATATAATAATTTTTTTTTTTTTGTTATATAAACGCTTGGCAAGAAATATACAAAGTTTTTATTTTCAAAGTGTCTTCCTATTTTCTTAGCTCTAGGTACGCACCGGTGGGGCTACCATAGGTCAAAACCTCAAACCTTAGGAGGTAGCTCGGAGACAGACGGCGGGGACAGCGCCATCCGGGACTCACGATGCTAGGTTAAGACAGAAGAGATAAAAGAAGGCATGGTTGGAAATCCTGAGGCGGGTTAAGATGTTGCGTATCGCCTAAATTCTTGAAAATGTGCCCTAATGTCACTTTTGACTTTATACAAAACCCCAACACCAATCCGCCCACATGTATGTGCATGTATGTAAATCGGTGTTTGTGAGCACACATATACATGTATGTGGGTGTGCATGTGTGGGTCCCTTAAAACCGGAGGATGAGTTTTCGGGTTCAACGGGTTTCCTCGATTTGACAACCGACTACTTTTTCAGCGATCATCGAGGAGAACACATCGCGGCCACCCCAAGATTTCACAGCCCATCAATCATAATTTGTAATTATATTTTCTCGCAAAATAAAACGGCCTATACTATAATGAAAATTCTAGTTTGTTTTATCTTTATTTTAAAGAACCACAATTCGACCGTGGTGCTTTCGAGCCACGGCCGCTCCAGCGAAGCACCACTCCCTGAGTTGTATTTTACAATAGAACAAATTTTTCACAAAACTTAAATTGCGACAAAAAATGGTCCAGTGGTCGATATGTTCTTCTTCATTAAGGTTTTAAGCATCTCCATTACTTTTTCAGTATTTAAAGTGACATTTTCTTCAATTATAAACTTGTGTCTTGATACATTTCGGCTCATATTTCCATATTAAATATGTTTGAAAATTTTGCCTATACAGCAACCCTACACTGGAATTTCGCTACATTTTTGGGGTTGTGGTACTAGGGTTTTTTTACTTTTTCGTCAGTGGCAACCGCTGGTTTTCTCCGGTATCAAAATCCTGTATGTTGGAAAGAGAAAGGAACAGACATAACATACTTATAGAGCTGTGCAATATCCACGTCGCACAGGGTAGATGTTTTAATAAACCTATGTACATATTTATGTAAAATATATTATTTAATTAATTTCATTTTATTTTTTAATTATTATTTTATTACTTTTGTAACACTGGTTTAGAAGAAAGAACTACAATGTTTTAATCCAGAAATACGGACCTCGAGACACATAACCAACATATTAAATATATAGTTAAAGATCAATATAATAATTTAAAAATAATTACTATCAACTGGTCTTGAGGTCGTACAATTTAGAAAATATGTAGTAAGAACATCGATCTTCATTTGTATGCACTCATAATATATGACATTTATAGCAATTCCGAGGGCCATTCGCCACCCAACCCTCACGTATACGGGCGCCCGTATCGAATACCCGACCAAACTATTTGCCTTGAAATGAAGAGCAAGCGCAAATACCAACCCCGGATAGATTGGAAGAGGAGAGCCGGGACGAGGCTCTATCGATCTACTAGTCATATTGCCGTCGCCGGCAGACGGCGAAATTATTAAACCGTCATCGGAAACGTGGAACCGCGGCAACGCTGAGACCGAGTTTAAAGAAGGAAGTGGAAACCCGTTAAATCAAAGAGCTTGAGATGCTAGTCAACAGAAATAACTGAAAATACAATCAAAATATTCGGAGAATGATTGCCTATTTTGAACCCGGGGAAAATTTCTGGTGTTCAGAGTACTAAGATTATGGAGTTATCACTCCATGTCATTGGCTTTAACAACAGCGCCATAACTTCTGCTGCTTACTCCAAACTAGAAAAAGAATCGAAAAAAAATTGGTGTGGTGGTGGACGAGGGCAAATACATGCTGTCATCAGGCAAAGAGTCAGCTTATTTTAGTCTTGGCAATCATGCCACTATTGGCAGCTATAATATAAATAAAACTCGCACCCGTACTGCTGTATGGGGCAGAAACGTGGATAAGGAAACTATTAAATATTCTGTATTTAATGAGTATGCTACAAAATCTTTAATTTATTTAATTCACTTCAGTTTAGACACAAAAAATAATAATTCAATGTTAGTCATCGATACTGGGTATTCTTTTTCATATCTATATCATCTGTCAAAGATAGCATCTATGTACATAGAGATGCACAATATGCGTTGTCACTGACTGTCACGCCGTGTACGTACTGTGGCGATTATTCTCAAGTAAGTACCATCCCTAACTTAATAACACTCCCACCACTAGTTAAATACAACAGAGATAACGTTGGGTACGCTTATGCATACAAGCGTGTACTAAGGAAGAGGAAGAGAGATGGCGCGAGTGTTCACGAATACAAGGCAAAGAAGAGATGTCAATAAATAACACCGACCCTTCGAGAACACGAAGAACGAACAACCAATAAAGTTCTCGGTGCGTGGGCAATCACCCTGTCGGACTATATAAGGCAGTGACCAAACAAGGCAGGTTGATCAGTTTATATTCAAGTGTTGTTCAGTTAACTACTGTGAAGTTACCAAGCTCTTAAATTTGTATTGCGTTTATTAATGGTAAATAAAAGTAGCTATTTGTTACATTATTTGTGCGTGTGTTTATTTGACTTTATAGTGGTCGAACCCAGGATTAATAATCAAGGAATCATCGATATCGTCACAGTACGTTACCAATGTTGTGCTCCTTCGTTAGCCAATGGTCAGTACTTAACAGAAACCATCTGATGAGGCTGCTTTGGGAATATTCCTGAGAAAGGTTCTTTAAAATATTTGTGGAACTCTACACGTTGGCAACGACGAGTACCGAAGAAGAATTAATGATGAGCTTTACGCAGACGCCGACGAACGAAGATGGTCTGGCCCAGAAGGTATTATTATCGGTACCCGCCGTTGAAAGCAGAAGAAAATCGAGAGCACTACTCCGATGGAAAGACCAAGTGGAGACCAATTTCCGATTCCCCGAGCTATGTTGGACGGTCAAAATCGCTGAGGCGTTAAAGAAGAGCATTTAAAGAAGAAGAAGGAGAAACTTCCTAATAAAGTTAAGAGCTCTTATATAAATATAATTTACTAAAGATGATAAAAAACCAATTTTAATCTGTTAGCAAAAGAATAGTTTCCCAAACTTTTACATTTCCGTCTTTCTGTTCTTGGTTTTAACTAACTTCTTTATTCATCTCTTTAGAACTAGTTTTCGTAACTTTTGAACTTCACGACATGTTTAATTTTACTTAGAAACGTTTCTATTTGACTTACATGTGCCTTTAGTTCTTTTATAACGATCAGGGGATGCAAACCCAACATGACCACCGCCTTGTCTATTAAATTCGGCCAATATCGCTTTTTCTGGGTCTCGTACGAGTAGAATAGCTTTTGTAAATGCTTCCCATGCTTTAGGTCCATATTCGTGTGTTTTTACAATTAATACGGAGCTATTTCTGATATTTTCTGCTGGAAATCCGAATTTGAGTAAGCCGTAATCGTTATAAATACTCCCAGTCAAAATTCCTGAAAAACGAAGGTTAAATTAATGTTTGCAGGCTAAAGGGCTGTGTGCAGTTTAAAAGAAAACCAAAGACATGAAAAGGTCGAGTGAATTTCGTCAAGTTCGCAGTTCTAGTCAAGATGTATTCATAAAGGTGTGATTGACAGCTGTTTATGACTGTATTGTTAGAAACATTGGTGTTAGTGGATTATTATTAAGCCAATATCTGTCTGTCTGTCTGTATGTTTGAGCGCGTATTACTCATAAACTGCTTAATGGAACTAAATGAAAATTCAACTTCCATTACACCGTCTAACTTAAGATTTAAGATATCTCTTCTTTCGAAAACTCGGCCAGTTTCAAAAACATCGACCAATATGTGGACCAAGGTGACCCTTGATGCTGATTCCCTGTACTTTTCTTCCATACTTCTTTCCTTTCCTATAGTTTCCTTTACTTCTGCTCCTATTAGAGCAATGAAAAATGTAGATATGAATAAGAGGAAAGGACATGCAAATTAGATTTTTACCCGGTCGCGATAAGTTTTAAAAAAAACTTATTTAAGCGTTGTTTCAAAGAAGAGTTTAGGTTTAAGGAATTTGGTTTACTCTTAATTCTTTAAGTATTTTAATTCTATGGATATCGGACCATAGTTTTTAGCATATGGCCGATTCAATGGCATGCTTGACACATTTGCCTGATAACTTAATTGACTATTATTGCTTATATTATGGCTAAGCTCTCTGTGTAAGCAGTGACGTTAACTCCCCCACCTCTAAATCGAAGCATCGCGTCTTTGAATACAAAGCTGTTATATTGTGACGAATTCGATGATTCCTTAATTATCAATCCTGGGTTCGATCACTATAAAGTCAAATAAACACACGCACAAATATTGTAACTAATAGCTAGTTTTATTTACTAGTAATAAACGCAATACAAATGCCCGAGTTTGGTTACTCCACAGTAGTTCACTGTACAATACTTGAATACAAACTGATCCACCCGCCTTGCTTGGTCACCGCCTTATATAGTCCAACAGGGTGCTTGCCTACGCACCGAGAACTTTCTTGGTTGTTCGCTTTTCGTGTTCTGGAAGGGTCGGTGTTATTTATTGGCATCTACTCTTTGCATCGTATTCGCAAACACTCGCGCCATCTCTCTTCCTCTTCCTAGTTACACGCTTGCATGCATAAGCGTAGCCATTTTTATCTCTGTTGTGGTTTAACTAGTGGTGGGAGTGTTATTGAGTTAGGGATGGTACATGCTTGAGAATAATCGCCACACTGCCCTCCACCTAAGTCTGATCGTCCCGATCAGATACATTTCCCAAACCAAACGCTGCTAGACGCTCAATGGTTGGCACTGCTTTACTAAACCTCATTTCCTCCAGGGATTGAGACTCCGACATCAATCCTCTCCTGCAGAGATTCCCACAATGCTTTGCAGTGTCACATATTCCAACCATTTTGTCCGTTCTTAATCTCGAATAGATTTGTGCCTTCACTTTCGTTCCCAATGGTACCCGGCAAGCATTCCTGCAACTCGTTTCTTCAGGATTCCGTTCCGTTCTCTCATGCCCATTGCACTGTTTCACATTATCCACTAAGTTGCGTTGCTTCCTCGGAACATGACCACCAGATGTTCGTCTTTTATCCTCAGCATACTCCGCACACTTAGTAATCCATTTCCTCACAGTTTGTTTGCAACCGATCCAATAGAACCGCCGATTTACCACTTGCAGCGTTTTCTTTATTCCCATGTGCCTTCCATCTGGGCAACTATGCGACGCTTTGATAACATCTGGAATTCTTGCCTTGGGAACAACAATAAGTGCTCGATGATTCTTGCCATCTTCACTTTCCCATTTCCGATGCAAACAACCAGATATTAGCTTCAAACTACTCCATTGTGCCCAGTATGCTTTTGCAGTACGACTCTCTGCTACCATCTCTTCTCTTCCTGGCTGTTTGTTTTCCTTTATTCCTTTCAACACACGTGCCAAATCTGGATCTTCCTCCTGGCCTTGCCGAATCTTCTTCAGGAGGTACTTGTCCGCGAAAGCCTTTGGTCGAGGAGCTACCTCTGCTTTACGAGGCTCCTGTTGCTTCATCTTCAAGATCACTCCTTTGGTAGTATAGCCTTTATTGTGTCCAAAGACCAGAGGAACTTCTTGGCCGTTGTAAGTCATAACCCTGTTCCTTACGTTGATGTGAATGTCTCTCTCCGCCAAGAAATCGACGCCAATGATGACTTCTTCGACAATATTCGCTACCAAGAAGTTGTGATACGTGGCCACATTCCCAATCACAACCTTGCATTTCACTTCTCCCAGGACTTGCTTGCTGTCACCAGTTACTGTCCACAACTTAGCTTTCCGCAATGGTCTCACCTTTCCCCTGACCAAGTCAGTCCGAATGATGGAATGTGATGCACCAGTATCGACAGTCAGCAAGCGCTCTTTCCCGTCCACGTAGCCTTCAACAGTAACATTACTCGCTTTCCGTTCGAGTTGTGACACAGAGATTATGGGACATTCATCTTGCTCATCTTCTCCAGTTTTGCGTTTACGTCCACTTAAATTGCCAGGATTACTGGACCCAGTGCCGCAATAACGTGCTATGTGACCTGATTTTCCGCACTTGAACAATTTAATGGCACCATCACTTTTTTTCTGTACTTCGTTCAACGCTTCCAAAATTTTGTATACCCAAGCCGGAGTTTCGACTTCTACGCGATGAGCCTTGTATGCAGGTTTACTCAAAAGCAAGGCTGTTTCCTGCGTCAGAGCATGCGATAGCAGCGAATGTCCTTCGTCTCCACATCGCGTATTCCATTTATGAAACACTGGATTTTCACCCTCTCCGTATATTCTTCAGGTGCGTCCGCATTTGCTAGATGGGCCAACCTCTCGATATCCGATGCAAATTCCTGCAATGTCTCATTAGCCTTCTGACAGCGATTCTGTAGCTCTATTTGGTATATCTGTTTTCGATGTTCGTTACCATAGCGTCTCTCAACTGCACCCATCAATGCTTCATAATTATTGCGTTCACCGTCTGGAATCGTCTGTAAGATTTCGGCTGCAGGACCCTTCAATGCCACGAACAGTGCAGCAACTTTGTCTTCAGTGCCCCAATTATTCACCGCTGCCGTCTTCTCAAACTGTAGCTTAAATACCTGGAAAGGAACAGAACCATCAAATGACGGGGATTTTACCTTGGGAGTATTCGCTGAAGCAGATGGACGGTTCAGTTGCAACTCCTGGATACCCCCTTAACGCATCTACCTCGGTCTCTATTTTATCTTGAAATTGTGCAATTTTTGCATCTTGTGCTTCCAACTGCGATGACATATACGCCTTTTGTTCTTCCAGTTGAGCGGAGAGCTGTGATGAAATATTGGCCGAAATTTGAGACGACATTTCTATAATACGAGTCTCTTGGGCCTCCATTCGACATGCAATGTGTGTTTTCTGTTCTTCCAGCGGAGATGCCATGCAAGTTTTTTGTTCTTCCAGCTGAGATGCCATTCGCGATGTAATACGCGCCTCTTGTTCTTCCAACTGAGATGCCATGTGTTTCTTTTGTTCTTGCAGCTGTGTCGAAATGCTAGATGACATATGAGTCAATACAGTCAACAACGCATTAGTGTCCACACTTGCGGCTGGAATTGTAGACTCCTTCTCTTCCATTTTTGTCGGTGCTTCTTCCACAAGCTGAAACACATGATTGTCAACGTTAATTCCTTCAGCTTCCATAGCCTCTCGCAATCGTGACTGTAGCTCTGATTTATTGCCTGTTGTATTCAATCCACGCTGTTGCAGCTCATTTTTGAGTTGCTGGATCTTCAGCTCATTCAACTTTGCCATGCCTTTGTTATCCTTGAAAACTCTCGGTATTTATTTAACAATATCACTTCTGACACCAATTGTGACGAATTCGATGATTCCTTAATTATCAATCCTGGGTTCGATCACTATATAGTGAAATAAACACACGCACAGATATTGTAACTAATAGCTAGTTTTATTTACTAGTAATAAACGCAATACAAATGCCCGAGTTTGGTTACTCCACAGTAGTTCACTGTACAATACTTGAATACAAACTGATCTACCCGCCTTGCTTGGTCACCGCCTTATATAGCCCAACAGGGTGCTTGCCTACGCACCGAGAACTTTCTTGGTTGTTCGCTTTTCGTGTTCTGGAAGGGTCGGTGTTATTTATTGGCATCTCCTCTTTGCATCGTATTCGCAAACACTCGTGCCATTTCTCTTCCTCTTCCTAGTTACATGCTTGCATGCATAAGCGTAGCCATCGTTATCTCTGTTGTGGTTTAACTAGTGGTGGGAGTGTTATTGAGTTAGGGATGGTACATGCTTGAGAATAATCGCCACAATATGGTTGGTTCGATTAGACGATTTCAATAACATTTTTCTTTTGTATTTCTTAGTTTTATTCGAATATCAATGTAAATAAATAATTTGACCACCTGTTCCATTGGGGTAAGTACATTTAAACTGTCTAATCTCAAATCAATATTTTTTTATTCCTTAGCAAAAAATGGCTGTCCTTTTTAATAGTTTAAAATGTTTCCTGCAGGGTTTTCATATGTTTGATTACACTACCCGACAAAAACAAAACATCCTCGATATTTGGTACATGATTCCTATGTAGAATTTCTACTGATTCCAAATAATCAGATAGTTTGAAAGCATCCCATTGTCGGGCCCCAATTTGTTCTTCACCCAAAGTTTGTAATGGAAAGCCCAACAACATTATACTAAAGAGCGATTTTACCACGGTGAAGACAAAAATATTTGAAAATTTTGGAATAATTTTTCCAAAAAAATAAATATGCCAAGAAAAGAAATTCAGTTTGGTAAAGGATGCCATCTTGTATATATATTTCAAAAATGAGAAAAATCGGACTGGCCCATCGCGAGAAAAATGGCACAAGCAAGGGAGCTTCAAAAACAAAATTATACTTATAAATTTGAAAATAATTCGAGTTTCGAAAAATTGTGAAATAAGTATTTTTCTTTTATCGTTGTGAGCCATACCACCAAATTTCATTAAAATACATGACTTTCGAGAAAAGGTGGCTCACTTCAAATAGTTTTCCCCTTAATGCAATGAAAAAAATAAGTAAGAGTTTACCTATACCTATTTTCTCATAGTTTGTTTACAAATCATCGATCGTTTGCTTTTGATTTGGAATTTTAAAGTTTCCTAGAAAATTCGCACAAACTGCCCAAAAAGAGCCCCAAAACTTAGCCTCGTCCACCGATAGAGCTAAATGAAAATTGGCGTCTTTGAAAGTTTCCTAATTTGCGGGGGCCACAAACACCGTCTTTTATTCCGGCATCTGATAAATGTGGAAACGTTGACTTCAGATGATCAATTGCTTGATTGTTGTCATTTTTCTGCAAAGCCTTTACGGAATTTTTGCAAAGACCGACTTTTAAGAGTAAGGCAGGTAGTATAATTTAATGATTCTCCAATAGTGGCTTAAGTTTTAGGTTGTCCTGCATAACGGTGGGTCCTATTCTATCTGGCCGACATTTTTAGAGTAATGATAAATTCGGGACCGACTGGCCCATTTGCACAAAAAGTAGCAGTTATTCGTATAGCCCTGCTGAAATCCAGTTAGTAACACAACGACTTTAAGATCTGAACAAATCTTCCAGCCATGTTGTATATATTCCATAGTGTCATGGATTTTATATTTGATAAGGTCATGGATTCATATTATTCTTTCATACCAACTGCGTGCTCCACTGGACTTGATGGTTTTTTGTTACACTGGTGCATAAACTCACTAGACTCATATGGGTCTGCAAACTTTTTAAGCAAACTGAATTATTTATCACAATCTTATAAATAACAAGGAAGGAAGTCTAAGTTTAGGTGGAACCGAATATTAAATACCAACGTGTAAAAGTGGTCTTGGTAAGTTGGTAAATTGTGGAGTTATGACCTATAGAGATTTTAAACATTTTCTACTACCTTGTGGGCAATCTTATAAATAACAAGTAAGGAAGTCTAAATTCGGGTGGAACCGATTACTATATACCTAGTAGTGATCTAGTATGGCATACCAATTTACGCAGGTCTATTTTAAAACTTTTCAGTTTTAGAACTCGAACCTTGGATCTTCGGTGTGGTAGGCCAGCAACACTACCACCACACCACGGCGGCCGCCATTAATTTATTTGTGTATAAATAGCTTTCCTACCAACAACTGCCAACCACGTTTTTTCAAAACACCTATACATGCACATTTTATGTTTGAAAAATTTTCGTTCAAATAGACAGACGGACGGAGAAACGGACATGACTACATAGAAAGACACCAGTTTTCTATTTTACATTGCAAACACAAACAACAAGTACAATTCAGGTTGTTAATCTAATCGACGAAAAATTGTTAAGCGAATTTAGAAATTTTTAACCGCAAAAATAGTTAAACTAATCGTTAGAATTGTACACATAAATTTAACTACGAAAAATGGTATGGCCAACCTATAAAATGGTAAAGTTACTAGCCACTGAAATAGTAAAACTAACCAAATAAAATTGTAACTCTACTATTTTGATTGCTTATCTAACCGAAAAGATCGTTTATACGGAATTCTCTTCTCTCTTTTGTCCCCCTATACGATGAAAATAACGGCAACTCTTGATGCCTTGCTCTAAATTTGTCAACTTCTTCGTTTATATTCAATTGCAAACTTTTCGTAGGCGTTTTTATTTGCGTAGGCGCAGTGAAGTGATATTAAATTAATTAATATACGAGTATATGAAAACTATGTACCGATGAGTCTTAGCAATAGTGAATTGTTTTCGCTAAATATATTGAGCGCTGTGGAGGCGGATGATATGGATAATCCTGACCCAGAAGACACGGAATTTTGTAAATTGATTTTGGAGTGGGGATTTTCACAAAAAATCGCCGAATTTAAAGGTGAGTTGCAAATATGTCATCGTTATAGTTTTTAGTTTATTTAGTGAAATTCCAGCGCAAGCAATAACGTTGAAAAATGTTCAATATCTGACGGAATTTGATTTTGCTGATTTGTTCAAAAATGACACGATTGGTGTTTGAGCAGAATTCCGTCACCAACTGATAACTTGGAGGAAAGCAAACGTAAGTATTGTTCATCTTCACATGACTTCGTAAGTTAATAGAGGGAGTACCTCACAACGGCCACAAAACATAAAATAAATTATAAATAATTGTATTTTTAAGGATTTTCAGCAAGTGTTAAGCGCCCATCCAACTGGCGAGTATGTTTTGCGACTGGACAAACTAGATGACGCTGGGAGGAAGATCTTAATTGATACCACTGTATCATGGTTTATTGAAAGAAAAATCAAAATATGCCGAAATACATTCCAATTTACTGCGCAAGATATTGCAAACAGGTTTAAAGACGGCATTCATATTATCAGTCGATTTACTTCTACAAAGATCCTATTACCTTGAGTCCGCTTGTACGATAAATATTACAACACATTGAAGAGATTAAGGAAATCCGGTGAATTAGTGGACCCAGAAAGTTCAACTCCTGAGGCAACGCCGACAGAAGAATGTACATTTACTTTCGAGGATGAAAAATGCAACTAATGCCACCACAATAGCTTTTGTTTATATTAATTTCATATTTCTTTATGCAGCTGGATATGATTGCTCAAACTTTTTGATTCGCGAGCACTGTTGAAGCGAATTGGAAAAAAAATTTCAAAACCAGACGACAAGAAATTTTGAACAGTGGTAGCACATCAGAAAAAACTTTACGGACCTGGAAAATTTTTTCCCATTCATGTGGATACAATCTGGTAAGTGGATTTACAATCCAAAAAATTCCTTTTGAAATACTGCTATCATATTTGAAAATAAAGTTTAAAGTCAGGGCTGCAAGCCCGTTTCGAAATGAACCGGGTTTTCAGTCTAGTGGAGTCCAATCAACGTTACTATAATAATGGCTGTGAAAATTATCGCAATAGAAATAAATTCAAATTTCACTTCAAAATTTAATAATGCTTTCATTTATTCCAGATTGATATTGACTTCAATGCTCTACATCAGAATTGCTCACATCTAACAGAAAAATGGCAAGGTTTTAAAACTAATTATACCAATTTGGAACAAGAGTGTAAAGGACACAAGGAAAATCTTCAGCACTTGAAAAATGTTAATGAGATTGATAAAGGATTGTTAACATTAGTAATAATAAGATTAACTTATTTTTATTGTAAATATACTTGTATTAAAGGTTCAGATCAGCTTAAAGCATTGTTACTGCACGTTGTACTACGACCTAATATAAAGCGGAAGGCAGATGATAAAACGGTTTTTAGAAGCACTATCAAAGATTCTCATCTCTCGTTACTACAAGTTAGTACTGTGAACGATGTCAAAAATAAATTGGATAACTGATGTATATTGGAACGATTGATGGCACAACGCCGAAACCGGTTTGTCTCAAAACCAAATTTGACAAGGGATGACGAAAAATCGTTCCAATATACATCAATCATTCACCCTGTCGGAAAAACAACAAAACAAAATAAAATTGGGTAACCTTAAAATATCACTCTATGCACGGTGAGACATTGCAACCACTAATTATCGCAATTGGCAGTGATTTGAGTAATTGCAAATTTTATGTTTACTATGACGACATTAAGTATGAGCTTCCTTCATTTTTAAGTGCTTTAGACATATGCTTTAAGACTTTCCATGTATTACTTTTAAAATACCCACAGGAATGCGTTGAGTTTTGGACGTTTGGCCAAAGATATTTTTATTCCATTGAATTGACTGAAGATAAAACTTCTCCATTAATGTAATGTATTAAATATAGATACGTAGTCACATAACTGTTAAGAGCTTCAATATTCAATAATTATAGTTAATATATGTATATATTTTTTTGTTTAACCCAGATAACCCTAATGTCCTATATATAGGACGGCAAGTTTTTGTATTATAACGCACACGCGCCAACGTTAACAAATAACGGGAAAGCGCTGGTTTACGCAGCAGATATTGCGCAACTGCGTTAATAGTTGTAATTTGCTCTTTTGCTATAGAAGTCTGAGATATTTGATTTTGAAGTTTGTGAAACTTGGAAAATGAAAAATTATAACATAAGCTTTGAAAGGTAAGTTACTTTAAGGGTGCTAAAATTGAAATTTTATTAATGCTTTATATTGGAAAAGCAGAGTAAAATAAGTGTGTTGTCGAATACATTCACTGAAATGAACTATCTTGAATTTTTTATGGCAAATTTCAGTGAAAAAATGTTTTTTTACTACATATATGAAAAGCATAAAAATCGTTTATGAATTTTTGCTTAAAGCATATAAATACGTGTTTATATCTGTTTTAAGAAGTGTGGGGAAGGTAAAAAGTGTAAAAATTTCTACTATATAAGTTTTGGGTTTATCTGGGTTAAAATGGTTTTGTGCCTTGTATGCAACAACAGTTTTGAAGCTGTTGATAAACTCGTAAATCCTTTGAAAAATTTTCACAATGTAACATCATCTAGTACTTTTTACTGTCTGTCATTATTATCAGTGTTTGCGAACTTTTAAAAGCCACTGTAGGAAAGCGAATTCATGCATTTCCAATTTAATTCCAAAAGTTCAGAGGCTTACTGAAATAAAAATTTTCCATTACAATGAAACCGACGGCAATGTAATCAAGAACGTCAAGAAATATACGATTTTCTCATGCTGAGTTCGAAAATATTGCCCTACTATTTTTGAGTAAATTTCACAGTCAATCAAATTTCACTACTGATGCAGAACGACTTATTGATGACATAACAAATGATTTGCTTTTGCCAATAGCAGACTTTCTAGAACAAAAAAAGTCAAACGCAGAAACTTAGTATCGTTTTTAAGAGATCCCTTTTCTAAGTGTAAAACATTTTACAAGTTTTTAAAGGAACTCAAAATGAGAAATTGCTTTGAAGACCCGTAAGAATTTGACATTGACAATAGAATTGCGCCTGTAGTTCATCACCATGCAATTTCGTTAACAGACCAACACAGTAAGGGTGTAATAATGCCATTACGATTTCAAATTAAACATTTCTTCGAACTTTCTAATGTATTAAAAGATACCTTGGAAAATACACATACATTCCTTACAAATGATAATGAAATTAAAAACATTGTCAATGGAAAATTATGGAAATCTAAAATGAGTTTATTTAGTGATAAAACAGCAATCCCTTACATTCTCTATTTCGACTATTTTGAAATTAACAATCCTTTAAGCTCGCATAGAGGGACACAATCAATAGCTGCTTTTTATTACAGCTTCCCTACTTTGCCACAGCACTACCAATCGCGACTAGAAAATATATTCCCAGCTCTTTTCTGCAGAAGTAAATATAAACAGTTTGGAAATGACGCATCACTGAAATTACTGGTAGAAAAAATTTAAAGTCTTGAAGAAGAGGGAATTGACGATAGCGTTGATAATACAATCAAAAAAATGTATTTTGTGTTAGCACTAGTTGTGGGTGATAACTTAGGTTTAAATAGTATTCTCGGCTACACTAGAAGTTTTTCATCTAATTACTTTTGTCGATATTTTTTATGTAATAAAGAAGAAACTTCCTACATTGTCGAGGAAATGGAAAGCAAACTTCGGAATGAGTTAAACTATGCAGAAGATATACCAGAGAAGCGAATAACGTTAACTGGTATATCTGAGAATTCCATTTTTAATGATATTAATTCATTTCATGTCGTGAATAATCTTACCGGGTATATTATGCACGATATTTTTAAAGGCGTTTGCGATATGACGTTTCAAAAATATTACTTTAATTTATTGAATAAGAAAAATTGTTTGCATTTGAAATTTTAAATGATCGTAAAATCAATTGCAATACGGTAAAATGCTTTTTGAACATATTTTCCACAAAACTAAGTCTTTTTCTTTCTGTTTGATCTATAATATGCTTCTAAATTTTTTCAGTGTTGGTTTTGAAGAAACATTGAAAAAGAAACTATAAAAATACAGGAAAAAATATAATTTTGAAATGTTAGTTATGAAAAGTTTTAAGTAAAAAAATTAAATAAATTAAATTAATGATTTGACCAGTTGCCGTTTAGCAGGCGGCTGTGGATCAACATCACTGCTCTCTCTAATATTTTGGTCATCGTCATCATCATCAGAAAGGTCGATAAATTCGCCCAACTGATATTCTGGAATTTCATCTTTGTCTTCCCCGTCTTCCTCTTTTTCCTCGTCTTCCTCTTCTTAAATTTCAGCGAGTATTGCATCTGGAGACTTCTTTCCTCTGTACCTGAAACGAAAATAGTTTTCAATCGTTAACATGTTTAAATTGTGCACTCTGACAAAGATATTAGAAAAATCTAGTCACCTTATTTCAAATGGAAGCGCAGTTTGGCGATAACGTTCGCCTTGCTCATCAGATTCAGTTGGCAACTGTTGAGCGAGTTGATCAAGATGCTGATGCAAGAGATGAATTTTGTACGACATATTAACCCAATTTCATCAAAAGCTGCCAACATTTTGCAACAGATTCCCTGTAGTTGTCTTTGCGTTCTTTACCCAAAATCCTTTAATGACTGCTTTCAATGCGAGCCATGCATTTAATTCTCGGTCTGTCAGAACTTGGTCAAAATTCATTAGTTTCCGTATGTCGGGACCATTAACAACCCCTTCCTGAATCTTGGCGTTACTTAGTCTTGGGAAAATGTATTTTAATCGGTTGAATACTGCTGGTCTTTTTGCGATACATTTCAAAAAATGTTTAGCAATGCCCAATTTAATGTGGAGCAACGGCAACAAAATTTTCATTTCAGGAAAAAGACTTTCGTGTAGCCTATTGTCTTAAGGCCATTTCCGTCCAATGCGACTAATCCAATTATGCTGTTTGTACTGGTTCCTTCCTCTAATACCTTCTCCGTATCGTGAATCCCAATCGAACAAAAAACACGGATATTTTGGACGGGCAGATGCTGTTAAGCCTGTAATCAATGAAACTATTTTCAGGTCGCAGCAAATGCGCCACTGGTGTTCGTTATATTTGACTACTTCCAGAATGTGTTTCAAATTATCGAAATATTCACTAGTGTCAGTGCTATACGCAATTGGATCAGAAGGCATTCTATTCGTCTTGTGCAAAAGCACAAATTTTAAGCTGATTAGTGAACTATCGATGAATAAACCCCAATCATCCTTTTTATAGGTTAACCTTATCGTCTCCATTAACTTTTCGATATCGTTGCAATAAGCGAAATTTTTTGCATCATTCACATTGAAGAACTTTTCGAACTCTTTTTGGAGCTTTCGATATGGTGTTACTTTGGTACCTTTCGCCAGCAAATTATTTCCTTTCAAAAATGAAGCCAGTTCTTCTGATTTCTTCTGCGTCAAACACAAAGTTCCAACAATTCCATCCAATTGCTTTTGTATGACTAGGATTGGGTCCGTTGATCTTTCATAGGATGTGCCTTCACCTGGGCCGTATTCTAAGAAGAAATGCATGAATATAGCAGCGGCGGTTGTACTACTGATATCTGTTTGAAGATCAATACTTCGGTATGTTGGTACTGGAACGAATTCTGAGGGCGATAATGATAGTTGGACACTTGGCACTGCTACATAAGTTTTATTCTTTGCTTTCCTTCTATTCAAAGTTTTATGGTAGTTGATACATCCATAGCAATTTTCTTGTTGATGCGGGCTGATGTCTAACCACATCATTGGTATACCAAAAGACATAGCCTTCTTCTTTTCACTTTTCCATTGTATAAGACTTGAATAGCAATTAAAGCAAACTTTTTTTTTCATCGCTTGCTATGAAACGTCCATAAACATTACAAAAATAGTCCATTTTACATTTTGGTTCCGGCGTTTTTAATACAATATATATTATACAATGTTGTTTTTGTTATTTTTATGAAACCGATGCACTTAACTTACATCACTCACAAAATGAAATAAGTTCCAAAAAAATTAATAGCGAATTTTATCACGACCGAGCGAAAATTAAAAGACATCAGCTTCGGCTGAGTTTCGAGTCTTACCTGAATCTTTATTTTTAATATTAGTTCGCTTGTACAAAATAAATAAAAATCGCTACCTGTGCGGTGGTTGGAAACCAAAAAGAGGAAGAAGGTGAAACAATTTATTGCATTAGACTGCAAAGTTCGAAGGTCGATTAAAAAAAAATTCGAACTAACATAAACAAACGCCGCGATACGGGTTTTCTAATTTAACCTCTATTTTCAACCCTCACTCTCAGAATCGACCTATCTTTTGCTGACCTGAATTTGTTACAAGTACTTTCATAACTAAGTGGTAGTGGTCGCTAATTGTCTTGTTACCAATGACAATGTCGTCCATATATACCATAATTTCTCTTTTCTATATAAACTCTTTTAAAGTTTTCGTAATGAATCTTTGGAAGATTGCTGGCCCATTTCTGAGTCCAAATGGTAGTCTTAGGAACTCGTACTTCTGTTTTCTCTGCGAACGATAGGCGTCTTGGTGAACAGAACGTTGGACTAAACTCTTACCTATCCAGACTGAACCCTGACATGCCAAATGTCTGCCCGGCATGCGGCGTGTCTCCCCACTATACTAACCATCTGTTCAACTGAGCCCACTCTTCTAACACCAATTTCACTCTGGTCCACCCCTGTTGAAGCCGCGAGGTTTCTTGGACTTCCGTTAGAAGAGCCTGCTGACAGTGTTGGATGGGGGTGACATCCTAGGCAGATTAAGTAGTCGCTACAACAACAACAACGGAAGACGTAAGTAATATTTTTGCTTCATAATCGATATTCGGAAGTTCATCAATCTGTTTTCGAACGTAAGTATTTTTTATCATAAGGCGGAAGCTTTTTGCACAAACTGAAGGTATCCATGGGTTAATGGCGATTTCTTCGTCGACATTTTCACTAATTTCTATATTAAATATTTTTCTGACTTCTGCAGCCATCTCTGAATCATCTAAGGTTTCATAGCTATCCTCATCAACGGAAATAAAGGGCGATTTACTTTTTGGTGTATCTAATGCTTTCTATTTATTTCATATCCATATCGTCGAGGATGTACACCCTTCAGGTTTTAGTGATGTTTTTTAATTAAAAAGAATTATTAAAAAAAATAACAACAATAATAATTTTCATAAAAATTCAAAAAGTGAAAAATTATTATTGTTGGCCTTGAGGTCGTTTCATGAATACTTGAAAATCTACAGGCCGTAAATCGACAAAAATTGTTGGTATAAAAAAGCAATAAAAAAAGCTATGGCGGTTCTCTCTAAACATGTTTCCTACTCTATTCAATTAAAAAAACGTTTAATAATTAATTAAAAATAATTATTTAAAAAAATAAAAACAATAATAATTTTCATAAAAATTTAAATAGTGAAAAATTATTATTCTTGACCTTGAGCTCGGTCCATGAATACACATAAAATAATAGTGAAATAAAACCAATTATAACGTGTAATAAAAAAGCTTATCAAGCGCAACACATATAGCTTATAAATAAATTTGATATATAGCTAATAAGTGTTTAAAATGCGGAACGCAAATAAATGAACCATGGGGTATGCTGGTGGCCCGCGTTTTATAAATTCCGTAGCAAGCACGACTAAACTAGGTGAGCTGTTCTCAATAGTATGTACGAGTATGTAGTATACTCCTGACAAAAATGAAGCAAATCGGATAACACACAAAAAAAATATCCGGGGAAGTAGTTAATACCCCACTGCAATTGGTAAGTTATATATCTTTTTTGATTTTTATACCTTTAATGAACATGAAATGTTTGTACGTATGAGAAGCAAAAGAGATAGTCCCATCAATAAGTATACTGAAATCATTAGAACGATGAGCTGAGCCGATTTAGCCATGCCCGTCTCTCCGTCGGTATGTCTAGTTAAACGCAAATTTTTCAAACTATGCATGTATTGGAATTTTTAAAAAATGTGGTAAGCAGCGGTTGGTAGGGAACCTATTTATATACAAATAAATTAAATTGCCACTAAGAGCTCATAATAGAAGTTTTTTTATTGAAAACAATCAGCTGCTTTATAATAAGAACTAAAAAGTAAGAAAATAGACCTGCATGAATTGGGATGTCATAATAGGGTTCATTTTAGTGATAACTTTTACTTGTTCATTTTATACTTTGTGTAATTTTAATTTTAAAAGTTGAATATTTTAAAAGAGAAAATTGTTGATAGATAAAAAAAAAATTATTATTATTAAAATCAAGGTAAATTAAACTAGGTACAATTGACAACTGAAGTATTTTGTTGTTGTAGGAATTATTGCTTCAAAAAAATATAAACAAGCGGATTAACACTATTTTTTATTAAAAAATTAAATCGGATTTGCTGAAGTCGCAAAATCTGTGGAGATTCTTGGCCAAACAATAATTTCTAGTTTGTAGGCTTTCGCCGGTTTGAGAACCAACGTTATCACCTAAGAAGCTCCAACCTAGAAATCTAACGGAGTTACTTTTGGACCAAGTGCTGCTTTGGAATCAATCTCTTTAAGGACCTTAGCATTATGACAATATTTGGTAGATAAGCACTTGTTTTCTCATAGAGTTTTTTTATCGGCGTGAGTAATTGAAACAACTTTATTCATATAATGGCCTTTGCCATTTTTGTATTTTAAAATGCAGTTTTTTTTAATTTTGCATACTCAATCTTTTGTTTAAATGCTTAATTCTAAAAAATATTCGGCATATAAAAAAAGTGTTTTTACGTGCTCCAAGTTTATGCCTTAACATAGCTCTAGCAGTTTGGGCAATGGGTAAAATGACCCCATGCCGATACTAAATCGGGGTCGTGATGACTAGTTTTAATGTGCAGAACACCTTTCTGAGTTGGGCGTCTTCGGCCGCCATTTAAAAAAATTACCCTTAGCCGGTCCAACATCCAGCTTTTTATACCTATCCCGACATTTTCGTACGTGTTTTAGCACTCGGTGGCGGTCGTAAACAATTACCAAATGTTCTATGCTTACTCTGTCTGCGTCTGCGCGTCTATATTCAGAGGCCGTGCATTATCATGCAACGGGTGCTCCTTCAAAACCAGTTTTTGACCTTCAGTCGTTTGCGGCTGGAATGATGTAGGTACTGCACCAGGAAACAAGCGTGCCTTCTTAAAAGAATTTCTTTGAGTTGGGCAGTGAATAAAATCACTTGATTTAAACTCGCATATACAACTTAGTTCCCACCGTCGACGTATTTCATCACAATCAGGTTCCTTGAAGCAACGAACAACTACTGCTAGATCCTGAACTGCTGCGCAAACAGCACAACTCGTAACTGTTTTTGATCTCTTCATTTTTATTTATTCAATTCGCAAAGAAGCGACACACGCGCACAAAAATATTTCTCTAAATTGATAAAAATTACCACTTTTCGCTTCTTCTACAATTATCCTTATCTCCTCCTTTTTCTTTCAATTTTTGCTTTTCCTCCATCCCCATATACCATATCTTTACCCTCTTAATTTTCATCTAACACCACCTCC
Source organism: Merzomyia westermanni (assembly GCA_949987695.1). Classification (NCBI taxonomy): domain Eukaryota; kingdom Metazoa; phylum Arthropoda; class Insecta; order Diptera; family Tephritidae; genus Merzomyia; species Merzomyia westermanni. The sequence continues at coordinate 105,667,555 of OX465290.1, read as the reverse complement.
TCTAACACCACCTCCCATTTCCTCTGCGTGTACTGATATGTACATACTTTCGAAGACATATCGAATTAACTTTTACTTGATCCTGGTACGGCTTTCTGTTTCCAAGGTTTTTTGATTTATAGAACACATATCTTTATATAAATTATCATTAACTTGAACCAAATAAATTCCTAGCTATGCCGAATTCTTACTTTAAATAGTCTGGCGGCTTTGTCAAAACTAAATATGGCCTGTGTCGTTTCACAGAGATCGACAATAAATTTTGGACATTAATGAAGCACAAACAAAACACAAGAAATTTGAACGTGGCACCTTCCACCTTTCCGAAATTATGTGAATCTTGACTGAAGGACACATATATATCATTAATTAAGACCAAATAAGTTGAGAGTTATGACGAATTAAAATTGTATATAGTCCGGGGGTGTGGCACCACCCTCTTTTCCAAAACTACATATAGCTTATGCTTTAAACAGTGTTACCAAGAATATATTGTGAAAATTGTATAAAAATCGGTCGAGTACTTTGGACGCCTATAAAGATCACACAGACACACATTCATTTTTGTTTATAAAATTGAGGAAATTCCAGGAAAGATTCGCTTTTTATTGAGAACATTATAAGTTTCGGAGTTCTTTTCAAATAACCATGTATGGGATTCTAGTACATAATGTGCAAGTTCTTAGTAACAAAATCTCTTAAAGTGAAAAGTAAAAATTGTTTTTGAACCGATTTTAACCGATCAACGTGGACCTGGTAGCTCGGATTCCAAATAATTGAGCCATATTCTAATATCGGTCCTACTAATGTTGTAAAAAGGGCTTTAGTTACGTACGGATCACTAAATTCTGTCGACCATCGCTTAACGAATGATAAAACACCCCTAGATTTATTGACAGTTGCATTAATATGGAGATTTAATCTAAGTTTACAATCCATCGTAATTCCCAAATCCATAAAATTATGCACTTGATCAAGGAAGCTGGTTGTGTATTTCTGCGCGAAAAACACATATATTTACATTTTTTAAGATTGAGTGGCATGTAGTTTAGATCGCACCAAGCACCCAGTCTATCAAGATCTGATTGATACTCGCTCACCGAGTAACACATAAAAATCTTAACGTCGTCAGCGTACATCAAAATTTTTGAAAACTTGATAGTACTGGATATATCATTAATGAACAGCAAAAACAGAATCGGGCCAAGATGGCTACCTTGAGGAACTCCAGAAGATACATCAATGACAATAGATAGCTCATTCTTAAAAACTACTCTTTGTGTTCTGAAATAAAGATAACAAGATATCCAGCGGGTGAGACTGTGTTGAAAGCCCAGTAGAAAAAGTTTATAAATAAGTAACGAATGGCAAACTTTGTCAAACGCTTTCCTGAAATCTGTTTATATAACATCTGTGTGCATTTTATCTCTAAACGCGTTTGAAACATGGGTTCTGAATTCTAGTAGGTTTGTACTTGTTGATTTACCTTTACAATCTGCAATCAATGTGGATATAGAAGTTGTAAGCTGATTTGTAACAATGGTTTCAAATAATTTGGGAATAGCGGAAAGCTTTGCGATTCCGCGGTAGTTATCTGCGGATGACCTACTCCCACCCTTATAAAGTGGTATAAGGAAAGATTCTTTCCAAGCAGTTGGAAAGACGCCACTTTTTAAAGACAGATTAAATAGATCGGTTAGAGGCTGGTAAATGTAGTTAGCACAATTTTTGAGAAAACATGCCAGGATCATATCAGGGCCACATTTAAATGATTCCTTTAAGGTTTTCAGATAGCATAAAACATTTGCAGGAGAAATTATAGGACTATTAATGATCTTGTTTGCATTTAACTGATATGGATATTTGTTTAATCGAGAAAAGGTAGCAGTAGAATAATTAGATTTAAAAAATTGGGCAAAGAAATTTACAATATCTTGATAATCGCTGGATATACAGTCTTGGAATTTCATGGCAGAAGGAAACCCTCTTACATTACGTTTAGCGTTTACGAAACCATAAAAAGACTTTGGGTTACATATAATCTTTTTAATTTTACAGATATAAGCAGTCTTACATTTTTTATTCAGTTCAAAGTATTTTTGCCGTATGATGGTGTATTTTAAGTAATCTTGGCTTAAACCGGATTTCTTGTATAGCTTGAATGAACGGTTCTTTTTATTTTTAAAGCTTTCAGTTCTTTAGTAAACCATGCTTGCCTTGGTTCATCAGAGAAATATTAACATTTAGGTACATGCTTTTCAAGGAGCCCATAAATAGTATTATTAAAATGTGAAATGTTAAGCTCAATATCGCCATAATATTTAGGCCAAGTTGATTTAGACAACTCTTTATTTAATTTTTTAAAGTTGGTTTTGGCAAAGTCGATGTCAAAGAGTCTACTAGAATCGCATGGTTTAGTATCACTGCCTTCTACATTAGTTATGATTTCGTAAACGATCTCAAAAGGAGGATGGTAAACGTCTTCCGGTAAAACGAAAGGATCGCACCTACTCAAACATGATGTATCATCGACGGAAGCTAAGTCCAGGACCTTTCAGAAATTGTTAGGGATAACATTTATTTTATTAAGACAAAGTTCTGCCATTTCATCCAAAAAGTCATAATACCCCGCCTTGGATGGAATTGTACAATGCTTCCGTCAAAGATATTCCACGATAAATGCGGTAGGTTAAAATCGGCCAGAACGATCATCGAATCGGAAAGTTTAGTCATTAAATTTACAGTTTTCAACAATGAGATAAGCTGGATGTAGATTGAGATATCAGATGAGGGAGGAATATAACAAACAGCTAAGTATATATAAGCGTTGGCCAGCTGTATTCGGACGCACTTGAATTCACATCACTCGATGCAAGGAACATTAACCTCCTCAGAGGGCTTTGACGAATTAATAGCTATTAGAACGCCACCCCCGACTCTGTTATTGCGATCGTTTCTGAATACCTGATAATCATCAGATAAGACTTCAGCGTTAAAAATATGTGGTTTTAGCCACGTTTTGGTAAAGGAAATAAATTTGTAATTACAGCAAAGAGGTTTTTAATAAAGTTCGGTAAGTTTGGTATTTAAACCTCTAACATTTTGATAGTAAAAATTTACAGACTTTACATTTAGTTTTTTGACACTGCACTATCACGTGGGACCCTAGCCACATTCTGGGTGTTTTTCTTCGGCTTATGTTCAAATTCACGCACAAAAGCGCAGGAATCAAAATCGTTCAATGAAAGATCAATTCTGAAAGAGGAGACGTTTCTTTCATAATTAAATTTAAAATTTTTTATAGTCAAACTATCGGGTTTGATTTTAGATTTAATGTAAAACTTCAAGTCCTCTTCCGTAGTGTCAGCTTCGAAACCAGATTCCTAATAGTTGGTTCAGGTGCCAACCTAATAGGTTGGGGCTCGGGTTTTTTTTTCGAAGTTGACTTCCACGAGGCTGTCTTGGAAGTCGATGGCTGCGCTGATGGATTTGGAGAGGCTAAATCGATGAGTTCTAACGATAAGGGTGCGATAGCATTAGGAATTGGAATTGTGTTAAGGACTACAGGACATGAGGAATCATCACTACTTCTAGGATTGTTTTCACGGATATCAGTGTTTAAATCAGGGTAGATTTCGTCTAAACACTTAAAAGTTTTAAAAACTGTTTCGTACTTATGAAACTTTTGTACTAGTAAAGACAGGTCTTTGCCAATTTCGGAAAACCCATTACGAATTTCCCTAAAGATTTAAAATTGATCAACTTCAGTTGAACGGCATTTTACACAAGCCCAACGTAGGCCCTTGCCATCATGTACCAGGTCCACGACTCTCCCGGTCAACCCAGCACACTTGATATGGGCAATCCCATCACAGAGCCAACACGCCACATAGCGTTCTGACTCGCTTTTGATTTGAACTTTTTGATATATGCAAGGTATCATTAAATTATCAACTGAGGAAAATAATAAAAAATAAATATTTGAGGAAAAATCAGTAAGAGATGGCAACACTGAAAGGCAATAGTAGCGAGCAGTTTGAGATACACTGTATTGTGACACTCAATAAACACAACGCAAACAGCTGTGATAAAATAATTAGGATAGAAAAAAAACGTGCGCACAAAAAACAAAAACAAAAGCAAGAAATAACAAAAGCCAATCAACCGCACCCAAAACAATATGCAAAATGACTCGGAAAATGTAAATAAAAGCTAATTAAATTGAATAACTTATATTCAAATAATATGAAAAACACTAGGAAACAATTAAATTTTAACTTCAAAGTAGAACACTTGGTTTTCGCACTTAATTTTATCACCGAGTATGAATAAAAAACTTTAAAACTTATAATTTTTTCACAAATAAAGCACAGCTTAAATTTTCACAACTGCACAGCAAAAATGACGTTTGCGACTGGTGATAATGCATGGAAAATGAAACAAGGTAAATGTCAAAGGGTTCAAAATATTAAAAGTTTGGTTATAATATATATAATATTTTTCAAACTTATTAAAATTTACCTGTGGCTTGTTGCAGTAAGTAACGAAGCCAAGTGTTACCACTTCCTGGAAATGATGCCAAAGCGGTCAAGCCTGTAATCCGATATTTTACAATGCTATTAGTATTTTTTGTGGTTGCCGCTAGAATTAAAAGTTTATATAATTTCTCTAAAAAGTACAAATAAAGGAATTCGTATTAGTTTAAATTAGTAAATTTTCATTTAAAAAAACATTTTGTTGTTGCAACAATACTTAGCCCAGCCTTGTTGTCACTCTCCATTATTATCAACATCTTCCAATGGAAGCCTCAGAAACTTGGCGTTTCCAATAGGGTTGGCAGTAAGTAAAGTTTGTGTTGGAAGAGTATGATTCGTCGAGCAGGTGAACAGATGGATGGTATCATGAGTGACACACCACATGCAAGCATTTGGCATGTCAGGGTTCAATCTGCATACTTCAGAGTTTATTAATTAAAATTTTTTTATCAATTTACCAACAGTTAACACGCTACGCGGACATTATCTCTTATAATATTACCCAAAAACTATTGTGTTATATTGCGGAAAACTTCTCCGTGAGAACATATTTGCCAAAAATTTGCTTGATTTCTTTCAAATATTCCTTTCGGGAAAGTTCGGTTACTCGGATAAATTGTATTGAATATTTGAAAGAAATCAGTAAGAATTACCGGGGTAGTTGTAAAAAGATGGTTAATTATTATTATTAATTGCTTCATAATACAATTCAAAAATTAATTATATTGATTTGATTGCAATTCATCCCTTAATCAATTAATAAATCCATAAAAATTTTAATTGACTAACGATCAACAGTGCTCGGCGTTCCTCTTCTTGTGCCTCAATGACGGCATTCGCCGGGCGAGAGATTACAAAGCAATCCACTATTGCTGGATGTTCTTTAGCGGCTGTCAGTGCACGTTTGGGTCAATGCACCTTTGGCAATGATGTACAAGGAGAGTGACGACTGGTCAGATCGTTGTAACATCAACAACAACAGCAGCCAATGCAATAGGTGAATTTGACTGTTGCTGCAGGCGAATAATCGATCGTATTCAAGAACGATTCATTTTATAGATATCTTATAACAGGTAGGAACCAAGTCGACGCAAACTTTATTAATAGAGTTTAATATAAGCCTTTCGTTTTAAACTGAGCTAGATTTTGTAAAAAATATGCCTACACCTCCCATTTGGATCAAATTCTGAGGGCCGTTGTCCCGACTGCTAGCTGAAATGTATCTCTTCTTGAACCAAAGTAGTGTTTTTTCAGTCGAAAAATTTAACAAACCTTTCAGTTTGGACTTTAGATTTGTACACGCACGGAGAAAATGAGTGATCGTCTCCTTGCATCCCACAAATTAAAGTAACGATTTACTTGACTCAGTATCATCCAAAGCATTCGAATCCTTTGCTAATCCATCCACTTTCTCATTACTTGGGGACAACGAACTCGTGCGTCGTATTAGCGTGATAGCTGCGGAATGGGCTTCTGCGTGTAGCGTCTTCTTGCAACTATTGACGCCAATAGAAGATGTAAATGGAAAAACCAGCGCCATATTCACTGCTTAACTGGCATGTTTACTTTCCGTCCAATTATTGAGTTTTCCAAGTTTGGAAAATGAAAGAAAATCTGTGAAAATCCCTGCCTCGGCTCTTGTAATCCTATTCTGAACTTAAACATAGCAAAACCTATAGCATATCTAAATCTAATTCACACTCGTTTTACCGGACTTTGCACATGAGAAACCCACCTTGCCCATTTTTCTCCATGCTCTGTTCAAGTTCAAACCCGGATGAAAGGCAGAAATCAGAAATAAAACTTTAATCTAGCGCGGAATCACTAATCAAAATAAGCAATTAATGATTTTAATTTAAATCTTTTCCAGACGATATAACGTAACGCACCAAAAACTAAGCTTTTGCTATCACTAAGGTTTTATGTCACTGGATTTTTGATAACTGTGGCCGACTTCTGCGGAGTAAGCGGGTTCACAGCCAGCAGAGTTGTAAAGGAAGTGCCGGATGCAACTGCATCACTAACTAAGGAATCGGTGAAATTCCGTGATCCAGCTGGCGGTGCGCACTGTTTTAGATTTTAATGTTTAGTTAGCCTCTAGCGAACATACGTGTTTTTTTCGTGCTCGATAGTCTTCTTAGTTTTTTCTACTTATTTGCTACACTTATCGTTTATATAATGGGAAAGTGCTCTAAATGCAGTGTTCAGTGCTCACCGGGCGATTTTATATTTTGTGGTGTTTGTCACTCTAAAATTCATATTGATTGCACAAATTTGCCTGAAATTGCAATTAATTTTTTTAACAACAATAACAACATTATGTTCAAGTGTGACAAATGCGTTGCGATGTTTTCGCGCTCTAGAATTCATAAAGCGATAAAAAGTGTTGGTGCGCTGCAAAGTTTTTTTGACTTGCTAATTCCGGCAGATGACGATAATGGGAGAAATGTAATCCGTACGCGCTCTCAGACAAAGGTCAGTGCACCTAAAATAACACAAGATAGTATGGCTCAGGGCGAATCTGCACAAGATAAAGCACAAAACAAATCAACTCAGCCAGTACAGCTTAAGGCAGTGAATTCTGTGGGGATTGATAACCCGTGTTCATCATCGTCATTAACTGTGGGTAATAATAATAGTGAGACTACAAATACGACAACAACCACAGCTAGTGTTGTTCCTAATAGTAACGACTCTTCGCTGAATGCGCTCCTTGATCCCAAAACCAGTTTTATCAACAATAACACTAACATTGACTTGTTGAGTGCTTCTGGCACTCGCTCTTTCGCTACTGCTGCTGGCACTGCAAGCCTCCCTTTGGCGTCTAATGATACAACTGCTGGGTCCGAGCAACCTACAAATGCGGGCAAAGCAGCAAAACAGATGTCACATGCAATTGTAAAGGGTACCAACAATTCTGCTGAGTTAGATGTTTTTGTTAAATACAAATGGTTTCATATATCCTCTTTTAAGCCCTCTGTCACAGAAGAGCATATTATTAAATATATCTCGGATCATGCTCTTATTGCCGCTGATAACATTGCTTGCTTCAAGTTAGTTAAACAGATGTTGATGTCAAAACCTTGGCCAGATTTGCTTTTAAAGTGCGAGTGCAAGCTAGTGATTACAGTAAACTCTTTAATAATGAACTGTGGCCCTCCAATGTGATGGTAAAGCCATTTCACCTTTTTCCGAAAAAGCAATAAATCTTGCCCAAGGGGTATTCTCAAAGCATGCTCTTCAACGCAACTAACTATCTATTTTCAAAACGTTTCTGGCCTGAGAACAAAATCTAAAATGCTTTTCAACATGAGCTCCCATACAGACTACAATGTATTTGTTCTGGTTGAAACTTGGCTCAACTCAGATTTTTATGATGGAGAATTCTTTGACTGCAACCTATACAATGTTTATCGCAAAGACCGGGACTACTCCCGAACTGGTCTCTCGCGAGGTGGTGGTGTTCTGATTGCTGTGCGCCGTCACCTCCGTTCATCATTAGTGGATCTCAGTGATAAGGATTCGCTGTTCATGGCAACTCTAAAATTTTTATTTGCGCATCCTATTTACATTCCTCCTGCTAGTTTGGATCACATCTATAAATCACATGTTAATAACATTGTTGACATAGTTCAAAATCATGATGGCGAAAACTTTTGCATCCTTGGCGACTTTAATTTGCCTAATATTGTTTGGTCACGTGTCAACGGTAGTTCAACTCTAACTCCTACGAATGTGTGCAGTACCTCCGAGATGTATCTTATTGATAATTTTTTAAGTTTTCATCTATCCCAGATAAACAGCTTCTCTAATCAGTTATCTAGAACGCTAGATCTTGTTTTGACTAGTGATAATTTTAACTGCTCTTTGACTGAATGTCTTGATCCACTTTCTTGCTCTGGTATACACCACATACCACTTACGCTATTCGTCGAGTTCTACATATTTGACAGTATCACTGCCGATAATGAGACTCTTAGTTTTTCTTTTAGACGAGGCAATCTTGGCCTGGTTTCTCAGGAGATCTCTTTGATTGATTGGGAAGCTCTTTTTCTGGGCTATGATCTTACTGAGTGTTTCAACGTTTTTAAAAATACCGTAAACCAAATTTGTATTAGTAATATCCCGCGTAAAAAGAAGAGCTGTTATGAAATTCCATGGTATACTAAAAGACTAAAGCGACTAAAGAATCTGAAAAACAAATTTTTCAAAAAGTTCAAATTTACAAAGTTGCCTGTTCATAAACGCAAGTACCTTTATTACTCCAATAAATTCAAAACGTTAGGCAAGAGGCTCCACAGGTCCTTTGTTAATAACTAAGAATCTGACATCAAAGTAAAACCCAAGGCATTTTGGAACTATGTTAAGGCTAAAAAACTTTGTTCGAATATTCCTTCATCAGTCTCTACAATACGAGTCGAGCTTCCTCACCGCCTGCGGCGGCTAATTTATTTGCGGACTTTTTCCGCTCCAACTTTGTCCCCCAGTCTGATTCACCAACGGGTCTCCCCTCAATTGTGGATAGTCCGATTAACTTTGGCGCCCTGACTCTATCGCTAGACGACGTTGTTATTGGAATTCAAAATTTAAAATTATCAACCCAGACTGATATTGACGGCTTATCGTCTTATCTTCTCAAAAACTGTTTGGCTTTGGCTACTCCACTCCTTCTAATTTTCAGCGACATAAGCTGTCGTCATTTCTTTCGTTTATTTCATTTGCATTATATGCATGTCTAAGCTTTCTGGGGGGCGAGTAGTTTTTTAAGTTATTTTATATTTTTTTATATTTTTTTATTATTTGTTCTTTAATCTCAGTTTATTTCTTTATATATTTTAGTTCTTTATTTTTTTTTTAGCTTTTTCACGCCACTATGTGTGCGTTCGCTTTTTCTTTCTCTCAATTAATAATCTTTTCCTATTCCTGTGCTGCCTCTTATTTCTCTTTTCCTACATTTTCTTATTTTCTAGATGAAGCAGCTACCTCATTGGTTGCCTGCACCTTTCTTGATTAATAGGCGGCGCTGCCATATTTACATTTTTAATACTTCGGATTTCCAATTCTTAATCAACAGGTGTCACTAGCTGCATTGTCTTCGGAGTCATAACCTTACGGCTGGTACACAGTAGAAATACCGACGTGTTAGACATACTCGTGTTCTGATGGATTACAGCTTCGGGAAACCTGACAATAATCGAAAACGATTATTTCAGCTTTTCTTTTAAGTACGTTAATTACCTCTAGGTTTATATTATTAGCTTAAATATCCTCATTTATCATAGTTGATTGGGTGGTGCCTAAGTGGGTATTCAGATGCGTTAGATGTCCGCCGACCACATTTTTATACGCGAGGCTTTTTGGATGCCGTCGTAGGGTAGCTGAGTCCACTGGCAGTTTTCTATGTCTCTTATTACGTACCGGTCATGTGGCAATACATTAAGAATGTCATAGAGCCTCTATACTTTGGTATACAATTTTTATTAGCTCCGGCTGTTGTGTCGACGTTACGGATAACCACGAAGTTACCGACGGCATACGTCTCAGGGGCTTGCAGCGATCTAAGAAATACCTTAAATTATATTCTTGTGATTTTTCTATGGACGCTAGGGCTGATACCCGAGATGTCTCGAGGTCTCGAGTCAGCTTTATCTTCCAAATGTTCCGTCAGTTAATCGACTACAGTACCTCTCTGTTCCACACCGAACAACAAAGTACTCGGAGAATAACCAGTGGTGGAATGTATGGTATTGTTAAGACTGTATTCTGCCTGACCAAGCTTCACTGACCAGTTAGCATGATTACTCAAAATGGCTTTAATGACCCTGTTCATTCTTTCTACCTGTTCATTTGCTTGTGGGGATGAAGTGGCTAATTTTACATGAACTATATTGTTTTTCAGTAAATAAGCACCAAACTCCAAGGAAGTAAAACATGAGCCGCGGTCCAATATCAGTCTCCTCGGCCTTCTGTAATAGCTAAAATATTTATCCAAACAGGCTATTACCTGCTTCGTACTCGTCAAATTTACTGGGTACAAGCGGACAAACTTTGTGAATGCGTCGATAACTACCAAGATATATTTCCGCTTTGAATCAATAGAAGGCAGAGGGCCGAAGTGATCAACGTGTATAGTATTGAATGGTATCGGTTTCTTGGGGATACTATGGACATTGCGCTTGTTCACTCGAGCGGGCGCGGAATACATGATGCATTTGATGCAGTTTCGAATGAAATTTTCGACTTTATATTTCATTTTGGGCAGCCAGTAATGCTTTTTTAGCTGATCTTCAATTAGAGGTAGTGTGAATTTATCCCTTACAGTCAATTTGTTCAGCGGCCTGTAACCAACCCACTTCCGTAGCTTACCATTCTTTTTCTTTACCAAATCAACGGCGGATGCATATGGCAAATCGCTTGGCCTAATAATGTTTTTTTCTAAGAGGTCGTCAGGTATTTTCCTAAGTTCAACTTTTTCATAGCAAGACAGTCTCCTCGGTGCCAAATGGAATGGTTTGTCGTCAACTAGTCTTATCTTCATCTCATAGTCATAGGGTTTACATTCAGTACCTCTTGAGCCTAAGTAGTTATCCTCTAAAATTTTTCTTAAGACGTCTACACGTTTCCTATCCAGCTCGTGATTAATGTAAATTTCGGACATATTATCACTGATTTCTACAAAAGTACTTACATAGGGGCTACTATAAAGTGGGCATAACCCGTCGCCACAAGCCTCCCGATACAACACCATCGGGTTTGATTCCGCCAACCAAACGTCTTTATTTTCATATTGGCAGTTTATGTGTTGTGATTTTGAATATCCCTCTAATCCCTTACAATTAGCTTTAGCTTGCAAGTTAAGCGCGCAGAAATAAGATGTTTTATTTACCACAAGGTTTGGTTGTATGCCTATCGCGCCATTAAAAGAGCATAGGTGAATATTAAATTTAGTTAGGAAATCTCGACCTAGGATGAGAGGAATCGAAGTGATTGTCGTGTACGGACGTGTTTTTGCTGCGCTTTAATGTTTTCTTAAACTTGCGCTTTTATCTTTTATCTAATGTCGCAAAACAATCAGAATTACAATTAAAATTGTGTTAGAGACATTGACTCTTTTAAATTTTTTTTTTTTCTATGTTTATCATATTATAATATTTGCAATATTATGCCGTGTTTTTGTGGCCATAGAGTGGATCGCGCGCAAACTTCAGTGCAATGCGAAGAGTGCAGAGAAATATACCATTTGAGTTGTGTTGTTGGTAGCTTGCCAGCCGATTTAAAGCATTTAAATACCGCTGACAACATTTACATTTGTGGTGTGTGTGACCCAGCTCAACAAGACGAGTCTATTTCTTCACATAACTCTTCGTTACAACAACAACAAGCTACTCTAGTGCAAATGCCTATTCCACCAACAGCTAATGATAATTTTGCTTCACATGGCTCTTCGGCTCAACAACAACAAGCTACTCTGGTGCAAATGCCTTATCCGCTACCAGCTAATGATTATTTTGCGGAGTTGAAAATTTTTAACTCTAAATTGCTTTCGGCTTTGACTGTTCTGCATAAAGATAATGAGTGCTTGCGTGATAAAACAGATTCTCTTCAAACTGAGGTTCGTGATTTGCATCGTAGACTCACTGAGAACAATTCAATTTTGTCTCTTTTGCGCACGCAATTTGAGAAATTGTGTAATGTAAACAACAACCAGACTGGTACGGTTTCTTATGCTCATCCACCGTCGAATATTCTGCCTCATGATGCTGCTACCTCTTCTAATGCGAACTCGAATGAAGTGGAAACAGTGCAAAATAAGGGGATTCGTAGTAACAATAATATAAATAAAGATAATAATAAAATACATAACAGCAATGGTGATGCTGACGCTGATACAAGCTCAATGCCTGAAAGTGCTAATATTGTTAATAACGCAGACATGGTGAACGATAACATTCGACCCATCCAGCCATCCAATAACAATATTTTATCCCATGAGCCTATTGTTGACGCTGTCGAACTTGCTGAAAATGATAATGGGCAATGGACTAAGGTGATGCGTAAGGGGCGCAGGAATAATAATAATAAAGTTAAGCAACAACAAAATGTACAGAAGCAAGTGCAGTCCCGCTCTCAGCGCACTGCCGGTTCGCCTATAGTTACAGGTTTATCCCTACCATCTTCGTCAACTACCCCCAATGAAGCAATGCAAGCAATAGTTGATAACGCCGTCGCTGCTGTAAATCTCAATGTAGAGCTGCCTCTCAACAACAACGTGCCCAGTAGGGAAAATAACAGCATGCCCAGTAGAGAAAATTCTCCTTCGCATAATGTGGTTAGAGGGAGTAATACATCTAATGAGTTGGAAGTCGCTTTTCGCACTAAATATGTACACCTGTCCTCATTTAAATCATCAGTAACCGCTGCTATTATAAAAGATTATGTCGTGAAAAATGCTGCTATTAATTTAAATGAAATCTCCTGCTTTGCTTTGGTAAAAAAATATGTGGCTCCTGACTCGTTAAAGCGTATCAATTTCAAGTTGGGAGTATCGTCGAATCACTATAGCAAGCTGTTCGACCATTCGCTGTGGCCAGCCGGCGTGAAGGTGAGACCTTTTCAGTATTTTCAATGATTGGGGGTACAAACTCCACAAATCTGACGATGCCTAGCTCAACAAGACGCCCAAGCAATAAATATTCTCTTTACTACCAGAATGTGAGTGGTATGCGTAGTAAATCCCTCCAGTTTCATCACTGCACATCATTGCATGAATTTGACATTATCGCCATAACTGAGTCTTGGCTAACTGAAAATTTTTCCTCATCGGAATATTTTGATAGCTATTATCAGGTTTACAGAAAGGATCGCTGTGCAATTGCATCAGGGTTATCTAGAGGGGGCGGTGTTTTATTGGCCATAAGGGCGGACTTATGCAGCCAAATGATAGCATTGCCTCATGCCGATGGTTCATGTGAACAGATTTGTTTGCGCATTAAAACGTTATGTAATAAATCTCTATTTATAGTATTATCTTATATTCCACCTAACACCAATATTGAAGTATATAATAAGCATTTGGATAATCTGGTTTACGTTAATGATATCGCTAAAGATAACGGCGAAGTTATTTATCTTGGTGATTTTAATATATGCAATATTTCCTGGCTTAATAATAATAGGACTCTAGTTCCAATAAATCTTAAATCAGATATTGATTTATTATTCACAAGCACTCTATTATCCAATGGGTTTATTCAATGTAACGCTGTAGTAAATTGCGGTGGTAGAACGCTTGATCTCGTGTTTATATCTAGTGACCTTAAGGCAAACTGTTTTGAAAACCTTTCTCCTTTTTCTAATAATTGTTTTCACCATAAAGCACTTATTATCAGTATCGAATTTTATAATTTTGATCGCGTTACAGTAAACTCGCTACAGCAATACGACTTTTTAAAAGCTAACTATTCAGCAATTAATGATTTTTTTAATTCAACTGATTGGTTATTTCTGAACCCACCAAATAGCCCGCTGTTATCTTACAAAACTTTCCACTCGTTACTAACTCATGCAATATCCGAATTTGTTCCACTAAAACATAAATCTGCAAATAATAAACCACCTTGGTTTAATAAACGCTTATGTAATCTTAAAAATAAAAAGAATAAAGCCTTTAAATGCTTCAAACTAAGTCATAGTGAGAGGGATTTTCAAAATTTCGAGCGACTTCGTAAATACTTTGACTGCCTTCATAAATTTTTGTTCAAACAGTATATGTTTAAAGTTGAATCAGGTCTAAAATCTAACCCGTCATCCTTCTGGCAGTACATTAATTCTAAAAGGAAGTCGAATGGGTTTCCAACCACCTTTGTATATAATGGGATAATTTCTGATAGCCCTGAGGCTTCATGCGATTTATTCGCTGAATTTTTCCAGGATGTCTATGAAGTATACGACAGCCAATCTCTTCCTACCTTAGCTTCTCCATCATTACCGCCAATATCAACGTTTGTAGTTGACGAGTGTGATGTGACTCTTGCAATTTCTAACTTAAAGTTCAGCACAAAGTTGGACAACGAAGGACTTTGTTCCGCATTTTTTAAAACATGTTCACATGCTTTAGTGGGTCCAAACACCAGTATTTTTAATGCGTGTCTCTCCAACGGCATTTTTATTGACGCCTGGAAGGTGTGCTCTATACATCCAATTTTTAAATCAGGTGACCGAAACAACATTTGCAACTATAGGCCTATAGTGAAGCAGAGCACAATGGCAAAGTTGTTTGACAGTGTCATTCAATCGAAACTTTTTCTTCATGTAGGTAGCATACTTAGTCATTGCCAGCATGGTTTTATGCCTGGTAGATCTACGTGTACTAATCTACTTTTAGTCGCTCATGAGATCGTTAAAGCATTCAATTGTCAGTCACAGCTTGATGTGATATATACCGATTTTTCTAAAGCCTTCGACAAGGTGGATCATGTAGTCCTGTTGCATAAGTTAATGATGTAGGGCATTACTGGTGAGCTATTAGAATTTTTCTCTAGTTTTCTAAGTGGTAGAAAACTATTCGTAAAAATGGGGTCCACCACGTCCAGCATTTGTGTCGTGGTCAGGTATTCCGCAAGGAACTCACAGCGGCCCTTTGTTGTTTCTACTTTTTATTAACGATCTACCCCTTCACTTTAAATATGCGAATTGTCTAATGTTTGCTGATGATGTCAAACTTTTTCTGAAAGTTGATAGCATCTCCGATAGCGAAAAGTTGCAGCATGACTTAACGTCTTTCGAAACGTGGTGTAGTCTAAATCACTTGTATTTAAATATTAACAAATGCTCCATAGTCACGTATGCTAGGAAGTCGGATACAATCCTATTCGACTATTTTTTCGATACTAATGTGCTCAATCGTCTCTTTGACTTGAAGGATTTGGGTGTGATATTTGACGCCAAGCTTTCCTTCAATAAACATATCGATTTCATTACATCGAAATCATTTGCATTGATAGGTTTCATCAAAAGGAATACTAGGGACTTTAAGGACCCGAACACCCTTAAATCTTTGTTTATTTCTCTTGTACGGAGTCGGTTAGAATACTGTTCTTTGGTGTGGAGTCCGTACTATGATATATACTCCGCAAAAATTGAAAGAGTTCAGAGAGTCTTCACGAAGTTTGCTTTATATAATACTAACTTTGAAGGCGGTCCTCTGCCTTACATTAGCAGGCGGAAGCTTCTTGGCTTACAATCTTTACATCACCGTAGAATTTGCTGTGCATTGTTATTTGTGTATAATGTGATTAACCATAATATTGATTGTGCTGACCTAAAGGCTTTGTTCAATGTTTATATACCCCCAAGAACGCTGAGGTCTAACCGTTTATTTGCTGATTCAACTAGTACAACTAATTACTCGTTCAATGAACCCATTAATAGATGTATCCGTATTTGTAATAGTTACGCAAATGTTACTGATCTAAGTTCGAGTTTTTATACATTTAAATTATGTTTGTTTACAATATTTAATTAAGTTTTCTTTATTTATTTATGTATATAAATGTGATAAACTGTCTAGTCTGTAAGATTTATAAATCAATAGACTGAAATAAATAAATAAATAAAAATAAATAAATAAATACTGTCGTCTGGTACCACATTTAAAACGATAGGCTTTACTTTATTTTTGAATTTTATTAAAGATTTTATTTTTCCAAACATAAATATAGCATGGTTTCCTAAGCCTCGAAAATTTGATTTTACAGCGGTTCCGGGAACATCTGTTGGCACCTCGGATTTCTGGACAAAACTAGTGGGGCTACCCGTATCAAAGAGAGACAAACAATCTACAAATCTTTTGCGCTTAACTTTTTTGGTTTGATAGGCAACGCTTACCATGTTCATGGACTCTAACATCCCACAGCAGCGTCTTCGTCTGTATTATCGGTGCTTGCGCTAACTACG
The DNA here is from genome assembly GCA_949987695.1 of Merzomyia westermanni. NCBI lineage: Eukaryota > Metazoa > Arthropoda > Insecta > Diptera > Tephritidae > Merzomyia > Merzomyia westermanni. The sequence goes on along the minus strand of OX465290.1, from coordinate 105,651,065 downwards.
GCAAGGGATTTTTTCAATTCGGGATCTTTTTTGATATGAGCACCTGCGGTGGTCATGGCCCATCCTCCAACAACGGAAACAGCTTCCTTCCTGTCTCTTTTCGTACTGGGACTTGCTCTGGAAATGCCCAATTCTTGTGCAGTTAAAGCACCTAATTTGAGCGTCTTCAGTTTCACCTTTATTTTGAGTTGGTGATTTTGCTGCTTTCGGCTTAGTAGCGGCGTCCCGAATGAGCGAACGTGAGGACCGGCGGCGTTCGAAAAGAGCGAGTGACTCCTTGAAGTCCTTCATTTTTTTTTAATTCAGCAACAGATAAACTTCTGATGAGCTGTCTTGTAGCTCATCAATAATAAAGTTGATTAGTTCGAACTCATCAACATCATTACAACGTGCCGCGATATTTTCCATCTCAAATACATAGCGCGTTATGGTGCTCTTCTTATCCCATTTATGGGTAGCCAATGTTTTATAAACTTCATTTCGACTCACCACCCTTGTAAATTCGAGCGTGGTGCTAACTTGGAGCGGCGGTGGCTCAAAAGCACGGCGGTCGAATTTGTGCTCGAAAATAGAAAATAAACAAGAAACGAGAATTCTCGTTATAAAAAAGTGGCCGTATATTTATATAAAATACAATTATAAACAATTAGTTTACCTTGACGAATAAGTGATGCGGTCGAACAATCCTGGGCTGGCTGTGATGTGGTCGTGTCGACTGTCTCTGGAAAAGTAGACGGTTTTGCAATTGAGGACAACCGTTGAACCTGAAAATTATCCTCCGGTTTTAAGGAGAGGTGAACCCACACATGCACACCCCCATGCATGTATATGTGTGCTGACAAAACACGAATATGCATGCATGCCCACACAGGTGGGTGGGTTGGTGTGAGTGATTGGAAGGGCGCTAAAGTTACATTAGGGTGGCCCATTTTTTAAGACTTTAGGCATCTCGCCTAAACATGCCGGCCCCCTTGCGATACGCAACATCTTACCCCGCCCCAGGATTTCCCACCGCGCATCCTCTTAAGCTAAGGACTTAAACTAGGATGGTGAGTGCCGGCTGGCGCTGTCCCAGTCGTTTGACTCCGAAATGCCGTTTGAAGTTTGGCGGCTCCATCGTATCGCACCTAGAGCTAAGAGATAGGAGGAAGAAACTTTAGAAAATAAGAACGCTGTATATTTCTTGCCAGGAAATAATTGGTATTATTTATTTTAAATAAAAACAAGAAAAAAAATTTAAAAAAAATGTTATTTTAGCTTACATCTAACCTTACATGCTAACGGCTCCCGATAGCACAAATCCAAAAATAGTGCTTTGGGCAAGCAGTGGCCCAAACGACGGTGGAAGAGTGCCCGCTGTTATTACGTCGGCATAGACGTCCCCACCTAGTACGAGGTGGATCAGCGTTGATATAAAAGACTGCGGATCAGCCAGCCGAATATGCTCATAAGGAGCGGCGACTCGGGCGTCGACGCTCTGGGCTGGGCTGATCCGCTGCAGATTGGACACGCATAACGCGTGCGCCGTTATACTTTTCGGGTTTCCATGTTTCCCGCGGAGGAAGCAGCCGCGTTCTCCGCCCGAGTGGGTCGTATGCAGCCCTAACTCTTCCGCCAAGCTGCGATCGATCACTGTGCGGGGTGAGCAGGCTACAATGATCGCCCGGATGCGGAGCAATCCCCCACCGGCTTCCAGCTTCACAATCGCAGTAGGCGAGAGAGTGGTCATGGGGCGCAACGGAGGGCCCACCTGGGAAAGGAAACGGCTGAGACCGTCGCGGAAGCCGGAAACCCTTGGTAGCTGGCGCGGCTGAAGGGCCAGTCTACCGTCGAAATTCGCGTTGATGCGTAGCTGGCGTGGCTGGGAGGCCAGTCTACGCTCCTCTGTATTTGGGCGGCGATGATTGATGAGCAGTCGCTGGCGCGGCTGAGTGGCCAGTCGACGTTTGCCGCTATTTCGGTGGGCGCGTCGTGGGGTCCGGTTGGATGTGTTGCGTTGTGGTGAGCGCGGGGTATGCCGTTGGAAGGCGCGCCGCTCGTGAGATAGAAGGGGCCGGAGCGGCAGTGAGTCCGATACCCCTTCGGCCGGTCGGAACGGCCGTGGTTCCGGTATCGGCTCGGTGATCTCGCCTTCCTCTGGCGACCAGGCTGTCTCCGATGCATGGAGTGACAGCATCTCCTCCTCAATCGCGTCCAATGTAGCTGCTTCTTGGTCGGCCTTGTCCATTTGTTGGGCCCAGCTCTTGTAGGGCGTAGGCGCGCGTGGTGGATCGTCCATGGGCAGATGGAGGGTGGTGCGGTGTTTTCCACCACATCGTCGGCATCTGACGTCGCTTGTGCAGTCCCTGGCAATGTGGACCATCGACAAACAGTTGTCACAGTAGCCCGCCCGGATAACCTCCTTGAGGCGCTGCAGAGGTTCCATCCCCTGGTATCGGGTGCACGCACGTAGTGGGTGGCTATCGCCACACAGCGGGCATGGCTTTGGGTACCGGGCGGCGTTCGGCCCTCTTGCGCAAGGATGCGTAGCGAGTCATACTGCATATGACCGAAAAAGAAAGAAAGAAACAAAAACAATCCCCTTTGAATATTTGTATAGACGCCCGTATGCGTGGGTGGCGAGCGACCTCGTTCGGAGTTTATAAATGCCATATAATGTGGCATTATTCTGATCTACGGTGAAATTTTATAATTACAATGCATATTATTCGTACAGAGGAATTGGTTATTTTTTCCAACACGGCACGGTAGCGACAAGTTGATTACGTTGATCGCCTTGTATTCCGATTCGCCACTGGCCCTCATGCAGAGATTTATTCTTACTTGCATGGTCGCCGTCATAAGTGGCGTTAGTGCCGTGCACACAGCGACATTTTCGCTTTTTTCGGTACTTGGTTTCGGTACCGAACTGGGTAGAGAGTGAGAATGTGGTGACTGTTATGGTTTATTTTTTGTTGTTTTGTGGGCAAAACAGTCCTGGCCCCTCCGAAAACAAAAAAAAGCAAACCCTGAGAAAAATGAATAACAACAAAAAAAATTTTCTTACTTTGAAAAACAAATTTTTCCAAACCTTTTGTTTGAAAATGTATTATTTATAATTTATTTCGTATTTTAATATACGCGGCATCTTCGCTGATCAGGTACGAACGTAGATTTCGTTACCCTATTGATCCCGCAGTGAATGGTACCGATTTTGGCAGATCGGGATTTCGGTACCCGCTGACTAAAAGATAGCATCACTAGCGTGATGGTAAAATTATGCATATATACATATATACATATGCTAGCAAATTTTTTGCGAGTAAATGAGAGCTCGCATGGCGTGATGGTTGAATTTTTTGCACACATACATATATGTGCGTACTCACGCCTTGCAAAATCGTGAAAAAGAAACAAAGAAAATTCATTGAATTGGAACAATTCATGATTTTCTTGTTTCCGGCACGCGTGGGTCAGCAGCAGAGGTAAGTAAAAAATGTAAATTTTAATTTTAAAATGTATTTAACATAATTTTCTTCCTTTTCAGGTGCATAAAGGGTAAATGGAGATGCTGCTGTGGAGGATCGCCTGGCCGGCGCATGGACAATGGACGTGGTTTGGTAAGTATATATTAGCGCTGCCCGAAATTCTGTATCGATTCGGTAGCAGCGCAAATTATTTAGGAACCAAAAAAATGTGTGAACATATATTTACATATAGTTTGTATGCAAATATTAATCGTTTTCTTTCTTTTCAGGTAATCAATAGCCATAACCGCTTTGGATGAAAAAGAGGCGTTACTGCAACGAGCTGCCGATGACCGTGAAGCGATTTTCAATCGTTATTCCCTGGGTTTGGATCCGGCTATTATTAAAAATTGGAGATAGTAAATTGAGTCCGGCCCAGCTGCCTGTTATGTTGTGTGACGGTGAAGTGGTGCTACACATCGATGGTGGTCAATATGCCACACAAACGCTAGCCACACATTTAGTCCTAGTGTCGATTTAAAAGTATTATTGAATCTGAAAAAACTATGTAGAGGCTTACAAGACTTGTGAACGGATAAATGCACGTTCAGGTTGGTTGGAATTCGGTGAGCAAGCGATTGCCGATTTAGAACCAGATATTGCCCTGCGGGCCTATCGCCACATTGGTGACGCTGCGCTGGAGAATATGCGATACATTGAGGATGTACCCATGCTGACCGGTTTTTGTTGCCTCTTATTGGGGAAGTATGAAGAAGCAAAGGATTATTTCTTACGTGGCGTATACCCCAAAGAAGCGCTTGAGATTTGTCGTGATTTATTGCAGTGGGAGCAAGCATTGTTGTTGGCGCATAAATATGAACCGGATGAAGTGCCTTTTATTACGCGTGAATATGCACAGCAATTGGAATTTACATAATTTGTATTATCTTCCTCAGTGGCAACTACGCTGATGCACTTTATCATTACGAAAAGGGATACAAGGAAGATTTGATTAATGACAATGATGGAGAATTAATAAACGCTTCGCCAGAGTATGAAGAGCATGTGCGTCAATGTAAAATGGGCATTGCTCGAACATCTATAAGAGCTGGAGATTTCCGACGTGGCATTCAATATGCCGTCGAATTAAATGACAAACAATTGCTCTATGACTGCGCTGAGTTGCTGGCCACCGTTGGACACTACACCGAAGCTGCTGGTCTATCTGAGCGTGGCGATTATTATGATGAAGCATGCAACCATTATATCAATTTAAAAATGTGGAATAAAGCAAATCAAATATTACCCCAAGTACAAAGCACAAAATTGCATGCTGCTTATGCCAAGGCCAAAGAAACTGATGGACAATTTGAAGAGGCCATCAATAGTTATCGCATTGCAGGTGATCTTGATGCTTGCGTACGCATATATTTAGATCATTTGTGTGATCCACATGCTGCCTCTGAAATTGTATTAGAATCACGTTCAATGGAAGCGGCAAAAATGTTAGCAAAATTCTATCAGAAAATTGGTGATGTTGAGCAGGCTTTACAATTCTTAGTTATTTGTGGTTGTGTGGAGGAAGCATTTGCGCTTGCTCAACGACATAATAAACTCAAGCAACATGGCGAATTGTTACAGCGTTACGAAAATGCTAAATCAAGTGATTATCTCGCTTTGGCGCATTACTTCGAAGCCGAAAAGTATACTCTACTTGCAGGCAAATATTATTTTTTGGCGCGCGAATTTAGTAAAGCACTGCGTTTTCTACTAAAAGCATCAGCATTTAGCAATGAGGAATCGCAAGCACTTTCACTGGCTATTGATTGTGTAGCCACATCAAATAATGAACAATTGGCTACACAGCTTATTGAATTTCTGCTTGGCGAGGTAGATGGTGTGCCGAAAGATCCACGCTACCTTTTCCGTTTATATATGGCACGTAAACATTATAAAGATGCTGCTAAAACAGCGGTTGTACTAGCAAATCAGGAACAACTGTCTGGTAAGTATAATATAGCACGCGATATGCTATTCTCAATGTATCAAGAACTACGACGCAATAATTTGGCAGTGTCAGCCGATATGCGGCACAATTTGATATTATTACTAAACATCCTAATGTCTGTCCTACTTTCAGGTCCGTTAACAATTGCGATATATAGTGCGAGGAAGGCGGCAAGACATCCACGCGCCAATGGACAGGTGGGTTAGACGGTATAGGCGATGTGCACCGTAGAAAGAGGGTAAGTCAGTTACGTTATTTAATTTTTCTCAGGGATATTTGAAAAAAAATATTACATAGATATATATGTGCACCCAACAATCATTTCTGTAAATATTTTTCAAAATAAATTTGCTGCAATAAGCAATATGTAGGCTTTTGTAGTTTTAATTTCTTTGAAAATCTCAAATAAACCTTGATAAACTTCAAGAAACTTTCAAGAAAAACTTTTACTAATTATTTCAATTTTAGAGTGAAATGCAAATGTTTATAAAAATTAAGAAAAAACTATTTATCAGTTTTTTTCCTCTTTTCGACTTAAATTATTTCCAATTCTTTTCAAACAAGATGGTATATAAGAGAATGATGGTAAAAAATCATGGATGCATCTTAATCACTTCTGAAAACTAATAATAGTTGGTTGATTTTATTGCAATATCCAACTAATATACAAAATATGGTTTGAATAAAGTTGAACAAACTTTTAGAAAGCGTTCTTTAAAGGCTTTCTTGTAGGTTTAAATTAATAAGCCTTTTAATAACGTGTCGTTTTAATTAAACAACGTTTATTTTCAAACGTTTTACAATTAAAGCTTTTTAAAGATTTATTTCCAAGTTTACTTTGCTTGTTGGGTGTTAACAAAAAATATATTTTTTTTTTTCCATACGTACATTTGCAAGAATGAACATATATGTATATGTATATGTATACGAGGGTGGGACCATCTGCTACCAACTTGTCGTGGCAGATGGATAGATTTTCAGTGGCAGATTGGTCCGCCTTTCTGCGTTAGGTTTTCTTTGGCCTCGATATCGAGTGCAATCGCGTTTTCTGTGGCAGAATGGATCGCCCTTCTGCGGTAGGCTTTCTGGTGTCCTCGTTAAGGGTAGCGAGTGAAGGGTGGAAAATTTTGGGATAGGGGCGGTTAAAACGGCAGGGAGGTGATGGAAGGGGATGGTTAAGATGAGGCACCGGGCCTCTCGCCAGCCATTCCCTCCATAGGGAGCAGAATCAGCTTGACCAACGGTCTTCTGATCTGACCCTTCTCGGTCATGAGGTCCACTACACGCACTCGGTTATCTTCGCCGGGGTGTACGTGGGTAACTCGGCCGAGCCTCCATTCATTGGGACAGGTTGTCTTCTTTGATGACAACGAGATCCCCCACCTTAATATTTTGTTTCGGATGCTTCCACTTCACTCGTTTTTGAAGTTCCACTTTCCATCGCCTGCAGAAGGTTTGATGAAGAGCCTTGAGCTTCTGCCACCTATTAATAATGGAGGCAGGGCTCTCATTCACCTCGGGTTCTGGCGGAGCCAGGAGATGGCTTCCAGTCAGGAAGTGCCCAGGGGTCAAGGGTTCCAGGGCCGCGGGCTCATTCGAGCCTGGACTAAGTGGCCACGAGTTGAGGCATGCCTCAATCCGGCACAATAGCGTATGGAATTCCTCATGCGTGAATTTATGAGGCGAGGCTAACTTCTTGAAGTGGCTTTTGAAGCTCTTCACGCCCGCCTCCCAGAGTCCCCCCATATGTGGAGCCCCGGCCGGAATGAAATGCCATGTCATGGCTTGATGGTTATACTTGGAGATAGCCTTGTCTCGGGCTTCCGAGATAAATGCTTTAAATTCAGATCTCAAAGATCGTGAAGCGCCGACAAAGTTGGTACCATTGTCGGAGTAAATGTTTCTCGGACATCCTCGTCTAGCGATAAAACGTGAAAACGCTGCTAGAAAGGATGGAGTGCTAAGATCACTGGTCGCTTCCAGATGGATCGCTTTAGTCGTGAAACAAACAAAGAGGCAAACGTAGCCCTTTGATAATCGACATCCTCTACCGCGGTAACTCTTAATGTCGAAAGGCCCGGCAAAGTCCACCCCGGTATTGGTAAACGCGCGGGTGAACGTAGTGCGTTCGCAAGGAAGGGTACCCATAAGTTGGGTTTGCGCTCTTTTTTTATAAATGGTGCAGACCTTACAGTTATGGATGGTGGTCCTAATCATGTTCTTGACATTCGGAATCCAATATTGGGTGCGGATGAGACGGAGCATCAGTTGGTTTTCCCCATGGAGAGAGATTTGATGTATCATTTGTACAGTCAGACGCGTCAACCTACAATTGTATGGCAGTATGATTGGGTGGCGCTCGTTATAAGCGAGGTCTTGAGACGCTCCAAGACGACCACCCGCCCTAATAATATCATCTTTGTCGATGAATGGTTTGAGTGGCAATATCTCGCTTGTCCTATCGATTACCTGTCCCTTCGAAAACCGGTCAAGAATCTCGATCTTTTTTTGCGTTGATATTGCGTAGGCCTGCGCTCTCTTTTCCTCCACGGATGTATTATACTCCTTTTCTTGTACTGGCCATTGGGAATTGTCTTCTTGTAGCCAAGAAGGTCCCTGCCACCACAAACAATTGTTGACCAAATCCGATGCCGGTAGTCCTCTGCTGGATTCGTTTCCGAGTTGACATGAAGCCAGTCCTTGCTGCCGACTAGGTCGATGATTTTTGTAATCCTGTGTGCGACGAATGTTGACCAGGAACAGGGTGGTTTCCTTATCCATGCCAAAACGCTGGTGGAATCCGTCCATAGATACTGTTTCACTGGTCCCAGTTTGATGTTTCGGAATATTGATTCCATCATCTCCGCTAACAGTACTGCTCCGCAAAGTTCCAAACCCGGAAGTGAGATGGTCTTCACTGGTGCTACTCTGGTTTTGGCAAGGAGTAGATTCACGAAGATATCATCATTCCTTTTGACTCGCATGTAGACAGCTGCACCGTATGCCTTTTCCGAAGCATCGCAGAATCCATGTATTTCGACATCATCTTCTGCTGAAAAGTTTACCCATCGTGGTATCTTTATGCTGTCGATTTCGTGGTATTGATGTCTGAAGTTTTGCCATCGTTCCAATGTATTGGACGAAACTGGTTCATCCCAATCGGTGCCCTCTAACCAGATGTTCTGCATCAAAATTTTTGCCACAATGACCATTGGTGCAAGCCATCCTAAAGGGTCGAAGAGTCTGGCGATGGCGGATAGAATCGCTCGCTTTGTTAACTTTTCACTTTAAAGTAAAAGAGGTCTGAATGGGCATTCCATCTTATGCCCAATGCCTTAACGGTGCTGGTATCTTCGAATGCCAGAAAGTCCTCGGTCAGCCGATCCGATATTGGGATGTCCTTGAGAATTTCCTCAGCATTCGAAGTCCATTTTCGTAGTGGGAAGCCCGCGGAGAGTAAGACTTGTCGAATCTCATTCCTCGCGTTAATGGCCGATGCGAGTGTATGTCCCCCCGCTAGTACGTCATCTACGTACATGCCTTCCCTAAGTATGCCAGATGCTGTAGGGTGAGAACTCTCTACTTCATCTGCTAGTTGCAAAAGGGTTCTAATTGCCAGATAAGGCGCACAATTAACCCCGAAAGTGACCGTTTTCAACTCGTAAAGGCTTATGGGTTCCTGAGGCGATGTTCGATAAATAATCCGTTGGAATTTGACGTGATCATCGTTCATCCAAATTTGCCTATACATCTTTTCGATGTCACTATTGAAAACGAAGCGATAAAGTCTCCATCGCAGTATAAGTACTGGAAGATCTGATTGTAGTACTGGGCCTGGCAGGAGAATGTCGTTTAAACTTGTACCATTTGCCGTTGGGCTTGACGCATTAAATACGACGCGTACCTTTGTGGTGGTACTCTCCGCCTTTACTACGGCGTGATGGGGCAAAAAGTAATTGTCCGCCGAATCGGCTGGTACAATGGCAGTAACTTTTCGCATATGCCCTAATGTCTCGTATTCAGACAGGACCCTTATATATTCGATGCCTAATTCTGGGTTCTTTGCTAACCGCGTCTCATTTCTAAAAAATTGTGAACACGCCCGCCTAAGAGACCCTCCTATGTTTATCTGATCTGGGTAGTCCTGTCTGAATGGAAGAGAGACGACATATCTCCCATCCTCTCTACGACTTGTAGTTTCCCTATATAAATCTTCGCAGTGCTTGTCATCTGCGTTTGGGCTTTTGTTTCTGGGCAGATTTTCCAACTCCCAGAATGCTGTAAGCTTTTTGTCCAAAGCAACTTCGCTGTAGAAGGACACTATATTTCTGGTTGGATTCGGTGCTTCTATGCGCCCGGTTAATATCCAACCGAACACCGTTTCTTGGGCGAGAAGTGTACTAAGTACATTCTTTTTCAGCCCACTCAATATAATTTGCGGATATACGTCTCCGCCAAGTATAATATCAACTTCCTCGTTGATGTAGAATCGTTTATCTGCCAAGACTAAGTCAGGGAAAGCCTGCATAGTCGTAGCATCGATATGGCAGGATGGCAGATTCCCAGTTAGTTTGGCTAGAATTGGAACTGATGTTGTTAAGCTGAAGCAAGGGTCCACTGGTGAACGGAGTTCAATATTGGAGGCCTCCTTGACTTGAGCGGACACGGCATTAGTGATGCCCGAAACTTGAGCATGCATCCTTTTTGCCGGTAAATTGATTCTGCGTTTGAGTCGTTCTGTCATAAACGAGCACTCTGAACCAGAATCAATCAGTGCTCTTGCTGGGAAGTCTGTACCATTATGGTGAATGTTTACTCGAGCTGTCCCTAGCAGCACACCTGCGCTTGACTGCACATGGCAGAATTTAACGTTTCTGTTTATGGCCGAAACAGATTTTTCAGCTTCCCGTCTCTCTTGTGCCTGTTTTGAAGTTGAGGCAGCATTATCAGCATGATACTGATTAGGGCTGGTGGTTGCCTGCGTCTGAAGAGACTCCGCATGCACGAGCGTATTATGTCGATAGTGACACTTGGTGCAGTCATAAGAACTGGTGCACTTCGACACAGTATGTCCTGGGGATAGGCAATTCAAACAGCCCTTGGTGGATTTGACAAAGTTAGTTCTCTCCACCGGAGTTAATTTGAGAAAACGGGGACAGTTTCGCAATCTGTGGGCATTCGATTTGCACCTTGTGTTACGTTAGTCACGTTTGCTTGGTATGTACCAAGTCTTTTTGCAGGGGTTTCGTTGGCAATCCGCGTACTTTGCGGCTTTTGCACTTTCGAAGAACTCCCTATGAACCCAGACACTGTTTCGAGTGTATGGAAGCGGTTGGACAAAAATTTGTCCATATCCTCCCACTTGGATATTTCCACTTTGTGGTCTATGCTTTGCTCCCATAGACCAAGCGTACTCTCCGGCAATTTCGTCGAACACAAATACGTTATAATTGCATCCATTTCGAAGTGTCAATTTTATGACTTCGCAGGGACGAGAGGCAATTATTTATTTCGCGCTGAAGGGTTTTAATCGCGCTACCACATTCACTCTCTACCTTTTTCAAGTTAAATAAAATTTGGAGTTGCGAGTTTACTAGGATACGTTTGTTTTCGTATCTCTCGCATAAATTTCTCCAGGCCGTATCAAATCCCTCATTCGTGAGCGGACATTGTTTCACGATATCTTTTGCCTCACCTTGTGTCTTATTGTTCAGATGGAACAATTTCTCCACTGGTGTTAGGCGTTTATTTAATATGTATATAGCCGTGAACATGTCACGAAATGTTGGCCATGACAGATAATCGCCCTTGAAAACTTTAGTATCACATGGAGGCAGGCGGATACTGTGTTCAAGTTCGGGCTTTTCTTCAGATTTATTTTCTGGTTTGTTGTACGTCGCTTGGCGTGTAGCCATGTCTGACATGCAGCGTAAATATACTGCATATGCTCTCTTATATTTCTGTTTGACAGAAACTATACCAGTGGCCTCTAACTTATCTGAATTAAGTAAGTCGTCATAAGCCGTTCTGGTTTTTCTCCACATTGCCTTCAAGTCCTCTTGTTGAAGCCCAAGAGTGTACTTGCTGTGTACTGAATCCTCTAATTCATTGTAGTCTGATTCGAATTCAAAAATCGAATCAGCCAGCCTAATGAAACTTTCCATATTTTGGACTTAGAGGATCTGTAGAATCAAAACAAAACCGAAAAAAGAAAGCTGAAGGTACGATGAAATGCTCAACCGCGTATATTAAAATACGAAATAAATTATAAATAATACATTTTCAAACAAAATGTTTGGAAAAATTTGTTTTTCAAAGTAAGAAAATTTTTTTTGTTGTTATTCATTTTTCTCAGGGTTTGCTTTTTTTTGTTTTCGGAGGGGCCAGGACTGTTTTGCCCACAAAACAACAAAAAATAAACCATAACAGTCACCACATTCTCACTCTCTACCCAGTTCGGTACCGAAAAAAGCGAAAATGTCGCTGTGTGCACGGCACTAACGCCACTTATGACGGCGACCATGCAAGTAAGAATAAATCTCTGCATGAGGGCCAGTGGCGAATCGGAATACAAGGCGATCAACGTAATCAACTTGTCGCTACCGTGCCGTGTTGGAAAAAATAACCAGTTCCCCTGTACGAATAATATGCATTGTAATTATAAAATTTCACCGTAGATCAGAATAATGCCACATTATATGGCATTTATAAACTCCGAACGAGGTCGCTCGCCACCCACGCATACGGGCGTCTATACAAATATTCAAAGGGGATTTTTTTTGTTTCTTTCTTTCTTTTTCGGTCATATGCAGTATGACTCGCTACGCATCCTTGCGCAAGAGGGCCGAACGCCGCCCGGTACCCAAAGCCATGCCCGCTGTGTGGCGATAGCCACCCACTACGTGCGTGCACCCGATACCAGGGGATGCAACCTCTGCAGCGCCTCAAGGAGGTTATCCGGGCGGGCTACTGTGACAACTGTTTGTCGATGGTCCACATTGCCAGGGACTGCACAAGCGACGTCAGATGCCGACGATGTGGTGGAAAACACCGCACCACCCTACATCTGCCCATGAACGATCCACCACGCGCGCCTCCTCTAGACGGGGAGATGGACCATGTAAATTCGAGCGTGGTGCTAACTTGGAGCGGCGGTGGCTCAAAAGCACGGCGGTCGAATTTGTGCTCGAAAAGAGAAAATAAACAAGAAACGAGAGTTCTCTTTATAAGAAAGTGGCCGTATATTTATATAAAATACAATTTTAAACAATTAGTTTACCTTGACGAATAAGTGATGCGGTCGAAAAATCCTGGGCTGGCTGTGATGTGGTCGTGTCGACTGTCTCTGGAAAAGTAGACGGTTTTGCAATCGAGGACAACCGTTGAACCTGAAAATTATCCTCCGGTTTTAAGGGGAGGTGAACCCACATATGCACACCCCAAAACACGAATATGCATGCATGCCCACACAGGTGGGTGGGTTGGTGTTAGTGATTGGAAGGGCGCTAAAGTTACATTAGGGTGGCCCATTTTTTAAGACTTTAGGCATCTCGCCTAAACACCCTACTAAATTGTGATACCAAGAGTGCCTTTTCAGATCGTTATAATTTAGTACATCTCGGCTCAACAAAAGTTTTGGGTCACCGCAAAGTGAGTTACACAGGCATGTGTATTTAAAAAGTTCGTTTGCATTTACCATTTGCATGATCTTTTCAAAGTTACGGAGGAAGTCATTAACACTGTAGCTTTTGTTTTCACCATCGAACTTGGTTATGGTGTGTTCAATGTCGCGAATAGTGAGGCGGTTTGAAAGGTTTGACCTAAAGTTAATCACTGCACTCTGGCTTTTGGGATCTTCGCACTCGCGCCTTAGATTGGCCACAGCTTTTTCGAGCTCTAAGAGTTCTCTTTGTTTTTGGAGTATGGCAATTTTCTTGTCCAACTCCTTCTCTTCGGAGCCTATAGGCACTTTGTGGATGGCTCTGGTAGAGTTGCTAGCGGCAACAATATCATCAGCGTTAGCAGTAGCTATAGAGTCAGTGGTGGCAGTGACGATGTCTCTAATAATTCCGGCAGCAGAGCTGGAAAACGCAATATTGGCGGCAGCGGAGCGATCAATTGATTTGTTGCCAGCGGTAGAGTCAGCTTTGTTGGTGGTGGGATTCACAGTGGCTACGGTTGTGGTATTGTATATCGAGGCAGCAGTTTTGTTGGTGGCAGCGGTGTTGGTTTTGAAGGCAGGGATGACGTCATCGTTGGTATTGGTCACACCGTCAGCGGTGGTGGCGGTTATACTGGTAGCAGTGGTGTCGGTTATACTGACAGCGGTGGTTTTAATTATACCGGCAGCGGAGGTGTTGTTTATAACGTCAATGGTGTCATCGTTGGTGTTGGTCTTGTCCCTTTCGCTGCAAAGCAAACTGCAGTAGTTCACGACTAGTTTTTGCGATACCATCATGGATATATATACGCTCATCTTTGTCATGGCCAATATCACGTAGTGAAATACCTCTTTTCTGAAGTTTAAAGAACTTAGCCATCGCCATGAATAGCTTCGGTCGATCACTTGACGAGACAAGCTTCACAATAATTGTTAAATGAAAGCCTTTGCTGTTGTTTTTGTTTTTGTTTTTGCGCACTCGAAACGCACCACGAATCGGGGGAGTAACCACTTGTATAGCATTGCAGATGTTATTGAACACGTCACTCAAATTTTCATCATTCAGTTGGGGTATGCCATTAATTATAAGGTCAGTAGAAACGGTGACATTTTCTGATTTTCTGGCGAATGATTTTAGGCTATCGATCTCTTTCCTAAGCTGTTCACACTCTCTTTCAGACATATCAACCCGCTCTTCTAGCTTAGTTACTATTAACATAACTGCTTCGATATTGGCAGTCACTTCACCAAACCTAAGCATCATTCTCTCCTCAAGCTCTTTCATTTGAGAAGACAGTTTACTAGCCATACTCTCCAGCTTCTCTTCAATTCGCAAAACCCCCGAAGCAGACGCACTATTCATGTTTTTTGAGTTAACAGGTACAGCAGGGGGTTTTGGAGATATATTATCAGTAGTTTTATTATTAATGTTATTATTATTGGTAGAGCGTGTTGAAACCCTGTTCATTTCGCACTCAGATCACCCTATTTTCAGCAACAGCAGTACATCAGAAAGAGCACAGCAACAGATGATGAACTGATCCATATTTCGATATATTTATCGATAAATGGGTTATCGGTCAAAATGGGGTGCCCATAAAACCTTTAAATATGCGTTCAATATGGGTGTCAAACCAAAGGGCAAGGCCACAGCTTTCATCTGAACTGATCCTTATTTCGATATATTTATCGATAAGTGAGTTATGGCTCAAAATGTGGTTCCCATAAAACCTTGATGTATCCGTTCAATATGGCTGTCAACCGAAAGGGCATGGCCGCAGCTTTCATTTGAGCTTTTCGATATTTCGATATATTTATCGATAAATGAGTTATCGGTCAAAATGTGGTTCTAAAACCTTGATACATATATGCGTTCAATATGGGAGTCAAACAAAAAGGCATGGCAACAGCTTTCATTTGAGCTTTTCGATATTTCAATATATTTATCGATAAATGATTTATCAGTCAAAGTCTGGTTCCCATAAAACCATGATGCATGCGTTCAATATGGGTGTCAAACGAAAGGGCTATGGCCACAGCTTTCATTTGAACTTTTCGATATTTTTATAATGAGTTGTCGCTCAAAATGTGGTTCACATAAAACCTTGATACATATTTTCCTTAAATACGGGTGTCAAACGAAAGGGCAAGGCCACATCTTTCATCTGAACTGCCCATATTTCGATATATTTATCGATTAATGAGTTATCGTCAAAATGTGGTTCTCAGAAAACCTTGATGTATGCGTTCAATATGGATGTCAAACGAAAGGGCATGGCAACAGCTTTCACTTAAACTTTTCGATATTTCGATATATTTATCGATACATGATTTATCGGTCAAAATTTGGTTCTAAAACCTTGATACATATATGCGTTCAATATGGATGTCAAACAAAAGGGCATGGCAACAGCTTTCATTTGAACTTTTCGATATTTATTATTTTTTTTCTTTATTGATAACAAGATTTAGATTAATACAGAATTTTCTCAAAAAAAACTTGTTTTTGTACGAGAAGATAGCTTAATTGCATTTAAAAATTTTTGTCATCATTTGTTGTGAGAGTAAATTACATAAGTACAATAAAATGAGAATGAAAATAATAAAGATACATAATTTATGCAATTAAAAGTAATAATAAATTATAAGAATTTGCCATAGTAAAGTTACATATTGAAATTAAAATTAAAATTGATAAGAAGTAGCTGTTTGAGTTCTGTTTTAAAGCATAGAAGATTTCTAGCATTTTTAACTTCATCCGGAAGCTTATTAAATAATTTTACACCATAATGGCTTAAGGACTTCGCACATCTTTCCGTTCGAAAGAATCGTGGTTTGATATTCGACCTAGCACGTAACGTGTATTCGAGGGTTGGTTCCTCTGGAATATATAAATTATGTTTTATTAGACTATTTTTAACTTTGTAAAAATTTCTAAAGTTTGTAATATGGCATATTTCTGAATATCCAACCTATTTAGATAAAAAAGCTCGCTTGCCGTTCCTCTAGGCAGATGCTAGATATTTTTAATAACTTTATTTTGTATTCTTTGAATTTCATTTGTAAGTTGCTCCGTGCAGTTATTCCATATAGGGTTCAAATAATGTATTTTCGACATGAACAGAGAGTTATATAGGAGCATTAAATGTTTTTGTGGAATCACTTTACGATTTCTTTAAATCGCAAAATTTAGTGGTAATAATTTCATTTTGATTTTGTTTATGTGTTCTCGCCAGTTTCAATTGGCGTCAAACCAAATGCCAAGGTATTTTAATGTATCTCCCCTTGAAACGAAACTACCATCGAGATGAACTCCTTTCAAATCCTGGTAGTTGTTAAAAATTATGAAATTGGTTCTACCTAGATTCATTTTCAATAAATTTCGTTCGAACCATTGGGTTATTATCTTTAGATCCTCTTGTATATTAGTTAAAAGCTCATCAAGACTAGCAATAGGATATAGGAAAGTTCCATCATCAGCATAGAATTGCGGCATTCCTTTTAAATTGAGCTTTAAAATGTTGTTAATATATATTAAATATAATGTGGCTGCCAATTTAGATCCTTGCTTGCTCTAATAGTTTTGATTGAGCTTTTACAGTTTTTAATTTGCACATATTGTTTTCGGTTTATAAGAAAACTTTCAAAGAGTTTGATTGCAAAACCTTCAACCCCCAATTCCCTTAGCTTTTTCATCATGATGGAAAGATTTACTGAGTCGAAGGCTTTGCTGAGATCAATTGCCAACATAGCAACATACTTTTTTTATCTAAATTTTCATAAAGAAACTCTGTACAATTGATACAAGCAGATAGCGTGCTAGATTTTTCCGAAAATCCGAACTGATTATCGCTGATTATTTTATTAGTTTTAATAAATTCTTTTAATCTGTTTAACAAAATATTTTCAAGTACGATTGATAACTCAATTTCGTTATTGGCCTATAGTTTGAGCAGACCTCCTTATTTCCACTCTTGTAAATTAGAACTACTGGATACTGACCACTTTGAAAACATTCGTTAATGAATTTTGATAACAGACCGGAGAATTCATCTTTATATTTTTGTACCAATCTCACAAAAATACCATCCGGACCGTTGGCCGACTTTGGGTTAAGAGTACTGATTGCATTTATTACCTCTTCAAAATCACACTGACTTAAAACAAAAGGATGTGTTATTCCATCTAAAGGCTCAGGGGAGTACTCAAAATTATCTGGCGTTTTTATAATGTGTATAAAATAATGATGAAAAGCTTCTGCTATTTCCGATGGTGTTGTAGGAACCTTGTCGTTATATACTATTTGCGTAATAGCTAGAGGCGATACATTAGTTTGACCATATACAGTGGCGGCGCAAGACAAAAAATTTATGTGGGCGAGGTACATTTTGCGAGGCCCTTTCATAGTGCAACAAAAAGGGAATTCAAAATAAAAAATCATTTGAAATGAGACGGTTTTTATTCGTTCAGAAACAAACATACATTTTTACATATGTACATACATAAAACTTTTTGAAACAATAAAAAAATTAAAAAAAAAATTAGTATGATGAAAAAATTAAAGAAACAAATATTTTCTACTTTTGGTCTTACTGAACTCCTCAATGATTGTTTTGTAACTTATCTTAGATGCTATATCTGCGTCAATAGATAAAACTGCCAAAGCCGAGAGTCTTTCTTGACCCATAGTATTTCTTAAATAATTTTTAATTAGTTGTAATTTTGAAAAGCTCTTTTCAGCGGAAGCAGTACTTACAGGTATTGTTAACAATATCCTAATGACAATGTAAGCATTTGGGTAAATTTCTTTTAAATTGTTCTCTATAATATATTGTAGCAGATGTTTCACGTCTTTAATAGAGTTGGGTAAATTTGGAATCATATTTTGTAACTCCTCATACAACTCATAAGGCTGGAAGTCACTGCTCTCACCTACTTGCAAGGAGTGTGTAAATCCTGACAGTTTTTCAGTAGTTTCTCCTTTGGAATTCGTTTTAACTGGTTTAAGTCATATAGAAAACCAAAATCTTCAAAATGTTGACTTAAAGACATAAATCTCGATTCCATGCTACTGATCACAGAATCAATCATGGTATTAAAAAAATGGGTTTCATACCGGCTTTCTGCAGACTTTATAGGTTGATCGCTGCCTTCATAATCAAACATCCTTTTCTGTACATAAATGTTCAAGAGTAATGATTAAATGGACTTGTACAGATTGCCATAATTTGCTAATGGTATTGACACGAGTTAATAACTCATACCAGATATGTAATGATACGATAAATTCCAAACTGAACATTTCGTTCAAAATGGAATCGCAATCACTGAGTGTGTCCGATTGTTCCTTTTGGCATTTTAAGTATTCTATACATTCAACAACATCATCAAATTGCAATAATACAGCCTTCACCGCCTGGATTCTGCTTTCCCACCTTGTGTCTGATAAAGGCTTCATCGTAAGCTTTAATTTATCTTTGATTATTTTCCAGCGTTTGCTGGAACTTGAAAAAAGCAAAAAAATCTTCTGAAGAAAACCAAAAAATGTTTTTGCTGCCACCGAAGAATTGGCTGCGTCTACCAACAACAGATTCCAGCTATGACAACCGCAAGGTGTGAAAAATGCCCTGGGATTTATATTTAGAATTCGAGTTTTAACTCCACTATTTACGCCTACCATATTAGCACCATTGTCGTATCCTTGGCCACGACAGTTTTGAATATCTAAGCCATTTTTTTCTAGCTCTCCCAGTATTGCATTAGCCAAATATTCTCCAGTCGTTTCGGTGACAGCAAGAAATCCGATAAAGTTTTCTTCTATGGTTCCAGTTAATGTATTACAATATCTTAAAATAACCGACATTTGTTCAACTCTACTAGAGTCTCTAGTGCAGTCGAGTAAAATAGAATAATATTTTGCCTCTTTTATCCTACCAATCACTTCACAGGTAACTGTATTTGACATTAATGTAATCAATTCGTTTTAAATATCATGGCTTAGATAGTGGTGTGTAAGTTGTTTATTATTAATGCGGTTTAAGTGTTCTTGTAACGTAGGATCATATTTAGCTATCAATTTAAATAAGTCTATAAAGTTACCAGAATTCTTAGTGTTTTCGTCAGTTTTGAGAGATTCTATGTGACCTCTAAATGCCAAATTATGAGAGGCTAAGAAGTTTATGATATCAATTAATCTCTCAAACAAATTGTACCAATGTTTTTGAGATTCAAGAATTCGTCTTTCGTTTTCTTGGTCTAATGTTTTTCCGTGCTTTATTCCCTTCTCTAACGTTATCCATTGGAACATATATAACATATGTTCTTTAGTATTTTCATGCCTGCGCAAAACATCTGCTAGTGTTTCCACTCACAACACCCTTCCTGTACCATTTGTGTTTGTGAATTGCTAAAAAGTTTGCATGGAAAACAGAAAACTTTATTTTTAGAGCTTGAATACACCAACCAACGCCGATGCTGAGTTTCACCATTATTTAGTTTTCTTGAGAAATGAAAATTGGAAAAGTGTCTATGATCATCATCTTGAGGATAATGTTCATCAGGATGATTTAACTGCTGTGTGGGACCGCTTTGAACTATATCATGACGCTTAGCATCCGTCATGGGAAACGTCCACAATCCCGCGTCAAAACTGGCAAATGATTGCTCCACTACATCACTGGCTCTACTAGCAGATGGCGAACTTATTTCAATCATGCTCTCTTGATTGGTACTGCACTACTTAAGGGCAACATAGAAATTTCAGCATCAGATTTTGATTGGCAATCTATTTCTTTTCCCGATTCCCGTCGTTCGGTATCAATATTCGGTGCATCTGGAGTAATTTCCGAATTGTCGGATACAGACACATGTTGTTGAGAAGTGGAAGCAAGCGATTCAATTGAATCAGTACTACTAGATTCAGCTCGACTGAGAAACTTCATCATACCTGAACTTAAAACATGGTTTGATACAGCTCTTTCCGCCTTCCTTTTTCTTTTTGCTGAACCAGATTCCCATTTTCTCCCTTTATC
Source organism: Merzomyia westermanni (assembly GCA_949987695.1). Classification (NCBI taxonomy): domain Eukaryota; kingdom Metazoa; phylum Arthropoda; class Insecta; order Diptera; family Tephritidae; genus Merzomyia; species Merzomyia westermanni. Next base: position 105,630,920 of record OX465290.1, on the reverse strand, counting down.
TCTATCTCTCTTAGTACTTAAGCCTGACATGATTGATAAATTATGAAGAAAGTGCCAATATTGTTATAAGGCGGATTCTAGCGCAACAAATAAAAGATATAAAACAAATAATAACCGCAATTTTCAATCACATAACGGCTTCTTACCAATCTCAACTTTTTAAACACTTGTTATAGTTTTAAAAATATGTGACGCTATTATTTATTTAAAGGAACGAGCAAGACTCCGTCTGAACGCAATGTGTACTTTCATTGGAAATGGATATGAGTCAAATTTTGACAGGTAACATATCATATGCACTTGTTTTGATACACAATGCTTTTTAATAAGGGGAAGTCCCGAGCAATGCTCTTTCTCTTAAAGGGGACTCCCCGCTACAGTAGCGTAACGCCAACTAATGTTGCCAGACTAAATATAAACGAATTGTTAGAAACGGAAGAGATGAGATTTCGAAATAATTGATTTTAGCAGAAAAAATGATTATTTCATAAACATAAATTTGTGGCGCCGAAGATTGGAATATCTTTAAGTTAAAAATTTATTTAAAGTGAGGCGTTCAGTGCAACAACGGACACAATATTAACAACTCTCAACTAATGACCTTAATTTAAATTCTAAAGATTTATACAAAGATGGTGGGCGAATTGACATTCTATAAATTGAAAAGCAGAAAAAATCCACACATCTCAAGTTTCTTTTCGATAATTGCCATAAAATCATCTTCTTCCGACTAAGCAAAATGAAGATAGGTTTCTTTAAAAAATTACCAGAGGCCCTTTTTTTAGTTAAAAGTTTTAAAGATACAATTACGCAGAAAAACGCCTGAGGGGCCAGCTAGCTTATTATAAGAACAGCCTTGTGCCGTGTTCTTAGATCTTTTTCATACTTTTTCAATTATATGTTCGTTGTGGGCCGCCAGGCCCTTATTACCGCGAGGCCGTGGGCGGTGGCCCACACCGCCCACGCCTTCCGCCGCCTCTGACCATATATAAGCTGATTTAAGACTCTCCACGTTTTAACGCTAATAAAAAATAGCTTTCGCGCATTGTTAATTTTATTACGTGCTTGAATCCTGAAATACCTGAACTTGTTAAGTTATTAATATATTTCTTCTTTAATTTGTAAGATTTGTTTTTTCTTTGATTACGGCTAAAATTTCATTATTTAGCCATGGCTTCTTAATATTTTTTTTCGTTTATTAATAAGCTTAGTGCATTTTTCAATACTGATACATAGCTGCGTATGAAATCCCGAAAAGTGAGGTTGTTCCGATAAGTTGTATATATGGTTATTTTCTTCGAATTCGATACGTTCTTTATTTAGTACATTGTTATTAAAAGTTAAATCTAGGAGTCCATGATCAGAAATTTCATTGTCATCTAACGACAAAGTTATATTTATCGATAAATAAGTCTTCGGTCAAAATGTGGTTCCCATAAAACCTTGATCTGTGCGTTCTATATGGATGTCAAACGTAATGACATGGCCACAGCTTTCATTTGAACTTTTCGATATTTCGATAATGAATTATAGGTCAAAATGTGGTTCCCACAAAACCTTAATATATGCGTTCAATATGGGTGTCAAAGGCATGGCCACAGCTTTCATTTAAACTTTTCGATATTTCGTTACATTTATCGATAAGTAAGTTATCGCTCAAAATGTGGTTCCCATAAAACCTTGATGTATCCGTTCAATATGGGTGTCAAACGAACGGGCATGGCAACAGCTTTCATTTGAACTTTTCGATATTTCGATAATGAATTATAGGTCAAAATGTGGTTCCCAGAAAACCTTAATATATGCGTTCAATATGGGTGTCAAAGGCATGGCCACAGCTTTCATTTAAACTTTTCGATATCTCGTTATATTTATCGATAAGTAAGTTATCGCTCAAAATGTGGTTCCCATAAAACCTTGATGTATCCGTTCAATATGGGTGTCAAACGAACGGGCATGGCAACAGCTTTCATTTGAACTTTTCGATATTTCGATAATGAATTATAGGTCAAAATGTGGTTCCCACAAAACCTTAATATATGGTTCAATATGGGTGTCAAAGGCATGGCCACAGCTTTCATTTAAACTTTTCGATATTTCGATATATTCATCGATAAATGAGTTATAAGTCAAAATGTGGTTCCCATAAAACCTTGATGTATGCGTTCAATATGAGTGTCAAACGAAAGTGCATGGCCACAGCTTTCATCTGAACTGCTTCATATTTCGATACATTTATCGATAAATGATTTAACAGTCAAAATATGGTTCCCATAAAACCTTAATGTAAGCGTTCAATATGGGGGCCAAACGAAAGTGAAAGGCCACAGCTTTCATTTGAACTTTTCGATATTTCGATATACACAAGGTTCCATCTTGGGTCCACTATTATTCAGCATGTTTATTAATGACATTTTTGACGTGTGCCAATATGCACATATGCATGCATATGCTGATGATGTCCAGCTATATCTATCAGGAAATCATGAGGAGATAAATAGGACATGCACAAAGTTAAACAATGACTTGGCATCTATTTCTGCATGGGCGAGGAGAAATAAATTATGTCTTAATAGTGATAAGTCTTTTGTATTACCTATAGCTAAAAAACGAATAAATCTCTCAAATATTCCGGGTTTATGCATTGCTGATAAGTGCCTGAAGCTAGTACCAAAAGTAAATAACCTTGGTTTCATTATTAATACGACTTTATCTTGCGATGATCACGTGAACTCGGTGGTTAGTAAAGTGTACTACATCCTCAGAAACTTACGTATGTCAGCAACTTATACTCCCATCAATGTTAGGAGGAATACGACTTTATCTTGCGATGATCACGTGAACTCGGTGGTTAGTAAAGTGTACTACATCCTCAGAAACTTACGTATGTCAGCAACTTATACTCCCATCAATGTTAGGAGGAAGCTTGCTATACAGTTAATCATACCAATCATATGTTACTCTGAACTAGTCTACAGTAAACTGAGTTCCCAGTCAGCTCATAAAATTGATGTGGTATTTAACCATGTTACACGTTATGTTTTCGGTTTAGCTAAGTTTGACCATATATCTAGCTGGAAATCAAGTTTATTAGGCTGTGAAATTTTTGATTACTTGAAAGCCAGGAATTGCATTTTCCTATGTAAACTCATCATGTATAAGGAGCCCAGTTTGTTTACGCGACATCGGTAGCCACACGTCCCAATCCCAAAACCATAATATTCGTTATACCCATATTGCATGAATTGTACATAAAATAATACTCGTTATACATATTTTCCATGAATTGTAAATAATTTCATTATAACGCGTGTATTATATCACATTATATTTTATTGTTATTACATTATTTACTCATCACAACTTATGAACTCACCTTTGGATTTAAGTGTTAAAATTGGAACGATTTGGGACGTGTGGCAACCACGCGTAAATCACCCCACACCAATTCGCCGCACAGCTGACAGCTGGTCGGCCATAATTTTTTCTATTATTATTGTCACTGTTCCTTTTTTTTTGGTACACCGGCTTTTTATATTCTTGCTCTTTTTACCACCGAAAGAAAATATATTTTTTCACGTTTGCGCTCAAAAACTATACAGTGTTGGAATTCAGTAATAAATTTTGCAGTTAAATATATAATTGTGTGTAATAAAATATTAGCAAAGTTTGAAAACAACTAAATAAACTTATTAAAGTGTTCTAATATCTATAAATGTGTATAATATCCTATTGGTTGACAAGATCTTCAGGCAAGGCATTTTCAGCGAAGGATACCGAAATCCAGCTATAATCACTCAGCACTCCTCGCACAGTAAGTAGCTCAAATAACTAATGGTCTTTCTTCGCCATTGAAGAAACCAGCCCCTGCCCATACATTATTATAATATAGAAAATTATAATTCCCATAATTTCATTTTGTTGGCTCCCGGCAAAAACAATTTTCCCGCCAAATTTAATATCTCGGTGAACCCAAATTTTTTACGGCGAAAATTCGCACAAATACATGTTAAAATAAACACTTAAATTCCTTGCGGTACGAAATTAAATATATAACCAGAAGACAGTGGGCCTTATAGCCAATTTCACCCAACAAAAAATAATCAATAAATTTCTCACAGTTAGATTAAAAATCAAGTCTCTAAGCTTTAACAAGTAAAGTTCCGTGGCAAAGCCAAATAAAAACTAAATTATATATTGCGCAAATCCCAATTAATTAATTAAATTAAGATATTCCAACAATCCACTGCTCCCTGTAATAAATACTTTGCCACACATTAATAAACAGCATACGGTGATATATCCCCTGAACAGTGGTACAAGACTGCTACATCCCCCATCAAACTTTTTTCCCTAAATAAACGCAACAGTCTCTACAAACAATCCCCAAAATTGCCACCGTAAAATTCAGTAAATCATTTTTCAAAATGACTACCGTTGCCGAAAATAAATTTATTTCCGAAACGGATATTTTTACGGATTACTGCACCCGGTTCCGCTCAACCCCAATCCAAGATAATACCGAGGCAGCCCTAAAATTAAAAGACAAAAACATAGATGTTTTTTGGTCAAGAGTACAGAGCGCGTACGACGTGGTAGCAGAGACAGACGACCAGGACCTCCCCAAGGACTTTAAGTCCGCCGCTTTCGGTAAATACCGAGCCTGCCTTATCGCATATGAGGACACCAAAGCTCAAATAGGCGAAAAACTCCAACTCATAGCATTGAGTAACCCCGCGCCTAAAGAGCAACCTCAACCCCCCCAAGAGTCCTCCCATATGAACCTGAAAGTCCCCCCATGTGATACAGAAATTTTTTATGGAGGGTATGATCAATGGCCGTCCTTCCGAGACATGTTCACGGCAGTCTATATCAACCACTCGAAACTCTCCAGTGCCCAGAAACTGTATCACCTCAGACATAAGACTAAAGGAAAGGCAGGTCAAATAGTGGAACAATTCCCGTTAAGCGAACACAATTTTTCTCTAGCTTGGGAAGCTCTCAAGTCGCGTTATGAAAACAAAAGAGTCCTGGTCGACAACCAAATACGAATACTAATGAATTTAAAAGTGATTCAATCGGAAAATAGCGAGGAGATCCAGAGGCTACAATCCTCAGTAAACAACTGTCTCCAAATTCTAGCGACACAACAAGTCGAAACCTCCAGTTGGGATCCCATACTTATATATCTGGTAACCTCAAACCTGCCAGAGAATACAGTTGCCCTGTGGGAGCAATCATTAAGCTCCAGAAGAGACCTGCCGAACTGGTCTCAAATGAACCAGTTTCTGACCACTTGCTACGAGATAGTAGAAAGGGTGGATCAATGGCGACCTGCCAAACCCCGATATAATCCACCCTCCACAAACTTCTCAAGGCCTCACCCCAGTCAAAACAATCCCCAGTTCAGGCAGGCTCAACCCCAAAACCACGGCAACAACTCCCTTACGCAAACAAAATCTCATGCCACAGAACACCAACGATTTTATACCTGCAAATTATGCAAACAATCCACCCACACCCTACAAAGCTGTTTGCGGTATAAAAGGTTGCCAATCTCCGAGCGTAAAAAATTCGTAATAATATTTGCGAGAATTGTTTAGCTCAAACCCATGTGCTAAAAGACTGCCAAAGCACGAGAACCTGCATGCACTGCCAAGGCCGGCATAACACCACCCTTCACGACACAGCAACCCCCAACACCAGTTCCGGAATCCAAAGGACACGATCCCAGGTAGCCACAATAGAAGCCAGCAAGCCCAGGCTTCAGGACGTCAGCCAGGCGGCACCCCAGGAAGGAGAACCCTCTACGCCCAACAGTTCCCAAGTACAATCGTTCCATGCTGATAATGATAACCAAATCATACTCCCTACAGCAATAGTCTTGGTAGAACATAGAGGGGATCTATTTAAGCTTAGAGCCTTAGTGGACCAAGGCTCCGAAAGAAGCTTCATATCCGCCAAAGCTCAGACCAAACTCGGGCTTCCCTATACCCATTCCCTGTTTGAAATATCGGGTATGGGAGGCGGAGTGGTACAAACATCAAACAAGCTGTGCTCGTTGACCCTAGTCTCAAATGACAATAAGGTGAGAATAAAGGCCTAGGCAATAGTGCTTCCCCGGCTCACTAGGCAGCTCCCAACGTTCAGGCTGAATGACAGCCAAAGGCGCAAATGGTCCCATCTCAAATTACCAGACCAGAACTCCCAGAACCCATCCCAAATCGATCTGGTATTGGGTAGTGATCTTATCCCACAAATAATGCTAAATGGCATAGAAAAGATCTCTCCCAGCCTGCTAGCCCAAAATACAATATTTGGATGGATCATAAGCGGCCAAACTCCCGAAAAAGTTGGAGCACATTCCTCGCAAGCATGGGAAATTACGAATATTCAGCTAAATGAACAGCTGAGACAATTCTGGGAAATCGAGGAGATACCCAGAACTCGAGTGGAAACCCCCGAAGATCAAATGTGCGAAGAGCTCTATCAAAGCACAACCACTCGAATGGATGACGGTCGATATATGGTTCGCCTCCCGTTCAAATCATCATTCCCGAACGATATCAACCTAGGCCAATCCCGTACTGCAGCCCTACGACAGTTCCATGGAATGGAACGTAGTCTCTCAAAAAAGGGCGATCTCAAACAGCAGTATGACCAGGTTCTAGAAGAATACCTGTCCCTCGGCCACATGGAAGAGTGCAGTCCAAATGAATTGGAATCCCAAGGAAAATACTGCTCTTTCTATCTCCCTCACCATGACGTCGTCAGGCCAGACAAAAAGACAACAAAAGTCAGAGTTGTATTCAATGCTTCTAAGAAGTCAGGTTCCGGTCACTCCCTTAACGATGTGTTATGTACCGGACCAACCCTCCAACCCGATCTCCGACTTATGTTGTTAAAATGGCGGACATATAAATATGTGTTTAATGGCGATGTAGAAAAAATTTACCGCCAGATACTCTTGCACCCCGATGACCGAGACTACCAACGGATAATATTCCGAACTCCCGAAGACAGTCCATTAAAGGACTTTAAGTTGAAAACGGTCACCTTTGGGGTGAACTGCGCTCCCTTCCTGGCTATTCGCACGCTACACGAGCTGTCGAAAGATATAGCCGACTCCCATCCACGCGCAGACCCAATATTAAAGTCCGAGACGTATGTTGACGATATTTTATCTGGCAGTCATGATCTTCCCTCAGCCGAGCAATCTCTCAAAGAGACTATTGATGCTCTCAACTCAGCCGGCTTCCCTTTAAAAAAGATCACGGCAAACCATCCGGACATACTCAAACAAATTCCCAAGGCGGACTTACTTGAAACCGACTTCCTCGAGTTCGAGAAAAGTAGCACCGCCAAAACCCTAGGAATTCAATGGAATGCGCTCTCGGACACATTCTCCTATACTGTGGACTCAGACCCAGCCTCAACAGCAGCCACCAAGCGGCAGATACTTTCCTCTATCGCAAAACTTTTCGACCCCGCAGGGTGGCTGACGCCAGTCATGATACAGGCAAAAATCCTGATGCAGGAATTGTGGTTGGACGGGACTGATTGGGATGAACGGGTCAAACCGATACGTCTCGTGAAATGGACGCAATTCTCAAGAAATCTGCAGTCAATCTCAGATATACAAATACCCCGATGGATTAACTTCGCCCCTGACCATCTGGTCGAGCTCCACGGGTTTTGCGACGCCTCTGAAAAGGCTTATTGCGCAACTCTCTATGTGCGAACTACTGTCGGCACTCAAGTTTACTCTCATCTCCTCGTGTCCAAAGGCAAAGTGGCTCCTCTCAAAACTATAAGTCTGCCACACCTGGAACTATGTGGAGCCCTCTTACTAGCCAAACTAGTCGCAGTAGTGCAACCCCATCTCGGCCTCACTGGAAGAAAGTTGACCATATGGTCTGATTCCGAGATCGTGTTAGCCTGGCTCGAAAAGCCACCTCACTCATGGAAGACCTATGTCTCCAATCGAACAGCCCAGATCATAGACCTCGTAGGTAATGTCCCTTGGCGACACGTGCGAAGTAAAGATAACCCCGCAGATCTGGGAACCAGAGGTTGTACGCCAGTCGATCTCTCCAATTCTGCCCTCTGGTGGAATGGTCCAGAGTGGCTTTCCAAACCCTCCAAAGATTGGCCTCACCCAACAGTTCGCATCGTCAACCCCCCAAGTCACGTAAAGTAGAAGCCCTACATGCTACGGAAGAGACGGAGGATCTCTTAGATCGGTTCTCTTCCTACCCTTGTGCTTTACGTGTAATAGCTTGTGTTCTCAAATTCGTACGTCGGCTAAAAGACGCGGTGAACGGTATTAATGACCCAGCCGACCAATCTCTAACTCATGCCGATCTCAAAAGATCGAAACGTCGTCTTATCATAATGGCCCAAACTCGATACTACGCTCTTGAAAGAGCGTGTCTAGAAGACTCAAACCCCATTGGAAAACGGAGCTCCCTACTCGTACTCAATCCCTTCCTAGACAAGAGCGGAGTCCTCCGAGTGAATGGTCGACTAGCCCATGCAACCCTCACTTACAATGAGCATCATCCCATTATCCTACCCGAAAAGTCTCGGCTCTGTACTCTATATATACGATTCCTTCACGAAATGCTCCTACATGCGGAAGCTCGTCTCATGCAGCAAATCTTAAGGCAAGAATTTTACATTGCCCGTCTCAAACCACTGATCAAAAAATGCATATTCCAGTGCAAAGTCTGCACCACTCACAAACAACAAACGCGATCACAAATTATGGCAGCCTTGCCCCCCGAACGTTGTAGATTCGCTCCACCCTTTACCACGACTGGTGTGGATTTTGCTGGCCCATTTCAATTGAAAGCATCCATGCTTCGATCTCAAACCCTCGTAAAGGGTTACGTGGCCGTCTTTGTCTGTTTTACCACCAAAGCGGTCCACCTGGAATTATGCTCAGACCTCACCAGCAAGGCTTTTCTTGCCGCCTTCGCCCGATTTGTAGGACGCCGAGGATACCCGAATCAGATGATGAGCGACAATGGCAAAACATTCATCGGCGCCAAGCGTTCTACCGAACTGGAATTCGTATCGTTCCTGAAAGAAGTATCAACGGATATCGTACAGAAGTACGCCCCCCAAGGAATCAATTGGAAGTTCATACCCCCCGGTGCACCTCACATGGGCGGATTATGGGAATCCGCTGTCAAAAGCTTTAAAACACACTTTAAAAAGGTCGCCGGAACCCACAATTTTACCTTCGAGGAGTTCTCGACTTTAATAATTCGGATAGAGGCCGTACTTAATTCTCGTCCCATCTCCCAGCTTTCTCAGGACCCGTATGACCTCACCGCCCTCACGCCAGGTCATTTTCTTCGAGGAGCACCAATGCTCTCGCTTCCCGAACCGAACCACGAAAATCTCTCTCTGATAAATAGGTGGGAACGACTGAAAGTTCTGCATCATCAGTTCAGCAAACGCTGGAAAACTGATTACCTCACGGACCTTCAAAAGCGTTACCGTTGGAAAAATGCTCAAACTCCCCCGAAAATTGGCGACCTAGCCATCATTAAAGAGGACAACTTACCTCCCACCGAGTGGCGACTAGGTCGATTAGAAAGCCTACACCCAGGACGAGACGGACACATTCGTGTCGTAGACGTCCGCACCCAGAACGGAATTCTCACAAGACCTCTCACGAAACTGTGCTTTCTACCGTCATCTGAGAGTGACGAGGGCCCTCAGTGCCCACTCCCATCTCCCTAACTTAATACAGTCCACAAAGCTCATACTATCGTTAGCACTCAGGCAACAACTTAGGCACTCCCCAAACATGTGCTTAATCCGAGGCGTATAACTAATATGCATATATTACTCTCTCTTTTCAACAGATGGATCGTCAACGCCGTCCGGTCCCAACACCACGCAGCTCATTGGCATCGCAAGTGACCCTGCCCGCAGCCCGTCCGCGCCGTAGCGAACCCGTACCGGATTACCGCAAATGTAAATTGTGCATGCGTCATCACGCGCTGCTGATGTGCCCTGTGTTCACGGCCATGCAGCCGCAACAACGCTTCTTGGTCGCTAGGGCACATCAGTATTGCACCAACTGCTTAGCGCTGTCCCATCGCACCAACCAGTGCACAACCACAGAAAGCTGCCGGGTCTGCGGGCAGCATCACCATACATTCCTTCATCGGGACACCGGAGGTCGCCAACCCGCGTATGTCACACCACCTGTAGCGGAAATACCTCCGACACCACGCCACCACGAACCGCGCCGCCGAGCAGCAAGTCGCCGTCGCCGTCTTCAACCACAACCTCCCAGGGCTAATGGTCGTGCTCCAAATACACGCCAACCATCACGACCAACCAGCGTCGAGGATCGCACCATCCGGTGCACCGCAACCGGCTTACGCACAGCCGCGTATAAAAATAAGGTGGGGCGGATCCTTATTCAGGAAGCAGGTCTTGCCTTGCAGGAGTTGCAGCATACACTAGGCGCTTAGTACGCCTAGGGGAGGCAGAATGTTTACGCGACATCGGTAGCCACACGTCAAAATCCCAAAACCATAATATTCGTTATACCCATATTGCATGAATTGTACATAAAATAATACTCGTTATACATATTTTCCATGAATTGTAAATAATTTCATTATAACGCGTGTATTATATCACATTATATTTTATTGTTATTACATTATTTACTCATCACAACTTATGAACTCACCTTTGGATTTAAGTGTTAAAATTGGAACGATTTGGGACGTGTGGCAACCACGCGTAAATCACCCCACACCAATGCGCCGCACAGCTGACAGCTGGTCGGCCATAATTTTTTCTATTATTATTGTCACTGTTCCTTTTTTTTTGGTACACCGGCTTTTTATATTCTTGCTCTTTTTACCACCGAAAGAAAATATATTTTTTCACGTTTGCGCTCAAAAACTATACAGTGTTGGAATTCAGTAATAAATTTTGCAGTTAAATATATAATTGTGTGTAATAAAATATTAGCAAAGTTTGAAAACAACTAAATAAACTTATTAAAGTGTTCTAATATCTATAAATGTGTATCCTATTGGTTGACAAAATCTTCAGGCAAGGCATTTTTCCCAAACTACAGTCCTACGTTTAATTAATTTGGTGAACCATTAAGAAGATACAGTGTGCAGCTCTGTGTACGTTAGTTATCGGGAGCAACAAAACCCATACTATACCGAGAAGAAGGAGATTTGCTCTAAATACCAGGATCAGCGAAGGATACCGAAATCCAGCTATAATCACTCAGCACTCCCCGCACAGTAAGTAGCTCAAATAACTACAGTTAGTTGTATGACAAACTAGTTTTTCCCAAGTCTCTTCGGATTAGCGATATGATTGTACCAAGGTATAATTACTTGACCTCCGGGCGGCTATTCTTTCTAAATGCCATTCGTACTTGGAATTCTATTCCAGTATCCATTAGAAGTAGTTTAAATAAAAGCAACTTTGAAAAACGTTCTATATACTCATTTTAGTTAAGCTTGTTAAAAACCTGTGATTTTGCCTATCTACCACCTAAGAGCTACATACTCGTATATTATTTCTATTTTTATATTATATTATTTTTAAGCTTAAGTTTGTAATTTCTGTTATATCAGTTAATCTTCCATAATCATAACTCTACCATTGCCGGGTGGGGCTGCTGATCTTACTAACCTTATGGAATTCAATGTAATCGATTGCTGGTGCCATACCACAACGCCATATCGAATGCATTGATTTCTGTAAGGTTGTTGGATCGGCTGTCTTACTTGGTTGTGTTACGGTTTGCGTTATGGAAGATTGATTTAACTTTAAGTCTTGCTTTAATGATGGTTAATTTTTGTTAATCCTTGTTCTTATATTTGATTTCCTTCGTTATATACATATACATATATGTTTTTGTTATTTTTCTTTTTATTACGATTATTATTATTGTTTTTCATTTTTCAAATGTACCTTATTTAATTGTAACTTTTGTTGTACTATAAAAGATCTTAGATCTTATTGTACTAATGCCTTGAGGATGGGGCCGTGTGCAGAAGTCCACGCAAGTGGGGAAAGTTTCTGATCGCCATTCACCTGGGAATGGCCAGAGCGATTCTTTTGCATGCGGTTCAAGCAGCTCACTACTTCCGGGCTTTACGCCCAAGTATCCTCTGGGTAACCACCGAACACCCGTTTGGTGGTGAGCTAAACGTGAGAAGGCGACAACCTGGTAAGGCCACTCCGACATAATCGGTTTAAGGGCTTGCTGGGGGGTTCAAACAGCAGCGTCTGATCACCATGTGGTGCGGCTGCAAGCGGGCGTCTGTCTTGGATCAAGCGGCTCGCTATACAAACGTGTAATAGAATTCAACTTCCCGTGAAACGGGTTGTGCGTTGGGTTTGGGACCCACCACATAAAACAACGTTCCAATGAAATTCAACAACAAAGCCTCGGATATGAGAACCCCTTTTTTAGATGACAACACCCGCAAACGAAATAAGGATTATGAGATAAGGGCATGTACCTGGAATGTCCGGTCCCTTAATGGGGAAGGTGCCGCTGCCCCGCTGGTTGAGGTCCTGAGGAAAGCAAAAGCTGACATCACCGCCATACAAGAGATGCGATGGACGGGGCGAGGAAATACGAGCAGAACACCTTGTAACATCTACTGGAGTGGGCATGAAGACAAGCGCAGATTCGGCGTGGGATTTGTGGTGGGAGAGAGACTCCGTCACCGAGTACTGTCGTTCACACCCTAGAACGAGCGTCTCGCTGCAATCCGCAGAAAAGTACGATTTTTCACCATATCGTTTATCTGCGCTCATGCACCGATGGAAGAGAAGGACGACGTATAAAAGGATGCATTCTACGAGCGCCTGGAAGAAGCATACGAGCGCTGCCCCCGTCATGATATCAAAGTCGTGCTTGGCTACTTTAACGCCAGGGTGGGTAAGGAGGGTGTATTCGCCCCCACTGTCGGGAAGTTCAGTCTCCACGATCAGACTTCGCCAAATGGATTCAGGCTGATCGACTTCGCCGGTGCCCGAAACATGGTCATATCCAGCACTAGGTTTATGCACAAGAAGATCCATCAAGCTACATGGCTGCCCCCCGATCGAAAAACACCTAACCAGATCGACCACCAGATCGTGATAGACGGACGGCATGCTTCCAGCGTTTTAGATGTTCGCACAATACGAGGACCTAACATCGACTCTGATCACTACCTAGTAGCAGCCAAGATTCGTACCCGCCTCTGTACGACAAAACAGGTGCAACAAAAAACGCAGGGAAAGCTGGACGTCGAAAAGCTGCAATCGCAACAGACCGCCAATTATTTCGCACATCGCCTCTCACACCTGCTCTCCGAGAGCACAATTCAACCTAGTGGAATGCATGAGCAGTGGGATCATATCTCAGGAGCACTCCGTACCGCAGCCGAAGAAGTAATTGGATTCCGGCGAACGCGAAGAAACAACTGGCATGATGATGAAGAGTGCCGCGCTGCAACGAAAAGAAAGGACGAAGCCTACAAGGCAACGCTGAGATCGAATGCAACGATTAGTGTGTGTGAACACTACCGCGAGTTGAAGAGGGAAGCGAGGCGGCTTTTCCGGGCGAAAAAAAGAGAGGCAGAAAAGCGTGAAATAAAGGAGCTTGAGATGCTGGCCAACGGGAATAATGCCCGAAAATTCTATCAAAAAATTCGGCTAATGACAGAAGGTTTTAAACCCGGGGCGAACTCCTGTAAAAATGAGAACGGCGACCTGGTGGCCGATGTTCAGAGAGCACTCAGAATATGGAGGGATCACTTCTCTGCCCTTTTAAATGGAGAAACTGAGCAAGAAACCAGAGAAGATGCCGAACCCGTGCCCACAATCGAACATGATGGAATTGACGTTCCACAACGCGACTATAATGAGGTGCGAATAGCAATATCCCGATTGAAAAACAGTAAAGCAGCTGGCGCTGATGGTTTGCCTGCTGAGCTATTCAAACACGGAGGCGAGAAACTGGTAAGGCGCATGCATCAGCTTCTATGCAGAATATGGTCGGATGAATGCATGCCTGAAGATAGGAATCTAAGTGTTCTCTGCCCAATCCACAAGAAGGGCGATCCTGCAAACTGCGCCAACTATCGCGGAATCAGCCGTTTGAATATCGCATATAAGGTCCTATCAAGCGTATTGTGCGAAAGACTGAAGCCTGATGTGAACAGACTGATTGGACCTTATCAGTGTGGCTTCAGACCTGGTAAATCTACTATCGACCAAATTTTTACAATACGCCCAATCTTGGAAAAAACCCGTGAAAAGAGAATCGACACACATCATCTCTTTGTTGATTTTAAAGCCGCTTTCGATAGCACGAAAAGGAGCTGCCTATATGCCGCTATGTCTGAATTTGGTTTCCCCGCAAAACTTATACGGCTATGCAAAATGACCTTGAGCAACACCGCCAGCTCGGTTAGAATTGGGAAGTACCTCTCCGAGCCGTTCGAAACTAAACGAGGTTTTAGACAGGGTGACCCCCTATCGTGCGATTTCTTTAATTTAATGCTGGAGAAAATAATACAAGCTGCAGAACTTAACCGCGCTGGAACAATATTTTATAAAAGCGTGCAACTGTTGGCATATGCTGACGATATTGATATCATTGGCCTTAACAACCGCGCCGTAACTTCTGCTTACTCTAAATTAGAAAAAGAAGCGGAGAAAATGGGATTGGTGGTGAACGAGGGCAAAACGAAATACCTTCTGTCATCATGGAAAGAGTCAGCGCATTCACGCCTTGGCAACCAAGCCACTGTTGGAAGCAATAGTTTCGAAATAGTAAAGGACTTCGTTTACCTGGGAACCAGCATTAACACCACCATAATAATGTTAGCCTAGAAATCCGACGAAGAATCACTCTTGCAAACAAATGCTACTTCGGACTGAGTAGGCAATTGAAAAGTAAAGTCCTCTCTCGACGAACGAAAATAACACTCTACAAGTCACTCATCGCACCCGTCCTGCTATATGGTGCAGAGGCGTGGACACTAACGACATGTGATGAGGCGGCTTTGGGAGTATTCGAGAGAAAGGTTCTTCGAAAGATTTGTGGACCTTTACGCGTTGGCGACGGCGAGTACCGAAGAAGATTTAATGATGAGCTGTATGAACTTTACGCAGACGCCGACATAGTTCAGCGAATTAAAACACAGCGGCTTCGCTGGCTAGGCCACGTAGTGCGAATGAGCGAAGATGCTCCAGCCCAGAAGGTATTCTTATCGGCACCCGCCGGTGGAAGCAGAGGAAGAGGGAGACCACCACTCCGATGGAAGGACCAAGTGTAGACCGATTTGCGATCCCGCGGTGTTTCCAATTGGCGCCAGTTGGCGCAACGAAGAAACGACTGGCGAGCTATGTTGGACGGTCAAAATCGCCCAGGCGGTTAGATGACCATTTAAAGAAGAAGAAAGAAGAAGTCTTCGATTATTTGCTTCATTTGCTGATGGTAAGCGACGGAGGCAGCGGCGTCCGCCACATTTGCGGATGCGTACTGGGTGCTTGTGGTACCTGGCGGCTCTTGCTCAGCCATCGCACGGGTTACTCGGCGGTCGAAATCTGGAAAAAGTGGCGTCTCCTAATAGTGTACTTTGGTGACCCACACCTGAGCTTTAATCACAGTTTATTTCTTTATATATTTTAGTTTTTTATTAGCTTTTTCACGGTACGATGTGCGCGTTCGCTTTTTCTTTCTCTCAATTAACAATCTTTTCCCATTCCTGTGTTGCCACTTATTTATCTTTTCCTACATTTTCTTATTTTCTAGATGTTAATTGCTCCGTAGAGGGCAGCGTCAGCCACACCAGAAATGAAGCAGGTACCTGATTGCTACATTTCTAGATCAATAGGCGGCGCTACCATATTTACATTTTTAATACTTCGGATTTCCTATTCTTAATCAACAAGTGTCACTAGCTGCATTCCCTTCGGAGTCATAACCGTATGGCTGATACGCAATAGAAATACCGACTGTGTTAGACATACTCGTGTTCTGACGGATTACAGTTCAGAGAGTAGAACGTGGGGTACAGAGCACATGTTGCATAGGGGGCAATCTGAGTAATGTATTATTTTGAATTATTAGTATTTTTATTTGAGTTATTGGTTCTATATAGCATGAGGGTGCGGGGCACATATTACACCTAGTATCTATTAATTGGGGGCGAGCTCTGAGGATTTGCGCGGGATTGTGGGCCGACGGAGAGTCAACTGCCAGGACTGTTTTATTAAGCCACTATTTTAGAAGGTTCATTTTAAATATTAAATACTATATAGTCATCTTAGCACTTCTTATCAAAATTTCCTCTTTGCCATAGCTCGTGAAAACAGGTGATATTGTATTGAGCCCTTTTCCCATGCTTTCAATGAAATTTTACATAGGTTTTTTTGGAATCTGATTTGGTAGGTTTACACTCTAAGTCGGGGATATAATTTTTTTTCTAAATTCACGTATTTTTTAATTATTTGAGGCTACCTTGGCTGCTCTAATTAGACACCTTTTCGAAGACAAAGTTCACGTGCCTCTCATTCGAGAACCCTAGGTGAAGAACTTACAGATGTGCGGACTTGGGACTAAGGATTTCAAGCTCATCCGAGCTGACGTAGAAGGTAAAGTTAGAACCTATATTCTGGTTAGGTCAGAACTAATCACTTTTCTCCTACCTAACTATAGCAATGGCCAGTTCACAGCGGCCAACCTATCAGTTGGCAGTTTCCGGCCGACGATAGGCACGGTATATATGCCCTATGACTAGGAGGAACCTCGAAAGCAAGATAAGGTAAAACATCTCGTCCAATGGTGGAGTTCCGATATAAATGCTCTAGCCGAGTCACTGTTTAATCTCCTTTTAGTTGGCAATGTAGGCAATGAACCAACTTTTATTACTAGAAACCGCAGAGACGTCATTAACCTTACAATCCGTAGTGAAAGCGCTTATGGGATAGTTAGGAAATGGCGGGTTCTTGATGAAGCTACATTGAAGTTGTTTTAGTCTTTGTAGTTGGACAACCCATTATGACACGCAACCCATCTAACACGAACTGGGAATTACATAAGGAGTTATTAGTTATGCTGTCTGTTAGGGGGAAGTTGTTCAAATAAGCAATTGATCAATCAACTACCCTCACAATCGCCCTCATCGGTGGAGGAGCTAGAGGATATGGTCACGACCTGTTGCGAAACTGTGCTGATGACCTGACCGTTGTATACAGGGGTAAATTCCCACAAACCTTGTGTGATCTGCTGCAGGTAGCATTGCGAGAGATTTCCTCTCGCTGCGGACAGCGTCAATTCCAATAAAGTAGAACTTGTCTTATATACTAAACGGTATAAAATACCACCGTTGAGCCTACCAGAGCTAAATGGCGGGCGCCTCAATCTGGCCGATAAGACAGAATTCCTAGGTGTGGTTCTGGATAAAAAGCTGGCCTGAAAGGTAAACGTCATTCAGCGTCAAAAGAAAGCGTATATTGCATTATACACGTGCAAAAGAGCCATAAGCGGAAATGGGGTCTTAGCCCCATTACATGCAAATAGATTTATACCACGATTATAAAACCCATACTGCTATATGGGATCATCGTATGGTGGCCTGCTTTGGGCAAGGCCACATTCGGAACCGAATTACTTATAGCGCAAACCATAGAAGAATCCAATAGACCTCTTGAATTTCTTTCATTTGATACCAATATTGTCCACAGAGATTAGAAATTTTTTTGACCATACTTTGGCAGAAATGATTGTTGGACATAAAAAGCCCTCCTATTGGCAATATTTTTTTTCGAAATCTCCGGATCTCATCTCACAGCTCCGTTGAATACCTTGATTTATACACGGCTAAAAACTAGGATGCATCGTAATGATAATACTATCGCTTACCGCAAAAAACTAATCGTTTCTATTGAAACTTGTCAGTTTTTTATCGTTTAGTTAAAATTTTTCTAGGTTGACATCCAACCACCTGAAATATATTAAGAAGAGTGCGTTCTTCCGAGGGAGACTAGAGTCATGCTGGCACGACTTCCTTGTGGATATTGTAACAGGTTACACCTTTACTCTTCGAGACTGAACCCCACCATACCAAACACTTTCCCTGCATGTGGTATGTCCCCTCATGATACTATACATCGCTTTTCCTCTCAAATCGAACCTACTATCCAACACCAATATCTCATTGGTCCAACAATTCTCAGAGTGCCCATTAGGCAGGGCGAAGAACTGTTCGAAGTTCGACTTTCTTTCTGCAACCTCTTTGTATTGTACCCAACAACAACTAAAAAATTCGTTTGGGTCAGTTTTTCAAAATTGGAAATATTTTTAAGTTTTTTAAAGTTATAGCTATATATATTCTTTCGAGGCTCCCTCGTTTTTGAAAATTCTCGCGGGATGGAGCAGACCGATTTTACTAATTTTTGGAATACGAGTATATATGAAAGATGTTATCTTCTACCAAACCGTGTTTTTTTGGATATATTTTGTTTTGTAAATTTTTAAATATTTTTGACTTCTCCATCACTGCCAGACCGCGCTTTAGTATAATGTTGGTAGTCATTCCATAACACACTTTTAGCAGAAATAAAAAATGGGAGATGGGAGCTGTTTAAATTTTTTAGAGGATTGTAACTAACTTTGTATGAAAAATGTTTTTCGGTGTATACCGTGAATGCTGAGTTATAGCATTTTCAGTACTTCAAATGAATTTTGTTCACGTTTGGCCATAAAATAAAGTGTCTAGCAAAAGTTGCCATTATTACATCCTTTTTTCTTCTTATATCCTTTTCTTAATAACAGTGTTACATTCAGACACCCACGCCTTTAAAAAAGTAAATAACTCCCGTTCCATTTCCGGGCCACAATTTTTTCTTTCTCCTGATAGTTTGTGAAGGAATTCCCCACAACATTACCCTAAAACGCAATAAAGAAGTCGCAAATACATAAAAAATTGCGAACAATTTATGCAAAAAAATTAATATGCCCAAAATAAGTGATGCAGTCTGAAAGAGGATACCATCTTGTATATATGTTTCAAAACTGAAAAAAATCGGACTCTTCATAAGCGAAAAATTAAACAAAAACTTGGAACCTCCAAATTATGTTTATAGCTATATCTGAAAATAATTCAAATTTCGAAAAACTGGCCTAAAAGTATTTTTTTGTTGTTGGGAGCTATACAAAGAAGTTTCATAAAGATAGTCAAACTTCGAAAAAAAAGTGGCCCATTTCACAAATTTTTACCCTTAGTAAACGAAAAAGGCTGCTTAATATAAATCTACTTGATATGGTTGGCTTTCTTGTCCTCCCTCCAGTCTTTACTCAGTTGATGCACTTTGCACGCCACATAACGTTGTTCTTCAATGTCAAATTATTTCTGCACTACGGAGGAACCACCTTTTCCGAACATTAACAGTAAATATATATTATTTAGCACTGTATGATTTTCAAACCTGACTAAGAAGAAGAAAGGAAACGAATAACTAAATAGTACCCGAATAAATGCAATATGGTTGAAATCTTTTACCAAATCTTCATTCAGTGATCGTTCGAGTTCACCTTTGTAGGGTGATATCCAACCTTTCCATTTCTAATTGCAAATCGGCATCTTCTTTTTGAGCGCATTCTGCCGCACTTTTAATATTTCATCATTCTCTTGCCCTGTATCGGGCTCAAAGAAAGTTGTATCACCTCCTTCACTAGCCTGTGGGGAAGTCAGCAACTAGTGAGAATAATTTCTGGTTGAGAACTAGAGCTAAAGTGGCTAATAAGAACTAGTGAGATAGTAACTATATTTTCAATATTTCGAAACCGCCAGTTGTCTAATCATTAAAATTTAGATTTGTATTTGGAAAAATGGTTTGTTCTTATAACGTTCTTTAGAAAGGTTAAAATTTTAAATCATTAACAAAAAAATTTTTAAATTTATCAGTTTGGTAGGATTCGAATGACGCGTCCCGCATAAGAGTCGAGTGCTCTACCCACTCAGCGCACGCATCAGTAGTGTGAGAACAGGTTACATATGTATACATTATGAAATAATGGTTTAAAATTTAGGCTCAAATTATTAGCCGTGCATAAACTTGCTGGACTACCACACCGGAGGTCCAAGGTTCGAGTCCTAGGAAAGGTAACATCAAAAGTGGTTTGAAAAAGTTTTTGAAAACGGGGGTCGCGACCATAGGCAGTCAGTTGGCAAAAAGTCTCTGAGCGTAGTTCTAGTTTTTTTTTTTAATTCTAAACTAACTACATCCAAACTGCAGAATTTGGAAATAGTTCAGAACTAGAGCAATATTAGAAATAAGCGACCTACATCCTAACTAGTTAGGAACTGTCGAAAAGGTAATGCAGCGGGGGACAATTTCCATCGCCTAGGACATCCCCATGTTAAATACGCCAGTTGATTACATGTGAAAGAGATTGAAGGCGAACTACTTGTGGTTTAAGCGCACCGGATGCGCACCACTTCAGAACTAAAGATTTTCCACACAGGGTATTTAGCCACTACCGGTGCCACTACCCTGTGGAGAAAATTTCTAGTTCTGAACGGGTGCGCTTCTAGTGCGTTGCGAACCCCTACCCCACGAAGTTAAAATTGGGTACAACTAAAGGAAATGTGAGTTTTTCATATAGGTATGTGAGGGACCTTATTAAAATTAACCGGTGCAGTAAAACCACATTCCTAGCCTTCTGATAGTCGAAAATGTTACAACCTTGGAGTTGGAATCTCCACGCTGAGATATGGTCAAACTTGCCTAATCCACAAACGTAACGAGTTGGTTGAAAACAATCTCAATTGTATGCGCAGAACTCGAATCTAACTTGCTATATACTTATTCAGAATAACTAATTATTGGCAAAATTAGTTGTACGGGAAGTTTTCTTCTAATCTGAAGTGGTGTGTATGGTGCAGATTGTCTCAGATTGCGTAAAGTAGCATACACCTTACCAAAAACAAAAAAATTTATAAGATCACATTTATGTGAACTCTTTCATTCTTTCTACTAGATACATTTTCGTATCGTTAAAGATGTTGTATGTCGATAATTTCGCATTTTCGTATTCCGAAACTCACATACACATTTAAGTAAACTAGAGATCGCCCAGTGGTTGAAATTCAACCACAAAACTTTATTTTATTTTAATTATTTGCAATACCTTTCTTTTGTATTTTGCCCTTCCTTTTCTTGCCTTTCCTTCATTTCCTTTCCATTCCCTTCCTTTTCCTTTTCTTTCTTTTCACTTTCTTTCCCTTCTTTTTCTTACCTTGTCTTTTCTTTTCTTTACTTTCCTTTCCATTGCCTTCCTTTTCTTTCCCTTACTTTTTTTCCTTTCCTATTCTTACCTTTCCTTTGCTTTCAATTCATTTCCTTTCCAGTCCATTCCCTTCCCTTCCTTTTCTTTCCTTTTCTATACCGTCCTTCCCTTCATTTTCTGTTAATAAACTTTTTTTATTCTATTTCATTTTATTTTATTTTTTTATTTTATTTCAATTCAAACAAACCCAACCACAAATACAAAAACCAAACTAAGTCCAGTGTTGAATGCTCTATGAATAATCATTTATTTTGTTTTTATAAACACTGTTTGTAGGTATCAGCAATGCAGTTTACATATTTGCTTATATTTTGCATTGCTTGTTTAATGTGTCCAACAAAGCAACTTTTCGTGCTCTCAGGAGAGCCCCTGACACTGGGCATCGTAGCCAGTGATCAATACAATAACAACAACTAAAGCAAAAATGCATGACACCTTTACTCACACAACAGACGCTCTGTAGTGCGAATACTTGTTTTTCATTGGCCCACTACCAGCTCTTCGGTGTGTAGTGGTGTGACTTTTAAGCAGAAAACGGTTCTTCATTGCATTCATCTTGTCTATTTATATACTCGTATAAGATATGTACGACAAATTCATGTTTCAGGCCATACCACCCCTCTACCTTCTAGCAGAGCTTTAATATTATATAGAGGAAATCCAAAGCGATGTAGTCAAATACAAAGCATTGATATCGAAAAACAAGTAAGGAAGTCTATGTTCGGGTGGAACCGAACATTAAATACACAGATGTGTAGAAGTGGTTGTGGTAAACTGTTGTGGAGTTATGACTGTTGGACGACATTGGAAGCCAAAGGTCCCAACCCAAAAACTAATATCATTAAACACATATTTCCGTGAATTGTTCATAAAGTAATACTCATTATATATATTTTCTCATGAATTGTACATAATCTTCATTATAATGCATGTGTTACATTATATTATATTATAGTGTCTTATATTTACTCACCAAAACGTATGAATTCACCTTAATATTCACGTATTCAATTTGGAACGATTTGGGACGTGTGGCAACCACGCCTAAATTACCCCACACCAATTCGCCGCACAGCTGACAGCTGGGCGACCTTTTTGTTATTATTATTCACCGGTAATTTTTTCTGGATCCGCCAACCGGATGTGCTGGTAAGGAGCAGCGATCTGGGAGTCGTTGGTAAGTATTTATTAACCACAAAATATGTACCAATTAATTGCATGCAAATATTAATGGTTTTCTTTCTTTTCGTTGCAGGTATATATGGAATTCTAATACGTTGAAGCTATTTTTCGGATTTATCTGTGCATTTTAATTCTGAAAAATGCTTTGGGAGGGAATTACGTAAACTTTGGTGTTTTTGAGCTGTACGGTGATGATACACTTGATAATGTTCTTAATATTGCTGCAAATCTCACTATGTCAATCCAGAAAAATGACTCATTGGAATATCCGAAATTATCTTCTGCATATTATGGATTGCTTAACTGTTTGTGCTTTTTTTTATATATTGGAAAGTCTTTCAAAAGGTCTCTCCGCGTTAGATTCAACGATTTTCATTAGCTGTTCTTCTATGTTGGATAGTATAGTATACTATATATTTAAACAATTACAACTAAAAGTTTCAAGATTCCCAAATAAGAAATTGCGCAATATAAATCCCGAAAATGCTCAGTTCGTTGAGGTCGTAGAAATAAACTAGGAATTGTTGTAAAATATGATGTCCACTTTGCTGAATAACGTTATGGCAGAGGTTTGCAGAAACCAACATTGCCGCATGAAATACTGACGTCAAAATTCATGACATATCCGATACGTATATTTGTGAAACGTGATGAATTGACACTCGGTATCAAACAGTTCTTTGGACACACAGATAATGTGAGTAATAGCTAGTTTTATTTACTAGTAATAAACGCAAAACAATTTTAAGAGCTTGGTAACTTTACAGTAGTTCACTATTGAACGCTTGAAAATAAACTGATCAGTCTGCCTTGCTTGGTCACTGCCTTATATAGTCCGACAGGGTGCTTGCTACGCACCGAGAACTTTCTTGGTTGTTCGCTTTTCGTGTTCTTGAAGGTTCGGTGTTATTTATTGGCATCTCCTCCTTGCATCGTATTCGCAAGCACTCGCGCCATCTCTTCGTCTTCCTGGTTACACGCTTGCGTGCATAAGCGTAGCCATCGTTATCTCAGTTGTGTTCACTAGTGGTGGGAGTGTTATTGAGTTAGGGATGGTACATGCTTGAGAATAGTCGCCACACTGCCCTCCACCTAAGTCAATGCTGGAACCAAACGCTGCTAGACACTCAATGGTCGTCACTGCTTTATTCAACCTCATTTCCTCTTGGGATTGAAACTCCGACATCAATCCTTTCCTGAAGGGATTCCCACAATGCATTACAGTGTCCCATATTCCAACCATTTTGTCCGTTCTTAATCCCGAATGGATTTGTTCATTCACTTTCGTTCCCAGTGGTACCCGGAACACATTCCTGCAACTCGTTTCTTCAGGATTCCGTGCCGTTCTCTCATGCCCAGTGCACTGTTTCACCTTATCCACTAAGTTGCGTTGCTTCCTCGGAACATGACCGTTAGAGGTTCGTCTTTTATCCTCAGCACACTTTGCACACTTAGTAATCCATTCTCTTACAGATTGTCTGCAACCAATCCAATAGAACCGCCGCTTTACCTCTTGCAGCGTTTTCTTCATTCCCATGTGCTTTCCATCTGGGCAACTATGCGACGCTTTGATAACCTTTGGAATTCTTGCCTTGGGAACAACAATAAGTGCTCGATGATTCTGGCCATCTTTACTTTCCCATATCCGATGCAAACAACCAGATATTAGCTTCAAACTACTCCATTGTGCCCAGTATGCTTTTGCAATACGACTCTCTGCTACCATCTCCTCTCTTCCTGGCTGTTTGTTTTCCTTTATTCCTTTCAACACACGTGCCAAATCTGGATCTTCCTCCTGGCCTTGCCGAATCTTCTTCAGGAGGTACCTGTCCACGAAAGCCAATGGTCGAGGAGCTACCCCTGCCTTAGGAGGCTTCTGTTGCTCCATCTCGAAGATCACTCCCTTGGTGCTAAAGCTACTATGGTGTTCAAAGATCAGAGGAACCTCTTGCCCATTGTAAGTCATAATCCTGTTGCTTATGTTGATGTGAATGTCTCTCTCAGCCAAGAAATCGACGCCAATGATGACTTCGTCGACAATATTCGCCACTAAAAAGTTGTGATACGTGGCCACATTCCCAATCACAACCTTGCATGTCACTTCTCCCAGGACTTGCTTGCTGTCACCAGTTGCTGTCCACAACTTAGCTTTCCGCAATGGTCTCACCTTTCCGCTGACCAAGTCACTCCGAATGATGGAATGTGATGCACCAGTATCGATAGTCAGCAAGCGCTCTTTCCCGTCCACGTAGCTTTCAACAGTAACACTACTCGCTTTCCGTTCGAGTTGTGACACAGAGATTATGGGACATTCATCTTGCTCATCTTCTCCAGCTTTGCGTTTACGTCCACTTAAATTGCCAGGATTACTGGAGCCAGTGTCGCAATAACGTGCTATATGACCAGATTTTCCACACTTAAAGCATTTAATGGCACCATCACTTTTTTTCTGTACTCCGTTCAACGCTTCCAAAATTTTGTCAACCCAAGCCGGAGTTTCCACTTCTACACGATGAGCCTTGTATGCAGGTTTACTCAAAAGTGAGGCTGTTTCCTGCGTCAGAGCATGCGATACCGTTTCAGCGAATGTCCTTTTGGGGTTTGCATATGTGGCCCGCTTCGTCTCTACATCGCGTATTCCATTTATAAAACTTTGGATTTTTACCCTCTCAGTATACTCCATGGGTGCGTCCGCATTTGCTAGATGGGCCAACCTCTCGATATCCGATGCAAATTCCTGTAAAGTCTCATTAGGTTTCTGGAAGCGATTCTGTAGCTCTATTTGGTATATCTGCTTCCGATGTTCGCTACCATAGCGTCTCTCAACTGCACCCATTAATGCATCATAACTGTTCCTTTCGGACTCGGGAATAGTCTGTAAGATTTCTGCTGCAGGTCCCTTCAATGCCACGAATAGTGCTGCAACTTTATCTTCAGTACACCAATTATTCACCGCAGCCGTCTTCTCAAATTGCAGCTTAAATACCTGGAATGGAACAGAACCATCAAAGGAAGGTGATTTTACCTTGGGAGTATTCGCTAAAGCAGATATGCGATTTAGTTGCAATTCCTGGATACGGCCCTTCAAAGCATCCACTTCGGCCTCAATTTTCTCCTGCCGTTATCTGAATATCTCTTGTACTTCTGTTATATTTGCATCTTGTGCTTCCAGCCGCGATGACATATAAGTCCTTTGTTCTTCTAGTTCAGCAGAGATTTGTGATGAAACCTGGGTAGAAATTTCCGTCGACATTTCCAAAAAACGAGTCTCTTGGCCTTCAATTTTTGATGACATTCGTGACTCCTGCTCTTCCAGTCGAGATGTAATACGCGTCTCTTGTTCTTCCATTTTAGTCGACATCTGAGTTAATACAGCCAATATCATGTTTGTGTCGACGGTTGCTATTGGATTCGAAGACTCCTTTCTTTCTTCCATTTTTGTCGGTGCCTCCTCGACAAGATGAAAAACATGATCATCAACGTTGATTCCTTCTGCTTCCATAGCCTCTCGCAATCGTGACTGTAACTCTGATTTATTGCCTATAGTGTTTAGTCCCCGTTGTTCCAAATCATTTTTGAGTTGCTGAATCTTTAATTCATTCAGCTTCGCCATGTCCTTGTTATCCTTAATTTCACTGGTATTTATTCAACAATACCGCTTCTGATACCAATTGTGACGAATTCGATGATTGCTTAATTATCAGTACTGGGTTCGGTCACTATAAATTCGAATAAACACACGCACAGATAATGTGAGTAATAGCTAGTTTTATTTACTAGTAATAAACGCAAAACAATTTTAAGAGCTTGGTAACTTTACAGTAGTTCACTATTGAACGCTTGAAAATAAACTGATCAGTCTGCCTTGCTTGGTCACTGCCTTATATAGTCCGACAGGGTGCTTGCCTACGCACCGAGAACTTTCTTGGTTGTTCGCTTTTCGTGTTCTGGAAGGTTCGGTGTTATTTATTGGCATCTCCTCCTTGCATCGTATTCGCAAGCACTCGCGCCATCTCTTCGTCTTCCTGGTTACACGCTTGCATGCATAATCGTAGCCATCGTTATCTCAGTTGTGTTAACTAGTGGTGGGAGTGTTATTGAGTTAGGGATGGTACATGCTTGAGAATAATCGCCACAATACTTTATGGTCAGATATCTAGAATTTTTGAAGATAAACGTACAGTTTTATGGGTTTATGTGATACTAATGGAAGTGAGGTTGTGCAGATAAATAAAATAGAGAGTTGGGTGAGACGGGATTTTGAAGGTACGTTCAAGTGTGAAAATTCCGCTTGTAATCCTGCCGATGGAGATTGTGAAGCAGATGATGGGGTCGATTTCACAGTGACAGGCGCCATAGTCGAACAGCCACTTGTGCTTGCGAATGCTATGAGTGAGTAATCATTCATCATCTTATAGTTTTAAGTGGTTGAAAGGAAATTACAGTTCCGCATTCGATTCTCTTTTACACACACATGTATGTATCGCTCGAATTCAACATCCAACTAAAATCGTAGCGAAGTTCTTTCAATGTGACCTGGCTGTCTAGAACTGTCAACCAGCGTCCAATATGTATGTAGATCATAGGTCGGCATTTTTTTGTGAGGCTGTATTGGTGAATGCGAGACTAACTTCGCTACAGTGGTGCTAAGAACAAAATGTTCGCGTCAGTTGCTTAACCGACAGCAAGGAAGTAACAACGTGATCACTTTAGCTCAAAAATTGTATGATAATATTTATGCGCGACCTAAAAATGACTGATAAACATTTTTTCATGATTTCAGATTTTTTTGGGCAAATGCAATGTCTCTTATGTCACGCTTCTATTTGGAACCGGGGATATAATATCAAGAGACATTATAATTCTTTTCATAAAGATTTTGATAAATATGAGGGTCGGGAAAGAGACAATATTTTTTGGAAATGGGTTTCCCAAAATGATAATGAAAATTGCAGAAATGCGGAAACCATGTTAAAAAGGGATCTATCAAGCTTTATAAGCACAAGCATACTTAGGAAGAGAAGACCTTTTTAAGAAGGCGTTTTTATTAAAGAAGTAGCTCTACAAATTGTAGAAAAACTCCATAGTTCCCTATACGCTTTTTTTGAAAAAGTTCCTCTCTCAGCCAGAACTGTAACAAGAAATATATAGGCAAATCGCTTGAAAAAGCTATTAAAGAAAAGATAAATGACTGCAAATTTTTTTCCATATGTCTTGATGAAAGCGCTGACATAAACGACATATGTCAAATCGTCATTTGTGTTCGATGCGTAGACTTCAACTATAAAACTTTCGAATCAATGCTTTCGTTAGAAAGTTTTCATGGAAATGTAACAAGAAGGTTAATATTTGAAACTATCCACCAAAAATTTGAACAAAGCGACGATACGTGTCATCCCTTTGCTGTCTGCAACACGACTGGCATGAAAATTCTGTTCTAACACCACTGTGGCGCAATTGATTTTTCGCTCTCAACAGCAACTGAAATGAAGAACATAAGAATACGTGTAAGGAGCGTAATACCCAGATGGGGTACCTTTGCCGACCTATGATGTAGATGATAGATATGTAAACGGCATTGTCAACAGATCTAAGACCTTTTTTTCCATATACAAACATATACATACATATGAGCTCCTTGATTTAGCTAAGTTTTCCTGCACCTTTTAGTGCATATGTACTATGTATACTAATGTACTGAACGTTCCTAACTTTTATTGCAAATATCTCCTTACTGAAACAAAAACTCGAAAATCCGATTCCGGATTATTATTACCGAGGTTAAAGCGCGTCTTTTGATACCTTCCCCGATAATTTCGGACGTGTTTTAGCAGGTACCTTCTAAAGGGAACAATTACCAAAATTTTCATCCAATGTCGTTTGCTTTAACCCGTATAAATTTTACTTTGCTTTATTTTTTATTTTTTTTTGGAATTTAATTTCAATTTGCAAAAATACATTGCATTATATTAAGATACATGGTACGCAACCGTTTTATTTGCACAGTGGTACTAATACGAATTTATTCCTAATTGCTACAGGGATCAGAAATTTTTGCAGTAGAGTTTATTATTATTTATTACTACTAAAGATGTCGCAAGCTAATAATTCAACTTTGAATGCATATCATCTGCAATCCTCTCATCCTTTATACAGAAAAATACACACTCCTATCAATTGAATTCCACCAGCTATATTACGGTAACTTCAAAAACAAATGCAGTATGTATGTGGCAATCGTTAGGTGTGTTCGGCGAGAAAGCTTGGAAATTTTTTTTTTGAATTTTGAACTCCTAACAATTTTCAATTACCGACTTTCGAAACTCACTGATTGTGTTACGTCCCAACAATCTGTAAATGTTTTTCAAAATAATTTAAAGTAAACTTGCTACAATAAGCGATACGTAGGCTTTTTCAGTTTTAATTTATTTGAAAGTTTCAGGTAAACTTTTTATAAACTTCAAGAAAAAACTGTTACCAATAATTTCAATTGAAAATTGAAATGCAAATTTTTATAAAAATTCAGAAAAAACCATTCGTCAGTTTTTTTCTTTTCAACTTAAAATAGTTCCAATTCTTTTCAAACAAGATTTTATATGAGAATGATGGCGAAAAAGCAAAAATCATGGCTGCATCTTAACCACTTCCGAAAACTAGTAATAGTTGGTTTATTTTATTGCAATATCTAACTAATATACAAAATATGGTTTGAATAAAGTTTTAAAAAAAACTTTTAGAACGCTTTCTTTAAAATCTTTCATGTAGGTTTCAATTAATAAGCTTTTTAATAAAGTGGTGTTTCAATTAAACAACATTTATTTTCAAACGTTTTATAAACGAAAAATCTGAATTTTGTAAGCTTAATACTTATTTCGGAAAGCCTTTTAAATATTTATTTTTAGTTTACTTTGCTTGTTGGGGTGAGACACATGCATTTTCTCCCATATTCGATTTTGCAAAATATTTCTATGCCATGCATAATATTCCACTAAAATAAGTTAAAATATTTCTTTACAAAAAGTATTGAAAAATATTTGTTTGCCATTTTGCAAAATTTTCCTTTGAATGTTGGAGCCTAATTCCTCCGATTGTTTTACGGCTTGCTTTTCCTGCTTCGAAGCGATCTCCCCCCTCGGTATTGGTCGGCACCGTTATGTGTATACATGTCTTGCTGTTTGAAAGATAGGTGCCGATACCCCTTGGAACATACTAATGTTTGTCCTAATTTCAGGTACGTGAGCAATTGCGGTATTGCGGTGACGGTGAGCGGTAAGACTCCAGCGCGCCACTAGAGAATATGGGATTAGAGCTAGAGCCGAGATTCCAAAGATAGGGGTGAGAAAAAAAGTAGTTTTTTTCATAAGTATATTTGAAAAAATAAACATATATGTATATGTATACCCAATAAGCATTTTTGTAAATGTTTCAAATTTTGAAGTAAAAAATAATAAGTAAACTTGCTAGCGATATGCAAGCCCTTTTGGTTTTAAAGTTTAAAGTAACCACTTCCGTAATCTGTTAATAATAGGCTTACTTTGCAGCATCAAGTTATTATTAGACTTTATTTGTTTATTTCGGATAGCTATTAAAACATTTATTTAAAATTTACTTTTGCTTGTTGGGTATTCACAATGGGGGATGTATACGAGGGTTGGACCATCTGCTACCAACTTGTCGTGGCAGATGGATAGCTTTCCGTGGCAGTTCGGTTCGCCCTTCTGCGTTAGGCTTTCTGGTGTCCTCGTTAAGGGTAGCGAGTGAAGGGTGGACAAATTTTTTAAAGGTGTCGAAAGGTGTGGAAGAAGAGGGAGTGGATGGCTAAGATGAGTCAGCCGGCCTCTCGGTCAACGGTCTTCTGATCTGACCCTTTTCGGTCGCAAGGTCAACGACACGAGCCCGGTTATCTTCGCCGGGGTGTACGTTGGTAACTCAACCGAGCCTCCATTCGTTCAGGGACAAGTTGTCTTCTTTGATAACAACGAGATCCCCTACCTTCATATTCTATTTTGGATGCTTCCACTTCACTCGTTTTTAAAGTTCGGATAAGTATTCCACTTTCTATCGCCTGCAGAAGGTTTGATGAAGAGCCTTGGAGCTAATGGAGGCACTGCTCTCATTCACCTCTGGTTCTGGCGGAGCTAGGAGATGACATCCTGTTAGGTAGTGCCCAGGGGTTAATGGCTCCAGGTCCGCGGGCTCATTTGACGCTGGACTAAGTGGCCGCGAGTTGAGGCAAGCCTCAATCCTCAATCCTGGAGCCCCAGCCGGAATAAAATGCCGTGTCATGGCTTGATGGCTATATTTGGAAATTGTCGTATCTCGGGCTTCCGAGATGAATGCCTTAAATTCAGATCTTAAAGATCGTGAAGCTCCGACAAAGTTAGTACCACTGTCGGAGTAAATGTTTCTCGGACATCCTCGTCTAGCGATAAAACGCGAAAAAGCTGCTAGAAAGGATGGGGTAGTAAGATCACTGGTCGCTTCCAGATGGATCGCTTTAGTCGTGAAACAAACAAAGAGGCAAACGTGGCCCTTTGATAGTCGACATCCTCGACCTCGGTAACTTTTAATGTCGAAAGGCCCGACAAAGTCCACTCCGGTATTGGTAAACGCGCGGGTGAACATAGTGCGTTCGTAAGAAAGGGTCCCCATAAGTTGAGCTTGCGCCCTTTTTTTATAAATGGTGCAAACTTTACAGTTATGGATGGTGGCCCTAATCATGTTCTTGACATTCGGAACCCAGTATTGGGTGCGGATGAGACGAGCATTAGTTGGTTTTCCCAATGGAGGGAGATTTTATGTATCATTTGTACAGTCAGACGCGTCAACCTACAATTGTATGGCAGTATGATTGGGTGGCGCTCGTTCTTTTAATCTTTAATAAATCTCTCGTGTGTGGTGAGTTCATTGATGCATGGAAGCTAACATTCATATCTCCAATTTTTAAAAGTGGCAATAAAAACAATGTTGCCAACTACAGACCAATTGCTAAATTGTCTACTATCTCTAAACTGTTTGAGTATGTTGTAAAACAAAAAATTAGTTTTGCCGTCAAGCAGTTAATTAGTGATAGTCAGCATGGCTTCATGCCTGGTAGATCCACGGTCTCAAACTTAGCAATTTTCTCTGAATTTTGCCTTGCAGCCTTCAATAACCATTCTCAAGTCGATACGGTTTATACGGATTTCTCCAAAGCGTTTGACAAAGTTAGTCATCCAATCCTGATTTCCAAACTAGCCAGACTGGGCTTTCACTCTATATTTTTGTTTTGGATTAAGTCCTACCTTCACTCACGCAATTGCGTAGTTGTTGTTGACAGCTCTCACTCCAGACCTTTCATTGCCTCCTCTGGAGTTCCGCAAGGCAGTATTTTGGGGCCTCTGCTCTTCGTAATTTTTATTAATGACATTTCAGCCTGCTTTCATCATTCCAATTTTCTGCTTTATGCTGATGATCTGAAGGTGTTTACAGCTGTTTCTACTCCTTCTGATTCTGAAAACATTCAGTCTGATCTTAACAATGTTGCTGACTGGTGTCGCAATAATAATCTGCCTTTAAATATTGGTAAATGCTTTCATGTAACCTTTTCTAAGTCTCGTTGCACAATTCCTACTTCATATTATATTGGCGGATCTCGCCTATCTACACGTACTGAGATTTCTGACTTAGGCGCTGTTTTCGACTCGCATTTTTCGTTTACCACTCATATAACCTCTGTAATTGCTAAGTCCTACTCGGTTTTGGCTTTCATTCGGCGTTTTAGCTCTGACTTTACAGACCCCTATACTCTTAAGTTGCTGTTTACGTCTCTTGTACGCCCTAAGCTGGAATATGCTTGTTTTATTTGGAGACCTTATCACGACTGCCATATCAAAAGGCTGGAGCGGGTCCAAAAAATCTTTTTATGGTTTGGCTTGAGGTCTTTGAACTTTTCTGAGCCGATTCCCTCTTACAATGCCAGATGTGCACTCATTAGTCTCCAATCACTACAAAGTAGGAGAACCATTATCTCTCTTACTTTTGTCTATGACATTATTAACGGTATCATTGATTCTCCACGTCTACTCGAGAATATTTGTCTCCACATCCCCCCTAGATTACTTCGTAATTGGGATATGTTTTATACTGATTGCGCCCGGACCCTCTATGCCTCTAACGCTCCTATCTTTAGAGCATTGAAGGAGCTCAATACTATTTCAAATTCTTTATCCATGGACTTTTCTTTGCCTAAGACTGCCTTCAAATCTTTGTTGAGCGTCGTAAGTTTTTGATAGTATTGCTAAGGTCTCTATTTTTAATTACATTTTTAAGTAGTCTGTAAGTACACACATTGTAATCTTGACTATTTTTTCTTAAATAAATAAATAAATAAATAAATATAAGCGAGGTCTTGAGACGCTCCAAGACGACCACCCGCCCTAATAATATCATCTTTGTCGATGAACGGGTTGAGTGGTAATATCTCGCTTCTCCTATCGATTACCTGTCCCTTCTTCAAGTTTACATATTCCTCACCATAATGTTGCTTCTGTTACAGTTTAATCAAGAGCTGAGTGGTTGCCTTGATATCATCGGATGAGACTAGGCACGATTTTTCTTGAAAGGAAGCTTTTGTTTTGGGATGAGTTCTTCGAAAGAATCTTATAATATATGATAATACCCTCAAAGCCCTCGGTAAATCCGAAAACCGGTCGAGAATCTCGATTTCTTTGATATTGCGTAGGCCTGCGCTCTCTTTTTCTCCACGGATATATTATACTCTTTTTCTTGTACTGGCCATTGGGAATTGCCTTCTTGCAGATAAGAAAGTCCCTGCCACCACAAAGAATTGTCGACTAAATCTGATGCCGGTAGTCCTCTGCTTCCCAAGTCTGCTGGATTCGTTTCCGAGTTGACATGGAGCCAGTCCTTGCTGCCGAATAGGTCGATGATTTTTGTTATTCTGAGTGCGACAAATGTTGACCACGAACAGGGTGGCTTCCTTATCCATGCCAAAACGATGGTGGAATCGGTCCATAGATATTGTTTCACTGATCCCACTTTGATGTTTCGGAATTTGATTCCATCATCTCCGCTAACAGTACTGCTCCGCAAAGTTCCAAACCCGGAAGTGAGATGGTCTTCACTGGTGCTACTCTGGTTTTGGCAAGGAGTAGATTCACGAAGATATCATCATTCCTTTTGACTCGCATGTAGACAGCTGCAGCGTATGCCTTTTCCGAAGTATCGCAGAATCCATGTATTTCGACATCATCTTCTGGTGAAAAGTTTACCCATCGTGGTAGCTTTATTTTGTCGATTTCGTGGTATTGATGTCTGAAGTTTTGCCATCGTTCTAATGTATTGGACGAAACTGGCTCATCCCACTCGGTGCCCTCTAACCAGATGTTCTGCATCAAAATTTTGGCCACAATGACCATTGGTGCAACCCATTATAAAATGTCGAAGAGTCTGGCGATGGCGGATAGAATCGCCCGTTTTGTCAAATTTTCACTTTCTTTAGTGACCCTGCTTTAAAGTAAAACAGGTCTGAATGGGCATTCCATCCTATGCCCAATGTCTTAACGGTGGTGGTATCTTCGAATGCCAGAAAGTCCTCGGTCAGCCGATCCGATTGTGGGATGTCGTTGAGAATTTCCTGAACATTCGAAGTCCATTTCCGTAGTGGGAAGCCAGCGGAGAGTAAGACTTGGCGAATCTCATTCCTCGCATTAATGGCCGATAAAGGGTTATGGGTTCTTGAGGCGATGTTCGGTAAACAATCCGTTGGAATTTGACGTGATCATCGCTCATGCAAATTCGGCTATACATCTTTTCGATGTCACTATTGAAAACGTACCGATACAGTCTCCATCGCAGTATAAGTACTGGAAGATCTGATTGTAGTACTGGGCCTGGCAGGAGAACGTCATTTAAACGTGTACCATTTGCCGTTGGGCTTGACGCATTAAAAACGACGCGTACCTTTGTGGTGGTACTCTCCGCCTTTACTACGGTGTGATGGGGCAAAAAGTAAAGGGTGTTTTTTTAGGGGTATAGAACTTCGAATTGAAATAAAATACAAGAAAATCGTTTTAAGGTCCATCAATTTGGCTTTATTGGAAGGATAATGTTATGCCATTAATGTTTAAATATGATTTCGGGCATGTGGCCGCCGCGGCTGGCTCTAATAAAGCCAATTCTACAGGTCCAATTTTCAACCACTTTTTCGAGCATATGGGGCCGTATGTCGGCAATAACGCCACGAATGTTGGCTTCCAATTCCCCTAACGTTTCTGGTTTGTTGGTGTAGACGAGCGACTTCACATATCCCCAAAGAAAATAATCCAATGGTGTCAAATCACACGACCTTGGTGGCCAATTGACAGGTCTATTCCGCGAAATTATGCCCTCATCGAATGTTTCCTTCAATAAATCGATTGTGACGTGCGCTGTGTGGCATGTAGCGCCGTCTTGTTGGAACCACAACTCATCCACATTCATGCCATCCAATTCGGGAACAAAATAGTCGGTTATCATGACTCTATACCGGTCTCCATTAACGGTAGCTGCCTCTCCAGCATTATTGCGGAAGAAGTATGGCCCAATGACTCCACCAGCCCATAGAGCACACCAAACAGTCAGTTTTTGTGGATGTAATGGCGTTTCAAGGGTCTCATGTGGATTCTCTTCACTCCAAATGCGGCAATTTTGCTTGTTGACGTAGCCATTCAACTAAAAATGAGCCTCATCACTGAACAAAATTTTGCGATGAAAATCAGCATCGAAATCAATCTCATTTTCGGCCCATACACCAAAATCACGACGCATTGCATGGTCTCGCGGCTTTAATTCTTGCACAAGC
Organism: Merzomyia westermanni; assembly: GCA_949987695.1. Classification (NCBI taxonomy): domain Eukaryota; kingdom Metazoa; phylum Arthropoda; class Insecta; order Diptera; family Tephritidae; genus Merzomyia; species Merzomyia westermanni. The sequence continues at coordinate 105,595,533 of OX465290.1, read as the reverse complement.
TGGATCTTGTAAGGTCACAAGCCAAGATCTTTGCGCAAAATCTTCCATAAAGTTGACGGACAAAGCTCCAATTGCTGTGCACGGTGGCGAATCGATTCATTCGGGTCCTCTTCAACACTTTGCTCTACAGCGGCAATTGTTTCTTCGGTGCGCACTGTTCGACGTCTCTGCGGATGCGTATTATCACATAGAGTAAACGTAGTGCGAAAACGATCCGTGGTTAACCGAATTAATTGCTCTGATGGACGATTATGTCGACCATAAAATGGACGGAGCTCACGGTAAACTTCGCGAACTGAACCATTATTTTCGAAATAAATTTGCACGATTTGCAAGCGTTGTTCTTTTGTCAACCTGTTCATGATGAAATGGCAAACCAAACTGAACATAAATGACATTAGAGTTGCCAGATTTGACCACAAAATGCCAGTTTTATCTCTATTCGAAAAACAAACCTGTAAAAAAAACACCCTGTAGTTGTCCGCCGAATCGGCTGGTACAATGGCATTAAATTTTCGCATATGCCCTAATGTCTTGCATTCATACAGGACCCTCATATATTCTTTCCCTAATTCCGGGTTTTTTGCTAAATGCGTTTCATTCCGGAAGAATTGCGAACACGCCTGCCTAAGGGAGTTTCCTATATTTATCCTATCTGGGTAGTCCTGTCTGAATGGAAGAGAGACGACATATCTCCCATCCTCTCTACGACTCGTAGTTTCCCTATATAAATCTTCGCAGTACTTGTCATCTGCGTTTGGACTTTTATTTCTGGGCAGATTTTCCAACTCCCAGAATGCTGTAAGCTGTTTGTCCAAAGCAACTTCGCTGTAAAAGGGCATTATGTTTCAGGTTGGATTCGGTGCTCCTATGCGCCCGGTTAATATCCAACCGAACACCGTTTCTTGGGCGAGCAGTGTACTAAGTACATTCTTTTTCAGCCCACTCAATATATTTTGCGGGTATGCATCCCCGCCAAGTATGATATAGACTTCCTCATTGATGTAAAATCTTTTATCTGCCAAAACTAAGTCTGGGAATGACTGCATAGTCGTAGCGTCGATATGGCAGGATGGCAGATTCCCAGTTAGCTTGGCTAGAATTAGCACTGATATTTTTAAGCTGAAGCAAGGGTCCACTGGTGAACGGAGTTCAATATTGGATGCCTATTTGACTTGAGCGGACAAGGCATTAGTGATGCCCGAAACTTGAGCATGCACCCTTTTTGCCAGGAAATTGATTCTGCGTTTGAGTCTTTCTGTCATAAACGAGCACTCTGAACCAGAATCAATCAGTGCTCTTGCTGGGAAGTCTTTGCCATTATGTGCAGTCCCTAGCAGCACACCTGCGCTTGAATGCACATGGCAGGATTTAACATTTCGGTTTACGGCCGAACTAGATTTTTCAGCTTGCCGTCTCTCTTGTGCCTGTTTTGAAGTTGAGGCAGCATTATCAGCATGATACTGATTAGGGCTGGAGGTTGCCTGCGTCTGAAGAGACTCCGCATGCAGGAGCGTATTATGTCGAGAGTGGCACTTGTTGCAGTCGTATGAACTGGTGCACTTCGACACAGTATCTTCTGAGGATAGCCCTTGGTGGATTTGACAAAATTAATTCTCTCCACCGGATCTAATTTAAGAAAACGGGGACAGTTTCGTAATCTGTGGGCATTCGATTTGCACTTTGTGCACAGTAATTTAGTCACATTTGCTTGGCATGTACCAAGCCTTTTTGCAGGGGTTTCGTTGGCATTCCGCGTACTTTGCGGATTTGCGCTTTCGAAGAACTCTCTATGAACCCGGACACTGTTTCGAGTGTCTGGAAGCGGTTGGGCAAACATTTGTCCATATCCTCCCACTTGGATATTTCCACTTTGTGGTCTATGCTTTGCTCCCATAGGCCAAGCGTACTTTCCGGCAATTTCGTCGAACACAAATATGTAATAATTGCATCCCAGTTCGAAGTGTCAATTTTATGACTTCGCAGGGACGAAAGGCAATTATTTATTTCGCGCAGAGAGGTTTTAATCGCGCTACCACACTCACTCTCTTCCTTTTTCAAGTTAAACAAAATTTGGAGTTGCGAGTTCACTAAGATACGCTTGTTTTCGTATCTCCCGCATAAGTTTCTCCAGGCCGTATCAAATCCCTCACTCGTGAGCGGACATTTTTTAACAATATCTTTTGCCTCACCTTGTGTCTTATTGTTCAGATGGAACAATTTCTCCACAGGTGTTAGGCGTTTGTTCAACATATATATGGCTCGTGTTTCCATGGAGCGGCCGTGGCTCGAAAGCACCGCGGTCGAATTGTGATTAAGTTAATGAAATGAGAAAACGAGAATTCTCGTTATAATAAATATGGCCGTTTATTGAATATAATAGTTAATTTGAATTTATGAATATTTTGATGCGATGGGAAATCCTGTGGTGGCGGTGATGAGGTGGTGTCGACTGTCGCTGAAAAAGTAGACGGTTGTCCAATGGAGGGCAACCGTTGAACCTGAAAATTATCCTCCGGGTTTTATGGGGAGGGAACCCACACATGCATGTATATGTGTGCTGACAAAACAAAAATATACATGCATGCACACACAGGTGGGTGGCTTGGTGTTCGTGATTGGAAGGGTGCTAAAAAGGCATTACATTTTTTAGGAATTTAGGCATCTCGCCTAAACAATAGCAAATACTCAAATTAAATTTGAGATACACCAATTTGTAAATTCTTTTCTTGAAGTTTTCGAACAAGATTGATAACTTTGAATGTACGTTTCATAACCCCAAGTTGCCAAGACTACTAAAACCCTATTACTATTCAATTGTGGAGACAATATAAGCCATGCACTTGTGCACGAAGGCATAGAAATCCAGCTATACACCAGTAGCGAGAAATAGTACAAAGATATATCCCGGAGCTGACAACACGGAAATATTGGACCGAAAACTAACATCCCCAACCGTGAGTATTACATATCTCTCCAAATTACCCAATGACCTATAGAAAACCGATTTCGCTTTTTTTCTATGGGTGTATGTGCCGCAACCAGGGCCGTGCACAGGGAACTTTTGGATGCTCAGAGAATATTATGATCTAAGTCTACGAAAATTGCACTTATCACACTTATGAAAAACTGAAAGAAAGTTTACGTAACTTACACGATTCTGCGACGTCCGAAAGGAAAATGACTATACGTCACCTATAGCAGAATCTTGAAAACTACACAGGTATAAGTCCAGTCTTAAGCGCTGTCAAGGAGAAAATGATACAAGTCGAAGCGTGTAGCTGCCTTCTTATGCCGGAGTGGGAGTGTAACTGCATTACGAGATTTCGATATCGAAGAAAGGGGCGTTTTTATTGTTAGATTTCGCCCATTTTAAATAGCGACTTACCGAGAATCGCACTCATCCAAGGAGCCGCTAAGGTGCAACTTCCAGTAAGACCAACATTTGCCATGACTGCGCATAAAGATCAGGGAGAAATTTTTGAGTTTGTCGGAGTGAAGCTGAATTCATCGATGCTCATGCATGGTATGTCATATGTGGCGTTTCAAGAGTTAAGTGGCCAAATGAATTTAAAGTAATGTTTCCGGAAGAAGAAACGTACTCAGAACATGGTACGGAAGGAAGCGTTGCATTAGATTTCATGTGTATTGAATATAAAAGGCTTTGCATAGTTCTATCTTTAAAAATAAAGAAGAAATCACAGAATGTTGACCGGTATATGGAGCTCTAACCGACAAATATACCCATGTGACCCTAATCTTTCTCGAATATTTGAAAACAATCGACAGCTGCTAACCATACAATTCAGCAAGGAATCTTATAAAGACTTGTCGAAAATTTGTTTGAACAACCGCCAAGGAGTAATTATGTGTATTCAAACTTTGTTACTTATAAAAAATACTAAACATATTTTTATTATCAAGAGATATCATACAAACAACCAGAATATCTTTATTAATGATTATCTAAACTAGCTGGACCCGTGCGCTCCTTGCGCAAAAAAAAAACCAAAATGGTTTGAAACCTTTTGTTAGTCCAGGTCCAGGATTTTTCAAACCTTTTTCTCAAATTATAAAAAAAGATTTTCAGCTACACTTGTTGTTCAAAAAAATAACCTTAGCCGGTCCAACACCGGCTACGCGGTCCACAATATTTCTGCACAGAACACATTTCTGCACTTTTCGGTACACCCTAATCTGTGATTACAACAACCACATGAAAATGACAGAAAAATTTAAACTTTAATTGCAAATATCTCTGAACAGACATAAAATATCGAATTTCCGCTTTCGGATTATTGATACGAAGGTTAAAACCCGTCGTTTCATACCTTTCCCGATATTTTTGGACCTATATTAGCAGTTACGTGCTGTCGTATAGAATTACCCAAAAATTATACAAATGCGCAAACAGCTATTTGAAATTCCACCACTTATATTCACATTGAGCCATAAACTTGAGTTGATTGCCAACATCAATATGAATTAACTCAAAAAATGTCCCTTTAACTGGAGTTTATGACCCAGTGTGAACGCAGTCTTATTCACTTATTTTAGCAATGTGTGTAGATGACGCGCTCGCCTTTAATTATTCTAGCACTGTTCAGTCTTACTATTCAACTGTAGATGTCGCGAGGCATATGAATGTCACAGTCACAATAGCGTTGCAGCACAAATTGATTTTTTTGTGCATTCACAATCGTTTATTTTAAAGAATTTATTTTTATAAAATACGCTTAAACAAAAGCACTCCGCTAATTAAAACATGGTTTCGCATGTAGAACTAGCCCCCACCTTTAAAACGATACCTTATTTATTAATATTGGTTCCAAATGAGAGTAGAAAATTAGGAAATAACACAAAAAGACCTTACAGAAATAATATATATGATAAACTAAATTGTATGCCAACCTATGAAAATGACGAGCAAAGCTCGGTCGCCCAGGTATATGGAACAATATATCTATCTCCATTATTTTGTACCGTTACAAACCACCGTTATAGGACCAAAACTATAATACCCTGTGTACTAGTACACGCTGGGTATAAAAATACTAAATGGATAAATTAGCTCACATCCTATTGTGACGATTTCGATGCTTCCTCGATTAATTATCCTAAGTTCGATCACTATAAAGTCAAATGAACACACGCACAGATACTGTAACTAAAAGCTAGCTTTATTTACTAGTAATAAACGCAATACAAATTTAAGAGTTTGGTAAATTCACAGTAGTTCACTGAACAACACTTGAAAATAAACATGATGATGCCTTGCTTGGACACTGCCTTTTATAGCCTAACGGGGTGATACCCCACGCAGCCTTTGGTGCAGGCACTTGGGTTTATATCCCAGTGGCCGAGAAGGGGTCTGATGAGAAGTTGGTGACTTCGAAGCATGTCATCCCATACCATCGCTGTGCATATCGTTGTAATTTTTCTTCTAATATCAATTAATTGAGCACTGCTCAACAACAATTACCGTAACATAAGTTATGCCAGTTTTAGAGAAAATAAGCGTGAACAAAAGAGTTTAAATTTTAAACCAGAAATGTCTTAACAATTAAAAAAACATAAACAATATTTGTATCAGTTGTCAGGATTCGAACCGGCTGTCCTCGTACCAGACTCGTCTGCTCTACCCACTGAGCTACGGCGCAGGCAAAGCTGTGTAGAGAAAACTTCAATTACTTCAATAAGCTTTCAGAAATAAATGAAAGAAATTAAAAAAATTTTAAAAGTTTTTTTAGTTCAGTTTTAAATCTAAACCACAATAAATTGAAAATTGGTGTAGGTAATTGAAAGGTTTTTAATTTATTACAAAAAAGTTTGAAAAATTGTTTAAACCGACGAATGGTTTAAAATTTAAGCTCAACTTTTTAGCTGTGTACCATTTCTCTCAACTGCAACCTGTAAGATACCACGAACAATGCAGCAACTCTGTCCCCATTGCCCGAATTGTTCACCTCCGCTGTTTTTTGAAACTGTAACTTTAATACTTGGAAAGGAACAGAACCATCAAATGACGAGGATTTTACCTTGGGAGTAATCGCTGAAGTAGATGGACGGTTCAGTTGCAACTCCTGAATACAACCTTGTGCAATTTTTGCATCCTGCACTTTTAGTTTTGACGTAACTCGCTCCTCTTGTGCTTCCAATTTCGACGACACTCGCGTATCCAGCTCTTCCAGTTTAGCTGAAATGTGTGTTTTCTAAGCTTCTAGCTGGGATGCTATGCAAGTTTTCTGGTCTTCCAATTTGGTCGATGTCTGAGTCAATACAGCCAATATCATATTTGTGTCCACACTTGCCACTGGATTCGGAGGCTCCTTCTTGAAACATATATTCATCACCTATAATTCATTCCGCTTCTATAGTCTCCCGCAATCGTGACTGTAACACTGATTTATTACCGGTAGTGTTTAATCCGCGTTGTTCCAACTCATGTTTGAGTTGCTGAATCTTTAATTCATCCAGCTTCGCCATGTCGTTGTTATCCTTGAAATAACAAGTATTTATTCAACAATACCACTCCTGACACCAATTGTGACGAATTCGATGATTTCTAAGTTGGCAAAAAATAGTGGCAATTTTGGGCATTTATTGATAAATTTATGGTGTAAATTTCAACATTTTCTCTATAGCTTAGTATTATAAAATTCGTAGGTCAACATTAAAAACTATTTTTGTTTTTAAATAACAAACGCAGTCTAACACAAAACTAAAAATCCCTCACTCGAAAACGGTGCGTTCTGGCTTTGTGTAATAAACTTCAACAAACATAGATAGATTTAGCGCTTGAAGTGGATATCGCAAAAAACTTAGTACTGGAGTTACGACGTTCTCGTTCCAACGAACATGATTTTGAAAAATTGTTCAGAGCTTATGACATGAATATTGAAATCAAATAGACCCGTTTCAAATCTAGTAAAAGTCTGCAAGCATGTAACCTAGATGTTTATTTCAAGATTCCTGTTTTCTATCCGTTTATGTATTGATCATATATCTAATAATGGAAATAGATACTCGATTCACTCAACGTAAAACTATCTTTAAAGGGCATTATTCCCGTTGGCCAGCATCTCAAGCTCCTTTACTTCACGCTTTTCTGCCTCTTTTTTTCGACCGGAAAAGCCGCCTCGCTTCCCTCTTCAACTCGCGGTAGTGCTCACACACTCCTCGTTGCATTCGATCTCAGCGTTGCCTTGTAGGATTCGTCCTTTCTTTTCGTTGCAGCGCGGCACTCTTCATCATCATACCATAAAAATATCGGCACTTGGCTGTATTTTGTTTATTTTTAGGGACTAACTCCTGAGTTTTAATTTAATTGAACATGAGGTATAATCAAATATAATTCGTTGAGATTATTATAATTGTGAAACAAAATTGAATTGAATGGATAATAAAATATGTTCACCTTTGATGATCGAAAACTCATATTTTGTACCTCATACAATTATACTTTACACTAATATTTTTGCTTTTCGCCATTTCAACACATTTTCTTATATCGTGAGATCCAAAAAAATTTAAATATAAAAAATTGATTGAACGTCAATTGAACAAGCTGCTCATAAAAAATTTCTCAACATAATAGCTACCTCACTTCTTTTAACCAATTTTCATATCCTTCAACTAACCATTTAGGTCCAAGTAAATTAATCCCCAAAAAAAAACCTTTTAATTCGCAATATCTTAACGACGTGTTATGAACATTTCCATATTCCGTACCAAAGTTTGCCTTTGTTTAATTTAGACATGTCGTTTACGATGAAATGAGTAAATTTAACTTTAAATTTCAAATTTTTTTTATTGTCATTACAAAATTATATCAAATATGATTTAAAAAAATGTTACAAAAAGGAGTCGAAAACGATTTAAAATCTTATCATAAATCTTTATTAACACTGTCTCCGACAAGACGGTTGGGTGATTTCTCTGTGTTGTGCGCGTGGTTTTTCGTGTTTTCTGGTAGGCATTGAGCAGGTGGCGCCTTTTGATACTCACAAGCTGGTCGTCAACAAGAAGTTCTGACGTTTAGGCTTAAACTTTATTTCTGCCGCTTTGTAATTGTTTTTTATGAGAGGTATGTCACATACACAAACTGCTGCACTCAAGAGGCGCTGAAGTAAAAGTTCTCCCACGCATAAAGCGGTAAAATTGGATGAGAGCTCTGCCTTACCATCAATATTAGCATCACTTCACGAGCTTGAAGAGAAAATTCAGTGCCAAACTGAAAAACTACAGTCTTTTTTTGACTGTCTCTCTACTAAAATAACGGACCTCGAGAACACACTTACAATGAAGATAGACACTGAAATTGCTCCGCTTTCTGCTAAACTGTCAAAGTCTGCTGAGCGAATTGCAGCCTTAGAGGCCATTCAGCAGAGGTGTGATTGTGAAATGCAACAGCTGCGAGTGAACATAGAAAAGATTAAAGAGGTAAAGAAAGAACATTCTCTCGAATTTGACTCGGACGCTGTAGTATTTGGCATACCGTGTGTCTATCCATAGATTTTCACGTACCACAAATAAGAGATATATATCGCACGAATACCAATACCAACAATATTAAAAGCGCTATTGTCTTAAAATTCCACTGTTAACTTGATCGTAACCGCACTCTTAAAACCTTCAGTGACTATAGAAAACGAACTAAGTCAATAGTTTCGCTTGATTCTGTTGGGCTTGAGAGGAAACTGTCCATTTTTGAAAGTTTAGCAGTGGAGAAACGAAAAATTTTACAAGAGGCCATCAAACTGCGTAGGGAAGGGAAACTGGAAGCTGTGGTCACTCTGAGAGGTATGGTACATGTTAGAGCAGTGAAAGGTGAACCTGCTGCACGTGTTGACGATCTATTTAATTATTCTACAAAGTTTTTGTTGATACGATTTTGTTTGTTGTCTTGTTATTCTTTCTTCTTTAGTGTTTAAGCTCACTTTTAGTTTTAAGTATGTTTTGTGATATATTGTTTTTTGTAAAGGTGGTTCTTTTGCTTACTTTATCCATATGTCCAATGTTTTCTATTGAAGTTACCTTTTGTTTATTTGCTATATGTTAGTTGATAGAAGAATGACTGACGACATTGATGATAACATCTTAGCTTTAGTTAACATTTTATGGAAACAACAGCGTGGTCTTAAAATCGTTCAGAAGGATTTTGAACAGTTTAAAGATGGATTATATTAGGTTTGTTTTGTTATCTGTGTGTCTGAAACTGGGTTTCTCAGCGGTAACTCACTTTAATAATTATAACCTTCTCCGTAACGACCGGATTGGTAAAAGAGGCGGGTAGGGATTTACTGCAAGAGCCACATTAACCCTTATGTCAACGACAACATACCTGGGTATGTTTTGCGTTTTCAAAACGCTGTAGCTCTGAACTGGATAATCGGATCGACTTGAAATTTCGTGATATCCTAGCGAAAACTGCTTTACGCCATAGTCCCAATTTTATTTAGGATGGGATCATCCGTTTGGTAGATAAAGCCCATTTACAAAGTTGCACCCTTACGTCAACAGCATACATACCTGGGTATCATGGCTTCTATGGTGTTGCGCGTTGAAAAAACTCTGGATATTCTGCTGTTATTCGCCCTTCTCTCTATTTCTGGCTTGCATAGTTGCTCACTTAGCTGATGGAGAAACATCCTACGGCGGCTTGTATATGACTTCAGGTGAGTGTTGTTGTCAACGTATATTATGTATGCAGCAAACGCAGCAACGTCCACAATATTATAAAAGAAAGCCAAAGGCCATCTATTTGTGCGCCGCTTGGTACTATATTCGGAAAAGCACATGTCCATGCTATCAACTCCACCTTTGGTTTTGTTGTAGTCCAATATAAGCAATGGCTTCTTCTTAGGACCGGACGTTTCTGTTGTATAATGAGAAGTGGACAATAATACAACTGCCTTGTTTTTCTTGGGCATGTACGAGCACATCGTAACGTGAATATAGAACCCAAATATTGACGATTCAGCTTCACGTCCCTTGGGGTTGGCAAATGCTGCTGGCACGAATGTACGCCTTTTGTTGCAAGTACCCAATATAGATAAATTATTGTCTATCATCAAAGATTTTGCCAAGTTGTAGCTAGTGAAAAAGTTGTCACACACAATATTTCTTCCACTTCCATCAAAAAGGTTGATACATAAATCTTTGACTATTCTTTCACCAACGTTTCTTTCACGTTCACCAGACGGTGCCATTCCTGTATACATTTGTTACCCGGGTGTGTTGCTGTTGACGTGCGTAAAAAAGTTCTGCTGTTGACGTAAATGTTAATATGAAACCAATCAGTGAATCAAGCAATGAAGGCGTGGAATTTCTATTTGTAGAATTATCTGGTCGTTTGAATAAAGCTCTGATAGCGTGTGTGTATAACCCCAATAAGTCTGTTTGTGTTAGCCCACTTATCTACGTTTCTTGTTCACTATGAAAACATAGTTATTTGTGGTGACTTTAATATTAACCGTCTGATGCGTGATTCTGTATGTGATTTGTTTTTTGACCAAGTGACAAGTTCAAGCCTTCTTGATTATTTTGTTGTTTCTAATCCTCCCTCTGTTTTACTATTTGACCAAATTTCACACTAGATATACACTTCAATGTTTCTAACGAAGAAAGATACTACACGTACAGATATTTCCACTCGCTCAACTTAAATTAATGGTTCCTAGAGATGGAACATGTAGACTGACATAGCTGTTGGTATTACCCAGATGTTAATTGCAAGCTAGCAATAGGGGAATAGGGCTGTAATAGTGATCACAAAATTACTGCGAAAAGCACTCAAATGTTATCGCAAAAGACATTAAATGCGACTTTCCAATGATATCAAATATGACGAAAAAAATTTAAAAAAATGGTCAAAAATATGATTTATTAATGATTATTCTTGGATAGTCATATTTAGAGTACACTTTTTTCTCGACGGTGTATTAATATTCGATTGGAAACTCTTTTCAAATTTGATCGTTTTTAATCATCTCTAGAATGATATTTAATTACTTTTTGTTCAAAAATTTCAAAAAATGCTGGTTAAAACTGAGAAAATTTTATCTCACATACATCTGTTCAAAATAATTTTTTCTTTTTTTTCGGCTTAAGCCCCAATTTTAATAAAATACATATATTCTAGGTACGTGGTTCATGTCTATCCACAGGTAGAATTCCCATTACAATCCGTTCAGTATTTCGGAGTTTACCGTTTTCATACAGACAGACATACATTTTAAAAATGGTAGAAATGTGCTCTATGACACTCCCTGTATCAAATTCTGTTACTCTTTCAATGAAATCTTCAATGGACAAAACCAACTTTTCGAAAGTTCTGTTTTATTACAGATGAACTGTGTATTTATTAAAAAACATTTGTAGTCAGTTACGCTAGTACTCTGTAAATATGTATTTATAAACATAACCAATTTCATTGTCATTCTACCCCATATTCAAAGTTTCAATCATTGTTGAATTGTACAAGGTTTGGCATTCCGAGACGTTTTTGACACATCTCGGCCTCATGCTCTCCTACGCACTACCATTTGCTTGAAGGTGTTATAAATAATAAATAATATTCTTGATACAAAAAAATTGCAACAACACTGCAACTTTTTTAAGTTTGTATTGTTTTTGTTATGATAAATTAATTTCTGAAAGCGTTAAATTTAATAAGTTGTTATGAAGATTAAATATTATTAACTTTGCAGCCTGTTGCCAGTGACTAGAGGTCTATTCTCCATCATCTCGTACAGAACCACTGATCCCTTGGGAAGTTCATTACTGCTGTTGGCTTGAATGCTTGTATTTAGGCCGAAGGCCTAACTTCACGAAATTTCGGGTCACCCTAATATGACGGACCGTTTTATTCCGGTCGCCCACACCATTGCACATGTATGTGATGACAATGTGTGGGTGCACTTTCCCCTCAAACCCGGAGGACTTTTCCCGGGTGAACGGTTGTCAACTTTGACAGAGTTTCTCTCTTGTTAACCAGCCTACACCAGCCAGCGATCACCGCCACAAGGATTCTTATCATAACAGGTAATTGAACTCCGTGTCAACAAATTCACTCTAATAAACGCACATATTTATCACGATAATTCGTTTTTCTCATTTGGTTTCTTTTTCTGAAAAACCTGTCCGAGATCGACCTCTGTGCGCCCACCCACTGCCGGTCACAGATGCACCCCGGCCGAACATGGTTTTACGACTCCGGAAAACTGAACCAGCACAATTTAATTTACAGCCCACAATCAATTCAATTGAAACTCAATAATTTTCGTGATAGAACAATCAACCTTGCCCGGTGATAATCAATAAATTGACGTGGGGAACTTTTGCCACTCTGCAACAACAACATCATTTTCGTGATACACATCAGGAAAATTCGTGATATTGCCACTTCAACCAAAATAGCCACAGACCAAAGAGCACCAGCTGCAACCACATCAACACAGCAACTACACATCGTGCCTCAAATCAAAGCTGCCGGAAATATATCTTCCCGTAATGCGCCAAACAAATACGGCAGTACGTTGAAACAGCTGACAGCTAAGTAGAATGCGAATGTTTGTGTGCGTAACAACAGATTCGCTGCATACGGCGAAGTAGATTTTCAAAATTTTGACGTGTGACGGATACGTTGACGGTGAAGTACTGTATCTGCTTGGCGCATAAGTGTTTCGTTAGTTCTTGCTCTTTTTTTTTTTTTTTGAACCGTGAAAAGTGTTAATTTTCCTTAAGTGCTATTAATTAGTGAAAACTGTGCAATTGTCCATATCAGATAGACCCCTGTATTCTATCTGGTTTAATCATTGTCAAGGTTTGCTATACACAGCACAAAAAAAGGGTGAACATAACCACTCTGCTTTATTCGTGTCTGTGTTGTTGGTTTTTAGCACTGCACATACCTTTTCTATTTTCCTTCTATTAGAAGGTTAATTTTATTCCTATAGCAATTAATTCTGGAAAATTTACAATAATCGTAGAACTACGCATCGCGTGCGCACTTAAACTAATCCAACAAAATAAAACACTAATTTATACGTGCGGGTGGAGAGTGGTCCCTTTGTCTTTTTTTTGCGTTATTGTTGTTGTTTTAAGCATCAGCAAAAGCAGCTTTCATACGTAAAAAATAAATATATAAAAATAAATTAATACGTTTAATAGTTTGTTTGGTCATTTATTGTGGTTGGAGAACTAGCGTTGCGTGTAACAGTTGCAGCCACCACAGTAGGAACCTTATCCTCAATTTCGCCAAGTCTCTATACTCACATTCGTAAATTACTAAAAATTAATACCTACATCAAAGTAGCAGAGTCAATAGCAGAGTTTGAAACAAATTTTAGCCTTAGTGGTGAGGAGGACCGTACAAAACATACTCTTGCGATTGATCAAGAAGAATTACGGTACGAAAAAAGCATAGGTCAACTTACGCTATATACAGGGTGGCTAATGAAAGCCGCTACCAAAAAAAATTAAATAACTTTTTTTCTATTTAATGAATCTGGTTAATTTTTTTTTATTTTGCAGATTGACTTTTACATTTAACAAAAATGGATAACTGGGACACTGAAACAAGAATTTGGATTGTCCGCCGCTATCACGCACTGGAGTCCGTAGTTTCGGTTCAAAGAGAGTATAGGCGCACGTTTGGCGGCAATCCTCCGAGCGGATGGACCATAATAAGACTTGTAAACAATTTTGCCGAGCATGGGACAGTCAACAGAAGACCTTACCATCGAAACCCTTCAGTTCGAACGGAGGAAACAATCGCTGCTGTAGCTGCTGCCATACAAAACAATCCACGTGTTTCGACAAGAAGCTTATCTGCTCAAATGGGTGTAAGCAGACAGTCATTACAGTCAATTATGCACAAAGATTTGGACTTATTCCCATATAAAATTCAAATGGCCAACAAACTGAACGCTGCAGACTTGCCGATTCGCTTGGAATTTTGCCAGAAGATGCTTCAAATGGTGGAAGAGGATGGAAACATGTTGAACTGTCTTTTCATGTCGACGAGGCCCGTTTCGATTTAAACGGCAACATAAACAAACAAAATTGTCGAATATGGAGTGCGTCCAACCCACAGATACTCCATGAGACGGAATTGCATCCACTTCGTGTCACAGTGTGGTGTGCAGTTTCATCACGCTGCATTGTCGGGCCCTACTTCTTCGAAGAAAACGGTCACACCGTTACGGTTACTGGAGACCGTTACTTGAGCATGTTGAGAGAGTTTTTCTATCCAGAATTACGCCGAATGAGAATTTCTTTCAACTCTGTGTGGTTTCAGCAAGATGGTGCAGCTCCTCATATAGCCCAACCTGTTATGACAGAATTGCGACGAAAATTTCCCAATAAGCTGATATCCAGAAACTCCACATTCCGTTGGCCACCCAGGTCGCCTGACCTTACTGCACCTGACTTTTTCTTGTGGGGTTATTGCAAACCTGAAGTCTTCAAAGCAAAACCAACAAATTTGAATGAACTAAGGCAATCCATTCGAGAAACAATTGCGGCTATTCCTGTCTCAACTCTCCAAGCAGTAATGAACAACTTTTTGGTAGGATGCCGCACATGCATCGACGAGCAGGGGGGGCATTTAAATTCCATTATTTTTAAAACTAATTAAGCTATATTTAATAAAATTTAATGAGCTTTAACATGAATAAAAGAAAAATGAATTCCATACACTGAAAAAAAAATTATTTGAGTTTCTTAATGTAGCAAAATTCATCAGCCACCCTGTATATGCGGTGCCTATCGAAAATTACTCCTAAGGCAGAGAAATATCAGAAAGTGGAAACGAATACCACCACAAACCAGCCTTTTGAGCATAATATTCGCCTTCCTCTGTGCGATAGGAAAATATTCAAGGGCGATTTTTTGTCCTGTCCCACGTTTCGTGACATGTTCACGGCCATCTATATACACAACACCCGTCTAAGTCAGGTTGAGAAACTTTTCCACCTCAGCCAAATAACTCAATGGGAGGCAAAGATCATAGTAAAGAAATGCCCCCTTACAGTCAATTATGCACAAAGATTTGGACTTATTCCCATATAAAATTCAAATGGCCAACAAACTGAACGCTGCAGACTTGCCGATTCGCTTGGAATTTTGCCAGAAGATGCTTCAAATGGTGGAAGAGGATGGAAACATGTTGAACTGTCTTTTCATGTCGACGAGGCCCGTTTCGATTTAAACGGCAACATAAACAAACAAAATTGTCGAATATGGAGTGCGTCCAACCCACAGATACTCCATGAGACGGAATTGCATCCACTTCGTGTCACAGTGTGGTGTGCAGTTTCATCACGCTGCATTGTCGGGCCCTACTTCTTCGAAGAAAACGGTCACACCGTTACGGTTACTGGAGACCGTTACTTGAGCATGTTGAGAGAGTTTTTCTATCCAGAATTACGCCGAATGAGAATTTCTTTCAACTCTGTGTGGTTTCAGCAAGATGGTGCAGCTCCTCATATAGCCCAACCTGTTATGACAGAATTGCGACGAAAATTTCCCAATAAGCTGATATCCAGAAACTCCACATTCCGTTGGCCACCCAGGTCGCCTGACCTTACTGCACCTGACTTTTTCTTGTGGGGTTATTGCAAACCTGAAGTCTTCAAAGCAAAACCAACAAATTTGAATGAACTAAGGCAATCCATTCGAGAAACAATTGCGGCTATTCCTGTCTCAACTCTCCAAGCAGTAATGAACAACTTTTTGGTAGGATGCCGCACATGCATCGACGAGCAGGGGGGGCATTTAAATTCCATTATTTTTAAAACTAATTAAGCTATATTTAATAAAATTTAATGAGCTTTAACATGAATAAAAGAAAAATGAATTCCATACACTGAAAAAAAAATTATTTGAGTTTCTTAATGTAGCAAAATTCATCAGCCACCCTGTATATGCGGTGCCTATCGAAAATTACTCCTAAGGCAGAGAAATATCAGAAAGTGGAAACGAATACCACCACAAACCAGCCTTTTGAGCATAATATTCGCCTTCCTCTGTGCGATAGGAAAATATTCAAGGGCGATTTTTTGTCCTGTCCAACGTTTCGTGACATGTTCACGGCCATCTATATACACAACACCCGTCTAAGTCAGGTTGAGAAACTTTTCCACCTCAGCCAAATAACTCAATGGGAGGCAAAGATCATAGTAAAGAAATGCCCCCTTACAAACGAGGGCTTCGAAACAGCCTGGAAGAACCTGTGCGAAAGATATGAGAATAAACGTATTCTTGTAAGCTCGCAGTTACAAATTTTATTCAGTCTTAAAAAGGTAGAGAGTGAGTGCGGTAGTTCCATAGAAACCTTACATCGTCTTTCATCCCTGAAAAGTCATAAGATTGACGTTTCTAATTGGGATGCAATTATTACATACTTATGTTCGACTAAGCTGCCCGAGATCACGCTGGGTCTAGGGGAAAAGGGTATAGACCATAAAATGGACATATCCAAATGGGAGGATGTGGACAAGTTCCTGTGGGCCGTTTTCAGACACTTGAAACGGTATCACTCTTTATAAGTACTGTCCGAACACGAAACACTCAGATATATGAGAAAAAAAAATAACATCTCGCCTGATGATTCTCATAACTCTTTCCTGCCTCACCACGCCATTGTAAAGACGGAAAGTACCACTACCAAGGTACGTGTCGTTTTCAACGCCTCAAGCCCTACGGCAAACGGCATTAGCTTGAACGATGTACTCCTCCCAGGCGCAGTACTACAATTCGATCTTCCCATACTTACCTTACATTAGCGATTATACAGGTTTGTTTTCAACAGTGACATCGAAAAGATGTAGACATAGACAAATTTGAATGAACGAACATTACACCAAATTTCAAAGAATTGTTTATCGAACCTCACCGTACGAACCTATAAGCCTTTATGAGCTAAAAACCGTAACTTTCGGAGATAATTGCGCTCCATGTTTCGCGATCCGAACGCGCCCACAATTGGCCGCTGATGTAGAAAATACCCACCCAACAGCATGTACCATACTGCGAGATTGCATGTATGTAGATGACGTATTAGCAGGGGTGCATACAATTACATCAACCATTAAAGCCAGAGATGAAATTCGGCAGGTTTTACATTCGGCTGGGTTCCCACTACGGAAATGGACCTCAAATTCTGAGGAAATTCTCAGGAAAATCCCTAAACCGGATTCACTAAGCGAGGACTTCCTGGCCTTTGATGATACTACTTCGGCAAAGGTATTGGGCATACGGTGGAATGCGCATTCAATTTTATTTCAAAGCAGGCGCATTGAAACATAGTGACAACATCACGAAAAGGGAGATTCTATCCGCCATAGCAAAACTTGGTGATCCTTTAGAATGGCTCGCATCTATGGTCATCATTGCAAAAATACTGATGCAGAGTATTTGGTTAGAAGGTACTGATTGGGATGAACCAGTATCACACAATACCTTGGAAAGAGGGAAAACGTTCACCCAACACTACCATGAAATTGACGATATCAGAATCCCGCGATGGGTCCATTTTTCGCCAGAAGACGACATCCACATACATAGATTTTGTGACGCATCCGAAAAACATATGCGGCAACAGTGTACATGCTCGTCAAAAGGGGTGATCACATCTTCGTCAACCTCCTGCTAGCTAAAACCCGTGTATCCCCAGTTAAGACTTTATCGCTTCCACGTTTAGAATTATGTGGACCCGTCCTACTTGCAGAAATCTTGGAATCAATATTCCGGAGCATCAAATTAGGACCAGTGAAAGTACATTTGTGGACGGACTCAACCATCATCCTAGCATGGATATGGAAACCGCCCTGTTCCTAGTCCGCCTTCGTGGCACATCGGATCACGACGATCGTTGACATGGTCGGTAATTAGGGCTGGTTTCACGTGAAGCCTGAATCGAATCAAGCGGATTTAAGTAGTAGATGACTAACTGCGTCGGAATTAGTCAACAGTTTGTTGTGGTGGCAGGGACCTTCTTGGCTGAAAGAAGACAGATCCCAATAGCCACTAAAAGAAACTGATTACAATATCTCCGTAGAGGAAAAAGGAACGCAAGCATACGCGACGACAAAAGCTAATAATACCGATATTTTGGACCGTTTCTGATTTACCCAGGGCTTTTAGAGTGTTATCATTTGTCATGAGATTCTACCGAAGATCCCACCCAAAAACAAAAGCGTCCTTTCAAGTCAAGTCGCACTTAATCTCAGCTGAGAAAATTAAAGCAGCAACTCAAATTTTAATGAGCGGCATCCAATTATTCTCCCTTACAACTGTAGGTTATCTCGTCTGACTGTACTAATGATTCATCGAACCAAAGAATACAGTTATCCTTCCAAAACGGTGGAAGTTTGACTACGCGTGCAGACATTATTTGATTCGGGTCTGCAGTAAGTGGAGGGCTAGTTATCAAATTATGTTGCTGCTCCTCGTTTTTCGACATTTTAAGGTTAGATTTATTACTCCGGTGTGAGACTACCAATTGGAGAACTGTTTCCACTGGTTTTTATTTCTCACCGTCGGGGTCACCAGTTGTAGTGTACGCAAGAAAAGCAGCGGTAAATTAGTAATATATTGCTTTATTATTTGGCGTACTACAAAAGACTAACAAACTAATATTTTACTCATTTAACAAAAGTGTATACTTAATCACGCGTCCGCCTCGTGCCGTTGTCGCAAAAAAAGAGCGAGAGAATTTGCCATCGCATTGGCACAAAAACTGGTTTCAATTGATTTCAGCACAATTTCACCTCATCGACATCAGCTGTTTTCGATGGTTGCCACAATATAATTCGGTATGGAGAAAACCTGCTCATGCTACGCCTGATTCGTACCCAATATTGGATCCCCAACGTAAAAGACATGACAAGGGCCATCATACACAATTGCAAACTTTGCACCATTTTCCGGAAATGGGCTCAGACCCAACTTATGAGCAACCTCCCCCGTGAACGTACTACATTTACCCGTGCGTTCACTAATACCGGAATTGACTTTGCCGGACCTTTTGATATCAAAAATTATCGCGGTAGGGGGTGCCGAATATCCAAAAGTAGGTGTGCCTCTTTGTATGTTTTAGCACAAAAGCGATACATTTAGAAGCTCGTAGGGATCTAACTACCCCATCCTTTTTGGCGGCCTTTTCTCGCTTTATCGCCAGAAGAGGATGCCTCAAAAACCTTTACTCCGACAATTTGTCGGAGCTTCACGATCTTTACGATCAGAATTGAAGGCCTTTCTCGTGGAAACTAGAGATACCATGGTATCCAAGTACAGCCACCAATCAATAACGTGGCCTTTCATTCCCGCCGCCGCCCCACCCCATGGGTGGTCTGTGGGAAGCTGGGGTGAAAAGCTTCAAAAGCCATTTCAAAAAGATAGCATCACCCCATAAATTCACTTTCGAAGAGTTCCACACACTCTTGTGCAGGATTGAGGCGTTCCCGAATTCACGCCCAATTAGTTCAAACGAACCCACCGACCCGGGGCCACTCACTTCAGGCCATTTCTTCACTGGCGGCCATTTGTTGGCTTCACCAGAACCAGATGTGAGTGAGTGTCCTGCCTCCATTATCAATACGTGGCAAAAACTCAAGGTGGAAGTAAAGTGGAAGCATTCCAAACAAAACATAAAAGTAGGCGATCTCGTCCTCAAAGAAGATAACGTCACCCCGAATGAATGGAGGTTAGGTAGAGTTGTCAACGTATACAACGGCGAATATGACCGAGTGCGTATAGTTGACCTCATGACTGAGAAGGGGCTGATCCTACTTCCCGCAGAGGAGACCGATAGTGAGAGGCTAAGAGCCTCATCTTAACTATCGCCAAAAGTCTCTACCTGCCTCGTTAAGTATTAGCCTTATTTCCAGATTTCTCAAGTCAAACTCCCTTAAGAGGATCCCAAGTACGGGCAAGACACCCAAAGAACCTATATTCATGACCCAGGCTTCTCGAGACCCGCATCTCTCTCAGAATGTTCTTCCTCAGAGCTTCAAAACTATTCACCAAACAAAAAAAACCCTTGGGCTCAGTGCATATTAGAATTTTTTTTTATCCCCGGGCTCACAGTCTAGGGTCTCCCTGTGAGGATGTGACTTAAAATTAACACGTCATAATAGCTTCGGTCCTCGGGATCATCGTGTGAGTCTCCCGCTGAGGACTGGAGAGTTGACACTTCTTACAAAACCACACCTCCCCGGGCTCACCAAGTGAGTCTCCCATTGGGGGCGTTACCTAACCGAAGCTCTGAGATCAAATCATGCGTGGGAGAGGTGAGGGCGTGAGGAACGCAGTGGTCAGACCCGGACCAGTCCGTATCTACTCACAAAAAACATACTACCAAGTGCCAACTCTACTCGTTAACTCGTAACGAGGACTACGAGAAAAAGTGAAAAAATTGCACTAGTTAACGCGACGAGGCCAACACGGAACCTATCACCAAGCCGCCCCAGACAAATCTTAATTTATAAATAACTTAAACACCAAATTAAGTTGTGCCAAAATATTGGAAAGCAAACTTAAGTTATTCGGAATAAATAGGAATTGTTTCAAACATATTGGACAACCAACTAAATTTTTTCACTATACATAGGAAAAACCACTTAAGTTGTTCCCAATGTAGGGAAAACCAAATTAAGTTGATCCAAATGTAGGGGGAAAACAACTGAAGTGTTTCAAAACAAAATCGAGGGAAACAACTTAAATGTCCGCAAGTGTTGAGGAAAAACAACTTAAGTTGCTCAAAATAAATGGGAACAACAACTTAAATTGTCCCGAACGTATTGGAAAGCCAACTGTAGTGTTTCAAAATGAATCAGGAAAAGCAACTGAAGTTGTTCCACATGTAGGGAAAAATAACTTAAGTGTGTTAAATACAAAAGTAACGTCGGTTATTAAAAATATCTTCCAATTATTAAAAATAGCCCAACTCTACTCGTTAGCCCATAGCGAGCATCATAGAATTTATAAAAACCTAACGCAGATGGGCGCACCCGTCTGCCACAGAAGCAATGCACCCGTTACATCGTAACTAGGCCCAGACAATTTTGTATTGCAGATTGCAAACACCGGCTGGAACGTTGCCATTTCAAGGCGCAGACCACGGCAATAAAAATATTCCAGCTTTACAAAAAATACAGGAAACTAGTGCAAAATGCGACCTTTAATGCTGCAAGCACATGAGCGTTCCGTAACGCAAATAAATTTTAATCATGAGGGTGATTTGCTATTTTCATGTTCAAAAGCCATATGATGGACATCAAATCAAGGTGCAGTGTGGTGTATAAATGTTGATTTGACTACATCTAAACGAAAATATGGGATGTAGAACATGGTGTTGTGATTGCATCCATACCTACCAAATCATCTGTGCGTATATGTACTTTCAGTTATTCGGGCAATCAAGCAGCTAACTTCACTGACAAGGCTAGGGGACAAACTTTAGAATTGTGCCTAATTGATGTACGTACAGCTGATGACAGAACAAAGTCCTATTTTACGTTTGCAAATCACATCTATGCTGTGGAGACCATTGTATGAAACAATTATAACAGGTCGCGATAATGGCCAAATTTCTATTTGGGATATATGTAAGAGGGGTCGTGAGATTAATTCAGTAAATGATCATACAGCTTGTATAAATGGTACGCAAATGAACAAAGGTGGCACAACTTTCGTTACAGCTTCCAAAGATACATCAGCGAAGTTATTTGATTCGGAATCGTTGATTTGTCTGAAGACGTACAAAACAGAAAGACCTGTAAATTCGGCTTCAAGTAGCCCGATTATGGATCACGTTGTATTGGGCGGTGGACAAGAAGGTATGGTGGTGACTACAATATCAACCTAAGCTAGCAAATTCGATTATCGTTTCCTCCCTTTAATATATGAAGAAGAATTTGCACGTTTGAAAGGACATTTCGGTCCCATAAACAATTTAGCCTTCCATCCGGTCGGAAAAAGTTATGCTTCAGGTGGAGAAATATATTCGAGTAGTTGCATATGATTATTAAAGTCGCCCTTTAAAAAAAAAACTTCGTTTCATTCTCGTATATTTCTTTAAATTGATTTTACTAGATACTTGCAAACATTATAATTTGCTTATCCACTTCACTTTTACATAAATGCAATTACAATACGAAGTTTATACAGGGTGGCGCAAAAGTAATCCTCCTATCAGAAAATGCTATAAATTTTGCGATTGGCCCCTAAAGTCAGTTCTGTTTTGACATTTGTGTAGTAAACACATGCGAAATATACGTTAATAAACAATGTTACGCTACAGAGCAATGATCAACGAGTTCTTTTTGCCGCAACTTGATGAATTGGGATTGGAAAACATGTGGTTCCAACAAGACGGTGCAACAGCACACACTGCACGTGCCACAACCGATATGCTGAACATCGGAAGCTTACTTTTGCGCCACCTTGTATTTGACATCCCATTGGTTGACTGTTCATTTATTATTTTAGTTACATCAGCGTTATCAAATATTAGTGGACTAACTAAATTAAGTTTAGCCAAAGTTAAAGAAGTTATGACATTTTGCAATTCCATGATTATTATTCTGTTTTTGGCCAAGATTAATTCCAATACATTTTGTGTGGCTACTAGTGATTTATCCTGAGAAGAAATGATTTTGTTTAATGTTTGAGTTATTTCCAAAATTTGTTGTTGAATATTGGTTCTTAGTAGTGATTCAATGTGCGTTACATCTTCTAATTTTTGAACCAAATTTTTTAGAAAGTTCTTTAGTCTCGTCATTCAATATGGAGTAGAGGCTCAGGTTAGTAAAGTGTGGCAAGTAACCGTAATGTTCCCATATTATTGCCTCTTCATCCAAAATTAGTATGTAATTAGAGTTAGTGTAGTCTATCAGCTTCTCCGCTAAAGCCGTCGTTGTTAGGAATGCCAATATTGGTAACCGACAAAGAGAGAGGGCTTTGAGTAGCCTGTCTACTCTGTTTTTCCTTAAAACCATAAAACCGAAAGGGGGACTATTTGTACAAACATCAAGGGGGCTCAAGGTTGTCCTTGTGGACCCTCCTTCTCCCTATTAGAACGGTGGTACCTAGGTCTTTTTCGACCTTTTTTTCCACATATAATTCAGAAAGTTTGTTTCCCAATCGTCTATTACCCTTTACCAAGACCGTGCCACCAACGTTATATGATTTACATTGGCGATTTTTATTGTGATATTCGAGATTGGAAGCTTGAGTTTTCTCGATACTATTTCGGACTGATTTTGTGATTCCACCTGAATGGTTATAAAGAATATCTATTAGTTTCTTATTTGTCACTGAATGAGTGGACTTGTTGTATTCTATAGTAGCAAGCAGAATTAGATCAACAGTCGCACTTAGATTCTTCTTCAACTTCAAGCACCTTGCTATTTCGGCTAGTGTGCTACGAAAGCGCTCAACCTGACCGTTAGAGGTACTGTGTAGTGGCGGAGCGTTAACCATCTACACATCATTATAGTCAATCAGTATTGATTTCAGTGTGTGAGAGTTAAGCGATTTTTCGTTATCGCAATACAATACCTAACATTAGGGAAAATATTTAGAAACTGCAACATTGATGGCTCTGCTATGATCTACTATGGTTCTAGACGCAATTTTCTGCACAACAGCAAATTTAGAAAACTTTTCAACGCATGTTAGGAAATACTTTTAGTCTGTTGAAAAAATATCAACATGTAAAAACTATCCCGCAAAATATAGGATCGGTGTTGCAGCAACAACATGCCTCTTTAGATGTCGTTCATAAAAAAAGACTGCCAATATTTGCCTAACATCTTCCTGAGCAGCTCTGTGGGCTCTATTATGTTCTGCAATTATTATCTCCTGCTGAGCGTTCTGATCGAATATACCTGTAACCATTTTTTCGGTATGACAAGACCTAACATTGACGAGACCTAACAAGCGGTGCTGAATCATTGCCAGAACATGTAGGCTACAGTGTATCGCATTCACCACTCCATCATTAATAACTTCTTGCAATATCTCAAAAAGTGATTCCATGTCATGGAACGAAATGATGTGTCTAGGTTTTGAACTGAATACAATAAAAGTTTGCTTTTAAGTAGTTGTCCCTTCCTGAATAATAATTTGACTTCTGAAACAATTAATCGGCTTATCCACCGTTTCAATAGTATAAGTTAATGACTCTTCGCTATGAATGGTGGCACAATTGGAGCTTACCTCCATACCGTATTGTATCATGGCTACATGCTGTCTTGACAACGCGTCAGCCACATAATTTTCTTTTCCTAGCTTGTAATAAATTTTTGCATTATAACTCTCTATTAGGGATTTCCAACGTTTAATTTTTACGTTCGGATTTTTGTCAGAAGCCACGTAAGATAATGGCTGGTGATCAGTAAAAATATTTATCTGACTTACGCCATAAAGATAATTCCTCAAAGAATTCCAAGCCCCGACAATGGCCAAAAATTCCCTTTCGTTGGTTTGCAAGGTGCTCCTCTCTATGTCTCAGTGTTCTTGATGATGCATCTGTTGTTAAATCAAAAGATGATTCCAGGATCTCCTTTAAAGTTGTGAATGCCTGTGTATGGCTTCGGGGTTTAATTGTATTAGTTTCTTTTTGGATTGAGTAGCACTTATCTTGCCATTCTCTCCTAATAAAACATCTGTAATACCTGGCTAGACCCAGGAATGACGGAGGCTGTTCGTAGTTCTTTATAGAACTTACTTTCTCAGGACTTGTCTTTACGCCGTTTCGTGATACCATGAATCCAAGAACTCCACTTCGGCTTTACAAAATTTAGACTTTTCCGCCTATACTGTCATATTTGCATCACAAAGGCTGCGCAAAACCCATTCTGTCCCTAACATGGTCTTTTGCAAAGATTTGAAAATATTATTACATCATCAACGTAAACATGGCATGCCTTTCCGATTTGTTCTCTTAGCACATCGTCTATTGCTCTTTGAAATATACTGGGGGCATTTTTCAAGCCGAATGACAAACGATAAAATTCATATTTACCATTATTACCACAGTAGGCTGTCTTCTCTCTATCCCCGTCCATCAACTCAATCTGATGAAAACCGGACTTAAGGTCAATAGTAGAGAAATATTGCAACAGTGACTTCATTTAGTTTCCTGAAATCAATCACTAACCGTTTTTTCTTGTTACCTAATTCATTTCCTCCATTTTTATCAACAACCTAAATTGCGTTATTGTAAGGGGATCTTCATGGCCGTATAATGCCATTAGCAAGAAGGTCAGCAATTTCATTGCGGATAAAGCTAGTTACACCCATAGGGTATGGGTATAATTTTGAGTAAATTGGTTCATTTTCAGATTTTTCTTTGTAGTTCCCATCAATTAACTCTTCTTGATGAAGTTTGTTAATTCTTTGAAATTTTTGACCTGTTACTCTCTTCGATTTCGGCGGACGTTTTTGCGGCGAAGGATTATTATTGTATCCTTGATAAAATTTTTGCGATTGCGGACGCTAATTTTGGTTCTGACATTGAATCGACACCGAAGGGTCTACCTCCATAAGAGTAGGTTGATTATTTTTAGGATTCTCATTCTTTTTTAAAATTCTTTGCTCAAAATGTGGATTCCTAACCTTTTGATCATTGTTGTTAAAATTTATCTTTTTCATTTTATTTTGGTCTTCGCGAAGCCATATATTTTTCGGTTTGGACTTAATTTCTTGAGTCCAAGCCAAAGCACTGGGTAAGTCCTGAGGACGTGATGCAAATAATATATCAGACAACGGCCTTCTCAGCCCAGAAATAAAGACTCCTAGAGCATTTTTGCGCAAATAGTTCCTGCCAATGGATTGGCATGCGTCATTATAATTTTATTTGTCAACAAAGTTAATTTCTTTTCGACCTTATCGAAATAGTCGAGTACACTAGAGTTACCCTGACGACACGTGGAGAGCTCTTGCTCTATTAAGTAAATGGGACGTTTGTCAGCGTAGGTAAAATCAAGGCAAGCCATAATGGCATCACAGTTTAGAACAGTAATAAATGACGCTAGAACAGCATCAGCTGCCCCTTTATTTTATTTCATATATTTCCTACAGTCTGATAGTGTATTGAGCTACCTTGGTAGTTTTTGAAAACTTAATGAGCCGTATGAGCAGCCTTTCGCCAGGAAACATAGGTGCCGACTTTTCCTTCAAATTCTGGAAGGCATTTTACTAAATCTAAGGGTTCTTCACATTTTGTGTTTGAAATTACCCTAACCGGATCACAAACAACAGGTGTTGACGTTGTTGAAACGGTGGCTAACTGTTTAGTTAGCTCTGCCAACTTTTGATCAAAGGTTTCCCTTCAAGTGCCGAAACCACACCAGTTTAACAATAGCTGTTATTTGATCAGCGTTCATTTTGCCAATAGCTTATTTTTTGAATTGATTTTCCAAATCAAAAATATCATTATTCATAAATTTTGCCAAAGTTTTTTTCCTCCTTTATAAAAAATGATCGAACCAAGGACACCATCTTTTCTTCTCAACAATCTCTTTGCAACACTATTCTCTTACTATGGGTTCACAAACAGCTTTATTTAATTTAATTTCACAATATTACAACTTCTTTGGCCGTTTTTATACCTAGTAGTGCTACGCACATAAGGTATATTAACTTTAGTGGCCTAACGGCAGTACGTAACGGCATAAACGGATCGAGATAGATATTGACCTATGTATATCAAAATGTTCAGGACGAAAAGAGAAATTGATTAAGCCATGTCCGTCCGTCCGTCCGTCTGTGAACACGATAACTTGAGTAAATTTTGATATCTTGATGATGCGGGTTCGTTGGCACTCATCTCCGAGCGCTATTTAAAATGGGCGAAATCGGATGATAGCCACGCCCACTTTTTATATATATAATATTTTCGAAAACACAAAAAAAGTGATTATTCAGTACATAATACACCTATAAGGATACAATTTGGTGAATACATTGAGGTTGAGGCATAAAATAAATTTTTCAAGAAATTTTTGAAAATGGGAGTGGCACCGCCCACTTTTTATTAAGTCAAATTTGGAAATAATATTAATCATAAATCAAAAACCGTTCAAGATATCGAAAAGAACTTCAGCACGCAGGTTACCAGGTATGCAAGGAATGTTCCAGGAGGAAATGGGCGGGATCGGTTAAGGTCTACGCCCACTTTTATATGAAAGATTTTAAAGAGGCTCGTAGATATACAGGGTGGCTGATGAATTTTGCTACATTAAGAAACTCAAATAATTTTTTTTTTCAGTGTGTGGAATTCATTTTTCTTTTATTCATGTTAAAGCTCATTAAATTTTATTAAATATAGCTTAATTAGTTTTAAAAATAATGGAATTTAAATGCCCCCGCTGCTCGTCGATGCATGTGCGGCATCTTACCAAAAAGTTGTTCATTACTGCTTGGAGAGTTGAGACAGGAATAGCCGCAATTGTTTCTCGAATGGATTGCCTTAGTTCATTCAAATTTGTTGGTTTTGCTTTGAAGACTTCCTGTTTGCAATAACCCCACAAGAAAAAGTCAGGTGCAGTAAGGTCAGGCGACCTGGGTGGCCAACGGAATGTGGAGTTTCTGGATATCAGCTTATTGGGAAATTTTCGTCGCAATTCTGTCATAACAGGTTGGGCTATATGAGGAGCTGCACCATCTTGCTGAAACCACACAGAGTTAAAAGAAATTCTCATTCGGCGTAATTCTGGATAGAAAAACTCTCTCAACATGCTCAAGTAACGGTCTCCAGTAACCGTAACGGTGTGACCGTTTTCTTCGAAGAAGTAGGGCCCGACAATGCAGCGTGATGAAACTGCACACCACACTGTGACACGAAGTGGATGCAATTCCGTCTCATGGAGTATCTGTGGGTTGGAAGCACTCCATATTCGACAATTTTGTTTGTTTATGTTGCCGTTTAAATCGAAATGGGCCTCGTCAGACATGAAAAGACAGTTCAACATGTTTCCATCCTCTTCCACCATTTGAAGCATCTTCTGGCAAAATTCCAAGCGAATCGGCAAGTCTGCAGCGTTCATTTTGTTGGCCATTTGAATTTTATATGGGAATAAATAAAATAAAATAAATAAATCTTTGTGCATAATTGACTGTAATGACTGTCTGCTTACACCCATTTGAGCAGATACGCTTCTTGTCGAAACACGTGGATTGTTTTGTATGGCAGCAGCTACAGCAGCGATTGTTTCCTCCGTTCGAACTGAAGGGTTTCGATGGTAAGGTCTTCTGTTGACTGTCCCATGCTCGGCAAAATTGTTTACAAGTCTTATTATGGTCCATCTGCTCGGAGGATTGCCGCCAAACGTGCGCCTATACTCTCTTTGAACCGAAACTACGGACTCCAGTGCGTGATAGCGGCGGACAATCCAAATTCTTGTTTCAGTGTCCCAGTTATCCATTTTTGTTAAACGTAAAAGTCAATCTGCAAAATAATAAAAAAAATTAACCAGATTCATTAAATAGAAAAAAAGTTATTTAATTTTTTTTTGGTAGCGGCTTTCATTAGCCACCCTGTATTAAATAGGCAATCATTTTGCGTAAAATAGCTTTGCATCATTTATATTTCACTTTTAAAGTTTCCGTAAACAAAGAAATCCAAAAACTTAAAATTTTCGAAAATGGGCGTGGTCCCGCCCCTTTTATAGTGGACTATTCCACAAAACTTTTTATGCCATAACTCCACCAAAAATTCACTTGTCGAAACGAAATTTGGTGATAATGTTCTATATATAAAGGTAACTGTTTATATCGATCAGATTTTGCACACGTAATAACCTTTTCAAGAAAATTTTTTGTCAATTTTGAAGAAGTAGGCGTGGCGCCTATTTCTGCTATTTTCAAAGGCAATCGCTTATAATTTAAACTTGATATTTCAATGAAAATTGATCAGCGGCTTCTTAGTAGTATGTATTATACTCCTGCCAAAAATTAGCCAAATCGGAAAACACAAAAGCAAAATATTCGGGCACGTATTAATAGCCCACTGCAATAGCGAAGTTATATATCTTTTTTGATTTTCATATCTTCATAAACATTAAATGTATCTAAGTATGAGAAGAAAAAGAGAAAAGTTTACTTAAATGATCAGCACGATGAGCGGAGTCGATTTAGCCATGTCCGTCTCTTCGTCCGTCTGTCTGTCTGTCCGTCTGTCTATTTGAACGCAAACTAGTCTCTCAGTTTTACAAAAGAATGCTGAAATTCGTTGTTTGCTTTCGCCATTTTATAATAAACTAGCAAACCCGGTGTACGTTGTTTTGACGTTTTAATACATAGAACACATCTATATATAAAATGTCATTAACTTGAACTAAATAAACTCCTAACTATACCGAACTGCAGCTTTATATAACCTGGGGGCTTTTCCAAAAGCTATATACAGTCTGTGTCGTGCCCAGCGAACTCCTGAGCCTATCGTGAAAGTTCAAGAGCAAAACAAAACACAAAATATGTGGGCGTGGCACCGCCCACTTTTAAAAAATTATGTAGATATTGACTAAGTGACACATATATCCAAATTTCATTAATTTAGACCAAAAAAGTTCGGAGTTATTACGAATTGAAACTTTATATAGCCTGAGGACGTGGCTCCGCCTACTTTTCCAAAACTATATACTGTCTATGCTGTACCCAAGTATATATTGTGAAAATTTCATAAAGATCGGTTGAGTTCTTTGGCGCCTATAAAAGACACCCTTTTTATACCTTTCATGAACATGAAATGGTATATTAACTTTGGTGCGATGTTTGTAACGTTTAGAAATATAAGAGATAGACCCACCATTAAGTATACCAAATTGATCAGGACGATGAACTGAGTTGATACAGCCATGCCCGTCTGTCCGTCCGTCCGTCTGTTTTAACGCAAACTAGTCCTCAATTTTTGAGATATCTCGATGAAATTTGTCACACGGATGTATTTTTGTATTATATTAGACATTTGTCGGATCCGGTATAATCGGGTCACTATAGCATATACCTCCCATACAACCGATCGTTCAGATAAGGGGATTATGGCCATTTATCCCTCAGTTTGAAATATTAAAACTTGAAACTTGGTGAGATATTTGCTTATGGATGGTAATAGAAAATTAAATGTATTGCTGACAAAATTTTCGAGAACTTTAAACAATGCGTATTTAAGTTTGCACGTATTCATGAAAGGTATAAAGCCTTCGGCACAGCCGAAGACATCTATCTATTTTTCTTACGCACACAAGGTATATTACTTCATTCGGCATAAACGAATCGAGATATATATTTATTAATGTACTCGTATATCAAAACGTTCAGGATGAAAAGTAAAATATCCGGGCAAGTAGGTAATAGCCCACTTCAAAAGCGAAGTTGTATATCTTTTTTGATCTTCATACCTTTCATGAACATGAAATGTTTGTACGTATGAGAAGAAAAAGAGATAGTCCCATCAAAAAGTAGACTGAAGTGATCAGGAGGATAAGCTGAAATTAAAATAAAATCTTAATTACATTTTTCTTATCACTCTACTTACAAACAATTCATTTTAAATTACAGAGGTTTTTCTTTTCTCGAATTTCTTCGCTGTTCCTGTATGTGGGTTTTTTCCTAGCTAGTCCTGGTTCCGGATCTGCTACTTTTATTTTATGGAGGCCATGCGCGCGCTCCCATGGCTGGATTACAAATCTAAATCTTAACTTAATGTTGGTCCTATAAATAACTTAAATCTAGCCTACCCAATGTACCACATCGATGTTATTGTTGCTGTTGTTGTTGCGGAGGTCACTGTTATTCCAAGTGCGGAATGGTTGTTTGTTATTTCAATGCTGCCGCTCAGCCTGCGGTATAAAATCAGTGTTTATTATCGCAAGTGCTCATTTTACAATACCTCGATGTGTGGTCAGATCAAGAAAATATTATTTGCCTTTGACATGGCCAGCATTTGAAGATGTTGTTTACTTAAAAGTATTCTGCTGACAATATCTCGGCTTAACTTATATATGTATGTACTCGATTGAATTGAGGACATTATCATCGTAATCACTATATTGTTCTCTAAATAAAGAATAAAAGTCAGTATTGTATTTTTGTTATTAAAATCTACACTAGGTTTAAGTGAGTTATTACCTTTTAGGCAAGAAATTATATTTCCTTGTGCTTCTGTCATTTGTACCAACTTATGACTGAGGGAAATTTTTTATAGAATTCATCAATGTCTGTTCTAAGCTAGCGTGTTTAAAAGCAAACTCCACTTGAAACACTTGTCAAATCTCTTATAAATTTTCTAACCCAAACCCATTTAAAATCCTAAATTCATAATGTGTTTAAGTTGGGCTTGCATATATTTTAATAACTGTTGGCAATGATGGTCGTGTACGTCATTTCTTTCCCTTTTGTTTTTATACTCTTATCGAAAAAATGGCAACATTTTTGCTTGTCAACGTTTTTAACAATAAGAAATTGTGAAAAATGTATACATATTATTCTCAGAAATGGAAAAAGGAATAGCAAACGAGTGGTTTGGAGCCCTGCAACTGATGAAGCGTTCATGTGAAAGGAAAAATCCAACGAGTTACGAGGTTCTCGAAAAAATTCGCATGTATCAGAAATGGCGCAGTCATTGGCAGATTGTGTTGGTGGTATACGCCCCATCGATGTGAAATATAAAATTCACAATTTACAATGAAATATAAGTAAGAAATATGATATATTGGTAGTAAGTGTTCATTTAAATGGAGTCAATTCTTTTTTACAGCAAATGTAAGGAAACGCAAGGAACAGGGTGTTTTTAGGCTTCTTGGAAGCATTTCGATTGATTTCATGGCATAATAGGAAGCAATCGAATAAATAATGTTGACGCTGTCGTTGTAGATAGTATACGAGGTAGCTTTTTTAATATAATTGTTTATTTACTTCAATATAAATTAATATACAAACAAATTAACACAGCCATCTCTCAGTCAGTAACATCGCCAAATTCACAATCACACTCCTCACGAGCATCTGTTTCTTACACACCTATTTCGCAATCGTCGTCTCCAACTTCAAGCGAAGTCTCTACACTTGTAAAAAAGACACAAAATCAGAAAACAAATGAGTTGACCGTAACTATTAAAACAGCTATGGCAGAAACCAATAAATTGACCGCAGATCTAATTGAAATTGAAAGGCAAAAGGTATCTGCAATCGAAATGTTGTCCCAAAGCGTCATTAACTTTTTGGCTCGAAGTTAATTGATAAATTTAATTTTATTTATATTTATTTAAACTTCTTGTTTTGCCGGCTCAAGGTCAATTTGATCGAGTTTGATACTCGCGTCACACAAGGTAGACGTGAATATAAATGTTTACCCTGAAGACGGTTACCGATGAGTAACCGAAATATATTGGATAAAGAAAAAACACCTGTGTTTTATTTTTTCGATCAAATTGACCTTGAGCCGGCAAAACAAGAAGTTTAGTTAAATAAAGGTCGCTAGAGCACTCAATTATATTTATTTAAACTATACCATTCTTAAATATAAGTTATCATAACGGACACGCTAATGTCCCAACCTGTGCCGCCCTTTACAAGTTATCGAAAGTTTCTTCCCACAGATGTCATTAACCAAATATCATAGCTGTCTTCCTAGCCTTCGCCCAGGTCAATCACATTCAGCCAAATTACGACAGCACGCCACCTCCTGCAATTAGCTGGATCAGCAGAAATGCGATCACACGGCATGATCGCATATCGTTGTTGCCACACATCGCGGTGTCAACAAAACAATAGCTATTGCTATCGACTGTGGTCATTGCGCTATGACAACATCACAAGCGCCACAATTCTCTTCACCATGCATCTGCAAAAGCAGCTATTACAACATCAACAAGTAAACATCGTTCGCGCGAAGATCGTGTCAATGTCGCTAACCGCCAGCAGAGCAGCAGCAGCGTTATCCAACGTCGTAGATTAGGTGGGCAGTTAGGGTAACTATTAAGTTCAGTTTTTAATGGAACTCAATAAAGAACACGTGCCATAAAACAAAACTGGCGCCCAACGTGGGGCACGCGGCAAAAAAGAATAAAAGTTAAGTTTAATTTTTCTTTGATTAACGGCAACCAACGGCCTGCATACGAGTGGTCTTAACAATACAAGACAAATGAAGAGTCTCAGCAATCAACAATCAACAAGCAGCAAACCTAATCAAGAATTAGGAATTTAAGTTAGAGTGTTTAAGAAAAGTAATAAGAATTACGAAAACTGTGGAAACAATTTTTTTATAAAAAAAAAAGTTGAAATCTTTTAAGTTCAAAGAGAAAATTTTTTTTTATAAAAGAGATAAATAAGAAATATATGGTGAAGAATTAAATTTCAAAGGAAAACAACACGTAATACTACAGGGCCAATGGAAGGGTAAGTGAAGTGCTAAAGCGATTGTTGGTTCTTAGTCTAGTAGAGCAAAAGAAATTAAATTTTTCCGGCGCATGTGTGAAGAGGTGCTTAACAATCTGTTTAATCGGTTGAGATGAGAAGGCGCTAGGGAAGAGAAAAAGGTCATGGACACACAACAAGTGAGCGAGCTCAGCAGAGCTGAGCTGGACAGGGCACTAACCGCGCAAAAATTGGAATTTGAAAGGAGGATAACTCTTATCCAAAATCAGGTGGCCCTGACAAAACCCAAAATAGAAAAGTTCTCTAAGGTTATAATAAACCCGTTGGTGACGTGTGATATCACACTGGACGCCATAAAGACTCTTCCAGAGTTTTTTGGCCATCCAGGGACATACGTATCTTGGCGTGAAGCTTCGCATAACGCGTACGAGCTATTTAAAAGATACGATGGTAGTGAACGACACTACCAAGCGGTAACAATCCTTAGGAATAAAGTGCGAGGCGCTGCAGATGCAGTCCTTTCGTCCTTTAGCACTGTCCTAAACTTTAACGCTATAATATCCCGTCTCGACTTCACTTACGCGGACAAACGTCCGATATTTCTAATTGAGCAAGAATTGTCCACTTTGAGAGAGGGTTCGATGTCCTGTCTGGAGTTTTACGATGAGGTTGAGAAAAAGCTAACGTTGTTAGCCAACAAAACAATTATGTCCTACGATGGCGGCGTAGCGGACACCATCAACGAAAAATATAGGGCTGTTTATATCAGGCTTGAGAAAGCCTTTATGCGATATCCTGTTTGCGTCACGGCCAGCAGATCTGCCATCCGCCTTGGCCTTGGCGCAGGAGGTGGACGCTAATAATAAACGTTATGTTTTCGCGACTAATTTCGCGAATCGGTCTCAAGAAAGCTCGAACGTTAGGAAACCCAACGGGCCACAGAATGCTAATAATCAAAAATCATTTAACCAAAAGCCCGCCATGGGTCAAAAGAATCCGCACTATTCAGTGGGTAAACAAGGCAACCCGTCTACACAAAACTCCAGCGGTAACCATAGGCCATTTATTAGTGGTAACAGTTCGGGTCAAAGGCGCGTTGAAATAATGGAAGTGGACCCTTCCATATCCCAGTTTAGGCACCAATCTAACAGTCCCGGCCAGGACCAGAACAATAGGTCACAAGTTTATTTACAGAAGCGGCCAGCAAATTCAGGCCGTTACACCGGACCTAAGATGCAACGTGTTAATCACCTGGGAGATGAATTAGATACCGAAACAAAATATGAAAAGGAAGCCGAACAGGCAGCAGACAGTATCGAGAATGACGAGATTAATTTTTTAGAGCAAAGTCCCACCTGCCTCGGATTCTAAGGTCAATAGGGGGGAAAGACGTCAAACTCCTTGTCGACACAGGGGCGTCAAGAAGCTACATCAAGCCCTTACCTGGACTAGTGGGAATAAAACCAGTAAGAAGACCATTTTCGGTGAAATCTATTCACGGGGTTACCCCCATTAAACACAAGTGCAAAGTAAATATTTTTGGAGTGGTAGCGGATTTTTTTCTACTGCCGAATCTTACATCATTCGACGGCGTAACCGGTCTGGACTTGTTAAACAGGGTGCACGCGTTCATCGATTTTAAAACAAATACAATCGAGCATGACTTCGGAAAGAAACAATTCTATTCATCACGAACCAAGATATAAATCACCTACAATCGCAAGTTAAATCGGTTCCAAAAAGTGTGGTAGAGGCCTTCGTAGATGTTATTAGTAACGTGAATGGAGTATTCGCAGACCCCAACGAGGCCCTTCCGTATAATACAAAAGTAGTGGCAACCATACGCACTATAAATGAGGACCCAGTTTACTCCAGGTTATACCCATACCAATTGAGTGTTTCAGACTTTGTGAACAAAGAAATTCAGGACCTTCTATCCAACGGCATTATCCGGCCGTCTAGATCACCATATAACAATCCTATATGGGTAGTTAAGAAAAAGGGCATCGATGAGAACGGCCAAGAAAAAAAGCGATTGGTCATATACTTTCGTAAATTAAACGAAAAGACCATCAGCGACAAATACCCTACTCCTGACATAACAGAGATATTGTCGAATCTTGGTGGAGGCAGGTTTTTCACCACTCTCGACCTGAAATCTGGGTTCCACGAAATTAACTTAGCGGAACAGGATGGAGAGAAAACCGCATTCTCTGTAAAAAACGAAAAATATGAATTTAATAGATTGGCCTTTGGCCTTAAAAACGCCCCTGGTATATTCCAGAGGGCAATAGACGACGTACTAAGGGAGCATAACAAAAAAAATTAAGATAGATTTGACTGAGGAACAGAAAAATGCATTCGATACCCTTAAACAAATATTAGCATCCGAGGACGTTACGCTTACGTACCCGAATTTCACAAAACCGTTCGACCTTACAACAGATGCCTCCTCGCACGCTATAGGGGCCGTTCTATCCCAAGAAGGCAAACCTGTTACTATGATCTCCCACACCTTGTCCGTTACTGAAGAAAATTACGCGACAAACGAGAGAGAACTATTGGCTATTGTCTGGGCATTGAATACGCTTAGACACTATCTTTATGGTGTGCCAAAGTTAAATGTGTTTACGGATCATCAACCGTTAACCTTTGCGGTGTCACATAGGAATCCGAACTCTAAAATTAAAAGGTGGAAAGCATTAATCGATGAATGCAACGCAAGGCTAATCTACAAGCCCGGTAAAGAAAATGTTGTCGCGGATGCGTTGTCCAGACAAAATATGAATAATTTGGACACCATGAGTTTTGAGACGATTCACAGCGAAAAGTCATCAACCAACACCATCGAAAGAACCGATAAGCCGGTCAATTGCTTCCGTAACCAAATATTGGTAGAGGAAGGTATAGAACCACAAAGAAGAACATTAATAATCTTTGGAAAGAAAACAAGGCACCTAATTACATATAAAACCAAAGAAGACCTAATGAGGCTTCTACAGGAGGCTGTAAAGGTGGATGTGGTGAATGCACTGCAATGCGACCTACATACACTGGCGCAGTTCCAACATGATTTAATCGAACTTTTTCCGATCGTTAAGTTCAGGCACACAGAGAAACGCGTCACCGATACAACAGACCCTAATGAACAAGAAGAAATTATCACCACGGAGCATAATAGGGCTCACCGAGCAGCTCAGGAGAACGTCAAGCAAATAATAGAGGATAATTTTTTTCCCAAAATGGAAAAGAAAACTAAACAGTTCGTGTTGAACTGCCGCGTGTGCTCTCTGGCAAAGTACGATCGCCACCCAAAAAAACAAGTTATTGCTCGTACACCAATACCAACATATTGTGGGAAATACTCCACATCGACATCTTCTCCATCGGAGCAAAATATTTTTTGACGTGCATCGACAAATTTTCCAAATTTGCGATAGTACTCTCACTTCGGTCCAGAACGATTGTGGATGTTAAGCCGCAACTCTTACAGTTGTTGAGGTACTAAAACCATATATTGTGACAATGAAAAGTCACTAAACTCACATAGCGTCAAAGCTACGCTAAAAAACCATTTCGACATCGACATCGCGAACGCCCCACCCCTTCATAGTACGTTAAATGGCCAGGTGGATCCCTTTCATAGCACACTGATGGAAATAGCGCGATGCCTCAAACTGGATAAGAATTTGGACGATATCGAGGAAGTAGTCCTTTTAGCTACCGTGCAATACAAGACCGAATGAAACCAATCACAATTTTCCGGTCGACAGAGGACGTAACTCATATACCATCTCGTCTAAAAGAAGCTCAAGACAAAGAGCTTGATGCTCATAATAAGCGTAGGCAGGATAGGGAGTTCGACACAGGCGAGAAGGTTCTCGTCAAGAATAACAAAAGATTAGGAAACAAGCTCACACCGCTCTATACAGAAGCAGAAATTGGAAAAGACTTGGGCACTACGGTGCTTATAAGAGGGAGGAGGGTCCATAAGGACGACCTCCGCTGAAACTTTATAGCCACTAATACAAATTCAACTGTTTCAGGATCATCTTTGCATTGGTTGTACCGATATCGGCATCGCCTTCGACAGCACGCATAATTGATTATACCACCGCAAAATATATCCCGGTAACTGCTGGAGACGTCGTGATTTGGGAAAACTTTGGACATATCAAACACCTCACCAATTTAACCTTGTACGAATGGCTAAGGGATGAGACATTTAACGCGACAGAGCATTTCCCGCAAACGCATATGAGGAAGCTGTTGATTGCGGACATAAATCAAATCGACAGACTTTTACAGATAGTAAATACACACAAAAGATGTACAAGGAGCTTGAACGCTCTCGGAACAGTACTGAAATACATTACGGGCACTCCGGATCACGACGACTTTGAAATATTAACTAACACAGCGGAGAAGTTAATCGAATCACAGGAAACACAGTTCACCATCAATACAGAGTTCCAAAGGGAAATCAATGAACTCACCGTTACAGTAAATAAAATTCTGAAATCATCTAAACAAAGGGAAATAGACACGGGCCACCTTTACGATATACTTTTGGCTAGAAACAGGGCGATGATAACCGAACTAGATAATATAATCACCTCTATCACTTTTGCTAAAATTGGAATTTTGAGTCCTACTATATTAGACAGTAGGGAAATAGAATCAATATTACAAAAAGAGCACTTCATGAGCCGATATTGCATCCTTAGCTAAGATTAAGATCGTTCAATATAATAAAGAAATTTACTTTTTGATAAAATATCCCATACCTAGGTTTAGATGTAAGAAAACTATAGTTTTACCAGTAGCCCACGGCCACCAAGTCCTACACCTACAAGAATCTACGTTAGCGACATGTAATAACCGCACCATACCAGTGAGAAATTGCAGCGACACTACCCCAACATTCTGCCTGGCGGCATCAACGTCATCATGCGCACTGCAACTAATGACACGTAATACAGCTAACTGTAGAACCACATTGAATAATCTGGCTCACATTGCATCAATTGGCGACGGTGTTGTTGTCATAAACGATCAAGTGGCCATCATAGAGGAAGATAACGAGTTGAGAATTACAGTAAACGGCACCTTTATGGTGGTCTTCGATAAACAGGTAAAAATCAATGGCACTATGTTTTACAATGAAAATTCCACCAAACCGCTAAAACCCGAGGCAGCGTGGTCTCCTGCTATAAACCTTACCGATCACCTAGAAATTTTGAGCGCCCTACCTACACCATATATACCATCAAAACCTGGAGCACATTAAACATCTGCAACACGGCATCGAGCGTAGTCACATAACGAGTTTTGCCGGTTTCGGAGCACTGCTAACCATGGGACTGCTTGCATACGCATACCAACGCATACAAAGAAACAAAAAGAAGGTCTCTATAACCAAATCCTTTAAAGCGGCAATCGAGAGCGTTGTGAAGAGGCCCGCGGACGTCCCTCATTTAGAGGGGGAAGAGTTATCATAACGAACATGATAATGTCCCAACCTGTGCCGCCCTTTACAAGTTATCGCAAGTTTCTTCCCACAGATGTCATTAACCAAATATCATAGTTGTCTTCCTAGCCTTCCCCCAGGTCAATCACATTCAGCCAAATTACGACAGCACGCCACCTCCTGCAATTAGCTGGATCAGCAGAAATGCGATCACACGGCATGATCGCATATCGTTGTTGCCACACATCGCGGTGTCAACAAAACAATAGCTATTGCTATCGACTGTGGTCATTGCGCTATGACAACATCACAAGCGCCACAATTCTCTTCACCATGTTTAGCTGCATCAGCAAAAGCAGCTATTACAACATCAACAATTAAACATCGTTAGCGCGAAGATCGTGTCATCGTCGCTAACCGCCAGCAGAGCAGCAGCAGCGTTATCCAACGTCGTAGATTAGGTGGGCAGTTAGGGTAACTATTAAGTTCAGTTTTTAATGGAACTCAATAAAGAACACGTGCAATAAAGCAAAACTTATACTACTTCATGGAGAAGCAACCATTTAATTTTTATAAATAAAAGCATATTCAAACCAACTACTATACTATACTACTATAAACAAAACAACTATGTAAATGCAATTACATTCATAAAATGGTAGTAGAATTGAAGATATAACAATCCTTAATATACTTCACGGAGAAGCAACCATCTAATTTTTATAAATAAATACATACTCGTATTCAACTACTATCATTATTTTAAAACATTAAATATTTTTGTGATTTTTATATAAAGAGGTTGATGTAATAGTACTTCGATTGACCTAATTTGAGCTACTATTATAGGTATTATTATAACGGGGCTCACATGACGAAACCTGACAAAGACATCTATCGACTCGGTGTGGATGTCATTTAAAGCCCGCATAGGGTTCCGTCGGTCACTCGATTGTGAGGATTATTGGTATATGATCTGATGCTAGAGTGAGCATCGATCGACAGTCAACGAAGTTAGGAAAGCAGTCCTTTTGCACACATAAGTTTGCACTGGGGACGCGGGCGTATAAGATCTTGACTCAGATGCAGGCTATAAGCAGGTGGTTGGCAGTACTGTTAGTCGTAGAGGCAGTGCAACTATTGTAGCGAACCGTGGGATGCCCTATAGCTTGTACAACATGATTTGGAAGCAGAATCAATTACGCAAACCTACCCCGAATGTACATATGAAAGAAAGAACGGGGTCTGTGGATAGATGTTTGTTGCCAGGACTAGTATGAGTTAGGCATGAATAGCTTTGGTCAAAAATGTACAAAAGAATGTACATCCATGTATATTATTGCTTTATATAGAAAAGGCCATAAAACTTACCAAAATAATCATTTAATGCGTTTCTAATCATCTCGCCTTCGGATCGGTTGGTTTGGTTGTTGCTACCACTAGCCAAATTTCTAGGATGGGGTCCTTCTCAGCAATCAAGAAATTGTGTAAAGCGCATGCCACACAAATCACTGCATTTACGTTTTTAATGTGGTTACTGACACCTTTTCCAATCCTTCTAAAGCTCAAATAGCAAGAAAGCTGTATGAAAGTGGAAACAAATTAGAACTTTCTATTGTATTCACCTGGCTTTTAAATGTCCAAAAGCATTTTCCACAACTCGTCGACACTTTGATAACTTACAGTTAAAGTTCTTTTGGCCAGAAGTGCTGTCTAACTTATACAGGTATGGCTTCATTACATACTTTGAGAGACGAAATGCGGAGTCACCTATAATGTGCACATGTATTATTTTGGGCCCATGATACTGACCCATTTCTTCAAGAAGTGCGCATTCCTGTTGCGCCAACTTGAGTTATAATAATCGATCGCCTTTTTTTTATACCTTTCATGAACATGAAATGGTATATTAACTTTGGTCCGATGTTTGTAACGTTTAGAAATATAAGAGATAGACCCACCATTAAGTATACCAAATTGATCAGGACGATGAACTGAGTTGATACAGCCATGTCCGTCTGTCCGTCCGTCCGTCTGTTTGAACGCAAACTAGTCCCTCAATTTTTGAAATATCTCGATGAAATTTGGCACACGGATGTATTTTTGTATTATATTAGACATTTGTCGGATCCGGTATAATCGGGTCACTAAAGCATATATCTCCCATACAACCGATCGTTCAAATAAGAGGATTATGACCATTTCTCCCTCATTTTTAAAGATTAAAACTTGAAACTTGGTGAGATATTTTCTTATGGATAGTAAAAGATTTCGTAAAAAAGTCAGCAAGATCGGAGCTATAAATAGTATATATCCCATACAACCGAACGTTCTATCTCTCTATCTCTATGGCGCGATATACAACAGGTATATCATCATAAACCTCCTAAGAGATTTTTGCGCCAAGCTTCTCTTCCAATTTGTGGTGTGCCGATTTGAATTTTCCCTACCAATTGGTGGGACCTACAGTTTTTTGCCGACTCCGAACGGCATCTACAAAGGAGAGGAATTTTTGCTGAGAAGCCTGTCATGGCAGAAATACACTCGGAGAGTTTGCCAAACCACTGCCGAGGGACGACCCCGTTTTGAAAAACTTTTTTCAAATCACTTTTGATGTTACCTGTACCAGGGCTCGAACCCTGGACCTTCGGTGTGGTAGGCCGGCAACACTACCTTCACACCACGGCGACCGAACGTTCAGATAAGAGGATTATGGCCATTTATCCCTCATTTTGAAATATTAAGACTTGAAACTTGGTGAGATATTTTCTTATAGATGGTAAAAGAAAATTAAATGTATTGCTGACAAGGTTTTACAGAACTTTAAACAATGCGTATTTAAGTTTGCAAGTATTCATAAAAGATATAAAGCCTTCGGCACAGCCGAAGACAGCGCTGTTGTTTTTTTTGGGTGTATCTCTATGTGGCAACTATCTGTATTATGATACGAATAAAACTTAAAAATGTTTCCGTCGTGTTGTTAATGAGCTTACCTATGGCTCCAATACATTGTGGATAACCTAATGCTTCAAAGTCTGCAACTCCCTGCTCAATTTTAGCCCTTGTCAGCGGAAAACTCCTAAAATACGTTGGCGACATACATTCCAAACTTTATCACAAAATTCGAATAACATTTTGAAAACCGTAGCTTTGCCTACCCCAAACAAATGTGCAATCGATCTACACTCACTAGAATATCCTGTGTCCTTCTTCCTTATTTCTTGGAGAAGACCGCACAGTTTGTTGACACTGGATCGGGTAATTCTAAAGTTCTTCTGGCAGTCTACTTCCCAAAAGGTACTCAAGTGATCCTAAAATGTATATTTTAAAAACTAAACATTTTATCAAAGAGTTGATGACATACCAGGCTCCATACATTTTATGAACGCGATAGTATGGAGTCCAAATTGGCAGCAATAGATAAAATAACTTTATGATAAAGCAACTTTTTTTTTAGCTAATTCATAGTCACTTCGCTATCTATTATTTAAAAAAATAGTGGCAAAATAAACCTAACAATGTTAATTTTATTATCCATTTTTGCAATTCAGTATTTCAATTTGAACGCCAAAATAATACAATACTAATGACAGTTTAAACACAGTTTATATCAAACACGTAGTGGAAACAGTTGACAATTATTTCAAATAGGGTGTTTGTTTTT
Source organism: Merzomyia westermanni (assembly GCA_949987695.1). NCBI lineage: Eukaryota > Metazoa > Arthropoda > Insecta > Diptera > Tephritidae > Merzomyia > Merzomyia westermanni. The sequence continues at coordinate 105,553,009 of OX465290.1, read as the reverse complement.
GGTGGAAACGTAGTATAAAGAAGTTACCCGCCAGGAATCCTGATTCTGTGTGAATAGAAGAACGCATTGAAAGTAGGCAAAATATGTAAACACAAGCTGCAGCTGCCATAAATAGTTCGCCTTTTCTAATCATTGTTTACCTAATGCATGATCACCTTTTCCCAGTTACGCATATCAATGTTGGTTGGCAAATGCAAATGATTTAGTTTAGCTTATTCCTTATCTCTTTAATTTGCTTTGCCGCCTTGGGTTCACTTCGAATTTCTATTACGTTGGTTTAGATTTTTTTGTTTTTCTGCACAAAGCACAGCACAACAGTGGAAGTCTACTAACTAACACACATTCACTAAACAATTCATTTTTCAATTCCTATCCCCTTAGAATTTCATGAAAGCAATAACAATTTTATCAATTCCTCTTGGGCGAGAATTAATTTTTTCGAAAAATAACACAATTTTCTAATAAGAAGACGGCCGTAATCTGAAATGAAAAGATAAATTATAACGTATGAGGTAACAAAGCATGAAAAACTTAGAATATTACTCGATACTTACAATTTTACTACCGCCGCGTGTTCCGCGAAGTGTGAAAAAAGGGCGAATGAATTGTTCGATTTTCTGTTAATCTGTACGCATTATATAGGCCGTTATACAGTTACTCGTCCAATGTTCTAAATGATCTTAGTACCCATGGCATTAAAATTTATTGGGAATTGTGTGTTCGAGTGTTCAGTTTGATTGCTCATCTTTTAGAGTCTTAATCGGCAATGGAATACGAAAAACGCGAATTAATTCTGAACAAATTTGTATCTATCAAATTCTACTTGGTCGGGTTCAAAAATCGCGAAAAAATTGAAATTGCCAAAAACCACTGTATGTAGTGTTATATAGGCATAAAAAAACATTGACAATAGAAAGAGCTAAAAAAACCGTAACAAGAAGAACTCGTAAAAGAAGATAGAAAAAGATCCTTACCTCAATAAAGAATAACCCAGGATTGTCAGACAATGATCGCGGGAAAAAACTTGGTACCAGTATAAGTACAGCCAGACGTATACGATCAGATGCGGGCCTTAAGACTTACCGTGCAATAAAATACCCAAATAGGTCAGATAAGCAGAACATTTTAGCGAAAAGACGTAAGCGATTGCTATGTGATCAAGTTTTGACCAAATTTAAAGGCTGTATTATTATGGATGATGAAACTTATGTCAAACTTGACTGCACTCAACTAGCTGGTCAACAGTTTTACGTCGCAAATAAGCGGGGGAAGGTCGTGTCAAAATAAAAGTATAAGAAAGTAGATAAATTTGCGAAAAAGATTATGATTTGGCAAGCAATATGTTCCTGTGGCCTCAAAAGTCGTGCATTTGCAACATGGTCCACAATGACCCCGCATATTTATATAAAAGAATGCCCTGAGGGAAGATTATATCCTTTCATTAGACATCACAACTCTCCTATTATACTTTGGTCAGACTTAGCCAGCACTCAATCCACCGTAGCCATGAGTTGGTATCAAAGCAAGGGAGTGAATGTTATTCCAAAAATCATGAATCCACCTAATTGCCCCCGTAATGGTCAAATACAATTTGAGGATAAGTGACAAGGCTATAGAAAAATATGATCTAATGTTACCTCTTTGGAATCAACATGCCGCTAAAGTGAGACAGAAAGACTGTTCAAAAAATGATGGTTCTTGCATAACAAAGATTTTTAATATTATTGTAAATAAAATTAATAACCCAATAAATGGTCTTTAGTAACACATTTAAATATTTAGCGTTGAATAGGTTATTACGGAATTGCGATATATTTTCTGCGTACAGATTTAGAGTGAACGATGCTTTAGTTTCTGTGGTATGTCCGGGTTAAAAAAATGAAGAGGTACTTCCTACCCACGAAATACCACCTATTTTACAGCGAAATACCAAAATTTTACATCGACGGCGAAAAGCATTATACAACGCTCCATATTACAGGGGTCGACGACGAAGAGCAACTACTCCGAGATGCGCGCAGCGAGTCATGGAGTCAACAGGTCCAGGAGGAGGAATAAAAACGCCAGGACTACCCCGACCACGCGATCTCGCTGTACGCCTCCGACGCTAAGACGGAGACTAGGTCTCTTCGTCCGACTTTGGAGCGTAGACACGGCCTCTTCGCCCGGCCAGCATACGACGCATGGACATTCAGACGTTCCGACCGCTACCCCGACATGAAATACAGTGACTTCAATGGACCGATGGCAACCGATCGCCGCGACGACCGAACGAGCGCTGAGCGGAAACAAGGCTTCTTCTCCTGCCACGCCGTGAACGTCAATACAAAAAAAAACGAACGCAGAGCGGAGACAAGGTCTCTTCGCCTGCCATGACGCCAGGACCGCAGACTGGTGACTATGTCTCATCAGCCGCCACAGTCACCCGCTTTTCTAACGGGACTTCTATCCCACCATGCGCACACCGTCCGAACACTCAGCCTTATGGTGGCTATCACTCCCACTGCCACGGTTATAGTAGAAACAGGAGGACGCATTCATCCCGTACTCGCCCTAATTGACGTCTGCTCGCCCACGACCATCATCACAGAGGACCTCGTTACGGAGTTGCACCTGCCTTCACCAACATCGGCGGACGAAAGGGATGCCTACTAAGTATCCGGGGAAAGCACGGACAAACTAAAACCATATCGACCCATGCCACAGTGGCGTCCAACCTTGGTCGATTGTCACCCAGCAATAGCGTCGACCCTATTATCGCCGTGCCTTACGCACACATCCGTTTGGCGGATCCCCAAATTTTACACAACGGCTCCGACTCGCCTCATCCTCGAGACCGATGTCTACGCCGACATTCTCTTGACCGGAATACTGCCAAGCGTGTCGGTGACAATGTGGTTCCACTTTCCCCTCAAACCCTTAAGACTTTTCCCGGGTGAACGGTCGTCAACTTTGACAGAGTTTCTCTCTTGTCAACCTGCCAACACCAGCAAGCGATCACCGCAGCAAGGATTCTTATCATCACAGGTAATTTTACTCCGTGTCAACAAATTCACTCTAATATACGCACATATTTATAACGATAACTCCCCTTTCTCTTTTGTTTCTTTTTCTGAAAAGCCTGTCCGAGATCGACCTCGGTGCACCCACCCACGCCGGTCACAGACGCACCCCGGCTGAACAGCTTGTATTACTGTGTGCTCTGGCCATGGTGAGCTCAGTTCCTGGTCTGTATGACAAAAGCGGCAGGTCTGCAACGACATGTAAGCATACTAGTTAGCATTCTTAAACTATCTTTAGAATTGATAATGATAGCCTTTATTCCTACCTTCCACTTCCACTGGGAGTATTGGCTCAGGCAGACCGAGGACTATACCCGCTGCGTTCATTGATAGGTTGTCCGCATGCTCGTTTCTTTTCACCTATAAGTGAGGCGAAATCAAGGCCAGCAGCACGCTCTTCCGGGTTCCTAGGTAGTTAAGCTTTTCTCAACTCTGGGGTTAAATGATCCAGTTCCTATCCCCTCTGTGGTTTTAGAGCCATTAGTGTAGAGTGCGTGAGAGCTTGGTCCAAATTCTACTCAAAGTCTTTTTCGAAGACAATTTCCCTGAGAATGTAATACTTTGGTTGTTGAGAGACTCGGATCGTATCCCTCAGTTTGGTCAAGTTGTTGGATAACATGATTTTACCTCTGCCGGATTCTTCCTTTGCGATATTCACAAGGGTTTTATGTATTCTATTGCCACGTGTAGTGGGGACAGGTCAAGAATTTCCTCCGGCGCCGCTGTAGAGCACGTACGAATGGCCCCTGTGCTACAGATACGGCAGGTACTAGATCTTGGTGAGCGATGCCCTTACTTCCGACTGTGCTGTCCTTGAAGCCCATGCTACCGAACCGTAGGTTCAACCATCACATTGTAGGTCTTAAGATATTCGGGCTATGTATTTGCACACCATGATGGACTTTCTGACCCTGCTTGTCAAGTACTTTACTTCAGCCACAAATTCTAGTGCTATGCAATCTAAGGTTATTGCTTTTAGTCCCGATAGGGTTTTTTCTGGTGAAGGGGACGATGGCCGTTTTTGTGGGGTTATATTGAGCCCAACGCTGGCACACAATCTCTTCGTTAGTCGAGGGTTATGTCAAAGGGTGTTCTGAAACTTGTCCCGTGCAATGATGATAACTTCGTCTGGGTATAATTGACATTTTGTCCTTATACATCGTTTGTAGCTGAATTTAAGTAGCGCAAAAAGATTTTGCGCACTCATACAAGTAAATTTTAAACAAATGTTGTAGTTACAATTTAACAATTTGTTTTATTAACAATAATTAAATGAATAAAGTTGAAGCCGCCTTGAGCAGCAATTTTCACATCCATAGGCTTTTCTTTCAACTACCGTGTCCTTGGCCAGGGGTTTTATACAACAGCCATCGTTGTTAGCTCAACAAAGTTCACTAAACGACCCAACAATATGCACAAATTCAGCCCCACAAATCGTTACTTCCAAATCCGTCATGAATATTTTATTTAAAAGAGCAAAAACTTAAATAGACTGGAGAGAATAAGTGGAAAGGGCGCCAGAAAACTTTACCTCAGTGTTGGGGCTTATATGAGTAAGAGAGAACTCATCAGAAGGTGCAAATACTATATATGCAGATGGTATCCTGTTTTATATCAAAAGCACATTTTTTTATTTCTTTAAGACTTAATATTAAATATGTATGTACATTTTTAAAATCGGTCTAAAAACCATGCAAAAAAAATTGTGCCAGGGAAATTTTTCGTACAAAAAAAATACCACATATGCAAAATATTACTCTCTAAGATATTCTGCTCAGAAAAAATTGCCTGGCATGTGGATGCCAGTAATAATAAGTTTAACTCTTTCTGCTCTGTATTTTTTAAGATAAATTGATTTTTTTATTCATAACTCTGCAAAAATCTTTGAGTTAGACACAGCGTTCTGCTGGAATAATTGGGTTTAAAAAAAAACGAAAGCGGGAATAAGGGTTTGTCTGCTAGTATCCAGAGTATCATACTACGTATTCAGAGAAATCTAGACCTGTCGTTTTCGTGAAATATCTCAATAACCGCTATGAAGCTCCACAAAAGGATACATTTGACCAACAAATATCTTTAACAATAGTTTTTGAGCATTTGTTGGTGTAGACGGTTTCTATCACTCATATATATTGAGAAAAAGTACACTTTTGAAAAAAAAATAAATAATTTATTCTTATTTCAGACACTAGTCACACTCCCCTTATATTATTAATGCAAATACAATAAAACCAAATGATTTCTTAAGGATCCGAATACGTGATCACTTGGTATTACCATAGTCTATAGTTCCTGAAAAAAGGGGTTTGAAACCCCAAAATTGTATAATTTTGATTTGGTTGCACATTCATAACTTGATTCTCAATTTATTTAAAGACTAAGGACCTTGCAGTATTTTCTGTTATAAAAAAAGTTTGTGGCATATCAGGGTTAATTTATATGAGTTTTCAAAAATAGGCAAAAAAAAAATATTCCGTTTCACTCATTTTTGAAAAATTATAAAAAATAATTTTGACTAGACACCAGGGTTGCGGGATTTTGATTTGGATGAGTCACGAATCCCAAAATAAAATTTATTTTTAATTTGAAAATTGTTTCAAATTAAATATATTTTTTATTTGTGATTTGAATTGTCAATTAAATCAAAGACACTTTTTATTTGTGATTCGTTTCTCCAACCAAATCAAAGCTACTTTTTATTTGTGATTTGAATCACCGCCCAAATCAAAGATAAATTTTATTAGTGATTGATTTTTAAACCAATTGATTCGTGCAAAGTGAGAGACCGCGGTAAGAAAACCTTCTATTCTGCGGTACTCGCTGTCGTCAACGAGTTTTTTGGTTCACCTGCAATATTTTGGCATGCCTGCAATTGCATTTATAAAATTTACTACGCCAACCTTCTGTGAATATTCCACGCAACAGACACATTCGGTTCTAAAATTGATGAATGAATAGAAGAGCGTTTCTACATTGATTCGCGAATGCATTCTGGAATGATCACAAGCAAGACATAGTACATACGTTTTTGAAGATGAATTTCGAGAAGAGATTTCTTACTTTAATTGGAGAATACAAATTTTTTTTTAAAGAACTCAGGCTGCTTTGCGTTGTACCTTTCAGCTTTTATAAAGCAAGATGACTTTTGGAATGATCGGTCGCACAAACCGTTTATCATGAACCAAGTTTATTTGTAACACATATCAAGTCACAAGCAAAAAATATCTTTGATTTGGTTGAAGAACGGGTCATAAATAAAAAGTATCTTTGATATGGTCGACGATTAAAATCACAAATAAAAAATATCTTTGATTTGGTTGAAGAAACGAATCACAAATAAAAAGTATCTTTGATTTGTCCACGATTTAAATCAGAAATAAGGAGTATCAAATTGATTTCTTATTTGAAAGTGGATTTGAAATCAAAAAGGATTCGAAATCACGCAACTGTGCTAGACACTAACTTTTCAAATGTCAAATAATATTTTCTGAACATTACTTTATAAATAAGCCGAGATTCAAATTAAAAATGTGCAGCCAAACCACGGGGGGCATTCCCATATACCAATAATTGGGGTTTCAGACTCCTTTTTCTCAGGGACTGAGCAAACATTTAGTTTTGTTGTATGTGCATTAATAATATAGGAAAGTGTAACTAGTGTCGGAAATAAGAATAAAATATTTAATTTTGCAGCATGTTTGCAAATTTGTTTAAAATGTGCAGTTTTCCTCGATGTTAGGACCCATCTACATAAAAAATTGCACAAAAGCTGTTGTTGAAGACAATTTTTAGCCAAATGTATCCTTTTGTCGAGCTTCATATGGGTTAAAGTGAGATATTTCGCAAAAACGAATTCACTGAAAACTTAGTTAGAAACTTTGGATGTTTGCGTACAAGATCTCTTTCGCACTTTCCATGTCCATTTTTTTTAACTCAATTATTCCAGCAGAACGCTGTGTCTAACTCCAAGACTTTTAACGAATTATAAATCAAAAATTCAATTTTGTTTAAAAATCTCAGAGCAGAATCACACCGCTCTGCGGGCAAGAATAAGTTCAACAAAAATGGACACAAAAAGTGTGAACTAGGTGTTGTCTGGGACTATCCCAAATGTCTAACTACGTTTTCAGTAAAATCGCGTCCGTTCGTTTTCACGAAATATCTCACTTTAACCCTTTTAGAGCTCTAAATTGATACGTTTGACCAAAAAATCTTTTCAAAAATATCTTTTGTAAGTTTGTTGGTGTGGACGGCTTCTATTATTATTATGGGAAATTTTCGAGCAGGGATACCTGTAGCGCGATTCACTAACTTTTAGCGTTTCGGCAATCGAGATTTTTACCGTAAACGTATATTGCTTTCATTAACGATTGTGCGATTCATCTCGGATTTAACAACACTTGTTAACAATCTTTTCGATTTGAGAAAAAGTGGCATCACTGATACTGAAATGTCAAAATTTACGAAAAGAGGAATAGAACAAAAATAATTGTTCGCGCCATTTGTTTGTGCAGATATTTCAGCAAAGGGAAGTATTCTTTATATTTATTGTATTTTTAGTCATTTACTGCCCGTTATTTTTCTTTTTAATTATAGAATGGCATCAACAAGTGCTGCAGCAGCCAGAAGAAGTCGAGCAACAGCCGAACAAATACGGGCGATGGTGGACCTTCTGGGAGAAACACCTCGTTTAGCTCCTGGAAGATTCCAACGCATGCATGGCAAATTGGAGCACCAAAAGAAGTGGAAGGAAATGGCGGAGAAGATGAACGCCATTGGAGGAGCAGTGAAAAGTGTGGAGCAATGGGTTACGGTAAATAATAATAATAAATAAAATGTTACTAACCAAGGCAATTGTTACCTTTAGGAGACAGCTGCTAAAACAGGTCCAAAGGGAGAAGTGTCAAGAGACGCGTTTTCACCTCGGTATCAATAATCTGAAAGCGGATTAAAAATTTTTTTGTTTCAGTGAAAAGTTATTTGCAAAAAACCTAAATTGTCTGTGTCTACAACAACCACATGATAGAAAAATGATAGAAAGTTTTCAACTTTAATTGCAAATATCTCTTCACAGAGATATAAAATCGAGTTTCCGCTTTCGCATTATTGATACCGAGGTCAAACGCGTCTTTTGATACTTGTGCATGGTGTGTAACTTTGTCAGTCCTTTTCATAAGTTTTATAGTTGCATGAATATATGCATTTTACGCTGCATAAGTGGTAAATTATGAAGTGCACTTGCAACATTACATTCGAAACGCTTTTCCGCAGAAGTGGAAATAAGTATGCATATTAGTTGGGTTGGATTTCCATTATGGTACACTACCTTCGCCAAACATGAGAAATCAGTGCCCCATAGCAAAAAGTCTGCCCACTTTGATTTAGTAAACTTTGCAAATATTGTTACTGTTAATTTTACCAATTTTTGCAGGTCTGGCGTGATTTAAAAGGCTCGACAAATAACCGTGTGCGGGACCGCAACAACCAGCAATCCCAAACGGGGAATATACGCATCTCTATAGCACCTCTTACAGAAACAGAGATGCGTCTCGTCGAGCTAGTTGGGGACAGCTATATTGAAGGCGCACACGATTGCCTAGATAGCTTGCCATTGGAAGAGGTGAGTTTATAGTTATACAGATATGTCGATTATTATTTTAAACTTAATGTTTCATTCTCTTATAAACTTATAGGAACTGAATTTGATCGTAGAGGAGGAATATCTGGAAGATGGTGCCAGTGCCAAAGGCTAATTAAATTGTGAGGTTGAAGACCCGCCAGCTAAAACTTCTGCTGCAGATGGGCAAAGATATGCATCAACCACTCCTGCAACCACACCTCGAATTCCTGCACTAACACCTCGCAGGGGCTTGAAAAGAAAACATAATGGTGTGGAGAGCGAAGCCAAAAATAATTTTTTGGAAATCGCTGAGAAACAGGCAGATACCATGAGGGTAAGAAATAGTGCAAAGTTTAAATGAGTTTGAGAGCAGCTAAGGTATATTTCTGAAAGGGAACTTCCTACAGCTCACCTTCTTTCAGAAAAATTCAATTTTCCCTCTGTAGCATAAATTTAGAATTATAATACATCAATTATTATATTACAGCTGGCATACATATATACAAATTCGCCTTTTAACCAACTTTATCCCACACAGCATTTGGATGAATAAGTTTTGAAAATATCGGCACTTGATTGTATTTTGATTATTTTTAGGGACTAAATACTGAGTTGTAATTAAATTGAACATATGGTATAATCAAATATGATTTCTTTTGATGACTAAAAACTTATCATCATCTTGAAATCACTTTTCGCAGTAAATTTTGAACAATTCAGGTGATAAAATTCGGAGTTACCATAAAATTGAGCAGGGAAACTAATCAAAATACACTTTTAAGGATAAAAAACTTACAATCACTTTTATATCACCTTTTCAAATTATAGTTGATCACTTCTTGTGACTAAATACTTGTGGCTACATAAATTTTAATAAAATGGAGAATGAAATATGTTCCTTTTTGATGATAAAAAACTGATAATCCTTTTTGTATCACCTTTCTGGATCACATTTGATTCCTTCTACAGACTAAATACTTGTGAAGTAAAATTGGATAAAATGTATGATAAAATATGTTCGCCTTTGATGATCAAAAACTGATAACAATGTAATTTGTACCTTATAAAATGATACTTTACCAAAATTTTTTATTTTTCTCCATTTCAACACATTTTTTTTATCATAAAATTCAGAAAAATTAAAAATAAAAAAGTTATTGAACATCTGCTGAACAATTTTCTCATAGAAAATGTCTCAACATAATAGCTTCCTCACTGCTTCTATACAATTTTCACATTCTTCACATAACCATTTAGATATGTTATGACCATGACCATCTTTCGGACCAAAGTACATTTAAAGAAAATAGTCTAAAAATGAACCAAAGAATTCATTTATTGTCATTAAAAAATTATATCAAATATGATTAAAAAAATGTTACAAAAAGGAGTCGAAAACAAGTTAAAGGAGTCGAAAACAAGTTAAAACCCTTTTAGTTATAAAATTGTATCAAATATGATCAAAAAATAACTATAAAGTATTGATGATTCTGAAATCAAATTAAAAGTGATCAGAAAATTATTGTGTAAATGGACTCGATGCTCAAGAAAGCAGTGACATGTCATCCATCGGCACAGCGTGGGTTAGCCAGCGTCATGGCAATAGCCCAAATCCTCGGTAGCCGAAGGCTACCATGAGTTAAGCTTACGCGAAGTGCAATGCGCAACCTTTAACCCTCCAAGATTGCAAAGACACACGGTGCAATGTGGCTTCGCGAACTCACCTGATGGGAGCTGGTTTATTGGGTGTTGGATTTGCCTACTTGTACCCTAACGTTGATAAACTGACTGCGAATTACAACGTTGGATTGCGCACAACTATGCTGATCGGCGAAATTGGCCCGCCATTGTTGCTGCTTGTGCTAGTGGAGGCGTCGCTGCCCACACTAGTGAAGGCGTCGCTGCTCACACTAGTGGCGTAGTTGCTATAGCGTGGGCGCCGTATATAGCATGAGCGTAGTTAAGTTGGGGGGTGGTTAGTGGTTTCCTGCTACTAGGGTGTGGGTGTCGGATTTTTATGTATGGGAGGGGGTGTAATAAGGGCGTGCGGGTGATATTCTAACGTCGCGTTACAACTTTTAAATATGAATTTTTAGTCTTTTTAACTTTTTAAATTAATTAATTTTTTCCTTTTGTACCTTAAATGAAATGTTAGTTCAAGTGTCCTAGTCATTTTATATTTTTCGTTAAAAACTGTTAAATTGTTTTAAGTTTTGTTTTTCATGTTTTCTTTTTGCTGTTTTTATGATTGAAGGTTTTATTTCTTTTAAGTTTCTGCACCTTTTCAACCCAATAATACGAATAAATAATAAGAAAACGAAAGTTAGTAATGACAAAAAATTTGTAACAAGTACGAGTATACGTAATGTTGTTATGTTTTCTTAGTTTGTTATGAGTATACGTTGAGTTCTTATGTTTTATTATTAGCATTATTAGGTTGAAGAGGTGTAGTATTTTTTTTTAATTCCACTTGTACCTGTAGTTTTTAATAAATGTTTTAATTGTTGAAATATGTGCCTTACTTCCTTGAACCCAAATTCCACAATAAAATAAAAAATTGTCAATTTTCAATCTATAAATGTAGTACATTTTATATTGTTTGACAATCGTAAGACAACAAACCGACTTAAATTATTTAATATGGCTAAAAAATATACAGGGGCGGACATATTTATGCAGCCGTTTCTTGCGATTTTCACTCATTTTTACTTTTGGGGTCACAAATCTGAATTCCAAAAATTAACTAATTATATAGAGATATAGTTTTAGTTAAAGCTCTACTTTACCATTTGAACATTTAAGGAGTGGTACGAATGATGGTTTACGTACGCTTTTTCGTGTACTTTCGGAGCCAATATAGATATGTGCGTACAAGCAATTGCGCCTATCGTACCTAGGGCTGCCAACTTGAAAATATTCCAAAACCGGAGATTTGAGTTTCGAAAATGACTAAATATGAAAATCAAACTAACACTTTATCTCAGACGTTTGTGAAAACCGGTTTTATTTTGTCTAAATATAAGTCTTCTAAAACCGTGATAGAAATTTAAAGACATTTTACTTTCGTGTAGATAAACACATAAACATATATTTATGCATATTCATTTATACATATTTATTAAAACAAAATTATTTAAATAAAGGAAAACATTTTAACAATTCAAAGAAGTACTTTTGTAACTATTTGGCGCAATTTTTAATTTTTAAATCCGTATTTCTCAGTTTTCTGAGATAATTTTAAAAGGGTGTGTTGTGCAGGTTGTTTCAAAAAGTTTAGGAATTCTTGGCATGTCATTTTATAATTTATTTTAATCATTAGTTCTGCCTTGACCATATCTACTGACATGCAGTTTCGCTCATTAGTCCATACATTTCCCATTAATGAGAAAACACGCTCCACTTTTTTACTACTATTCCCCCAAAAAGACATTGTTTTTGTCCTAAATCTTAAAAATAATATACATATGTTTCTCACATAGTAAAATATTTGTTGAAACGGACAGATCTCTTGAAAATATATTGGAATTTAGCATTCCCACAAGGGTTAACCGAAGAGCTTAGCATTGACAACTCTCAAAGTCTGCCAAACCTTGTATAATTCTACAAGGATAAGAATTTTATAGAGCTATTTTTATTTTTTATTTATGGGGGGTAGTCTGTAAAATTGCAATTGAAAGAGAGCACAAAAATGTGCCACCAATTACAAAAAAAATTCCTATGAGTACAATCATTTGGAAACATAAAATAACTCATATGGAATCTTATGAAAACTACATAGATTTTGGTACACCCAAAAGCCACTTACCTTTATTCACGCCGATGGCTGGCGCAGATTCCATTATGTAGTTTGGCAAATTTGTCTTGATAAACTTAAGACTACTACACCAACGTATTTTATTTTTGGACGGGAAGCCTCGAATCCGCGGGTTATGAAAATTAGCAAGCTAAAATTGTAAGTTCATATTTATTAATGTTTTATTGATCTTATGGTCTATCATATTAGTTATTAACATAAACCTGGGTTGTACTACGTAATTATTTTGTTAGATTTAGGCGATAAATTAATTTTTACGAGATGGACCCATGCGCATCTTGCGCATCAGAAATGAAAAATAAATAAAAACCCTTTTATGAATTCTACGCAACATTAATTCTGGGCGAGAACAATTGTAAAATATAGATTTTTTGTGACAGTCACGGTCAGTGTTGCGCAATCCATATGCCCTTGTAGCACTTTGGTTTTTGTTTTAAATATAGGCATAATTACACTTTAAATATCATGGTGAAATCACTACATGGTGATCGCAAGTGAATAGCTGATTGCTTGCTATTGCCTTTTGTAACTCGCCTTGTAATTTAGGATGTAATTAAAAATAAATTTTTATATTTAAATAAATCAGACTCCCTGAGGAAGATGTAAAAACACATCGAAACGCGTAGGAGGAAAGAGAAAACATAGTTTTTGTCTTAAAGCCATCGGCCGAAAAGCTCGTTATAATTAAAAGATAAATTATTAACAATTGGCCCAAAATAAACAAAATTAAAAATACTATTGTTTTGAAATTTCTGAAAGGTCTATAGATGAAATTCATTAAATTTATATTAAAAATTATAAAATTTGCGAATTATTGTGTTAATTACGGGTTCAAAATACCTGAAATTGGCATCTATCGCCTAGGTGCGGATGTCGTTTAGAGCCCGGCTATGGGTTCCTTATATCCCTGTGAGGCGGATCAGCATCCAAAGATGTTTTTTCTATATCCAGATTTGCGACAGTTCAGTAGAAACTGACTGATCAGCATTTTTGTGTGCTCAATAACAATGAGCAATTTAGCATATGGAGGTCAAACTCTGAGACCCTAGGAAAACATCTCGTCGCAGTTCTGATTGTGGTGTTTACGGCAAACCTGCACCTGGCCAACAATTAATATGGATTCCCCAATTTGTATAGCATCCTCACAGCTCTACTTATCGAAGCTACTAACTCCACCTGAAGGAGTCTTCATAGTTCCCTACGCCTACAGCTGCACTATTATGAAAACGGACAGGTCTCACCAAACGGAACCTGAAACTATCACCGATTTACTGCCCTATTCTGGGGCAGCTTGCCATCGTGACTACTGACAATTGTTATAGCCCAATTCCACTTGTTCCTAACATTTGCAATAGTCATTGCAGCTGTCACCATCTTGTTTGCAGGTGACAAGCAATTTGAGAATAGCGCCATTAATCGGCGTCCACACTATTTGTCATGGAAGGCGCAAATAAGAGATGAGTCAGATATCTACATTAATTTACCGACTGTCAACCACCCTAAAACGCTGGGTGTGACGATTGACAACATTCTTAATTTCGAAACTCATATCTCCACCATAGCCTTAAAGCTTCGAAGCCGCAACAAAATACTCAACTCACTCGGTGCAGGATTTGAGGGAAAGAAAAAGAAACTTTGATGCGTGATGAACGCAAACTACTCCAGATCCTCTCATTCAGTCGTTCCAGTGAATGTTGTAGCCGGCGCAGGTGCCAGACCTGATCCGCTTGCCTAGGTGGAAGCAGACTGGATTGCTTGTGTTGTCGCAGTCCAGAGGGCGATGGATTATAACCAATTAAAGTCGAGGCAGCTGTAGGCTGCGCAGCTCAATAATACGGCGCGATGAACGTGTCAGTCCACAAATTTCTGTTGCTTAACTCTGAGCATATACGCAGGTGACACAGACCAAGGTAAGAGTTACACTTGCCCTATGGTGCAAGCGCATATAATCTTAACCAACAAAAGGTGCATATATTGAAAGACTTGCGCTCGTTCTGGTACCGGGAGATGAGAGAGGCTCGGGTATGGGGGAAGGGCTGTCGCTCAGCATTGCTTACATCAAGAGAGGACGTGCTAAGCAGAAAGTAGATGTGGGCTGTAGTGAGAGGTAGGTGGTAGTTCCCCAAACTGCTTGGTCGGCGCATCCATTCATGGAGTGGGAGTTGAAGGATCAAGCAGGGATATACTCATATCTTGATTTCTTGTGCCGTTCCAACAGCCGTGTTATATTCTTTTAATACAGAGCTACTGTCTACCACTATCGTTACTAAGCGAACCAAACTATTTGGTAGTCATATCTACATAGATTCTTCTATCCTTTCTCACCCACAACAGGTGTATCCCGTTACAAACATAATTTCACGTTAGCAAAAAAGGCTCTGGAAACCTCAAGTTCCTAACAGAATTATCTAGCAGATTCCAAGTGGTCATATAAAATATCTCGCCCGGAAGTGTTATTTAGAATCTTCCTCCAAAATTTCAGTACTCGGATCAGCTCCTTGCAGAGATGGTTACGTCTCACTGCTCCGGTCGGGTGTAGAACCCAACCACGGTCCAAGTGGTTGGATCTGCAGCACCATGATGTTTTTAAAACGGTTGCACTCTAGAAATAAATCAAGAAACCTACCCATTGACCCATAACTTTGCCGCAAGGAACAAGGTCAAGGAAATGTTGGTAGCAACATACAAGGAATTCGGCAAGCTGGATATGAACTCCGCGTCAACAATATGATCGTCAAGCTTAGGCCGGAACATCATTTCCCGAGCGATACATCAACATTTTCTAGAGCCGGAGTACCAAAATAACTTAATATTCACTAATGAAAACCATGCAGAAAAGGGGTCGGAATATATTGCTAACAAACATATTTCATTATTTAAACAGTGGCAGTCGATGATATTAAAAACATATATCAGCAATTAAATTCCAATTTACTAATTTTTATTGAAAATCTTAACACAATTTGAGCAGAAAAGATAATTTTAAAATATATTTCACAAATAAACATATTTTTGTTTATTTTGTTATTGTTATAATAAGGAATGATTTGCTAATAAGTGTTTTCTGTTTTATGTTTTTATATTTAAATAAATCAGACTCCATGAGGAAGATGTAAAAACACATCGAAACGCGTAGGAGGAAAGAGAAAACGTAGTTTTTGTCTTAAAACCATCGGCCGAAAAGCTTGTTATAATTAAGAGATAAAACATATATATTATTTGTTGATTTTCAATAATTTAAATGTTATAAAAGTCAGAACAAAATGGACTTGGAATAAAAAGTGATTTCATATTCTCTTTCACTTTGACATTTTTAAGTACCAAAATTTGAAGCGAATCGAAGCGAATATTGCCGAATTACCCTTGCTATCACCATGGAATGAATTCGCTTTGTTTGTATACATAAAAAAATGTTCATAGTACTCCCATGTGCCCTCACATATAAATTCAATTCATATGAAAGTGCCTGAGTTTCATATGAAAGGGTAAAGGGAAAGCCTTTCGGTGTGAAGCTCAGGCACTTCAGTATGAAATAGAAATCTGTGGTCCTTTGACAAAGTTTGGGAACATTTTTTAGATATTAATTGCAAGGACCTTCCTCTGTAATATGCATAAGGTTGTGTCACTGACTTGATTCTACTATTTTTAGGTCTATAATTATAAGACCCGTAAAATCAGTTCAGTCAATTTTTTTCCAACTTGGTTTTTTATCTTAGTGTTATTTTGAATTAAGTAATTTTTTGGAAATTAAAAGCGTTTTTAATAATATTTTTATCTGCAAATTAGTGCTTGCATCAATTGCATTAGTACATATATTTACAAATGTCAGAAACTTCCGATAGCGAAGATATATTTCATGAGGCAGATTCATGAGCAGATATTTTTGAGAATATCGAAGAAATGTCTGCTTTCGCAACTAGCACTACTAGTTGTGATTCACGAAAAGCTTAATAAGAGAAACAAAAATTTGGGAAAAGAGTAATATACAAACAAAAATAAAAAAATAAAAGCTTAAAAAATCATGAAGTTAAATAAATGCTTTCGAAACTGTCATTGTTACGGCCGCAACTAACGCTGAAGGGAAATAAAAATAATATTTTAACGAGACAGTGTTTATTTTGGTTTCTGCGCAAGTTTTAATACCTACAAGTAGAAACAGTGGCAATAAGTATATTTACTTATTTACTTATATTAATTAATTTTAGCAAATTCTTACTTTTTAAATTCAAGGAAACTAAAGTTTAAACTCTTTACACATTATGTTGTGTTTACTTTAGCGACAATTAAATTCCAATTTACTAATTTTTATCGAAAATCTTACCACAATTTGAACAGAAAGGATAAGTTTAAAATATATTTCACAAATAAACAAATATATTATTTTTTGATTTTCAATAATTTGAAAGTTATAAAAGTCAGAACAAAATGGATTTGGAATAAAAAGGGATTTCATATTCTCTTTCACTTTGACATTTTTAAGCACCAAAATTTGAAGCGAATCGAAGCGAATATTGCCGAATTCCCCTTGCTATCACCATGGAATGAATTCGCTTTGTTTGTATACATAACAAATTGTTCATAGTACTTCCATGTGCCCTCATTCAATTCATATGAAAGTGCCTGAGTTTCATTTGAAAGGGTAAAGTTTATTTTGGTTTCTACGCAAGTTTTAATATCTACAAGTAGAAACAGTGGCAATAAGTATATTTACTTATATTAATTAATGCGCTTGCAATCAGAGTGAGTGGGTTCGATTCTCCACAAGATCCTCTGAAAATAGCAAAACTATACGAATTAGTCTGACGAGAAATCGTGGCTGTTTCCGAAATAGTACTATAACTATAGCCTGTATATGTTTGTTGCTTTCAATTTTTCCTCTAATCAAAAATAATAATAATTAACCAAGAATTATTATCAACTGATCTTGAGCTCGTTAAACTTACAAAAATATGTAAAAATTAACAGACCATAAAACCAACAACAAAATAAATTTATACCGGAGCACGCGGTTATGTACAATAACTATCTTCTAAAAATAGAAAAGAAGAATGTACAAAAACAAAGTCCAGCATACATGATTTACATATAGACAGAATGTCTAAAATATTGTGTATACCGCTGGCAAGATAACAAACAACAATTAGAGGAAAACTTGAATTAAGCAGCTTACAAAACTACACGCAGCATAGCCTATGGGTTAGGCAGCTGCGCTTGCAATCAGAGTGAGTGGGTTCAATTCTCCACAAGAGCCTATGAAAATAGCAAAGCTATACGAATTAGTCTGACGAGAAATCGTGGCTGTTTTCGAAATAGTACTATAACTATAGCCTGTATATGTTTGTTGCTTTCAATTTTTCCTCTAATAAAAAATAATAATAATTAACTAAGAATTATTATCAACTGGTCTTGAGCTCGTTAAACTTACAAAAATATGTAAAAATTAACAGAGCATAAAACCAGCAACAAAATATATTAATTAATTCAAGCAAATTCTTACTTTTTGAATTCTAGGAAACTAAAGTTTAAGCTCTTTACACATTATGTTGTGTGTACGACATGTGTTGTGGCGACATCCCGCCCCCGTGAATCGGTCGGTTATCCGGAGATTCACGAACTACGTCTAGCATCGCTAACTTGGAAGCAGGTCTCCGTAAATTTCCTCCAGTATTAAGTGATTGGGGGTCAAAGGTTCATCATCTTCCTTGTCTTAATCCAAATAAATTAGTGGGCGAGAATTAAGTTCTCAGCTTCAATCAAAAGACTTTGTAAAGTGTCCACATTAGGAACCTTTGTCTTCAACGTGAAAGAATGTTTGACACATCCCACCATTCGCTCCCATGTACCTTCAACTGATGGATTGTCAGGTGAATTAAATAGCCATTCTACCCCATATTTTACACCTTCATCGACCAACCTTTTCTCTGCCAATACCCAATCTTCCCTGCTCACACCGACAAATTTTGTACCCCTGTCGCTGCGTATTCTCAATGGGACCCTCGTCGGTTTATAAGATCACGTAAGGACAATATTAGTGCATCAGCCGACAAGTCCTCGTCAATTCTAAATAAATTGCTCGTACACTCAATCATGTAAATATACATCCCTAACTTTTTTCTTGCCTGCGACCAACGGCTAAGGTATATGGGTATCCACACCAGTATAACTAAAGACTCGAATGTATGGTATAAGTCGGTCTATTGGAAGCTGCTCCATAAGCGGGGGTTTGGGTTCCGCGTTTTCTGTTCTTACATATTTGACAATCTGTTTTAGCCGAACGAACCCAACTACGTAGATTAGTTATCCAAAACTTTCTTATAATAATAATAGTTCCCAACGGATTACCCACCATATCCCGCCCGACCGGCGCGAGGGGCGCATCCGCATAACGCGCGGACTATTCGTTCGTGCCGAGTCGTTGAAAGGCTTTGGTTTGTTAATCGTCGAGATCTAAAACTGCTCAGCTACAGAGAAAACCTCATCAGCTAAGTAAAGTAGATATAGGATAGATTATACATTAAGAAATAACTAGTTAACAGAATAAAATTATTGTTAAAAGTTAAAATAGAAGTCAAAGAATAAGAAACAATTAGTAGCTATGAATTTAGGATAGAACGAATTGATTTTTTTATGCTGAAAAGCGAGTCTGAAATATCAAATCTACCAGAAAGAGAGTTATAATCTTGACACAAACAGCGAAAAGGCTCATTTAACTGAAAATTGGTTCGGCACTGTTTTAAGACTAGAGGTTTAAAATGCCTTGAAGGACGAGACGGTACATTGAAGTTCACTTCACTTAGAAGAAATGGGCTTGATGGTGAACCATTTAGCAATTTAATCATAAAAATAATTCCAAGCATTTCCCTCCGACTAGAAAGTGTGTGTAGATTAATGAGTTTTAAACGATTCGTATAGCGTGGCAGATTGTACAAGGGAGCCGAATGAAAATCTCTTAAGGCAAATAGTAAAAATTGTTTTTGAACTGATTCAAGGCGATCTACATGAACCTGGTAACGCGGGTTCCAAATTATAGAACCATATTCAAGTATCGGTCTGACTAATGTAGTGAAGAGGGCTTTAGTTACATAAGGGTCGCTAAATTCTTTAGACCAACGTTTAACGAATGGTAGGACACCTCTAGCCTTATTGACTGTTGTGCTAATATGGCGGTTGAAACTGAGTTTATAGTCCATAGTAACCCCCAGGTCAACAAAATCATACACTTGCTCAAGGCTATAATTTTTAATTGTATAGGAAGCCGGCTGAGAAATTCCACGCGAAAAATCCATGTGTTTACATTTTTTAAAGTTAAGTGGCATATAATTTAAATCGCACCAAGTAACTAGTGCATCTAGATCTGATTGTAGCTCATTTCTATCTTCAAATGACGCGAATGACATGAAAAGCTTTACGTCGTCGGCACACATTAACATTTTTGAAAATTTTATTATTGTAGAAATATCATTTATAAACAACAAGAACAGAATCGGGCCAAGATGGCTTCCTTGAGGAACCCCCGAAGAGACATAAATGCAAGAATGCACTTCGCAAGAATGCACTTCGCTCGCCTTTCCACAAGGCATGGTTTCTTAATAATGCTATCAGATAGCTCTGCCCAAGTTTCCTCAGGCTGTTTCACAAAATCTCTGCCACAAAACCATCGGGAGTTCGGATCGATGTGTGCGTTCAATCGTGTTGCATTATCCTCAGGATTCCACCTGACGGAAACCCATCGCCACCAGCCATCGTTTGACAAATCTGAAATTTCTGCAATTCTGTGTGATTTGATCCAGCTAAGAGCAGTCTTCGAGTCAGACCAAAAAACTATTAGATTAGAGTTTTATCATGACCATTTAAAATAGCCTCCTTATGTCGAACGCCCAATACAACAGCCAACAGATCCAGTCGTGGGAACGAAAGTGACTTGACCGGGCTACAAAGACTACGCTGGCTACGCCTTCAATATTTATTCGCCAGTAAGCAATTACGGAGTATCCAAACTCGCTTGCATCTACAAAAATGTGTAAATCAATTTTTGAATTTAGACTACTGAAATTCCGGTAACAGCAACGGATGATAAGACATTTAGCATTCTCAACATCTGTGTACCAGTTGTACCATTCCCGACTTCTCCAATCTACATTTAAAAGCCACATATGTTACAAAATTATTTTCCATATAATTGTAAAATTTGCCAAATACCCGAACGGATCAAATATTGGCATGGTAAGGCTCAACACTTGTGCTTTCGTCGGTCGCCTTTCCCCTGTCAAGACGGCATTTGGAACTTTTACGAATTTAAGTTTAAAACAAAATGAATCATCCACTGGACGCCAGTACATTCCCAGTACCTTTTCTGCTACGGATTCATTGGAGCAAAAGCTCACTGCTTCATCGCACGTAAGAGGAGGCGAGTTTTCGCCAAGTGAAAAACAGAGGTCGCTAGAGTTAGATTTGAATCCTCGCAGCTTAAACCCAGCATGGCTATGTATTTCTTTGACCGTATTTGAAACGAGTATAGCCTTATTTACGGCATCGCTGCATTTGTATTCTTACCATATTGTGCAAAGCACGGTGAAAAGGCGGATCCAAATATCATCTAGCTAATAACATATACATCTGGTTGTTTTTACGAATCTCCACCACGCCAAAAAAAGTGTGGTGCATCCTGGTCTGCTTTGCGTATCTGAACTCTACTAAACATTTCTCGTATGTCTGCACATATGCCAACGAGACCCTGTCGAAATTTGTGAGGACCCCAATCCGAAGGCTTTGGAGCCCTTCACAAAAAAATATACATATATTTTGAATTGCGTAATTTATAATGTATTTGTTGGGTCATTGGTTGGGACACCCTGCCTAACTAACAGCTGTCGTGGTTCAATAACCTGTTCAAATTCATTTACTTTAAATTTGTATCATTTACTTGGATTCAATAACTTACCTAACTGTCGCATTCCAAAGTCTAGTTTAAGAGAATGTACAATCATACAAACATATATGTACTTATGTATTTCTAACTAACTTGAATGCTCCCACTCAACATTATACGTATACACACACGCTTGTATGCTTACATATCTACATGCGCCAGAACAATAGCGAGAATTTTACCACCCTTTTTTGCATCTTCCTTCGCTAATGCATGGCTATGTATAAACAAGCACACAAACGTGTATATTTGTATGCCCTATTTGAATAAGCTATACCTCTTTGGAATTAATGAAATTATTAAATAGTTAGTCTACTGTTGACCACCAAGACGCGGTGTTTCATTTGCGCGACATTTATTCGCCTTTAATTACACAGCCCGTTTTTTCTAGTTTGTTTTATATAAATCGCGGTCAGAAAAACTATTCTGACTCTACATTTTTTGGCGCCCGAGCAGGGACGGTGTAATTAAATTAAATTTGTTGCTCGCGTAAAATAAATTATTTTTGTTTGAAATAAAATTACCGTGTTTTCCTAATAAAAAAAAATCATATATTTTTCGTATTTCGCTCTTGGTGGTCACATTCGGGCTACCGCATCAACATCGTGCAAGAGGATCGCACCATTGGATAGATCCTCTACATCATAGAAGTTCCAATTAATTACAAGGGATTTGGATTTCACGTCATCGACCTACATAAGTGCAAATAGCGGTACAATTTTCGTTGAACCCGCATAATTTTGTTGTACCTGCACTTTTTGGTATCGTATTGTTGCCGTGATTCCGCAATTTCGCTGCTGACGCTACTGCCGCTGCCTACGCGCTGAGCGCTCTTTATTTCAAATTCGTTTCGCTGCCACGGTCAACACCTTTCGTTGCTACCCCTTGCAACTCTGTTACGCTCGCATTGCTGCTCGCAATTATTTCGCTGCTACGCACCTTTACCATTTTATTAAGCATTTCATCGCTGCCGCTATCGTCTTTAATATACATACGTACATATTGGGATACATTGGATTGTTGCTGCCTAACTATTTGTCGCTACCCAACGAACATTCGAACGGTATTTCCCGCCACTTATCATTGCTCCATTCTCGCATGCAGTAAGTCTTGTCAAATAATATATTATTAAATCCTTCAATTTATAATAATCTCGCTTTCGTCAATTTCAATAAATTATTAAAAATGTCTCTCGACGAGCTCAAACAACAACGAGCCAACATAAAGAAAAATATCTCCCGCATTAAAAATATTGTTGAAGCCAGTCTACGGCCAGGAGGTAAGCCATTATCTAATGCAGAATACAAATGTCGATTGGGTATTTTGGAATCATATTTCAAAAATGTGTTGTCCACGCAAACGGAGATTGAAAATTTAGATGCTGATGATGGAGGTCGTGCTGACTTGGAAGAGTTGTACATAACAACAAAATTATCAATTCAATCTCAACTCCCCGAGGATCGCAATGAAACATGGTCTGGAGTCAACTTGCGTTATGCAAACAGGTTCGAAACTACCCAAACTCAAACTTCCTTCATTCAATGGCAAGTATTCTGAGTAGCAAAATTTTATTACCTCGTTTAAACAAATTATCGATAAAGAATATAGCCTGTCCAACATAGAAAAATTCAATCACTTACGCAATTGTCTCCAAGGTCCCGCATTAGAAACAATTGATGCGTTTCCAGTTTCTAATGAAAATTATACAAAGGCCTTGGAAAGACTTAAATCTCGCTATGATAATCCAACCCTTATCTTCTTAGAAAATATATCGTCGCTTTTTGAGCTTTCAGCTATTTCTAAACCAAATGGTGGTCAGTTGAGAAGCCTGATTGACAAGGCATCTGCAATTAATTTATGGTTCATTGTTGTCTCTAGGAACTGAAAGCCAAATCTCACAAGCCATGCTCATTTATTTAGTTTTACAGAAAGCAGATGAGGAAACCAATCGCAAATGGAAGGAATCTTTGGATTTTCAGACATTACCCAGCTGGGCAGATTGCACCAAAGTTTTAGACAGACGTTGTCAATATCTCGATTCTGTTGATAACGCCCACGTCGTTGGACCCATTCGTCAAAATCCCAGCAAACCATCAAAATCCAAGAATCCAAGCAAGGGGTATTCATTCGCGGTATCACATATGACTTGTTCGGTATGCTCCAGCAACAATCACAAAATACAAAGCTGCGATCGTTTCAAGGCTCTTAATGTATCACAACGCTTCGAACATGCAAAGAAAATGGGTCTTTGCATTAATTGTCTATCAAAGGGACATCAATTGTCGAACTGCGCTTCAACGCATAAATGCAAGGTTTGCTCTCGTCAGCACCATAGCTTGCTGCATCGTGTCACCACTTCAGAATCGTCAACTGCTAATTCGCCATCTGCCGTTCACACACATATGAATAATATATCGTCGGATCACATTATTCTCGCCACCGCTATGGTTTTGGTTCGTGACGCTTCTGGAAATTATCGTCTTGGCCGAGCTTTGCTGGATTCCTGCTCACAGGTAAATTTCATCACCGATGAACTTTCGCAAAAATTGATGCTGCCACGCAGTAAACACAATATCGAGATCCAAAGTATTGGTGAGTCCTCTACTAATATTAAATATAAAACTTCCACCAATATTAAGTCGCAAGCGACAGGGTTTGAACTACCACTAACATTTTGCATTACGTCACATATCGCTTATCAACCCGAACCCGAGATAGACACATCTTCTTGGAATATCCCATCGAACATTGTACTTGCTGATGATCAATTTTATAAAACAAACACAATCGATCTGCTTTTAGGAACAGAAAGCTTTTTCAGCTTACTTTCTGTAGGGCAAATTAAACTTGGTAGTAATCTTCCTATTTTACAGAAAACTCTTCTGGGTTGGGTCGTTTCTGGGCGGTATCGTGCGAACTCTGGGACGGTCAGCACTAATTGTTTGTTAGCTTGCGCGGAATCAATCGATTCAAAATTGGAAAAATTGTGGCAAAATGAAGAAGTTTCAACCAGAGTTGACGTGTGGACTCGAGACCAGCACACCTGTGAAAAATTGTATAACGACACTGTCACTCGAAACAGCAGCGGTCGGATTATAGTCAAAATCCCATTCAAGGACGATCCTGCGTACATACTAGGTGAATCATACACAACAGCTTTGCGCAGATTTAACTCACTAGAACGTCGGTTGGAACGCTCACCTAACCTCAAGTCACAATACGGGGCATTTATGGATGAGTACCAAAGTCTAGGCCATATGGAAGTAGTCCCTTACCCTAATCTCAACGAACCTCACTACTACATCCCGCATCACTGCGTGTTGAAGCCAAACAGTACATCAACGAAATTGAGAGTTGTTTTCGATGCATCCTGTCGAACTTCTACGCAGAAATCGATAAATGATCTACAATTGGTTGGACCTACGATTCAGAGCGAGCTCGTAATTCTTTTACTTCGTTTTCGTTTACATCGTTTTGCGCTTACAGCAGACATTGTTAAAATGTATAGGCAGGTGATGGTCAGTAAGGAACATCGCAAGTTTCAATATATTTTATGGAGG
Organism: Merzomyia westermanni; assembly: GCA_949987695.1. Lineage (NCBI taxonomy): Eukaryota > Metazoa > Arthropoda > Insecta > Diptera > Tephritidae > Merzomyia > Merzomyia westermanni. The sequence goes on along the minus strand of OX465290.1, from coordinate 105,528,024 downwards.
AGTTCGCCTAATCAAGATATCAAAACCTACCAGCTCAACACAGTAACTTACGGAATGGCATCCGCACCTTATCTCGCTATACGCAGTCTTAATTATCTCGCTGATCAGTATCAGTCAAATTTCGTCGTTGGTGCAAATATCATCAAGTCATCGTTTTACGTTGACGACTAGCTTTGTGGTGCTGACTCCGTTGCCGAACTGTCTAGGATACAGGATGAGGTAACTGAACTGTTGAAATTAGGTGGATTTGATCTGGCAAAATGGCATTCCAATAACCAGCGTTTCAGATGCGAAACTACCGATAAGGACTTAAATCTCGATACATCTCTCACTAGTACTCTTGGTCTCAAATGGGATCAAATTCAAGATAACTTCATTTTTTCGTTTCTTCCAAAGCAGCCAATACAAGATCGTGTCACAAAAAGGACAATTCTATCTATCGCATCGTCACTTTTCGACCCACTTGGACTTGTAGCACCAGTAATCGTCACCGCTAAAATCCTACTTCAGGAGTTGTGGTTGCTGAAACTCGAGTGGGATGAATCGGTTCCGCAAAACATTCAATCTGCTTGGCAAACATTCGCCGACAATCTGTCGGATCTTTCCTCAGTTAAAGTTTCCAGGTACTGTTTGTCTCCTAATATTCAGTCTTTGCAAATACACGGATTTTGCGATTCATCGATTCGCGCTTATGGCTGCGGAATTTACACTCGCATCGTAGATAAAACAGGCAATATTTGCGTTCGCCTTCTCACGGCAAAATCAAGAGTGGCCCCAACTAAACGACAGTCACTACCGAAGCTGGAGCTTTGTGGTGCACTGTTTCTTGCTCGACTTTATACAAAAATTAAACCAATATTTTCTGATTATAATTTTGATACATTTCTTTGGACAGATTCGCAAATTGTACTTCACTGGCTCAAATTGCATTCGGCTACACTTTCGGCTTTTGTTGGTAACAGAGTTTCGGAAATACAGGATTTGACTGGGGATGCTTATTGGAGACATGTACCAACGAAAAGTAACCCAGCGGACATTGTGTCTAGAGGAAGTACACCATCTGAACTCGCAAGTTCTATCTGGCTCTCTGGTCCTGCATTTTTATATGAAGACGTAAGAAAATGGCCTTATGAACCAACCAAAGAAATCGATATGGAGGTTGTTAATGCTGAAGTTCGAAAATCGGCATTTAAGGTAACTATATTCAGTAACTACCTACTTGAAATTCTCGACAGGCAAAGTTCTCACACTCGAGAAGTTCGGATTGTTGCCAGAATGCTTCGTTTTTGCGCTAAATTGAAGAAACCCCAAACAGAAATTGCCAATGAATCACTGACTCCCGATGAACTACACCGCGCATTGTTATGCATTGTATGGAACGTTCAACAGCAACACTTCGCTGAAGACATTCGATTATTGCAAAAGGAGAAAATGATAAGTGGCACATTACGAAATCTAAATCCGTTCTTGGACACGACTCAAGGATTTGAATTGCTAAAGGTTGGCGGAAGACTTGAACTGGCTGATCTCCCAGACAACCAAAAACACCCTATTTTGTTGCCGAATAAGTGTGAATTCGTCACACGATACGTTCGATATCTTCACATCAAAAACTATCATGCTGGACCCAAAGCATTGGTTGCTCTGATTCGCTTACAATTTTGGATCGTCAACGCTCGTGAACTCGCTAGGCGTATTGTTCGGTCATGTATCCATTGCGTTAGGTACAAACCAAAATTACTTCAACATATGATGGGAAATCTTCCTGTTGAACGTTTGACACCATCACGCCCGTTTTCTCGTTGCGGCGTAGATTTTTGTGGACCTTTCAATGTGTATCTTCGAATCAGGGGCAAGGTACCATATAAAGCATATGTCGCAATTTTCGTGTGCTTTGTCACAAAGGCAGTGCACATCGAAGTGGTTTCAGACCTATCTACAGACGCATTTTTAGCTGCGCTTAAGCGAATGATTGGAAGAAGAGGGCTTCCATCTGATATTTTTTGCGACAACGCAACTAACTTCGTTGGTGCTTGCAGCAAGCTTGTTGAATTGAAAGCGTTCCTTTTCAAAGCAGAAAATAAAGAGACCATTACCAATTATTGCTCTAATGAATTTATAAATTTTCATTTTATTCCACCTAGGGCACCTCATTTTGGCGGCATTTGGGAGGCTGCAGTCAAATCAGCCAAGGGCCATCTGCATCGCAGCGTAATGAATGCAAGGCTTACTTACGAGGAACTCACTACAGTTTTGGTGGATATAGAAGCAGTTCTCAACTCGCGGCCCATATCACCACTCTCGTCCGATCCCAGCGACTTCGAACCACTAACTCCAGGTCACTTCCTAACTGGCAGCGCATTAAGGTCTCTACCTGAACGAATGGTAGTGGACAATCTTAGCCACTTGGACAAATGGAACCAAGTAACTGCGTTAAAACAAATATTTTGGAAACGATGGTCGCATGAATATATAAGCGAACTTCAATCACGAACGAAATGGAACACTGATAATGAGAATATCGCTAAAGACAAAATGGTTCTCATCCATGAGGATAATGTACCACCGCAACGATGGCTGATAGGTCGTGTTATAGACACAATACCAGGAAGGGATGGGCGAGTTAGAGTGGTAAACCTACGCACCACGAAGGGAACATGCCGTCGCCCAATTCACAAGATCGCAACACTACCGATTTGAAAGTCCTTTCAACGGGGCCGGGATGTTGGGTCATTGGTTGGGACACCCTGCCTAACTAACAGCTGTCGTGGTTCAATAACCTGTTCAAATTCATTTACTTTAAATTTGTATCATTTACTTGGATTCAATAACTTACCTAACTGTCGCATTCCAAAGTCTAGTTTAAGAGAATGTACAATCATACAAACATATATGTACTTATGTATTTCTAACTAACTTGAATGCTCCCACTCAACATTATACGTATACACACACGCTTGTATGCTTACATATCTACATGCGCCAGAACAATAGCGAGAATTTTACCACCCTTTTTTGCATCTTCCTTCGCTAATGCATGGCTATGTATAAACAAGCACACAAACGTGTATATTTGTATGCCCTATTTGAATAAGCTATACCTCTTTGGAATTAATGAAATTATTAAATAGTTAGTCTACTGTTGACCACCAAGACGCGGTGTTTCATTTGCGCGACATTTATTCGCCTTTAATTACACAGCCCGTTTTTTCTAGTTTGTTTTATATAAATCGCGGTCAGAAAAACTATTCTGACTCTACAGTATTAAAAACTAAATTTTTATGAAATACACCGAATTCTTATATTTTTGCACATACGACGTTATGGACATGAAGTACATACGTCCCTTTGCACAAAAAACTACATATCTAGTATGTAGATACCTTTACATATATATTTGACATATTCAAAATGTATATCATCCGAATACCAATTTCTGAAATAGTGGAACCTTAATATACATATTTATATACAAGCGTTAACCGTACACTAGATTTGAGAGGTTACAAACCTGCCGATGTAAAGAAGAAGGCAAATTCATAAGTATCTTTACATATAATAAAATTGTAACAGGTCGATGTCTGTACATTGAAGATATTCAAGAAAAACTGATAGGAGAGGTCGTTATTGGACCAGCGGAACCCAAATCACCAATTTTTAGAATTTTTCTCTGTCTGTCCGTCTGTATGATTGTGCGCGTATCACGCAAAAACTACTGAATAGAATTGTATGAAACTTTCACCATTCTATCACTTAACGTCTAACTTAAAATTTAGGAGAACTTTCATTTGGATATCTCATCCAGTTCCCGAGTTATTGACCAAAATGTGGGAACAATGTGGTTTTTTTACCATAACGCCCGCGTCACACAAAAACGACTGCATAGAAATGAATGAAACTTTCAATAATCATTCTCTAGACGTCTCTCCTAAAATTTAAGATATCCTTCACCTCGATATTTTACCCGGGTCCCAATTTATTGACCTAAATGTGGACCCAGGGTGACTGTATGATTTGTGCTTTTAAGGCGGAACAAAGTTCGGCGGGTCAGCTAGTTAGAAATACGAACATTCAATCACACAGCAAAGCGAAGCAACACAAACCGACAAAAATTTGAAGTTACCAACGTAAGCGTAAAGGCGTGTGTACACATGTTCGGTGAAATAAGAGGAGTCGGCATGTAAATACGTTGGTAGTTATAAGAAAAGTAGCATACTAAGGAAAACGTAATTTTAAGAATTTGTATCATAAGTATATAAGCATTTTTTATTGTAACATAACTGGTTGCCTGCGTGCAAATTAAGTATAAAAAGGCGATGATTTTGTTGGGAAATTTAGTAGTTAGCTATTAGCTAAGCATAGTAGTCATTAGTTTTCACCTCCTATGTATTCATAACGACAACTATTTTGCTTGGTCATCTCTAACAAAATTGTTTTAGTTCTTTTGTCTGCTTCAGACACAACCGCCTGCAGATGCTTCATACCGAAACTCTACAGCGCAAAGTACTCTTTCATTTGCTGCTGAATATCATTGATTACGTCTAATTCACAATCTATACGGCAAACAACTCCATCCACACTATCTTAGTTGGATCCAAACAGCATCTATACTAACTTTGACTTGTGAACAGAAAAACAATCATCCAAGTATATAACTTCTACTGGGCGAACTAAACTTGTGTGTGGCACACCGATAAGAATTTTCGGAACCGCATTGGCATACTCATCGACTGGAAAATTTCGTATTTTATCGTACTTTGATTTAAAACTGTTAAAATTCAACGTTTGTGATGGTAATTCCAATTTTTTTCTTCTGCGTACATTTCTCATTTGAAATGTAGTTGCATTTTGAGTCACACCGGAAATTTCATTATCTAATCGCTGGAATAACTCGCTTGTAGTTTTACCTCCTATCCACTTCAAAGATAAATCATCAAATGGGCCATTCAAGCAAATGGTTTTAGCTACTTCCTTTTCGATTAACGATATTTTTGAACCGTCATCGATAAATGCAATCACTCTGCAACTACCTTTTGGTCCTTTGATTTCCACCGGCAAAAATTTAAATAAAGTTGATGTATATTGGAACGATTTTCCGTCATCCCTTGCCAAATTTGGTTTTGTAACAAACCGGTTTCGGCGTTCCGCCATCCTAGTTTCGTTCTGATCTTTGTATATCCGTTGTCTTGTATATATAGTCTGTGGATGCTGTAGCAGGTAGTGTTAATATGTGTGTGCATGCGCTGGAGCAGGTAATGTGAATATGCGTCAGTTTATTTTGGTGTGTCTAAATGGATGCCCGTAATGAGGGTTGTTTTTACACGATCGGTATGCTAAGTGATAGGTTGAGGCAGGCAGGAATCGGTGATTTTTATACCTTTCATGAACATGAAATGGTATATTAACATTGGTCCGATGTTTGTAACGTTTAGAAATGTAAGAGATAGACCCACCATTAAGTATACCAAATTGATCAGGACGATGAACTGAGTTGATACAGCCATGTCCGTCTGTCCGTCCGTCCGTCTGTTTGAACGTAAACTAGTCCCTTAATTTTTGAGATATCTCGATGAAATTTGGCACACGGATGTATTTTTGTATTATATTAGACATTTGTCGGATCCGGTATAATCGGCTCACTAAAGCATATATCTCCCATACAACCGATCGTTCAAATAAGAGGATTATGACCATTTCTCCCTCATTTTTAAAGATTTAAACTTGAAACTTGGTGAGATATTTTCTTATGGATAGCAAAAGATTTCGTAAAAAAAATCACCAAGATCGGAGCTTTATAGAATAAAGAAATATCCCATACAACCGATCGTTCAGATAAGAGGATTATGACCATTTATCCCTTATTTTGGAAGACTAAGACTTGAAACTTGGTGAGATATTTGCTTACAGATAATAAAAAATTTGGTAAAAAAGTCGCTAAGAGCGGAGCTATATATAGTATATATCCCATACAACCGATCGTTCAGATAAGAGGATTATGGCCATTTATCCCTCATTTTGAAATATTAAAACTTGAACCTTGGTGAGATATTGGCTTATAGATGGTAAAAGAAAATTAAATGTATTGCTGACAAAGTTTTAGAGAACTTTAAACAATGCGTATTTAAGTTTGCACGTATTCGTGAAAGGTATAAAGCCTTCGGCACAGCCGAAGACAGCGCCGTCCTTACTTGTTCCTTTTGCCTTATTATCGTGTGTTCACTGTTACTTGTTTTGGTGCTATACTTGCGGTACTTTACGTGAAGTATTCGGCCCGTTTCTTTGATGTTTGCGCGGCTGCATTTGTTTTCAAACTTGTGATTTGCGAAGTTAAATTCTGGTACATAGGTGGATTTCTGGGTTTTTTTCTTGTAGTCCTTGATATGCTCTCGGAATCGTGTATTAATTTTTCATCCTGTTTGTCTTATGTAGCTGCAATTGCGTTCTCAGGTAAGTTTGTATAATCCGTGTTTGCTAAACCGATCCTTCGAGTTAGTGTTGGTCCTTCGTTTTTGTCCTACGTAGTTCGATGTTCTGAACGATGTATTAATTTTGTGTTTCTCGAAAATGTTGGCCAATTTGTATGTCGCTTTCCTGTGTACGAGTATGTCATTGCCGTCCAGATCTTTGTATTTTCTTCTTCGTTGCCTCTTTTTTGTGGTCCCTGATTTCTTCGGAGCTTATCCAAAAAAAAAAAATTAAGTTGAAAAAAGCGATTTAGATTTGACATAGTCACGCTTCGTTCAATTTCTGGGTTTACGGAATACTTATGTTATACTAGCCTTTACCCGCAGCCCTGTCCGCACCTAGAAAGTGAAACATCACATTTTGCTTAATTGAAAAGTCAAATTTTTCTTGGAAAGTTTATCGTTAATTTCGATAAGGTAAATAAAACCGTACGCAGAGTTGGATGTACCGCACTGACCAACTTTCCAAAATTACTTGCACATCAATCTATGGAACCCATATTATATTATTGATCCATCCCAAATGGGTTCAGATAATGACAATTAAAACAAGTAAGGACGGCGCGAGCAAAACTTAAATACGCATTGTTTAAAGTTCTCTAAAACTTTGTCAGCAATACATTTAATTTTGTTTTACCATCTATAAGCAAATATCTCACCAAGTTTCAAGTTTTAATATTTCAAAATGAGGGATAAATGCCCATAATAATCTTATCTGAACGATCGGTTGTATGGGATATATACTATATATAGGTCCGATCTTGCTGACTTTTTTACGAAATCTTTTACTATACATAAGAAAATATCTCACCAAGTTTCAAGTTTTAATCTTTTAAAATGAGGGGGAAATGGCCATAATCCTCTTATCTGAACGATCGCTTGTATGGGATATATACTATATATAGCTCCGATCTTGGTGATTTTTTTACGAAATCTTTTGCTATCCATAAGAAAATATCTCACCAAGTTTCAAGTTTTAATCTTAAAAAATGAGGGAGAAATGGTCATAACCCTCTTATTTGAACGATCGGTTGTATGGGAGATATATGCTATAGTGACCCGATTATACCGGATCCGTAAAATGTCTAATATAATACAAAAATACATCCATGTGACAAATTTCATCGAGATATCTCAAAAATTGAGGGACTAGTTTACGTTCAAACAGACGGACGGACGGACAGACGGACATGGCTGTATCAACTCAGTTCATCGTCCTGATCAATTTGGTATACTTATTGGTGGGTCTATCTCTTATATTTCTAAACGTTACAAACATCGGACCAAAGTTAATATACCATTTCATGTTCATGAAAGGTATAAAAACAGTGTTTTCAAAGAGAACATCTGAAGTTCAAACTTTGACATTTATATAATAATATAGGCCTTATAGAGATAAGGTATTTTTTAAAATTCTCATCAACGGATAAAAGTAGATTGACCAAAAAAAAAATCAATTATTTTTCAATTTAACAAAATGCGAATATTGCTACAAGTTTCAAAACAAAGTATTGAAAAACGGTCTTCAAAAATAGCGTTTTGGGTGTTTCTTATGAGTTATTTTAAGAGCTTATCGTCAGCGGTTAAACTTGGAACGAAAAACTAAAAAGTCCTTCCTTTGAATTATTAAGCTATGTAACATTATTCTTATATTGGTAAGGTTTCTAAACAAATTATTCCAAAAACGTATTTGAAATATATTCTGCTGCGTTCTTTCTTCGGGTTGCTTTAAAACTTAAAGGTCTGTTTTATTATTTGATTTTACTGATGTTTTAAATACTGCTTCCGTTCTAAGTATTGAAAGAATTATTTTGGTACCCAATAATACTACTATGGCATTTTCGCTCACAAAAGTTCCACCAAGCGATGTCGGTTGCTCATAATATTTTTTGGCATATTTATGAGTTCAGAAACTTTAACTCGATAACTGGTTAGATTTTTTACAAAAAGGAACATTTAGGGCCGGTTTCACCAGCTCGATTTAACTTAGTTTTTCACTTTTCAGTTTCACCATCTAGCTTAACTAAGTCACAACTTAGTCAGCCTGCCAGCTGACTTATTCTCAGCTAAGTCAGTGTTGCTGTCGTTCAAAACCTAAATGTCAGTAATGCTCCTAATTTGTTTTGTACAATGTTCCAGCTGGAAAATTCGTTAAGCATGACTTCATGATCGGGTTGTTGTGTTCAAAATGATTTAAGTCGCTCAGTTGGTGAAACCCAAAATTAAGTAAGTCTCGAATCTGTGCTAACTTAAGTCACGACTTAGTTTTAGTCTTAGTCACGTTGGAGAAACCGGCCCTTAGTGTTTTCATAACTAAAACCAACAAAAAAAAAATTTTGTTTACTTTTTTAATACTTAGTTCTGAAAATTGTATTAATATGGCAAAGTTGAAATGAAAGCTGTAGCTTTATACTTCCGTTTGACACCCATATCACACTTCAAGGTTTTAGGGGAACAGCATTTCCACCGATCGCTTCTTTACCAATAAATATATCGATATAGGAACAGTTCAGATGAAAGCTGTGGCCTTGCCCTTTCGTTTGACACCCATATTGAACGCATATATGTATCAAGGTTTTATGGGAACCACATTTTGACCGATAACTAATTTATCGATAAATATAACGAAACATCGAAAAGTTCAAATGAAAGCTGTGGCTATGCCCTTTGGTTTGACATTCATATTGAATGCATACATCAAGGTTTTATGGGAACCACATTTTGACCGATAACACATTTATTGATAAATTTATCGGTTTCTAAACAAATTATTCAAAAACGTATTTGAAAAATATTCTGCTGCGTTCTTTCTTCGGGTTGCTTTAAAACTTAAAGGTTTGTTTTATTATTTGATTTTACTGATGTTTTAAATACTGCTTCCGTTTTAAGTATTGAAAAAATTATTTTGTTACCCAATAATACTACTATGGCATTTTCGCTCACAAAAGTTCTACCAAGCGCTGTCGGTTGCTCATAATTTCTTTTGGCATATTTATGAGTTCAGAAACTTAAAATCGATAACGGGTTAGATTTTTTAGAAAAAGAAACATTTAGTGTTTTCATGACTAAAAAACAACAAAAAAAAAACAAATTAAGTTTTAAATACTTAGTTCTGAAAATTTTATTAATACACATTTTGCCCGATAAATCAGTTATCGATAAATATATCGAAATAAGGATCAGCTCAGATGAAAGCTGTGGCCTTGCCCTTTCGTTTAACACCCATATTGAACTCATACATCAAGGTTTTAGAGCCACATTTTGACCGATAACTCATTTATCGATCATCATCATCATCATCATTTATTGGCAAGGCATTCTTCTTTAAATGGTCATCCAACCGCCTGGGCGATTTTGACCGTCCAACATAGCTCGCCAGTCGTTTCTTCGTTGCGCCAGCTGGCGCCAATTGGAAACACCGCGGGATCGCAAATCGGTCTCCACTTGGTCCTTCCATCGGAGTGGTGGTCTCCCTCTTCCTCTGCTTCCACCGGCGGGTGCCGATAAGAATACCTTCTGGGCTGGAGCATCTTCGCTCATTCGCACTACGTGGCCTAGCCAGCGAAGCCGCTGTGTTTTAATTCGCTGAACTATGTCGGCGTCTGCGTAAAGTTCATACAGCTCATCATTAAATCTTCTTCGGTACTCGCCGTCGCCAACGCGTAGAGGTCCACAAATCTTTCGAAGAACCTTTCGCTCAAATACTCCCAGAGCCGCCTCATCAGATGTTGTTAGTGTCCACGCTTCTGCACCATATAGCAGGACGGGTGCGATGAGTGACTTGTAGAGTGTTATTTTCGTTCGTCGAGAGAGGACTTTACTTTTCAATTGGCTACTCAGTCCAAAGTAGCATTTGTTTGCAAGAGTGATTCTTCGTCGGATTTCTAGGCTAACATTATTGTTGGTATTAATGCTGGTTCCCAGGTAGACGAAGTCCTTTACTATTTCGAAATTATTACTGCCAACAGTGGCTTGGTTGCCAAGGCGCGAATGCGCTGACTCTTTGCATGATGACAGAAGGTACTTCGTTTTGCCCTCGTTCACAACCAATCCTATTTTCTCCGCTTCTTTTTCTAATTTGGAGTAAGCAGAAGTTACGGCGCGGTTGTTAAGGCCAATGATATCAATATCGTCAGCATATGCTAACAGTTGGACGCTTTTATAAAATATTTTTCCAGCGCGGTTAAGTTCTGCAGCTTGTATTATTTTCTCCAGCATTAAATTAAAGAAATCGCACGATAGGGGGTCACCCTGTCTGAAACCTCGTTTAGTTTCGAACGGCTCGGAGAGGTACTTCCCAATTCTGACCGAGCTGGCGGTGTTGCTCAAGGTCATTTTGCATAGCCGTATAAGTTTTGCGGGGAAACCAAAATCAGACATAGCGGCATATAGGCCGCTCCTTTTCGTGCTATCGAAAGCGGCTTTAAAATCAAGAAAGAGATGATGTGTGTCGATTCTCTTTTCACGGGTTTTTTCCAAGATTTGGCGTATTGTAAAAATTTGGTCGATGGTAGATTTACCAGGTCTGAAGCCACACTGATAAGGCCCAATCAGTCTGTTCACATCAGGCTTCAGTCTTTCGCACAATACGCTTGATAGGACCTTATATGCGATATTCAAAAGGCTGATTCCGCGATAGTTGGCGCAGTTTGCAGGATCGCCCTTCTTGTGGATTGGGCAGAGAACACTTAGATTCCAATCTTCAGGCATGCATTCATCCGACCATATTCTGCATAGAAGCTGATGCATGCGCCTTACCAGCTCCTCGCCTCCGTGTTTGAATAGCTCAGCAGGCAAACCATCAGCGCCAGCAGCTTTATTGTTTTTCAATCGGGATATTGCTATTCGCACCTCATTATAGTCGGGTTGTGGAACGTCAATTCCATCATCTTCGATTGTGGGCTCGGGTTCGGCATCTTCTCTGGTTTCTTGCTCAGTTTCTCCATTTAAAAGGGCAGAGAAGTGATCCCTCCATATTCTGAGTGCTCTCTGAACATCGGCCACCAGGTCGCCGTTCTCATTCTTACAGGAGTTTGCCCCGGGTTTAAAACCTTCTGTCATTCGCCGAATTTTTTGATAGAATTTTCGGGCATTATTCCCTTTGGCCAGCAGCTCAAGCTCCTTTATTTCACGCTTTTCTGCCTCTCTTTTATTCGCCCGGAAAAGCCGCCTCGCTTCCCTCTCCAACTAGCGGTAGTGTTCACACACACCCTCGTTGCATTCGATCTCAGCGTTGCCTTGTAGGCTTCGTTCTTTCTTTTCGTTGCAGCGCGGCACTCTTCATCATCATACCAGTTGTTTCTTCGCGTTCGCCGGAATCCAATTACTTCTTCGGCTGCGGTACGGAGTGCTCCTGAGATATGATCCCACTGCTCATGCATTCCACTAGGTTGAATTGTGCTCTCGGAGAGCAGGTGTGAGAGGCGATCTGCGAAATAATTGGCGGTCTGTTGCGATTGCAGCTTTTCGACGTCCAGCTTTCCCTGCGTTTTTTGTTGCACCTGTTTTGTCGTACAGAGGCGGGTACGAATCGGGGTCGATGTTAGGTCCTCGTATTGTGCGAACATCTAAAACGCTGGAAGCATGCCGTCCGTCTATCACAACGTGGTCGATCTAGTTAGGTGTTTTTCGATCGGGGGACAGCCATGTAGCTTGATGGATCTTCTTGTGCATAAACCTAGTGCTGGATATGACCATGTTTCGGGCACCGGCGAAGTCTATCAGCCTGAATCCATTTGGCGAAGTCTGATGGTGGAGACTGAACTTCCCGACAGTGGGGCCGAATACACCCTCCTTACCCACCCTGGCGTTAAAGTAGCCAAGCACGACTTTGATATCATGACGGGGGCAGCGCTCGCATGCTTCTTCCAGGCGCTCGTAGAATGCATCCTTTTCAACGTCGTCCTTCTCTTCCGTCGGTGCATGAGCGCAGATAAACGATATGGTGAAAAATCGTACTTTTATGCGGATTGCAGCGAGACGCTCGTTCACGGGTGTGAACGACAGTACTCGGTGACGGAGTCTCTCCCCCACCACAAATCCCACGCCGAATCTGCGCTTGTCTTCATGCCCACTCCAGTAGATGTTACAAGGTGTTCTGATCGTATTTCCTCGCCCCGTCCATCGCATCTCTTGTATGGCGGTGATGTCAGCTTTTGCTTTCCTCAGGACCTCAACCAGCCGGGCAGCGGCACCTTCCCCATTAAGGGACCGGACATTCCAGGTACATGCCCTTATCTCATAATCCTTATTTCGTTTGCGGGTGTTGTCATCTAAAAAAGGGGTTCTCATATCCGAGGCTTTGTTGTTGAATTTCATTGGAACGTTGTTTTATGTGGTGGGTCCCAAACCCAACGCACAACCCGTTTCACGGGAAGTTGAATTCTATTACACGTTTGTATAGCGAGCCGCTTGATCCAAGACAGACGCCCGCTTGCAGCCGCACCACATGGTGATCAGACGCTGCTGTTTGAACCCCCCAGCAAGCCCTTAAACCGATTATGTCGGAGTGGCCTTACCAGGTTGTCGCCTTCTCACGTTTAGCTCACCACCAAACGGGTGTTCGGTGGTTACCCAGAGGATACTTGGGCGCAAAGCCCGGAAGTAGCGAGCTGCTTGAACCGCATGCAAAAGAATCGCTCTGGCCATTCCCAGGTGAATGGCGATCAGAAACTTTCCCCACTTGCGTGGACTTCTGCACACGGCCCCATCCTCAAGGCATTAGTACAATAAGATCTAAGATCTTTTATAGTACAACAAAAGTTACAATTAAATAAGGTACATTTGAAAAAAGAAAAACAATAATAATAATCGTAATAAAAAGAAAAATAACAAAAACATATATGTATATGTATATAACGAAGGAAATCAAATATAAGAAACAGGATTAACAAAAATTAACCATCATTAAAGCAAGACTTAAAGTTAAATCAATCTTCCATAACGCAAACCGTAACACAACCAAGTAAGACAGCCGATTCAACAACTTTACAGAAATCAATGCATTCGATATGGCGTTGTGGTATGGCACCAGCAATCGATTACATTGAATTCCATAAGGTTAGTAAGATCAGCAGGCCCACCCGGCAATGGTAGAGTTATGATTATTTAAGATTAACTGATATAACAGAAATTACAAACTTAAGCTTAAAAATAATATAATATAAAAATAGAAATAATATACGAGTATGTAGCTCTTAGGTGGTAGATAGGCAAAATCACAGGTTTTTAACAAGCTTAACTAAAGTTGCTTTTATTTAAACTACTTCTAATGGATACTGGAATAGAGTTCCAAGTACGAATGGCATTTAGAAAGAATAGCCGCCCGGAGGTTAAGTAATTATACCTTGGTACAATCATATCGCTAATCCGAAGAGACTTGGGAAAAACTAGTTTGTCATACAACTAACTGTAGTTATTTGAGCTACTTACTGTGCGGGGAGTGCTGAGTGATTATAGCTGGATTTCGGTATCCTTCGCTGATCCTGGTATTTAGAGCAAATCTCCTTCTTCTCGGTATAGTTTGGGTTTTGTTGCTCCCGATAACTACCGTACACAGAGCTGCACACTTTATCTTCTTAATGGTTCACCAAATTAATTAAACGTAGGACTGTAGTTTGGGAAAAATGCCTTGCCTGAAGATTTTGTCAACCAATAGGATATTATACACATTTATAGATATTAGAACACTTTAATAAGTTTATTTAGTTGTTTTCAAACTTTGCTAATATTTTATTACACACAATTATATATTTAACTGCAAAATTTATTACTGAATTCCAACACTGTATAGTTTTTGAGCGCAAACGTGAAAAAATATATTTTCTTTCGGTGGTAAAAAGAGCAAGAATATAAAAAGCCGGTGTACCAAAAAAAAAAGGAACAATGACAATAATAATAGAAAAAATTATGGCCGACCAGCTGTCAGCTGTGCGGCGAATTGGTGTGGGGTGATTTACGCGTGGTTGCCACACGTCCCAAATCGTTCCAATTTTAACACTTAAATCCAAAGGTGAGTTCATAAGTTGTGATGAGTAAATAATGTAATAACAATAAAATATAATGTGATATAATACACGCGTTATAATGAAATTATTTACAATTCATGGAAAATATGTATAACGAGTATTATTTTATGTACAATTCATGCAATATGGGTATAACGAATATTATGGTTTTGGGATTTTGACGTGTGGCTACCGATGTCGCGTAAACATTCTGCCTCCCCTAGGCGTACTAAGCGCCTAGTGTATGCTGCAACTCCTGCAAGGCACGAACTGCTTCCTGAATAAGGATCCGCCCCACCTTATTTTTATACGCGGCTGTGCGTAAGCCGGTTGCGGTGCACCGGATGGTGCGATCCTCGACGCTGGTTGGTCGTGATGGTTGGCGTGTATTTGGAGCACGACCATTAGCCCTGGGAGGTTGTGGTTGAAGACGGCGACGGCGACTTGCTGCTCGGCGGCGCGGTTCGTGGTGGCGTGGTGTCGGAGGTATTTCCGCTACAGGTGGTGTGACATACGCGGGTTGGCGACCTCCGGTGTCCCGATGAAGGAATGTATGGTGATGCTGCCCGCAGACCCGGCAGCTTTCTGTGGTTGTGCACTGGTTGGTGCGATGGGACAGCGCTAAGCAGTTGGTGCAATACTGATGTGCCCTAGCGACCAAGAAGCGTTGTTGCGGCTGCATGGCCGTGAACACAGGGCACATCAGCAGCGCGTGATGACGCATGCACAATTTACATTTGCGGTAATCCGGTACGGGTTCGCTACGGCGCGGACGGGCTGCGGGCAGGGTCACTTGCGATGCCAATGAGCTGCGTGGTGTTGGGACCGGACGGCGTTGACGATCCATCTGTTGAAAAGAGAGAGTAATATATGCATATTAGTTATACGCCTCGGATTAAGCACATGTTTGGGGAGTGCCTAAGTTGTTGCCTGAGTGCTAACGATAGTATGAGCTTTGTGGACTGTATTAAGTTAGGGAGATGGGAGTGGGCACTGAGGGCCCTCGTCACTCTCAGATGACGGTAGAAAGCACAGTTTCGTGAGAGGTCTTGTGAGAATTCCGTTCTGGGTGCGGACGTCTACGACACGAATGTGTCCGTCTCGTCCTGGGTGTAGGCTTTCTAATCGACCTAGTCGCCACTCGGTGGGAGGTAAGTTGTCCTCTTTAATGATGGCTAGGTCGCCAATTTTCGGGGGAGTTTGAGCATTTTTCCAACGGTAACGCTTTTGAAGGTCCGTGAGGTAATCAGTTTTCCAGCGTTTGCTGAACTGATGATGCAGAACTTTCAGTCGTTCCCACCTATTTATCAGAGAGAGATTTTCGTGGTTCGGTTCGGGAAGCGAGAGAATTGGTGCTCCTCGAAGAAAATGACCTGGCGTGAGGGCGGTGAGGTCATTCGGGTCCTGAGAAAGCTGGGAGATGGGACGAGAATTAAGTACGGCCTCTATCCGAATTAATAAAGTCGAGAACTCCTCGAAGGTAAAATTGTGGGTTCCGGCGACCTTTTTAAAGTGTGTTTTAAAGCTTTTGACAGCGGATTCCCATAATCCGCCCATGTGAGGTGCGCCGGGGGGTATGAACTTCCAATTGATTCCTTGGGCGGCGTACTTCTGTACGATATCCGTCGATACTTCTTTCAGGAACGATACGAATTCCAGTTCGGTAGCACGCTTGGCGCCGATGAATGTTTTGCCGTTGTCTCTCATCATCTGATTCGGGTATCCTCGGCGTCCTACAAATCGGGCGAAGGCGGCAAGAAAAGCCTTGCTGGTGAGGTCTGAGCATAATTCCAGGTGGACCGCTTTGGTGGTAAAACAGACATAGAGGGCCACGTAACCCTTTACGAGGGTTTGAGATCGAAGCATGGATGCTTTCAATTGAAATGGGACAGCGAAATCCACCCCAGTCGTGGTAAAGGGTGGGGCGAATCTACAACGTTCGGGGGGCAAGGCTGCCATAATTTGTGATCGCGTTTGTTGTTTGTGAGTGGTGCAGACTTTGCACTGGAATATGCATTTTTTGATCAGTGGTTTGAGACGGGCAATGTAAAATTCTTGCCTTAAGATTTGCTGCATGAGACGAGCTTCCGCATGTAGGAGCATTTCGTGAAGGAATCGTATATATAGAGTACAGAGCCGAGACTTTTCGGGTAGGATAATGGGATGACGCTCATTGTAAGTGAGGGTTGCATGGGCTAGTCGACCATTCACTCGGAGGACTCCGCTCTTGTCTAGGAAGGGATTGAGTACGAGTGGGGTTTGAGTCTTCTAGACACGCTCTTTCAAGAGCGTAGTATCGAGTTTGGGCCATTATGATCAGACGATGTTTCGATCTTTTGAGATCGGCATGAGTTAGAGAGGGGTCGGCTGGGTCATTAATACCGTTCACCGCGTCTTTTAGCCGACGTACGAATTTGAGAACGTAAGCTATTACACGTAAAGCACGAGGGTAGGAAGAGAACCGATCTAAGAGATCCTCCGTCTCTTCCGTAGCATGTAGGGCTTCTACTTTACGTGACTTGGGGGGTTGACGATGCGAACTGTTGGGTGAGGCCAATCTTCGGGGGGTTTGGAAAGCCACTCTGGACCATTCCACCAGAGGGCAGAATTGGAGAGATCGACTGGCGTACAACCTCTGGTTCCCAGATCTGCGGGGTTATCTTTACTTCGCACGTGTCGCCAAGGGACATTACCTACGAGGTCTATGATCTGGGCTGTTCGATTGGAGACATAGGTCTTCCATGAGTGAGGTGGCTTTTCGAGCCAGGCTAACACGATCTCGGAATCAGACCATATGGTCAACTTTCTTCCAGTGAGGCCGAGATGGGGTTGCACTACTGCGACTAGTTTGGCTAGTAAGAGGGCTTCGCATAGTTCCAGGTGTGGCAGACTTATAGTTTTGAGAGGAGCCACTTTGCCTTTGGACACGAGGAGATGAGAGTAAACTTGAGTGCCGACAGAAGTTCGCACATAGAGGGTTGCGCAATAAGCCTTTTCAGAGGCGTCGCAAAACCCGTGGAGCTCGACCAGATGGTCAGGGGCGAAGTTAATCCATCGGGGTATTTGTATATCTGAGATTGACTGCAGATTTCTTGAGAATTGCGTCCATTTCACGAGACGTATCGGTTTGACCCGTTCATCCCAATCAGTCCCGTCCAACCACAATTCCTGCATCAGGATTTTTGCCTGCATCATGACTGGCGTCAGCCACCCTGCGGGGTCGAAAAGTTTTGCGATAGAGGAAAGTATCTGCCGCTTGGTGGCTGCTGTTGAGGCTGGGTCTGAGTCCACAGTATAGGAGAATGTGTCCGAGAGCGCATTCCATTGAATTCCTAGGGTTTTGGCGGTGCTACTTTTCTCGAACTCGAGGAAGTCGGTTTCAAGTAAGTCCGCCTTGGGAATTTGTTTGAGTATGTCCGGATGGTTTGCCGTGATCTTTTTTAAAGGGAAGCCGGCTGAGTTGAGAGCATCAATAGTCTCTTTGAGGGATTGCTCGGCTGAGGTAAGATCATGACTGCCGGATAAAATATCGTCAACATACGTCTCGGACTTTAATATTGGGGCTGCGCGTGGATGGGAGTCGGCTATATCTTTCGACAGATCGTGTAGCGTGCGAATAGCCAGGAAGGGAGCGCAGTTCACCCCAAAGGTGACCGTTTTCAACTTAAAGTCCTTTATTGGACTGTCTTCGGGAGTTCGGAATATTATCCGTCGGTAGTCTCGGTCATCGGGGTGTAAGAGTATCTGGCGGTACATTTTTTCTACATCGCCATGAAACACATATTTATATGTCCGCCATTTTAACAACATAAGTCGGAGATCGGGTTGGAGGGTTGGTCCGGTACATAACACATCGTTAAGGGAGTGACCGGAACCTGACTTCTTGGAAGCATTGAATACAACTCTGACTTTTGTTGTCTTTTTGTCTGGCCTGACGACGGCATGGTGAGGGAGATAGAAAGAGCAGTATTTTCCTTGGGATTCCAATTCATTTGGACTGCACTCTTTCATGTGGCCGAGGGACAGGTATTCTTCTAGAACCTGGTCATACTGCTGTTGGAGATCGCCCTTTTTTGAGAGACTGCGTTCCATTCCATGGAATTGTCGTAGGGCTGCAGTACGGGATTGACCTAGGTTGATATCGTTCGGGAATGATGATTTGAACGGGAGGCGAACCATATATCGACCGTCATCCATTCGAGTGGTTGTGCTTTGATAGAGCTCTTGGCACATTTGATCTTCGGGGGTTTCCACTCGAGTTCTGGGTATCTCCTCGATTTCCCAGAATTGTCTCAGCTGTTCTATCTCTATGGCGCGATATACAACAGGTATATCATCATAAACCTCCTAAGAGATTTTTGCGCCAAGCTTCTCTTCCAATTTGTGGTGTGCCGATTTGAATTTTCCCTACAAATTGGTGGGACCTACAGTTTTTTGCCGACTCCGAACGGCATCTACAAAGGAGACGAATTTTTGCTGAGAAGCCTGTCATGGCAGAAATACACTCGGAGAGTTTTGCCAAACCACTGCCGAGGGGCGACCCCGTTTTGAAAAACTTTTTTCAAATCACTTTTGATGTTACCTGTACCAGGGCTCGAACCATGGACCTTCGGTGTGGTAGGCCGGCAACACTACCTTCACACCACGGCGGCCGTCTCAGCTGTTCATTTAGCTGAATATTCGTAATTTCCCATGCTTGCGAGGAATGTGCTCCAACTTTTTCGGGAGTTTGGCCGCTTATGATCCATCCAAATATTGTATTTTGGGCTAGCAGGCTGGGAGAGATCTTTTCTATGCCATTTAGCATTACTTGTGGGATAAGATCACTACCCAATACCAGATCGATTTGGGATGGGTTCTGGGAGTTCTGGTCTGCTAATTTGAGATGGGACCATTTGCGCCTTTGGCTGTCATTCAGCCTGAACGTTGGGAGCTGCCTAGTGAGCCGGGGAAGCACTATTGCCTAGGCTTTTATTCTCACCTTATTGTCATTTGAGACTAGGGTCAACGAGCACAGCTTGTTTGATGTTTGTACCACTCCGCCTCCCATACCCGATATTTCAAACAGGGAATGGGTATAGGGAAGCCCGAGTTTGGTCTGAGCTTTGGCGGATATGAAGCTTCTTTCGGAGCCTTGGTCCACTAAGGCTCTAAGCTTAAATAGATCCCCTCTATGTTCTACCAAGACTATTGCTGTAGGGAGTATGATTTGGTTATCATTATCAGCATGGAACGATTGTACTTGGGAACTGTTGGGCGTAGAGGGTTCTCCTTCCTGGGGTGCCGCCTGGCTGACGTCCTGAAGCCTGGGCTTGCTGGCTTCTATTGTGGCTACCTGGGATCGTGTCCTTTGGATTCCGGAACTGGTGTTGGGGGTTGCTGTGTCGTGAAGGGTGGTGTTATGCCGGCCTTGGCAGTGCATGTACGTTCTTGTGCTTTGGCAGTCTTTTAGCACATGGGTTTGAGCTAAACAATTCTCGCAAATATTATTACGAATTTTTTACGCTCGAAAATTGGCAACCTTTTATACCGCAAACAGCTTTGTAGGGTGTGGGTGGATTGTTTGCATAATTTGCAGGTATAAAATCGTTGGTGTTCTGTGGCATGAGATTTTGTTTGCGTAAGGGAGTTGTTGCCGTGGTTTTGGGGTTGAGCCTGCCTGAACTGGGGATTGTTTTGACTGGGGTGAGGCCTTGAGAAGTTTGTGGAGGGTGGATTATATCGGGGTTTGGCAGGTCGCCATTGATCCACCCTTTCCACTATCTCGTAGCGAGTGGTCAGAAACTGGTTCATTTGGGACCAGTTCGGCAGGTCTCTTCTGGAGCTTAATGATTGCTCCCACAGGGCAACTGTATTCTCTGGCAGTTTTGAGGTTACCAGATATATAAGTATGGGATCCCAACTGGAGGTTTCGACTTGTTGTGTCGCTAGAATTTGGAGACAGTTGTTTACTGAGGATTGTAGCCTCTGGATCTCCTCGCTATTTTCCGATTGAATCACTTTTAAATTCATTAGTATTCGTATTTGGTTGTCGACCAGGACTCTTTTGTTTTCATAACGCGACTTGAGAGCTTCCCAAGCTAGAGAAAAATTGTGTTCGCTTAACGGGAATTGTTCCACTATTTGACCTGCCTTTCCTTTAGTCTTATGTCTGAGGTGATACAGTTTCTGGGCACTGGAGAGTTTCGAGTGGTTGATATAGACCGCCGTAAACATGTCTCGGAAGGACGGCCATTGATCATACCCTCCATAAAAAATTTCTGTATCACATGGGGGGACTTTCAGGTTCATATGGGAGGACTCTTGGGGGGGTTGAGGTTGCTCTTTAGGCGCGGGGTTACTCAATGCTATGAGTTGGAGTTTTTCGCCTATTTGAGCTTTGGTGTCCTCATATGCGATAAGGCAGGCTCGGTATTTACCGAAAGCGGCGGACTTAAAGTCCTTGGGGAGGTCCTGGTCGTCTGTCTCTACTACCACGTCGTACGCGCTCTGTACTCTTGACCAAAAAACATCTATGTTTTTGTCTTTTAATTTTAAGGCTGCCTCGGTATTATCTTGGATTGGGGTTGAGCGGAACCGAGTGCAGTAATCCGTAAAAATATCCGTTTTGGAAATAAATTTATTTTCGGCAACGGTAGTCATTTTGAAAAATGATTTACTGAATTTTACGGTGGCAATTTTGGGGATTGTTTGTAGAGACTGTTGCGTTTATTTAGGAAAAAAAGTTTGATGGGGGATGTAGCAGTCTTGTACCACTGTTCAGGGGATATATCACCGTATGCTGTTTATTAATGTGTGGCAAAGTATTTATTACAGGGAGCAGTGGATTGTTGGAATATCTTAATTTAATTAATTAATTGTGATTTGCGCAGTATATAATTTAGTTTTTATTTCGCTTTGCCACGGAATTTTACTTGTTTAAGCTTAGAGACTTGATTTTTAATCTAACTGTGAGAAATTTATTGATTATTTTTTGTTGGGTGAAATTGGCTATAAGGCCCACTGTCTTCTGGTTATATATTTAATTTCGTACCGCAAGGAATTTAAGTGTTTATTTTAACATGTATTTGTGAGAATTTTCGCCGTAAAAAATTTGGGTTCACCGAGATATTAAATTTGGCGGGAAAAATTGTTTTTGGCGGGAGCCAACAAAATGAAATTATGAGAATTATAATTTTCTATATTATAATAATGTATGGGCAGGGGCTGGTTTCTTCAATGGCGAAGAAGGACCATTAGTTATTTGAGCTACTTACTGTGCGGGGAGTGCTGAGTGATTATAGCTGGATTTCGGTATCCTTCGCTGATCCTGGTATTTAGAGCAAATCTCCTTCTTCTCGGTATAGTTTGGATTTTGTTGCTCCCGATAACTACCGTACACAGAGCTGCACACTGTATCTTCTTAATGGT
This sequence comes from Merzomyia westermanni, assembly GCA_949987695.1. Classification (NCBI taxonomy): domain Eukaryota; kingdom Metazoa; phylum Arthropoda; class Insecta; order Diptera; family Tephritidae; genus Merzomyia; species Merzomyia westermanni. The sequence continues at coordinate 105,506,144 of OX465290.1, read as the reverse complement.
TCACCAAATTAATTAAACGTAGGACTGTAGTTTGGGAAAAAGGCATTGCCTGAAGATTTTGTCAACCAATAGGATATTATACACATTTATAGATATTAGAACACTTTAATAAGTTTATTTAGTTGTTTTCAAACTTTGCTAATATTTTATTACACACAATTATATATTTAACTGCAAAATTTATTACTGAATTCCAACACTGTATAGTTTTTGAGCGCAAACGTGAAAAAATATATTTTCTTTCGGTGGTAAAAAGAGCAAGAATATAAAAAGCCGGTGTACCAAAAAAAAAAGGAACAATGACAATAATAATAGAAAAAATTATGGCCGACCAGCTGCCAGCTGTGCGGCGAATTGGTGTGGGGTGATTTACGCGTGGTTGCCACACGTCCCAAATCGTTCCAATTTTAACACTTAAATCCAAAGGTGAGTTCATAAGTTGTGATGAGTAAATAATGTAATAACAATAAAATATAATGTGATATAATACACGCGTTATAATGAAGTTATTTACAATTCATGGAAAATATGTATAACGAGTATTATTTTATGTACAATTCATGCAATATGGGTATAACGAATATTATGGTTTTAAGATTGGGACGTGTGGCTACCGATGTCGCGTAAACAAACTGGGCTCCTTATACATGATGAGTTTACATAGGAAAATGCAATTCCTGGCTTTCAAGTAATCAAAAATTTCACAGCCTAATAAACTTGATTTCCAGCTAGATATAAGGTCAAACTTAGCTAAACCGAAAACATAACGTGTAACATGGTTAAATACCACATCAATTTTATGAGCTGACTGGGAACTCAGTTTACTGTAGACTAGTTCAGAGTAACATATGATTGGCATGATTAACTGTATAGCAAGCTTCCTCCTAACATTGATGGGAGTATAAGTTGCTGACATACGTAAGTTTCTGAGGATGTAGTACACTTTACTAGCCACCGAGTTCACGTGATCATCGCAAGATAAAGTCGTATTAATAATGAAACCAAGGCTATTTACTTTTGGTACTAGCTTCAGGCACTTATCAGCAATGTATAAACCCGGAATATTTGAGAGATTTATTCGTTTTTTAGCTATAGGTAATACAAAAGACTTATCACTATTAAGACATAATTTATTTCTCCTCGCCCATGCAGAAATAGATGCCAAGTCATTGTTTACCTTTGTGCATGTCCTATTTATCTCCTCATGATTTCCTGATAGATATAGCTGGACATCATCAGCATATGCATGCATATGTGCATATTGGCACATGTCAAAAATGTCGTTAATAAACATGCTGAATAATAGTGGACCCAAGATGGAACCTTGTGTATATCGAAATATCGTAAAGTTCAAATGAAAGCTGTGGCCTTTCACTTTGGTTTGGCCCCCATATTGAACGCTTACATCAAGGTTTTATGGGAACCACATTTTGACTGTTAAATCATTTATCGATAAATGTATCGAAATATGAAGCAGTTCAGATGAAAGCTGTGGCCATGCACTTTCGTTTGACACTCATATTGAACGCATACATCAAGGTTTTATGGGAACCACATTTTGACTTATAACTCATTTATCGATGAATATATCGAAATATCGAAAAGTTCAAATGAAAGCTGTTGCCATGCCCGTTCGTTTGACACCCATATTGAACGGATACATCAAGGTTTTGTGGGAACCACATTTTGAGCGATAACTTACTTATCGATAAATATAACGAAATATCGAAAAGTTCAAATGAAAGCTGTGGCCATGTCATTACGTTTGACACCCATATAGAACGCACAGATCAAGGTTTTATGGGAACCACATTTTGACCGAAGACTTATTTATCGATAAATATAACTTTGTCGTTAGATGACAATGAAATTTCTGATAATGGACTCCTAGATTTAACTTTTAATAACAATGTACTAAATAAAGAACGTATCGAATTCGAAGAAAATAACCATATATACAACTTATCGGAACAACCTCACTTTTCGGGATTTCATTCACAGCTATGTAGCAGTATTGAAAAATGCACTAAGCTTATTAAAAAAACGAAAAAAAATATTAAGAAGCCATGGCTAAATAATGAAATTTTAGCCGTAATCAAAGAAAAAACAAATCTTACAAATTAAAGAAGAAATATATTAATAACTTATATTTTGAAAACAAGTTCAGGTATTTCAGGATTCAAGCACGTAATAAAATTAACAATACGCGAAAGCTATTTTTTATTAGCGTTAAAACGTGGAGAGTCTTAAATCAGCTTATATATGGTCAAACTAATGTATCGCCTCTAGCTATTACGCAAATAGTATATAACGACAAGGTTCCTACAACACCATCGGAAATAGCAGAAGCTTTTCATCATTATTTTAGTGGAAATAAGGAGGTCTGCTCAAACTATAGGCCAATAACGAAATTGAGTTATCAATCGTACTTGAAAATATTTTGTTAAACAGATTAAAAGAATTTATTAAAACTAATAAAATAATCAGCGATAATCAGTTCGGATTTTGGGAAAAATCTAGCACGCTATCTGCTTGTATCAATTGTACAGAGTTTCTTTATGAAAATTTAGATAAAAAAAGTATGTTGCTATGTTGGCAATTGATCTCAGCAAAGCCTTCGACTCAGTAAATCTTTCCATCATGATGAAAAAGCTAAGGGAATTGGGGGTTGAAGGTGTTGCAATCAAACTCTTTGAAAGTTTTCTTATAAGCCGAAAACAATATGTGCAAATTAAAAACTGTAAAAGCTCAATCAAAACTATTAGAGCAGGCAAGGATCTAAATTGGCAGCCACATTATTTTTAATATATATTAACAACATTTTAAAGCTCAATTTAAAAGGAATGCCGCAATTCTATGCTGATGATGGAACTTTCCTATATGCTATTGCTAGTCTTGATGAGCTTTTAACTAATATACAAGAGGATCTAAAGATAATAACCCAATGGTTCGAACGAAATTTATTGAAAATGAATCTAGCTAGAACCAATTTCATAATTTTTAAGAACTACCAGGATTTGAAAGGAGTTCATCTCGATGGTAGTTTCGTTTCAAGGGGAGATACATTAAAATACCTTGACATTTGGTTTGACGCCAATTGAAACTGGCGAGAACACATAAACAAAATCAAAATGAAATTATTACCACTAAATTTTGCGATTTAAAGAAATCTTAAGTGATTCCACAAAAACATTTATGGCTCCTATATAACTCTCTGTTCATGTCGAAAATACATTATTCGAACCCTATATGGAATAACTGCACGAAGCAACTAACAAATGAAATTCAAAGAATACAAAATAAAGTTATTAAAAATATCTAGCATCTGCCTAGAGGAACGGCAAGCGAGCTTTTATATCTAAATAGGTTGGATATTCAGAAATATGCCATATTACAAACTTTAGAAACTTTTTACAAAGTTAAAAATAGTCTAATAAAACATAATTTATATATTCCAGAGGAACCAACCCTCGAATACACGTTACGTGCTAGGTCGAATATCAAACCACGATTCTTTCGAACGGAAAGATGTGCGAAGTCCTTAAGCCATTATGGTGTAAAATTATTTAATAAGCTTCCGGATGAAGTTAAAAATGCTAGAAATCTTCTATGCTTTAAAACAGAACTCAAACAGCTACTTCTTATCAATTTTAATTTTAATTTCAATATGTAACTTTACTATGGCAAATTCTTATAATTTATTATTACTTTTAATTGCATAAATTATGTATCTTTATTATTTTCATTCTCATTTTATTGTACTTATGTAATTTACTCTCACAACAAATGATGACAAAAATTTTTAAATGCAATTAAGCTATCTTCTCGTACAAAAACAAGTTTTTTTTGAGAAAATTCTGTATTAATCTAAATCTTGTTATCAATAAAGAAAAAAAATAATAAATATCGAAAAGTTCAAATGAAAGCTGTTGCCATGCCCTTTTGTTTGACATCCATATTGAACGCATATATGTATCAAGGTTTTAGAACCAAATTTTGACCGATAACTCATTTATCGATAAATATATCGAAATATCGAAAATCTCAAATAAAAGCTGTGACCTTGCCCTTTCGTTTTACACCCATATTGGACGCTTACATCAAGGTTTTAGAACCATATTTTGACCGATAAATCATGTATCGATAAATATATCGAAATATCGAAAAGTTCAAGTGAAAGTTGTTGCCATGCCCTTTTGTTTGACAGCCATATTGAACGGATATATCAGGGTTTTATGGGAACCACATTTTGACCGATAACTCATTTATCGATAAATATATCCAAATATGGATCAGTTCTTATGAAAGCTGTGCCCTTGCCCTTTCGTTTGACATGCATATTGAACGCATACATCAAGGTTTTCTGAGAACCACATTTTGACGATAACTCATTAATCGATAAATATATCGAAATATGGGCAGTTCAGATGAAAGATGTGGCCTTGCCCTTTCGTTTGACACCCGTATTAAAGGAAAATATGTATCAAGGTTTTATGGGAACCACATTTTGAGCGATAACTCATTATCAAAAAATCGAAAAGTTCAAATGAAAGCTGTGGCCATAGCCCTTTCGTTTGACACCCATATTGAACGCATGCATCATGGTTTTATGGGAACCACACTTTGACTGATAAATCATTTATCGATAAATATATTGAAATATCGAAAAGCTCAAATGAAAGCTGTGGCCATGCGCTTTCGGTTGACAGCCTTATTGAACGAATACATCAAGGTTTTATGTGAACCACATTTTGAGCGATAACTCACTTATCGATAAATATATCGAAATAAGGATCAGTTCAGATGAAAGCTGTGGCCTTGCCCTTTCGTTTGACACCCATATTGAACGCATATTTAAAGGTTTTATGGGCACCCCATTTTGACCGATAACCCATTTATCGATAAATATATCGAAATATGGATCAGTTCATCATCTGTTGCTGTGCTCTTTCTGATGTACTGCTGTTGCTGAAAAAAAAGTGATCTGAGTGCGAAATGAACAGGGTTTCAACACGCTCTACCAATAATAATAACATTAATAATAAAACTACTAATAATATATCTCCAAAACCCCCTGCTGTACCTGTTAACTCAAAAAACATGAATAGTGCGTCTGCTTCGGGGGTTTTGCTAATTGAAGAGAAGCTGGAGAGTATGGCTAGTAAACTGTCTTCTCAAATGAAAGAGCTTGAGGAGAGAATGATGCTTAGGTTTGGTGAAGTGACTGCCAATATCGAAGCAGTTATGTTAATAGTAACTAAGCTAGAAGAGCGGGTTGATATGTCTGAAAGAGAGTGTGAACAGCTTAGGGAAGAGATCGATAGCCTAAAATCATTCGCCAGAAAATCAGAAAATATCACCGTTTCTACTGACCTTATAATTAATGGCATACCCCAACTGAATGATGAAAATTTGAGTGACGTGTTCAATAACATCTGCAATGCTATACAAGTGGTTACTCCCCCGATTCGTGATGCGTTTCGACTGCGCAAAAACAAAAACAAAAACAAAAACAACAGCAAAGGCTTTCATTAAACAATTATTGTGAAGCTTGTCTCGTCAAGTGATCGACCGAAGCTATTCATGGCGATGGCTAAGTTCTTTAAACTTCAGAAAAGAGGTATTTCACTACGTGATATTGGCCATGACAAAGATGAGCGTATATATATCCATGATGGTATCGCAAAAACTAGTCGTGAACTACTGCAGTTTGCTTTGCAGCTAAAGGGACAGAAGCGTATACATGCGACTTTTTCTATCCGTGGTTGCATTTATGTAAAAGCTCAACTGCATGGCAAAGCAGTTAAAGTTGTCAACAGAGATGATTTGGAGCATTTTGCGGGCAGGAGCGCATGACTATTAATTACTCTTATGTCTCCTATGTTACACATTTCCGTCATTTCTAGGTACTCTACTTGTATGTATACATTCTATAAAATCTCTCAATGTCTAGTGATATATTACAATCGCACTCATATGCATTTTAAATGTACTCATGTACCTGTAGTTGTTATTTTTGTAACTCAGTCCAATGATGGTAAACCCAGCTAACAATATAAGTCCTGGCGTTGATGATAATCAGAAAATTGTGTTAGATATTATGTACAAGCAATGCCCCGGTCTAAATGTTGTGCACTTTAATGCAAGAAGTCTCGGTGGTGATAAATTGGACTATGTTAGAAACGTTTTCGAGGAATCCTCAGTTGATGTAATTTGTGTTTCAGAAACCTGGTTTAATGCCTCAGTACCATATTTGGTATATAGTATTCGAAACTATAATCTCATTCGTGACGATAGATATGGGCAAAGAGGGGGAGGTGTGGCTATATACTGCATAACATCCTTAAAAGTACGCCCTCTAGTTAAATCTTCTAATTATGATACCGAATTTATCATTGTGGAAGTGTCAGATGGCGTGAAAAGCTTGTTAGTGTCGTGTGTATATAGTCCCCGTAAGTGCTGTCTGTTAGATTCTCTTTTTGAGGAACTCTCCATGTTTGTGATAGATTATGAATTCTATTTTGTGGTGATTTTAATGTAAACCTGCTTATAAATGATACATTTTCCGACAAATTGCACGATCATGTGTCGGCAGCAGGTCTGGCTATAGTTAATAAAACTGAACCTACGGGATTCGCAAATAATGCAAACCCTAGCCTGCTCGACTACTTTATTTCCTCTAGCCTTAACCATACATTAAAGTTTGATCAAATGTTCTTTATTAGTGATCATGACTTAATATTTTGTACAGTTGATATTATGTTAAATCGTCCTGCAACTGTTGGAGTAGTAGTTTTATGTACCGTGATTTTAAGTCTATAAATGTAAATGAGCTACATAATGCTATGTCATCTGCAAATTTTGATGACTGTTGGTTTTGTGATACTGTAGATGGAAAACTACATCTCTTTAATGAAACATTGACAAAGATTTATGATGGTCATGTTCCTCTTCGTATGGCTAGAGCTAACCCGTCATGCCCCTGGTTCAATAAAAAAGTAAACCTAGCAATCAAATTTCGGAATAAGGCTTACAGTAAATGGCGAAGGACAAAGACCGATCTCGTCTGGTGCCAATATAAAATTGATTAACAAAGCTACGTTCCTGATAAAGCAAGCAAAGAAAAGATATTGCAGTGATAAATTGAGTCCATCACTTCCCTCAAAATATCTGTGGCGGAACTTAAGAAACTTGAACGTACATGGTAGTGTGAAACCTGAATGCGACCTAGACCCAAATCTATTGAATGAGTTCTTCACTGTAACAAGAACTGATGACAACTTTTCTCACAGACTGAGCACTCTTTCGGAATATGCCGGCTCTGTAGAGAATTTTCTATTCACGGGCGTGAGTGAAATGGATGTAACGAAAGCAATATTGGACATTAAATCTGGTGCAGTTGGTAATGATGGAATCTCCTTAAAATTTGTCAAACTTGTTCTTCCATCAATTTTGAGCACTATTACGCATATAATCAACCACTGTTTTACTACCTCTTGTTTTCCAGTGGAGTGGAAAAAGGCTGTTATACTCCCGGTAGCCAAAAAGAACACGCCTAGTGATCCTTGTGATTATAGGCCGATAAGTATTCTACCAGCTCTAGCGAAAGTTTGTGAGTCATTGATGGCAGCACAAATCTCGACGTACGAGTATATTCAATGTCACAACTTGTTACCTCCACTACAGTCCGGATTTAGGCCAAATCATAGCTGTGCTACCGCTATGATGAAAGTGCTTGATGACATAAGAATACACTACGACAAGGGTGAATTGACACTTCTATGCCTTTCAGACTTTTCTAAAGCATTTGATATGGTTGCTCATAATATATTATGTTCAAAACTCCAATATATGTTTGGTTTTTCAGACAATTCACTAGTTTTAATGAAGAGCTACCTTTAAGGCAGGGCACAAAAAGAAAAGTCAATTAATTCCTTTTCCACCTTCAAGACTGTTTCAGCAGGTGTTCCTCAGGGGTCTATCCTAGGCCCTCTTTTGTTCAGCTGGTTCGTCAATAATGTGTTCTCAGTATGTAAATTTGTTAAAGCGCATGCGTATGCTGATGACATTCAAGTGTACTTGTCTAGTCGATTCGGTCTTTTTGAAAATTTATGCTTTAAGTTAAATAATGATTTGTCTGCTATTTCACAATGGGCGAGTGATAACCTTTTATGTCTAAATGCGTCTAAGTCATCTGTGTTGCCAGTCTATAACAGTGACGTGCAAGTTGAAAGTATTCCTCAGCTGTTTATTTGTAATAGTGCTCTGATATTTACTAACAAAGGTAAAAGTTTAGGCTTTGTTATTAACTCTAAGTTGTCATGTACTGATCACATTAACACTACAGTCTTCTTCTTCTTTAAATGGTCATCTAACCGCCTGGGCGATTTTGACCGTCCAACATAGCTCGCCAGTCGTTTCTTCGTTGCGCCAACTGGCGCCAATTGGAAACACCGCGGGATCGCAAATCGGTCTCCACTTGGTCCTTCCATCGGAGTGGTGGTCTCCCTCTTCCTCTGCTTCCACCGGCGGGTGCCGATAAGAATACCTTCTGGGCTGGAGCATCTTCGCTCATTCGCACTACGTGGCCTAGCCAGCGAAGCCGCTGTGTTTTAATTCGCTGAACTATGTCGGCGTCTGCGTAAAGTTCATACAGCTCATCATTAAATCTTCTTCGGTATTCGCCGTCGCCAACGCGTAGAGGTCCACAAATCTTTCGAAGAACCTTTCTCTCGAATACTCCCAGAGCCGCCTCATCAGATGTTGTTAGTGTCCACGCTTCTGCACTATATAGCAGGACGGGTGCGATGAGTGACTTGTAGAGTGTTATTTTCGTTCGTCGAGAGAGGACTTTACTTTTCAATTGGCTACTCAGTCCGAAGTAGCATTTGTTTGCAAGAGTGATTCTTCGTCGGATTTCTAGGCTAACATTATTGTTGGTATTAATGCTGGTTCCCAGGTAGACGAAGTCCTTTACTATTTCGAAATTATTACTGCCAACAGTGGCTTGGTTGCCAAGGCGCGAATGCGCTGACTCTTTGCATGATGACAGAAGGTACTTCGTTTTGCCCTCGTTCACAACCAATCCCATTTTCTCCGCTTCTTTTTCTAATTTGGAGTAAGCAGAAGTTACGGCGCGGTTGTTAAGGCCAATGATATCAATATCGTCAGCATATGCCAACAGTTGCACGCTTTTATAAAATATTGTTCCAGCGCGGTTAAGTTCTGCAGCTTGCATTATTTTCTCCAGCATTAAATTAAAAAAATCGCACGATAGGGGGTCACCCTGTCTGAAACCTCGTTTAGTTTCGAACGGCTCGGAGAGGTACTTCCCAATTCTGACCGAGCTGGCGGTGTTGCTCAAGGTCATTTTGCATAGCCGTATAAGTTTTGCGGGGAAACCAAATTCAGACATAGTGGCATATAGGCAGCTCCTTTCGTGCTATCGAAAGTGGCTTTAAAATCAACAAAGAGATGATGTGTGTCGATTCTTTTCTCACGGGTTTTTTCCTAGATTTGGCGTATGGTAAAAATCTGGTCGATGGTAGATTTACCAGGTCTGAAGCCACACTGATAAGGTCCAATCAGTCTGTTCACATCAGGCGTCAGTCTTTCGCACAATACGCTTGATAGGACCTTATATGCGATATTCAAAAGGCTGATTCCGCGATAGTTGGCGCAGTTTGCAGGATCGCCCTTCTTGTGGATTGCGCAGAGAACACTTAGATTCCAATCTTCAGGCATGCATTCATCCGACCAAGAAGCTGATGCATGCGCCTTACCAGCTCCTCGCCTCCGTGTTTGAATAGCTCAGCAGGCAAACCATCGGCGCCAGCTGCTTTATTGTTTTTCTATCGGGATATTGCTATTCGCACCTCATTATAGTCGGGTTGAGGAACGTCAATTCCATCATCTTCGATTGTCGGCTCGGGCTCGGCATCTTCTCTGGTTTCTTGCTCAGATTCTCCATTTAAAAGGGCAGAGAAGTGATCCCCCCATATTCTGAGTGCTCTCTGAACATCGGTCACCAGGCCGTTCTCATTGCCCCGGGTTTGAAACCTTCTGTCATTCGCCGAACTTTTTGATAGAATTTTCGGGCATTATTCCCGTTGGCCAGCATCTCAAGCTCCTTTATTTCACGCTTTTCTGCCTCTCTTTTTTTCGCTCGGAAAAGCAGCCTCGCTTCCCTCTTCAACTCGCGGTAGTGTTCACACACACTCCTCGTTGCATTCGATCTCAGCGTTGCCTTGTAGGCTTCGTCCTTTCTTTTCACTACAGTCAGTAAAGTTTATTTTGTACTACGTAGATTGAGAATATCTGCTTCATTTACGCCATTGGAAACTAAACGCAAGTTAACTAGGCAGCTTATTATACCGCATATAACGTACTTCGAGCTTGTATAAGTTAAGCCCAAAAACATTGAAGACCACCCAAGTAAGCTGACCGTTCTTTGATGTCTACTCTGACATCATAATAGTAATAGCATCGCTCATACAGGGTGGCTGATGAATTTTGCTACATTAAGAAACTCAAATAATTTTTTTTTCAGTGTATGGAATTCATTTTTCTTTTATTCATGTTAAAGCTCATTAAATTTTATTAAATATAGCTTAATTAGTTTTAAAAATAATGGAATTTAAATGCCCCCCCTGCTCGTCGATGCATGTGCGGCATCTTACCAAAAAGTTGTTCATTACTGCTTGGAGAGTTGAGACAGGAATAGCCAAAATTGTTTCTCGAATGGATTGCCTTAGTTCATTTAATTTGTTGGTTTTGCTTTGAAGACTTCCTGTTTGCAATAACCCCACAAGAAAAAGTCAGGTGCAGTAAGGTCAGGCGACCTGGGTGGCCAACGGAATGTGGAGTTTCTGGATATCAGCTTATTGGGAAATTTTCGACGCAATTCTGTCATAACAGGTTGGGCTATATGAGGAGCTGCACCATCTTGCTGAAACCACACAGAGTTGAAAGAAATTCTCATTCGGCGTAATTCTGGATAGAAAAACTCTCTCAACATGCTCAAGTAACGGTCTCCAGTAACCGTAACGGTGTGACCGTTTTCTTCGAAGAAGTAGGGCCCGACAATGCAGCGTGATGAAACTGCACACCACACTGTGACACGAAGTGGATGCAATTCCGTCTCATGGAGTATCTGTGGGTTGGAAGCACTCCATATTCGACAATTTTGTTTGTTTATGTTGCCGTTTAAATCGAAATGGGCCTCGTCAGACACGAAAAGACAGTTCAACATGTTTCCATCCTCTTCCACCATTTGAAGCATCTTCTGGCAAAATTCCAAGATAATCGGCAAGTCTGCAGCGTTCAGTTTGTTGGCCATTTGAATTTTATATGGGAATAAGTCCAAATCTTTGTGCATAATTGACTGTAATGACTGTCTGCTTACACCCATTTGAGCAGATAAGCTTCTTGTCGAAACACGTGGATTGTTTTGTATGGCAGCAGCTACAGCAGCGATTGTTTCCTCCGTTCGAACTGAAGGGTTTCGATGGTAAGGTCTTCTGTTGACTGTCCCATGCTCGGCAAAATTGTTTACAAGTCTTATTATGGTCCATCTGCTCGGAGGATTGGCGCCAAACGTGCGCCTATACTATCTTTGAACCGAAACTACGGACTCCAGTGCGTGATAGAGGCGGACAATCCAAATTCAGTGTCCCAGTTATCCATTTTTGTTAAATGTAAAAGTCAATCTGCAAAATAAAAAAAAATTAACCAGATTCATTAAATAGAAAAAAAGTTATTTAATTTTTTTTGGTAGCGGCTTTCCTTAGCCACCCTGTATTTGCAATGCAAGAGTGCGCTGACTGCTGGGAGAGCGGTCCGTATGGATGGCAGCGCAAATCAGCTAACGGTCACCTTTGAGTTGCTCTTATTGCTATGAGTGTAACAAGGTTGAAGTTTGCGGTATTCTTATTGGAACAAGTGCAATTAGAATTTACTTTTTTGTACAGTAGTTGCAATTGGAGTGTCACGGCATGCACTATTGAGGGTCGCAATTCATATGCACCTTTCCTATTAGTAAAGCACCTACTCATATTTCATTTACGTAATTAAAGCAAACGCGTTAATTACTTATTACATAATAGTTTTCATTATATTAAAACAATTATTGGAAACTGGCGCCCAACTAAGAACCTGCAATATTACGATCAATTTGGACAGCCTACAGCAAACACTTGGAGCTGTGGCCAAATCTACACGACAAAATAGGCGATAGCGGCAAATACATGCAAGAAATTTGCGAAAATTATACAGGGTGGCGCAAAAGTAATCCTCCTATCAGAAAATGCTATAAATTTTGCGATTGGCCCCTAAAGTCAGTCCAGTTTTGACATTTGCGTAGTAAACACATGCGAAATACACGTTAATAAACAATGTTACGCTACACTGCTCCAGAACGCGGAATATTGCTGACTATTTATTTGACCAATAATCGGTCGGTGAAAAACGGTTACTGCGCAAAAGTAATCCTCCTATCAGAAAATGCTATAAATTTTGCGATTGGCCCCTAAAGTCAGTTCTGTTTTGACATTTGTGTAGTAAGCACATGCGAAATACACGTTAATAAACAATGTTACGCTACACTGCTCCAGAACGCGGAATATTGCTGACTATTTACTTGACCAATAATCGGTCGGGGCCAAACGGTTACTGTGAATGGTGAGCGCTACAGAGCAATGATCAACGAGTTCTTTTTGCCGCAACTTGATGAATTGGGATTGGAAAACATGTGGTTCCAACAATACGGTGCAACAGCACACACTGCACGTGCCACAACCGATATGCTGAACATCGGAAGCTTACTTTTGCGCCACCTTGTATTTTGACAGCGGCTAATACATTTATCAAATTTCTACTATTACATTAGGACAGCGTGGTATCAAATTTCTACACTAAACAACAATTTAGCGAAATTCATATTTGGACTGTGGCGGCGTAGTATCAAAATTCTACACCAAGCAACAAATTTGCCAGCTGCGTAGTATTAAATTTCTTCACTAAGCAACAGTTTTGCGAAAATCATATTTAAACAAAGGCTAAATACACGGTATAAAATTTGTACACTGCGGAAAAATTACATTTGGACAACCTACAGCAAATACTGGTAGCAGCAAATAACGGTGCATTATACTAAATTTCATAGTAAGTGATCTGCTCAGTTTTTAATTAAAATATAGGTAGTGCAAAGTAAGGGGTTTATATAAATTTTTTCGCTGTACTATAATTTTTTATTTTTTTTGTCGCTCTTTTTGCGATTTCAATTGATGAGCGACTCTGAACTAGCCATCCTTTTTGACTCATTAAATTTAACAAATACAAATCAAGAAAACATGATTCCTGAGGACATGAGCGCTGTTGTTACGGCAGCGATATCGGCTGCATTGAAATCCCAAAGGGATGATTTTGACAAAAAATTAGATGACCTTACGAAAAAATTTACTTCCACGTGCGATGCGAAGAGACTCTCGACCTCGTCAAGTCTTTGCCTGAGTTTGATGGTAAACAGGAAAATTACGTCTCGTGGAGACAAGCAGCACACACAGCTTATAAACTGTATCAGGGTTATGTGGGAAGCGCAAAACACTATCAAGCGGTTGCAATAATTAGAAATAAAGTACGAGGTTCCGCAGACGGTGTTTTGGCTTCCTTCAATACGGTGTTGAATTTCCATGCTATCATAGCAAGACTAGACTTCACGTATGCTGATAAAAGGCCGATTTATTTGATAGAGCAGGAGTTGAGCACGCTAAGGCAGGGAAATTTTACGACGAAGTGGAGAGAAAGCTCACGCTTCTTACAAACAAAACTATAATGACTTACGAAAGCCAGTTAGCAAAGTCAATTAATGAAAAGTATAGAATGGATGCGCTACGCGTTTTCATTTCCGGTCTGAAAAAACCACTTTTGCGACATTCTATTCTCTGCGCGTCCAACAGACTTACCATCAGCCTTAGCCCTTGCACAGGAGGTGGAAGCGAACCATGAACGGTATGTGTTTGCTACAAATTTTTCAAAGCAATTTGATGAAAATGATGGAAAGTTAGACGGAAATACCAGTAACCAATCTGAACATTTAGGGGCCACAAAAAATCCCCACTTTCAGAATAACAGTAATAAGCAGCAAAAACGTAGTAGATTTTATGGAGGAATAGGAAAGCCTGAGCCCATGGATATAGATCCATCAATATCCCGTTTACGCCGTTCAACAAAATATGAACCCCAAAATGAGTACTTTCAACATAATAAGCCTAACAACTTGCAAAGTTCCAAACAAAGGCAGTTTCCCGCAAATACCGGCAACCACATACCTCAGTTTAAACGACGTTACGAATCCGATAGGAGTACAGGACCAAAAGTTCAAAGAATCAATCAAATAAATCATATTTCCCAAGATGCGGCTGAAAAGAGTTCTTACGATAAAGTAGTGAATAATTGTGAGGTTGATGATGTTGATGAGGAAATTAATTTTTTAGGAAAGGGACCTTACTCCCCTGGATTAGCAGAGTAATAGGAACTGAGGGAAAGGTTATAAAAATGCTAATAGATACGGGATCTGCTAAAAGTTACATTAAACCAATTAAAGAATTTAGGGGGATCGTACTATTAGTGACGCCATTTTTAGCTAGATCGATACACGGGGAAACAAAAGTGTATAAGAAGTGCAGGATAAATTTGTTTGGGGTAAATTCCGATTTTATTATATTACCTGATTTGCTAACTTTTGACGCTATTATTGGGCTTGACTTACTAACGTTGGTTAATGCTATAGTAGACTTAAAAAAATGCCAAATTTTACAAGACTTTGGCCCCGAAAGACTTTTCTTTTTTAAATGTGAAAGTATTCACACTATCAAAATTAATCGGGATAACGTACCTTATGCAGTGAAAGGAGAATTTTTTAAAATGATTGAAGGAAGATTAAATGCTTTTGCTGATCCGAATGCGTGTCTACCATTTAGTACTAATGTAGTTGCAACGATTCGGACAAAGCACGAGAATCCCATCTATTCTGAATTATAAACATACCCAATGGGGGTTGCAGATTTTGTTAATAAAGAAGTGAAAGAACTTCTACATAATGGTATTATTAGGCCGTCTAGATCCCCCTACAATAACCCAATTTGGGTAGTAGATAAAAAAGGTCTCGCTGAGGATGGTAACAGGAAAAAGCGGCTAGTTGTAGATTTTCGTAAATTAAACGAAGTAATCATTGATGATAAGTATCCGATACCAAACATTATGTCGATCTAATCAAACATGGGTCAGTCTCAATACTTTACAACCCTCGACCTAAAATCTGGGTTCCACCAAATTGAGCTCGCAGAGCGAGATCGAGAAAAAACGGCTTTTTCTGTCAACAATGCCAAGTACGAGTTTTCTCGACTTCCATTCGGTCTAAAAAACGCTCCTAGCATTTTTCAAAGAGCTATAGACGATGTACTAAGGGAACAAATCGGTAAGAGTTGTTATGTTTACGTAGATGACGTAATAATATATTCACAAACAGAAGAACAACACATTAAAGATATAGATTGGGTTTTGAAAAGTTTATGCGAAGCTAACATGAGGGTTTCTATTGAAAAATCACTGTTTTTTAAAAAAGAGATAGAGTACCTCGGTTTTATTGTGTCAAGGAACGGAATTAAAACATGTCCGGATAAAGTTAACGCAATGCTTACCTATCCGGCTCCCGAAAATTTGTTTAGTCTCAGATCATTTCTAGGCTTAGCAAGCTACTATAGGTGTTTCGTCAAAGACTTTGCTAGCATAGCTAAACCTTTAACTGATATCCTAAAAGGCGAAAATGGAACAGTAAGTGCTAATAAATCAAAATGAGTAAATATTACATTAAACTCAAAGCAACTCCAAGCCTTTGATGCTTTAAAACATATACTGGTGTCAGAAGATATAATGCTTACATACCCTAGCTTTAGGAAACCGTTTGACTTGACAACAGATGCGTCTAACCATGGATTGGGTGCGGTACTATCTCAAGAGCGTAGGCCCATAACTATGATATCCAGAACTCTGAAAGATAACGAGCGTAATTTCGCAACGAATGAAAGGGGACTTTTAGCCATAGTGTCGGCGTTAAAAAGCCTTAGAAACTACCTCTATGGGGTACGTTAATTGAAGATTTTCACGGATCATCAACCTTTAACTTTTTCCGTTTCGGATAGAAATCCAAACTCTAAACTTAAGCGTTGGAAGGCGTTCATTGACGAACATAATGCAAAATTGCATTATAAGCTCGGAAAGGAAAACCATGTTGCTGATGCTTTGTCGCGCCAGCAAGTGAACGCAATGGAGGAAACTGCAAGTTCAGACTTGGCGACTATTCATAGCGAACAGTCACTAACCTATACCATAGAAGCCGTCGAAAAGCCTGTAAATTGCTTTACAAATCAAATAATTATCGAGGAGGATAAGTTTCCATCCAAACGTACTTTTATCCTTTTTGGAAGCAGAAGAAGACATATTATTAATTTCAGCAACAAAAGCACACTCTTTTTAATACTCCGGGACCTTGTGAATACCAACGTGGTAAATGCAATTCATTGCAGGTTACCCATTCTAGCACACATTCAACATGACCTAGTAAAAATGTTCCCAAATACTAAATTCAAATATGCTAAAAAACTTGTAACCGACATCTTTGACCCAAATGAGCAGACCGAAATTATAATAACAGAGCACAATCGCGCACATCGCGCCGCGCAACAAAATCTTAAACAAATTCTGAGCGATTATTTTTTTCCAAAACTTGAGAAAAAAGCAAAAGAAGTTGTCGGAAACTGCAAAATTTGTACAAGGGCAAAGTATAACAGACATCAACGTAAACATATAATTTCCGAAACACCAGTTCCATCATACTTTGGAGAAATATTCCACATTGATATATTTTCTACGGACTCAAAATATTTTTTAACTTGCTTGGACAAGTTTTCCAAATTTGCGGTTGTTCACACGATACCATCTAGAACAATTATTGACATTAAACCTCAACTCATTCAACTCCTGAATGTGTTCCCAAGGGCTAGAGTCATTTACTGTGACAACGAGAAGTCATTTAATTCAAACACCGTTAGATTTCTCCTTGCCAACAGTTTCAATATCGATATTGTAAAGGCTCCTCCTCTTCATAGCACATCTAACGGCCAAGTGGAAAGGTTTCATAGTACCTTGATAGAGATTGCTAGATGCATGAAGCTAGAAAAAAGTATCGACGATACACGGGACTTAATTTTGCTTTCGACTATGGAATATAATAAAACGATCCATTCCGTAACAAACAAAAGGCCAATCGACATATTTAGGCCGACTACGGACATAGGTAATAATGGAATACCAACGCGTATAAAACAGGCACAGCAGTTGGAATTAAAAACTCACAACAGAGCCAGAATAGAGCGTACATTCAAGGCAGGAGACAAGGTTCTAGTAAGAAGAAACACAAGACTTGGAAACAAGTTAACCCCTCTCTACGAAGAACACGTTGTTGAAAAGGATTTAGGGACTACGGTTCTTATTAAAGGGAGGGTGGTCCATAAGGACAATTTAAAATAGACATGCGTTTAAAAAAATGATGGGACTTCATTTAACCATCTTAGTTTGCGAAATGTACGATTAAAAGATTGTATGTAATTGCTGTCTGACAAAACTGCTCATCATTTTCAGGAAATGTTCATATTTGTATCTGGTATGCTATGAATTTCATCCATTGCCCTTAAATTGAATAAATATATCCAGTTTTTGGTTTCAAAATCGACGTGAAAATGTATCACGTTTGCGTAAATTTTGTTCCATACAAGTAAGACATTTGGTTAATGAACCTTATCAATTTTTACGGTTCATTTGGTTTATAAAGCATTTTTGAAAAAAAACGAGTGTCTTTGTTGTTCAGAAACGTTACATACGAGTACATTGAAAGTCGTCATTTGATTTGTATTAATCGATTCGCTTTGACATTGACTTCAGAATTTTGTGACTGAGCATTTCACACATGTTTATTTCATTTGAAAAAATCATTATTTTGAACTTAGTTTTAATAATTACAAAATCATGTTTTGCAAATTATCAATTAGTATTAAGGAAATCGAGTTAATAGTTCACGTAGAATTAGGTTGTTGCAACTTGCTCCAAAAAGAACTCGCAGCACTCAAACGTTCACCATGCAGAAGTTTAACTTTCAGGCTTACAAATTCTTAATTTTATAATTCAGTAAAGCAAACAAATTTTAATTCTGCCGCATGAGCATACTCTCGCTAAGACTGGTCAATATATCGCCCTTGAAAACCGAGGACGCTTCCCATTTAGAAGCGGAGGAGTTAAGCCCAAAAACATTGAAGGCCATCCAAGTAAGCTGACCGTTCTTTGATGTCTACTCTGACATCATAATAGTAACAGCATCGCTCATATCTGCAATGCAAGAGTGCGCTGACTGCTGGGAGAGCGGTCCGTATGGATGGCAGCGCAAATCAGCTAACGGTCACCTTTCTTGAGTGTAACAAGGTTGAAGTTTGCGGTATTCAAATTGGAACAAGTCCAATTAGAATTTACTTTTTTGTACAGTAGTTGCAATTGGAGTGTCACGGCATGCACTATTGAGGGTCGCAATTCATATGCACCTTTCCTATTAGTAAAGCACATACTCATATTTCATTTACGTAATATTAAATAAAGCACACGCTGCACTATAATTTAAGCAAACGCGTTAATTATTTATTACATAATAGTTTTCATTATATTAAAACAATTATTGGAAACTTATACAGCAAGCTTGATTCAGTATCCGCCGCCGTCTAAAAAAGTTTGACCACATATCGCTATGGAGAAAAGAAATCTTGGGGTGTAGCATCAATAATTTTCCTGCTGCCAGAAACTATATTTTTATATATATACTACTTGTGTGGAAATCTCCGAAGTAGTTATACGAAAAGTTAAATCCGACTAGGTCAACGAGACTTCACAATCTTAACGTCCCGAAGTATACATATTTGACAACATCCAGACTGTTTTTCATCAACGCTGTGAGGCTCTGGAACAACATGCCCGAATGTATTAAATATGTGCTAAATAGCACTAACTACAATGAGACTATACTTAACTACTTTAAATCATTGTAATGAATATGACTAATTTATCTTTTCTCTACTTCAACTTTACCTTCACTTTGCTTTAACAACTATATTCTCATCTTAACTCTCTAATGTGCTTGTGTTTCTAATTTCGCTTATATGCATTCAGATGTATTTTTTTAATTTGATTTAATATCAACATAATTATTTTACTTAATGTAAGTTGATGTACTCTTAAAGGACGTTAGTCTTACATGTACAACCACTTTAACCTTAAAATAAAAACAAGTAAGGACGGCGCTGTCTTCGGCTGCGCCGAAGGCTTTATACCTTTCATGAATACGTGCAAACTTAAATACGCATTGTTTAAAGTTCTCTAAAACTTTGGCAGCAATACATTTAATTTTCTTTTACCATCTATAAGCAAATATCTCACCAAGTTTCCAGTTTTAATATTTCAAAATGAGGGATAAATGTCCATAATCCTCTTATCTGAACGATCGGTTGTATGGGATATATACTATATACAGCTCCTATCTTGCTGACTTTTTTACGAAATCTTTTCTATCCATAAGAAAATATCTCACCTAGTTTCAAGTTTTAATCTTTAAAAATGAGGGAGAAATGGTCATAATCCTCTTATTTGAACGATCGGTTGTATGGAATATATACTATATATAGCTCCGATCTTGGTGATTTTTTACAAAATCTTTGGCTATCTATAAGAAAATATCTCACCTAGTTTCAAGTTTTAATCTTTAAAAATGAGGGAGAAATGGTCATAATCCTCTTATTTGAACGATCGGTTGTATGGGAGATATATGCTATAGTGACCCGATTATACCGGATCCGAAATATGTCTAATATAATACTAAAATACATCCGTGTGCCAAATTTCATCGAGATATCTCAAAAATTGAGGGCCTAGTTTGCGTTCAAACAGACGGACGGACGGACATGGCTGTATCAACTCAGTTTATCGTCCTGATCAATTTGGTATACTTAATGGTGGGTCTATCTCTTATATTTCTAAACGTTACAAACATCGGACCAAAGTTAATATACCATTTCATGTTCACGAAAGGTATAACAACTCCAGCAGCGACAACAGCAGGGCAGCTCTAACAAAGGTCCGCTGCAACAAGTAACTATCAGCAATAAACAACCGGCAGTGACAACAGCAAGCGTCGCCCTATTTTAGGCCCTCTGCACTACTACAACAGCACCAACAACCAGCAGTGACAACAGCAAGGGCCGCCCTGGTTTG
This sequence comes from Merzomyia westermanni, assembly GCA_949987695.1. Lineage (NCBI taxonomy): Eukaryota > Metazoa > Arthropoda > Insecta > Diptera > Tephritidae > Merzomyia > Merzomyia westermanni. The sequence goes on along the minus strand of OX465290.1, from coordinate 105,485,780 downwards.
GGCCCGCTGCACTACTACAACAACACCAGCAGTGACCTCAGCGGCGCCGCCCTTACATAGGCCGGCTACACAACCACCGGTACAACAGCCCTAAGAAAGGTCCGCTGCAACAAGTAACTACCAGCAATAAACAACCGGCAGTGACAACAGCAGCGGGCGCCTTGTTTTAGGCCTGCTGCAGTACAACAACAGCACCAACAACCAGCAGTGACAACAGCAAGGGCCGCCCTGGTTTGGGCCCGCTGCACTACTACAACAACACCAGCAGTGACCTCAGCGGCGCCGCCCTTACATAGGCCGGCTACACAACCACCGGTACAACAGCCCTAAGAAAGGTCCGCTGCAACAAGTAACTACCAGCAATAAACAACCAGCAGTGACAACAACAGTATCGCCTCACCAACGGCCTACTTCAAAAATGGGTGAGACCAAACCTAAACATTTGTACATAATGTAACTAAACATTGAAATTATAGAACTCAAGAGGGAAATATAGAGCAATTAAAAATATATGTATATGCTTACTGAAAAACTTCTCATCAGACCCCTTCTCGGACACTGGGATACGAACCCAAGTGTCTGCACCAAAGCCGCTGTTAGAGTACTCTAGCAACTAAGCTATGATGCCCTGTAGCGTCACGATGAATTTTTCCTCTAATGTGCTATTTGCTTTATTCCTTTTATACATTCTTTGGTACATATATGTTATATGTCAACTCAAGGAAAGTGGAATATTTTTAGGCGCGTTCATAGAACAGTTTTAGATAAAGAAGGGCTTTTTTGCATATCAACACTTCCGTGTTAATTGTTATGCACCCGCAATGTACCTGTATCAACTATAGTTATGGTAATTGTTGCTGGAGCAGTGCTCAAATTTTTAACACGGAAGTGTTGATATGCAAAAAGCCCTTCTGTATCTGAAACTGTTCTATGAACGCGCCTAAAAATATTCCACTTTCCTTGAGTTGACATATAAAATATATGTACCAAAGAATGTATAAAAGGAATAAAGCAAATGGCACATTAGAGCAAAAATGCATCGTGACGCTACAGGGCATCATAGCTTAGTTGTTAGAGTACTCTAACAGCGGCTTTGGTTCAGACACTTGGGTTCGTATCCCAGTGTCCGAGAAGGGGTCTGATGGGAAGTTGGGCACTTCGAAACATGTCATCCCATACCATCGCTGTGCAAATCATTGTAATTTTTCCTCTAATATTAATCAACAATTTAAATTAGATTACATCCAAGGAAAATAAAAAAACCAAAAATTGGGGAAATAAGCAAAATTTATTGACACAGACCTTATAATTATATTTTAGACATAAAAAAAAGTAAGAAACTAACTTTATAAAGATAAATTTAAAATAAAAATTATAAAAACAAAAGTTAAAATTTAGACTTTTTGACGAAATCATAAGATAAAATAAAAATAAAATATAAAACAATACAAATACCTAATAACATATTAATAAATATTAAATTAGTAACAATAACTAAATAAATACAAAAAGAACAGTAATAAAATCATAGAATGCTTGAAGAACCAATTTTTTTTCGAGAGGTTTATTTTTGCAGCTGTTGAGAGCATTGTGCGGTAGAATAACATGTACTTAAACGACGTTAGTTTTAAGATAATGAATTTTAAATAAAATATATACTTTGTAATGGGAATGCTGATTTTTCCCATTATTTAGAAGGTATTTAGGAACTAAGGAAAGGGGCTATCGAAAATAGGTGCGTTGATGGCCATGGACGAGGGTAGGCCAACCACCTGGCGTCGCAACAACACCCGTGGCGCTCCCTTGTATGGTTCGGCCTTATTTTGTTTTGCTTTGATCTTGTAACCGGTCGTTTCCGGTTCGTTTTAAATTTTCAGGTATTTTTTTTTTATCGTTGATTTAAATTCGTTTTTTTATACCCAGCTGTACTTGTACACATTGTATTATAACTTTGTTTGGATAACGGTTGGTTTTACAGGTATAAAGGAATCGAGATAGATATAGACTTCCATATATCAAAATGTCCAGGATCGAAAAAAGATTTGATTGAGCCATGTCCGTCCATCTGTTCGTCCGTCCGTCCGTCCGTCTGTTCGTTAACACGATAACTTGAGCAAATATTGAGATATCTTCACGAAATTTCTTATGCGGGCTTATTTAGACTCACAATAGACTGGTATTGAAAATGAGCGAAATCGGAAGACAACCACGCTCCCTTTTCCTATATCGTAAATTTAGAAAAATTTAAAAAATTAGATAATTCGAAAACGAATACCACTAAATTAATGAAATTTGGTAGGTGGATTGATTTTATAACGCAAAACACAAGTTCAGTAAAATTTTGGAATATGGGAGTGGCAACGCCTACATTTAGAAGAAGAAAATTCAGAAGTTTAACAAGCTATAAATCAATAGCCGTTGGAGATATAACATTGAAATTTGGCATAGACATTTTTTTCGTAGCGACAACTGTTTGCTGTGAAAATGAGCGAAATCGGCTGAAATCCACGCTTTCTTTTTTATCATAGCTTTGAAAAAAGTGTCTTTAAGATTCGAGAAGTCTTACATAAATAAATTAAATATTTATTGGTAGTGGACGTGGCACCGCCTTCTTTTGGGTAGACAGTTTCTGTTGTCTCGCGATAGCGATTGCTCCCAAGTTTGAAGAGAAATTGTATTTAAGAATGGTGATCGTACTATTGTGACATTGGAGTATAATCGTGACAAAATATTAAGCAAATGGATTGAAAACCACACTCACTTGCACATATCTATCCCAAAGGAAGTAGTATTGCTTATGTTTTTGACTTGGTATGATATTTTGCTTTGAGCTTTGCAAATTATTATGGTAGTAAAATTGGCACGTAATCAGCAGGTATATAGGATTTTTAGAAATTGTGAACCACATATGTGTATTGGACCATACATGCATCGGTATAACCAGTATTTCAGAATCATTTGAGGTAAAATTGAAAACCATGGTATATCCCCTGCGCATACCTTTCATTTGGCCTACCTAGTTCCACATTTAAGTCAATATCTCCGAAACAAAGTGATTTGTTTAAAGTAGTTAATAGCGTCCTATATTTATGTCCTCGCCAATGCAATAAGTGTCAAACACCTGTAAACACATTCTAGGATCCGAATTTAGGTCAATATCCCAAAACCTAAGTGGGTCTTTGACACAATAACCCTCCCATATCGATACCGTTTGATTGGTGCTAACTTTAGTACTGCGATGTTTATTAAATCTTATTATAAAAGTCAACTTTTGATATTTTGTAATCAGTAGTACATAGTTTTTCTCCAGTATATACATATCAATTTAAGCTTTAATTTTGATTAATAAGTTTATATGTATTTACTTAGAACTAAGGCTTCTATTATTTGCATAAATTAATAATGTTGATAATATAATATGTACTTCTTAAGAATCAGATAAATATGTACTTAATTAGTTACAGTTTATCAAATAGTATATAAATATCTTAATCTACTTTAGTTAGTTTCACTATCTTCATAAATTAATAATGTTGATAATATAATATGTACTTCTTAAGAATCAGATAAATATGTACTTAATTAGTTACAGTTTATCAAATAGTATATAAATATCTTAATCTACTTTAGTTAGTTTCACTATCTTCATAAAAAGAGGTATTTAGTGAAAAAACCCCAGGAAATTAAAAATGTTCATATGGATAACTCCCTGTCTCGACAAAGCACAGGATATCTGAGGATAGCATCAGGATGTCATTATTTATATCATTTATGTGGGCATGAAGACTTTGAAGATTATGAAATATAATTTGAAGGCTCGATGTTCGAGAAAGCATAAAGTTAAGTGTTGGAGCCAAAGCTTTTGTTGTGGTCAAATCATTCAACTGCCTAAATACAGGATCAGATTCACAAAAAGGATTAGGTGGAATGAAATTGCCTAGAATAAATAGACCATCAGCACTAGTAGCTCGACTGCAGGCTACATATAAAGATGATCTTGGCATTCTAGGTCGGGTGTAAACCACCACTTTGTTATACGCAGCACCCTGAATTTTGTGAATGGCTATTGCCTCAGCAGCAACAATTGGAAACTGGTTTCGTTCAATTGTTATCTGCTCATTTCTCTTATATTGAAAGGCGCTAACAGTCTTCTCAATGGGTGTCCACGAAGGTTCGTTAGGTTGGGTCTTTTTCAATCTAGCCATCAAACCAACAGAAGGTTCTAAAACTTTCATCCACAGTGTTATTGGAACCGATGAATCTAAATCTATCTGCACAAGCGGGCCAGTTGCACCATTTACCAAACCGTCGCCTTTGTTGATATTCACCGTCATCATATATTTGGCCGTGGTTTTTAGCGTTAAGCTATACGTAAGACCCTGAGTTTCCGAAGTTTTGAATAGTCTGACCGGTTCTAAGATATTAGCATTTTGGCCACTAACGGCAATTCGTTTAACCACGTCTTTCGCAATTGAGAAAACTGATGTAGAAGGAATTTGACTCAGTTTAAGGGCATTATAGTTGGAAGATTCCTCGTTTGACCAAAATAAGTGAATTGCTTCGTCGGGAACCTGGTCAGAGTTAACGACTCTATTTGCAATCAAAGATATGTCTTCACTGGCCATAGCCCCGGAGGCAATATTATTCAAAGCAACAGCAAACGGTTGAACCCACGCTGTCTCATTATTTCATTCATAATGGCGAGCCGCTGCAAACATCGCTTGGATTGGGTGAAAAAATCCATCTATCACCTACAGGAGACAATTTTTTCAAGTCGCCGAAAACAATACCAGGTATCTATCTATCTAAGAGAAATTGATTAAGCCATGTCCGTCCGTCCGTCCGTCTGTGAACACGATAACTTGAGTAAATTTTGAGATATTTTAATGAAATTTGGTATGCGGGTTCCTTGACACTCATCTCCGAGCGCTATTTAAAATGGGCGAAATCGGATGATAGCCACGCCCACTCTTTATATATATGTAATATTTTCGAAAATACAAAAAAAGTGATTATTCAGTACATAATACACCTATAAGGATAAAATTTGGTGAATACATTGAGATTGAGGCATAAAATAAAATTTTCAAGAAATTTTTGAAAATGGGCATGGCACCGCGCACTTTTGATTAAGTCAAATTTCTCTCTCTCTATGGCGCGATATACAACAGGTATATCATCATAAACCTCCTAAGAGATTTTTGCGCCAAGCTTCTCTTCCAATTTGTGGTGTGCCGATTTGAATTTTTCCCTACAAATTGGTGGGACCTACAGTTTTTTGCCGACTCCGAACGGCATCTACAAAGGAGACGAATTTTTGCTGAGAAGCCTGTCATGGCAGAAATACACTCGGAGAGTTTGCCAAACCACTGCCGAGGGGCGACCCCGTTTTGAAAAACTTGTTTCAAATCACTTTTGATGTTACCTGTACTCGAACCATGGACCTTCGGTGTGGTAGGCCGGCAACACTACCTTCACACCACGGCGGCCGCAATACCAGGTATACCACCAAATAAAATATTATTCAGAGTTGGTTCTGCCGGCTTCATGTCAAAATTTTCATGTTTTAAAATAAACACAACAAAATATAACAATTGTTATAGTTCCTTGAAGATGGTTACCGACGTGTAACCGAAATATATCGGAAAACAGAATAAAAACTTTTGCAGAACCAACTCTGATTTATGACATAAAGGTCGCCAAAATAACTATTTAAATATTATTCCTGAAATCTGCTTTAGTCTGGCGTCAATATAACTAAACATTCGAGCGCCAACCATTGAAATTTCATCTATAATTATCAACTTCAAATCACATAATCTAGTATAGATTGAGTTGGGAATATCGTTGCTAAGCGGCCGTATTTCCTTATTGGACTGATTCACAGGCAGAGAAAATATAGAATGCAGTGTCAAACCGCCCATCCCAAATGCTGCTTTTCCCGTAGGAGCACAAAAAAGTACCTTCAGAGAGGTTGGATTTGATACAGGTATTCAATTAAAACGGCAATTTAGAGTTCGATATATTGATGACATTAGGCGGCTTTTTCCAACGCCAGCGCTGCCACCTACAAAGTCATAAAAGGGCTGATCTCTTCTAAAATTGTGTAGCAAATGAGTTAAGTATATTCTCTGTTTCATGTTTAGCGTCTGAATGGATGCAAGCAGTTCCTCAACGGGAACTAGGTAGGAAGCTTAATGAGATTAAGAGTGTCATTCGAGTCATTCTCATTGATTTTGGGATCACTATCATTAAGGTTTAATAAATCTATGTCAGGGTTTATTTCGGGAAGCGCTAGTACCCTGAACTCATTGTCAACAATATCTGGTCTATCTGTTTCAACTGGTATGAAAATTTCCTCCTCCCTTAACCTGTTCAGAACATTTTCGAGCTCCCTCTGTTCAAACACGTCATATTTTTTTCGATTTTCCTCTATAGCAATTCGCAGGTTTGCTCATTATTATTATCTATAATATCCCGTCGTTCATCCCGCCACGGTTGGTAGAGCATTACCATTTCTCTGAAATAATCGTCCCTAGCCGTATCTGGACTAAACTTTCTTGACCGAACTACACACGGTTTGGTACGCTTCTTTACATAACCACTACCATCCCTCAATGGAATTGCTACTCCCCGAACTAAAGAATTTTCGCCTTCTATATCTTCTTCATTATCGGAGTTACCTTGAGCCGTTCTAGCTGATTTTACAAAAGTAAACAAAGCTGCAAAATCAGCTAGACAAACATTATCAAGAAGGGTAGGCCTTTCAGTATAATGCTCTAACAAACCCGCCACAAAAATATCGGTAGAACCTTCAGCAAGATTCTGAAGTTGTGCTCTAGGTTTTACTATCCGCACTCGTTCTTCAGCACAAAAGGTATTACACAGTCAAGCATAAACTTCAGCATATAGGCCATCAATTTATTTCCGGAACCGAAATTTCCGCCCAAGAAGGTGTAGTTTCCAGTATTAACTACTACCATTACCTCGTTTAAAAGCCTAGAGATGCCCCTATTTGATTTACTAATGTAATTTATTATGTAGGAACAGCAAGCATATACATCCAATATAAATTGAATATCAATGTTGGCTCTATGTAGTTCTAAGATAACCGGGTTATAAGCATTAATTGAGCGGTCTTCGAACTTCCTTTTAAGAAAAACTTTAGGTTTCATTAAACTTGATCTGAGAGCAAGTAAATAGACATCGAATAAAAAATTTATTCTCGTATCAGAGAGAAAAGCTTCAAAATAATTTAAACAGGATATATCAGACGAAGTTAAATTAGAATTTAAAAGATTTTGAATCTTTGAGTAGTTTTCCCTACGTGTTTCTACATTTTCTATGTCATCTGGAAGTGGTAATAAGAAGGCATGGGTGGATATGGTATACCAAATCGGCAAACTTGCTGTCCTCTTATTTCTCTAGTACAGGATCGGCTATGGTTATGTCTTTGGTACTCAATGAAATTTTCTAAATGACTTATGGATCCATCTGTAGACATATTTGTCAATAAAACGAATAGCATTCGGAAAAGATTCAGGTTCTCTAAGATCGATCTTAGGAGCATTCTTCAGCCAATATATGCCATGCACGTGAGGTGAGCCTCTTGTTGGAATTCAATCCGCCAGTAAAAATGCTCAACAAAATGCTCTACGAAAATACCTCCATTTTATTTAAAAAGCTTAAGCAACTGACGATAACGATAGTCAAAATATCTAGCGCATGTGACTGCATCTGAGCGAAATAGACGATATCATTCTTGTGTGGATAAATTATTGGCCTCTTGTTCAGAAATTGTTCTTGAGTCCACAGTTTTAGCCAAAATAACCAGAAATTCGATCCAATGAGATTCAGCGGCAGGCAAAGCTATAAAAAAAAGTTGGAAGGCCGAATTGGCGGATCATGGCAATTGCCTTGTTTTTCTCTGCCTCCCAGTAAGCTGGGGAAGATCTAATACCTTCAAGAACTCTATATCCGTCGTCATGCTGGATCAAATTCTGAACAAAATTTTAATTTAAAACATTTTGGGCCGTAACTCGATTGCTTCCAGAAAACTTTCATAGGCAAATCGATGTACTATTCTTAACCTGAAACAGTTCTAACCTTCTATCGTGGCGCCGAATCTTCTTTCAAGTTCGCTTTTGCCCAGCAAAAATACTTGCAAATCAAAGTTCTTCAGAGTTGTTGTCTTGAATGATATCCAGGGGTCTTTTGCCTTCACCTGGTGCAATTATCAAACAGTTTATTCCCATATTTTCTACTGGAACATTATCGAGAAAAGTCTCAAGACCACCTGGGTTTATTTCTTTAATCGCAGGTTCTAAGCAATAAATGGAATTTCTTCGTTATCACCAAAACCTGCAACCCACTCTTCGTTTATATGTATATTGTGCTCTTGATAAAATGGAGTATTCACTAAATATCGCAAGGCTTCCATAATTTTCGCAGGATGTATGGCATCAGTCATATAGTCATGATTATAATCCATACGTTTTCTTAAATGAATTTGAATCACATCTGCTTGGGAGGGAAGTAACAATTTCGTTAACTAAAATAGGAATGTTAACAACTGCCCCCCTTAATGAGCTCTGATCTTGGTATCCCAAAGGACGAATAGTCAAAAAAGGTAATCTTGGCATAATTAGGCGTTCCTCTAAATGCGTAAGATCTTTTAGGCATTCTGAGAGCTCAGGAAAATCAAAACCATTAGGCAAGCATATCTTTGGAATTTGCAGCTACCATCTTCAACGGGAAATTTATCGAAGAAATAAAAGGCAGACTGGATGACTTAAGGAAATTATATTAAAATTTAACGGCTGTACTTGGTATGGAAACCATAGCCCACACCAGTTTGCATTTAAACCTCTGTTGGTCCCTTCTTAATATTCCTAAAATATGTTTGTCGAAAATCTGCCAGTCCTAAATCTCTTAGTATATCTTCGTTCTCCCGACCCTCATTTTCTCTCATTGGGCGATTTCTATTTGCCTGCCTTTCATTTTCATTTCGTCTATTTTGTAAATTTACTCTATGACGATGTACTCGGAATTGACTTTGACGGCTTCGTCTAGAGCTTTCTACCCGAGCTCTCCTACGGACAATTCTACGAGCAAGAGTATTTCTTTGTTGTTCTCGGTGCCTATTCCCTGAATTTCTGCGCCGGGATCAGTGCTCACAAGTATTTCTACTTTGCTCCATAGAGCGAATTTCAGAGTTTTCGCGACGGACTCTATGTTGCTGTGAACCGATGATTCGCTCAGCTGAGCAAATCTCTGCATTTCCACGGTGAGATCTACGGTCGGTAGTATTTCTACGTTGCTCTATAGAGCGAATTTCAGAGTTTTCGCGACGGGCTCTATGTTGCTCTGAATCGATTATTAGCTCAGCTGAGCGAGTCTCTGCGTTTCCACGACGAGATCTACGTTCTGCAGTATTTATAATTTGCTCTATAGAGCGAGTTTCTAAATTTTCGCGACGGACTCTACGCTGATATGTGTCCCTATTGTGCTCGGTAGAGCGTACTTGCGGTCTAAAGTATTTTGGGCTTGTGCAAGCGCTCTATATTCTTCCTCTCCACGAAGTACGTGCATTCCTCTCCTAGCTGCGACGCGTTTAAGATTACCAGATTTTCTACTTAGCCTAGGCATGGTTTGTGAATTATATGTATATATATGGCTAAAGGTAACTTAATGTGAAATGTATGTACAGGGTGGCTGATGAATTTTGCTACATTAAGAAACTCAAATAATTTTTTTTTCAGTGTATGAAATTCATTTTCCTTTTATTCATGTTAAAGCTCATTAAATTTTATTAAATATAGCTTAATTAGTTTTAAAAATAATGGAATTTAAATGCCCCCCCCAGCTCGTCGATGCATGTACGGCATCTTACCAAAAAGTTGTTCATTACTGCTTGGAGAGTTGAGACAGGAATAGCCACAATTGTTTCTCGAATGGATTGCCTTAGTTCATTCAAAATTGTTGGTTTTGCTTTGAAGACTTCCTGTTTGCAATAACCCCACAAGAAAAAGTCAGGTGCAGTAAGGTCAGGCGACCTGGGTGGCCAACGGAATGTGGAGTTTCTGGATATCAGCTTATTGGGAAATTTTCGTCGCAATTCTGTCATAACAGCTTGGGCTATATGAGGAGCTGCACCATCTTGCTGAAACCACACAGAGTTGAAAGAAATTCTCATTCGGCGTAATTCTGGATAGAAAAACTCTCTCAACATGCTCAAGTAACGGTCTCCAGTAACCGTAACGGTGTGACCGTTTTCTTCGAAGAAGTAGGGCCCGACAATGCAGCGTGATGAAACTGCACACCACACTGTGACACGAAGTGGATGCAATTCCGTCTCATGGAGTATCTGTGGGTTGGAAGCACTCCATATTCGACAATTTTGTTTGTTTATGTTGCCGTTTAAATCGAAATGGGCGTCGTCAGACATGAAAAGACAGTTCAACATGTTTCCATCCTCTTCCACCATTTGAAGCATCTTCTGGCAAAATTCCAAGCGAATCGGCAAGTCTGCAGCGTTCAGTTTGTTGGCCATTTGAATTTTATATGGGAATAAGTCCAAATCTTTGTGCATAATTGACTGTAATGACTGTCTGCTTACACCCATTTGAGCAGATAAGCTTCTTGTCGAAACACGTGGATTGTTTTGTATGGCAGCAGCTACAGCAGCGATTGTTTCCTCCGTTCGAACTGAAGGGTTTCGATGGTAAGGTCTTCTGTTGACTGTCCCATGCTCGGCAAAATTGTTTACAAGTCTTATTATGGTCCATCTGCTCGGAGGATTGCCGCCAAACGTGCGCCTATACTCTCTTTGAACCGAAACTACGGACTCCAGTGCGTGATAGCGGCGGACAATCCAAATTCTTGTTTCAGTGTCCCAGTTATCCATTTTTGTTAAATGTAAAAGTCAATCTGCAAAATAAAAAAAAAATTTACCAGATTCATTAAATAGAAAAAAAGTTATTTAATTTTTTTTTGGTAGCGGCTTTCATCAGCCACCCTGTATATAAAATATTTATCAATTTTGTTTTACTTTATTCAAACTTTTGGCGATTTTCTGGTGATGGTGGTAATTGTGTCCTTCCTTCGTCTGCACTGTAAGCTCTATTGATGAATTTCGCTTCTTTCAAACTGATTCCACACAATTTTGATAACAACGCGAACACAAATCACTCCTTTAATTTTCGAACTTTTTTGTAACGTTTTGAAAAAAAAAACGCGTTTGAATTCTGAGCACAAACAAATAACACTAATCACTCTCTTTAAATAATTAGTCTTTAGTTTATGTTATATAAGTAATTAATATTCCGCTTTAGCACTCTTTTAATTTACATACATATTTCTTAAACCTTTTTTGGTTTTCTTAACGTTTTGAAAAAAAAAAACGCGTTTGAATGTAACACACAATAATATTGCAGCGATGCGTTTTTGATTATTGCATAGGCAGGTAAAAAACAACCCTTGGTGTGCAATAATCTCTTTAGTACAATAGCACTTGCGTATTTATGTTTATTGTTCCGTTATATCTTTATTTTAAAATAAACAGTTTTTGTAGGGAAATCTGAAGGAAAACTGCGTTATTACCCGCTCAAGGTCATTACCGGTACTGAAGAAACGCACTCCGGTTATCGTAATACCGAAGAATAAGCAAACGAGTGAAAAAACCAAGCAGGATTTGAATAATAAAATTAACACAACAAAATAAATCAATAAAATTAACCCTAAGTATCTGAAAATAACAGATATTAAGACTGGTCAAAATGGTGTTATGGTAATTGAAAGTGTTATTGAAAATGAAAGAGAGAAAATCAAAAAAGTTATGGACACCAAAATAAGTGATGATTATGTGATTAAGATTCCACGTGACTATAAACCAAAATTATTCATAACAGGTATGCGCTTTGAGAAAAATAAAGAGGAGCTTATTGAATGCCTAAGAAAGCAAAATCAATGCCTAGAAAATGGTGAAATTAAAATTGTAAGGCAATGCAATGTGAAAACTAACAGTATTAATTATTATAACGCTATCCTAGAGGTGGACGAAGAAATTTTTACGAATGCGCTAAAGTTAGGCAAAGTGAACATAGGATGGGAGATGTATAAAGTGTATGATAGTGTCGATGTTACGAAGTGCTTCAAATGTAAAGGATATAACCATAAAGCCACTGAATGCAAAAGTGATGAAGTTTGTAGCAAGTGTTTGGGCAAACATAAATCCATCGAATGTAGTGAACCACCTTTAAACAAGTGTATAAACTGTGTAAGGACAACATCTTAATTGATAAATTTGAAAAGTGTAACCATAGCATAGTAGTTGGTGACTTTAACATAAATATGAACTGCACAACAACATACGAGTATAGTACAAAACTGACCGAGATACTCTGTACTGGGTATGACCCAAAAAGTAGAGTTCAACACAAGAATTACGGATACTTCAGAATCCAAAATTGATTTAATTTATTCAAATTCAGAGGAAATTGAATGCAAAAACTTGGTTGCTTCTAGAATTTCGGATCATGAAACCAAAACGTCGAAAACATATAAAATGAGAATGTCAAAGAAAATTATTGCCTGGGACAAATATAATAGTGAAGCTTTAGTCAACATACTGAGATCCTATAATTTCAACTTAAATGATAACCTACTGATTGATGATAAAGTGTATGTAGTTAATAACATCATTACGCAAACAATGGAAAATCTAAAGTATGAAAAAGAGGTCCATATAAAATTATTGAATAGATGGTACGATCGCGAACTAGCGTTGCTGAATAAATGCAAATTTAATAATTATAAGCAAGCAGTGCAAAAAGGAGTGTGGGATGAATACAAAAGTATAAACAGAACATATAAAAAACTAATCAAAATAAAAAAAGTTAAATGTATGGAAAATAAGGTGAAAATGAATGAAAACAATGCTAAAGAAATGTGGAAGCATCTCAAGCAAACGATCTGCTTGACACGCGACAACGAAGGCATTAAAAAAGTGATGATTGATGGGGTACTGGTTGCGAACGAAATGGAGGTGGCTAATGGGCTAAACCAGTTTTTATAAACAGTGTTATTGAAATAAATAGTTACATTGATATGTTTGAACTGGCGCTAAGTGATACGCAAGTTAATTGTACATTTAAGTTTCAAGCTATAACAACCGAACAAGTGGAAAAAATTGTGAGCGAATTCAAATATAAGATAGGCGGCAGAAAGCTTCTATCGGATGGAGTACTCAAAGACTGTATAGGGTACTTAGGTTACTTTTATGCAATAATAATAAATAATAGTTTACAAAATGGAATTGTACCAGTAAAGTGGAAAACATCAACGGTGATTCCCGTTGAAAAAGTTAAAAAGACAATTAAACCAGAGGAGTTAAGACCCATTAACACGTTGTCCAGTGATGCTAAAATACTCGAAATTCATAAAGAGAACTTACTGATTCATTAATTGGAAGAAAACAAAATACTTGCTCAACAACAATCAGGCTTCAGGAAAAAAAGCATTCCTGTGAAACACCCCTGAACTTGGTGATATCTGATTGGAAAGAAGAACTTAATAGTAAAAAGATTGTTGTGTCAGTTTTTCTAGACCTTAAAAGGGCGTTTGGAACAGTGGACAGGGAGATTTTAATTAAAAATATGCAACAAATTGGTATAACAGACGTTGAACTAGCATGGTTCAGCAGCTACTTGAAGCAGAGAAGGCAGAGAACAGTTATAAGTACATCGATATCAGATGAATTAGAAGTGCCTATAGGGTTGCCACAAGGCTCAGTTTTGTCGCCAATATTGTTTTTAATATGTCAAATGATATAGTAAATTCTATAGCCGGGTGTGAAATCAAATTATTTGCGGACGATGCAATAATTATGATTAGTGATAATAATATCAATGTTGCTTCATCAAAAATGCAACATGAACTAAATAACCTCTATAAATGGCTCTGCGCTAATGATTAAAACTTAACATTACAAAAACAAAATATATGATCATAACAAAAAGAAACTTTAGTGAAGATATAAGTGAGCTAAAAATAAATAATGAAAGTATACAAAGAGTTGAACATATAAAATATTTAGGAGTTGTAATTGATAGCAAACTAAAATTCAAGGACATATAAAATATACTGTTGAGAAAGTTGCTAAAAAAATTGGAATTATGCAGAGAACATCGAAATATATACAAAAAAATACAAAATAATTATATATAAATCAATCATCGAACCACACTTTGTATACTGTCCATCTGTATTGTTCATAATATCAGATAAAGAAATTGATAAACTTCTAATACTCCAAAATAGGTGTATGAGATTTATTCTTAAAAAGCGTCGAGATGCCCGAACGGCCGATATGTTGCAAAGATTGGACTGGTTAAGTGTAAAGCAAAAGATTTTCTTTCACTCAATGAAGTTGATATTTAATATTAAACATGGTAATGTACCTGAATATTTGAGTAAAAATGTAGTTTATGTCGAGCAAACACACAATGTAAATACTACAAATAAACGCAATTTCAAATTGCCATTATTTAGAACTGAAATAGATAAACAGAACATTTTTTACAAAGGCCTCAAAAGTTTTAATGAACTACCAGAGGATATAAAGAACTGTAATGAAATAGTAAAGTTCAAAGCAAAACTATATGAATTTTGTAAAACCTTAGATATAAGATAGAAAATTGTTAATTATTTTTATGAATTAGGCTTTTTGGCCGTAATAAATAAATAAATAAAATAGTGTCGGCCTCTGTATCCTTTTTGCTTCGTTTAAACGAAAATGAGTCCAGGATAGAACCATATACATATGTATTATTGCGCAGCCCTTTTACACCATTAACCACACAAAACAAACAATAACAGCGTTTCAAGTGCACAGCTGGGTATGTAATATTCGGTTTCACCCGAACTTAGACTTCCTTACTTGTTTTCTTTTCGTTTTATTTCAGTTCCAATTTCGTTTTCATATTCGGTTATTTTTGAACTTTAAGTTGATTGTGAATATTTTGTTCTCACCCGGTTCGTTTGAATTTTAATTTAATTTTGCTGTTTTTTGATTTGAGTTTTGAATTTTTGAATGTCAACGGTCTGTCCGTGGCTTACGGGTATCAACCGGAGGTTGTTTTTATAGATGGTTTTGCACGGTTTTGTGCGTTTTCCCGCGTTTTAAAAAGGCGTGATATGACCTTTTTCTGTTTAAGGCTCAGGACAGCAATGTTGGCAAGAACCCGCCCCAGCCGACAATGAATAGCCATAGTGCGACCTCAAATCACGTCGCCGGCCTTCATTGCTGCTCCAACTTTGATGCGGTTTCCATAACAGGTGGCGCCCAACGTGAAAGCCTGAGGCGCTGGCCGCGATGACTTTTCTGGTCAGCTTGTGAGGTTTCACCATCCCATAAGTCCCAAGTAGGCAGGCCCAGGAGCCGCCACCTGTGTTGCGATGGGATGGTGGGACCGATCAAGTTGTCCGGATGGGTCTTCGTTATCAGTAGCTAAGGGCTCCACGTGACTTTACATTACGTCCACCGGAAGTTTTTGCATTTCATCCGCTAAACGCAATTAGTTTTTTTTTGTAGTTTAAATTTTAATTTTTTTTGTTCTGGGTATGTTGTCCGATGTCGGCTCCGGGAAAAATATAATATATCCGCTAAGTGGGGTTTACTTTCCTTTTGGGATTATTAACTTTTTGTTTGCCGAACGTGTTGTTTTGTGGGGCCTTGGTTTTTTTATGTCTTTTTTTGTAGGGATCCCTACTCCTACGACCAGTCTCAGGAAGGCAGCCCTTGCATTGCGGGAGGAGGAGTGGGGACCCAAAGCACACCCCTTCCCAACTGCCAAACTCTGGGGAAAATCGGTACCCAACCGCATCCTTTCATTGCGGTGCTGGTGAGGAGGGATATTGTAAAAGAAATCTTATCAACTTTTTTTTATCGCTGGTCTCCAGTGCTCCGACCAGCCTTAGGGAGGCAGCCCTTAGCAGCCCCTGCATTGCGGTCAGGAGTACTGCAGCACAAATAAATTTGAAATTTTGCCAATTTTCGCCACGGTACTCCAACATGTTTCAGGGCGAGGTGTCTTACGACCGGCCCTGCATTGCGGTAGGTGTAGCTGGAAACTGTTGCTGTCTAATGTTATTTTGTGTTTTTTTCATTCTTTCTACATACAGCATTCCCAGTGAGTCACCAAATACAATAGCTTTTGCCAACTATCTTCTTTCTTTAAATGGTCATCTAACCGCCCGGGCGATTTTGGCCGTACAACATAGCTCGCCAGTCGTTTCTTCGTTGCGCCAACTGGCGCCAATTGGAAACACCGCGGGATCGCAAATCGGTCTCCACTTGGGCCTTCCATCGGAGTGATGGTCTCTCTCTTCCTCTGCTTCCACCGCCGGGTGCCGATAAGAATACCTTCTGGGCTGGAGAATCTTCGCTCATTCGCACTACGTGGCCTAGCCAGCGAAGCCGTTGTGTTTTAATTCGCTGAACTATGTCGGCGTCTGCGTAAAGTTCATACAGCTCATCGTTAAATCTTCTTGCGTACTCGCCGTCGCCAACGCGTAGAGGTCCACAAATCTTTCGAAGAACCTTTTTCTCGAATACTCCCAGAGCCGCCTCATCAGTTGTTCCACGCTTCTGCACCATATAGCAGGACAGGTGCGATGAGTGACTTGTAGAGTGTTATTTTCGGTCGTCGCGAGAGGCCTTTACTTTTCAATTGCCTACTCAGTCCGAAGTAGCATTTGTTTGCAAGAGTAATTCTTCGTCGGATTTCTAGGCTAACATTATTGTTGGTGTTTATGCTGGTTCCCAGGTAAACGAAGTCCTTTACTATCCACCAATCACATTTTCTCCGCTTCCTTTTCTAATTTGGAGTAAGCAGAAGTTACGGCGCGGTTGTTAAGGCCAATGATATCAATATCGTCAGCATATGCCAACAGCTGCACGCTTTTATAAAATATTGTTCCAGCGCGGTTAAGTTCTGCAGCTTGTATTATTTTCTCCAGCATTAAGTTAGGGAAATCGCACGATAGGGGTCACCCTGTCTGAAACCTCGTTTAGTTTCGAACGGCTCGGAGAGGTGCTTTCCAATTCTGACCGAGCCGGCGGTGTTGCTCAAGGTCATTTTGCATAGCCGTATAAGTTTTGCGGGGAAACCAAATTCAGACATAGTGGCATATAGGCAGCTCCTTTCGTGCTATCGAAAGTGGCTTTAAAATCAACAAAGAGATGATGTGTGTCGATTCTTTTCTCACGGGTTTTTTCCTAGATTTGGCGTATTGTAAAAATCTGGTCGATGGTAGATTTACCAGGTCTGAAGCCACACTGATAAGGTCCAATCAGTCTGTTCACATCGGGCTTCAGTCTTTCGCACAATACGCTTGATACGACCTTATATGCCATATTTAAAAGGCTGATTCCGCGATAGTTGGCGCAGTTTACAGGATCGCCCTTCTTGTGGATTGGGCATAGAACACATAGATTCCAATCTTCATGCATGCATCCATCCGACCATATTCTGCATAGAAGCTGATGCATGCGCCTTACCAGCTCCTCGCCTCCGTGTTTGAATAGCTCAGCAGGCAAACCATCAGCGCCAGCTGCTTTATTGTTTTTCAATCGGGATATTGCTATTCGCACCTCATTATAGTCGGGTTGTGGAACGTCGATTCCATCATCTTCGATTGTGGGCTCGGGTTCGGCATCTTCTCTGGTTTCTTGTTCCGTTTCTCCATTTAAAAAGGCAGAGAAGTGATCCCTCCATATTCTGAATGCTCTCTAAACATCGGCCACCAGGTCGCCGTTCTCATTCTTACAGGAGTTTGCCCCGGGTTTAAAACCTTCTGTCATTCGCCGAATTTTTTGATAGAATTTTCAGGCGTTATTCCCATTGGCCAGCATCTCAAGCTCCTATATTTCACGCTTTTCAACTCGCGGTAGTGTTCACACACAATCCTCGTTGCATTCGATCGCAGCGTTGCCTTGTAGGCTTCGTTTTTTCTTTTCGTTGCAGCGCGGCACTCTTCATCGTCATACCATTTGCTTCTTCGCGTTCGCCGGAATCCAATTACTTCTTCGGCTGCGGTACGGAGTGCTCCTGAGATATGATCCCACTGCTCATGCATTCCACTAGGTTGAATTGTGCTCTCGGAGAGCAGGTGTGAGAGGCGAGGGCCGAATACTCCCTCCTTACCCACCGGTATGTTTCTTCCAGGCGCTCATAGAATGCATCCTTTTCCACGTCGTCCCTCTCTTCCGTCGGTGTATGAGCGCAGATAAACGATATGGTGAAAAATCGTACTTTTATGCGGATTGCGGCGAGACGCTCGTTTCGGGTGTGAACGACAGTACTCGGTGACGGAGTCTCTCTCCCACTTGCGCTTGTCTTCATGCCAACTCTAGTAGATGTTGCAAGGTGTTTTGATCGTGTTTCCTCGCCCCGTCCATCGCATCTATTATATGGCGGTGATGTCAGCTTTTGCTTTCCTCAGAACCTCAACCAGCCGTCCAGTGGCACCTTCCCCATTAAGGGAAGGACATTCCAGGTACACGCCCTTATCTCGTAATCCTTATTTCGTTTGCGGGTGTTGCCATCTAAAAAAGGGGTTCTCATATCCGAGGCTTTGTTGTTGGATTTCATTGGAACGTTGTTTTATGTAGTGGGTCCCAAACCCAACGCACAACCCGTTCCACGGGAGGTTGAACTCAATTACACGTTTGTATAGCGAGTTGCTTGATCCAAGACAGACTGTGAAAAGTTTTTTGGATACAAATGGACTTAAGTATCACCCACTACAGGCTTTTGTGCACACGGCGGGTGGCGGCAAGCAAAAAATAGTAGGTTTTGTTTCTTTACCTGTGACTTTTAAAAATTCTACCAAATATATTTGTTTTTATCTTGTTCCCTCTCTTCTTCAAGAAGTCTACTTCGGAGTTGATTTCTGGAGAGCTTTCGCGTTAGCACCTGACATTTTTCCCAGCGTACCATGTCTAGGTGTTAGCGAGGAAACGGAAAAGGAGTATAATTTTCATGAATTATCAACAAGGCAGAAGGTTGAGCTGCAGGATGTAGTAGATGTTTCCGTCATTTGAGAAGTTAGGTCTGGGTCAAACAAAGCAAGTCGAGCATCACATTGATACGGGCAATGCGGTTCCAATTAAAAGCAAACATTCCCCTCTCAACACCGAGGCAAGCCGAAATGGGAGTTATCGAGGAATCGAACTCGCTGTTGTTTTGTCCTGTGGTGTTGGTCTGGAAACCAGGGAAGGTCAGGCTTTGTATTGATTCCAGAAAAGTCAACTTGGTTACGAAAAAGGACTCATACCCTTTACCGCGTATTAATGGTATATTGAGGAGGTTGAAGGATACCCACTTCATCAGTGGCATCGACCTGAAGGACGCGTTTTTTTTTTTTCAAATCAAGTTGACGAAATCATCGAAGGAGAAGACAGCATTCGGAGGCTTCCCTCTTTATCACTTTAAACTGATGCCATTCGGATTATGCCATGGACCACAAACAATGAGCCGACTGATGGACAAGGCAACTCCTTCGCGTTTGCGGGAGAATTTCTTCGTCTACCTGGATGATCTGATGGTATGCAGCACGAACTTTGAGGACCACCTGAGCTTGTTGGCGGAAGTAGCAAAGTGTTTGGGGGACGCTGGCCTTACCATTAATGTAAAGAAAAGCAAATTTTGTCAAAAGAAAACTTGATACTTGATAGGTAGTGGCTGCGTGAAGGTTGATCCAGGGAAGATAGAGGCAGTTAAAAGTTTCCCGATTCCTGACTCTCCTAGGCAGGTTCGCAGGTTTGTGGGCATGGCAAATTGGCATAGGGCGTTTATTACAAATTTTGCTGATTTAGCAGGACCTTTGACCGATTGCCCGCGAAAGTCGCAAACACCATTTAAACTTATTCCTGGGGCAATACAGGCTTTCGAAAAGCTAAAGGTAGCCTTGAGTTCCGCTCCTGTCCTGGCCCAACCCGATTTCTCGAAGGAATTTATTATTCAGTGCGATGCGTTCAAAATAGGCGTGGGTGGTGTGTTATTCCAGGTCGATGACGAGGGCGCTGAGCATCCAACGGCTTTTGTTTCAAAGAAGTTAAACAATGCTCAGCGCAACTATACGGTAACCGAGCTGGAATGCCTAGCAGCCATAGCCAGTGTCAAACGCTTCCGACCGTACATTGAAGGTTTGCCATTTCGAATTATTACAGAACATTCGAGTCGCAAGTGGGTAATGACTAAAAACAGTTTGAGTGGTAGGTTGGCTAGATGGTCGCTTCTCCTTCAAAGATATAATTTTACAAAGGAGCATCGCAAGGGAATCTTGAATATCGTTCCGGATGCTCATCGCACTTTTATGTAGACGAGTTGACTTGTTTGATCACACCTGCGGGTTAGGGGTTTAGAATATGCCCGAGGTAGGCATACCGGCCGTAAGAGGCGACTAATTTGCACAAAGGTAATGACGTGCAACTCGATGGTTTATCTACGGATATGATGCCTCTCACCACTCATTACCCATCTTATCCTTCCTTGCGGAAGGAGGGGTGACATGACCTAAAAGGTTTCACTGGTCATAGATCGCTACCACGACAGTCGGGCAGTACCGCAAGGGAGTACCGGAGCGTAACGGGTTCAAATCCAGCCAAGGACTGTTAATTCGACAGCACTCCCCTAATCCTTCGGGGAGTGTTTTTGTCGTTACCACAACAACAACAACAACCACACCTCACGAAATTGACTTGGCGTCGCCGAAATTCCGAAGCACAGACTACTTAGAGCTCTGCCAAACCATAATGGAGAATGAAGATGCGCTGCCGGACTTGCATGTAAATGAGGGCACGGTTTTTGAGAGGGCCAAATTTCGTAAAGGTGTGGAGGAAGAGGAGGACTCGTTATGGCGTTTGTGCCTACCGACCGCGTTAATCGAGGAGGCGATACGACTTGCGAATGATGCGAACAGGAGCTACCATGGAAGTTGGCAGAAAACTTTGGAGCGTGCTCGACAAAAATACTTCTGGCTAAGCCGAGCTAAGGACGTCCGGGTGTATGTAGACATAGCAAATACCGTCACCTCGGAAAGACAATTTCAGCGGTTCTATTGCGACTTTTTGGGACCTTATCCAAAATTAAAACGGCGAAATCAGTTTCTTTTTATTTTATTGGATCATTTTACAAAGTATGTTTGGTTGAAGCCCATGCAGAGATCGACGACGGTACACCTTATGAATTACTTCACTTCTGTAAATTTTCCAGCTGTAGGGATCCCTGAGTATATCCACAGCGACAACGGTAACCAGGTTATCTCAAAGGAGATGAAGCAATTTCTAGAGAATTACGGAGTAATTCATATCCTGACATGGCTATACTCGTAAATAGAGAAATTGTTTCAATAATAAGAGTTTTCCTGAAAGATAAACAGGATCATACTGACTGGCACAAGCATATACCTGAAATTCTAGCCGTTTTAAGAAGTTACTTTCATACCTCAATTCAGTGCTCTCCATACTTTGCTTTATATGGTCAGAACATGATCCACGCACGCATCTGCATATAACATATTAAATAGACCCGGCGCTCTTAGGCAAGATGAAATCCCAATAGTAACTAGGGCTGATAAGTTGTCCAACCTTCGCGAGCAAATTCGTAGAAATTTAGGCCAGGCAAAAGATAGGGCAGTAAAAGTATATAACAAACGCTTTAGACTAGTGAACTATAGGGAAGGTCACGAGGTTTTTAGAAAAAATTTCGCTTTGAGTAACTTTAAACAAGGCATTAACGCCAAAGTCCTGCCGAAATATCTTAAGTGTCCAGTCCGCCGAAAAGTGGGCAATGCGTTGTATGACTTAGAAGACCAGACAGGGAGATTGATAGGCCGTTTCCATGCTTCGGATATCCGTCCACAATAATTGGAATTTTCATAATTTTTTTACCAAAATTTGCATTTTCATCTGGGCATTTTGGCAGTCGTGGGCAACTCGCCCAGTATTCTCCCCGAGCATTGATGCAGAAGGGAGTCCACATGCACTTTCACCGGGAGCACTGGATAACCTGGCAATCCTCTTGTAATCGGATTGTCTTTCGAAGTTTTGACAAGTTCTCCTCAATTAAAATGTCAAACGACCATGAAGCTAGCTTCTCCGTCTACCGGCGCGAAGCCTATTAAACTATGAAATAAAAAGTAATTCTCCGCTTCCCTCGGAGTGTTGACGTGTTCTCCGATATCAAAATGTCTATTGCCGCAAAGCGTATAACCTATGAAACAAAAATAACTTCTCCGTTTTTTCTCTAGCCTGTTTCTATGGGGCCAAAACCACTATATAAAATTTCTATTCGCCGCAAAGCGTACTAAAATATGAAACAAAAGAACTTCTTAAAATTATTCCTTTACTGGGGGATCTACTTTACCCGGAGATTCTTATCTAGGGGTGAGTCGTGCCCCACGTTTCGGTTAATATTCCCAAATGGCTTCTGTGCAGGTAAACCTTCTTCCTGTTCGTTTCATCGACCGGTTTTCGAAGCGAAGCAGGCCTGTTATGGTTTACCTTCAATTAATAATCATTTTTATTTGGTTAAGTTGGTCATGACTCACTGCGGTTGGCTAGGTAACTTAACAGTTTGTATTCACTCTTCGGTTTGATATTCAGTCGATAGCTACGGGAATGTGCTATGATTTTGCTGAAGTGGCAACACCAAATATTCCCTTAGAGTGGAAAAGGCACCAATAACGGAACTTTTAATTTCCAGACAAACAAGTGTTTGGTGTGTTCTTGGTGTGGCTAGAGGTAAATTGCGGGTAACCCAGGATGCCCGAAAGTGTAAAATTAAGGGAAATGGGCAATTGACATTCAAAAAGTTGTTTCCTTTTTATAAATGAACTTAATGTAATTAGTCAAGTGGATGGAGCAATTTGCTTTTGCATGTAAACGCGCTACTAAATATGTCAAACAAAGTGTAAAAAGTAGCGGAAACCACTAAAATAAAAGAAGCGCCTACAGGATGCCAGCCTAAAAATAAAGGAGACGCATGGAACCCTGTACTGATCCCTGACGTTAACACGGCTGACATCACGGTTTCGACCGATTAGCCTTTGGCGATAAAGATTTGGTCGAACACGAGTAAAAACAATCTGTATTGCCCGGATAAATTTCAGCAGCAAATGGCGATTAATTACTAATCCATTCGTAAAAGAACTATAAGGTTGGGCTTAAATGGGTTTTTAAAGCGGCAGTATTCTCATTATTTGCTATCTTAACGAAACCTGTAGATCGGAATATTATTGTCAATGGCCAAATCGGATGAGAAGTTAAATGTGTCTGCTATCCAAACCCAGTAACTGGGGTCCCACGGGACACCAAGGGAACACACCAAACGAATGGTCTAGAACTTTCCTTTATCGCGCTAACGGAAGCGTACCTTCAGGGTTCGGGCTTGACCAAAATTGCAGTAATTTGAATACCTACTGTACTTTAGTCCAAATCTACTGCGATGCTTCGATAGAATAGTGCCACAAGCCATTTTATTTTGATAGAATGGTTTTTTTTTTACTGTAAACTCTCGTACAAAGTCATTAATCACCATTAATATTCTTTTGTTTTTAATTTTTATTCCATACGGAAAAAATTACCTTTAAAAAAAATAGCGCAGAGCAAAATAGTAGTTAAGGTAAACTTTACCAAACTTATTCCGTTTTTAGGTATTGAGTAAAAGCTGTAGTTATAAAATTTTGGGTTTTAAAGTATATTCTAAAGTTTAATGCTCATTAAATTTACTATGAAAAAGCAAAGTCATATCTTCAACTTTAGGTTCCATAGTATATTATTTCTTTTTTTTTAAATGCATACTGTACTTTTACAGGATTTGGTAGCACTAGAAGGGTCTATAAAATAAAAATAAAAGTCCAAACCCTAATGGCAACCACCAATCAGAGTGTGCCAATTGGAAACAATCATGGCACGTCAGAATAGGTAACGGAACTTTTTCATTGCCCAGTCGCCGTTGCTTGACGATTTTCAACCATAGCGGCGTCACCGGCATTAAATTAAATTCAATGGTATAATTGAACTCAAATTGGTCGGTTGTGCGGTATACCGGTGGTCTATAAAAGGAAAAAACTAAATTTACACGTGAACGTTGCGCAATCATAAGATTAAATAAAAATAAAATATAAAACAAGTATTCATGAAACGAGCTCAAGGCCAAGAATAATAATTTTTCACGTTTTGAATTTTTATGAAAATTATTATTGTTTTTACTTATTAATAATCATTTTTAATTAATTATTAAAAGTTTTTTGATTGAATAGAGTAGGAAAAATGTTTAGAGACAACTGCCATAGCTTTTCTTATAGATCCATTTCGGAAGCTGCTAGACTTCACTCATCAGAGAAATTTTGGCACGCATTGCTAACCATTAAGCTAACAATACGCTGGTTTTGATGTCATCTAAACTCCTAGTTCTATTCTTCTTTTTACCATATGCATGAACCACTTCCGCCATTTGACAGTTAGTAGTGTGATCATGATGGATTTTTGACAGATCTGTTTTATCATCAGAACTGCCTTACCGTGTGCTCTCGGTTTTGTTATTGATTTTTTTATACCAACAATTTTGTTGATTTACGGCCTGTACATTTTCAAGTATTCATGAAACGAGCTCAAGGCCACGAATAATAATTTTTCACTTTTTGAATTTTTATGAAAATTATTATTGTTTTTACTTATTAATAATCATTTTTAATTAATTATTAAAAGTTTTTTGATTGAATAGAGTAGGAAAAATGTTTAGAGACAACTGACATAGCTTTTCTTATAGATCCATTTCGGAAGCTGCTAGACTTCACTCATCAGAGAAATTTTGGCACGCATTGCTAACCATTAAGCTAACAATACGCTGGTTTTGATGTCATCTAAACTCCTAGTTCTATTCTTCTTTTTACCATATGCATGAACCACTTCCGCCATTTGACAGTTAGTAGTGTGATCATGATGGATTTTTGACAGATCTGTTTTATCATCAGAACTGCTTTACCGTGAGCTCTCGGTTTTGTTATTGATTTTTTTATACCAACAGTTTTGTTGATTTACGGCCTGTACATTTTCAAGTATTCATGAAACGAGCTCAAGGCCAAGAATAATAATTTTTCACTTTTTGAATTTTTATGAAAATTATTATTGTTTTTACTTATTAATAATCATTTTTAATTAATTATTAAAAGTTTTTTAATTGAATAGAGTAGGAAAAATGTTTAGAGACAACTGCCATAGCTTTTCTTATAGATCCATTTCGGAAGCTGCTAGACTTCACTCATCAGAGAAATTTTGGCACGCATTGCTAACCATTAAGCTAACAATACGCTGGTTTTGATGTCATCTAAACTCCTAGTTCTATTCTTCTTTTTACCATATGCATGAACCACTTCCGCCATTTGACAGTTAGTAGTGTGATCATGATGGATTTTTGACAGATCTGTTTTATCATCAGAACTGCTTTACCGTGAGCTCTCGGTTTTGTTATTGATTTTTTTATACCAACAGTTTTGTTGATTTACGGCCTGTACATTTTCAAGTATTCATGAAACGAGCTCAAGGCCAAGAATAATAATTTTTCACTTTTTGAATTTTTATGAAAATTATTATTGTTTTTACTTATTAATAATCATTTTTAATTAATTATTAAAAGTTTTTTGATTGAATAGAGTAGGAAAAATGTTTAGAGACAACTGCCATAGCTTTTCTTATAGATCCATTTCGGAAGCTGCTAGACTTCACTCATCAGAGAAATTTTGGCACGCATTGCTAACCATTAAGCTAACAATACGCTGGTTTTGATGTCATCTAAACTCCTAGTTCTATTCTTCTTTTTACCATATGCATGAACCACTTGCGCCATTTGACAGTTAGTAGTGTGATCATGATGGATTTTTGACAGATCTGTTTTATCATCAGAACTGCCTTACCGTGTGCTCTCGGTTTTGTTATTGATTTTTTTATACCAACAATTTTGTTGATTTACGGCCTGTACATTTTCAAGTATTCATGAAACGAGCTCAAGGCCAAGAATAATAATTTTTCACTTTTTGAATTTTTATGAAAATTATTATTGTTTTTACTTATTAATAATCATTTTTAATTAATTATTAAAAGTTTTTTGATTGAATAGAGTAGGAAAAATGTTTAGAGGCAACTGCCAAAGCTTTTCTTATAGATCCATTTCGGAAGCTGCTAGACTTCACTCATCAGAGAAATTTTGGCACGCATTGCTAACCATTAAGCTAACAATACGCTGGTTTTGATGTCATCTAAACTCCTAGTTCTATTCTTATTTTTACCATATGCATGAACCACTTCCGCCATTTGACAGTTAGTAGTGTGATCATGATGGATTTTTGACAGATCTGTTTTATCATCAGAACTGCCTTACCGTGTGCTCTCGGTTTTGTTATTGATTTTTTTATACCAACAATTTTGTTGATTTACGGCCTGTACATTTTCAAGTATTCATGAAACGAGCTCAAGGCCACGAATAATAATTTTTCACTTTTTGAATTTTTATGAAAATTATTATTGTTTTTACTTATTAATAATCATTTTTAATTAATTATTAAAAGTTTTTTGATTGAATAGAGTAGGAAAAATGTTTAGAGACAACTGACATAGCTTTTCTTATAGATCCATTTCGGAAGCTGCTAGACTTCACTCATCAGAGAAATTTTGGCACGCATTGCTAACCATTAAGCTAACAATACGCTGGTTTTGATGTCATCTAAACTCCTAGTTCTATTCTTCTTTTTACCATATGCATGAACCACTTCCGCCATTTGACAGTTAGTAGTGTGATCATGATGGATTTTTGACAGATCTGTTTTATCATCAGAACTGCTTTACCGTGAGCTCTCGGTTTTGTTATTGATTTTTTTATACCAACAATTTTGTTGATTTACGGCCTGTACATTTTCAAGTATTCATGAAACGAGCTCAAGGCCAAGAATAATAATTTTTCACTTTTTGAATTTTTATGAAAATTATTATTGTTTTTACTTATTAATAATCATTTTTAATTAATTATTAAAAGTTTTTTGATTGAATAGAGTAGGAAAAGTGTTTAGAGACAACTGCCATAGCTTTTCTTATAGATCCATTTCGGAAGCTGCTAGACTTCACTCATCAGAGAAATTTTGGCACGCATTGCTAACCATTAAGCTAACAATACGCTGGTTTTGATGTCATCTAAACTCCTAGTTCTATTCTTCTTTTTACCATATGCATGAACCACTTCCGCCATTTGACAGTTAGTAGTGTGATCATGATGGATTTTTGACAGATCTGTTTTATCATCAGAACTGCCTTACCGTGTGCTCTCGGTTTTGTTATTGATTTTTTTATACCAACAATTTTGTTGATTTACGGCCTGTATATTTTCAAGTATTCATGAAACGAGCTCAAGGCCAAGAATAATAATTTTTCACTTTTTGAATTTTTATGAAAATTATTATTGTTTTTACTTATTAATAATTATTTTTTAATTAATTATTAAAAGTTTTTTGATTGAATAGAGTAGGAAAAATGTTTAGAGACAACTGCCATAGCTTTTCTTATAGATCCATTTCGGAAGCTGCTAGACTTCACTCATCAGAGAAATTTTGGCACGCATTGCTAACCATTAAGCTAACAATACGCTGGTTTTGATGTCATCTAAACTCCTAGTTCTATTCTTCTTTTTACCATATGCATGAACCACTTCCGCCATTTGACAGTTAGTAGTGTGATCATGATGGATTTTTGACAGATCTGTTTTATCATCAGAACTGCCTTACCGTGTGCTCTCGGTTTTGTTATTGATTTTTTTATACCAACAATTTTGTTGATTTACGGCCTGTACATTTTCAAGTATTCATGAAACGAGCTCAAGGCCAAGAATAATAATTTTTCACTTTTTGAATTTTTATGAAAATTATTATTGTTTTTACTTATTAATAATCATTTTTAATTAATTATTAAAAGTTTTTTGATTGAATAGAGTAGGAAAAATGTTTAGAGACAACTGCCATAGCTTTTCTTATAGATCCATTTCGGAAGCTGCTAGACTTCACTCATCAGAGAAATTTTGGCACGCATTGCTAACCATTAAGCTAACAATACGCTGGTTTTGATGTCATCTAAACTCCTAGTTCTATTCTTCTTTTTACCATATGCATGAACCACTTCCGCCATTTGACAGTTAGTAGTGTGATCATGATGGATTTTTGACAGATCTGTTTTATCATCAGAACTGCCTTACCGTGTGCTCTCGGTTTTGTTATTGATTTTTTTATACCAACAATTTTGTTGATTTACGGCCTGTACATTTTCAAGTATTCATGAAACGAGCTCAAGGCCAAGAATAATAATTTTTCACTTTTTGAATTTTTATGAAAATTATTATTGTTTTTACTTATTAATAATCATTTTTAATTAATTATTAAAAGTTTTTTAATTGAATAGAGTAGGAAAAATGTTTAGAGACAACTGCCATAGCTTTTCTTATAGATCCATTTCGGAAGCTGCTAGACTTCACTCATCAGAGAAATTTTGGCACGCATTGCTAACCATTAAGCTAACAATACGCTGGTTTTGATGTCATCTAAACTCCTAGTTCTATTCTTCTTTTTACCATATGCATGAACCACTTCCGCCATTTGACAGTTAGTAGTGTGATCATGATGGATTTTTGACAGATCTGTTTTATCATCAGAACTGCCTTACCGTGTGCTCTCGGTTTTGTTATTGATTTTTTTATACCAACAATTTTGTTGATTTACGGCCTGTACATTTTCAAGTATTCATGAAACGAGCTCAAGGCCAAGAATAATAATTTTTCACTTTTTGAATTTTTATGAAAATTATTATTGTTTTTACTTATTAATAATCATTTTTAATTAATTATTAAAAGTTTTTTGATTGAATAGAGTAGGAAAAATGTTTAGAGACAACTGCCATAGCTTTTCTTATAGCTTTTCTTATAGCTTTTCTTATAGCTATGGCAGTTGTCTCTAAACATTTTTCCTACTCTATTCAATGAAAAAACTTTTAATAATTAATTAAAAATGATTATTAATAAGTAAAAACAATAATAATTTTCATAAAAATTCAAAAAGTGAAAAATTATTATTCTTGGCCTTGAGCTCGTTTCATGAATACTTGAAAATGTACAGGCCGTAAATCAACAAAATTGTTGGTATAAAAAAATCAATAACAAAACCGAGAGCACACGGTAAGGCAGTTCTGATGATAAAACAGATCTGTCAAAAATCCATCATGATCACACTACTAACTGTCAAATGGCGGAAGTGGTTCATGCATATGGTAAAAAGAAGAATAGAACTAGGAGTTTAGATGACATCAAAACCAGCGTATTGTTAGCTTAATGGTTAGCAATGCGTGCCAAAATTTCTCTGATGAGTGAAGTCTAGCAGCTTCCGAAATGGATCTATAAGAAAAGCTATGGCAGTTGTCTCTAAACATTTTTCCTACTCTATTCAATCAAAAAACTTTTAATAATTAATTAAAAATGATTATTAATAAGTAAAAACAATAATAATTTTCATAAAAATTCAAAAAGTGAAAAATTATTATTCTTGGCCTTGAGCTCGTTTCATGAATACTTGAAAATGTACAGGCCGTAAATCAACAAAATTGTTGGTATAAAAAAATCAATAACAAAACCGAGAGCACACGGTAAGGCAGTTCTGATGATAAAACAGATCTGTCAAAAATCCATCATGATCACACTACTAACTGTCAAATGGCGGAAGTGGTTCATGCATATGGTAAAAAGAAGAATAGAACTAGGAGTTTAGATGACATCAAAACCAGCGTATTGTTAGCTTAATGGTTAGCAATGCGTGCCAAAATTTCTCTGATGAGTGAAGTCTAGCAGCTTCCGAAATGGATCTATAAGAAAAGCTATGGCAGTTGTCTCTAAACATTTTTCCTACTCTATTCAATCAAAAAACTTTTAATAATTAATTAAAAATGATTATTAATAAGTAAAAACAATAATAATTTTCATAAAAATTCAAAAAGTGAAAAATTATTATTCTTGGCCTTGAGCTCGTTTCATGAATACTTGAAAATGTACAGGCCGTAAATCAACAAAATTGTTGGTATAAAAAAATCAATAACAAAACCGAGAGCACACGGTAAGGCAGTTCTGATGATAAAACAGATCTGTCAAAAATCCATCATGATCACACTACTAACTGTCAAATGGCGGAAGTGGTTCATGCATATGGTAAAAAGAAGAATAGAACTAGGAGTTTAGATGACATCAAAACCAGCGTATTGTTAGCTTAATGGTTAGCAATGCGTGCCAAAATTTTTTTGATGAGTGAAGTCTAGCAGCTTCCGAAATGGATCTATAAGAAAAGCTATGGCAGTTGTCTCTAAACATTTTTCCTACTCTATTCAATCAAAAAACTTTTAATAATTAATTAAAAATGATTATTAATAAGTAAAAACAATAATAATTTTCATAAAAATTCAAAAAGTGAAAAATTATTATTCTTGGCCTTGAGCTCGTTTCATGAATACTTGAAAATGTACAGGCCGTAAATCAACAAAATTGTTGGTATAAAAAAATCAATAACAAAACCGAGAGCACACGGTAAGGCAGTTCTGATGATAAAACAGATCTGTCAAAAATCCATCATGATCACACTACTAACTGTCAAATGGCGGAAGTGGTTCATGCATATGGTAAAAAGAAGAATAGAACTAGGAGTTTAGATGACATCAAAACCAGCGTATTGTTAGCTTAATGGTTAGCAATGCGTGCCAAAATTTCTCTGATGAGTGAAGTCTAGCAGCTTCCGAAATGGATCTATAAGAAAAGCTATGGCAGTTGTCGCTAAACATTTTTCCTACTCTATTCAATCAAACAACTTTTAATAATTAATTAAAAATGATTATTAATAAGTAAAAACAATAATAATTTTCATAAAAATTCAAAAAGTGAAAAATTATTATTCTTGGCCTTGAGCTCGTTTCATGAATACTTGAAAATGTACAGGCCGTAAATCAACAAAATTGTTGGTATCAAAAAATCAATAACAAAACCGAGAGCACACGGTAAGGCAGTTCTGATGATAAAACAGATCTGTCAAAAATCCATCATGATCACACTACTAACTGTCAAATGGCGGAAGTGGTTCATGCATATGGTAAAAAGAAGAATAGAACTAGGAGTTAAGATGACATCAAAACCAGCGTATTGTTAGCTTAATGGTTAGCAATGCGTGCCAAAATTTCTCTGATGAGTGAAGTCTAGCAGCTTCCGAAATGGATCTATAAGAAAAGCTATGGCAGTTGTCTCTAAACATTTTTCCTACTCTATTCAATCAAAAAACTTTTAATAATTAATTAAAAATTATTATTAATAAGTAAAAACAATAATAATTTTCATAAAAATTCAAAAAGTGAAAAATTATTATTCTTGGCCTTGAGCTCGTTTCATGAATACTTGAAAATGTACAGGCCGTAAATCAACAAAATTGTTGGTATAAAAAAATCAATAACAAAACCGAGAGCACACGGTAAGGCAGTTCTGATGATAAAACAGATCTGTCAAAAATCCATCATGATCACACTACTAACTGTCAAATGGCGGAAGTGGTTCATGCATATGGTAAAAAGAAGAATAGAACTAGGAGTTTAGATGACATCAAAACCAGCGTATTGTTAGCTTAATGGTTAGCAATGCGTGCCAAAATTTTTTTGATGAGTGAAGTCTAGCAGCTTCCGAAATGGATCTATAAGAAAAGCTATGGCAGTTGTCTCTAAACATTTTTCCTACTCTATTCAATCAAAAAACTTTTAATAATTAATTAAAAATGATTATTAATAAGTAAAAACAATAATAATTTTCATAAAAATTCAAAAAGTGAAAAATTATTATTCTTGGCCTTGAGCTCGTTTCATGAATACTTGAAAATGTACAGGCCGTAAATCAACAAAATTGTTGGTATAAAAAAATCAATAACAAAACCGAGAGCACACGGTAAGGCAGTTCTGATGATAAAACAGATCTGTCAAAAATCCATCATGATCACACTACTAACTGTCAAATGGCGGAAGTGGTTCATGCATATGGTAAAAAGAAGAATAGAACTAGGAGTTTAGATGACATCAAAACCAGCGTATTGTTAGCTTAATGGTTAGCAATGCGTGCCAAAATTTCTCTGATGAGTGAAGTCTAGCAGCTTCCGAAATGGATCTATAAGAAAAGCTATGGCAGTTGTCTCTAAACATTTTTCCTACTCTATTCAATCAAAAAACTTTTAATAATTAATTAAAAATGATTATTAATAAGTAAAAACAATAATAATTTTCATAAAAATTCAAAAAGTGAAAAATTATTATTCTTGGCCTTGAGCTCGTTTCATGAATACTTGAAAATGTACAGGCCGTAAATCAACAAAATTGTTGGTATAAAAAAATCAATAACAAAACCGAGAGCACACGGTAAGGCAGTTCTGATGATAAAACAGATCTGTCAAAAATCCATCATGATCACACTACTAACTGTCAAATGGCGGAAGTGGTTCATGCATATGGTAAAAAGAAGAATAGAACTAGGAGTTTAGATGACATCAAAACCAGCGTATTGTTAGCTTAATGGTTAGCAATGCGTGCCAAAATTTCTCTGATGAGTGAAGTCTAGCAGCTTCCGAAATGGATCTATAAGAAAAGCTATGGCAGTTGCCTCTAAACATTTTTCCTACTCTATTCAATCAAAAAACTTTTAATAATTAATTAAAAATGATAAGTAAAAACAATAATAATTTTCATAAAAATTCAAAAAGTGAAAAATTATTATTCTTGGCCTTGAGCTCGTTGCATGAATACTTGAAAATGTACAGGCCGTAAATCATCAAAATTGTTGGTATAAAAAAATCAATAACAAAACCGAGAGCACACGGTAAGGCAGTTCTGATGATAAAACAGATCTGTCAAAAATCCATCATGATCAGACTACTAACTGTCAAATGGCGGAAGTGGTTCATGCATATGGTAAAAAGAAGAATAGAACTAGGAGTTTAGATGACATCAAAACCAGCGTATTGTTAGCTTAATGGTTAGCAATGCGTGCCAAAATTTCTCTGATGAGTGAAGTCTAGCAGCTTCCGAAATGGATCTATAAGAAAAGCTATGGCAGTTGTCTCTAAACATTTTTCCTACTCTATTCAATCAAAAAAATTTTAATAATTAATTAAAAATGATTATTAATAAGTAAAAACAATAATAATTTTCATAAAAATTCAAAAAGTGAAAAATTATTATTCTTGGCCTTGAGCTCGTTTCATGAATACTTGAAAATGTACAGGCCGTAAATCAACAAAATTGTTGGTATAAAAAAATCAATAACAAAACCGAGAGCACACGGTAAGGCAGTTCTGATGATAAAACAGATCTGTCAAAAATCCATCATGATCACACTACTAACTGTCAAATGGCGGAAGTGGTTCATGCATATGGTAAAAAGAAGAATAGAACTAGGAGTTTAGATGACATCAAAACCAGCGTATTGTTAGCTTAATGGTTAGCAATGCGTGCCAAAATTTCTCTGATGAGTGAAGTCTAGCAGCTTCCGAAATGGATCTATAAGAAAAGCTATGGCAGTTGTCTCTAAACACTTTTCCTACTCTATTCAATCAAAAAACTTTTAATAATTAATTAAAAATGATTATTAATAAGTAAAAACAATAATACTTTTCATAAAAATTCAAAAAGTGAAAAATTATTATTCTTGGCCTTGAGCTCGTTTCATGAATACTTGAAAATGTACAGGCCGTAAATCAACAAAATTGTTGGTATAAAAAAATCAATAACAAAACCGAGAGCACACGGTAAGGCAGTTCTGATCATAAAACAGATCTGTCAAAAATCCATCATGATCACACTACTAACTGTCAAATGGCGGAAGTGGTTCATGCATATGGTAAAAAGAAGAATAGAACTAGGAGTTTAGATGACATCAAAACCAGCGTATTGTTAGCTTAATGGTTAGCAATGCGTGCCAAAATTTCTCTGATGAGTGAAGTCTAGCAGCTTCCGAAATGGATCTATAAGAAAAGCTATGGCAGTTGTCTCTAAACATTTTTCCTACTCTATTCAATCAAAAAACTTTTAATAATTAATTAAAAATGATTATTAATAAGTAAAAACAATAATAATTTTCATAAAAATTCAAAAAGTGAAAAATTATTATTCTTGGCCTTGAGCTCGTTTCATGAATACTTGAAAATGTACAGGCCGTAAATCAACAAAATTGTTGGTATAAAAAAATCAATAACAAAACCGAGAGCACACGGTAAGGCAGTTCTGATGATAAAACAGATCTGTCAAAAATCCATCATGATCACACTACTAACTGTCAAATGGCGGAAGTGGTTCATGCATATGGTAAAAAGAAGAATAGAACTAGGAGTTTAGATGACATCAAAACCAGCGTATTGTTAGCTTAATGGTTAGCAATGCGTGCCAAAATTTCTCTGATGAGTGAAGTCTAGCAGCTTCCGAAATGGATCTATAAGAAAAGCTATGACAGTTGTCTCTAAACATTTTTCCTACTCTATTCAATCAAAAAACTTTTAATAATTAATTAAAAATGATTATTAATAAGTAAAAACAATAATAATTTTCATAAAAATTCAAAAAGTGAAAAATTATTATTCTTGGCCTTGAGCTCGTTTCATGAATACTTGAAAATGTACAGGCCGTAAATCAACAAAATTGTTGGTATAAAAAAATCAATAACAAAACCGAGAGCACACGGTAAGGCAGTTCTGATGATAAAACAGATCTGTCAAAAATCCATCATGATCACACTACTAACTGTCAAATGGCGGAAGTGGTTCATGCATATGGTAAAAAGAAGAATAGAACTAGGAGTTTAGATGACATCAAAACCAGCGTATTGTTAGCTTAATGGTTAGCAATGCGTGCCAAAATTTCTCTGATGAGTGAAGTCTAGCAGCTTCCGAAATGGATCTATAAGAAAAGCTATGGCAGTTGTCTCTAAACATTTTTCCTACTCTATTCAATCAAAAAACTTTTAATAATTAATTAAAAATGATTATTAATAAGTAAAAACAATAATAATTTTCATAAAAATTCAAAAAGTGAAAAATTATTATTCTTGGCCTTGAGCTCGTTTCATGAATACTTGAAAATGTACAGGCCGTAAATCATCAAAATTGTTGGTATAAAAAAATCAATAACAAAACCGAGAGCACACGGTAAGGCAGTTCTGATGATAAAACAGATCTGTCAAAAATCCATCATGATCACACTACTAACTGTCAAATGGCGGAAGTGGTTCATGCATATGGTAAAAAGAAGAATAGAACTAGGAGTTTAGATGACATCAAAACCAGCGTATTGTTAGCTTAATGGTTAGCAATGCGTGCCAAAATTTCTCTGATGAGTGAAGTCTAGCAGCTTCCGAAATGGATCTATAAGAAAAGCTATGGCAGTTGTCTCTAAACATTTTTCCTACTCTATTCAATCAAAAAAATTTTAATAATTAATTAAAAATGATTATTAATAAGTAAAAACAATAATAATTTTCATAAAAATTCAAAAAGTGAAAAATTATTATTCTTGGCCTTGAGCTCGTTTCATGAATACTTGAAAATGTACAGGCCGTAAATCAACAAAATTGTTGGTATAAAAAAATCAATAACAAAACCGAGAGCACACGCTAAGGCAGTTCTGATGATAAAACAGATCTGTCAAAAATCCATCATGATCACACTACTAACTGTCAAATGGCGGAAGTGGTTCATGCATATGGTAAAAAGAAGAATAGAACTAGGAGTTTAGATGACATCAAAACCAGCGTATTGTTAGCTTAATGGTTAGCAATGCGTGCCAAAATTTCTCTGATGAGTGAAGTCTAGCAGCTTCCGAAATGGATCTATAAGAAAAGCTATGGCAGTTGTCTCTAAACACTTTTCCTACTCTATTCAATCAAAAAACTTTTAATAATTAATTAAAAATGATTATTAATAAGTAAAAACAATAATAATTTTCATAAAAATTCAAAAAGTGAAAAATTATTATTCTTGGCCTTGAGCTCGTTTCATGAATACTTGAAAATGTACAGGCCGTAAATCAACAAAATTGTTGGTATAAAAAAATCAATAACAAAACCGAGAGCACACGGTAAGGCAGTTCTGATGATAAAACAGATCTGTCAAAAATCCATCATGATCACACTACTAACTGTCAAATGGCGGAAGTGGTTCATGCATATGGTAAAAAGAAGAATAGAACTAGGAGTTTAGATGACATCAAAACCAGCGTATTGTTAGCTTAATGGTTAGCAATGCGTGCCAAAATTTCTCTGATGAGTGAAGTCTAGCAGCTTCCGAAATGGATCTATAAGAAAAGCTATGGCAGTTGTCTCTAAACATTTTTCCTACTCTATTCAATCAAAAAACTTTTAATAATTAATTAAAAATGATTATTAATAAGTAAAAACAATAATAATTTTCATAAAAATTCAAAAAGTGAAAAATTATTATTCTTGGCCTTGAGCTCGTTTCATGAATACTTGAAAATGTACAGGCCGTAAATCAACAAAATTGTTGGTATAAAAAAATCAATAACAAAACCGAGAGCACACGGTAAGGCAGTTCTGATGATAAAACAGATCTGTCAAAAATCCATCATGATCACACTACTAACTGTCAAATGGCGGAAGTGGTTCATGCATATGGTAAAAAGAAGAATAGAACTAGGAGTTTAGATGACATCAAAACCAGCGTATTGTTAGCTTAATGGTTAGCAATGCGTGCCAAAATTTCTCTGATGAGTGAAGTCTAGCAGCTTCCGAAATGGATCTATAAGAAAAGCTATGACAGTTGTCTCTAAACATTTTTCCTACTCTATTCAATCAAAAAACTTTTAATAATTAATTAAAAATGATTATTAATAAGTAAAAACAATAATAATTTTCATAAAAATTCAAAAAGTGAAATATTATTATTCTTGGCCTTGAGCTCGTTTCATGAATACTTGAAAATGTACAGGCCGTAAATCAACAAAATTGTTGGTATAAAAAAATCAATAACAAAACCGAGAGCACACGGTAAGGCAGTTCTGATGATAAAACAGATCTGTCAAAAATCCATCATGATCACACTACTAACTGTCAAATGGCGGAAGTGGTTCATGCATATGGTAAAAAGAAGAATAGAACTAGGAGTTTAGATGACATCAAAACCAGCGTATTGTTAGCTTAATGGTTAGCAATGCGTGCCAAAATTTCTCTGATGAGTGAAGTCTAGCAGCTTCCGAAATGGATCTATAAGAAAAGCTATGGCAGTTGTCTCTAAACATTTTTCCTACTCTATTCAATCAAAAAACTTTTAATAATTAATTAAAAATGATTATTAATAAGTAAAAACAATAATAATTTTCATAAAAATTCAAAAAGTGAAAAATTATTATTCTTGGCCTTGAGCTCGTTTCATGAATACTTGAAAATGTACAGGCCGTAAATCAACAAAATTGTTGGTATAAAAAAATCAATAACAAAACCGAGAGCACACGGTAAGGCAGTTCTGATGATAAAACAGATCTGTCAAAAATCCATCATGATCACACTACTAACTGTCAAATGGCGGAAGTGGTTCATGCATATGGTAAAAAGAAGAATAGAACTAGGAGTTTAGATGACATCAAAACCAGCGTATTGTTAGCTTAATGGTTAGCAATGCGTGCCAAAATTTCTCTGATGAGTGAAGTCTAGCAGCTTCCGAAATGGATCTATAAGAAAAGCTATGACAGTTGTCTCTAAACATTTTTCCTACTCTATTCAATCAAAAAACTTTTAATAATTAATTAAAAATGATTATTAATAAGTAAAAACAATAATAATTTTCATAAAAATTCAAAAAGTGAAATATTATTATTCTTGGCCTTGAGCTCGTTTCATGAATACTTGAAAATGTACAGGCCGTAAATCAACAAAATTGTTGGTATAAAAAAATCAATAACAAAACCGAGAGCACACGGTAAGGCAGTTCTGATGATAAAACAGATCTGTCAAAAATCCATCATGATCACACTACTAACTGTCAAATGGCGGAAGTGGTTCATGCATATGGTAAAAAGAAGAATAGAACTAGGAGTTTAGATGACATCAAAACCAGCGTATTGTTAGCTTAATGGTTAGCAATGCGTGCCAAAATTTCTCTGATGAGTGAAGTCTAGCAGCTTCCGAAATGGATCTATAAGAAAAGCTATGGCAGTTGTCTCTAAACATTTTTCCTACTCTATTCAATCAAAAAACTTTTAATAATTAATTAAAAATGATTATTAATAAGTAAAAACAATAATAATTTTCATAAAAATTCAAAAAGTGAAAAATTATTATTCTTGGCCTTGAGCTCGTTTCATGAATACTTGAAAATGTACAGGCCGTAAATCAACAAAATTGTTGGTATAAAAAAATCAATAACAAAACCGAGAGCACACGGTAAGGCAGTTCTGATGATAAAACAGATCTGTCAAAAATCCATCATGATCACACTACTAACTGTCAAATGGCGGAAGTGGTTCATGCATATGGTAAAAAGAAGAATAGAACTAGGAGTTTAGATGACATCAAAACCAGCGTATTGTTAGCTTAATGGTTAGCAATGCGTGCCAAAATTTCTCTGATGAGTGAAGTCTAGCAGCTTCCGAAATGGATCTATAAGAAAAGCTATGGCAGTTGTCTCTAAACATTTTTCCTACTCTATTCAATCAAAAAACTTTTAATAATTAATTAAAAATGATTATTAATAAGTAAAAACAATAATAATTTTCATAAAAATTCAAAAAGTGAAAAATTATTATTCTTGGCCTTGAGCTCGTTTCATGAATACTTGAAAATGTACAGGCCGTAAATCAACAAAATTGTTGGTATAAAAAAATCAATAACAAAAGCGAGAGCACACGGTAAGGCAGTTCTGATGATAAAACAGATCTGTCAAAAATCCATCATGATCACACTACTAACTGTCAAATGGCGGAAGTGGTTCATGCATATGGTAAAAAGAAGAATAGAACTAGGAGTTTAGATGACATCAAAACCAGCGTATTGTTAGCTTAATGGTTAGCAATGCGTGCCAAAATTTCTCTGATGAGTGAAGTCTAGCAGCTTCCGAAATGGATCTATAAGAAAAGCTATGGCAGTTGTCTCTAAACATTTTTCCTACTCTATTCAATCAAAAAACTTTTAATAATTAATTAAAAATGATTATTAATAAGTAAAAACAATAATAATTTTCATAAAAATTCAAAAAGTGAAAAATTATTATTCTTGGCCTTGAGCTCGTTTCATGAATACTTGAAAATGTACAGGCCGTAAATCAACAAAATTGTTGGTATAAAAAAATCAATAACAAAACCGAGAGCACACGGTAAGGCAGTTCTGATGATAAAACAGATCTGTCAAAAATCCATCATGATCACACTACTAACTGTCAAATGGCGGAAGTGGTTCATGCATATGGTAAAAAGAAGAATAGAACTAGGAGTTTAGATGACATCAAAACCAGCGTATTGTTAGCTTAATGGTTAGCAATGCGTGCCAAAATTTCTCTGATGAGTGAAGTCTAGCAGCTTCCGAAATGGATCTATAAGAAAAGCTATGGCAGTTGTCTCTAAACATTTTTCCTACTCTATTCAATCAAAAAACTTTTAATAATTAATTAAAAATGATTATTAATAAGTAAAAACAATAATAATTTTCATAAAAATTCAAAAAGTGAAAAATTATTATTCTTGGCCTTGAGCTCGTTTCATGAATGCTTGAAAATGTACAGGCCGTAAATCAACAAAATTGTTGGTATCAAAAAATCAATAACAAAACCGAGAGCACACGGTAAGGCAGTTCTGATGATAAAACAGATCTGTCAAAAATCCATCATGATCACACTACTAACTGTCAAATGGCGGAAGTGGTTCATGCATATGGTAAAAAGAAGAATAGAACTAGGAGTTTAGATGACATCAAAACCAGCGTATTGTTAGCTTAATGGTTAGCAATGCGTGCCAAAATTTCTCTGATGAGTGAAGTCTAGCAGCTTCCGAAATGGATCTATAAGAAAAGCTATGGCAGTTGTCTCTAAACATTTTTCCTACTCTATTCAATCAAAAAACTTTTAATAATTAATTAAAAATGATTATTAATAAGTAAAAACAATAATAATTTTCATAAAAATTCAAAAAGTGAAAAATTATTATTCTTGGCCTTGAGCTCGTTTCATGAATACTTGAAAATGTACAGGCCGTAAATCAACAAAATTGTTGGTATAAAAAAATCAATAACAAAACCGAGAGCACACGGTAAGGCAGTTCTGATGATAAAACAGATCTGTCAAAAATCCATCATGATCACACTACTAACTGTCAAATGGCGGAAGTGGTTCATGCATATGGTAAAAAGAAGAATAGAACTAGGAGTTTAGATGACATCAAAACCAGCGTATTGTTAGCTTAATGGTTAGCAATGCGTGCCAAAATTTCTCTGATGAGTGAAGTCTAGCAGCTTCCGAAATGGATCTATAAGAAAAGCTATGGCAGTTGTCTCTAAACATTTTTCCTACTCTATTCAATCAAAAAACTTTTAATAATTAATTAAAAATGATTATTAATAAGTAAAAACAATAATAATTTTCATAAAAATTCAAAAAGTGAAAAATTATTATTCTTGGCCTTGAGCTCGTTTCATGAATACTTGAAAATGTACAGGCCGTAAATAAACAAAATTGTTGGTATAAAAAAATCAATAACAAAACCGAGAGCACACGGTAAGGCAGTTCTGATGATAAAACAGATCTGTCAAAAATCCATCATGATCACACTACTAACTGTCAAATGGCGGAAGTGGTTCATGCATATGGTAAAAAGAAGAATAGAACTAGGAGTGTAGATGACATCAAAACCAGCGTATTATTAGCTTAATGGTTAGCAATGCGTGCCAAAATTTCTCTGATGAGTGAAGTCTAGCAGCTTCCGAAATGGATCTATAAGAAAAGCTATGGCAGTTGTCTCTAAACATTTTTCCTACTCTATTCAATCAAAAAACTTTTAATAATTAATTAAAAATGATTATTAATAAGTAAAAACAATAATAATTTTCATAAAAATTCAAAAAGTGAAAAATTATTATTCTTGGCCTTGAGCTCGTTTCATGAATACTTGAAAATGTACAGGCCGTAAATCAACAAAATTGTTGGTATAAAAAAATCAATAACAAAACCGAGAGCACACGGTAAGGCAGTTCTGATGATAAAACAGATCTGTCAAAAATCCATCATGATCACACTACTAACTGTCAAATGGCGGAAGTGGTTCATGCATATGGTAAAAAGAAGAATAGAACTAGGAGTTTAGATGACATCAAAACCAGCGTATTGTTAGCTTAATGGTTAGCAATGCGTGCCAAAATTTCTCTGATGAGTGAAGTCTAGCAGCTTCCGAAATGGATCTATAAGAAAAGCTATGGCAGTTGTCTCTAAACATTTTTCCTACTCTATTCAATCAAAAAACTTTTAATAATTAATTAAAAATGATTATTAATAAGTAAAATCAATAATAATTTTCATAAAAATTCAAAAAGTGAAAAATTATTATTCTTGGCCTTGAGCTCGTTTCATGAATACTTGAAAATGTACAGGCCGTAAATCAACAAAATTGTTGGTATAAAAAAATCAATAACAAAACCGAGAGCACACGGTAAGGCAGTTCTGATGATAAAACAGATCTGTCAAAAATCCATCATGATCACACTACTAACTGTCAAATGGCGGAAGTGGTTCATGCATATGGTAAAAAGAAGAATAGAACTAGGAGTTTAGATGACATCAAAACCAGCGTATTGTTAGCTTAATGGTTAGCAATGCGTGCCAAAATTTCTCTGATGAGTGAAGTCTAGCAGCTTCCGAAATGGATCTATAAGAAAAGCTATGGCAGTTGTCTCTAAACATTTTTCCTACTCCATTCAATCAAAAAACTTTTAATAATTAATTAAAAATGATTATTAATAAGTAAAAACAATAATAATTTTCATAAAAATTCAAAAAGTGAAAAATTATTATTCTTGGCCTTGAGCACGTTTCATGAATACTTGAAAATGTACAGGCCGTAAATCAACAAAATTGTTGGTATAAAAAAATCAATAACAAAACCGAGAGCACACGGTAAGGCAGTTCTGATGATAAAACAGATCTGTCAAAAATCCATCATGATCACACTACTAACTGTCAAATGGCGGAAGTGGTTCATGCATATGGTAAAAAGAAGAAT
This sequence comes from Merzomyia westermanni, assembly GCA_949987695.1. Lineage (NCBI taxonomy): Eukaryota > Metazoa > Arthropoda > Insecta > Diptera > Tephritidae > Merzomyia > Merzomyia westermanni. The sequence goes on along the minus strand of OX465290.1, from coordinate 105,443,416 downwards.
AGAACTAGGAGTTTAGATGACATCAAAACCAGCGTATTGTTAGCTTAATGGTTAGCAATGCGTGCCAAAATTTCTCTGATGAGTGAAGTCTAGCAGCTTCCGAAATGGATCTATAAGAAAAGCTATGGCAGTTGTCTCTAAACATTTTTCCTACTCTATTCAATCAAAAAACCTTTAATAATTAATTAAAAATGATTATTAATAAGTAAAAACAATAATAATTTTCATAAAAATTCAAAAAGTGAAAAATTATTATTCTTGGCCTTGAGCTCGTTTCATGAATACTTGAAAATGTACAGGCCGTAAATCAACAAAATTGTTGGTATAAAAAAATCAATAACAAAACCGAGAGCACACGGTAAGGCAGTTCTGATGATAAAACAGATCTGTCAAAAATCCATCATGATCACACTACTAACTGTCAAATGGCGGAAGTGGTTCATGCATATGGTAAAAAGAAGAATAGAACTAGGAGTTTAGATGACATCAAAACCAGCGTATTGTTAGCTTAATGGTTAGCAATGCGTGCCAAAATTTCTCTGATGAGTGAAGTCTAGCAGCTTCCGAAATGGATCTATAAGAAAAGCTATGGCAGTTGTCTCTAAACATTTTTCCTACTCTATTCAATCAAAAAACTTTTAATAATTAATTAAAAATGATTATTAATAGTAAAAACAATAATAATTTTCATAAAAATTCAAAAAGTGAAAAATTATTATTCTTGGCCTTGAGCTCGTTTCATGAATACTTGAAAATGTACAGGCCGTAAATCAACAAAATTGTTGGTATAAAAAAATCAATAACAAAACCGAGAGCACACGGTAAGGCAGTTCTGATGATAAAACAGATCTGTCAAAAATCCATCATGATCACACTACTAACTGTCAAATGGCGGAAGTGGTTCATGCATATGGTAAAAAGAAGAATAGAACTAGGAGTTTAGATGACATCAAAACCAGCGTATTGTTAGCTTAATGGTTAGCAATGCGTGCCAAAATTTCTCTGATGAGTGAAGTCTAGCAGCTTCCGAAATGGATCTATACGAAAAGCTATGGCAGTTGTCTCTAAACATTTTTCCTACTCTATTCAATCAAAAAACTTTTAATAATTAATTAAAAATGATTATTAATAAGTAAAAACAATAATAATTTTCATAAAAATTCAAAAAGTGAAAAATTATTATTCTTGGCCTTGAGCTCGTTTCATGAATACTTGAAAATGTACAGGCCGTAAATCAACAAAATTGTTGGTATAAAAAAATCAATAACAAAACCGAGAGCACACGGTAAGGCAGTTCTGATGATAAAACAGATCTGTCAAAAATCCATCATGATCACACTACTAACTGTCAAATGGCGGAAGTGGTTCATGCATATGGTAAAAAGAAGAATAGAACTAGGAGTTTAGATGACATCAAAACCAGCGTATTGTTAGCTTCATGGTTAGCAATGCGTGCCAAAATTTCTCTGATGAGTGAAGTCTAGCAGCTTCCGAAATGGATCTATAAGAAAAGCTATGGCAGTTGTCTCTAAACATTTTTCCTACTCTATTCAATCAAAAAACTTTTAATAATTAATTAAAAATGATTATTAATAAGTAAAAACAATAATAATTTTCATAAAAATTCAAAAAGTGAAAAATTATTATTCTTGGCCTTGAGCTCGTTTCATGAATACTTGAAAATGTACAGGCCGTAAATCAACAAAATTGTTGGTATAAAAAAATCAATAACAAAACCGAGAGCACACGGTAAGGCAGTTCTGATGATAAAACAGATCTGTCAAAAATCCATCATGATCACACTACTAACTGTCAAATGGCGGAAGTGGTTCATGCATATGGTAAAAAGAAGAATAGAACTAGGAGTTTAGATGACATCAAAACCAGCGTATTGTGAGCTTAATGGTTAGCAATGCGTGCCAAAATTTCTCTGATGAGTGAAGTCTAGCAGCTTCCGAAATGGATCTATAAGAAAAGCTATGGCAGTTGTCTCTAAACATTTTTCCTACTCTATTCAATCAAAAAACTTTTAATAATTAATTAAAAATGATTATTAATAAGTAAAAACAATAATAATTTTCATAAAAATTCAAAAAGTGAAAAATTATTATTCTTGGCCTTGAGCTCGTTTCATGAATACTTGAAAATGTACAGGCCGTAAATCAACAAAATTGTTGGTATAAAAAAATCAATAACAAAACCGAGAGCACACGGTAAGGCAGTTCTGATGATAAAACAGATCTGTCAAAAATCCATCATGATCACACTACTAACTGTCAAATGGCGGAAGTGGTTCATGCATATGGTAAAAAGAAGAATAGAACTAGGAGTTTAGATGACATCAAAACCATCGTATTGTTAGCTTAATGGTTAGCAATGCGTGCCAAAATTTCTCTGATGAGTGAAGTCTAGCAGCTTCCGAAATGGATCTATAAGAAAAGCTATGGCAGTTGTCTCTAAACATTTTTCCTACTCTATTCAATCAAAAAACTTTTAATAATTAATTAAAAATGATTATTAATAAGTAAAAACAATAATAATTTTCATAAAAATTCAAAAAGTGAAAAATTATTATTCTTGGCCTTGAGCTCGTTTCATGAATACTTGAAAATGTACAGGCCGTAAATCAACAAAATTGTTGGTATAAAAAAATCAATAACAAAACCGAGAGCACACGGTAAGGCAGTTCTGATGATAAAACAGATCTGTCAAAAATCCATCATGATCACACTACTAACTGTCAAATGGCGGAAGTGGTTCATGCATATGGTAAAAAGAAGAATAGAACTAGGAGTTTAGATGGCATCAAAACCAGCGTATTGTTAGCTTAATGGTTAGCAATGCGTGCCAAAATTTCTCTGATGAGTGAAGTCTAGCAGCTTCCGAAATGGATCTATAAGAAAAGCTATGGCAGTTGTCTCTAAACATTTTTCCTACTCTATTCAATCAAAAAACTTTTAATAATTAATTAAAAATGATTATTAATAAGTAAAAACAATAATAATTTTCATAAAAATTCAAAAAGTGAAAAATTATTATTCTTGGCCTTGAGCTCGTTTCATGAATACTTGAAAATGTACAGGCCGTAAATCAACAAAATTGTTGGTATAAAAAAATCAATAACAAAACCGATCTGTCAAAAATCCATCATGATCACACTACTAACTGTCAAATGGCGGAAGTGGTTCATGCATATGGTAAAAAGAAGAATAGAACTAGGAGTTTAGATGACATCAAAACCAGCGTATTGTTAGCTTAATGGTTAGCAATGCGTGCCAAAATTTCTCTGATGAGTGAAGTCTAGCAGCTTCCGAAATGGATCTATAAGAAAAGCTATGGCAGTTGTCTCTAAACATTTTTCCTGCTCTATTCAATCAAAAAACTTTTAATAATTAATTAAAAATGATTATTAATAAGTAAAAACAATAATAATTTTCATAAAAATTCAAAAAGTGAAAAATTATTATTCTTGGCCTTGAGCTCGTTTCATGAATACTTGAAAATGTACAGGCCGTAAATCAACAAAATTGTTGGTATAAAAAAATCAATAACAAAACCGAGAGCACACGGTAAGGCAGTTCTGATGATAAAACAGATCTGTCAAAAATCCATCATGATCACACTACTAACTGTCAAATGGCGGAAGTGGTTCATGCATATGGTAAAAAGAAGAATAGAACTAGGAGTTTAGATGACATCAAAACCAGCGTATTGTTAGCTTAATGGTTAGCAATGCGTGCCAAAATTTCTCTGATGAGTGAAGTCTAGCAGCTTCCGAAATGGATCTATGAGAAAAGCTATGGCAGTTGTCTCTAAACATTTTTCCTACTCTATTCAATCAAAAAACTTTTAATAATTAATTAAAAATGATTATTAATAAGTAAAAACAATAATAATTTTCATAAAAATTCAAAAAGTGAAAAATTATTATTCTTGGCCTTGAGCTCGTTTCATGAATACTTGAAAATGTACAGGCCGTAAATCAACAAAATTGTTGGTATAAAAAAATCAATAACAAAACCGAGAGCACACGGTAAGGCAGTTCTGATGATAAAACAGATCTGTCAATAATCCATCATGATCACACTACTAACTGTCAAATGGCGGAAGTGGTTCATGCATATGGTAAAAAGAAGAATAGAACTAGGAGTTTAGATGGCATCAAAACCAGCGTATTGTTAGCTCAATGGTTAGCAATGCGTGCCAAAATTTCTCTGATGAGTGAAGTCTAGCAGCTTCCGAAATGGATCTATAAGAAAAGCTATGGCAGTTGTCTCTAAACATTTTTCCTACTCTATTCAATCAAAAAACTTTTAATAATTAATTAAAAATGATTATTAATAAGTAAAAACAATAATAATTTTCATAAAAATTCAAAAAGTGAAAAATTATTATTCTTGGCCTTGAGCTCGTTTCATGAATACTTGAAAATGTACAGGCCGTAAATCAACAAAATTGTTGGTATAAAAAAATCAATAACAAAACCGAGAGCACACGGTAAGGCAGTTCTGATGATAAAACAGATCTGTCAAAAATCCATCATGATCACACTACTAACTGTCAAATGGCGGAAGTGGTTCATGCATATGGTAAAAAGAAGAATAGAACTAGGAGTTTAGATGACATCAAAACCAGCGTATTGTTAGCTTAATGGTTAGCAATGCGTGCCAAAATTTCTCTGATGAGTGAAGTCTAGCAGCTTCCGAAATGGATCTATAAGAAAAGCTATGGCAGTTGTCTCTAAACATTTTTCCTACTCTATTCAATCAAAAAACTTTTAATAATTAATTAAAAATGATTATTAATAAGTAAAAACAATAATAATTTTCATAAAAATTCAAAAAGTGAAAAATTATTATTCTTGGCCTTGAGCTCGTTTCATGAATACTTGAAAATGTACAGGCCGTAAATCAACAAAATTGTTGGTATAAAAAAATCAATAACAAAACCGAGAGCACACGGTAAGGCAGTTCTGATGATAAAACAGATCTGTCTAAAGTCCATCATGATCACACTACTAACTGTCAAATGGCGGAAGTGGTTCATGCATATGGTAAAAAGAAGAATAGAACTAGGAGTTTAGATGACATCAAAACCAGCGTATTGTTAGCTTAATGGTTAGCAATGCGTGCCAAAATTTCTCTGATGAGTGAAGTCTAGCAGCTTCCGAAATGGATCTATAAGAAAAGCTATGGCAGTTGTCTCTAAACATTTTTCCTACTCTATTCAATCAAAAAACTTTTAATAATTAATTAAAAATGATTATTAATAAGTAAAAACAATAATAATTTTCATAAAAATTCAAAAAGTGAAAAATTATTATTCTTGGCCTTGAGCTCGTTTCATGAATACTTGAAAATGTACAGGCCGTAAATCAACAAAATTGTTGGTATAAAAAAATCAATAACAAAACCGAGAGCACACGGTAAGGCAGTTCTGATGATAAAACAGATCTGTCAAAAATCCATCATGATCACACTACTAACTGTCAAATGGCGGAAGTGGTTCATGCATATGGTAAAAAGAAGAATAGAACTAGGAGTTTAGATGGCATCAAAAGCAGCGTATTGTTAGCTTAATGGTTAGCAATGCGTGCCAAAATTTCTCTGATGAGTGAAGTCTAGCAGCTTCCGAAATGGATCTATAAGAAAAGCTATGGCAGTTGTCTCTAAACATTTTTCCTACTCTATTCAATCAAAAAACTTTTAATAATTAATTACAAATGATTATTAATAAGTAAAAACAATAATAATTTTCATAAAAATTCAAAAAGTGAAAAATTATAATTCTTGGCCTTGAGCTCGTTTCATGAATACTTGAAAATGTACAGGCCGTAAATCAACAAAATTGTTGGTATAAAAAAATCAATAACAAAACCGAGAGCACACAGTAAGGCAGTTCTGATGATAAAACAGATCTGTCAAAAATCCATCATGATCACACTACTAACTGTCAAATGGCGGAAGTGGTTCATGCATATGGTAAAAAGAAGAATAGAACTAGGAGTTTAGATGACATCAAAACCAGCGTATTGTTAGCTTAATGGTTAGCAATGCGTGCCAAAATTTCTCTGATGAGTGAAGTCTAGCAGCTTCCGACAAGGATCTATAAGAAAAGCTATGGCAGTTGTCTCTAAACATTTTTCCTACTCAATTCAATCAAAAAACTTTTAATAATTAATTAAAAATGATTATTAATAAGTAAAAACAATAATAATTTTCATAACAATTCAAAAAGTAAAAAATTATTATTCTTGGCCTTGAGCTCGTTTCATGAATACTTGAAAATGTACAGGCCGTAAATCAACAAAATTGTTGGTATAAAAAAATCAATAACAAAACCGAGAGCACCCGGTAAGGCAGTTCTGATGATAAAACAGATCTGTCAAAAATCCATCATGATCACACTATTAACTGTCAAATGGCGGAAGTGGTTCATGCATATGGTAAAAAGAAGAATAGAACTAGGAGTTTAGATGACATCAAAACCAGCGTATTGTTAGCTTAATGGTTAGCAATGCGTGCCAAAATTTCTCTGATGAGTGAAGTCTAGCAGCTTCCGAAATGGATCTATAAGAAAAGCTATGGCAGTTGTCTCTAAACATTTTTCCTACTCCATTCAATCAAAAAACTTTTAAAAATTAATTAAAAATGATTATTAATAAGTAAGAACAATAATAATTTTCATAAAAATTCAAAAAGTGAAAAATTATTATTCTTGGCCTTGAACTCGTTTCATGAATACTTGAAAATGTACAGGCCGTAAATCAACAAAATTGTTGGTATAAAAAAATCAATAACAAAACCGAGAGCACACAGTAAGGCAGTTCTGATGATAAAACAGATCTGTCAAAAATCCATCATGATCACACTACTAACTGTCAAATGGCGGAAGTGGTTCATGCATATGGTAAAAAGAAGAATAGAACTAGGAGTTTAGATGACATCAAAACCAGCGTATTGTTAGCTTAATGGTTAGCAATGCGTGCCAAAATTTCTCTGATGAGTGAAGTCTAGCAGCTTCCGACAAGGATCTATAAGAAAAGCTATGGCAGTTGTCTCTAAACATTTTTCCTACTCTATTCAATCAAAAAACTTTTAATAATTAATTACAAATGATTATTAATAAGTAAAAACAATAATAATTTTCATAAAAATTCAAAAAGTGAAAAATTATAATTCTTGGCCTTGAGCTCGTTTCATGAATACTTGAAAATGTACAGGCCGTAAATCAACAAAATTGTTGGTATAAAAAAATCAATAACAAAACCGAGAGCACACAGTAAGGCAGTTCTGATGATAAAACAGATCTGTCAAAAATCCATCATGATCACACTACTAACTGTCAAATGGCGGAAGTGGTTCATGCATATGGTAAAAAGAAGAATAGAACTAGGAGTTTAGATGACATCAAAACCAGCGTATTGTTAGCTTAATGGTTAGCAATGCGTGCCAAAATTTCTCTGATGAGTGAAGTCTAGCAGCTTCCGACAAGGATCTATAAGAAAAGCTATGGCAGTTGTCTCTAAACATTTTTCCTACTCTATTCAATCAAAAAACTTTTAATAATTAATTAAAAATGATTATTAATAAGTAAAAACAATAATAATTTTCATAACAATTCAAAAAGTAAAAAATTATTATTCTTGGCCTTGAGCTCGTTTCATGAATACTTGAAAATGTACAGGCCGTAAATCAACAAAATTGTTGGTATAAAAAAATCAATAACAAAACCGAGAGCACCCGGTAAGGCAGTTCTGATGATAAAACAGATCTGTCAAAAATCCATCATGATCACACTATTAACTGTCAAATGGCGGAAGTGGTTCATGCATATGGTAAAAAGAAGAATAGAACTAGGAGTTTAGATGACATCAAAACCAGCGTATTGTTAGCTTAATGGTTAGCAATGCGTGCCAAAATTTCTCTGATGAGTGAAGTCTAGCAGCTTCCGAAATGGATCTATAAGAAAAGCTATGGCAGTTGTCTCTAAACATTTTTCCTACTCCATTCAATCAAAAAACTTTTAATAATTAATTAAAAATGATTATTAATAAGTAAAAACAATAATAATTTTCATAAAAATTCAAAAAGTGAAAAATTATTATTCTTGGCCTTGAACTCGTTTCATGAATACTTGAAAATGTACAGGCCGTAAATCAACAAAATTGTTGGTATAAAAAAATCAATAACAAAACCGAGAGCACACGGTAAGGCAGTTCTGATGATAAAACAGATCTGTCAAAAATCCATCATGATCACACTACTAACTGTCAAATGGCGGAAGTGGTTCATGCATATGGTAAAAAGAAGAATAGAACTAGGAGTTTAGATGACATCAAAACCAGCGTATTGTTAGCTTAATGGTTAGCAATGCGTGCCAAAATTTCTCTGATGAGTGAAGTCTAGCAGCTTCCGAAATGGATCTATAAGAAAAGCTATGGCAGTTGTCTCTAAACATTTTTCCTACTCTATTCAATCAAAAAACTTTTAATAATTAATTAAAAATGATTATTAATAAGCAAAAACAATAATAATTTTCATAAAAATTCAAAAAGTGAAAAATTATTATTCTTGGCCTTGAGCTCGTTTCATGAATACTTGAAAATGTACAGGCCGTAAATCAACAAAATTGTTGGTATAAAAAAATCAATAACAAAACCGAGAGCACACGGTAAGGCCGTTCTGATGATAAAGCAGATCTGTCAAAAATCCATCATGATCACACTACTAACTGTCAAATGGCGGAAGTGGTTCATGCATATGGTAAAAAGAAGAATAGAACTAGGAGTTTAGATGACATCAAAACCAGAGTATTGTTAGCTTAATGGTTAGCAATGCGTGCCAAAATTTCTCTGATGAGTGAAGTCTAGCAGCTTCCGAAATGGATCTATAAGAAAAGCTATGGCAGTTGTCTCTAAACATTTTTCCTACTCTATTCAATTAAAAAACTTTTAATAATTAATTAAAAATGATTATTAATAAGTAAAAACAATAATAATTTTCATAAAAATTCAAAAAGTGAAAAATTATTATTCTTGGCCTTGAGCTCGTTTCATGAATACTTGAAAATGTACAGGCCGTAAATCAACAAAATTGTTGGTATAAAAAAATCAATAACAAAACCGAGAGCACACGGTAAGGCAGTTCTGATGATGAAACAGATCTGTCAAAAATCCGTCATGATCACACTACTAACTGTCAAATGGCGGAAGTGGTTCATGCATATGGTAAAAAGAAGAATAGAACTAGGAGTTTAGATGACATCAAAACCAGCGTATTGTTAGCTTAATGGTTAGCAATGCGTGCCAAAATTTCTCTGATGAGTGAAGTCTAGCAGCTTCCGAAATGGATCTATAAGAAAAGCTATGGCAGTTGTCTCTAAACATTTTTCCTACTCTATTCAATCAAAAAACTTTTAATAATTAATTAAAAATGATTATTAATAAGTAAAAACAATAATAATTTTCATAAAAATTCAAAAAGTGAAAAATTATTATTCTTGGCCTTGAGCTCGTTTCATGAATACTTGAAAATGTACAGGCCGTAAATCAACAAAATTGTTGGTATAAAAAAATCAATAACAAAACCGAGAGCACACGGTAAGGCAGTTCTGATGATAAAACAGATCTGTCAAAAATCCATCATGATCACACTACTAACTGTCAAATGGCGGAAGTGGTTCATGCATATGGGAAAAAGAAGAATAGAACTAGGAGTTTAGATGACATCAAAACCAGCGTATTGTTAGCTTAATGGTTAGCAATGCGTGCCAAAATTTCTCTGATGAGTGAAGTCTAGCAGCTTTCGAAATGGATCTATGAGAAAAGCTATGGCAGTTGTCTCTAAACATTTTTCCTACTCTATTCAATCAAAAAACTTTTAATAATTAATTAAAAATGATTATTAATAAGTAAAAACAATAATAATTTTCATAAAAATTCAAAAAGTGAAAAATTATTATTCTTGGCCTTGAGCTCGTTTCATGAATACTTGAAAATGTACAGGCCGTAAATCAACAAAATTGTTGGTATAAAAAAATCAATAACAAAACCGAGAGCACACGGTAAGGCAGTTCTGATGATAAAACAGATCTGTCAATAATCCATCATGATCACACTACTAACTGTCAAATGGCGGAAGTGGTTCATGCATATGGTAAAAAGAAGAATAGAACTAGGAGTTTAGATGACATCAAAACCAGCGTATTGTTAGCTTAATGGTTAGCAATGCGTGCCAAAATTTCTCTGATGAGTGAAGTCTAGCAGCTTCCGAAATGGATCTATAAGAAAAGCTATGGCAGTTGTCTCTAAACATTTTTCCTACTCTATTCAATCAAAAAACTTTTAATAATTAATTAAAAATGATTATTAATAAGTAAAAACAATAATAATTTTCATAAAAATTCAAAAAGTGAAAAATTATTATTCTTGGCCTTGAGCTCGTTTCATGAATACTTGAAAATGTACAGGCCGTAAATCAACAAAATTGTTGGTATAAAAAAATCAATAACAAAACCGAGAGCACACGGTAAGGCAGTTCTGATGATAAAACAGATCTGTCAAAAATCCATCATGATCACACTACTAACTGTCAAATGGCGGAAGTGGTTCATGCATATGGTAAAAAGAAGAATAGAACTAGGAGTTTAGATGACATCAAAACCAGCGTATTGTTAGCTTAATGGTTAGCAATGCGTGCCAAAATTTCTCTGATGAGTGAAGTCTAGCAGCTTCCGAAATGGATCTATAAGAAAAGCTATGGCAGTTGTCTCTAAACATTTTTCCTACTCTATTCAATCAAAAAACTTTTAATAATTAATTAAAAATGATTATTAATAAGTAAAAACAATAATAATTTTCATAAAAATTCAAAAAGTGAAAAATTATTATTCTTGGCCTTGAGCTCGTTTCATGAATACTTGAAAATGTACAGGCCGTAAATCAACAAAATTGTTGGTATAAAAAAATCAATAACAAAACCGAGAGCACACGGTAAGGCAGTTCTGATGATAAAACAGATCTGTCAATAATCCATCATGATCACACTACTAACTGTCAAATGGCGGAAGTGGTTCATGCATATGGTAAAAAGAAGAATAGAACTAGGAGTTTAGATGGCATCAAAACCAGCGTATTGTTAGCTCAATGGTTAGCAATGCGTGCCAAAATTTCTCTGATGAGTGAAGTCTAGCAGCTTCCGAAATGGATCTATAAGAAAAGCTATGGCAGTTGTCTCTAAACATTTTTCCTACTCTATTCAATCAAAAAACTTTTAATAATTAATTAAAAATGATTATTAATAAGTAAAAACAATAATAATTTTCATAAAAATTCAAAAAGTGAAAAATTATTATTCTTGGCCTTGAGCTCGTTTCATGAATACTTGAAAATGTACAGGCCGTAAATCAACAAAATTGTTGGTATAAAAAAATCAATAACAAAACCGAGAGCACACGGTAAGGCAGTTCTGATGATAAAACAGATCTGTCAAAAATCCATCATGATCACACTACTAACTGTCAAATGGCGGAAGTGGTTCATGCATATGGTAAAAAGAAGAATAGAACTAGGAGTTTAGATGACATCAAAACCAGCGTATTGTTAGCTTAATGGTTAGCAATGCGTGCCAAAATTTCTCTGATGAGTGAAGTCTAGCAGCTTCCGAAATGGATCTATAAGAAAAGCTATGGCAGTTGTCTCTAAACATTTTTCCTACTCTATTCAATCAAAAAACTTTTAATAATTAATTAAAAATGATTATTAATAAGTAAAAACAATAATAATTTTCATAAAAATTCAAAAAGTGAAAAATTATTATTCTTGGCCTTGAGCTCGTTTCATGAATACTTGAAAATGTACAGGCCGTAAATCAACAAAATTGTTGGTATAAAAAAATCAATAACAAAACCGAGAGCACACGGTAAGGCAGTTCTGATGATAAAACAGATCTGTCTAAAGTCCATCATGATCACACTACTAACTGTCAAATGGCGGAAGTGGTTCATGCATATGGTAAAAAGGAGAATAGAACTAGGAGTTTAGATGACATCAAAACCAGCGTATTGTTAGCTTAATGGTTAGCAATGCGTGCCAAAATTTCTCTGATGAGTGAAGTCTAGCAGCTTCCGAAATGGATCTATAAGAAAAGCTATGGCAGTTGTCTCTAAACATTTTTCCTACTCTATTCAATCAAAAAACTTTTAATAATTAATTAAAAATGATTATTAATAAGTAAAAACAATAATAATTTTCATAAAAATTCAAAAAGTGAAAAATTATTATTCTTGGCCTTGAGCTCGTTTCATGAATACTTGAAAATGTACAGGCCGTAAATCAACAAAATTGTTGGTATAAAAAAATCAATAACAAAACCGAGAGCACACGGTAAGGCAGTTCTGATGATAAAACAGATCTGTCAAAAATCCATCATGATCACACTACTAACTGTCAAATGGCGGAAGTGGTTCATGCATATGGTAAAAAGAAGAATAGAACTAGGAGTTCAGATGGCATCAAAACCAGCGTATTGTTAGCTTAATGGTTAGCAATGCGTGCCAAAATTTCTCTGATGAGTGAAGTCTAGCAGCTTCCGATATGGATCTATAAGAAAAGCTATGGCAGTTGTCTCTAAACATTTTTCCTACTCTATTCAATCAAAAAACTTTTAATAATTAATTACAAATGATTATTAATAAGTAAAAACAATAATAATTTTCATAAAAATTCAAAAAGTGAAAAATTATAATTCTTGGCCTTGAGCTCGTTTCATGAATACTTGAAAATGTACAGGCCGTAAATCAACAAAATTGTTGGTATAAAAAAATCAATAACAAAACCGAGAGCACACAGTAAGGCAGTTCTGATGATAAAACAGATCTGTCAAAAATCCATCATGATCACACTACTAACTGTCAAATGGCGGAAGTGGTTCATGCATATGGTAAAAAGAAGAATAGAACTAGGAGTTTAGATGACATCAAAACCAGCGTATTGTTAGCTTAATGGTTAGCAATGCGTGCCAAAATTTCTCTGATGAGTGAAGTCTAGCAGCTTCCGACAAGGATCTATAAGAAAAGCTATGGCAGTTGTCTCTAAACATTTTTCCTACTCTATTCAATCAAAAAACTTTTAATAATTAATTAAAAATGATTATTAATAAGTAAAAACAATAATAATTTTCATAACAATTCAAAAAGTAAAAAATTATTATTCTTGGCCTTGAGCTCGTTTCATGAATACTTGAAAATGTACAGGCCGTAAATCAACAAAATTGTTGGTATAAAAAAATCAATAACAAAACCGAGAGCACCCGGTAAGGCAGTTCTGATGATAAAACAGATCTGTCAAAAATCCATCATGATCACACTATTAACTGTCAAATGGCGGAAGTGGTTCATGCATATGGTAAAAAGAAGAATAGAACTAGGAGTTTAGATGACATCAAAACCAGCGTATTGTTAGCTTAATGGTTAGCAATGCGTGCCAAAATTTCTCTGATGAGTGAAGTCTAGCAGCTTCCGAAATGGATCTATAAGAAAAGCTATGGCAGTTGTCTCTAAACATTTTTCCTACTCCATTCAATCAAAAAACTTTTAATAATTAATTAAAAATGATTATTAATAAGTAAGAACAATAATAATTTTCATAAAAATTCAAAAAGTGAAAAATTATTATTCTTGGCCTTGAACTCGTTTCATGAATACTTGAAAATGTACAGGCCGTAAATCAACAAAATTGTTGGTATAAAAAAATCAATAACAAAACCGAGAGCACACGGTAAGGCAGTTCTGATGATAAAACAGATCTGTCAAAAATCCATCATGATCACACTACTAACTGTCAAATGGCGGAAGTGGTTCATGCATATGGTAAAAAGAAGAATAGAACTAGGAGTTTAGATGACATCAAAACCAGCGTATTGTTAGCTTAATGGTTAGCAATGCGTGCCAAAATTTCTCTGATGAGTGAAGTCTAGCAGCTTCCGAAATGGATCTATAAGAAAAGCTATGGCAGTTGTCTCTAAACATTTTTCCTACTCTATTCAATCAAAAAACTTTTAATAATTAATTAAAAATGATTATTAATAAGCAAAAACAATAATAATTTTCATAAAAATTCAAAAAGTGAAAAATTATTATTCTTGGCTTTGAGCTCGTTTCATGAATACTTGAAAATGTACAGGCCGTAAATCAACAAAATTGTTGGTATAAAAAAATCAATAACAAAACCGAGAGCACACGGTAAGGCCGTTCTGATGATAAAGCAGATCTGTCAAAAATCCATCATGATCACACTACTAACTGTCAAATGGCGGAAGTGGTTCATGCATATGGTAAAAAGAAGAATAGAACTAGGAGTTTAGATGACATCAAAACCAAAGTATTGTTAGCTTAATGGTTAGCAATGCGTGCCAAAATTTCTCTGATGAGTGAAGTCTAGCAGCTTCCGAAATGGATCTATAAGAAAAGCTATGGCAGTTGTCTCTAAACATTTTTCCTACTCTATTCAATTAAAAAACTTTTAATAATTAATTAAAAATGATTATTAATAAGTAAAAACAATAATAATTTTCATAAAAATTCAAAAAGTGAAAAATTATTATTCTTGGCCTTGAGCTCGTTTCATGAATACTTGAAAATGTACAGGCCGTAAATCAACAAAATTGTTGGTATAAAAAAATCAATAACAAAACCGAGAGCACACGGTAAGGCAGTTCTGATGATGAAACAGATCTGTCAAAAATCCGTCATGATCACACTACTAACTGTCAAATGGCGGAAGTGGTTCATGCATATGGTAAAAAGAAGAATAGAACTAGGAGTTTAGATGACATCAAAACCAGCGTATTGTTAGCTTAATGGTTAGCAATGCGTGCCAAAATTTTTTTGATGAGTGAAGTCTAGCAGCTTCCGAAATGGATCTATAAGAAAAGCTATGGCAGTTGTCTCTAAACATTTTTCCTACTCTATTCAATCAAAAAACTTTTAATAATTAATTAAAAATGATTATTAATAAGTAAAAACAATAATAATTTTCATAAAAATTCAAAAAGTGAAAAATTATTATTCTTGGCCTTGAGCTCGTTTCATGAATACTTGAAAATGTACAGGCCGTAAATCAACAAAATTGTTGGTATAAAAAAATCAATAACAAAACCGAGAGCACACGGTAAGGCAGTTCTGATGATAAAACAGATCTGTCAAAAATCCATCATGATCACACTACTAACTGTCAAATGGCGGAAGTGGTTCATGCATATGGTAAAAAGAAGAATAGAACTAGGAGTTTAGATGACATCAAAACCAGCGTATTGTTAGCTTAATGGTTAGCAATGCGTGCCAAAATTTCTCTGATGAGTGAAGTCTAGCAGCTCCCGAAATGGATCTATAAGAAAAGCTATGGCAGTTGTCTCTAAACATTTTTCCTACTCTATTCAATCAAAAAACTTTTAATAATTAATTAAAAATGATTATTAATAAGTAAAAACAATAATAATTTTCATAAAAATTCAAAAAGTGAAAAATTATTATTCTTGGCCTTGAGCTCGTTTCATGAATACTTGAAAATGTACAGGCCGTAAATCAACAAAATTGTTGGTATAAAAAAATCAATAACAAAACCGAGAGCACACGGTAAGGCAGTTCTGATGATAAAACAGATCTGTCAAAAATCCATCATGATCACACTACTAACTGTCAAATGGCGGAAGTGGTTCATGCATATGGTAAAAAGAAGAATAGAACTAGGAGTTTAGATGACATCAAAACCAGCGTATTGTTAGCTTAATGGTTAGCAATGCGTGCCAAAATTTCTCTGATGAGTGAAGTCTAGCAGCTTCCGAAATGGATCTATAAGAAAAGCTATGGCAGTTGTCTCTAAACATTTTTCCTACTCTATTCAATCAAAAAACTTTTAATAATTAATTAAAAATGATTATTAACAAGTAAAAACAATAATAATTTTCATAAAAATTCAAAAAGTGAAAATTATTATTCTTGGCCTTGAGCTCGTTTCATTGTTGGCAGTTTTCTATAATCAATTGACTTGTATAGATAAATACTTGCGCGAGTGTCCGTATATAAAAGAAAACAGGTGTGTAAGCTTAAACGTTTTAATGAACTAAAAGATATCGTTACATTTTGATTTCATGGATATTACAAAATGGATAAATGACATAGTGTGTATATATTTGTCTCATGCGTGACATACATCGTATTCATGACAAATATGTTCTCTGTAGGAAATTACTAATTAATCTTGCAATTACATGCTATAATTTCAACATTCATGAATACTTGAAAATGTACAGGCCGTTAATCAACAAAATTGTTGGTATAAAAAAATCAATAACAAAACCGAGAGCACACGGTAAGGCAGTTCTGATGATAAAACAGATCTGTCAAAAATCCATCATGATCACACTACTAACTGTCAAATGGCGGAAGTGGTTCATGCATATGGTAAAAAGAAGAATAGAACTAGGAGTTTAGATGACATCAAAACCAGCGTATTGTTAGCTTAATGGTTAGCAATGCGTGCCAAAATTTCTCTGATGAGTGAAGTCTAGCAGCTTCCGAAATGGATCTATAAGAAAAGCTATGGCAGTTGTCTCTAAACATTTTTCCTACTCTATTCAATCAAAAAACTTTTAATAATTAATTAAAAATGATTATTAATAAGCAAAAACAATAATAATTTTCATAAAAATTCAAAAAGTGAAAAATTATTATTCTTGGCCTTGAGCTCGTTTCATGAATACTTGAAAATGTACAGGCCGTAAATCAACAAAATTGTTGGTATAAAAAAATCAATAACAAAACCGAGAGCACACGGTAAGGCAGTTCTGATGATAAAACAGATCTGTCAAAAATCCATCATGATCACACTACTAACTGTCAAATGGCGGAAGTGGTTCATGCATATGGTAAAAAGAAGAATAGAACTAGGAGTTTAGATGACATCAAAACCAGCGTATTGTTAGCTTAATGGTTAGCAATGCGTGCCAAAATTTCTCTGATGAGTGAAGTCTAGCAGCTTCCGAAATGGATCTATAAGAAAAGCTATGGCAGTTGTCTCTAAACATTTTTCCTACTCTATTCAATCAAAAAACTTTTAATAATTAATTAAAAATGATTATTAATAAGCAAAAACAATAATAATTTTCATAAAAATTCAAAAAGTGAAAAATTATTATTCTTGGCCTTGAGCTCGTTTCATGAATACTTGAAAATGTACAGGCCGTAAATCAACAAAATTGTTGGTATAAAAAAATCAATAACAAAACCGAGAGCACACGGTAAGGCCGTTCTGATGATAAAGCAGATCTGTCAAAAATCCATCATGATCACACTACTAACTGTCAAATGGCGGAAGTGGTTCATGCATATGGTAAAAAGAAGAATAGAACTAGGAGTTTAGATGACATCAAAACCAGAGTATTGTTAGCTTAATGGTTAGCAATGCGTGCCAAAATTTCTCTGATGAGTGAAGTCTAGCAGCTTCCGAAATGGATCTATAAGAAAAGCTATGGCAGTTGTCTCTAAACATTTTTCCTACTCTATTCAATTAAAAAACTTTTAATAATTAATTAAAAATGATTATTAATAAGTAAAAACAATAATAATTTTCATAAAAATTCAAAAAGTGAAAAATTATTATTCTTGGCCTTGAGCTCGTTTCATGAATACTTGAAAATGTACAGGCCGTAAATCAACAAAATTGTTGGTATAAAAAAATCAATAACAAAACCGAGAGCACACGGTAAGGCAGTTCTGATGATGAAACAGATCTGTCAAAAATCCGTCATGATCACACTAATAACTGTCAAATGGCGGAAGTGGTTCATGCATATGGTAAAAAGAAGAATAGAACTAGGAGTTTAGATGACATCAAAACCAGCGTATTGTTAGCTTAATGGTTAGCAATGCGTGCCAAAATTTTTTTGATGAGTGAAGTCTAGCAGCTTCCGAAATGGATCTATAAGAAAAGCTATGGCAGTTGTCTCTAAACATTTTTCCTACTCTATTCAATCAAAAAACTTTTAATAATTAATTAAAAATGATTATTAATAAGTAAAAACAATAATAATTTTCATAAAAATTCAAAAAGTGAAAAATTATTATTCTTGGCCTTGAGCTCGTTTCATGAATACTTGAAAATGTACAGGCCGTAAATCAACAAAATTGTTGGTATAAAAAAATCAATAACAAAACCGAGAGCACACGGTAAGGCAGTTCTGATGATAAAACAGATCTGTCAAAAATCCATCATGATCACACTACTAACTGTCAAATGGCGGAAGTGGTTCATGCATATGGTAAAAAGAAGAATAAAACTAGGAGTTTAGATGACATCAAAACCAGCGTATTGTTAGCTTAATGGTTAGCAATGCGTGCCAAAATTTCTCTGATGAGTGAAGTCTAGCAGCTCCCGAAATGGATCTATAAGAAAAGCTATGGCAGTTGTCTCTAAACATTTTTCCTACTCTATTCAATCAAAAAACTTTTAATAATTAATTAAAAATGATTATTAATAAGTAAAAACAATAATAATTTTCATAAAAATTCAAAAAGTGAAAAATTATTATTCTTGGCCTTGAACTCGTTTCATGAATACTTGAAAATGTACAGGCCGTAAATCAACAAAATTGTTGGTATAAAAAAATCAATAACAAAACCGAGAGCACACGGTAAGGCAGTTCTGATGATAAAACAGATCTGTCAAAAATCCATCATGATCACACTACTAACTGTCAAATGGCGGAAGTGGTTCATGCATATGGTAAAAAGAAGAATAGAACTAGGAGTTTAGATGACATCAAAACCAGCGTATTGTTAGCTTAATGGTTAGCAATGCGTGCCAAAATTTCTCTGATGAGTGAAGTCTAGCAGCTTCCGAAATGGATCTATAAGAAAAGCTATGGCAGTTGTCTCTAAACATTTTTCCTACTCTATTCAATCAAAAAACTTTTAATAATTAATTAAAAATGATTATTAACAAGTAAAAACAATAATAATTTTCATAAAAATTCAAAAAGTGAAAATTATTATTCTTGGCCTTGAGCTCGTTTCATTGTTGGCAGTTTTCTATAATCAATTGACTTGTATAGATAAATACTTGCGCGAGTGTCCGTATATAAAAGAAAACAGGTGTGTAAGCTTAAACGTTTTAATGAGGACTAAAAGATATCGTTACATTTTGATTTCATGGATATTACAAAATGGATAAATGACATAGTGTGTATATATTTGTCTCATGCGTGACATACATCGTATTCATGACAAATATGTTCTCTGTAGGAAATTACTAATTAATCTTGCAATTACATGCTATAATTTCAACATTCATGAATACTTGAAAATGTACAGGCCGTTAATCAACAAAATTGTTGGTATAAAAAAATCAATAACAAAACCGAGAGCACACGGTAAGGCAGTTCTGATGATAAAACAGATCTGTCAAAAATCCATCATGATCACACTACTAACTGTCAAATGGCGGAAGTGGTTCATGCATATGGTAAAAAGAAGAATAGAACTAGGAGTTTAGATGACATCAAAACCAGCGTATTGTTAGCTTAATGGTTAGCAATGCGTGCCAAAATTTCTCTGATGAGTGAAGTCTAGCAGCTTCCGAAATGGATCTATAAGAAAAGCTATGGCAGTTGTCTCTAAACATTTTTCCTACTCTATTCAATCAAAAAACTTTTAATAATTAATTAAAAATGATTATTAATAAGCAAAAACAATAATAATTTTCATAAAAATTCAAAAAGTGAAAAATTATTATTCTTGGCCTTGAGCTCGTTTCATGAATACTTGAAAATGTACAGGCCGTAAATCAACAAAATTGTTGGTATAAAAAAATCAATAAAATATAAAACAATAAAAACAAAAATGAAATGGCCAACTAATAAGATATAACTAATAACATAAATAAATATTAAATCAGTAACAAAAACTAAATAAATACAAAAAGAAGAGTAATAAAATCGTAGAATGCTTGAAGAACCAATTTTTTTTCGATAGGTTTATTTTTGCAGCTGTTAAGAGCATTTTGTGGTAGAATAACATGTATTTAATTTTAAGATTTATTTTAGTTTTAAGATAATGAATTTTAAATAAAATGTATAATTTGTAATGGGAATGCTGATTTTTTCCATTATTTAGAAGGTATATAGGAATTTGGGAAAGGGGCTATCGAAAATAGGTGCGTCGATGGCCATGGACGAGGGTGGGCCAACCACCGGGCGTCGCAACAACACCCGCGCGGCCCCTTCTATTGTTCGGCCCTATGTTTTTTTTCAGATCTTGTAACCGGTCGTTTTTGGTTCGTTTTAAATTTTCAGGGGTTTTTTTTATCGTTGATTTAAATTCGTTTTTTTTATAACGGAAAAAAATAACAAACCAACCTGAGGCATTAATATGTTTTTTTTATTACCTAACAGAATTGGATAAAAGACTCTGATGTATTGGGCAATTGTCCTTAGGGACTCATTGCATCAGACACAATAATTAGGAAAGCACGAGAAGATAATACACTTTCTTACAAAAGAAGACGCATTGCCACTGGAGGATTTGGATGCTGTATGGCGGGTAAAAACTGGCAAGCATGAAGAAATTGTTTAGAACATCCATGATCTTTTGGGAGAGTTAACTTGGAAACAATTCGACCATTGTGCAAATCATCCCAGGTAGTTCTTGCTACAGCTGAATACAATACAAATGCAGGGCTGTCGAGAGCCGAGCTGGCCCTGGAAATTGCCCCCTCCTCTCGGGCTGCGCAATCCCTATACACTTGAAGCACTTTTGTTTTTCTATTGCCCTCAAATATAGGCACAGATACAAATTTACATTATGAATACAAAAAAATTGTTTCAAAGGACTACCATATGCCCTCACATATAAATACAATTCATATGAAAGTGCCTGGTTTCTTATGGAAGTGAAAAACAAAAACAATTTGGTGTGCACTACGCTAAGGCACTTCCATATGAAATAGAAATTTACACTAACCAATTGACAATGAAAATTTTGTTTAAATATTGAGGCACTGAGAAAAATTTATATTCAGAATTGAATGTACTCGAATTTATTTGAACAAAAAAGGAAAACATAAACAAAGAAACACAAAAATGTCTAAATAAAATAAACTTGATTCAAAAAGCAATTAAAATGAAGCTAGGATTGGTTTAAAACGGTCCGAAACATAGATGATCGCAGCCGTAACTAGTGCAGCTGTATCCCGTGGTCGAAATTCGACCACCTTAAATTAGTTTAAGTTATTAAATCCTCTGTTCTTATTTTTTCCAGCACTGCCTAGAGGCCGAAATATTTGAGAAGTTTTTGTTACTGAAATTAATTATATATAGCTTTCATAAAAGTCGGTCCACACTAAACGGCGGGTATTTTGACAGCTCACCGAAAAAAATCAGTCCATTAAATACCGGTAATCATTAATAGGAGATGGCAAAAACAGTCCTTAGGAATGTTTGAAAGTCCACCATCAGAGCCACCACTCCTTTCAGATTCGGTCAATATTTCAATAAAAAAAAATTGGATTTGATGGATATATACCAACAACATAGTTAGACTTATAACATATATAATGGTTACTTTAACTCAATGTGCGCAGTGGGTGAAATTATGTCCACCGGTTAGACACGGTTGCCATATTGTAATTTTTTGGTTATTAGTATACAAGCAGTGCTTTTTGTAATCCATTTACCGGGAGAAAATTACAAATTCAATTTAGCAATTTCGACTCAACGACGCACTTTCCTATTTTGGCTCTGCTTTCTTTTTGATCTAAAATTTTGAATAATAAGCCGGCCATGGCTTTTTTGGAATCCCGTTTTAATATTGGAGTTTCATGAACAGTAAAAATTTACATTTTATTATAAACACCTAGGTTTTTCAGGATTTTAGGATGCATCTAAATACCCTACCGAAAATAGAGGCCATGAATACCTTTGAATCTCATTTTAATTATGGAATTTTACAAAAAAAAAGTAGAAGTTTGATTGCGCATAAAAATTTTTTTTTTAATTATATGAAGAGGTGAGTGCTCTTGAGCCTCATTTTTATAATGGAGTAAAAATTTTAATTTTGAACTATTGTTTGCAATAAAACAAATATTTTACGATGCATCTAAATAACCGACCGAAAAGAGTGGCCATGAATACCTTTGAATCTCATTTTCATTATTACAAAAAATAGTAGTTTGATTGCGTTTTCAAACAAATTAAAATTGTGAACTGTGTGAACAGCAACGACTTTGGATGCTTTTGAATCTCATTTTTATAATAGAGTTCTATTAAGAAAATTTTGCTTTTATTGTGTTTTCCCTAAAAATTGTAATTTTGAACTATTGCTTGCAATAAAACGCGCGAGATATGTTGAAAACAAATTGGTATTTTTTTTTAAGATTTTGGTACAGTTCAGTAAAGGGGATGCAACTCTCCATACGGCTTTTGAAAATGAATGAAACGTTCATTTGGAAGTTCCACAAATTTCTCAATATAAGCGTGACGCCGGTTTCCATATAGGTTTTTTTTTTATATACAAGCAGTTTTCTCAATTTTTCCTTTACATCTGACTTTTTTGAAGTCCATTTAGGGGGAGAAAATTAAAATGAAACGATGGTTGTCTGGCGTTTTTCCTTAACCACAGCTTATACATATTAAGAACACATTTCATGTTAATTTTCAAGGCAGTTTATCATCTTAACTGGTCAAATTTAGTCTACATATGTAAGGGTTCGGGCTATATGTCTGTCCTTTGACAAATTTAAATATTTGAAGAAGAAAATAGTTGATGTCTTCAGAAAAATTAACACGATTTCTAACGACTTCGTAAATGGAAAATTGAGGAAGCTACAAACTGTGTTTTCGCCTTTTTGCATTTTAAATATAGGATCTATCAGCCATTCTGTCTCATCGGAAAACCCTGATAGAAATAATAAAAATTATCAAAATTCTCTACTGAGTTTCTCGTTCCGACGGAATTGGGTTGTGATATATAAAATTATTATAAAATATTTGATGATTTTGTTGAGGTAAAGGGCAATTTTAATAAAACCCACAATTTGTATTATTTGCGTATTTTATTCGTGTCGATATTTCGACTTCATTCTGAAGTCATCTTCGGGACTAGGGGTATAAAACAATATTAACATATATATACATACATACATATTCCAATTCGACTTACTCAAATGAATATGGTCCATCGACTAAATTTAAGCACGACAAAATAATTCTTAAAAAGGTAGCGAAGAGAGAAAAAACATGGCAAGAGGTAAACAATTACAAAATACCTCAAAAGTAAACAATTTAAAAATTACAACAATAAAACACCTGTAACAAGACTTAGCTTAATGTGTATACATATGTTCATCCCATCCCTCATTTCGTTTGTTGCTGCTCTGGTGTTTTTTGCAAAAAACCAGAAAAGAGTGGCCGACTCTATTTTGCTGAGTACCGTGTGTGTTGTTGTTGTTTCAAAATCAAATTTCGATAGGCATAGGCACAGTGGTCCTTATCTGACTAAAATTTACTTTATTGTTGTAATTTTTAAATTGTTTACCTTTGCGGTATTTTGTAATTGTTTACCTCTTGTTAGTTTTTTCTCTCTTCGCTACCTTTGTAAGAATTATTTTGTCGTGCTTAAATTTAGTCGATGGACCATATTCATTTGAGTAAGTCGAATCGGCATATGTATGTATGTATGTATATGTTTTATACCCCTAGTCCCGAAGATGACTTCAGAATGAAGTCGAAATATCGACACGAATAAAATACGCAAAGAATAAAAATTCTGGGTTTTATTTAAATTGGCCTTTAGCTCAACAAAATCATCAAATATTTTTTAAATCAACAAGGCTATTAATTTTTTATCAAATATATTTAAACGGAGAGCACACCAAAAAAAACAACAATACACACAAAGTGTATAAAAGATAAATATGGTACTCGGACTAAGCTATCTATTAAGCGCTACCATTAAATCACACGTCAAACCACAAGACTAACAGAGTCGGCAAAATTTCTAAAAAGGTGCAATTGAAACGGTTTTACTCCCAATTTCGTCAAGAATGCAACAAAAAACATCACGGACACTATTAACAACAACATCGGCAACGATAAAATACCACGTAAGTTTACCAACATTATATCCGCGTATATCGAAAAGGCACAAATGAAACTTGTAAATATAATAATACGTATTAAGCATGAGCTCAGTAGAAAAAAGAGATAAGTGGTCTGGAGTTGCGGATCAAGCATACTCTCGACTCTCAGCATTCGTCTGCATTTTTTCAAAGTGAGAATCATCTCTTACACAGTCTCAATACAAATATTAAACAAAAACAAATGAACAAGTATGATAAGCTTAGAGAAAAAGAAACGGAAAAATTTTACATTAGGGTGGTACCAGGATGGTTCCACAATACAATGTCTTTAGACATCCCAAAAGATATTCAGTGGCTCCTGTCTCTAGGTCCAAAATTTGTGATGCCACTAGGAAGAGATAAATTTCCACTTTTCCAATTTATAGCTGACGGGGAAAATATAATACAAACTGTACCAGATAAAGAAAAACAAGAAATCGAAAGGAATAATTTAACTTCACTAACAAATGAACATCTGAATAAAAATACAGTGTCATCGCGAGACAAATTCATGTGTGATACACTTCATTCTACAAAACTTTTTCTTAAAAATAACAAGCAAGTTTTAGTTCTTAATGCCGATAAAGGCAACACCATGGTAATGATGGATAGAACAGAATATACCATGAAAATGCTAGGTATAGTTAATAATATTTCTGCCTATAGAGTGCTAAAAAGGGACCCGACTAATAAATTACAAGATAAGAACAATGAACTCGTGAAAAAGATGTTCGATAACAAGTGCATTGATACAAAAGAAAAGAATTTTCTGACCTGCAAAAATGCAAATCCCCCAAGAATTTACGGTTTACCAAAAATCCATAAAGAAGCTATACCTCTACGTCCGATTTGTTCCTCTATTAATTGCCCACCATATAACTTATGAAAATATGTTGTCAGGATTCTTAAAAATTTAACAAAATCGTCTAAATATAATGTCCAAGACTCCTCAGAGTTCAAAGATAAGGTTAACGGAACATATATTTATGATGATGGGAACTTGGTGTTTTTTGACGTGGTTTCGTTATTCCCAAGTGTTCCCGTAGACTTGGCTATTGAAATTATATCCTCGAAGTGGAGCAACATCAAAGAACATACGCTATTGACCAAAGAGTTGTTCTTAAATATATTAAAATTTTGCATTAAGAAAAATAGATATTTTAAATACAACGAAAAAGTATACGAACAACGCTCAGGAATGCCCACGGGGTCGCCAGCCTCACCAGTCATAGCTGATATAGTGATGGAAGAGCTACTGACCCAAATTGAAACAAACTCCAGTATAAAGCCACGTCTGCTGTCAAAATATGTAGATGACTTGTTTGCTGTAGTCAAAACAGATGCAATAGGAAATCTGCTTCACATGCTTAATACGTACCACAAGAATATAAAGTTCACTACAGAGATAGAAAAAGATGGCTCGCTTCCATATCTTGACACTGGTGTATTAAGAAGAAACAATAAATTATTTATCGATTGGTATAAAAAGCCAACAGCGTCCGGGAGACTAATAAATTATCACTCAAAACATGAGAAAAGAACTATTTTAAATACGGCGAAAAATTTTATTAGAAAAGTGCTAACAATCAGCGATGCAAATTTCCACCCGAAAAATATTGAAATTATCAAAAAAAAAACTCTGGAACAAAACGATTTTCCGATAGAATAAGTAAATTGATTCACAACCACGTCGCGAATAACACAAAAACGAAAAACAAAATAGATCCAGCCAGCAAAATATATAAGTCCATGACCTATTTTCCAGGAATATCAGAGAGGATCAAGTGTTCCAACTTATACGTCAGGATAAATACCAGATAGCGTTCACCTATAATAACACATTAAGACAAGTTTATAATAACACTAAGGACAAAATTACAAAGCTAGAGAAATCCGATGTGGTTTATAGAATTCCATGTAACAGCGACAAGTCTCACGTATGCGAGAAAGTATACGTGGGGACAACAAAACTTAAATTAAAGACAAGGATTTCTGCCCACAAGTCGAATATAAAATTAAGAAATGATGTTTCGGAAAACAAGACCGCCTTGTCGTCCCACAGTAAGGATACAGGACACTATCCTGATTTTGAAAGTGTATCAATTTTAGAAAAAGAAAAGTATTACCATTAACGTTATACCTTGGAAATGCTACATATTTTGAACACCCCTACTAATAAGAGAATAAATTTTAAGTCAGATACGGACCACTGTGCCTATGCCTATCGCAATTTTATTTTGAAACAAAAACAACACACACGGTACTCAGCAAAATAGAGTCGGCGACTCTTTTCTGGGTTTTTACAAAAAACACCAGCGCAGCAACAAACGAAATGAGAGATGGGATGTACATATGCATACACATTAAGCTAAGTCTTGTTACAGGTGTTTTATTGTTGTAATTTTTAATTTTTAAATTGTTTACTTTTGCGGTATTTTGTAATTGTTTACCTCTTGTCATGTTTTTTCTCTCTTCGCTACCTTTGTAAGAATTATTCTGTCGTGCTTAAATTTAGTCGATGGACCATATTCATTTGAGTAAGTCGAATTGGAATATGTATGTATGTATATATATGTTAATATTGTTTTATACCCCTAGTCCCGAAGATGACTTCAGAATGAAGTCGAAACATCGACACGAATAAAATACGCAAAGAATACAAATTGTGGGTTTTATTAAAATTGGCCTTTAGCTCAACAAAATCATCAAATATTTTATAAATCAACAAGGCTATTAATTTTTCCTCAAATAAAATTATTATAATAATATTGCCTATGGGCTACATATCTGATTTTTTTTTAAATGAAATTAAATTGCCAATATGGGTATCAAGGGTATAAAAAAAACATTTCTAAGCAGAGTTTCCTCTTTGTTCGACAACAAAACTCCGGCAAAGAAGTTCATACACCGACAATCACACCAAGGGACCGCTAGGGTGCATTGTGGAAGGGCATCATTTTCAAGTAAGTCCAACATTTATCATTACTGCGAATAAAGCTCAGGAAAAATCTTTTGAGTTTGTCAGAGTGGAGCTAAATTCATTGATGTTTATGCATGATATGTTATAGGTGGCGTTTTCAAGAGTTAAGCGAGTAAATACGTTAAAAGTAATGCTTCCGAAAGAAAATCAAAGACGTATTCGGAACATTGTATGGAAGTAAGAGTTGTGTAGCATTACTCAGAATGCTTTTCACTGTCAATGCACTTCAAATATTGACCCACTTAAATTATGTTGAACCCACGGGAGTTCAACAGCATATACCAACTGACACCTATCTAATTGTCAACCCATTACTCAATGCGTCGCTTTGACCAACACACGTATCGATCAGCACGACTGATCGACACTATCGGTTGGTCAACGTGAACTACCAAATTATGTGCTGACATTGCACACAATGCAAATACTTTTAGTGTCTAAGTATTAGTGTAAGTTTGTATACGTAAGTTAAGCTAGAAATGTATAAAAGAGAAAGCTTTTGAATAAAGAACAATCAATTCTGATCATACGCTACACATCAGCGATTCAATCACATTACATGGCGATCCTGCCAGTTTTGGTCGTTCTATTGCAATTATTTAAAGATGAAGATACAGTTTTTGGCTCTCAGCATGTAAATTTGAATTTAATAAGCTGCCTACACTGAACACGAAACAGGAGGAAAATTTAGATGCTACAACTGGTGAGGACACTACACCATTTTATGCGGATACCTACCTGCTTTTCATGAAACCGCTATATACGGCGGGTAAACAATTGGACTTACCTGGTGGCAAATCCGTCGAATGGGCTTCACAAATAAAGGCATAAAAAGGGTGGAATAATAGAAGCAACCCAACTGGCGGTATAGTGCAAAAAAAAAAAGAGTGGAATAATTTGATGACAATACACCCCAACACTCAACAAGACTGGCAGCGCAAAATATGGTGACTGGCAGCAAGAATAGCAGCTATTAAAATATAAGTATATTAGAATAATTTGAGCACGCCTTATGGCCGCTAAACCAGTAGCAATTAAATTTGCTTAGGGATTATAAATAGTTTAATTACATGTTAGTATCAATAATGCAAGAAATTAAGACTCAAGAAGAATTTGACAGAATTTTCAAGAAATGCCACGATACTATTAAAGAGTTTATAATAATTTCTGAACAAATCCTGAAGAGTCGTAGCGCAGCAAAGCAAGGTCCTACACCGATCACTATAGAGGAGTATCGGCGAAGGAATAACCTTATTAAAAAGGAGGAAACTCCAAAAATTCCTACCCCTGTAAAAATAATGCACAAAAGGAAACGAGGCGGTAAACAGGTTAGAAAGCGGAAAGAAATAGCTGAAACCTTTAGATTACTTAATTTAGCTACAAATATTAATGATAAATTACATCTAAAAGATAAAATAAGAATGTTAAGAACAAACCAAAAAAAAAATTTCTTATATAAACCGAGTAAATTGGATTGAAAAATAAAAAACAAAAAAAAAAAAAATCTAAGAAGAAAATTTTTTTACTTTTTTAAAATGGCAGCATTCTAGTAGGTATAGCAGGATATGAAGTTGGTAAAGAAAGTTCAGCAGAGAAAAACTCTGAAAATAGAATAGTTAAGTACGAACCACACCCTATACCTGTTGAAAATAAAGAAGAACTGTCTGATAAATTTTAATATTAAATTTTAAAATTTTCAACCAATACACGTCCCAATAATAAACGTCACAATGCCACAAACAGTAGTTGAATTTATCAAAACTGCTTCGTCAGTATTACCAGAGTTTGATGGTAAACCGGAAAATCTACATAGTTTCCTAGATGCACTCGATATACTTGAGCAAATCAAGGATACACACGAGGCATTGGCCATTACCATGATAAAAACAAAACTGAAGGGTACGGCAAGGAATTTTATAAGCAACGAAAGCACGATAGAACAAATAAAATTAAAATTAAAAACCGCGATTAAGGGTGAATCAGTAGAAGTTTTAACCGCTAAACTCCTGAACATCCAGCAGCGTAGCAAAACTGAAAATCAGTACACAGCGGAAGTAGAGAAAATAACAAGGTCGCTAGAAGGAGCGTATATCTCGGATGGATTAAACCCAGACCTAGCCACGAGATATGCAACACAGGCAGCAGTCAAAGCCATGTGCAAAAACTGCTCCAACACCCAAGTTAAAATGATAATGCAGGCGGGAACGTTCACAACAATGAACGACGCAATCTCTAAATTTACAAACAGCTGCACCGAAATTACAGGCAGCTCTAATACAATTTTAAATGTACGACAACAAGGTCAGTACAGGAGTAATTTCCGTGGAGGTTACCGAAGTAACAACTATGGGAATTACCAAAATAGGAGATTTAGACCGCAACAAAGGTACAACAACAATTCTAGACCAAGTAGTACCAACAATAATAGTTATAACAATAACCAAAGAGGATCACAATCCCGAAATAGCAACAGACCCTACAACCAGACCCGTAACGTGCGCAGCTGCACGCAGACGGAAAACCAAGAAGCTCCACTTCAAGAGTAAAAGAAAGAAAAATATGCGTACTAAACTTACATCTAAACAGCTATATAGCAACAAGGACATCTCTAAATAATGTAATTTCAAACTTTTTAATCGATACAGGAGCAGACATCTCCATTATAAAAAAGAATCAAATTAATCAAAGTCATAAAATAAATACGGAACAAATTACAGACCTAAAAGGCATTGGTCAGGGAATAACCAGCACTCTAGGCACAATTAAAGCAGATTTAAAAGGCGATGACCTTCTTATTTACCATAAATTTCATGTCGTAGACGACGATTTCCCAATTCCATGCGATGGAATAATAGGGCTGGATTTCATAAAAAAGTACAATTGCATTCTAGACTATGGAAAAACAGAGGATAAATTAATCCTAAGACCATATGATTTTCCCCAAACAATAACAATGCATCTTACAAATTGTCTGTCCGTCAACACAATCACAATCCCTGCTAGATCGGAAGTTATTAGACAAATTAAAGTAAATACCGATAACAAAAACATTTTTATCCCACACCAAGAATTATCTGAAGGCATTTTCATAGCAAACACAATAACAAACAAGGATCAAACTTTCGTTAGAATCATTAACACTACACATAAAAACACAACTATCCAAAATTACAAAATCAATACCGAAAACTTAGATGATTACACACTAATTAAAACACAAACACACAGTAAAAATTGCACCGATACAGAAAAATTAAAAAGATTAACAAAAAATTTTCCAAAATTCGTCAACCCTCAATTAACAACACTTTGCACAGAATTTATAGACATATTCGCATTAGAAACCGAACCAATCACCTATAATAATTTCTACAAACAGAAATTACACATGAAGGATGACACCCCAGTCTACATAAAAAATTACAGATTGCCTCAAACCCAGAAGGGAGAAATCAGAAAACAAATAAATAAGCTAATAGAAGATGATATAATAGAACCTTCCATATCGGAATATAATAGCCCAATCCTACTAGTACCTAAAAAATCACTTCCAGGAAAAACAGAAAAAAGATGGAGACTAGTGGTCGATTACAGACAAGTAAATAAAAAGCTAGCAGCGGACAAATTCCCACTTCCAAGAATTGATGACATTTTAGACCAACTTGGACGAGCAAAATATTTTTCATGCCTAGACCTTATGTCAGGTTTTCATCAAATCGAACTACACCCAGATTCGAGGGATATAACTTCATTTACAGCCGAAAATGGCACATATAGGTTCAAAAGACTACCCTACGGTTTAAAAGTAGCACCAAATTCATTTCAAAGAATGATGACCCTAGCATTCGCAGGTCTCAAACCATCCCAAGCATTTCTCTACATGGATGACTTAGTTGTATTAGGCTGTTCCGAAAATCACATGCTAAAAAATCTAAGAGACGTATTCTCCACTTGCCGAAAATACAACCTAAAATTACATCCAGATAAATGCCTATTTTTCAGTCAGGAAGTAACTTATTTAGGACATAAATGCACAAACAAAGGAATATTACCCGATCCAAGCAAATTTGAAACCGTTCAAAACTATCCAATACCGAAAACAGCCGATGAAGTTAAAAGATTCGTAGCTTTCTGTAATTATTACAGAAGATTTGTACCGAATTTTGCAGAACATTCTAGAAAGTTAACTAGGCTATGCAAAAAGAATGTTGCCTTCGAATGGACAGAAGAATGTCAAAAAGCTTTTGTCTACTTAAAGGAAGCATTAATTAGTCCAAAACTCTTGCAATACCCAGATTTCGGAAAAGAATTTTGCATAACAACAGACGCTAGTGGATACGCTTGTGGTGCAGTCCTTAGCCAAGAACACGATGGCAAACAGTTACCAATTGCTTACGCTTCAAGGTCCTTTACAAAAGGCGAAACCAACAAGTCTACAATAGAAAAAGAATTAGCCGCAATCCATTGGGCCATAACTTTCTTCAGACCATACGTATATGGCAGAAAATTCCTAGTTAAAACCGACCATCGCCCACTAACATACCTATTTTCAATGAAAAGTCCTTCCTCAAAGCTGACACGAGTAAGACTAGATTTAGAAGAGTACGATTTTGAAGTGGAGTATATAGCTGGTAAAGAAAATCATATCGCGGATGCATTATCCCGCATAACAATTACAAATTTAAAAGATATGTCAGTAGAAGCAAATAAAATATTTAAAATAACAACAAGATCAGCAGCTAAAAAGATCAGTAATAAAACTGAAATTAAAGAAAGTCACAAAGAGAACCCCGAGATATACGAAGCGCTAAATAAATTTGAAGTAAAAAGACATGTCGAGCTCGTTTTCAATCCTCCGAAATTTTATTTCAAAAAAGGAAAGAAAATTTGTAGCAATTTTGATACAAGCAACCTAATTGTTGAGGATAAGATTGACTTAGGACAACTTTTACCAGGCTCGAAAGAGAAGCCGGCAATTTAGGACTTGTACAAGTACAGTTGTCCTTAGGGGACAAATTGTTTAAAAAGAATTATACTGCAGTAGGCAAATTTATAGAATTGGGTAATAAAGTTCTCAAAAAGTTAACAATAGCTCTAACCCCAGAGGTTATATACGTGACAAATCCCGGGAAAATAAAGGAAATTCTGCATAAATATCATGACGATCCTATTAGTGGTGGCCACCCAGGAATAAATCGCATGACAGATAAGATCAAGCAGAAGTATAGCTGGCTGAACGTGAAAAATGGTATAAGAAAATATATAAAAAACTGCATCCACTGCAAGAAAAATAAAATTAATAAACATATCAAAGAACCAATGACAATAACGGAGACACCTCCGAAGGCATTCGATATTGTACAAATCGATACAGTAGGCCCTTTACCGCAGTCGATAAATGGAAACGAATATGCAGTTACCATTATATGCGATCTAACTAAATATTTGGTAGCTATCCCAGTCCCAAGCAAACACTCAATAACAGTCGCTAAAGCCGTGTTCGAGCATTTCATATTGATTTATGGACAAATGAAAACAATCTTGACAGACATGGGCACGGAATATAAAAATAACTTATTCAAAGAACTGTGTAAATTGTTGAAAATTGAACATAACACTTCAACACTACCATCATCAAACTTTGGGTACTGTAGAACGCAGTCACCGAACATTCAATGAATATATACGCGCATACATATCCAGTGACAAAGACGATTGGGATGAATACCTCAAATATTTCGCGTATTGCTACAATACGACGCCATCCACCACACATAAATATTGCCCTTTTAAACTCATATTTGGAAAAAACCCACCAAATTACGAATTTTTAAAAGAAAATATAATCAGCCCACTATACAATCACGAAGCTTACTACAAAGAGGTAAAATATAGACTCCAAATAGCCGAGCAAAGAGCTAGGAAATTAGTCCAAGAGGCTAAAGAAAAACAAAAAACGAATTATGATAAGAACAGCTATAGTGAGGAAATTAACATAGGAGATTTAGTATTAGTTAGAGAAGAGGCCTCCCATAAGCTAGAAAATAGATATAATGGACAATATAGAGTTAAAAATATTGATAAGAACAACAATTTTACTTTAATTCCACATAGCATAGGAAATAGCAATAAAAACAAAAAAGAAATCATAATTCATAAGAATAGACTTAAAACAGTGTAACACCACACACCACCAGCAATCCAGTTTACTCACTTTAATAAACAGGCACAAGCCAAAGAAAATAAAAACCACATATTATGTTCAAAATACAACTATACACTAAATAAATAAATGTAAACGACTGAAAATAAAAAGAAAAAAAAAATATATATAAATGCAATAATGACAAACGAGAAACAAATGTAAACAAGTGAAAAAAAATTCTTATGCAATAATGGCAATAAGAGCCGAAAAACAATTAAAATTTTGTAAACGCAAACAAACCCTAAGTAGGTCAATAAGTCGCTTTAATAGTCGTATACAATTGCCTTCAAGTGTATACGACTATTCATAAGGCGGATGGTGTAGCATTACTCAGAATGCTTTTCACTGTCAATGCACTTCAAATATTGACCCACTTAAATTATGTTGAAGCCACGGGAGTTCAACAGCATATACCAACTGACACCTATCAAATTGTCAACCCATTACTCAATGCGTCGCTTTGACCAACACACGTATCGATCAGCACGACTGATCGACACTATCGGTTGGTCAACGTGAACTACCAAATTATGTGCTGACATTGCACACAATGCAAATACTTTTAGTGTCTAAGTATTAGTGTAAGTTTGTATACGTAAGTTAAGCTAGAAATGTATAAAAGAGAAAGCTTTTGAATAAAGAACAATCAATTCTGATCATACGCTACACATCAGCGATTCAATCACATTACAGTTGGCTTGCATTTCATATGTATTAAGTTCAAAAAGTTATGGATAATTCTATCTTGAAAAATAAAGAAGAAATTGAAGAATGTTGCCCGATATACATATAGAGCACTAAACGACAAATATACCCATGTGACCATACCATCATAACATTGAGCATACAATTCATAAAGAAATATTGTAAAGACTTGTCAAAAATATGTGGACAATTTTTTTAAGCAGCCACCGAGGAGTAAATATGTGTATTCAAACTTTGTTACTGATAAAAAAAATATTAAACATATTTCTATTATCAAATATATGTATGTCTCATGAGTATCTAAAGCAAACTAAATTGTATGGCAACCTAAGCAAATGCCGAGCAAAGCTCTTATGCCCAGCTACTAGAGTAAGTTAGGGTATTGTGATATGGGTTGGTAAAGTGATATACCTGCGTATTTCCTAAATAATTCATGTTTGAGCAAGAATATCTTCTTTACAATAATGGTAATGGACAAAAACGGGTAATGCAAAGCAACGGCCCGCATTGGTCAACTAGGTGGCTATCAGTGTAAAAAACATTTTCCATCGTGCGGTCGTCAATTATTTCGAGCACTCTTTAAACATGGATAATTCCGAAATGTTCTCAGGTTGTCAAGTTCTTATATTTTTTTTTTGTTTTTGGTAAATATAGGCACCAATATTTCAAGTGTTTACTTAATATTTTTAAATCAGTTTTGGTGAAAAAATTTTTCGTTCCTTTAAGGCTCTAGTTTGGGTAATGTGATAAGGTAGAAGTAGTTCAATGTGGAACAGGAGTATGAAAACTAAAAATTTCCTCCAACTAGGATTTGGAACGTTGATGACACAGGGCTATCAATAATGCCAAGTAAGCATCCGAAAATGTTAGCTACAGCAGAAAAGCAAATTAAGTGCATAAGATCAGCAGAAAAAGGAAAACCTTCTCCACTTTTGATGATGGTTAGAAAAATTAACACAACAACTGAGCTATGGGAATATGCAATTTTTTTATTTTTTGTATCTATTCAGGATAAATATATCAATCGTATTTAGGCAAAAAACAATTTAAATTTGGTGGCGAAGGTTTTTTTATTTTTATTTGTTTAAAAAGATTGTTGCTATTTTCCACAAATTAAACACGTTTTTAAAAGTTATGCTTACATTTAAAAGTGTGACTATTATTTATTGTTCATACCAAATTTCAGCTAAATCCACCAATCGAAACGGAAAATAATTAGTTTTAAAGAATTTGAGTCTTAAAAATTCAATAATCAATATCTTATATAATAATAATTAAGAAGAAAAAAAAAACTTCAGAATCTGATTTTTTAAGCAAAAATCTACAATATTAGCAACTTTTCTGGTAAAAGTATCACTATCAAAAAAAAAAGTGACTCACTTCAGATAATTTGAGCCATATATGAATTGATGCAAATTACCATATCTACAATGTGGCTGGATTATTTCATGTGGTTTACACATCTTTCATAGGAGAGCCAGGTGTGTGGTATAGTATATCACATTACCCCTCTATTTTGACAAAACGACTTTTTTGACTTTTTATGGGTTTGAATAAATATCTTCCGGAATACTTAAGATAAATCGATCTCGTCTTGGAGTGTGCTTCGTAATATCGGCTGCGCGGTCCACAGAACACACCTCTGCAATTTTCGGTACACCCTATATCTGTGATAACAACAACCACATGAAAATTACAGAAAATTTTCAACTTTGATTGCAAATATCTCCTCAATGAAACAAAGACTCGAAAATCCGCCCCGGACTACAGCTACCGAGGACAAACCGCGTCTCTTGATACCCCTTCCGACAACTCCGGGCGCGCTCTAGCAGCCCAAAATAATAACACAATCGTGTCCTCATGGGTGGGCTTCATGAAAACAGCCTGTTTTACTTTTTATGCCCTTTGTATGCAAACCACTGGGAATTATTTAATGAAACTTGGCATACATGTTCAGGAAGACGTCCTTTCACTAAGTTTGTTAATTTTAATAATTATTTATATATATTATTTCCAAAAATTGTTGTTTAAATACATGCACTAACAAAACAACTCTTTTGGCAACCAATGTACGAGGTGTGTTCAAAACGTATCGCGAATTTTGAATTTTCGCTGGTTACGTATATTCGAATTTCGAATTTTTGTGGCGTTATGTTGGTACT
This sequence comes from Merzomyia westermanni, assembly GCA_949987695.1. Lineage (NCBI taxonomy): Eukaryota > Metazoa > Arthropoda > Insecta > Diptera > Tephritidae > Merzomyia > Merzomyia westermanni. The sequence goes on along the minus strand of OX465290.1, from coordinate 105,407,195 downwards.
CATGTCTCTCAGTTATGCCGACAAGCTCGGCCATTTTTAATGTTCAGTTAATTGTTGACAGCTGCTTTGCTTGCACGTGTTTTGGATCGTCTTCGATTTTTACCTATTCAAAAAAATGGATCAAAGAACCTGTATCAAATTTTGTGTGAAAAACGAAATTAAGTGCGCGGATGCATTCCGAATGTTGACTGTGGCATACGGAGAAGCTACCTTGGACCGAAGCAACGTTTATCGGTGGTACAGAATGTTCTCAGAAGGCCGAGAAGATGTGCAAAGAAGAACAAAAATTGGCTTTTGCACCACGATAACGCCCCTGCTCACTCATCGTTGCTTGTGGGCGACTTTTTGGCCAAAAACAACACACTAATGATGCCGCAGCCACCGTATTGCCCAGATCTGGCCCCCTGTGACTTTTTCTTGGTCCCTAAACTGAAGAGGCCCATGAAAGGACGACGTTACGCTTCTCTTGACGAGATAAAAACGGCATCGAAGGAGGAGCTGAACAAGATACAAAAAAATGATTTTTTGAAGTGCTTCGAAGATTGGAAAAACCGTTGGCACAAGTGAATAATATCTCATGGGGATTACTTTGAAGGGGACAAAGTACATGCACACATATATAATTTTTAGAGCGTTCGCACTCATTTTAATTAAATTGTATTAAATTGTTTTCTATACTTTACAAAATTATAACAATTTTTTCAATGTCATGAAACAAATATGCAGAATTTAGTTAATTCCCAATAAATTAAAATATGAAAATTTTTGACAAAGAAAAATCGCGCAAACTCTCATATTTTTTTCCTAGTCGTAGGGCACTTAGGTAGGTTGACATTCGTCTTTACCCAGCCAGCAGAGAAATATACGTTTTGCGGAGAGTATTTGTTTATTACTTTTTGCCTTGATCTATCGAATTAGCGCTACCATACTTAGTTACACCACCAAAAAAAAAAATTTTTAATTTTCACCATTTACACTAATTGCTTTTCAGTGCACTTTTAATTTATAACTTTGTAAATTACTTCTCAAAGTTGTCAACCAGCATATATATATTAGAGCGGGTCAAATTTGTTTTCCATCAGGGGTATAGCAAAAACGTAATCTACAGATGATTCGAGTCCCCCACTTTTGCGAAATAGATATTTTGCCATATGAATGCAGGGTTTGGACAATAAATCTTTATAGTTTCTGATAGAATTATAGGAAATATATCATATTGGGCTTACTTTAAAGGTATTTTACGTAGAGAATCTGTGTTAATATCTATAGTGTTTTTGAATTTTAGTAGATATATTAGGCTTAAATTATGAGAAATTAGCCTAAAATGAACTTTTAACTACTATATTATCATTTTTAACAAATTTCTTATGGAACTTTTTTTCTTTACAGCTAAAATAAGTTCAGAACATTTCCAACAACTTTCATTCAGACAGCAAAATTTTTGTATTTAAATTTAAAATGAATGAACCAAATCCTTCTACATCATCTGAATCCACTTTATCATATATACTGGCACACGATATTATTGCATTTGGTTTATCAAGTGAATTAAATAATCTGAATTTACCGTCTAGTTGTAACATTTTAAGATTTAATTTTTTTTGATCACTTATCATGCTGAAATTCAAAGTAAAATGTTTTCTCATAAAAATTTAACTCCTCATGTAATTGATAAATTGGTTGAAATTTGGAATAAATTGAATATTCAACTAATTGATTGACGTAGTATTCTAAGAAAACTAAATGTTTGAATTAAAAAATATCACAAAAGCATTCAACACAGAAAAAAAGTTCAGTAATTTACAGCATTCGTACAATCAGCAAATGAATTATTTTACATTGGAAAATGTAAATGCAAGTTAAAAACAACAGAATGCTCATGTGGTATTTTGCAAAAGTGGGGGACCCGAAATCGGACTTAGAGCTGTGGTGTCTTCAGCAATTTTTCGTTTTTGCTATACTCCTGATGAAAAAAAATCCATCCATACAATTTGATCAGCTCTAATATATATATATATATTTTCTTGACAATTAAATGGTTTTCTTTTGCATAAATTCTATGCAAATTTATGATGAAGTAAAAGTATTGAGTATTTTGTTCTGCTCACCACTAGAAACACATTTTCACTTTTTCGTTTAAATTTTTGGGTTTCTATTGCGCAACGTTCACGCATAAATAAAATTTTTTTCTTTGACCGACCACCGGTACACTGCACAACTGACCAATTTGAGTTCAATTATGACGCCGCTATGGTCGAAAATCGTCAAGCAACGGTGACTGCGCAATGGAAAAGTTCCGTTACCTATCCTGACGTGCCATGACTGTTGCCAGTTGGTACACTCTGATTGGTGGTTGCCATTAGGGCTCGGACTTTAATTTTTATTTTAGAGACCCTTTTAGTCCTACAAAACCTGTAAAACTACAGTAAGCATTTCAGGAAAAAACAATTAAGGAAACGGATGTCTTCGACTGTGCCGAATACTTTATACCCTTCATGAATACGCATCACGGTTTTAAGTGTCCGATCCTTTCTCACAATTAGTAAAAACTCTGCAAAACTGATAATTTAAAGATACATAGCCGAAACCCGTTTAATCGGAACAATCGGTAGTATGGGAGCTATATGTTATGTAGGTCCGATCTGGGTGATTTTTACCTGCAAAATTTTACGCTCCTAGCTTTTTAATTGCAAAAATGTATAGCACAAGTTGGCTAAACAGCTCATCATGCCCCATATAACGTACGCCGAACTTGTTTATAGTAAGCTGGACTTAATCTCCGCTCACAAAATTAATGTTCTATTTAATAATGTACCCGGTATGTGCATAGTATAAAAAAGTTCGAACACGTATCCTTATGGAGGAATAAGATTCTTGGTTGCAGCGTAAATGATTACCTTGCTGCTAGAAACTGCATATATATACACAAATTACACTGGTTTACAGCCAAAATGCACCAGAGACGCCATAGTGAAATTCCTATGTAAAATCACCTCCTAATTCCGAAAACCAAGGTTATTTTTACTTGAATGGTACCGTTTTTGAGATATTTACGATTTACCGTTATTTCAAAAAACAAAAAAGATGGCTCCACTTAATCGTGTATATCTCAAGAACAAACTGAGCTCTTCCAAAACGGTTTGAAAAATTTGAAAGCTTATAAAATTTACTATAATCAGTACATACAACACTTTTTGCTAGGTCCTGCAGATTCAAACATATTGAACAATCATTACGGATTTTTTAAATTTTTTTTGTAAAAATATAAAAAAATTTGTACTTTGCGAGGAAGCATCTCGAAAACTTTTTGTTTTTTTGCAGATAGTTTTTCCCCCTCTAAGCTCTGTTTTATTACAAAAAAAATAAGCTATCAGTGAACAAAATCGATAAACTAATACAAAAGTTATAAGCATTCAAGTAAATATATTCATTTAATGCTTAAGTACCCTACTGGTACATATGTGTTAGTATTCGTATATCAGTTAGTTAGCAGGTAGATTTTCGAAAAGTTATTAGATACAAAAAGCTGTTAGTGTCGTTTTCTCAAACCTAGGTACATTTTAAACAAGAGCATATTTTTGAGGCAGGTAGTGTTTTCTTTGTAGAACTAGGGAACCTTTTTGTTTAGGTAGGCTTGGATTTTTACTGGATCTAAGTATAAATAAGAGTACATGCGCCTTGTTCCTTCATAATATCTGCAAGGCTCGCCGGATACTGTTCAGTTTATAATTGCAGTTTATAACCCGTCATTTACTTAAAATAAAAAATGAATAAAAGGGCGCGAGAGTTTGAGTGTACAAATGATCCAGATATGTTCTGTTTCATCTGCGGTCAATTTATTGTTAAAAGTATGAGACGTGTGTTTTCAAATCCTTTGAAAGTTACATACTATAAGTGTTTTGGAATTGAGCCTAAAAACAATGAAAAACCATGGACACCGAACACTGTGTGCACCACATGCCGAGTCGAATTGATTTCTTCGGAAACCGGAACAAAAAGGTACGTTGTAAAAATTAGGAATTTGTTCCCTTTTAATGCATAGCTGACTAATTCCTGAAACTATCTATTTAGGCGACGTGTGAAATTTATTACACCAATGAAATGGAGGGAACCAACTTGCCATTCAACGGACTGCTATATTTGTACTACAAAAGTACTTGGGGTTGGAAAGTCCAGAAAAGTAACCTATGCGAGCGTATCTACAGTGTCATTACCAGAACTAATTTCAACAGAAGCGACATTGCCAGAATCAAATTTAACTTTAGTTCCGGCTCCAGTTTCATTGTCAACAGTAGTATCTGATTACGCGGCATCATGTTGTACTGAATTTCAAACGGAAAACGAAAGAAATTCTTTGTCACAAGCACAACTCAATGATTGGATAAGGGATTTGGAATTGTCAAAGGAAAAGGCCGAACTACACGCCTCTCGAATGCAACAATTTAAATTTGTTTCATCCGATGTTAAGGTAACATATTATAGAACTCGTCACGAAGAATTTTCCAAGTACTATACGAAGGAGGACAGTGTTTGTTACTGCAAAGACATTGGTGGTCTATTCAAACAATTTGGTGAACCATATGATTCAAAAGAGTGGCGATTGTTCATAGACGGCAATAAATTAAGTTTAAAGGCCGTATTATTGCATATTGGCAACCAAAAGCCATCTATCCCGATCGCGCATGCAGTAAATACGAAGGAAACATATGAGATAATGCAAAAATTGCTCAAGTTAATCAAATACGAAGAACATGATTGGAAAATATGTGCCGATCTTAAAGTCGTTGAAATGCTATGTGGTCTACAAAGTGGATACACAAAATACTTTTGCTTTCTATGCAAATGGGATAGCCGAGCTCGTCAAGACCACTACATCATAAAGGATTGGCCAGAACGAATCGAGTTTCAAGTTGGGGTAGATAACATAAAATACTCTCCACTTATAAAGAAGGAAAAAATAATTCTACCTCCGCTCCACATCAAGCTCGGCCTTATCAAAAACTTTGTGAAGGCTTTGGACAAAGAAGGCGAAGCTTTTCATCATTTGAAGACAATCTTCCCAGAGATTTCAGAAGCAAAAATAAAGGAAGGGATTTTTGTGGGACCGCAAATAAGGAAAATGATGACCAATAACCATTTCAAAGAACTATTGTCACCAGTGGAGGCAGCAGCGTGGGATTCTTTTGAAAAGGTCGTTACTTCTTTTTTAGGCAAACACAAAAGTCCTAACTACGAGATGATAGTGAACGACTTAATCAAAAACTATGCGGAAATGGGTAAATAAAAAAACATATTATAATAAATTATATATTACATAAATTTACATGAGAATATATAGCCATAAATCTGAATTCATCGTCCAGTTCCGAACAAACAAGAACGGGAAAAATATAAACAAAAAATTTGTTCTGAATTGAAAGATAAATCCAGCCTAAGAAAATTATATACTAATGTGTCACTTATGTATTTATCTAATTTACTTTTTTATTTTCTTTCAGGAGTAAATATGTCTTTAAAAATTCATTTCTTACACTCCCACTTAAATTTTTTCCCGCAAAATCTTGGCGACGAAAGTGACGAGCATGGTGAAAGGTTTCACCAGCAAATGAAAGTGATTGAAAGTCGGTATCAAGGATTCTGGGATGTCGCTATGATGGGCGACTACTGTTGGTTTCTCATAAGAGAAACCGATCCTAATCTAAATAAGCGTCAAAACAAGACACATAACTTTTTCAATTATAAAATAAGATCATAGAGTTAAGACAGAACCATATGTACATATGCTATTATTTGTAGGGTACTTAAGTATTAAATGGATATATTTACTTGAATGCTTATAACTTTTGTATTAGTTCATCGATTTTGTTCACTGATAGCTTATTTTTTTTGTAATAAAACAGAGCTTAGAGGGGGGAAAAATATCTGCAAAAAACAAAAAAACAAAAAGTTTTCGAGATGCTTCCTCGCAAAGTACAAATTTTTTTATATTTTTACAAAAAAAATTTAAAAAATCCGTAATGATTGTTCAATATGTTTGAATCTGCAGGACCTAGCAAAAGTGTTGTATGTACTGATTATAGTAAATTTTAGAATCTTTCAAATTTTTCAAACCGTCTTGGAAGAGCTCAGTTTGTTCTTGAGATATACACGATTAAGTGGAGCCATCTTTTTTGTTTTTTGAAATAACGGTAAATCGTAAATATCTCAAAAACGGTACCATTCAAGTAAAAATAACCTTGATTTTCGGAATTAGGAGGTGATTTTACATAGGAATTTCACTATGGCGTCTCTGGTGCAGAAAAAAAGTTGGAATTTGTGATCCAGTGTTATTAGAATGGAAAACTCCAAGTCATCTATATGAGAAGTTAAATCTGATGAGATCTCCGAGGCTGCACAATCTAAATATACCTAGATTTACCTACCTGTCATCATCAAGGCTTTTTTTCATCAACGCTGTGAGGATCTGGAATAGTATCCCTGAATCCGTTAAATCTTTGCTAAATAGGAGTAACTACAAGACGACGAATGATTGATCTCATGCTAAATGATATATCTTAAAAACTGAGAGACTAGTTTGCGTATGAACAGACAGACGGGCAGACGGACATAGCTAAATCGACTCAGCTCATCGCCCTGATCATTTCGGTATACTTATTGGTGGGTCTATCTCTTCTTCTTCACAAACATCGGACCAAAGTTATAATACCATTTCATGTTCATGAAAGGGATAAAAAGGGCAATATACTGTGGAAACTAAAGTTGAAGATATGACTTTGCTTTTTCATAGTAAATTAAATGAGCATTGAACTTTATAATCTACTTTAAAACCCAAGATTTTATAATTACAACTTTTACTCAATACTTAAAAACGGAATGAATTTGGTAAAGTTTACCTTTACTACTATCTTGCTCAGCGCTATTTTTATTAAAGGTAATTTTTTCCGTATAGAACAAAAATTAAAAACAAAAGAATATTAATGGTTATTAATGACTTTGTAGGAGAGTTTACAGTAAAAAAAAAACCATTCTTTCAAAATAAATTGGATTGTCGCACTATTCTATCGAAGCATAAAGCGAAGTAGATTTGGGCTAAAGTGCAGTAGGTATTCAAATTACTGCAATTTTGGTCAACTCCGAGCTCTGAAGGTACGCTTCCATTGGCGCGCAAAAAAGGAAAGTTCTAGACCATGCGCTTGGTGTGTTCCCTTGGTGTCCCGTGGGACCCCAGTTACTGGGTTTGGATAGGAGACACATTTAACTCCTCATCCGATCTGGCCTTTGACAATAATATTCCGACCTACAGGTTTCGTTAAGATAGCAACTAATGAGAATACTGCCGCTTAGCCCAACCTTACGAATGAATTACCCGCAATTTAACTCTGGCCACACCAAGAACACACTCATAGCACATTCCCGTAGCGATCGAATTAATGTCAAACCGAAGAGTGAATCCAAACTGTTAAGTTACCTAACCAAGCGCAGTGAGTCATGACCAACTGAACCAAATAAAAGTTACTATTAATTAAAGGTAAACTATAAACATTTACTTACCGCCATACACTCTGGCGCCATCAAATCTATCTCTTTATCTGGCAAACAATCTTGTATCCGTTGTTGATTTCATTTAATGCATTAATTTTTCCATTGAAGCTAGAAACTTGCAGTAAGCGCAAAATCATTTTGAAACATTTCCAAATCACAATCATATCTTCTTGACCAGGCAAACGACTTGCTAGCAAGAGTACCGATTTAACAGTTCCGTTAACATCGTTAAGACCCTCCGGTTTCGCTTCTAGCTTCAATTCATCATCAGAGAAGGTATCCAATAAGTCCAATACAATATTCCAAATTGGCATAATACAAGGTGGCGCAAAAGTAAGCTTCCGATGTTCAGCATATCGGTTGTGGCACGTGCAGTGTGTGCTGTTGCACCGTCTTGTTGGAACCACATGTTTTCCAATCCCAATTCATCAAGTTGCGGCAAAAAGAACTCGTTGATCATTGCTCTGTAGCGCTCACCATTCACAGTAACCGTTTGGCCCCGACCGATTATTGGTCAAATAAATAGTCAGCAATATTCCGCGTTCTGGAGCAGAGTAGCGTAACATTGTTTATCAACGTGTATTTCGCATGTGTTTACTACACAAATGTCAAAACAGAACTGACTTTAGGGGCCAATCGCAAAATTTATAGTATTTTCTGATAGGAGGACTACTTTTGCGCAGTAACCCTTTTTCACCGACCGATTATTGGTCAAATAAATAGTCAGCAATATTCCGCGTTCTGGAGCAGTGTAGCGTAACACTGTTTATTAACGTGTATTTCGCATGTGTTTACTACACAAATGTCAAAACAGAACTGACTTTAGAGGCCAATCGCAAAATTTAGAGCATTTTCTGATAGGAGCATTACTTTTGCGCCACCTGTATATCTAACGTAAATTGTTCACGACCGCCACCGAGTGCTAATTTCATCCAAAAATTTCGGGATCTATACTTTTTATGCACAGCATAGCTTTTGGAGTTACCGACTATCGGCCGCGCTTTAAAAGAATAACCCCTAGCCGGTCCAACACAGGCTTCGCAATCTCCAATATTTCCGCGCAGAACACACTTCCGCACTTTTCGAAACACGCTATATCTACGCCTAGTACAACCACATATAAATGACAGAAAATTGTACCACTTTACCTAGTTTTCGTCAAAACATTTTCGACAAAAAATTCCCGTAAATCCGTCTAAAACCGAGGGCCTGATCCATGGTTATTATGCGCAGAACACCTTTTCGGACGCGATTTAAACAAAAAAAATATTCTATACGACTGTACCTGACTGCTAATATCCGTCCATAAATAGCGGGTAGGGTATCAAACGACGCGTTTTGATATCTGTAAAATTTTTCGGAAGCGGAAAATAAATAATTTGTTTCAGTGAAAAGTTTTTGGCAAAAAACTAAAAAATTACCGAGGTCAGATCCTAAATGAGGGACGAGATCCATTGTATTTATGTGCAGAACATACTTCTGCACTTTTCGGCACACTCTATATCTGTGTCTACAACAAGCACATGCGAATGACAGAAAATTTTCAACTTTAATCGTAAATATCTCTGAACAGACATAAACTATCGAATCTCCGCTTTCAGATTATTGATACAGAGGTCAAAACGCGTCGTTTTGGACGTATATTTGCAGTGACGTACGGTCGAATTGAATTACTAAAAATAACCCTTAACCAGTCCAACACCAGCTACGCCATCCCCAGTATTTCTGCGCATAACATATTCTGCACTCCGTTTTCCGGAAACGATGAATATAATCAAAAATATCCGCGTGAATTTTCAGGCTCTGGTGATGGTTTGGCAAACATTTTGTTTGCTATTCCTACGGTCGACGCGCCGCATTAAATGTATTCAATTTATTTTTTGCATCAAACACCATTGCAAGCAAATCCATTCAATATATATAAGGATTATCGCGTTGCATATGTATGGCAATTAAATGCAACAATTTCCCACAGGAAAAGCATATGCACTGATGAGTATTGCACTTCCGTGAATTTACGGCGCCGTCAGTGAGGATTTTCGAAAATTAGGTGGTAAACGCGTTACAATAAAATTACACACAAATAAATATATGCAACTTTAACCAACTTTTAATATTTCTATTGTTTACACACATGAAGAACGATCGGAATATGGTAACGAAGTTGCCGGCCAAAACACATTGTTGTATTTTGCAGTACGTTCTTAAAATTTTAAAAAAGTAGAGGAAGTATTAGCAACGAATTAGTAAAAAGTAGTTGTGACATTTTTAAAATTTAAAATAAGCTTCATAAATTAAAGGTGAACTTTATAAATTGTAATTTTCTCAAGTTTTCAATTGCTATTTTTCACCTTTTTCAAAATATAAGCAACCATTTCACTTTTATGTACTACTAACTTATTTTAGGTAATCGAATACAACTTAGCCCAAAATACATAGCTTCTACGCCAAAAAAAACACCTCTAACGATCAGGTGTTAATTAAAATTTTTTTTTTATGGCTATGCCTTCGATATCACACTTGATGTGCACCACAATTGTTAGACCTTTGCAGGGCATCACGTGGCCTACCTATAGAAAATCAGGTTCTTGCCATTAATTTTATTAGGTGTTTTTTTTTAATTTGAATATAAAGCAGTGCGAATCAGGCCAACAAATTGACCGGCAACCAACCTCTGCCACAACTTGAGAACGACAAGTGGTAAGCGGCGCAGTAGCACCACTGGCGTCAGCAGAATACAAAAATACAGCGCGTGACATCTCCAACGACAGTGCAGCTAAGGGCTACTACTGATTTCGCAGGCCAAGCGCCTCCGTTATATCGAAATAGCCCCTTTCATTGGAGTGACCGGTGCTCAGCAAAGTCCCACGACACGAGTCGTTCGCGTACCAAGGTACAGTTTTCTCGGGGTACGGCGCGCTGAAAATAGCGCCGGTGTCCTCCAGGTTATACACAACGTTCTACCTACAGCATCGCGCGCCTTCCGAGGTAACAGCGCTTCGTTCAAGGGTCCGGCACTGAACACAGCGCCCTACAAATCACGACGCTCTAGTTACGTTTGAGACCATTCCACCAGCAAAGATTGCGATTGGTGCTAAAGATCAGCTAAGCATATTCTAAACAAATAAGGAAGTCTAAGTTCGGGTGGAACCGAATATTATATACCTAGTGATCTATTATGAATTTCATTGCAACGTTATTTTATGTGTGGGTCCCAAACCCGACGCACACCCCGTTTCGCGCGAGGTTGAGTTCAATTACACGTTTGTATAGCAGTGGGGCCGAATACACTCTCCTTACCCATCCTGGCGTTAAAGTCGCCAAGCACGACTTTGATATCATGACGTGGGCAGCGCCGGTATGCTTCTTCCACGTCGTCGTTCTCTTCCGTCGGTGGATGGGCAGATAAACGATATGGTGAAAAATCGTACTTTTATGGGGATTGCGGCGAGACGCTCATTCACGGGTGTGAACGACAGTACTCGGTGACGGAGTCTCTGGTGGTGTGCCGTTTTGCATTTCTTTCTACAAATTGAAGATGTGTTTTTGCTGAGAAGCCTTACATGGCAGAAAGACACTCGGGTAGTTTGCCAAACCACTGCCGAGGGGCGGCCCCGTTTTGAAAAACTTTTTCAAACCACTTTTGATGTTACCAGTCCCAGGACTCGAGCCTTGCACCTTCTGTGTGGTAGGGCGGCGACATTACCGCCACACTACGGCGGCCGCCATTAATTTACTTGTGTATAAATAGCTTTCCTACCAACAACTGCTAACCGAATTTTTTCAAAATAGCAATACATGCACATTTTGTTTGAAAAATTTGCGTTCAAATAGACAGACGGCCAGACAGACAGACGGACGGGGAGACGGGCATGGCTAAATCCACTCAGCTCATCGTCTTTATTATTTCAGTTTACTTATTGATGGGCCCATCTCTTCTTCTTTCCATACTTACAAACATTTCACGTTCATGAAAGGTATGAAAATAAAAAAATTATATAAATTCCCTATTACAGTGGGGTATAAACTACTTGCCCGGATATTTTACTTGCGTATTAGCTGATTTGCCTAATTTTTGGTACTTGTGTACTAGATACTATTAAGAAGCAGCTGACCTATTTTGATTTAAATATATAGAAGAAACTACAAACAATCGTCTTTGAAAATAGCAGAATTTTTATGTGGGCGGCGCCACACCTACTTCCTCAAAATGCACACAATTTTTTTGGGGTCGAGTTTTGCTTAAAAAGCTTATTATGTGTGCAAGATCTGATTGATATAGCTTTCATGGTTATAAAAATATCGCGTTAAACATTTTGCAAACAAAGTTTTCAGAACTATGTTAAAAAACTGGGCGTGGCCGTTGACCGACCATTTCGGCCATTGCTACAGCCAACATTAAACTTTATATATTCAACATTTTCGAAAAATATGATATACAGCTTTTGTACGCAAAGTTATTGCCTGTTAAATATATCTATAATCCTTATATATATCAAATATATCAATATATCAAAATCGTTCGTATATAAGTGGGCGTGGACCCTACCGATTTCGCCCATTTTTCCCCGGAACATTTCGATTCAATATCTGGAACGGTTTTTTATTTATAAATAATATTATTTCTAAATTTGATTTTATCAAACGTGGGCGGTGATACGCCCATTTTCAAAAATTTCTACAAAAATTTGTTTTCTGTCTTAATGTTAATACACACACCAAATATTATCCTTATAGGTGTATTATGTAGTGAATAATCACTTTTTTATCTGGCTATCATCCGATTTCGCCCCTTTTAAATAGCGCTCGGAGATGAGTGCCAAGGACAGACAGATGGACATGGCTTCATCAATTTCTCTTTTCCTCCTAAACATTTTGATATACATAAGTTAATATCTATCTAGATTCGTTTATGCGGTTACATACTACGGTTAGGCGAATGAAGTTAATATACCTTGTAGCGTAGCACTACTAGGTATAAAAAGATAGTGTGCGGAATTCCATTCAAATTTATTTCTCGCATGAAAATTATTGGTGACGCAATAATAGCTGTACATATTGGCAATTTGCCGCAAAACTTAAAACTAGCTTACCAAAAATTTGAGAAAAGTTTGGCTTCAACTCCGAGGTATATCGTTCCACAATATAATTATTATTACTTACCCCAGGAAATCTTTCCGTATGGCTGTTTGAACGTCGTGACTGAGAGGAAGTACTGATTGTAAGAAATATTACACTGCATATATATATCACGATTGCTATTGAAACTCCAAACAGACGCCAGTTTTGTAATACCATATCGTAAGTTTGGCATTACTTATCCGTAAACAAATTTGCACACATGCAGGGATATGTACATATATGTATGCCTGAAACTTTTAAAACAGTCTCTCTATCTCTATAAAACTACCTGAAAGCAAAACAAAATATAAACATTTTGCAGTATATTAATAAGGCCATTTTACATAACCAGCAGTTTTTGTATAAAGTTGCAAAAAATATCGCCGCCCTATAGCCAGAACTATTAAAGTACAATTTTTTTTTATATTTTGAGTTGGTAGTTTAACTGGATAAGCCATTAATTATCTTTATTATGATAAAATCCTGAGTACCATTCAGGAAGCAAGGAAAGCGAAAATCTTTTTTAGGCGTCCAAAGTACTCAACCGACCTTTACGGAATTTTCCCAGTAGATTTTCGGGTTCACTGGTTACAGTATAGACCAAAGGCAGGCAAATATTTTCCTGGGAGTCGAAGTACGTTCGGACGTCTCACGTACACAGTTCGTAATTACACGCACACAACACGAGCGTCAACAAGCAGAGCACAAAGAAACCAAATTTTATTCAGTTTCATGCAAGCATTAAATGAAGCATGCAAGCACTAATGGTACACTGAGCATAAATGCAAACTATATTTTATTGATCAGGAAGATGGAGTTTGAAAACGATTTTTTGTTTTGTCTAAATATTTTTAATGATGCTGAGTGTCTTGTATGCAGCCAAGTTTTAAAATGCAAAGACGAATTTCACCTTAAGCGCCATCATAACGCTCGTCATCCTGATCTCCAGTTAGTGAGAGGAGTAGAGAGAGATCAGTTGATTGCTAAACTTAAAGAGTGTTTTAGGATAAAATTATTGAATACAGAGCATGCTGACTATAATGCTTTGGCAGACAGTCAACTGAAGGCAACATATGCAATAGCTTTAGCGTTAGCAAAGCAAGGTAGGCCTTTTGAGGATGGGGTTTTTTTAAAGAAATGTGCCTTGAAATATTTCCGTTTTTCGGAAGCGTAGGGAAGCAAATGACTGCAATCGTAAATGGTCTTCAGTTGTCAGCCAGAACTATGACTCGAAAAAGTGAAATTATTAGGAATTTCCTACAAGCGGAGACCAAAGAACGTATAGAAAATGCTAAATATGTATCGGTTTGCTTTGATGAAAGCCTCGATATTTGCGACACTAGCCAGATGATTGTATGCATAAGATCAGTTGACAACTTTTTTAATGCATCTGAAGAGATTTTAAATCTACAATCAATGTATGGCAATGTTACTGGGGAAAAAATTTACGAATCTTTAGAGCGCAATGTTTTATCAATAGTAGGCAAGGAGAAGCTTTCAGCTATATGTACAGACAGAGCATCTGTTTTGGTTGGCCGTAAGCGAGGTTTTGTAGGGCAATTAATTAAAGCCGAAATAAATGTTCCCACGTTTCATTGTATTATACACCAACAAGCTCTATTTGCAAAATTGGCCTTGTCGAAGTAATGAAAACTGCTGTGCAAATAATCAATGGTTTGAAAGGTGGACACAACGCTCTTACACATAGGAAGCTGGTAGCGTTTTTGAAGGAAATAGATTCAGAATACAAGGATGTGTTACAATTTACAGAAGTTAAGTGGCTCAATCGGGGAAAAGTTTAGATCGTTTATTTTGTCTTAGAGAAGAAATAGCTCGTTTTTTGGAGTCCGAGGCTCTTCCAAAGGATGCTCAAATAATTAATACCATTAGATGTCCCGTTTTTTAATTCAGCTAGCTTTTCTTACAGATATTACGTTGCAAATAAATAATTTAAATCTAGTTTTGCAGGGAAGAAATAAAAGCATATGCGACTTGCTTCAAGCAATAATTGAGTTTTCCACAAAGTTAATTAGTTTCAAGAACGAAATGGCTTGCCAAAACTTTGTTATTTTTCCAAAAGTTTCCGAAATATATTCAAAGTTTCCAAATCCCCAAAAATTAGATAAATTCATGGAAGAAATAAATAATCTTATAACAAACTTTGACAGTAGATTGAAAGATGTTTTTTCAATGAAATGGGTTATAAACATTTTTAGTAGTCCATTGACATGCTCACTGGGGAATGTACCTATAAATATTCAAGATGAGCTATTAGCAATGAGGAAGGATTTAGCTATTCCATTGGAAACCGGCATTCCTTTTTGGAAAGATATTTGCTAACAAATACAGGGCCACTAGGAACCTTATATTAAACATGTATTCAATGTTTTCGACAACATATATATGTGAGTCTACATTTTCGTTAATGTCTCTCATAAAACGCAAACATCGCTAACGGACAAGCACTTGGAAACATTGCTCAAAATAAAGTGCTACGATAAGGAAATTCAAATTGAAAAATTATTAGAGTTTCACAATTTATGTAAATAGTTAACTTCTTAAACTTTCTGTAGTTTGTAATTATCATTATCATCACATTATTAGTTTATATTTCATCAAAAAATTAATATTGTTTTCAAAATGTAAAAAACTTAAACAACACAGGTCAACAAAATAAGAGTTTTGGTTTGGTGCAGCTCTACTTGTAACCAAATTTGGTAGTACTCGGTACCCTGATAAAAACTGTATACTTACTTTTTTAATGCTACGTACAGTTTAGGTAGGGTCAAGAACCCCTTTTTAAGAGGTTAAGGCATGTATGGCCCCATAACTTTGTTTCTGTTTATTTCATCAACACAGTTTCTATGTCGTTGAAAAGAGTATATTTCGGCGCTTCTATCAGTATACAAGTTGGTAATATGTCTTCATAAACGTCAGAGAAATTGCCAAAATAATGTGAACCATTCAAGTTTTTGTTAAATTTTTTCATTTTTAATCAAGGTTTTCTCGAATAATTTGTCAACCAGGGCATATGTAAATTATTTTAAAACAATCTCCTATTAGTTCTGTTTTCAAAGACAAATAACTTTTTATATTCGCGTAGATCTTTCTGGGATTTTCTACTTTAGTACATTTCTGCTGTGAAAAAAAAAATATATATTTTATAAAAATTTTAAATTCTCTGTAATTAGTACTTTCGGGAGCGCGGTTTCAAGTGTTAGTGCCTTTCTATAAATAAATCAATTCAATATCATGTCTTCATCACCGTGTAGTTGTGTCAATGACCCAAATGTGTTTTGATACATTTGTGGGGAATACACAGTCCAATAATTCAGGAAAAGTATAACAGATTTTATAAAAAGTGCTTATTTTTTGTACTTTAAATTGCAAGTTGTAGACAAAAACAAGCCGTGGATACCTCGAATAGTTTGCAAAATGTGCTGTGAACACTTGAGACAGTGGGTCAATTGTAAAAGAAGCCATATGAGATTGGGGGTGCCTATGCAATGGAGAGAACAAACAAATCACTTCGATGATTGTTACTTCTGCTGTGTCGATTTCGGTGGTGTTAATGTTAAAAAAATGATATATCCAAACTGTTTACGCCTAATTGGCATCTCTATATTTGATCTATCATCGATCAATCATATCAAATGTCAATTAGTGGCATTGGCAGCACTAACTGTCAGCCGTCAATGTTCATTTCCTTTTTTCTTTTCTTACAATTAAACAAACTAAAACAAGTGCAAGTGTTTTTTCTAAATCGGATCTAATCCTCGCGTAAGTAAAACTTACAACCCGCAACCCGCTATTTAACGCCCACAAATTTGGTCCATCGAGCCAAATCACGCAATATTTCCGCGAAATACAGTCCACATCGCGTTATTTTTAATATTTTATAAAAACCCGCACATAAAAAATGTCTTCGCTTAAAGTTCGCGATTCTGCTTTAAAAGCAATAAAGCGATATTTGCAAACAAGCAAATCCGATGCGCTTGCAGTCGATGCAGAGGCTGCAACTACATATTTACAATTGCTAGAAGAGCAATGGGAACGCTTCGGTGCAGCACAAGAACAGGTGGAGGTGTCGTGTGGTACCGAGAACGTCGCAGTGGAAGAGGGGGCACGCATTCAAGGTGAGGAGTGGTATACTCTCGCTAAATCAAATTTTAAGCGCATCCTTGCGCCACAAAAGCAACCAACTCCTGAATTGCCTCCGACTGCACCAGCACGCATGCCACTACCGAAGCTGCAACTACCATCATTTAGTGGCGATCCAACTGAATGGATCACTTTTCATGACGCATTTTGTTCGCTAGTGAATTCCAATGCAAGTCTGTCGGACGGACAGAAGTTGCAATATTTGCGCAACTGTTTGAAAGGTGAAGCATTGGAATTAGTTAGTAGTTTTGCTGTAAGCGACAGCAACTACAGTGAAGCCTGGGATATGCTGACAGCACGTTATAAAGTCATGCGTATCATAGTGGACAGTCATATTAAAGCATTATCATCGATTGAAAAAGCATCAAAAGACTCTGCCAAAGCAATTAAACACGTTCTTAATTTAACATTACAACACGTTGGTGCGCTAGGTGCCCTTAAACGTCCGGTTGAGTTTTGGGACGACTGGCTCGTCCACTTAACTGTTTCAAAATTAGCCTACGAAACCCGAAAACAATGGGAATTATCGCTTGTGATCGACGACGTGCCATCATTCACATCGCTTCGTGAATTTTTGGAAACGCGAGCCCGCTCGTTGGAGATGGTGCCCGCAGCCGCAAGCGCACGTACAACCGCAAAGAACGTGCTACATTCAACGTGCAACCAGGCAGAACCAAATAATAACTTATCATCAAAAACCGCTAAAATCGTATCCTGTACATACTGTAAGGGTGAGCACAGAATCTATACCTGTGAGAAATTCAACCAGCTCGACGCAAGGGCAAAGATATCAACCATCAAATCGCAAGGTGCATGTTTAAACTGCCTTAGTAAAGGACATGCTTTCGCAAACTGCCGCAGTTCATCATCATGCCGCATATGCCAACGCCGGCACCACACGCTTCTTCATGCTGGCCTCAATACAAATGAGGCAGCCCCCGCTATTCAAAACGCCGTCCAAGGCACCAATGTAACTTCGCACTACGCCGATGCTGAACGAGTGGTATTACTGGCCACTGCTGAAATTCTACTGCAAGACAACTCTGGCCGCTGGCAGCCAGCCAGGGCACTCTTCGACAACGGCTCACATGCGTCGTTTATCACGGAGCCCTGCGTTCAACGCCTACGTTTGCCAAGAAGTACATCATCAGCTTGTGTCACGGGCATTGGATCAGCACAAGGAGGTCGCACAAAGGGTGAGGTCAAGTTAGCCATAGCTCCAAGAACACTAAACTCTACATTTCACGTGAGTACATTCATATTATCTAAAATTACTAACGACCTACCAACAAATACACTGTCCGAATCATGGTGGCCACATGTCAGTGGCTTACCCCTTGCTGACCCCAACTATTTCAAACCTGGTCCGATAGATGTCTTGATTGGCATGGACGAAATGGACAAGTTTTTACTCGACGGCCTAAAAAAGGGTCAAAATGGTACTCCGATGGCACAGAATACCGCGTTCGGTTGGGTGCTGTTTGGCAACGCCACTCCCTCACAAGTAAAACCTGGTATAATCTCAACGCATTATTGTAACACGCAACTAGCTGACCTTCTCACAAAGTTTTGGGAGCTGGAAGAGCTACCACCAAGAAAGTTCTATACGCCTGAAGAGTTACATTGTGAGAAGCTATTCGACGATACAACTCGGCGCGCATCAGACGGCCGATTTATTGTACGTCTACCGCTCAAACCGGAGGTTGTGATTGGTGAGTCGCGTAACGCAGCCGTTCGGGCATTGCTGCGCATGGAAAAGAGGTTCGCCGTTAACAAAGGTCTTTACGAAGAATATAGCAAATTTATGAAAGAGCTTCTTGACTTAGGTCATATGGAGCTGGCCAACCCAACAACGCAAACCGCATACTATATGCCACATCACGCAGTGGTAAAGGAAACAAGTTCCACGACCAAGCTTAGGGTCGTGTTTAACGCGTCAATGAAGACGTCGTCAGGGCACTCGTTGAACGACGCGCTAATGGTTGGTCCACAGCTCCAACAAGATCTTTTCTCGATTTTGGTTCGCTTTCGCACCCATCGCTATGGTATAATTGCTGACATCGAGAAAATGTATCGACAGGTCTACGTCGATAAACGGGACGTCGACTATCAACGCATTGTATGGCGCGAACATCCATCGCAGCCTTTACGCGACTATCGTCTATTACGGGTCACCTATGGGGTAGCCTCCGCTTCTCATCTCGCTGTCAAATCGTTACATCGCGCGGCACAACAAGCTGGCGCGTCGTATCAAAATGTCGCAAAGATCATTACCGCAGACTTTTACATGGATGACTTGCTCTCCGGGGCCGACTCTCTTCAAGAGCTGACAGCGCTTCAACGTAACATCTCAAACGTTTTATCTCAGTGTGGATTCGAGCTCCGGAAGTGGGCAACAAATTGCGAGCCATTGAGACGACAGATACCTCATGCGTCTACACAGGTGTCTCATCTCTTAGCTGATGGGAATGATATCCGAACTCTGGGATGCATTTGGCATACAGAAACTGACTCGCTTTCGATTGCTTTCAACATAGAGCCACTTCAGTGCGAATTAACGAAACGCATTTTCTTATCCGATATCAGCAAGATTTTCGACCCTCTCGGCCTCATTTCTCCATGCACCATTCGCTCAAAAATCTGGTTGCAGAGAATTTGGCGTTCCAATGTCGATTGGGATGAGTTAGTTCCACCTGAGATATCTACAGATTGGTTAGCACACAGAAAGGAGCTGGCCACGCTTTCATCGCTCAAATTAAACCGCTGGCTTGGTATTAGCCCAATCACTGACGCAGAGTTCCATGTTTTCACTGACGCATCAGAAGCTGCCTATGCAGCTGCTATTTACTGCCGCACTCAATCATCGGACG
Source organism: Merzomyia westermanni (assembly GCA_949987695.1). Taxonomy (NCBI): domain Eukaryota; kingdom Metazoa; phylum Arthropoda; class Insecta; order Diptera; family Tephritidae; genus Merzomyia; species Merzomyia westermanni. Next base: position 105,387,501 of record OX465290.1, on the reverse strand, counting down.
ACGAGGTAAACGTCGTGCTCATCGCTGCAAAAACTAAAGTAACACCGCTAAAAACTACTTCGCTACCCCGCCTGGAACTCTGCGCAGCTCACTTGGGGGCTAAGCTGGTCCGCCTAATTCAGCAAAGCTTTGGTCACAAACTCGAAAAGCTGTATGCGTGGTCAGACTCAACGATAACGTTGGCGTGGCTGCAATCAAACCCAAATCGTTGGGCAACATTCGTCGCAAATCGTGTAGCCGATATACAAGAAGTTTTGCCGTCATCGAATTGGAGACACGTCGCCTCCGAGCACAACCCTGCAGATTGTGCTTCTCGAGGTCTCACACCTGCACAGCTCCTCGATCACCGCTTATGGTGGCAGGGCCCCCACTGGTTATCCGAAACCAATCGCTTTTGGTCGCAACATTTAACGCAACATACTACGAAGTTGGAGCTGAAATCAGTCAAACCTAGCGCTCATGTAACGCAAACGCACGAAGATTGGAATTTACTAACGAAATTTCACTCATACAAAAAGCTCAAACGAGTGACAGCATACATACTTCGTTTCGTAAGCAACGCTCGCACCTCTGTTCAGAAGCCGAATGCACAAGCACCAATATCGGGACCATTAACTTGTTCCGAAATCCGCAAAGCTGAACTATTCTTGGTAAGGTATTCTCAAGCTAACGTGTTCGCACAAGAAATTTCTAATTGCAGATCAGGGAAGCCAATACCAATACGCAGTAGTCTCGTTCGTCACCAACCATTTTTAGACGACGCAGGCATTTTACGGGTAGGAGGTCGAATTAAAAACGCATCGTGCTCAAACGACATCAAACATCCGATGATCCTACCTAAAAATTCACCACTAGCTAAAGCTATCGCCGCTGAAACTCACATCGCCATGTTGCACGCTGGTCCGCAAATGATGCAAACCGCAATACAACGTAAATTTTGGATCCCTGGTATTCGAAATTTAGTTCGGAGCATATACAGACACTGCGTACAATGCAAACGTTTGAACCGCAAACCGCTACAACAACAAATGTCCGATCTACCACCTAGTCGCGTTACGAGTACGCGATGTTTTCTTCAAAGTGCGGTCGATTTTGCTGGCCCATACAACATAAAATTCACACATGGTAGAGGCGCGAAATCAACGAAATCATACATATGTTCATTTATATGTATGAGTACAGGCGCTATGCACTTAGAATTGGCCGGAGATCTCACATCAGCAAGCTTTATCGCTGCATTCAAACGTTTCACCAATCGTAGAGGGTATTGCCAGCATATGTTTTCGGACAATGGCACGAATTTTGTCGGTGCCGAAAAGGAACTCCGTGCCGCGTTCGAACGGTGCATCAGCGACGACAAGTTGGCATCCTACTTCGCCGATACGCAAATCACTTGGCATTTTAACCCTCCAAGCGCTCCACACATGGGTGGCTATTGGGAGGCCGGAATTAAGCGCATCAAATATCATTTAAAGCGGGCATTAGACTCGTCAATACTATCTTACGAGGAATTTTCAACAGTCCTAACAGAGGTGGAAGCCTGCGTCAATTCTCGACCCCTCTGCTGGATACCTTCTGACATTCAAGATTTCGAAGTGCTAACACCGGGGCACTTTATGGTCGGCGAACCTATAAAGGGGTTACCGGAACCTGACTTAGAACCTTTCAAAGGCAACTTTCATCAGCGGTGGCAAGCAATCACAGCAATAAGGCAACATTTTTGGAAGCGATGGCGAGACGAATATCTCGCGAATCTTCAGCGGCGATCAAAGTGGTTTCGTCCAACGCAAAACCTACAACGAGATGACGTCGTACTTATCCACGACAACAATGCTCCTCCTACCAAATGGAAACTTGGTCGAGTTCTCGACAGCTATCCCGGCTCAGATGATCGCGTACGAATCGTCAATCTACGAACATCCGAAGGAGAACTGCTGAGGCCTATTGCGAAACTATCGCTGTTACCAACAAAAACAGATATATTTTCAATTTAAATTTTGTCAATGTTAAATCAAACGTAATGTATTTTTTCTAATTTTGAACTGTCGTTCAAGGCGGCCGGCATGTTTACGCCTAATTGGCATCTCTATATTTGATCTATCATCGATCAATCATATCAAATGTCAATTAGTGGCATTGGCAGCACTAACTGTCAGCCGTCAATGTTCATTTCCTTTTTTCTTTTCTTACAATTAAACAAACTAAAACAAGTGCAAGTGTTTTTTCTAAATCGGATCTAATCCTCGCGTAAGTAAAACTTACAACCCGCAACCCGCTATTTAACGCCCACACAAACGTTCAAACCGCTAAGAGACCTTTACCACATTCAGAGGAAGCACCTGTTCCAACATTTTATTCTACCCGTGAATCATCGAATAGTGAAGTGTCTAGCGATAGTGATATCGAAGAAATAGCGTCTACTGAGCCAACAACTTTTACCCAAGTAGAATTAAACGATCTAATAAGGGAATTATCTAAGGAATCTGCAGAAGTGTTGGCGTCTAGATTAAAAGAAAAAAACTTGTTGGCTACAGGTACGAAAGTGACTCTCTATCGTACAAGAGAGCAAGACTTGCTGCCATTTTTTAATTCGGAAAATGATATAGTTTTTTGTTCACATTTCAAGGCCTCCTTCTCAAAATGGGTTTTTCAGAATACCACCCAAATGAATGGCGTCTCTTCATAGACAGCTCTAAACGAAGCATTACGTGTGGTCTTTTACACAATGGCAACCAATATGGTTCAATTCCTATTGCTGATTCAACTAAATTAAAGGAAAAATATCAAAATATTGCACTTGTTTTAGACAAAATCAAGTATAACGAACATAATTGGAGTATTTGTGTAGATCTAAGATGGTTAACTTTTTGTTAGGACAACAAAGTGGATACACCAAATACCCATGTTTTTATTGCCTGTGGGATAGTCGTGCCAAGCACCAACACTGGACAGAAAGGGACTGGCCTGTACGTGAGATTTTCGAAATGGGAAAGCAGAATGTGATAAACCCACCTTAAGTTACAAGAGATTCAATTATTTTGCCACCCTTGCACATTAAACTGGGTCTAATGAAACAATTTGTGAAGGCGTTAGATAAAAATGGACAATGTTTTCTTTACATAACTGGAAAATTTCCTAGGCTAAGCATAGAAAAAATAAAAGCGGGTATTTTTGATGGCCCACAGATAAGAATGTTGATAAAAGATACTGATTTTTCAAATTCAATGACCAGTTTGGAACTGCTTGCGTGGAATTCGTTTGTTGGAGTTACTAAGAACGTTCTGGGAAATCACAAGTCAAGTAACTACTCTGAGTTTGTTAACAACATGCTAGAGAATTACAAAAACTTTGGATGTAACATGTCCATCAAAGTCCAATATCTCCACAGCCACCTTGACCAGTTTCCGGAGAATCTTGGTTCCTATAGCGAAGAACAAGGCGAACGGTTTCATCAGGACCTAAAAACTATGGAAGAGAGGTACCAAGGCCGATGGGATCAGCATATGATGGCTGACTACTGCTGGGGAATGCAACGTGATTGTCTTGCCCTACCTCATTCACGACAATCACGTAAACGAAAATTTTTATGTAAATAAAAAGTTAATAATAAAGTAAATAACAAAAAACTTTTTTTTTCACAGTAAAAATTTACTAAAATAGAATATATTAGGAAGATCTACGCGGATATAAAAAAGTTGTATGTCTTTGAAAACAGAATTAATAGGAGATTGTTTTAAAATAATTTACATATGCACTGGTTGACAAACTATTCGAGAAAACCGTGATTAAAAATGAAAAAATTTAACAAAAAATTGAATTTTTCACATTATTTTTGAAATTTCTCTGACGTTTATGAAGACATATTAACAACTTGTATACTGATAGAAGCGGCGAAATGTACTCTTTTCAACGACATAAAAACTGTGTTGATAGAATAAACAGAAACAAAGTTATGGGGCCATACATGCCTTAACCTCTTAAAAAGGGGTTCTTGACCCTATCTAGAAAACTGTACGTAGCATTAAAAAAAGTAAGTATACAGTTTTTATCAGGATACCGAATATACTTGAAATCAGTTTTACTTTTAGCTGCACCAAAACCACTGCTGACCAGTGTAATTAATACATACATATGTAGGTATGCTACTTTCTTTTTTGAATTACCTAACTTATTTTAAATATTAATAGTAGGTACACGAAGTACGTTAGCTTTATTTTTCTGAACACCCACGTATGAATTAAAAAAAATTTTTTTTTTTAATTATTGACAAAAAAAAAGTTAAAAAAATCAAAAAAAAATCTATTAATATTTAGGTATTTTTATCTGTTAAGTTATGCCTACAACAGATACTTTTCGTATTACAGAACTTACTTAAATTCATAGTGCTGGAAGCACTCGCTTTATTTCGTTGAAAACCCATATTTTAATTTAAAAAAAAGCTATTTTTTATTGATAAACAACTTAAGAAAACCTAAGCACAAAGCATACACACATGTTTTTTTTTGTTAATATGTAAGGTAAGCCACCTTCATAATTTAACTATTAATACAATACAACAGATACATAGGTACATTTTGAATTCCCAAAATGTGCTTGAATCACGTTAGCTTGATTTCTTTAAAAACCCACATATGAATTTTAAAAAAAAAAAAGTTTTATTTTCCAAAAAATCACCCTCCAAAAAAGTTGAAAAAAAGATCAAGTAGACACAAAAGATAAGATTTTTATGTTTTCCTGTCAATTTAAGTTACGTCGACCACGTCAAGATTTATCTGTTAACTTATACAACATATAAATTTTTCCCAGTGCAATACCACCAACACATAAGCATTTTTGAGCGTAACACACTAATATTCCCACATATTGCGTCCTCTCACCGTGCCGGCCTCTGGTATAGACTATATATAATTTTGGAGAAGTGGACAGTTCCACACCCCCGTTTTGTATAAAGTTACAATTCGTCATAACTCTGAATGTATTTGGTCTAAATTATGATATTTGGATATATTTGTCCTTTATTCAATATTTACACAATTTTAGAAAAGTGGTCGGTGGATATTTATGATACTTTAACAGTGGGCTCAGGGGTCTCAGTATGTGACCCTATATAAAGTTGGAATTCAGCATAACTACGAATTTATGTCATTCCAGATAATGATATTTTATACAAACGTGTCCTATATATCGAAAAAAAAAAATTTAATTTTAAGAAGTGAGAGGTACTAAATGTTCATTTATATGTGGGCGGTGCACGCCCATTGCCCAAAATTTAAAAGAAATTATTAATACGGTCATTGTAACTACCAAATTCTAGCACTCTATCTGCTCCAGTAAAGGAGATACGGGAAGCTCTGCTTTCCTACCTCCCTCTTAGAAAACTTTAGTACAAAAGTGGGCGTGGTCGTCCACCGATTTTGTTATTTTTCGTGGGCATACTCTACATGTAGATAGTAGACCTCGTATCAAGTTTCATAATTCTATTATTTTGTTCATTCATATGTGGACATTGTCACATCCATTTTCCAAAATTTAAAACAATCATTTATAAGATCATTAGTTATTGTAACTATGAAATTCCAGCATTCCATCTGCATCAGTGAAGGAGATATGGCATGTTCCCATTTCCCACCTCTCTTTTAGAAAACTTTAGTACAAAAGTGGGCATGGTCGTCCACCGATTTTTCTTATTTTCTATGGGTGTATGTACCTGGCACTCAACAAATCCTACCAAATTTCGTTTTCTAGCATGAACGTTTCTGTAGTTATTAACAATCGAAGTTTGTAAATTTTCTAAAAATGTGGTATAATTGTCAATAGGACGACCCACAATAAATCACCAAATTTCATTATTGTAGCTATTTTTATTATTGAATTATCTAATTTTAAGCGTTTTTCGAAGTTTTCGATATCCAAAAGAGGGGCGTGGGGCCCATTTAAAATATTCATTTGTTTGAGTGCCATGACTATAAACGACATCAAGGCCAATAATAACAATTTTTATTTTTATTTATGAAAATTATTGTGTTTTATTTTTTTAATAATTAATAATTAGAATTAGAATAGAATAGGAACATTTTTTAGGGACAACCGCCATAGCTTTTCTTAAAGATCCATTTCGGAAGCTGCTACACTTTTGACACACTGTGCTAACCGTTAAGCTAGCAGAACGCTGGTTTTTGTGTGAGCTAAAATCCTAGTTATATTCACATTTACCATAAACAAAAACAATAATAATTTTCATAAATTAGAAGAAAAATTATTATTATTGGCCTTGAGCTCGTTTATAGTCATGGTACTTTAAAAATGTACAGGCCGTAAAAACAACAATTAAATTCAATTGAATTGTTAGTATACAAAATACTGATTTGTTTATTTCTTACAGCTTATACCAGTGGTGTTGCTAGGGGGGATTGGGGGGTATAGATCCCCCTTCGTCAATGAAACACAATTTTTTTACATTTGATTTAATAACACAATAAAATGTAATGCTTCTGATTGATAATTTTTTTATTTTAGACTCATGACAAAGCACATTTTTAGGAATATATCAAATTATCGGTTAGTGGATTATGCTTTTGAATATTAAGTCTATATACATGCACTAGTTTTCAGACCTTCTACGAAATTCACTAGGCATTCAAGATGATAAAACCGGTCTCGAGGCATGCGTACATTCTTTTCGTAATAAAATAATAGATAGAAAAAATACCGTAATTTGCGAGGTCTAAAATTGCTAAGCTAAAACTCGACTCCCTTATATGTCACTTCTAAAAAATCAGACTCATTAATTTAATCAGAACACACAATGGCGGAAAAATAAATAGCGACGAGAATTTTTGACACGTTTTTTATAAAAGTTTAGCCCGTTATCTAATAAAAAGCATGCAAGAACAAATTTCAAGCTTTTTACCAAACCTAAAAAAATTTATCCAAGTTTCATCAAAATTCCACACTTTTTAATCCGAATTTTTATAAAAAATGCAGTTTTATAACCTATTAAATTTTAGTATCTATAATATAAATGCGCAAGTTGGGGGGAAATTGTCCCACTTTCTGACCAACTATACATTTAAGGTATTAACAATTATAAATGTATCGATAGGTATGGCCGAACTGCAGTACCATTAATCAAAAAAACTTAAAAAAAAAGCAGTGAGTACCAAGTACTCGCGGAGTTTGGTTTGTAAACATGTGTATCGTGTACATAAAGTGAATTAAGTTCGGCCTCGCAAAGTGGTGGAATTTCAACCACAAAACTTTGTTCTGTTTTAGTGTTTAGCTGCTCATTTCTTGGTCTTCTTTCTAGTTTCTTATATGCTGTACCTTTACATTGTAATATTTTTATTTTATTTCCTTTTCTCTTCTATCTTTCTATTTCCTTTCTGTTTTTATTTTATTTCTTTTCTTTCCTTATCATTCCTTTCTTTTCCCTTTCCCTTCCCTTTTTCATTTCTTTTCCTTTTATTCGATTTCCTTTCCTTTGTTGTTGTTGTTGTTGTGGTAACGACAAAAACACTCCCGGAAGGTTTTGGGGAGTGTTGTCGAATTAACAGTCCTTGGCCGGATTTGAACCCGGTACGCTCCGGTACTCCCTTGCGGTACTGCCCGATTGTCGTGGTAGCGACTTGGTATGACCAGTGAAACCTTCTAGGTCATGTCACCCCTCCTTCCTTAAGGAATTATAAGATGGGTAATGAGAGGTGAGATCAACCATCGAGTTGCACGTCATTACCTTTGTGCATATTAGTCGCCTCTAAACCCCTTATCCGCAGGGGCCTTCCTTTTGTTTCCTTTTTCTTCCTTTGCCTTCAACCATCGAGTTGCACGTCATTACCTTTGTGCATATTAGTCGCCTCTAAACCCCTTATCCGCAGGGGCCTTCCTTTTGTTTCCTTTTTCTTCCTTTGCCTTCATTCCCTTTCCTTCCCCTTATCATAATTCCTTGTAATCAATTTAATTTTGTTTTATTTTAATTTTGTATTATTTTAATTTTCTTGTATTTATTTTATTTTATTTTCTTTTTTTTTTATTTGAGTTATGTTAATTAATTTTTTTGGATTTCATTCCATAAGTAACAAAACAAATTAAAAAAACAAAACAAATTAGCTACCCTCTTGCGGATTCTGAGCTAACATAAATTTAACATGAATACCTAGTTATTTATTTTGTTTTTGTAAACACTGTGTATATTGATGATAAACGCAGTTGCCTTCGTCTTTTGGCGATTGATAGCATTCATCGGGTTTAGGCACTATTACCGAATAATAACAATCAGCAAAGCACTTGTGTACACACGTCAGATACATATCAGCAAAGCAGTCAAACAAGTTTCTATACACGCATACTAAGCCAAATTTCACTTACAACTCAGATATGCACAAAAACAACATCAACAACAAGGCACAGACAGAGACCCAGGCAGATCGCGTAATTTAGCTGGCCTCCCGAGCCCAAAGGTGCTTAGACTTACGCTTGCACGCAGCGACGGGTAACTTTTCTGGAAAGAACTTACCGAGGCCAAAGATGTTTACACATCAAACATTAATAAAAAATTTAGAAAAATTGTTTAACAAGTATGGAAGTCTAAGTTTGGGTGAAACCGAACATTATATACCTAGTAGTGATCTATTACGGACCCCAATTTACACAGATCTATTTTAATACTCTCAGTTCGTATTTGCGTTTAAATAGACAGACAGACAGACAGATAGACGTATCGAGAGACGGACATGGCTACACAGAGTCAGCTCATCCTCCTGATCATTTAAGTATACGTACAAACATTTCATATACATGAAAGGTAGGAATATCAAAAAAGATATACAACTTCCCTTTTGCAGTGGAGTATTAACTACTTGCCGGATATTTTACTTTTCCTCCTGAACGTTTTGATATACATTAAGAAATATATATCTCGATTCGTTTATGCCGAATAAAGTAATATACCTTGTGTGCGTAACAAAAATAAATATAAAAAAGGGTGTCTTTTATAGGCGCCAAAGTACTCAACCGATCTTTATGAAATTTACAAAATATATACTTGGGTTCACTGGGTACAGCATAGACAATATATAGTTTTGTAAAAGTGGGCGGAGCCAAGCCCCCCGGCTATATAAAGTTTCAATTCGTCATAACTCCGAACTTTTTTGGTCTAAATCAATGATATTATGATATATGTGTCACTTAGTCAATATCTACATAATTTTGGAAAAGTAGGCGGTGCCACGCCCACAAATTTTGTGTTTTGTTTTGCTCTTGAACGATAGGCTCAAGAGTTCGCTGGGCACGACACAGTCTGTATGTAGCTTTTGGAAAAGCCCCCAAGTTATGTAAAGCTGGAGTTCGGTATATCTAGGAGCTTATTTGGTTCAATTGAATGCCATTTTATATATAGATGTGGTCTATGTATCAAACCGTCAAAACAACGTCTATCGGGTTTGCTAGTATATTATAAAACGGCGGAAGCAAACAGCGAACTTCAGCATTCTTTTGTAAAACTGAGAGACTAGTTTGCGTTCAAATAGACATACGGACAGACAGACAGATGGACGGAGAGACGGACATGGCTAAATCGACTCCGCTCATCGTGCTGATCATTGTAGTGAACTTTTCTCTTCTTGTTCTCCTACGTACATACATTTAATGTTTATGAAAGGTATGAAAATCAAAAAAGATATATAACTTCGCTATTGCAGTGGGCTATTAATTACGTGCCCGAATATTTCGGTTGTGTGTTTCCCCCTTTGGCTAATTTTTGGCAGGAGTATAATACATACTACTGAGAAGCAGCTGACCAATTTTCATTGAAATATCAATATTGAATTATAAGCGATTGCCTTTGAAAATAGCAGAAATTTTATGCTCAAAAGTGGGCGGCGCCACGCCTACTTCCTCAAAATTGACAACATTTTTTTGCGGCCGAGTTTTCCTTAAAAAGCTTATTATCTGTGCAACATCTGATTGATATAACATGCTTAGTTGTAGAAATATCGCTCTTTAAATTTCACAACAAAATTTTTCAGAACTATGTTTAAAAACTGGGCGTGGACCTTAAGAGATTTCGCCCATTTCTACACCAAACAGTTACCTTTATATATAGAATATTATCACTAAATTTCGTTTCGACAACTCAATTTTTGGCGGAGTTATGGCATAAAAAGTTTTGTGAAATAGTCCACTGTAAAACAGGCGGGGCCACGCCCATTTTCGAATATTTTATGTTTTTTGATTGCTTTGCTTACGGAAACTTTAAAAGTGAAATATAAATGATGTAAAGCTATTTTACTCAAAGTTATTGCCTATTTAATATATCTACGATCCTCTTCAAAATCTTTCATAAAAGTGGGCGTAAACCTCAACCGATCCCACCCATTTTTTCCTGGAACATTCCTTGTATACCTGGAAACCTGCATGCTGAATTTCGTTTCGATATCTTGAACGGTTTTTGATTTATGATTAATATTATTTCTAAATTTGACTTAATCAAAAGTGCGCGGTGCCACTCCCATTTTGAAAAATTTCTTGAAAATTTTATTTTATGCCTCAATCTCAATGTATTCACCAAATTTTATCCTTATAGGTGTATTATGTACTAAGTAATCACTTTTTTTGTGTTTTCGAAAATATTCTATACATAAAAAGTGGCCGTGGCTATCATCCGATTTCGCCCATTTTAAATAGCGTTCGGAGATGAGTGCCAAGGAACCCGCATACAAAATTGCATCAAGATATCTTAAAACTTACTCAAGTTATCGTGTTCACAGACGGACAGACGGACATGGCTTAATCAATTTCTCTTTTCGTCCTGAACATTTTGATATTTATAAGTCAATATCTATCTCGATCCGTTTATGCCGTTACGCACTGCCGTTAGGCGACTAAAGTTAATATACCTTGTGTGAGTAGCAGTACTAGGTATAAAAATGACACCAACACAAATTCCAAACATGTATTCACACTATAGAGCGGTAGCGTCATGCATGTTTTTGTAATACTCGTGTGATCGGCTCTCACTGTGAGTGCGAAGAGTTGGAAGTGGACCAATGAAAAACAAGTATTCGCACTATAGCTCCTGTTGTGTGAGTAAACGTGTCATGCATTTTTGCTTTAATTGTTTTTATTGTGGGGAAAATTTCTAGTTCTGAACTGGTGCGCTTCTAGTGCGTTCCGAACCCCTACTAATTCGCCTTCTTCTCTTTTACATATAATCAACTGGCGAATTTGACATGGCGATGTCCTAGGCGGTGGAAATTGTCCCGCGCTGCATTAATTTTTCGACAGTTCCGAACTAGTTAAAAATTCGACAGTTTGGATGAAGCTAGTTTGTTGCTACTATTGCTCTAGTTCTGAACCATTTCCAAATGAATGTTGACGGGTGACCCCATTTTGAAAAATTTTTTTAACCCACTTCTGATATAAAATTTCCCAGGACTCGAACCTTGGGCCTTCGGTGTGGTAATCCAGCCACACCATACCGGTTAGTTCATACACTACTAATAATTTGAGCCGAAATTTTAAAACATTCATTCACAATGTGTATAAATGTATACTTTTCTCAGACTACTGATGAGTGCGACGTAGCTCAGTGGGTAGAGTACTCGACTATTATGCGGGACGCGAAAGGTCGAATCCTACCAACTGATACATTTTTTTTGTTTATTTATGGTTTTGTATTTAAACATTTCTTTAAAGATTATGTAAGAACAAAACATTTTTCCAAATGCGAATCCAAATGCGTTGCCATGATTACACAACTGCCGGTTTCGAACTAGTGAGAATCTAGTTTCTATGACGCTAGTTCTTATTAGCCACTTTATCTCTAGTTCTGAACCAGAAATTGTTCTCACTAGTTACTGACTTCCCACAGGGCAGTGTCAGCGGCTCAACACCGAAGTTTGTTTTGTATTTGTGGTTGGGTTTGTGTGAATTGAAATAAAGTAAAATAAAATAAATAAAACAACATAAAAAAGAATAAAAGAAAGTTTATTTAAAGAAAGTTAAGAGAAGGACAGGAAAGGTAAGGAAAGAAAAAGAAAGAAAGGAAAGAAAAGGAAGGGAATGGAAAGGAAAGTAAAGAAAAGGAAGTGAATGGAAAGGAAAGGTAAGAAAAGGAAAGGAAAATACAGGAAAGGAAGGCAAGGAAAAGGAAAGGAAAGAAAATGAAATAAAGGGGATTGGAAAGGAATGGAAATGAAAAGAAAGGAAAGCAAAAGAAAGGAAAGGAAAGGTGAGAAAATGAAGGGAAAAAAAGGAAAGAAAAGGAAAGGCAAGGTAAGAGAAGTAAAAGGAGGGGAAAGGAAAGGAAAGGAAAGAAGAGGAAATTATTAGAAAGGAGTGGAAGAGAAAGAAAGGAAAGGAAGGGAATGGAAAGGAAAGCGAAAGAAAGAAAAGAAAAGAAAGGAAAGGAATGGAAAAAATGAAAGGAGAGGAAAGGAAAAGAAAGGAAAGGAGAGGAAGGGAAGGAAACGAAGTGGAAAGGTAAGGAAAGGAAAAGAAAGGAAAGGAAGGGAATGAAAAGGAAAGGAAAGGAAAGGATAGGAAAGGAAATGAAAGGCAAGAAAAGGAAAGAATAAAATAAATGTAAAATACAAACTGTAGAGAGTAAAAAAAGAAATCAAAGAAAATGAAGATATGTAAAAGGAAAGGAGCGGTAGAGAAAAAGAAAGCATTCCCACAACAGCCGGTTCTATCGTACCAGAATGGCCCTGGTTTTTCCCGGCCAAGGGCTGTTATTTCAGTGTAACCCTGTCCAATCTGTCCGGTCCCACTCTTAAATTGTCATCCTCGGAGCAAACTCTTGCAGCTGGGTTGCTCCATTGTCTCTTGTTACGGGCTGGGGTCGAACCCAACCCTGGACCAAGAGACTGGGTCTGCTGCGTTTGCTGGAAGAAAATGTATATTAAACGGTCGTATTCGGTACAATGCGCCATGTGTAAGAGATTGCTACATAAATCTGGATCTGGCACTCCCCTACCTGGCACTCCCCTACCGCCCCTACCAACTTCAAGTAGCCACAATGGTGGCTCAGTCTACACGACTGGCAGCACTGCTGCCATTCCCGCCTCACCCACTCCTGACTGTCGCTCACGCTCACCAGCGTCTCCATCCCGCACGGCCGCTCAACACTCCTATCCCCTTCGGAATAGGCCAGATATGACCATCTCCGAGCGTCAGTCCTCTCTTTATCTGTCACCAATGCCCCCCCCCCCTGCTTCCAGCCTGCACGTGGGCCAGGACCACCACGTCCTCGTACCTTTCACTACGTGCTCCGTTTGTCGGCAAAGATTATATACGCCTGCGACATCGGTCAAGTGCAACAATTGCCTTGGCCTGTGTCACACCCTTATGTGCTCTGGGCTCGCAAACGGTAAACTCTGCATGGATACGTTCATAGCCCCCTGTTGTAGTACACAGCCGCCTTCCACGCCAGACTACAACGGCTTTAGCTGGAAAGATCGCTGAGATAACTGACTTTATGAAGTCGCACAACATCAAGAGACAAAATTGAACACAAGATCGGACTTACGGCGGTCATGGGGGTGGCCTTGCGTTCATTACACATCACTCTGTACAATATAATCTATTTTCCCCTGACATCGACCCCAGGGAGTCTACCTTAGAATGCCAAGGTATAGTAGTCCGGTCAGGCGACGTCGACCTGCAAATTATAAACATCTACATTCCCCTGCTACGTGTTGTCCTAGAGATTATCATCCCGACATTAGTGCGTTACTAAGGGGCGATAACCGTCGAATCCTAGGCGACTTCAACGAACATCACGATCTCTGGCACTCCAACTTGGCAGCAGACAGCAGAGGACACGCAATTGCAGACCAAATAGACAACTCAGCATTCTGTACAGTCAATGGAGATGCCCCCACCATGGTGGCAGGTAACTGCCACAGTTCGCCAGACATCTCCATAACGAGCGCGGGCCTAATTAACTTTGTCATCTGGCGACCGATGCTTGTATTAGCTTCAGACCAGCTACCCATCCTACTCTCCGTTGAACGACCGACTGACTTCATAACGACTGATAAACTAACATACATTAACTTCACCAAAGCGTACTGGGACCGCTTTACGGACTATACAGAGCGCTCCTTCGCTGCCTTACCCACTCCGACAGACGTACGCAAAGGTGAAGGATAGTTTCGCAAGGTCATCGATTCAGCCTCAGGCCGGTTTATTTCTGCTGGTAGAATACCAGAAATTCACCAGAATTTTCGTGACCAAGTGAGACTCATCAATCCCGCCGATCCCAGAATCAAAGATCTCAATGCGGAACTTCGTAGGATAGTCAACGAACACAAACTGACCAAGTGGAAACAACACCTGGAGGCATGCAACATATCCGGCGGAGTCGGCAAATTATGGTCGACTGTCAAGGTCCCATCAAATCAAATCAAATCGGACGCCAGGAAATGCGCGAGCTTATTTTTCCGGCTGTTTATAATGCATCCACCTGCGGATAGGACTAAGAGAAGAGTAATCCGACGTGCGCACAAATACAAACACTCCACTGCACCTATTGCCGTCTCAGTCGCAGAGGTCAAGGAAGCCATAATGAAAGCCAAACCCTCAAAATCCATCGGACCCGACGGAATCGCCATGAAGATGATCAAACACCTAGGCCACGAGGGACAGAACTATTTAGCGGCTCTTTTCAAACTCTCTCTAACTACTTTCGCCATACCTGAGATATGGAAACAGGCGCTTGTAGTTCCCCTACTAAAACCAGCGAACCAAGGAGATTCTTATCATCCGATATCCCTCCTATCGCCGGTTTCGAAATAACTAGAGACCATTCTGCTCCCTTACTTTATTGCAAATCTGAAATTGGCCGATCCCCAATATGGTTTCCGCTAATCTCACAGCACTACATCCGCTGTGAATGCCATTACAACGCAGATAAATTATGGTTTGAATCAACACCCAACAAATCATAGGACGGTTCTTGTGTCACTTGATACGGTCAACCACGCCACACTCCTTCGAGACCTGGAAGAGACACCGCTCCCTGCAGGCCTTAAAAAGTGGACCGCTAATTACCTCAATGGTCGACAGGCATCAGTCAAATTCAGGAACAAGAAATCTAGGCCACGAATAATAAAACAAGGGGTGCCGCAAGGTGGTGTTCTCTCTCCCCTTTTCTTTAATTTCTATATTTCGAGAATTCCCCCCCCCCCCCCCCCCAGAGAGAGTCTCCATTGTTTCCTACGCTGACGACTGCACGATAATGGCCTCGGGCAAGGGTCCCTCCATTGACGAACTCTGTACTAGAATAAACAGTTACCTCCGTGCCCTTTTCAGCTTCTTCATTGAGCGAAATTTGATCCTATCTCCGAATAAATCGACGGCGACCCTGTTTACGACATGGAATGCGCAGATGGGGCAAGAGTTAAATGTCCACGTAGACAGAGTGCTTCTACCTACTGTCAACCACCCGAAAATCTTGGGTGTGACGTTTGACAACGGCCTCACCTTCGCTGGTCATGCCACCGCAATAGCCCCAAAGGTACAGAGCCGCAATAAGATCCTCAGTCACTGGCCGGCAGTACTTGGGAAAAAGACAAAGAAACATTGCTTGCTACATATAAGGCTATTGGCCGACCAGTTATTGACTACGCTGCGCCCATATGGTCGCCCAACCTTGCTGACACCAGTTAGAGGAAATTGCAAGTCTGCCAAAACACCGCCATCAGAACTGCTACGGGATGTCTGCTTATGTCACCTGAGTCTCACCTCCATCAAGAGGCAAAATTGCTCAATGTTCAAGAGCACGCGGACCTCTTGAGTAGACAGTTCCTTCTGAACTGTCATAAACCCAGTCATCCAAATCGACATCTATTGGATGTAGCCCCGCCCCCAGAGGCATAAAGATACTTCTTCGTAAGCACTACGATGAGATCCGGCACCACATCTCTTCGCCGTTTGATCTGCGGAACCATAGGCGGGCTCTAAATGACCTCGACACTGTAGATAGATCCCTAAGATATCGACCTGTGAATCCCGTTATCAATACTCAGCCACCGGAATTGGCTCCAGAGGAGCGTGTAGTTCCGAGGGAGACTAGAGTCATGCTAGCACAACTTCGCTCTGGATATTGTAATAGGTTAAACTCTTACTTATCCAGACTGAACCCCAACATACCAAATACATGCCCTGCATGTGGTATGACCCCTCATGATACCATACATCTCTTTTCCTGTTCAGTTGAACCCACTCTTCTAACACCCACATCACTCTAGTCCAACCCTGTGGAAACTGCGCGTTTCCTCGGACTTCCGTTAGAAGAGCCTGATGACAATTAAGAGTGATCGAGCCCATTAGGCCGGGTGAAGCACTGTTAACAACAACAGCGGCAAAGAAAGGAAAGGAAAAAGGCCAATGAATGGTAAAGCAAATATTTAATTAAAATAAAGTTTTGTGGTTGAACTCCAACTAATCTCTAGTTTATATTAAAGTGCAAGTGTGCAGTTGTCAAAAAATAGTGCCAATCATGGGCATTTATTGATAAATTTATAGTGTCAATTTTGTTATGCGAAAGACGCCAAATTTATAAAATTTCCACATTTTCTCTATTGCTTAGTATTATAAAATTCATAGGTCAACATTAAAAACTTATTTTTTTTAAATAATAAACGCAGTCTTTCAGCATTTTTGTTAACACAAAACTAAAAATCCCTTACTCAGAAACGGTGGCTTCTGCCTTTGTGTAATGAACTCCAACAAATAAAGATGGTTTTAGCGCTTGTAGTGGATTTAACAAATGACTTAGTGGCGGAGTAACGACGTATTCATTCTGACAAACATTACTTTGAAAACTTGTTCAGAACGACTTGGATATGGAATTAAAAAAGAGCCGATACATACAATTTATGGAGAAGGTTCTTAGGGCTACATAATCTTACGCCAAAAACCTTTCCAAACATTCTTCTTCTTTAAATAGGGCTTAACCGCCTAAGCGATTTTGGCCGTACAAATATATAAAAGAATAGAAAGTCTTGTGTCTATTTCGAAATTTGGAAGTACTTGTCAAAGGGCCCAGGCTGCCGCATTGCTGCAAACAAGATCCTAGAACTTCGCTATCAAATTTCGATAATTTCAAATCTCTGACCAAGTCATTAAGTCCGGCTTGTGAGAATCGATGTGGGACCTCTCCTTCTTGTTCACTGTCTGAATTATCTGCTTCGGAGTCACTTTCACTTGAGGCTTCAAAACTTATAGGTGGCCTAGGTATGGGTAAGGTATGATCATGTAGTTTTGGTTTTTTAGCTGATGCCACATTTGGATAACTTATTTATTTCCTCTTTTTTCTCGTTTTACCTTTAAGGTCTATCACGCAAAAATAGCACTGGTCGTGGTTAAAAGGTTCAGTCCACATCATTGGAACACCAAACTTCATGTTATGACCTTTACCCGATACCCATCTCATTAAAGTTAATCTACAGGGGGCGCAAATAAAATTAGGTGTCCAAGATTTATCGAGATTTTTTACACGGAAACCGAAATAATGAAAGTATGTATCTTTAGTTATTTTCCGAGCTGAGTTTCCGAAAATATAATGCCCGCAAATAAAGCAAAAATCATTCGGATTATTTTTACATTTAAAACCTCTTTTGCAACAAGCCATTTCGTAAACACATCTACCGATATAGTATGTATAAATTTGCACTACAATTTGCAAAACAAAATTTACAACAAACAGTAGTGACAATTAAATACTTGATGTGTTTTTAAATTTATTAGACCCTAAGGTAGAGTGACCAAATGAAATGTCTCGCCAATTTTATCAAAGTAATACTAAAATTTTAGGATAGACGCTTGGAAGTTAACAGGGCTATAGTCTCAACGGCACGCCCGATTGTTTTACTGGTACGAGTGGGGGCTTTTTCCAAAAACTATATACGGCCTGTGAGTTCCCCAGCGAACTCCTGAGCACACTGTTAAGGTTTCATCGAGATCGACAATAAACTTTGTACATGAGTGAAGTACTAACAAAACACAAAAAATGTGGGTGTGGCACCGCCCACTTTTCCAAAATTATGTAAATCTTGACAAAAGGAAACTTAAATCCAAATATCATTAATTTAGACCAAATACGTTCAGAGTTATGACGAATTGAAATTTTATATATCCTGAGGACGTGGGACTCACTTTTCCAAAATTTCAAACTATATATAGCCAGCGAACTTCTGAACCTATCGTGAAAGATTCATAAAGATCGACTATGTACATTAATGAAGCACAACCAAACACAAAAATTGTAGGCGTGACACCGCCCACTTTTACAAAATTTTGTAAATCGTGACTAAAGGTCACATAAATCGAAATCCCATTAATTTAGACCAAATACATTCAGAGTAATGACGAATTGAAATTTTATAAAGGCTGGGGGCGTGGCACCGCCCACTATTCCAAACTGTATCTAGTCCATGATGTAACCTTAACTCTTCTTTATACTCTTAATGTTCCTCTTACACCACTTCTATACCTAAAATCTCAGTTCCTACTCCCCTTCTTCTCCAATTTCCTCTGCGGGTACTGATATGTACATTAGAGCGTATCACCAAAAAAAAGTCCGTCGTACCACCCCTCATATGAAGTGTTTTTGAAAAACATTTCAAAAAATTTTATTTTTTTTTCTGGCAACCCTAATGTCGCCTAATTACATTTTTCTTCACATCTTTGGCATTTGATGTCGGATTTTAAAGTGTGGCACATCAATTTTTTTGTCTTAAAGAGGAGGTTTTTCTCAAGAAAGTGCATTGAGCTCATGAGTTTCGTTGTGGTACTTACCTACCATATCTCAGTTTCTAATACAAGCTGCAGAACTTAACCGCGCTGGAACAATATTTTATAAAGGCGTGCAACTGTTGGCATATGCTGACGATATTGATATAATTGGCCTTAACAACCGCGCCGTAACTTCTGCTTACTCCAAATTAGAAAAAGAAGCGGAGAAAATGGGATTGGTGATGAACAAGGGCAAAATGAAGTACCTTCTGTCATCATACAAAGAGTCAGCGCATTCGCGCCTTGGCAACCAAGCCACTGTTGGCAGCAATAATTTCGAAATAGTAAAGGACTTCGTTTACCTGGGAACCAGCATTAATACCAACAATAATGTTAGCCTAGAAATACGACGAAGAATCACTCTTGCAAACAAATGCTACTTCGGACTGAGTCTCTCTCTCTATGGCGCGATATACACAACAGGTATATCATCATAAACCTCCTAAGAGATTTTTTGCGCCAAGCTTCTCTTCCAATTTGTGGTGTGCCGATTTGAATTTTCCCAACAAATTGGTGGGACCTACAGTTTTTTGCCGACTCCGAACGGCATCTACAAAGGAGACGAATTTTTGCTGAGAAGCCTGTCATGGCAGAAATACACTCGGAGAGTTTGCCAAACCACTGCCGAGGGGCGACCCCGTTTTGAAAAACTTGTTTCAAATCACTTTTGATGTTACCTGTACCAGGGCTCGAACCATGGACCTTCGGTGTGGTAGGCCGGCAACACTACCTTCACACCACGGCGGCCGCCGGACTGAGTAGGCAAATGAAAAGTAAAGTCCTCTCTCGACGAACGAAAATAACACTCTACAAGTCACTCATCGCACCCGTCCTGCTATATGGTGCAGAAGCGTGGACACTAACAACATCTGATGAGGCGGCTCTGGGAGTATTCGAGAGAAAGGTTCTTCGAAAGATTTGTGGACCTCTACGCGTTGGCGACGGCGAGTACCGAAGAAGATTTAATGATGAGCTGTATGAACTTTATTACGCAGACGCCGACATAGTTCAGCGAATTAAAACACAGCGGCTTCGCTGGCTAGGCCACGTAGTGCGAATGAGCGAAGATGCTCCAGCCCAGAAGGTATTCTTATCGGCACCCGCCGGTGGAAGCAGAGGAAGAGGGAGACCACCACTCCGATGGAAGAACCAAGTGGAGACCGATTTGCGATCCCGCGGTGTTTCCAATTGGCGCCAGTTGGCGCAACGAAGAAACGACTGGCGAGCTATGTTGGACGGTCAAAATCGCAGAGGCGGTTAGATGACCATTTAAAGAAGAAAGAAAAAAATCATAAATCTTTTGCGAAAAAAGTATTTCGATTCAATCAGCAGAGCCAGAAATATAACACAATTTATTTTTAGTCTAAAGCCATACAAGAAAAAGTAAATTTCATTTATTTTCCTCGCTCACGAAACAGTTAGTGAATTGTTTGTTTTGTAACAGAAATTTTAGTCCATAAAATTTTCTCGGGATTCAAGCTTGCTGTAATTCTGCCGGCTCTCGAGCTAAGATAAAATGTGGTCCATGCGTTGTTCCTCGGTGACCGCCATTGCAGATTCATGAACTGTATGAACAAATCGCTCGGTATTTTGTGAATGACAAGGATATGCTGTGAAAAAGATCAGTGAAAATGCCGATAAAAGAGAAGCAAAGAAAAATTAATGGTTTTCGTTGTGCATACCTGGTAATTCAATTATTTCATTGGAATATTGTAATGCTTCGAGGTGATCTTTCGCGAAGAACTGCAAGCATGGTGGTTCAGATAAACAATAGTCCAGTTAGTTTATAAAAAAACGGCCTTCATAAAGAAAAATGTATAAAGAAAATAAGGCATCTAATGTATGGCTTTCAACAAAAAACAAAATTTGTTTTATTTCGAGTTCTACTGAATTAATTGAAGTACTTTTTTCGCAAAAGATTTACGATTTTTTACGGTCTTTAATTTGCTGTTATTAGATCGGTACATTAGGGTGGTAGCAACTGAGATATAGTGGGTAGGTACCACAACGGAGCACCTGAGATCAATGAGCTTTTTTTAGGAAAAACCCACTCCTTGAGACAAAAAAATTGGTGTATCACACTTTAAAATCCGACAATAAATGCCGAAGATATGAAGAAAAATGCAATTGGGCGACATCTAGGGTTGCCAGAAAAAAAAAAATAAAAATTTTTTTCTAAATGTTTTTCAAAAACACTTCATATGAGGGGAGGTACGGCCGACTTTTTTTTTTTTGCCTGTAAGGCGAGACACTAATGTACATACTTTCACAGATATCTCGAATTAACTTTTATTTGATCCTGGTACTGATTTGTTCCAAGGTTTTTTGATATATAGAACACATATCTATGTATAAAATATCATTTACTTTAACCTTTAGCCTTTGCCAAAAACTAAATATGGCCTGTGTCGTTTCACAAATGTCGACAATAAATTTTGGCCATTAATGAACCACAAACAAAACACAAAAATTTGGACGCGGCACCTCACTTTTCCAAAGTTATGTAAATCTTGACTAAAGGACACATAAATCCAAATATCATTAGTTTAGACCAAATACGTTCAGAGTTATGACGAATTGAAATTTTATATATCCTGGAGGCGTGGCACTGACTGGGTCGATATATTAACCGATATCGCGAAAACGATTTTTCGATACGTTTTGGGCTCAGGAAAAAATATTTCCACTACGCATACCCAAAAAAATAAATTTCGAGCCTGCGAAATTTCATTTTTTCACTTTTTTCGACTTTAATTTTTAAGGTTTTTTTCATGACCTACTAAATTTTTATTTGATTTTAAAATTTTCATGTATACCCTGTCCGACCCAGAAATGTCCGCTGAAAAAGTTTGCGATAACAGTTTTAACTTTCGTCCATACAAATCGACCCACCCTAATATATAGCCTATGTTGTACCCACCAAACATCTGAACCTATCGTGAAAGTTTCAGAGATCGACTTTAAACTTTGCACATTATTGAAGCACCAACAAAACACAAAAAATGTGGGCGTGGCACCGCGCACTTATCCAAAATTATGTAAATCTTGACTAAAGGGCACATTTATCCAAATATCATTTAGAGTTATAAAGAGTTGAAATCTTATATAATCTGGGGCTTGACACCGCCCACTTCTAAAAAAACTATACATAGCCCGTGTCGTACCCACAGAACTTCTAAGCCTATCGCAAAATCTTAGAATATAGAACGCTTACCTATACATAAAATATCATTAACTTGAACGAAATAAATTAATAGCTATGCCGAATTGCTATTTTATATAACCTGGGGGCTTTTCCAAAAACTATATATGGCCTTTGAGTTCCCCAGCGAACTCCTGAGCACACTGTTAAAGTTTCATCAAGATCCACAATAAACTTTGTATATGAATGAAGTACAAACAAAACAAAAAAATGTGGGTTCTTTACTAAAGGATACATATATCCAAATATTATTAATTTAGATCAAACGCATTTAGAGTTATGACGAATTAAAATTGTATATAATCTCGGGTAGTGACACCGCCCAATTATCCAAACCTATATATAGCCTATGTCGCACCCACGGAACTTCTAAACCTATCGTGCAAGCTTAGAATGTAGAACATTTATCTATACATAAAATATCATTATTTTGAACCAAATAAATTTCTAGCTATGCCGAATTGCTACTTTAAATAGCCTGGGGGCTTTTCCAAAAACTATATATGGCCTTTGATTTCCCCAGCGAAGTCCTGAGCACACTGTCAAAGTTGTTCATGGATGAAGTACAAACAAAACACAAAATTATGTAAATCTTGACTAAATATCATCAATTTAGATCAAATACCTTAAGAGTTGTAAAGGATTGAAATTTTATATAATCTCGGTGCGTGACATCGCCCACTTTTTCAGAACTACATAGGTCGCCAGTCGTTTCTTCTTTGTGCCAATCGGAAGCACCACGGGACCGAAAATCTGCCCCCACTTGGTCCTTCCATCAGAATGGTGGTCTCCCTCGAATACCTTCTGGGCCCGTACCTTTATTCGCACAATATGGCCTAGCCAACGATGCCGCTCAGTTTTAATTCTTTGGATCATGACGGTGTCTGCATAAATTTCTTGCAGCTCGTAATTTAATCGAATTCGGTACTCGCCAAAGCCAACGCGTAAGAGTTCGTAAATCTTTCCAAACACCTTTCTCTCGAATATTCCCAGAGCCGCCTCATCAAATGTTGCCAGTGTCCAAGCTTCTGCACCACAAACCAGGACGGATACGATAAAAGACTTATAGAGTGTTATTTCGTTCTTCGAAAGAGGACTTCTCAACTGCATACTCAGACCGAAGTAGCCTAACCCCTGCGGGTTAGGGGCTTAGAATAGGTAGGCATACCGGTCGTAAGAGGCGACCAATATGCACAAAGGTAATGACGTGCAACTCAATGGTCGATCTAAGGATATGATGTCTCTCACCTCTCATTACCCATCTTATCCTTCCTTACGGAAGGAGGGGTGACATGACCTAGAAGGTTTCACTGGTCATAAATCACTACCACGAAAGTAGGGCAATACCGCAAGGGAGTACCGGAGCGTGCCGGGTTCAAATCCGGCCAAGGACTGTTAATTCGACAACACTCCCCAAAACCTTCGGGGAGTGTTTTTGTCGTTACCACAACAACAACAACAACCGAAGTAGCACTTGTTTGCAAGAGTGATTCTTTGTTGGATGTCTAGGCTGTCATTATAGTTGGTGTTAATGGTTAAAAACTCTGAAGAAGCTAAAAACTTATCAACGTAACTCTACGGGAGAGATAATTAAAATATTGATATGTACATTATCCTATTTTATTTATCCTTTCTCTTTATACAATTAAGGAGCGGTTAAGTGGTTTAACGATGTTGGTGGTACATAAAGATGTTTCCATTAAAACACAAGAAGTAATAGTGATACTATTTTGTTGAATTGTGCATAAATAAATGTCCGCGTAGATATAAAAACATGTAGATATATTCAATGTGTAAAAACTAAAACATAAAACAACGAAGAAATTTACATTATAAACTTTCGCACAAAAACGGGAGTACACACTAATTAATTAAAAAAATACAGTAATTTTTGAATTTGAAAAAATCATGAGACACCGATTAGGAAAGAAATATATTACGATAAGAACGACATATGCATATATGAACGAACGTGCACAGGCGAAGCCGCTAGCCATTGTGTGTCTCAAATTTCAGTTATCGATGCAAATTTTTTCAACCCCCTTTCTAAAATCTTGGCTACGCCGCTGGCTTATACTAAGCCCAGCTCATACCTATTTACAGGTCTTAATCTTATAAATAAAAATGAATGCGTGTCGTTTATTTTATAGGCGTCCAAAGTACTCAACCGCTTTGTCTGCTGTAACGCAGTAATCTTGATATTTTGCCGCTTCATAAAGTTGACTATTTCACTAACCTGGCCGGTTAGCAGGTGACATAAGCCAAGGCAAGAGTTGCATTTGATTGATATCGCCGGTGTACATAATCTCAACCGACCAGGAGCTTTGACTTACATTTGTGCTAGTGCTGGAAAATGGCCTGTCGCTTAGCATTGCTCACATCTAAGAGAAAGGTGCTACAGAGGAAGTACCTGTCAGCTGCTGTGGGAGGTGTTGGCGACGGGGGGAATGTCATCCAGGACTAGATGGAAAAGTTCGTGTATTAACGCTTAATGTCCCCTTGTCACATCGTCGTGCAGCAATCAGAAAAAATCAGCGGATGAAACAAAAGCACAAGTATTGACTACATTAAGGCCAACTAAATCGCCAAAACACATGGCAAATAAAAACATATTTGCACTAATATTCATGCTCCTGTTATGCATAATATCAAAAAAAGGAGTCAAAGCAGTCGGTGGTCAAACAGGAAGTAATGGAATAGTAGCTCAACTTCCAGATAACACAGCAATGCATTGCGATTCACTGGGAAAGATGGACGTCATAGCTTCGAAATAGGACTTAGTAATATATTATGACCTCCACTCATATTTTGAGCAGATGAATATGATGCCAGGCTGTCTACATCGAATAAAAGATCATTGCAACCTGTTAACAGATTTCGAGGAAGCTTGCACGGTTATAGCGCTGTCACCAGGGAGGCGGTATGAAACGATAAAAAGTAGTCATGATTTAATCATTTACAATAAAAGGTAACGACGGACTCCCTTTGAATGGATTGGCTCTATTTAGAGAAGCAGGTAGAATCCAAGTTAAGATCATTGCTTGACAACCAATATAAAATCAAAGAGAGACTAAAGGCTCAAGTTTCCCTTATTAATTCCATGGTAAACGAAGTAAACATGCAATTCACAAAAGGTACCCGTCAAATCAACAAATTTCATTCCGCATTAATTAAAAACATTAACAAAGATA
Organism: Merzomyia westermanni; assembly: GCA_949987695.1. Lineage (NCBI taxonomy): Eukaryota > Metazoa > Arthropoda > Insecta > Diptera > Tephritidae > Merzomyia > Merzomyia westermanni. The sequence goes on along the minus strand of OX465290.1, from coordinate 105,362,310 downwards.
AAATGGCCATCCAGTTCCAAATGCTTGTAACCCAAGTCACCATTTTACCAAAACTTCAAATACCCGGACAGCAAGACAACAATCAACTACGCGATGTTTACAACCTTATGAGAGCAAATGGACTCATAATCGACAACAAGCTGGTAATTAAGGCAGAAATACCACTTATGCAGAGGGAATCGTCAGAAATATGCAAACTGATAGCGATCCCATTTGAGTACAAAGGAAAAATCATAAAGATTAAACTAAACAAGTAAGGAAGTCTAAGTTCGGAAGGAACCGAACATTATATGCCTAGTAGTGACCTATTATGTCATCCCAATTTACGCAGGTCTACTTTAATACTTTCAGTTCATATTTGCGTTCAAATAGACAGACGGACGGACAGATAGACGTAACGAGAGACGGACATGCCTACATCGACTCAGCTCCTCCTGATCATTTCAGTATACTTTTTGATGGGACTCTCTCTTTTTCTTCTCATACGTACAAACATTTCATGTTCATTAAAGGTATGAAAATCAAAAAAGATATACAACTTCGCTTTTGCAGTGGGGTATTGACTATTTGCACTGATATTTTACTTTTCATCCTAAGCGTTTTGGTATACATTAATAAATATATATCTCGATTCGTTTATGCCGAATGAGGTAACATACCTTGTGTGCGTAACAAAAATAGATATACAAAATTTGTGTCTTTTATAGGCGCCAAAGTACTCAACCGATCTTTATGAAATTTTCAAAATATATACTTGGGTTCACTGGGTACAGCATAGACAATATATTGTTTTGGAAAAGTGGGCGGAGCCACGCCCCCGGCTATATAAAGTTTCAATTCGTCATAACTCCGAACTTTTTTGGTCTAAATTAATGATATTTGGATACATGTGTCACTTAGTCAATATCTACATAATTTTGGAAAAGTGGGCGGTGCCACGCCCACACATTTATGTGTTTTGTTTTGCTCTTGAACTTTCACGATAGGGTCAGGAGTTCGCTGGGCACGACACCGTCTGTATAAATCAAATCAAATTTATTATGAGTCATCCTAGCACAACAATTTTGGAAAAAATTATTAACAGTGCCAGTCACGTATGATACAATTAAAATTAAAGCTAAATTTTCTAAGAGTTCTAACAAATAACATAAAGAGGGGAAGAAAAAAAAGAAAAAAGATAAATAAATAAAAGAGGAAAACAGGAAAGATAGGTGGAAAAGGAAATTACAATAGTTGAATAACTTAATGACTATAATAAGGAGATGAGGAAATGCATATACAATAGAGCTGGAATAATTAGCGATTATTGTAATAATTGGTAACTTCTTTTCTAAAAAGCAATGGATTTGTAAGAAGCCTTAATCTGGATGGTAGTGAGTTCCAAAGACGAACCGCATTAATGAAAAATTGACGCTCGGATGTCAGAGTTCTGTGTTTAGTGTAAACAAGCAATGTAGACCTTGAAGACTGTAGAAACTGAAGCCTTTGATATAAATAGTTCGGTTCCTTTGTATGAATTATTTTGTGTATGAACAGCAGAGTTCTGACTTTTAACAAATTGTCGAAAGAAATGTTTAACAATTTTTCAGCATACGCAGACACATGGTCAGATCGGTTTAGCCCAAATACATATCTGGAAATGTTGTTATAAATAACATTAAGCTTGTTCCTACATAAAGAGTCACAACTAGCATAAATCTCACAACCATACAGTAGCGTGGGTATCAAGTACGCTTTAGCAAGAAGAAGTCTGATGTGTAAAGGAGTGAAATACTGAGCTAGCCATAGTGTGCGGAGCATTCCATACACTTTGCCAATTTCACTAAAAATGTGATTATTCCATGTCAGAGTTTTGTTGAATACTAAACCGAGATTTTTCGCAGTATCAACATATTGTATAACAGAACCGCCCAGCATCACTTTATCCAGGTCTTGTGTATTGAAGGATTTTCTGCGAATGACAATATATTTAGATTTTCCAGGATTAATTGATTAACCATTTGCAGATGCCCATGCACCTACTCGCATCAGGTCGGAATTGAGTTCATTTAGACACGTACGAATACGATCAGGTGGACAGGACATATACAATTGGACATCGTCAGCATAAATATGCACATTGCAGTGTTGCAGGGTATTAGGTAAGTCATTAACATATAGTACAAACAACAAAGAGCCTAGGATTGAACCTTGTGGAACACCCCTGAGCACAGGTACGAAATTAGACGTTTTGCCTCCAGCACATACAGCCTGCGATCTGTCAAGTAAGTAAGACCTAATCAAAGCAACGGCATGACAGGAGAAATTAAACAGGTTTTTCAGCTTGCAACATAAAAGCTCATGATCAACCGAGTCAAATGCCTTGGAATGGTCCAGAAGAGTAAGAAAAGCTAGACTATTACCATCAATTTCCATCCGAATGCTTTCGATTACTTCCAACAGTGCCGAAATGCAACTTCGTTTCGGTCTGACACCAGATTGATGGTCCGTGAGAAGTCGGTTTGCATGAACATATGACATAATCTGTTTATGCATGATACGCTCCATAACTTTTGATAGAAAAGGCAAGATAGCAATGGGTCTGAATTCATTATTTTTCTTATGCACAGGAATAATCTTAGCGACTTTCCAGCACGTCGCAAAAACACAGGTCGTTAGAATAGAGTTTACTAGGTAGGTCACGTGAGGCAAAATCTTTGGCAGGATAATTTTAAGAAACTTGGCACTGGTTCCATCAAAACCAATAGCGTTGGACTTGACAGAAAGGATGTCTTCGACTACGTCACAGTCATCAACACCCACAAATTCAAGAGGACTGATGCCATCATTTACAAGGTCAGAATAACTATAGAGACGTACAGGAGGATTAGATACAGGCAAGGAAACAAAATTTACGTTCATTTCATCTAAATTAGAGAAAAGAGGATCCCTTTCCTTAGTCTTTCCTACGCCAATTGTCCTTATAGTATTCCAAGTTTGGCGCGAGTTCATAGCAAGGCTAAACTTCTCATTGTAAAATAAAGTTTTCGCTCTTTTGATTGCCTTCGTTACAGTGATTCGGGCCGACTTAAATTGTATTAATGTTTCAGCAGTGCGATACCTCTTCCAACGCGTATAAGCTTTATTGCGCATATAAATTAAATGTTTAAGATTGGCAGTGAACCAGGGCCTACTGCACCGATTAACTATTTTCGTTTTTAAAGGGACATAGCAATCAAAGAGCCAGCTAATTTTATCTTGTAGAAAGCATGTTTGTTCTTCAACAGAAACGAAATTCCGGATGAGGCTCCACTCCACCGACTCTAACGCAGCTGACAGCGACTCATAATTAATTCTATTAAAGTCACGATATGTCACGGGGCCAGGTGGTCCTATTGCCCGGAAGTCATATATCATGAAAATTAAGTCGTGCTTCGAGAAACCAGAAGCAGATAATTGGTTGTAGTGGAGGGATTTTTGGAGGTCGCTTACAAAGTAAAGATAAAGGAGAGTGCTGCTAGTACGAGTGAAATGCGTAGGCGAGGAGGCGTTCACAGGATAGAGTCCCAGTGATTCCATACTTAGTTTTAACCCGGTGTCTACAAGCAAATTGCTGTTGAAATCACCGGCAATTATAATATTAGTGCAGCTGCAAAGGAGTGGTTGAATGAATTCAGTGAAGTCCGAGAAGTTCACTTGACGATTGCGGCGATATACACATCCAATAAGAAGCTTATTAGGGTCTGAAAGTATCTCAATAAACACATATTCAACAGAATCACCCCCTCCAGAAATACAACGACAAGCTATCTTTTACATAAACCGCAACACCACCACCATGACCCTCGCGATCAGCTCTGAACAATTGGTAACCACTTACTTTCAACAAACCGTTACTATGGCGAGACGTAAACCAAGTTTCGGATACACAAAGAACGTCAATTGAAGAATTTTCAAAAAATTATCTAAATTCATCAATCTTTTTATATAAACTCTGGGCATTTATATGAATTATTTTGAGCCCCATTGCCTGCTTACCAAGAACACGCAACATAGTATACGTAGAGTCTTTGGAACTCATAACGTTAAAATTTGACATAGCCATTAAAAGGACTTAAAAACAGTAACGTTGAATTCACACTGCTAGAAGACACTGACAATATTAAATATTTACTTAACGAGTAACCTATTGAAATAAAGTACATGAGTAGATAAGAACGGAACATAGAAGAAAAGAAGTATATGCGTAGATGGTTAAGATAGAAGTTATTGTTCATTCGGAGCAACCCGATGGTCGTCACAAGTGTTCTCTTCTTCACGAAAGGATCGGTCGCTTTCTGGATTGAAGTTTTCAAGCTCTTTAAGCATATCCAGGGAGTTGATTGGACGTGGATCGTGATTTTTGCTGAGTTTTATGTAGACCAGGCCCCTTCTAGTAAACACAGACCAAACCTTTTCCCGTTTTTTGAGACTCAGAGCTGCTTTGAAAATTTGGTGATTCGATTTTGTCAAAGTCTCGTTTATGTAGATGCGAGCTTCTGAGTTAACTCCCACATGTGTAAGACATAACCCGTCAGCTTTGTTAAGACGCCGATAATCAGCTACGGCTTTAAGTAAAAGGTTCCTCTCTCTTGGCGATTGAAATTGAATTATGACAGCAGGGTCAACTTGGGTTCCAGGAAGATTTCTCGATCGAAATATGGCTTTGAGCACGGGTGGTTGAAGGTTTAGAGCAAAACAGAGATGGTTGTGTAGATTTTGTAAGTTTTCGGATTCAACAACAGGAATTCCGTGAACTCTAACTTCACAAGCGGCTGCACGATTTTCCTGCCTGAAAACATACGTTTTGAGCAAATCAACCTCGGCTTCAAGAGCTGAAACCCTCTCTGATGCAGTCTCCAAGCGAGTAACCCGTTCGTTCAAGTCAGACAAATCACGCCGAAGACTATCAAACTTCTCTTCGAATTTGCTGCAAAAAACCTCCAAAATCCTGGTTTCCGACTCAAGAATTTGTTTTGCTACCAATTCCATGATCCTGTTTTCTGACTCTAAAAATTGTTGCGCAATTTGTTTCGCAACCAACTCATTATTTTTAGATAAGCGTAGCTCCATAGTGCGTATAATGGTTGACGATGATTCGCTTATACGAGAGGTTTTAGGCTCCACGTCAGAGCTCATAGCCTCACCTCGACGTTTACCAGCACCAGCAGACATTTTGCGGCTTATGAAATTGTTTTTAAGAAATTCGGAAAAAAAGGTAGGTGACAGCCCTATAATTGCAGTATAATTGTAATCTTTGAGAAACTTTGCACAGGTGTCGCTGATGGCAGCTATCCAGGACTCAACCTAGTATTAGTAAACAGTGACACACAGATGTCGCTAAGTGCAGAGATCTGTAGAAGTTGTTGCTGCTATATCGAGTCAGCTGGAAAAGCCCCCAAATTATATAAAGCTGCAGTTCATTATAGTTAGGAGTCTATTTGGTTCAAGTTAATGACATTTTATATATAAATGTGTTCTATGTATCAAACCGTCAAAACAACGTCTATCGGGTTTGCTAGTATATTATAAAACGGCGAAAGCAAACCACGAATTTCGGCAATCTTTTGTAAAACTGAGAGATTAGTTTGCGTTCAAATAGACAGACGGACAGACAGACAGATGGACATGGCTAAATCGGCTCCGATCATCGTGCTGATCATTTTAGTGAACTTTTCTCTTCTTCTTCTCATACTTACATACATTTAATGTTTATGATAGGTATGAAAATCAAAAAAGATATATAACTTCGCTATTGCAGTGGGATATTAACTACGTGCCCGAATATTGTGCTTGTGTGTTTCCCGATTTGGCTAATTTTTGGCAGGAGTATAATACATACTACTGAGAAGCAGCTGACCAATTTTCATTGAAATATCAATATTGAATTATAAGCGATTGCCTTTGAAAAGAGCAGAAATTGTATGCTGAAAAGTGGGCGGCGCCACGCCTACTTCTTCAAAATTGACAACATTTTTTTGCGGCCGAGTTTTTCTTAAAAATCTTATTATGTGTGCCAAATCTGATTGATATAACTTGCTTAGTTGTAGAAATATCGTTTTTTAAATTTTACAAAAAAATTTTTCAGAACTAAGTTAAAAAACTGGGCGTGGACATTAACCGATTTCTCCCATTTTTATAGCAAACAGTTACCTTTATATATAGAATATTATCACCAAAATTCGTTTCGACAAATCAATTTTTGGCGGAGTTATGGCATAAAAAGTTTTGTGGAATAGGCCACTATAAAGGGGCGAAGCCACGCCCATTTTCGAAAATTTTATGTTTTTGGATTTCTTTGTTTACGGAAACCTTAAAAGTGAAATATAAATGATGTAAAGCTATTTTACGCAAAGTTATTGCCTATTTTATATATTTACGAGCCTCTTTAAAGTCTTTCATATATAGAAGTGGGCGTAGACCTTAGTCGATCCCGCCCATTTTTCCTGGAACATTCCTTGTATACCTGGAAACCTGCATGCTGAATTTCGTTTCGATATCTTGAACGGTTTTTGATTTATGATTAATATTATTTCTAAATTTGACTTAATCAAAAGTGGGCGGTGCCATGACCACTTTCAAAAATGTCTGGAAAAATGTATTTTATGCCTCAATGTCAATGTATTCACCAAATTTTGTCCTTATAGGTGTATTATGTACTGAGTAATCACTTTTTTGTGTTTTCTAAAATATTATATATATAAAAAGTGGGCGTGGCTATCATCCGATTTCGCCCATTTTAAATAGCACTCGGAGATGAGCGCCAAGGAACCCGCATACCAAATTTCATCAAGATATCTCAAAATTTACTCAAGTTATCGTGTTCACAGACGGACGGACGGACATGGCTTAATCAATTTCTCTTTTCGTCCTGAACATTTTGACATATATAAGTCAATATCTATCTCGATCCGTTTATGCCGTTACGTACTGCCGTTAGGCGATTAAAGTTAATATACCTTGTGGGCGTAGCACAACTAGGTATAAAAATGACTTCTTGGTGTACAGCTTCGGGTTGCACTTATATTTTTTGATATCCCAATCACAGCTGAATAAATGCACCAGAGGTTTAAACAGCCATCCCATATGCAAAGGGAAAATACCATGGCAATCTGCTCTGGATCAAACTTGCGAACTGTTACCACTCCTAAAAGGGAGCCAAGCAGGTTGTCAGTATGAGGAAAAAAAGACCACTCCATTATGGGCAGCACTATACCAAGACAATAAGTGGATTTACAAATTATTTAAAAACTCCACTTTACATCTGGAGTGCGGTAACAGCAAAACCGAAATTTTGGAAAGCCCAGCACAAGCAATTCTTTCTATTAAATCCGGTTGCACTGCCAGGCACGAAGGTATAACGTTATCCGGTCTGCAAATATTCAAAATGCAAGCGTTAATCAACCCACCACAAGATCCAATAGCCACAGCCATTGACAAAATTTCTGAGGACAAAATAGCGCCACTTCAAATAAATAACATCAGCAGCAGTGAGGAGTTGGATAAACTAAGAAGTAAGATTTAACATTTGACAAAAAACAAACTTGAGATAAGTAATTTGAGTTTAAAAAATCATAGCGGACACTAAGCGGGTAAGCATCTTCAAACCTAGTGGAGGACTGGTCACTGGAAGCGGCCTCAAAGTGAATTCTTTCAAAACGGAAACCACTCCTAAATGAAGTGAGACTCACACTTTCTCAATAGGTCAAAAACCTGGGCGTCATCCTGGACAGTAAACTAGAACAATCATGTTGAGGAAAGATCCATAAAGGCAATCTCTGCATTCAAAACACCCGTGGGTAAAAGATGGTATTGCGATGTGGTGCCCCGCGCTCTAGCGAAGCAATAATGTAGGCGGGACCAGCAAAATACAGAGGTCAGCGACGGTGTTTATAACGGAGGCACTTCCATCAACGCCCTTAAAACCTTTGGAGGTTATGCTCATCCTACTTCCAGTCGACCTGTACCTTCAAGCAAGCTGAAGTGCAGTCCGACTGAATGCGGTTCAGCACTGAAGCGACATACGCCGAAATAGTGTTGAACACTTTCTCTGCAGCTGTCCCGCACTGGTTAGGACTCGTATGAAGTGCCTAAACAAGTGCTTCTTCACTAGTTTAGCGAGACTAGGCTCTGTTCAAATCGACGAAATTTTGCACTACATTAAGATGGTTCAACATCCTTAAGGTCTAAAGGGATTAGTCCTTTTTTATTTTTATCAAAGATCCATCCGCCGTAAAATGTGAAGAGAGTCGGCTACCTTTATGTAACTTACTGAAAGAGCCAGCGAAGGTGTATTTATAACATGGGATGAGTACACTATGGATTACCGGAGAGCAGTAAAGGATATTGATAGCACTCTAAAAAATTATCGACCTAAGGCGTGTTACTTTTCTATTTTGTTGTACTGCAGCATTAAAAGGACCCACTTAACAGGAGAAAGCGAAATTGGAAATGCTACATCTCCCGAGAAAAAGGGAAAAGTTATTTTGCCAGATAATTTGATATTATTAATATGTCGATCAGGACCAAACAATGGCTGAAAGTAATTTTTGGTATACACAAACACAAATAGAGACTGTTGAGTACATATACCTCAGCATAGTTTTGGAATAAGACGAGTCTACAAAATACCCAGTTTTCGAACGCCCTTACCTGGACTTCCATTACTAAAAACATTTTGAAAACTGTTGCACCAATTGTGCAGTGAGACCAGACTCAAAGCTAAGACCATGCCTGTTATAGGCGTTGACCTTAGTGTGAGTTGCACAGTTTTTCTTAGTACTTTCAGGTTTTAGTGAATCAGACAAGTTATCAAAAAATACACAACGATAATTAAATTATAGGTTTAGAAGTATCGTCCAGCGGTCTATGTACCTACTCTCATAAATTGTTTTTTTTTTTTATTCTCTGACACATCATCAGTCCATGCAAGTAAGTGCCTTCTGTTATGTGTACATTTTAAATCCATCTAGCTTTGTGTGTAAATATGTATGTTTTATGCAACGAATATTTAGAAAAATATGACCACCATAAAGTACATATCCCACCCTCTCCTGGAAGCTATTATTAACAATACATTCATACATACATGTGTCCATAGGCACTTTCTTTGTACTGTTACAAAAAGTTAATCCTTATATCGCCCAAAATGTTCTGAAAATCATCACGGCTCTTCATCAGTTATTGGTTTTCTGGTGTGCACTTGTATGCATCTTTACAACCATATGCAGCAATGACATACGGATTTAGCTGGAAGAAACTGCCTATTTCTTTTGTTTGTCGTTCTATGTAGGTAATTATAGATATTTGAATGCTGATTTAGGTAATAATATTTCACTTGTAACAAAAAATTTAGACAGAGAATGGTTATTTATAATGCTTTGAACTACCACTAGCTATGAAAAAAATAGCCTGCTTTAGAAAGTGGTACAGCGCATGCCCCAATATATACACACATTCAATTTCTTAAGCATAGTTGCCTTGTAGGGATTATCTCTATTTCTGAACTAGTGAGCTCCTAGTGCACCTATGGCAAAACGGCTCGTATGAGCATAATGCTTTGCACTTTTGGGTGCTTGGTGAGGGACGATCAAGTGAAGGTAGGTGGGGTAAAGAAAAGAGGAAGAGAGCAATTTACTTTACTTAAACATATGTAATATGTAAGATTCATAAAGAGATAGTATCCGGCCTTGAACATGTGTAGCGAAATAGACTGGTCATCGGCTTATGATGTTCAAATTATTAAATGTTCATGACTTTATCCACTCAGTCCACTTAAAATAAAGTACCTGGGTGACCGAGCCTTGCTCGGTATTTTTCGAATTTGTCGCATAATCTTACTTACCAAGAGCATAAATTTCCAAAATAGATTTCCAAAATATCGAACACTAACCACAAAAAGTCACTTAAGGCAACCTACTTAAAAATATTCTGGTTGGTATACGACCTGAAATACCTTCCGTTTGATACCCATATTGCCGTATATTGCTTAATATTTAAAAAAAATTCGGAAAGGTGGCAACCCTCTAAGCTTTCTTTAGTGGCAACATCCAAGTAGAAAATCTTAGAAGGAAGCATACTACCCATCTACCAAATTTCATCGAAATCGGTGTAGCCGTTCCCGAGATAGTGGTCGATATCTCAAGAAATAAATAAAATACGGTCAAGTGGCAACCCTACTCGAAAATACTTTGGTTGGTATACGGCCTAAAATACCTTTCATTTGATACCCATATTCCCATATATTGCTTAATATTTAAAAAAAATGTGTATAGGTGGCAACCCTGTTAACCACCCCAAATGGCAACACTAAAGTAGAAAATCTTAAAACAAAGGATACTACCCATATACCAAATTTCATCCAAATCGGTTAAATCGTTCCTGAGATAGTAGTGGATATCCAAATATACAAATATACAAGAATAACTCGTTTAAAGTTATAAGATACATCAATTTTTAAGATGTGTATATCGTGGAAAGCAATCAATGAACAAATGAGGACAGTGCGTAGCTTGTATTTTATATGGTTTCTTGCTTCCTTTCGAATTGATTGTTTTTGATAAATATAATATAAAAACAAAAATTAAAACAAATATAACATAACAATTAAAACAAACGTGAAGAAAAATGTCCGTAAAGAAAAGTGAAAATAACAAATACAAAAAATATTAGAGCGCCCGCAGACGTTGCCCTTCGCAAAAACACATTCTGCATCTGAAAAAACTGCCTCTGAAAACTTCTATGCTACATCTTAATATTTTTCCGCATCATCTTTTTCCTATTCCCTATCCCTATCCCTTTCGCTTTCCCTATCCCTATCCCTATTTTTATCCCTATCTTAAAATCCTCATTAACACCTTCCATTTGATACACCATCTACGGTCCCCCTGGTCCACATTTCGGTCGATATCTCCTAAACGGGTCCACATAAGGACTTGAAAACCACTGTTTTTTAAAACACTCATCACAAACTTTCATTGAAATTCCATATCGTTTTGGGGTCACCCCTGGTCCACATTTTGACCGATGTCTGGAAAACTCGAAAAAAATTTGATTTTTTTGTTATAATCATGTCGTAGCTTAGATTTTTTTGTTATAATCATGTCGTATGCTTAGAGAGTTTATTCTTTAAACTTCATAAAAATCGTTATAAAATCCAAAATAAACGACGTAATATTTCGGGATTGGCTCAGAAATCTATCCCAGCGGCGAAGTGAGTTTGCAGTCCTTCCACATAATGCATAACGAAACCTTTACAAGTACTTTATTACCATCTATTACATTGTATGCTGACATGTAATGAAATAATGTCTGTTTCTGCTTCGTAAAGTGTTTAAACTTCGTGAAAGTTCGTCTTCGCTCTATTGCCGTATATTAACACAATTATTCCATTACTAGTAAAAAGGTATGTAATCGGCCTTGTCTAAAAAACGGCCATGCTTATGGGAAAGTAATATTGGTTGTAACTGATTCTTGAAGGGAAACTATCTTCAAAGTGTTGGAGAAGTATTGCATTTTGTAGTGTGAATTTTCGCCGCTGGGTATATTTTCTACTTTTTCACCAGTTTAAGGCAAAAAATGTGCTTGGCAGCCGGTGATGGTTTTCGTCAAAACCGCTTGCCACTCAATGTGTTAAGTGAAACTATCTGCATTTTGTATCATAGCAGTTTCTGCTTTTCTAATTTTCAATAAGTAGCATCAGGAATCGATCGTTTACTTATCGGCCCGAATCGCCACATATGTGATCGTATCATTCGTCACGTAAAATGACATTTTTTGGATTGTTACATACGGGAATCGTAATTCGGCATTGTGACAGCCGTGAACGAGCGAGTAACCATACTCGTTCTATCGTAATGTCATTCGATCACAAACTGCCAACCGACAACGAAAGCATTTAGTGCAAAATGTAAGTTAATTTTAAAAACATGTATATAAATAAACATTTGAACATTTTTTTTTATAATTTTAGGACAAACCAAAAGGAAATAATGGCGCAATATATGGCGGACCACCCAAATTTGGCTAAAAACCAATTTGCCAATAGCAAACAGGGCAGATACGCGTCCAATAAACTTTGGGAAGAGCTTTCCAAGCGTTTGAACGCTGTAGGACCACCTGTTAAAGATGACAAGATGTGGAGAAAGGTATTTATGTGAAATAATTATTGAATTATAGTATATGTATAATGTTTTTATATAAGATTTTCTTCCGATCTGTTTGATTACTTTTATGTATACATTTTAAGCTGAGCAGATCTGCAATTTTTTAGTGCAAATAAAACAAAGTTTTATTCCACCTTACATCCCGACGTTTCGCCAATTTTCCTTGGCATCTTCAGGGGAGTGACGCTATTTATTTATTTAAACAAAGAACAAAAGTAGATATAAATTTTAACACTTTGAAAATATTTCAACGTTTTTAATTGCTCGTAGGTTTTCGCTGATCAAAAGTATCGTGCAAAGAAGAAGCTCTCTGACAATAAACTGTCCAAGAAAAAGACCGGAGGAGGGCCATACTGCGAAAGACCTATAAGTGCCACCGAAGAGCTCATTATAGAAGCTGCAGGGCTAGGGCCTCGGTAGCAGGCAATGCTACGGTGCGAACTTTTGGGAATGACCAAGCGGATATAGGAAACGCCAGCGAAACCAGCGACAGCAACAGCGGCAGCGGCAGGCATCATCCGGGCCTATCAAGACCAGCCACTACGCCAACTCAGCGTCCAGCCTATCGGTGGTAAACACCAAGGCGACAGCGTAGTGCAAACGGGAAGTTGGAATTGCTCTAACAAAATATGAGCACAGTGTCAAAAATTGGACAGGCTAGTGGAAGTCCAAGAAAGGTTGTTGGCAGTGCAGGAGAGGATGCTTGTAATCAAAGAGGAGAAGCATCGCGCACAACAAGCTTCCAGAGAAATAGATTTAGAAATTAAGAATTTAGAGTTAGAGGCATTAGCTATAAGTGTAAATAAGAAAAAATGATGTGACCTGTAATTGTTAGTGTTAAGAAAATGTGATGAAGTATTTTTTTTTTTGTATTAGTACCTGAGTTTTTATTTAACTTAATTTTTAGTCCTAAGAAACGCTATGAAAAATGCATTTATATTACTTTTTTGATATACATACAATGAATGTAGACTTACATACTATTTTAGTGGCATTGAAATTAAAATGAATTTATTTACATCCAAATAAAAATATGCGTTTTAAATCTATAAATGGTTTTCAATTTGTTGTCTCAGCACTATATGTTATTAAAGATTTACAGGTGTACTTATGTTAGGTGGAGTTGACAAGCGAGTGCTTTATTTGGTCTCTTATTGCCTGACCAATTGCGGTTAACTGACTTGCTTCACCCGGGTCAACTTCGGTGCTTTGCTCGGATTCATAATTTCGTAAATGATAACTAATTTTGAATTGTATACAGGCATTATGCAACGCTACGCACACATTGGCAAACCTTGGCACTTTTGTAGGGTGGTACCTTACTCCATTACCATACCCTAAAATTCTCCACCGCCCTTTAAATATGACAATTGTTCGTTCAATGATACATCTTGCCTTTCAGTGAACGTCATTGAATGTGGATTCGTCTGAACCATCGGCAGGGTCCGTGTAAGGCGTTATGCACCAAGGCTCAAGTGGATCGCCTGTTAAAATATAAATTTACACTATTTTCAATACAACACACAAAAAATGCTAGCATACCTAAAAGCCAAGTATTTTCACGCCTGTTTCCCTCAAATCGTTCTTGCAAAACTCATCTTTGATCTGAATGCCTCCAAACAAATGAGTCATGGGCCGCACCACCGTATTGGCAGTTGATTGCCAAAATTTTATAATTATGATCGCATATCTGGAAAAATATGTCTACAGTTAGAATTAAGATTATACCACGTACAAAAGCAACTTACTATCATGGCATTTATACTATGGTACCCTTTCCTATTAAAGTACATATGCTCGTCTACTGAGGGCCTTTGCAAACCGATGTGTGTACCACCAACACAACCGATAACTGCAATTTAAGTATATTGGCACAACGCCGGAACCGGTTTGTCTCAAAACCAAATTTGACAAGGGATGACGAAAAATCGTTCCAATATACATCAATCATTCACCCTGTCGGAAAAACAACAAAACAAAATAAAGCAATTTAAGTATTAAAGTATAACAAATCAATTTTAATTTTTGCATCTGGAAGAATCATTTGGTTCAAATCGTATGTGTTGTGAGCATAGCTTGTTTTCGATTTCCAGAAGAACGTGGGATGTCACCTTGGACACAGTACTCTGGCACATACCAACTAAATAGTCACTACCAACACAATGCTGATAGCCACCACATCCCAGGAGAGAAAGTGTGGCAGCTAGTTGTAATACTGGCGGCACTTCTTTCGCATCCGACTGCTTTAAATCCAATATATTTATAACGTATTTGAAAGCCTCTTTGGATAATCTAAACCGTTTCACGAATCTGCAAGGCAAGCAAATGTTATTTTGTTGAAAAACTTTATTTGTTATGTACTTACGCTCGACAAATCAAAAGGATTACTCTTATCTCTAAGTAGTTTCCTTGCTACTCTTTCATCTTCCTCACTTTCGCTTGAACTTAAATAAAAAAGTAAATGCACGTCCATTTTAAATTTGATTATATTCATTAAAAATTTTTGAATCTTTGACATTTCCACAACTATTGTGACACAAAAATTCAATTCACAGTGGTTTTTGTCTCAAATTCTATTGTGAACTAAAAATAAATTACGATACGTTAGCTTTCGTATATGGCGATCCCATTTAGTTCATACGTCTGACGTATCACGGAATTGTCTTTCGTATAAATTTCGATCCGTGATCGTATGTGGCGATTCGACCCCAGCATTTTGCATGCTGCTGCTGTTGCTGCTCGTTGTTTTCAAGCAAAACCGAAAGCTTCTGCCTGCGCTGCTCATTTTTTTCAAGCAAAAGCAAAGGCAAACATGCTGCTTTTTAAGCAAGAAAAAATCAAAAGCACATCATCAGCACATTTTCGCTGCTTTTTTGAACACTGCCAGCTATATCGATAAGACAAAGATTTTAAGTTTTTAAAAACATATGTATATACGATACCAATTTACGCAGGTCTATTTTAATAATTTTCAGTTCGTGTTATAAAGACAGGTGATTGTTTTCAATAAAAACACTTCTGTTATGAGTTTTGACGGGTAAATTAATTTAAAAAAAATATAATTGTATAGCGCGATATAATCAACCTCTTAAGAGATTTTTGCGCCGAGCTTCTTTTCCAATTCGCGGTGCGCCGTTTTGAATTTTTTCCTACAAATTGGCGGGACCTACAAATTTTTGCCGACTTTGAACGGCATCTACAAAGGAGATGAATGTTTGCTGAGAAGGCTTCCATACCAGAAAGACACCCCGAGGGTTTGCCAAACCACTGCCGAGGGGCGACCCCGTTTTGGAAAACTTTTTCAAACCACTTTTAATGTTTCCAGTCCCAAGACTCGAACCTTGAACCTTTAGTGTGGTAAGCCGGCAAAACTACCACCACACCACGGCGACCGCAATTAATTTATTTGTATATAAATCTTTCCTACCAACAACTGCTAACCATATTTTTTCAAAATCCCAATACATGCACATTTGATGTTTGAAAAATTTGCGTTCAAATAGACAGACGGACAGACAGACTGACGGAGAGACGGACATTATTAAATCGACTCAGCTCATCGTCCTTATTATTTCAGTTTACTTATTAATGGACCCATCTCTTCTTCTTCTCATACTTACAAACATTTCATGTTCATTAAAGGTCTGAAAATCAAAAAAGGTATATAACTTCCCTATTGCAGTGGATATCCCCGGCTATTTTACTTGTGTGTTATCCGATTTGCTTTATTTTTGGCAGGAGTATACTACATACTATTGAAAAGCAGCTGGCCAATTCTTTTGCAATATCTAGTTCAAACTACAAGCAAACGCCTTTGAAAATAGCAGAATTTTTATTTCTACTTCCTACGCCTACTTCCCCAAAATCCACAAAATTTTTCTGCGGACAAGTTTCGCTGAAAAATCTTATTATGTGTGCACGATCTTATTGATATAGCTTGCATGGTTCTAAAAATATCGCGTTTTACATTTTACAAACAAATTTTTCAGAACTATGTTAAGAAATTGGGCGTGGACAGCAACCGATTTCGCCCATTTTTACAAAAATATTTCCTTTCAGATACTTCGCAGATACTTTGAAAGTGAAATAGAAATGATACAAAGCTTTTGTACGCGAAGTTATTACCTATTAAGTATATCTTTGTATATTTTTGTAAGTATAACGAGCTCAAGACCAGTTGATAATAATTCTTAGTTAATTATTATTATTTTTGATTAGAGGAAAAATATCTATAATAATTTTTAAAATCTTTCGTATAAAAGTGGCCGTAGTTCTTAACCCATTTCGACCATTTTTTCCCGGAACATACCCTGTATTAATATAAATATGTGTGCTAAGTTTCGTTCCGATATCTTGAACGGTTTTTGATTCATGATTAATGTTATTTCTAAATTTAACTTAATCAAAAGTGGGCGGTGCCACTCCCATTTTCAAAAATTTCTTGAAAATTTTACTTTCTGCCTTAAAGTTCATTTACACACCAAATTATATCCTTATAGGTGCATTATGTTCTGAATAATCATGTTTTTTGTATTTTCGAAAATATTCTATGTGTAAAAAGTGGGTGTGGCTATCATCCGAATTCTACTTTTTAATTAGCGCTCGGAGATAAGTGCCAGGGAATCTGCATACCAAATTTCATTAAGATATCTCAAAATTTTTTTTCCCCCTGAACATTTAGATATATATAAGTCAATATCTATATCGATCCATTCATGCCGTTACATACCACCGTTACACGACTAAGGTTAATATACCTTGTGTGCGTAGCACTACTAGCTATAAAAATAATACAGTTTTCATTTGGTATCCTCAAATGTCGCTTCCTATTAATCTAATTTTCCATCTCACTTTTTCTTTGCTTCTTCTCCCCAATATTCTCTTCCTCTCACTTTTTCTTTTTCTCGAATTTGTCTTGCTATTCGTACTCCTCTTAATATCACTATTTATATCCTCTATCTCTACCTCATTCATATCTCGACGGGAGCTGCATCTATAAATATAATTTTTATGGAAAGCATATTACAAATAAATAAAAATGAGAGAGTGAAAACCGTCCGATATTATTACTGACGTCATTACCCATTCAATATAAATACATTCTAGAATTATCCCTGGCCCATATTTTTGGTTATCGTAACAAAAGTTTTCCCATAAAAAACAGATATCAACAGCTTTCATTTGATACCCATATTGTACAAAAACGTTCCATGGTTACCTGGGTAAATCTAAACCGTCCTTAAGTCCCTTTAAAAACGCACAACACATTTCATCAAAATCAGTCAAGCCGTTTAGGAGGAGCTCAGTCATATAAGTTATCACGGGAAACGCAGTCAGGTTTATAATTACCTGAAAATAAGTTGCGCATGGCTTGAGTCAGCTCTTCCCACGACTGCTGTGACAAAACACCACACAACAGGTATCACACACTAGCCGTGAGAACTAAATACGTTGCACATGGCTTAAGTCAGCCCTTTCCACGACTGCTGTGACAACACCACAACTGCAATGCAACGGCGGCGGCGGAGGTGGCAGTGCTTCCGCCAATAGAGAGCTTAGGGGTAATATAAGTATAGGAATCATTGTTTTCAGTTGAGTATTAATTGGAGTTACTCATCGGTTAGATAAGGTCCAGCCGGATTAATAAATTAACAAAAGTCTAAAGAGAAGTCTTTTATTAATATTTGGCGCCCAGCGTGCAAGAACAATCAACAAGCACAGCTAAAAGTGTAACCACTACACAACGAAGCAGTACGGTATTAAATAAAAATCAACAATCAGTACCAAGCAGAAGGGGAGATCTAACTAAATAACTACACGACGAAGCAGTACGGTACAAAATAAAAACCGGCATCAGTATCAAGCAGAAGGGGAGATTTGCAACAAAATTACAACCACTACGCAACGGAGCAGTACGGCATAAAACAAAATCCACAATCACAAGGATATTTATCTAAAACATATCAGCAATGCACTTTATGTAAGTTGAAAGACTCTTTTTTTTTGTTGAACTAAATAGATGACACTTGAGTGAATTGAATTAAAAATTTCAGTGAAGTGAATTAAAAATTTTAGTAATTGAATGAAAAAGTTTTTTCGATTGGTTGCCCGGCATATGAACGTGCTAACAGACGATCTAACTGACTTAATTTAAAATTTCGGGAATATTGAGTTAACAGAACAAAGTAAAATGAACGAATCACAACTTAGACAGGTAGTAAACGCGGCCGTATCTGCGGCTTTAGGAATGCAGAGACGAGAGTTTGAGGATAGACTTAGGGTCGTGCAGGACCAAATTGTAAAGATATCCCAAAAGCCAGTAGTAGCAAAATACGAGAAAATTAAAATTCTTTCGGACAAAACTTGCGAGGAATCACTTGATGTGGTAAAACCCTTACCTGAATTTTCAGGTCAACTGGAAAGTTATGTGTCCTGGCGCGAGGCGGCACATAATGCATACGAAAATTTCAAACACTACGATGGTAGTTCAAGACATTATCAAGCCATTCGCGGTGCTGCCGATGCGTTGTTATCATCGTTTAGCACCGTCTTAAACTTCGACGCTATTATAGCTCGTTTAGAGCTTACGTACTCAGATAAACGACCAATCTATTTAATTGAACAAGAACTATCCACATTAAGAGAGGGCTCTTCTAGTGTCCTGGAATTTTATGACGAGGTTGAGAAGAAGCTGTATTCACTCGCTAATAAAACAAAAATGTCTCACGAAGCAAATATTGCAGATGCAATAAATGCAAAATATCGTGAAAACGTCTTTAGGGTTTTTATTTCTGGGCTCAGAAAGCCTCTTTGCGATATCCTCTTTGCATGGAAACCCAGTGATCTGCCATCTGCGTTGGCACTCGCTCAGGAGGTCGATGCTAATCTTGAACGCTACATTTTCGCAGCAAGCTTCGCAAATAGGTCGATCGACGTCACAAAAAAAGCTGACAGCAGCCATAGAAGTGGCAAGGACAACAATAATCAAAGCGCGTACAGTAGGGCAAACACTGATAGCCAAAAAAATCCTCATTTCATGAGGCAGTATAGGAGTGATAACCAACCTGATGGCCAGTTCCGCCAGGTAAACGCTAATGGAAACAATGGCCAACAACATTATAGCCTGAACCGGCAGGGCGGAAATCGGGACGCACAACTGCGACAGGAACCAATGGATATAGATCCATCATCATCTCGCCTAAGGCAACCTACAAACTTGACAGGAAATCAAAAAGGGGCAACTTCAAAAGCGTCAGGCGTCCTCCGACCGTCGAACAGGACCAAAACTCCCAAGAGTGAATCACTTGAACCAAAGTCATAGCAACGAACCCTGTTCAGAATCATATGAAGAAGTATCTGAGCCAATTTTTAGGGGAAGGTCTCTTCTCCCCTGGATTTCTAGGACCCTATGGGGCCGAGAGCTAAAATTTTTCTTCGACACAAGGGCCTCCAAAAACTACATCAGGCCTCTAGAGGGTCTGAAAGGAGTTAAGCCCGTCGATAATGAATTTACAGTGAAATCCACATATTGGATTCACCAATACTTTAAACAAATGTAAGGTACACTTATTTGGAGTTGTATCAGAATTCTTTGTTTTGCCGGACCTGACTCTGTTCGATGGCATTGTAGGCCTTGACTTACTAAATAGGGTTCACGCGAACATAAATTTAAAAAAAGACATTATTGAATACGAATCTGGAAAAGAGAAAATTTAATTCCTCAAGGGTCAAGATGTTAGCAATCTCCAGCTCCAGACCGAGTCGGTCCCGGTGAGCATAAAGGATCATTTTAACGCTATGATCAATCTCGTATCGATGGCTTTGCAGACCCAAACGAAATATTACCATACAACACTAATATTGTAGCCACAATCCGCACTAGGGATAACGAGCCGACTTACGCAAAATTTTACCCATATCCACTGGGGGTCGCTGATTTTGTAAAAACGGAAATAAGGGATCTCCTGCAAAATGGCATTATACGACGTTCGCGATCGCCTTATAATAATCCCATCTGGGTAGTGGACAAAAAGGGCCTCGACGAGAAGGGAGTAAAAAAGAAGAGATTAGTAATTGACTTCCGTAAATTGAACGAAAAAACCATAACCAAACCAAACGTTGGGGTTATACCACCAAATTTGGGCAAAGCTCAGATCTTTACGACCCTAGACCTAAAGTCTGGGTTTCACCAAATCGAACTCGCTGAGCGAGATCGGGAGAAGACCGCGTTTTCGGTGTGTAATGGCAAATATGAGTTCTTCCGTTCCGTCTGAAGAATGCCTCTGGCATCTTTCAACGAGCAATTGACGACGTGTTTAGGAAACATATTGGCAAATATTGCTTTGTTTATATCGATGACGTACATATTTTCTCACAAGACAAGAAGGACCTTGTAACGCATGTAGAGGCTGTTCTTAAAAGCCTGAGGGTATCTGTGGAAAAATCGAAATTTTTCAAGACAGTACCGAGTACCTTGGCTTCCAAATATCAAAAGGGGGAATACATACCTGCCCACAAAAAATTGAGGCAATTAAGAACTTCCCACAACCAACAACTTCAATGGGTGTTCGATCCTTTCTAGGGATGGCTGGGTACTATAGGTTCGCGACTATGCGAAAATAGCCAAACCTTTAACCAATATCCTCAGAGGTGAATTTGGTAAGGTGTCGGCCTCCCAATCGAAAAAAATTAAAATTACATTCGATCAAGACCAAATTAATGCATTTAATAAACTAAAGAGCATACTTATATCAGAGGACGTCATGTTGGCGTATCCAGACTTCAAAAAAGCTTTCGATTTGACTACCGATGCTTCTTCACACGCCCTTAGCGCGGTGCTTTCCCAAGAGGGGCGACCGATTACAATGATCTCCAGAACACTTGATAACAAAAGAAGAACATTTTGCCACAAATGAGCGTGAACTCCTGGCCATTGTATGGGCCCTCAAAAGCCTTACGCATTACTTGTACGGTGTTAGGGAACTAAACATTTATACCGACCATCAGCCCTTAACCTTTGCAGTCTCAGATCGTAACCCAAATCTAAAAATTAAAAGGTGGAAGGCCTTTATTGAGGGGTATAATGCCAAACTTCATTATAAGCCGGGGAAGGACAACTTAGTGGCCGATGCCTTGTCACGCCAATTT
This sequence comes from Merzomyia westermanni, assembly GCA_949987695.1. Taxonomy (NCBI): domain Eukaryota; kingdom Metazoa; phylum Arthropoda; class Insecta; order Diptera; family Tephritidae; genus Merzomyia; species Merzomyia westermanni. The sequence goes on along the minus strand of OX465290.1, from coordinate 105,340,981 downwards.
ATAAATTCCCTGGATCCTGAACTCGAATCAGATGCCGCCACTGTTCACAGCGAACAGTCACTTACTCTATACGGTAGAAACAGTTTCAAAACCGGTGAATGTGTACTGAAATCAACTAATTTTGAAATCAGGTCAACATCCATCCAAGAGAACATTTGTTATTTTTGGAAACAAATTACGACATTTCCTCACGTTTCCTGATGATGAGAGTTTGCTTGGAATGCTGTTAGAAACAGTAAAAATTGACGTAGTCAACGGCATTCACTGCGAGCTTCCTTTGCAGACAAAAATTCAAAACTGTATGGTACATACATTCCCAAATACCATATTCCGTCACACAACCGAATTTTTTACGGATGTTTTTGATCCCAATGAACAAACAGAAATAATGACACAAGAACATAACAGAGCTCATCGCGCTTCCCAAGAAAACGTAAAGCAAATTTTGAAGGATTATTTTTTCCCGAGAATGGTAGAAAAGGCTAGGGAGGTGGCATCAAGCTGCAGAATCTGCATCAAAGCTACATACGTTAGGCACCCAGTAAGGAAGGACACCCGTTCCAACCTTTCCTGGTGAAATTCTTCACGTCGACATCTTCTCTACCAATGCCACATATTTTCTTACTTGCGTCGACAAGCTATCAAAATTCGCGGTAGTGCAACCGATCCCTTCGCGAACAATAATCGATATTAAACCACGCATTCTGCAATTAGTCAACCTATTCGCAGGGACCAGGAACATTTTCTGCGATAATGAAAAATCGCTAAATTCAAATACAATAAGATCTTGCCTCAGGGACTTCTTCAACATTGAAATCGGTAGGGCTCCTCCCCTGCATAGTACGTCAAATGGGCAGGTCTTAAATTAGAAAAGGGAACTGAAGACACGACGGATCTTATTTTACTTGCCACTATTGAATACAATAAGAGCGTTCATTCTGGAACTGGCGAAAAACCTTTAGATATCTTTCATTCGCGGGTGGGTGAGACAGAAGCCAGGAATAAGATAAAAAGAGCTCAAGAGGCAGCACTAAGAATCCATAACAGGAAAAGATCAACAAGAACATTTGCCGTAGGAGAAACGGTCCATATTAAGCCAAATAAACGCCTAGGAAACAAAATAACCCCCAAGAGGACCTGGGTTCTACGGTCAGGGTTAACGGTAGAAAATTCGTAAGGATAATCTTCGTTAGCGAGTTAAGTTTTTACCTTAAGTCTTACACTCTCCTTTACATCTCCTTTTTCTTTCAGATTCCTGAGTCTTGCGCTTTTCATGACCTTGACTTCGACAAACGGCAAGGTTGTGGACTACTCCCACTCGGACTACTTACCGAATACAGACGGCCTAGTTTTATGGGAATCCTACGGTTACATCAGACATACTACAAATCTCTCGCCTACCCAGAATTGACCATTGACACCCGCTCTGCACTAAAACTTTACCCACGTAGTCACATGACGAAGCTGACAAGCTTCTTCGAACAGTGATGGGTCCAATGAGACATCCGCGTAGTCTGAACATTCTGGGAACTGCTTTAAAGGTTGCAGCGGGTACACCGGACTTTGACGACTTTCAAAAAGTAGCGATAGAACTTGACAAGCTTAGGAACAATAACGATCGGCAAGTAACAATAAATTTCAAATTCCAAGAACAAGTTACCGATTAATCCAATATAGTAAATAAAATTTTAAAGGTAGAAAAACAGGGAAAATAGATACCGGGCACCTTTATGAAATTCTTTTGGCCAGAAAAAGGGCTATTATTACAGACCTAGATAATATTATATATTCAATCGCTCTAGCACAACTAGGATTATTAAATCATATTATTTTTGATAACGCTGACGTTTGGGGAACTAGATCGCATAAAGGAAATTGATGATGGCATGGTCGGCATAAACGATCACACGGCAACAGTAATGTCCGACATTGAAACTATTTCGCTAAAAAGAGGCACTTACCTGGTAACGTTTTCAGACAGGGCAAGCGTGAACGAAACGACATTCATCAATCGGATATGAAAGTAGCAGAAATTCCTTGGGCCACTCGTTTAAATATAACTGGTGACGAGACATAATGAGCTTACCATACTTACGGCATCGTACACCAGAAAACCGACAACTGATGAAGCAACTGAGCCATGGCTATATGACAGGATTGGCAGCAACATCAATGATCCTTATAATACTGGCCATAATCGTCGGGGTGCTTCTTATTATATCTATATTGAGGCACAAAAAAGGGCAAGCTGCAATAGCAAGAGCAGTTGAAAATATAACGCAAGCAGGGCAGGAGTTATCACAGGAAACGCAGTCAGGTTTATTATTACCTGAAAATAAGTTGCGCATGGCCTGAGTCAGCGCTTCCCACGACTGCTGTGACAAAACACCACACAACAGGTATCACACACTAGCCGTGAGAACGAAATACGTTGCACATGGCCTGAGGCAGCCCTTTCCACGACTGCTGTGACAACACCACAACTGCAATGCAACGGCGGTGGCGGCGGTGGCAGCGCTTCCGCCAATAGAGAGCTTAGGGGTAATATAAGTATAGGAATCATTGTTTTCAGTTTAGTATTAATTGGAGGTACTCATCGGTTAGATGAGGTTCAGTCGGATTAATAAATTAACAAAAGTCTAAAGAGAAGTCTTTTATTAATATTTTATACAAACATAAAAGAAATACAATATATAAAGATATATATATATATATATATATATATATATGTTGGTCCAGTAGACGACATACCAAAAAATTAATTGATATACTAAACAGAGAGGAGCTAAAGTGGTTTTGTATATAAAGTTATTAGTCAGGAACTAGCTGTGATTTAATACAAGGCGCTGTTACCATAAGTATCGATTTGATATTTTTGCTAATATTTTATATTTATTCATATTTTCTACCTATACAAATTTCATAGAATTCCCATGTCTAATAAAAATTAAGGCTTTTACTTTATTACTTACGAACGGAATGAATTTAGTAAGGTTTACTTTTTATACCTTTCATGAGTTGATTTAGCCATGTCCGTATGTCCGTCCGTCTGTCTGTTTGAACGCAAACTAGTCCCTCAGTTTTAGAGACATCTCTATGAAATTTGGTAACAGGCAGCCATTTTGTAAAGCATTGGTGATTTGTCGGAATCAGCATGATCGAACCAATACAACGCATACCTGCCATACAATCGATTGTTCCGATAAACGGGGCTTGCCCTATAACTGTTGCAATTAAAGAGCTAGGAACGTAAAATTGTGCAGTTTTGGTACATAGGATATATGTAATGAGTGTAGTGAAAATCATCCAGATCGGACCAACATAACATATAGCTCCCATATAATCAATAGCTTCGATAAATGGGCTTTGGGCTATAAATTTTACAATTAAAAAGGAAGGAACACAAAATTTTGCAGGTTTGGTACAAATTATATATGTAATGTGTGTAGAGAAAATCACCCAGATCGGACCAACATAACATATGGCTCCCATACAATCGATTTTTCCGATAAATGGGGTTTGGGCCATGTATCTTAAAATTAACAGTTTTGCAGAGTTTGTACTAATAGTGAGTAAGGATCGGACACTTACAACCGTGATGCGTATTTATGAAAGGTATAAAGTCTTCGGCACAAGCGAAGACAGCCCTTTCCTTACTTGTTAATACTATTTTGCTCACTTACTAGTTTTATGGAATAAAATAAATGGTCTGAATGGAAGAAATTCCAAAATATTTCCTTTTTTTTCCTTGAACTAAATATTAACAGTGATTAATTACGTTATTGGCGAGTTTATCGTAAAAAATATAATTCTGTCAAAATACTAGTACTACTATTTTTCGAAAAACGATAGTACATATGTTAGAAAGCATAAAACGTAGTGGATTTAGGCTAAAGTGCAGTAGGTAGTAAAATTTTAGTCAAATCCGAACCCACGCTTCAGTTTGCGGGCACGAAAAATGAGGTTCTGAACCATGCGTTGCTGTGTTCCCTTGGTGGCCCGCGGGACCCCAAGTTACTGGTTTCGGATAGGGGACACATGAAACTCTATTGACAGCAAAATTACGATCTACAAGTTTTGCTAAATAGAAAATAATGAGCATACTACACGCGTTCAAAACCCACTCCAGACAAAACTTTATAGTTCTTTTACGAATTGATAATTAAATAATCGCTATTTGCTGTTGAAATTAATAGTTTTTACTCGAGGTTGGCAAAATTTGTACTGCCAAAGCTAAATTCTATCGGTCGAAACCGTGATGTCAAGCCATGTCAAAGTCAGGGGTCAGTGCAGGGTTCCATGTGTCTCCTGCCCTGTTTAGGTTGGCCTCTTGAAGATGTCTCTTTCAATTCCGTTACTTTTGGGGCTTTGTTGGTTTGTGTTTACGAGATCGCGCATCAATAGAAAAAAATTGCATTGCATTTTAGTGTACGGTCATATTTTGTAAATACGTTTTGTAATCATGCTCTTTCCACCTGACTAAATACTGGAAATACAAATATGAGGATAAACACCTTTTTGGATGCGAGTTTCCCATTTCCCTGAATTCGACATTTCCGGGAAACCTTAGCTATCCGTAATTCAAATCTGGCCACACCAAGAACACACCGACCACGTGTTTGTCTGGAAAACAAAAGTTCCGTTATTGGTGCCTTCTCCACCCTATTTGGTGCTGCCACTCCAGCAAAAGCAGAGAACTTTCCCGAAGCTATCGGCTTGATGTCAACCAACCGCTGTGAGTCATGACCAATTGAACCCAATAAAATGACTGTCAATCGAAGGTAAGCCATAACAATTATTATACAATTACTTGGTATAGTGTCGCAATTGAATAAGTGTGCCTCATTTTACACGTCCAATTTCCGACATTACCACTCTTTTTTACTTTGTATTAGTACTTTTAAACGCATAAGAACGTCGGGGTTATTACAAAATATAAATTTGTATTTATTTCTTGTTGAATATGCATTGCCGCTAAATATATATCCAATTCTTTAACAAATTAGGTTGAGAACAAATCTAATTACACTATATAAACGTTACATCAATAACTTAGTTAGTTTTTTACCGTGAAATGGTTTAGTGAAAACAACAAAATTTTGCTAAGGTGTTTTTGGTATAACCTTTTAATTATTGTTAATATAACTTTTTCGCCACTGTGGAGCTTTTTTTTGTTATTTGATAACAGAAAGATATTTAATATTTTTTTTAACAAAGTTTGAATACACTCAAAAAAGTTTTCTCCATATTTTCGACTAGTCTTTACAAGTTTTCTTGCTGTTATTGTTGTTGTTTGCAATAAAAAAACACTCCACGAAGGTTTTTGGGATTGTTGTCGAATTGTCAAGTGAAAATCAGCCAGATCGCACCTACATAACATATAGCTCCCATACAATCGGGTTTTGGCTATAACTAGTGCAATTTAACAGCTAGGTACACAAAATTTGGCAGCTACAGTACCTTTTACGTATGTTTTGTGTGTAGTGAAAATCTATATAAAGAAAAAAAATTTCAAAAAATTTTGCTACCGTTGTTATTGTGTTTAATAGTTGGGCAAAAGTTGAGAAATGACAGCGTGGGGCGATTATTCTCAGCGTTTTTGAGCGGCTTTTCTAATTGTGTTTGAAGCATAAAACAAGAATTCAACCAAATTTAATTTTGAACAATAAAGAAAAAAATCTACAAAAGCACTTGACACAAAAAAAAAAAACAAATAAATGTTCAGCAACTAATTAAATAAGAGAAAAACAGGAGTTCTAGACTTTTCGCTTCGTCAAAGCATTATCATCAAATCAAATCATACATTGTTGTTGCAATATTCCAAACATAGCCAGCAAATTTAAATTGGTCGGCGTTTAAGCAATTTCTCATACAAAATGACACAATGGTACTGGTCAACAACTATTGGTCATTTATATAAAAATTTGAATGTTGAAGAAAAAAGTGATTTAACCCTTGCTTATAGGCAGGGCTGAGCAATCCCTATACACTTGAAGCACTTTTGTTTTTGTTTTGCCCTCAAATATAGGCACAGATGCAAATTTACACTTTGAATACAAACGAATTTTCAAAGCACTCCCACATGCCCTCACATTTGAATACAATGCATATAAAAGTGCCTGAGTTTCTTATGAAAGTGCAAAACAAAAACAATTTGGTATGAAACTCAAGCACTTCCATATGAAATAGAAATTTACACTAACAAATTGACAATGAAAATTTTTTTTAAATATTGAGGTACTGAGAAAAATGTATATTCAGAAAATAAAAAGAATAAAAATATATATCTGGTCATCTGGTCTCAGAAAAGTCGAAAGATATTAGCAAGGACTATTCCTTGATATTACAGCAAAAAAACTAGCTCATTTCAATAGGTGGGGTTTAGATGGAGAGAGAATGAAATTTGGTATACTAATTTGAGTTGGCATAGGAAAATTTGTTACCGAAAATGTGATAAATCGAGAAGTAACCACGCCTAACTTTTATATGTGTATGAAATATTTTATCAAAATCTCTGACAGAAGATTATTTAACTTGCAAATGGTCCTTTTAACAGCTTAATCTGAAACCTTTAGCGGTATAAATTTGTTTGAAATTTAGTTTGTCACCGATACTATCTTCGCGACAATCCCCTCAAACCCACTTTTGTTATAATTATCGACATTGTGCTGCTTGAGTTCTCTATCTCTCTATGGCGCGATATACAACAGGTATATCATCATAAACCTCCTAAGAGATTTTTGCGCCAAGCTTCTCTTCCAATTTGTGGTGTGCCGATTTGAATTTTTCCCTACAAATTGGTGGGACCTACAGTTTTTTGCCGACTCCGAACGGCATCTACAAAGGAGACGAATTTTTGCTGAGAAGCCTGTCATGGCAGAAATACACTCGGAGAGTTTGCCAAACCACTGCCGAGGGGCGACCCCGTTTTGAAAAACTTGTTTCAAATCACTTTTGATGTTACCTGTACCAGGGCTCGAACCATGGACCTTCGGTGTGGTAGGCCGGCAACACTACCTTCACACCACGGCGGCTGCTTGAGTTACATAGCTAAAATTAGCAGCAAGAATCTCCGTAATCAAATTTAGAATTTTTTTTGTGCTTAATCAATTTCAAAAAGGAAATTTCAGTGTTCACATATTTTTGTACTTGTATTGTGATTTACTCTTCTATATAAAATAATTTGAGCACCACTAATAGGCAACATTGTATATTGTTGTTCCTAGTTCCTAGAGGGTTAGCTATTTTTTCTAAGTTTTTTTCCGAACAAAATAAGTGAGTGTGGGCATTCGGTTAAGCAGATATGTTTTTAAAAACTATACACGTGTTCAATTCCGAGCTACTTGAAATAAAGTTCATACGTGCGCAAAACAAAGTGAAACAAGTGGTTTTACAAAAGTTAAAATAAAAACTTCAAAACGAAAGAATTAAAAAAAGGGAGTTCTATTATAGATAAGAGGTAAGAAAATGCAATAAAGTTTACAAAACTTAAACAAATTTAGTACTGTTTTGTGAGGAGTTGCGTGAACACAATGTTGCTTATAAACAACATTTTTCCATAGTATCACAGGAAGAAATTACTATGAATAGTTTGCTATTTTAGAAATACTGCCTCACAGAATCAGATTTAAAACATAGGGAGTTTCGACTGGAATAATTGTGATGATGAAGAAGTTGACGAGGAACAAGAGTTATATGATTCCCATTTGGAGGGAGTACTTGAATACACAATTGATCGCGTAAGTGTTATCGCTTCCATTTCATACTAAACTATCTAATTCCCTCACAGGCAAGGGAAAGAGGAGAAAACGTTGAAATGGATTTGATTAACAGAATTGTTGGAGAAGATACAGATGTTACTCAAGATCTTGATAACGACGAGGATACAGAAAACATTGTCCCGCAAAGTTTTGAAAAGGTCAGTTTGGACAGTTTGAGGTGGAGGACGTTACAATCTTAAAGAATGCTTACCAATGAAGCCTACATAGTAGGGTTCTAAAATGTTCATAACAGCTGAAGTTTCAGGTATCGTATACGATTTTGCTCTCTATGTAGCCGAAGGAACGTGTCCATCTTTCGAATTAGAAATCTCATCAGATATTGTGTTACACTTAGCTTTTAATGTTATACAAAACAAAAACTATAAATTATTTTTCGATAATTGGTTGACCTCCATAAGTCTGATGATTGTGCTAAAGAAAAATGTCTTTTACCCTTTCACCCCTGAGTTTTTTCGAAACCTGGAGGGTTTTTCATCATTACGACAGCAAATACTGTAATATGACAAAAATATAAGATGTTTGGCATACCTTCAAAGTACGAGATCCTTACTAATCTCCTGGGATATATAATCCCAATAATGTTTTTAAGTGGGATGTATAATTCGTAAGGATAATCTTCGTTAGCGAGTTAAGTTTTTACCTTAAGTCTTACACTCTCCTTTACACCGGACTTTGACGACTTTCAAAAAGTAACGATAGAACTTGACAAGCTTAGGGACAATAACGATCGGCAAGTAACAATAAATTCCAAGAACAAGTTACCGATTAAACCAATATAGTAAATAAAATTTTAAAGGTAGAAAAACAGGGAAAATAGATACCGGGCACCTTTATGAAATTCTTTTGGCCAGAAAAAGGGCTATTATTACAGACCTAGATAATATTATATATTCAATCGCTCTAGCACAACTAGGATTATTAAATCATATTATTTTTGATAACGCTGACGTTTGGGGAACTAGATCGCATAAAGGAAATTGATGATGGCATGGTCGGCATAAACGATCACACGGCAACAGTAATGTCCGACATTGAAACTATTTCGCTAAAAAGAGGCACTTACCTGGTAACGTTTTCAGACAGGGCAAGCGTGAACGAAACGACATTCATCAATCGGATATGAAAGTAGCAGAAATTCCTTGGGCCACTCGTATAAATATAACTGGTGACGATGACATAATGAGCTTACCATACTTACGGCATCGTACACTAGAAACCCGACAACTGATGAAGCAACTGAGCCATGGCTATAAGACAGGATTGACAGCAACATCAATGATCCTTATAATACTGGCCATAATCGTCGGGGTGCTTCTTATTATATCTATACTGAGGCACAAAAAAGGGCAAGCTGCAATAGCAAGAGCAGTTGAAAATATATCGCAAGCTTCAACTAGAAGGTCCGAGGACGTTCCCCACTTAGGAGGGCAGGAGTTATCACAGGAAACGCAGTCAGGTTTATAATTACCTGAAAATAAGTTGCGCATGGCCTGAGTCAGCGCTTCCCACGACTGCTGTGACAAAACACCACACAACAGGTATTACACACTAGCCGTGAGAACGAAATACGTTGCACATGGCCTGAGGCAGCCCTTTCCACGACTGCTGTGACAACACCACAACTGCAATGCAACGACGGCGGCGGCGGTGGCAGCACTTCCGCCAATAGAGAGCTTAGGGGTAATATAAGTATAGGAATCATTGTTTTCAGTTTAGTATTAATTGGAGGTACTTATCGGCTAGATGAGGTTCAGTCGGATTAATAAATTAACAAAAGTCTAAAGAGAAGTCTTTTATTAATATTTTATACAAACATAAAAGAAATACAATATATAAAGATATATATATATATATATATTGGTCCAGTAGACGACATACCAAAAAATTAATTGATATACTAAACAGAGAGGAGCTAAAGTGGTTTTGTATATAAAGTTATTAGTCAGGAACTAGCTGTGATTTAATACAAGGCGCTGTTACCATAAGTATCGATTTGATATTTTTGCTAATATTTTATATTTATTCATATTTTCTACCTATACAAATTTCATAGAATTCCCATGTCTAATAAAAATTAAGGCTTTTACTTTATTACTTACGAACGGAATCAATTTAATAAGGTTTACTTTTTATACCTTTCATGAGTTGATTTAGCCGTGTCCGTATGTCCGTCCGTCTGTCTGTTTGAACGCAAACTAGTCCCTCAGTTTTAGAGACATCTCTATGAAATTTGGTAACAGGCAGCCATTTTGTAAAGCATTGGTGATTTGTCGGAATCAGCATGATCGAACCATACCTGCCATACAATCGATTGTTCCGATAAACGGGGTTTGCCCTGTAACTGTTGCAATTAAACAGCTAGGAACGTAAACTTTTGCAGTTTTGGTACATAAGATATATGTAATGAGTGTAGTAAAAATCATCCAGATCGGACCAACATAACATATAGCTCCCATATAATCGATAGCTTCGATAAATGGGCTTTGGGCTATAAATTTTGCAATTAAAAAGGAAGGAACACAAAATTTTGCGGGTTTGGTACAAATTATATATGTAATGTGTGTAGAGAAAATCACCCAGATCGGACCAACATAACATATGGCTCCCATACAATCGATTTTTCCGATAAATGGGTAGGTAGTAAAATTTTAGTCAAATCCGAACCCACGCTTCAGTTTGCGGGAAAGAAAAATGAGGTTCTGAACCATGCGTTTGCTGTGTTCCCTTGGTGGCCCGCGGGACCCCAAGTTACTGGTTTCGGATAGGGGACACATGAAACTCTATTGACAGCAAAATTACGATCTACAAGTTTTGCTAAATAGAAAATAATGAGCATACTACACGCGTTCAAAACCCACTCCAGACAAAACTTTATAGTTCTTTTACGAATTGATAATTAAATAATCGCTATTTGCTGTTGAAATTAATAGTTTTTACTCGAGGGTGGCAAAATTTGTACTGCCAAAGCTAAATTCTATCGGTCGAAACCATGATGTCAAGCCATGTCAAAGTCAGGGGTCAGTGCGGGGTTCCATGTGTCTCCTGCCCTGTTTAGGTTGGCCTCTTGAAGATGTCTCTTCCAATTCCGTTACTTTTGGGGCTTTGTTGGTTTGTGTTTACGAAATCGCGCATCAATAGAAAAAAATTGCATTGCATTTTAGTGTACGGTCATATTTTGTAAATACGTTTTGTAACCATGCTCTTTCCACCTGACTAAATACTGGAAAGACAAATATGAGAATAAACACCTTTTTGCTAGTTTCCCATTTCCCTGAATTCGACATTTCCGGGAAACCTTGGCTATCCTTAATTCAAATCTGGCCACACCAAGAACACAGCGACCACGTGTTTGTCTGGAAAACAAAAGTTCCGTTATTGGTGCCTTCTCCACCCTATTTGGTGCTGCCACTCCAGCAAAAGCAGAGAACTTTCCCGAAGCTATCGGCTTGATGTCAACCAACCGCTGTGAGTCATGACCAATTGAACCCAATAAAATGACTGTCAATCGAAGGTAAGCCATAACAATTATTATACAATTACTTGGTATAGTGTCGCAATTGAATAAGTGTGCCTCATTTTACACGTTGTTATGGTTTACCTGCGACTGAAAGTCATTTTAGCTGATTTAATTGCTGGACTTGTGCGGTTGGATAGGTAGTTGACAGTTTTGATTCACCCTCCGGTTCGACACTTTATCGATAGTTCCGGGAAAGTGCGTGATTTTTGGTGAAGTGGCAGTACCAAATGGTTCAATCCGTTCATAGCAATCATCTGATGGTAACGACCAATCAGAATGTTCCACCTGACAATAATCACGCCACGTCAACGGGCAACGGAACTTTTCCATTGCGCAGTCGCGTTAAGTGAATAAAATTTTGGTACTCGGAGGAAATTCATAAAAGCTGAGTCAAAATTGTTTGCAACGCGGTTAACGCTGATCTTCAGCGTTAAACAAAAAAATCTGCTTAAAGTGTACCAAATATCATTTGGTAATTATTACAGAGTAAAATCTCAAGGCAATGACGAGTCGGTGCGTTCAAACTAAATCATAAATCAGAGGATTGAGTGTATTTTACAAATTTCAAGTGCTTAAATATTCATTTATTTCACAACTTTCCCTAGTGTTGAAAATTTACGTTATACGCCCTGAACAAAGTGTGGTGTATTCGTACAGTAAAGTGATTTGTCAAATTTTCTTCGAAGCTGACTGAAACTATTTCAACAATTAAAGCAGTGTTTTGCTGAATTTGCTGTGCATCAAGGTATTGCCAGTGTTTGTTGTAATTAAACTAATTGTGTGTGCTAGCAAAATCGTTTATATTTGGATTATTTTACATAAGATAAGTCTTAGTTCGTGTGCTTTCAACATCAAATTTTAATATATCGGTCGCCCATTCTGGTTAGACGGACGCAAATGTGTATGGCTATTGTGCTACACAAGCGCGAATGAACGGGCCCAATCACTTCTCCATTGCCGCACCTATCACCGCACACCCCAGAGCGCGGCACCAAGCGCCTGAGGCGCCACCCACACCTACGCGCAACAAAGCTAGCAGCAACAACAACTGTAACCAGCAGTGACATCAGCGAAGGCCGTTCTAATATAGGCCCACCGCACTAGCCTCAGCAGCAGTAGCAACAAGCAAAGGTAACAACACAACCAGCAGTGAAATTAGCGGGGGCCGACGTATTATAGGCCCACCGCAGTAAACCACCGGCAACAACAACAGTAACCAGCAGTGACAACAGCAGGGGCCGCCGTAATGTAGGCCCGCTGCACTATTACCTACAACAACAACAGTAGCGCCGACCAACAGCCTACTGCAACAATGGGTGAGATCAACCTGATGTAGTAAGTTTTGTTTTTTTTTTTGCAAATAATATAGAATTAAATTAAACAAACTGAATGTAGATTAAGCTAACTTAGTTTAAACTGAGCTTGAAGAACGCATAAAACCCCAGGCCGTAGTATTCAAAAACAAAAAAAATTGATGTGAAACTTCTAATTGATTTACTTTAACGCATTCCTCTAAAAAGTTGACTTCATATTAGAGCAATGCGTTTGAGTGTTTGTTTTCTTTATTATACAATTTTGTATTTAAATGGGCAAATTATCAAGTACTTCAATTCTTTAAACTTACAAGAATGTGAATTTACTTAATCCTTTTTGCTGCGATTTTACGAAAACAAAAATGTTTGCTTATAATGCAAAATTCTTTATTGCTATTTGAGCGTTTACTAATAAGTGTTTAATGTACAACTTTTTTTTTGATTAGCATACGTATACATGAAAAACAATACAAAAAGGTTTAAACAAGTAAATTAATTTTCGACTGCTTTACTGCCTTTTTTTTATTTATAAATATAATTAAATTTATAGCTATTGGTTTTTTTAAACCATCAGTTTTCCATTTACATTGAAAATTAGCAAAAGAATTAACAACTATATGATATAAAATAATTTTAATATCGATTTCCATTTAAATGGTAGTCCGTGGACCGTTAGGGTCATTTATTAAATTTAGTTACACTTTTGGAAAGTTAAGACAAAGTATGGGCGAAAAAACAAAAAAAAAGAATTTAAAAATTTTAAGATATAATGTCCCTTCGATTCCAATTAAACTTCTAAATACATCAATATTGATACCAAAATTTGTAGCCTAGCAGTAATTTTCAATAATATAATATTGCGAAAATAGGTATAAGCGTAGATCTATTATTTCATAAAGCGGTTATAAATAAAAACTTAAACAAAAATTTATTTATTAAAATAAATGAACATAATGATAATAATATGTGACTTAAAAATAAAATAAAATTCGAAAATCCTAACTTAATATATCTAATCAAAAAAAAAAAAGGTAAAAACGGCCAAACCCAGACAAAATAAAATAAAATAAAATGAATAACATAACTATCTAATAAGACCAAAAACCAAAATTTTTTTTTTGAGAAAACTCGGTACAAACAAATAAATTTTTTTTTCTTTTGCTATAAAATAGTTATGCTAGCGTAAGTCGATTTAATTAGTTGTAAATGAATTATAAATAAATTTGTTAAGAATGGGAATGCTGACGTTCGTCGTTATTTAGAAGGCAAATAGGAGGTTAAGAAAGGGGCCACCGAAACCAGGTGCGTCGATGGCCATGGATGAGGGTGGGCCAAGCACCAGGGCGTCGCAACAACACCCGCGGCGCCCCCTTATAATGTTCGGCCTCTTTTTTTTATTTTTCCTTTTTCAGCACAGTAACCGGTCGTTTCCGGTTCGTTGGTTTATTTTCATGTTTTTTTTTCCTTCCGGTTAATTTAAATTTATCTTTGTTTCCTTTTCCGTTCGTTATTTCAGTTTTAATTTCGTTTTCATTTTCGGTTATTTTTAAATTTATATTTGAGTTAGTTTCGCTTTTGGTTATTTTTGAATTTTGATTTTTATTTTAAATATTTTAGTTGCCCGTTTCTTTTGAATTTATTTGATTTTTCGGTTTCCTTTTTTTTTTGAGTTTGAAATTTGAATGTCAACGGTCTGTCCGTGGCATCCGGTGTTTTAACCGGTTTTGCATTTCCCCGCGTATTTAAAGGCACGATCTGACCTTTTCTCTGATTATGGCGCAGGACGGTAAGGTTGGCAAGAACCCACCCCAGCCGACAATGACTAGCCACAGTGCGACCTCATATCGTGCCGACCGCCTTCCTTACTGCTCCATTTAGTTGCGTTACCATAACAACGTCCAATTTCCGACATTACCACTCTTTTTTACTTTGTATTAGTACTTTTAAACGCATAAGAACGTCAGGATTATTACAAAATATAAATTTGTATTTATTTCTTGTTGAATATGCATTGCCGCTAAATATATATCCAATTCTTTAACAAATTAGGTTGAGAACAAATCTAATTACACTATATAAACGTTACATCAATAACTTAGTTAGTTTTTTACCGTGAAATGGTTTAGTGAAAACAACAAAATTTTGCTAAGGTGTTTTTGGTATAACCTTTTAATTATTGTTAATATAACTTTTTCGCCACTGTGGAGCTTTTTTTTGTTATTTGATAATAGAAAGATATATAATATACCAGTCTTTACAAGTTTTCTTGCTGTTATTGTTGTTGTTTGCAATAAAAAAACACTCCACTAAGGTTTTTGGGATTGTTGTCGAATTGTCAAGTGAAAATCAGCCAGATCGCACCTACATAACATATAGCTCCCATACAATCGATTGTTCCGACAAATAGGGTTTTGGCTATAACTAGCGCAATTTAACAGCTAGGTACACAAAATTTGGCAGCTACAGTACCTTTTACGTATGTTTTGTGTGTAGTGAAAATCTATGATCACTCTTATTAAAAATCAAAATAAAGAAAAAAAATTTCAAAAAATGTTGCTACCGTTGTTATTGTGTTTAATAGTTGGGCAAAAGTTGAGAAATGACAGCTTGGGGCGATTATTCTCTGCATTTTTGAGCGGCTTTTCTAATTGTGTTTGAAGCATAAAACAAGAATTCAACCAAATTTAATTTTGAACAATAAAGAAAAAACTCTACAAAAGCACTTGACACAAAAAAAAAAAAAAACAAATAAATGTTCAGCAACTAATTAAATAAGAGAAAAACAGGAGTTCTAGACTTTTCGCTTCGTCAAAGCATTATCATCAAATCAAATCAAATCATACATTGTTATTGCAATATTCCAAACATAGCCAGCGAATTTAAATTGGTCGGCGTTTAAGCAATTTCTCATACAAAATGACACAATGGTACTGGTCAACAACTATTGGTCATTTATATAAAAATTTGAATGTTGAAGAAAAAAGTGATTTAACCCTTGCTTATAGGCAGGGCTGAGCAATCCCTATACACTTGAAGCACTTTTGTTTTTGTTTTGCCCTCAAATATAGGCACAGATACAAATTTACACTTTGAATACAAACGAATTTTCAAAGCACTCCCACATGCCCTCACATTTAAATTCTTCTTTCTTCTTCTTTAAATGGTCATCTAACCGCCTGGGCGATTTTGACCGTCCAACATAGCTCGCCAGTCGTTTCTTCGTTGCGCCAACTGGCGCCAATTGGAAACACCGCGGGATCGCAAATCGGTCTCCACTTGGTCCTTCCATCGGAGTGGTGGTCTCCCTCTTCCTCTCTTTCCACCGGCGGGTGCCGATAAGAATACCTTCTGGGCTGGAGCATCTTCGCTCATTCGCACTACGTGGCCTAGCCAGCGAAGCCGCTGTGTTTTAATTCGCTGAACTATGTCGGCGTCTGCGTGAAGTTCATACAGCTCATCATTAAATCTTCTTCGGTATTCGCCGTCGCCAACGCGTAGAGGTCCACAAATCTTTCGAAGAACCTTACTCTCGAATACTCCCAGAGCCGCCTCATCAGATGTTGTTAGTGTCCACGCTTCTGCACCATATAGCCGGACGGGTGCGATGAGTGACTTGTAGAGTGTTATTTTCGTTCGTCGAGAGAGGACTTTACTTTTCAATTGCCTACTCAGTCCGAAGTAGCATTTGTTTGCAAGAGTGATTCTTCGTCGGATTTCTAGGCTAACATTATTGTTGGTATTAATGCTGGTTCCCAGGTAAACGAAGTCCTTTACTATTTCGAAATTATTGCTGCCAACAGTGGCTTGGTTGCCAAGGCGCGAATGCGCTGACTCTTTGCATGATGACAGAAGGTACTTCGTTTTGCCCTCGTTCACCACCAATCCCATTTTCTCCGCTTCTTTTTCTAATTTGGAGTAAGCAGAAGCTACGGCGCGGTTGTTAAGGCCAATGATATCAATATCGTCAGCATATGCCAACAGTTGCACGCTTTTATAAAATATTGTTCCAGCGCGGTTAAGTTCTGCAGCTTGTATTATTTTCTCCAGCATTAAATTAAAGAAATCGCACGATAGGGGGTCACCCTGTCTGAAACCTCGTTTAGTTTTGAACGGCTCGGAGAGGTACTTCCCAATTCTGACCGAGCTGGCGGTGTTGCTCAAGGTCATTTTGCATAGCCGTATAAGTTTTGCGGGGAAACCAAATTCAGACATAGCGGCATATAGGCAGCTCCTTTTCGTGCTATCGAAAGCGGCTTTAAAATCAACAAAGAGATGATGCGTGTCGATTCTTTTTTCACGGGTTTTTTTCCAAGATTTGGCGAATTGCAAAAATCTGGTCGATGGTAGATTTACCAGGTCTGAAGCCACACTGATAAGGTCCAATCAGTCTGTTCACATCAGGCTTCAGTCTTTCGCACAATACGCTTGATAGGACCTTATATGCGATATTCAAAAGGCTGATTCCGCGATAGTTGGCGCAGTTTGCAGGATCGCCCTTCTAGTGGATTGGGCAGAGAACACTTAGATTCCAATCTTCAGGCATGCATTCATCCGACCATATTCTGCATAGAAGCTGATGCATGCGCCTTACCAGCTCCTCGCCTCCGTGTTTGAATAGCTCAGCAGGCAAACGATCAGCGCCAGCTGCTTTATTGTTTTTCAATCGGGATATTGCTATTCGCACCTCATAATAGTCGGGTTGTGGAACGTCAATTCCATCATCTTCGATTGTGGGCTCGGGTTCGGCATCTTCTCTGGTTTCTTGCTCCGTTTCTCCATTTAAAAGGGCAGAGAAGTGATCACGTTTAAATACAATTCATATAAAAGTGCCTGAGTTTCTTATGAAAGTGCAAAACAAAAACAATTTGGTATGAAACTCAAGCACTTCCTTACGAAATAGAAATTTACACTAACAAATTGACAATGAAAATTTTTTTTAAATATTGAGGTACTAAGAAAAATTTATATTCAGAAAATAAAAAGAATAAAAATATATATCTGGTCTCAGAAAAGTCGAAAGATATTAGCAAGGACTATTCCTTGATATTACAGCAAAAAAACTAGCTTATTTCAATAGGTGGGGCTTAGATGGAGAGAGAATGAAATTTGGTATACTAATTTGAGTTGGCATAGGAAAATTTGTTACCGAAAATGTGATAAATCGAGAAGTTACCACGCCTAACTTTTATATGTGTATGAAATATTTTATCAAAATCTCTGACAGAGGATTATTTAACTTGCAAATGGTCCTTTTAACAGCTTAGTCTGAAACCTTTAGCGGTATAAATTTGTTTGAAATTTAGTTTGTCACCGATACTATCTTCACGACAATCCCCTCAAACCCACTTTTGTTATAATTATCGACATTGTGCTGCTTGAGTTACATAGCTAAAATTAGCAGCAAGAATCTCCGTAATCAAATTTAGAATTATTTTTGTGAGTAATCAATTTCAAAAAAGGAATTTCAGTGTACACATATTTTTGTACTTGTATTGTGATTTACTCTTCTATATAAAATAATTTGAGCACCACTAATAGGCAACATTGTATATTGTTGTTCCTAGTTCCTAGAGGGTTAGCTATTTTTTCTAAGTTTTTTTCCGAACAAAATAAGTGAGTGTGGGCATTCGGTTAAGCAGATATGTTTTTAAAAACTATACACGTGTTCAATTGCGAGCTACTTGAAATAAAGTTCATACGTGCGCAAAACAAAGTGAAACAAGTGGTTTTACAAAAGTTAAAATAAAAACTTCAAAACGAAAGAATTAAAAAAAGGGAGTTCTATTATAGATAAGAGGTAAGAAAATGCAATAAAGTTTACAAAACTTAAACAAATTTAGTACTGTTTTGTGAGGAGTTGCGTGAACACAATGTTGCTTATAAACAACATTTTTCCATAGTATCACAGGAAGAAATTACTATGAATAGTTTGCTATTTTAGAAATACTGCCTCACAGAATCAGATATAAAACATAGGGAGTTTCGACTGGAATAATTGTGATGATGAAGAAGTTGACGAGGAACAAGAGTTATATGATTCCCATTTGGAGGGAGTACTTGAATACACAATTGATCGGGTAAGTGTTATCGCTTTCATTTCATACTAAACTATCTAATTCCCTCACAGGCAAGGGAAAGAGGAGAAAATGTTGAAATGGATTTGATTAACCCTAGAACACACACCCAGAAAATACCACGTAAACACACACCCGGGATACGTTTGTACCCGGGACCTTATTTTGCGGTTTTTTTAATGCTTATTCAACCGATTTCTATGATTTTTTTTTTGAAATGTATATTTTAATATATAACAAGTATTTTTTCTTTTGTTTCATTCGAATATTCCTACTGGTTCCAGCGATATGGGCAAATAAAGTCAGGACATGCAACAGTGGATTTTTGTTTTTGTTGTTGTCCTGATAAATGCAAAACAAAATAATATAATTTATAATAACATACTTGTAGAGTAACAACGAATACACATTTTGGTTTTTATTTCATTGAAATATTCTACCTGTTTCAAAAGATATGTGCAAAAAGGTCGCGCAAGGTATGGGTACGTAGGTAGCAAATACACTGGTATAACTGGTTTTTGTATTTTGTATGCAGCTGCAAGGGTTGTTTTCACACGAGGTGTTGTTATAAATGCTGGCTGTTGATATTTTCATTATTGTTTTGGTGCTCAAAAGTGTAAGAAGTGAAAATATAAGTGAAAATAAATATAACTGAAACTATAAATAACTGGATACCAAATGACTTCAAGAAGAAACGAATATTTATCAAGTGCAGCATATAGAAGGTAAAAAATGTAAAATAAGCAACAATGTAAACATATACTAATTTTTTTTATTATGCAGGCTAACTGAGGAACAGCGAGAATCATATATACAATCTTTATTTTATATGTTAAGGTTTTTATTGTAAGTAAAAGAAAAAGGAAGTCATTCATTTTGACATTTGTTCTCACGTTCTATGAGTAAGTACCCATATTACAGGGTTATAATAATTGGTACAAAGTGCATGAATAAGTAAAGTGTATTAGAGATATCGTTCTTTCACAACACCCTTCCTGAACGACTAATATCTTTTAATGCTCATGCATTTTGCACACTATAAGTATTCAATAAAGTTCAAAATTTTATTTCATATACATTAATTAATTTGGGCCAATTTTGTCAGCAAAATATTCCAGTTTGGTGGAGGCAACGCCCTTGATTAAGATGTCTGCTACCATCTCGTTTGTTGACAAATACTTTAGTTGAATTTGCTTATTTTCAATTGAGTGACGAACGAATTTCGCCTTTATGTCTACGTGTTTGGTTCGTGGCGAGTACGAGTTGTTTAATGCTACTTGAATGGCACTTTTACTATCGCAAAACAGAACCATGGATTTCTCATGCCTTGGAATTAACTCTGCCTCCAGACGCTTAAGCCAAACCGACTCTTGGATGGCTGCCACTACGGACATAAACTCCGCTTCTGTACTCGATAGCGTGATCGTCTTCTGTCTCTTTGTGTTCCAAGATATAGCAGCTGATTGGAAAATAAATGCATATCCGGTGGTAGAGCGCCGATCGTCGATATCTCCAGCCCAATCCGCATCACAATACCCTACAATGTTTTCGTCGTCCTTTGTGTACACCAAACCCTTTTCGACGGTGCCTTTTAGGTAACGCATGACTCGTTTGGCGGCTTCCCAATGAGCCCTTCCGGGATTTGAGGTATATCTGCTTAGAGCATTGACGGCGTAACAAATATCTGGTCTAGTGATTTGCGCCGCAAAGAGTAGACATCCCACGGCTTTCATGTACGGAACTTTTAACATGTCTTGTTTTGCTTTATCATTCGATGGAGACATGGTATTAGATAATTTTTGGTTGCAGTCAATTGGTGTTGAAATTGGGTTGCACTCGCGCATGCCAAAATGCTCCAATATGTCTAATATATACTGTGCCTGATCAATTTTTACGAAATTCTCACCACGGCTTATT
This sequence comes from Merzomyia westermanni, assembly GCA_949987695.1. NCBI lineage: Eukaryota > Metazoa > Arthropoda > Insecta > Diptera > Tephritidae > Merzomyia > Merzomyia westermanni. The sequence goes on along the minus strand of OX465290.1, from coordinate 105,320,379 downwards.
CTGATACCCAATACGTTTGTTGCTATACCCAGATCCTTCATTTTAAATTTCATTGAGAGACTGTCTTTAATGGATTGCAAGCAGTCTGATTTATTTGACATGATTAGTACGTCATCAACGTAGATTGCCACAAATAACATGTTACCATCACATACGTTATAATATATGCATTGGTCAACTTCGCTTCTACAAAGTCCCATATTTAGCAACTCTTGATTGAGAGTGTCATCCCAGACACGTCCCGATTGTTTCAGGCCATAAATTGATTTTAATAATTTACACACCTTACCTGAACCATCATTGAAGCCCTCGGGTTGCTGCATGAACACCTCTTCTTTTAATGTCCCATTCAGGTAGGCGGAAACTGCATCCATCTGATGTATAACCATATTATATTTGACTGCCAATGCAATTAAAAACCGTATGGATTCGTATCTCACCACAGGAGCAAATGTTTCAAAATAGTCGATGCCTTCTTTTTGCGCGCAGCCCTTTGCTACCAATCTAGCTTTTCTCCGCAATGGAGCACCTTCAGCATCACTCTTCGTTTTATACACCCACATGGACTGAATTGATTTCTTATCGGGTGGAAGATCAACAAGCGTCCATGTATTGTTTGCTAACAACGAATCTATTTCCACTTGCATTGCATCTTCCCACTCATTTGCGTTATTTGAAGATAGTGCTTCTTTAAATGTCTCAGGGTCGTTTGATGCGAAATGTGCTGCGCAGAAGTTATGCGATAGTTCTTGCTTTTTTGCGATCCTCTCGGAGCGACGAACTTGATCAGCGAGGTTTTGGCCTTCCTCTTCCTCGGGACTTGCGATATTAGTAGAATCATGATAATCATCATCGCAATCTGTATCACCATCAACTGAGGTCAATTTATCAGCAGTTACAATCTCTCCTAAATTGGCATCATTGGCATGGGTCAAATCTAATATATACTTGTTGGTGGCGTTACGTTTATTTTGTGATTCTAAGAACACAACATCTCTGCTAATGTGAATTTTTTTTGTGATGGGATTGAATAGCCTGTACGCCTTGCTTTCGAAACTGTAACCCACCATGATACATTCTTCAGATTTTTGATTCAATTTGTGCCGTTTTTCCTTTGGAATGTGAACCATTGCAACACATCCAAAAACTCTTGAATGCTTTAATATCGGCTTTCTTCCCGACCAAATTTCCTCAGGACTACGATTATTACCTCTACACGGTACAAGATTTGTTAAGTAGGCAGCGGTTACTGCGGCTTCTGCCCAAAAGCGTTCGTCTAGACCACTGTCGATTAACATACAGCGGATACGCTCGACTAGGGTGCGGTTCATTCTCTCCGCCACACCATTTTGCTCTGGGGCATATGGAAAGCTTGTCTGGTGGATTATTCCGCTTTGCCTCAAAAATTGTTTAAAACATTCATTGACATATTCTTTGCCATTGTCCGTGCGTAGAACTTTTATAGTTTTTGATAACTGATTTTCTGCCATGGCCTTAAAACATTTAAACTTTTCGAACACGTCAGATTTGTGTTGTATTGGATAAGCGAACACCTTTCGGGAGTAGTCGTCTACAAAGCAAACCAAAAAACGTGCACCTGAGAAGGATTTCGTATGCAAAGGTCCCAAAACATCTGAGTGCACTATTTCTAGAAAATCATTGGCTCGCGTTCCTGTGTCTTTATTTGGCCTTCGTGTCTGTTTGCCTTTAATGCACACAGTGCACAATTCATTATTATTTTTATTACAACTGATACCGACACTAGAGTTTTGCACATTATGCAAAGAGATATTACAAATGTGGCCCATTCGGCGGTGCCACAGATTAGGGCTACTTTCCGCAAGTAGTGCCTTTGTTGGCGCATCACTTTCCGCACAGTTTAGACGATACAAATTTTTGTAGATTGAAGCCGTAGCCATAACTTGTTAAAAATTTGACAAGTTTCGCCTTCAAACAACACCTTATTGCCATTCATTGTCATTTGGCGAACCGACAAAAGATTTGCACATAAATTTGGAACGTATTCTACGTTTTTGACAGTTGCATTTGTGATTTCTTTTTCGTTAAATAGAGACAAACTGACTTCTCCCGCACACTCAACTGAAAGTTCGTTGTTGTTTGCAACAACAATTTTTTTGTCTTGTACGTCATGTATTTTCTTTAATAGAGCGCAATTGTTTGTCATATGATTGCTCGCTCCACTATCGATATACCAACCTTCGCAGTTGTTGTTTTCGACGTTAACGTTCTTGCTACTCTTTGCGTGCGATTTTATATCGTTTAAGTTGCTCGTTTGACTGTTCGCCTTCATTGCAAACAAAACCTCTCCTCTTTCGTTATTTTGTTTTTTGGGATTCTCCGCGTAATTCTTCTTTTTGTTTTTGTTCGGACAATTTCTAGAATAATGTCCAGTGGCTTTACAACTGTGACATTGAAGCTTTTTTTATGCTTTGAATATAAAGCTTTTTCCCTATCAACGCTATCAAATTTTGCGTCTTGAAGAAGTAAATTCTTTACCATATCGATGGTTAGTCTTTCTTTAGAATTTTCCACCGCCATTACCAACGGTCTGAAGTCATTAGGTAATCCGGCTAACATTAATGAGGCAGCTAATTCGTCATCGATATTCAACCCTGAATTTCTCACCTTCAGTGCAATCATGACGATGTCGTTTATATATTCCTGCATGGAGTCGCGACTTTCAAGTCTGATGTTGACTAATTGTTTTAACAGCTCTACTTTTCTTGTTAGTCCGGTATCCTCATACGCATTCATTAGCGCTGTCCATGCTTCCTTAGCTGTTTTGGCACTCGCTATGTGTCCAAAATTGCTCGGATCAACCATGAGCGTAATTTCTGCCAAAGCGCGCTCGTTCAAATCGTTGTCTTTGTCGCTTACAATACCTTGTTCGACAACCTTCCAAACGCCTTTAATCACGAGACAGGATTTTGCTTGTCGCTTCCATACATCGAAGTTCTCCCTGCCACGCAGCCTTTCCAAAGGGAATGACGCAGGTAACGTCGAAGAAGACAACATTTTCCGCCAAAAAAAACTTTTTAACTCGTAATATTTAATCACGTGGCATAAGGCCCATAACCTGATATGTAAAGGTTTTTATTGTAAGTAAAAGAAAAAGGAAGTTATTCATTTTGACATTTGTTCTCACGTTCTATGAGTAAGTACCCATATTACAGGGTTATAATAATTGGTACAAAGTGCATGAATAAGTAAAGTGTATTAGAGATATCGTTCTTTCACAACAAATTTGTACCGATGACGCTCCCTATGACTTTGACTCAGAAGATGAAGAAGAAATTCAAATCAATCAATCATTGAAATTGCTGATGACGATGCTGAAGTTTCGCAAAGTGCCGCAGAAGTATTACCTGATTATGCGGACTATGAGGATGATGAAGAATGTCAATAGAGCAAACATTCAAATGTTTCATGAACGTTGAAATGGCTGATATAATTATGCGCCACATAAATAAGTTAGCAAAAGAAACTTATAATGCTTACAACAATACGCATCCAAACACAACTCCTAAGTCATGGACGCCAGTGTTAATAACAGAGCTGTATGCATTTTTTGGCATACTTATTATGACTGGTGCGAACCATAGCAATGGAGAACATGTTCGAGATTTATGGAGCGTCAAAAACTATCCTTTATATCGCGCCACAATGGGAGTCAACCGTTTCTGTTCGATATTGCGGTTCCTAAGATTTGACGATAAAAACACTCGTGCAACACGCTTACTAACTGATAAAGCAGCACCGATCAGTGAGTTGTGGACGATGATGAACAATAATCTTGCTGCACATTACAAGCCCAGCTCATGCTTGACGATTGATGAACAATTATTTCCTTACCGTGGACGCACACGGTTTACGCAGTACATACCGTCAAAACCTGCTAAATATGGTGTCAAGGTTTGGTGGATTTGCGATGCCACAAATGCATATCCACTGCATGGACAAATATATACTGGCCAAGCAGAAACTGGTAGGGAAACGAACCAAGGCGAACGAGTGTTGAAGGATTTGTCTGCCAAATACCAAGGAAGTGGCCGAAACATTACAATGGACAATTTGTTTACGACCTTGCCAGTTGCAGAACTGCTTCTCACCTGGAAACTCACGATCGTTGGAACTTTGCGCAAAAACAAATCATATATTCCTCAAGAAATGAAGCAGAACAAAAACAGGACAATAGGTTCAACGACATTTGGCTTCAAAAATAATGTGACAATGTGCTCTTATGCTCCCAAAAAAAATAAAGCAGTAATTTTGCTTTCGACCATGCATAATGATGCTGAAATAGCTAACAGTGTCAAACCTGAAATAATTGAATATTATAATCGTACCAAAGGTGGTGTTGATCGAATGGACTAAATGTTTGCGGAATATCCAACACAAAGACAAACAAAACGATGGCCACTAGCGATGCTCTTCAACATGTTGGACATTACAGCTCTTGCAGCCTACATTGTCTACGATTTGAATAACCCTATGTTGCCTTGGAGAACAAACAACAAGCGTAAGCAGATCCTGCGCAGCTTGGCTGAAGCATTGTGTATGCCCATTATTGAAGCCAGAGCCATAAATCGTCAAGTGACGCGAAATTTTTCGACTAAAATTGCTATTAAAGCATATTTCAACCGACCGGTGGAATCAATGGTGTCAACAGCAGCATCAACATCTGCCGCAGCGCGCACGCCAAAACCTGTGTCCGGATCTTGCTATTTATGTTACGCACAAGAGGAAAAACGCCGTAGAAAAACCAGAAAGCTGTGCGCCAAATGTAAGAAGCCAATGTGTCTTGAACATTCGGTCACATCAACAAATTGCTCTATTTGCCATGATTTTTCTTAGATATAAGATGCATTTTTATAATTTTTATAATAAAAGTCAATAATATAATGTGTGAAATGAATATTTTTAATTTTTCAAATAAAAAAATAATATAAAAAATGTTTTTTTTTTATTATTATGAGGATTTTTACTATTGGGGTACAAACGTATCCCGGGTGTGTGTTTACGTATATAATGTGTTTGGAAGGCTGTAGCTCCTGAACCAATGGTCCGATCTGGTTCAAATTTTGAATTTGAACTCAAAACTAAATAATCTTCCTAGATCCGAAGTTAGCGGTATAAAGTTGAAAGTGGATACATTTGTACCCGGGTGTGTGTTCTAGGGTTAACAGAATGGTTGGAGAAGATACAGATGTTACTCAAGATTTTGATAACGACGAGGATACAGAAAACATTGTCCCGCAAAGTTTTGAAAAGGTCAGTTTGGACAGTTTGAGGACGTTACAATCTTAAACAATGCTTACCAATGAAGCCTACTTAGTAGGGTTCTAAAATGTTCATAACAGCTGAAGTTTCAGGTATCGTATACGATTTTGCTCTCTATGGAGGCGCAGGAACGTGCCCATCTTTCGAATTAGAAATCTCATCAGATATTGTGTTACACTTAGCTTTTAATGTTATACAAAACAAAAACTATAAATTATTTTTCGATAATTGGTTGACCTCCATAAGTCTGATGATTGTGATAAAGAAAAATGTATTTTACCCTTTCACCCCTGAGTTTTTTCGAAACCTGGAGGGTATTTCATCATTACGACAGCAAATACTGTAATATGACAAAAATATAAGATGTTTGGCATACCTTCAAAGTACGAGATCCTTACTAATCTCCTGGGATATATAATCCCAATAATGTTTTTAAGTGGGATGTATACGTCCCAATAATGCTGAAAGGACTAAGGAAATTAAATAACAACTTTCAATAAAAAACTAAAAAAATTCACATTTTATTGGTTTTTCTTTTACAAATTTAATTAATTTGTGAAATGAAGCAAATCATTTGAAACATAAAGCGTTGTTGCATCCAGAACAGGCGTATTTAGTCCTGGCTTCCTTATTTGGTGAGGCAAAATGTACGCATCGATGACGAGAAGGCTGTTCAATAGGGAGATGATCGCCTATATTGAGACGTTCCGCTCGTGATCGCTTGGCGGGTCTTCCACCACATTGACGTGTTGTAAGCATTTTGTATTTTATACCTTCAGCTATCATCCACTCGGCTAAGGGCACAACAAAATGAATGAGGGAATTTGACGGTTCGTGAATATTATCCAGGCGCTAACCACAGCTATCATACAAATTTTAAAAAATAGTTTTTTCCAACATTTTCACATTAAAATACAACGCGTGACTGTTAGTATTTGAATCCTGCAATACGTATAAGTAGGAGTAGTATGAAAATTTTTCCGAAAAACGTCGAGCTCTGTAGCGCAATGAGGGAATCCAATGAGAACTTCATCATCTTTTTATATGGGCATTTTATACCTTGGTTCAAAAATTACTCCGTTGTTAAAAGTTGTCCAACTACATTTATTGCCGATGGTTGATCTTAATATTCTCCAGCGAATCATGGCGAAGATTCATCATTGTATACAGCTTTTGCTAGAGGGTCTTCCACATATTCGTCATCATCATTTGATGATACATAGCTAGACTCGGATGCACTAAAGTCATCACCCATATCATTACTCTCGTCATCTACAAAATATTTCTCAATTTCATGCTCATCAAATTTCCTCCTTCTAGACATCTACAAGTATAAACCAAAATTGGGATGTTATTATCCCACTCAAATATGTTATTGGGATTATATGCCCCAATGTAATTGTAAATATAAAAAACTTACATTTATCACCTCAATTTCTTAAGAATTGTGGATCGATAATCTTTAGCCACACTCGAAGTTTCAAACACGATGAATTTCCTGGAAAAAAAATGCTACTAGTTGGACGTTTCACATTGAAGTACAACGCGTGGCTGATTAAAGTTTGCGACTTGTCTTTGCCAAACATTCGATTAGCAGGAACTTTATTTCAATACTAACGAGATCGATTTATTACTCAACAAAGAAAACTGCGCGCTTTAATTGGGACTATTTCAATGCGTAATTGGATGAAAAATAAAAGTTATACACAAGTTTGAAGTTGTCTGGGACATATTGTCCCGGTAGGGGCGAAAGGGTTAAATACCCAGCTGTGTAAGAGTGGTTGTAGTAAATTGGTAAATTGTTGAGGAGTTATGACCTATAGAGGTTTTAAACTTTTTCTACTACCATGTGGGCAATCTATATATATAAAAATGAAATGTCTTCCGTATTACCTAGATGGATGTCTAAACGGCTGAACCGATTTCTATTCTGTAAAAAGTACTTTGTTGGACCTGTGGAAGGTTTTCCGATAAAAAAATATTCAAAACTGTTTGTTGTTGCTGCCGAAAAATGATGATGGCGGAGACGTAACAATATTGCAATATTGTTGAGTTTTCAGTATATTGTATGCCACCAAACTACTACACCGCTTAACCGATTTTGTTCATATTAGGAACATGTGTTTTTGCTTTGATGAACGTCTCTATCAGAAATTTACCCGATAGATGGCGCTGAGGTGATACTGATGATAGTGATAGTTATTATCTATATGTATAAAAATGAAAAGTCTTCTATTCTTTGAAAAATACTCTGTTGGACCTTCTCTGTGAAAGGTCTTCCGATAAAAAATTATTCAAAACTTTTTGTTGTTTCTGCCGAAAAATGATGACAGCTGAGACGTCGTGAGTTTTCAGTAAAATGTATGCCACCAAACTATTACATCGCTTAACCGATTTGGGTAATATTTACAACACGTATTATTGAGCAACGTTTCTGCCAAAAATTTACCCGATAGATGGCGCTGGAGTTGGCATATTCCTACATACCCTTTTTACATGGGGATTTTTATCATTTTGTTTAAATCATACTGGACATACATATAACTTAATTATGTGCATAGCTGTAACCATTCCTTTACCGCAGCCTTTTCTAAGTGCAGTTGTCCGAGTGAAAGTCCCTTTAGTTAAGTTGGTTATGCAAAGCGTAGGCCAAAAAAAGAAGAGTAAATTTTTTATGCACGCACTTTGCATTAGGGATAACAAGAAAAACAACCTACAGGAGAAAGTTGAGCTGCATTGAGTGGGTCGGTCCATGTAACGGGAAACGTTAAGAATGTTTCGTTCAGTTAAAGTTTTTTCTTTTTTTATTGCAATGATATAGCGTCTTCATAAAAAAGCAAATACTAGTCAGTAGACACTGTCATTCCATCAAGAAGATGTTGTGATTTATCCAACAGAATTTTTAAATTCACTCGATGTGCCGGGACTGCCCGTACATAATTTAGAACTCAAGATTGGGAGTGCCTGTGATAATGCTTCGTAACATTAATCAAAAGGCTTATTAATAACATCACTTAAGCCATAATTTTAACTGGCAAGTGCAAAGGTTAAGATGTATTGATTCCGCGTATTCCCATGATACCAACTGATATGCCGTTCGATCACGATTAATAATGCGCAAGGTCAATCCTTCCAAATATGTGGATAAGACCTAGACTATCCAGTTATTTCCCATGGACAGTTTTACGTTGGATGTTTTAGAGTTGGAAAGCATTCGGCTTTATTCGTTTTTGCTCAAGACGCAAAAACAAAACACATTGCTTATGACAGAGCATTGCAAGGATTTTTTTTGAACAATTGCTGCTGATGATGTTTCACATTTAATTTTCTTAACAATTTGTAATATTATGTTATGCTTTTATAAAATAAATTAAAACCACAATGAAATTTTTAAAGTTTTTTTGTTGAAATCATAGATCGATGTTTATAGGTAAATTTTACATATAAGAATCACCAAATACGATACGCGCAAGGCGACAGATTACACCGCTTTACACACAGTCTGTCCTATGAAAGGAACCAGGACAATCATCCCATTTGCTTTTGCGAGTAGAACCCTAAACTACCATGAGCGTATTTATTCTGTAACAGAAAAGGAACTTTTAGCCATCGTTTGGGCCGTTGCATACTTCCGTCCGTATTTATATGTTGTTAAGTTTAAAATTACATCCGATCATCAACTGCTTAAGTGGCTGTATAATAAAACTCAAGGAAAAGATGCAAATCCGAGATTATGAAATAACACAACATTGACAAAACTGTCACTTTTTGTGCGCTCACAATGCAACTTTTGTGAATTTTTTCCCAAAAACCTTATCGTGATAACTTAGTCAGACTTTGTGTAAACGAAATTGTCATTCTGAGCAGAGCCATGATTAGGGTATCATGTGATAGAGTTTATCATAACCAGAGATTGAGTAAACGGCCCTAACTGAAAAAAATTAATAAATCTATTTAATATTACAGGGTTGGTTCTGCCGGCTTCAGGTCAAAATTTTCAAGTTTTAAAATAAAAACAACAAAAGTTATTTCTACTGTTTTCCGATATATTTCGGTTACACGTCGGTAACCATCTTCAAGGAACTATAACAATAAATACATTATTTTACAAACAATTCTAAAAAACTAACTAACATATTCATACATACATTTATCTTTCACGTCCGTTCTATTTGACGCGGAGCTTTCTACTGTTTTCATTTCTACTGATTTGTTAGTTAGCAGGTGTCTAAATATATGCGCGACACCATCAACATCTGTTTTGTAATTCAAACGTATGTTTGGTGGTGTGTTAATGATATGCAGCATTTCCAATGTGAGGCGCTTGCTATAGTTTGATTCTTGCTGGAGAATGTTTACATTATTAAAGTTGGGAGAGTGGCCGCTACTCGCACAGTGGGCCATAAGTTTTTTAGAATTGTTTGTAAAATAATGTATTTATTGTTATAGTTCCTTGAAGATGGTTACCGACGTGTAACCGAAATATATCGGAAAACAGTAGAAATAACTTTTGTTGTTTTTATTTTAAAACTTGAAAATTTTGACCTGAAGCCGGCAGAACCAACCCTGATTTATGACATAAAGGTCGCCAAAATAACTATTATATTTAATATTACTTTAACTTAAACCATTTTTATTATAAACAAGTCAGGAAGTCTAAGTTCGGGTGGAACCGAACATTATATAGATAGTAGTGATCTATTATGGCATCCCAATTCACGCAGGTTTAATACTTTCAGTTCGTGTTTGCACTCAAACAGACAGACGGACAGACAGACAGACGTATCGAGAGACGGACATGGCTACATCGACTTAGCTCATCCTCCTGATCATTTCAGAATACTTTTTGATGGGACTATCTCTTTTTCTTCTCATACGTACAAACATTTCATGTTCATGAAAGGTATGGAAATCAAAAAAGATATACTACTTCGCTTTTGCAGTGGGGTATTAACTACTTGCCCGGATATTTTACTTTTCATCCTGAAGGTTTTGATATACATTAATAAATATATATCTCGAATCGGTTATGCCGAATGAAGTAATATATCTTGTGTGCGTAACGAAAATAGATATAAAAAATGTGTCTTTTATAGGCGCCAAAAGTACTCAACCGATCTTTATGAAATTTTCACAATATAATTTTTGATCTAAATTAATGATATTTGGATATATGTGTCACGTAGTCAATATCTACATAATTTTGGAAAAGTGGGCGGTGCCACGCCCACATATTTTGTGTTTTGTTTTTGCTCTTGAACTTTCACGATAGGTTCAAAAGTTCGCTGGACACGACACAGTCTGTATATAGCTTTTGGAAAAGCCCCCAGATTATATAAAGCTGCAGTTCGGTATAGCTAGGAGTTTATTTCGCTCAAGTTAATGACATTTTATATACAGATGTGTTCTATGTTTCAAAACGTCAAAACAACGTCTACCGGGCTTGCTAGCATATTATAAAATGGCGAAAGCAAACAACGAATTTCAGCATTCTTTTGTAAAACTGGGAGATTAGTTTACGTTCAAATAGACAGACAGACGGACAGACAGACAGATGGACATGGCTAAATCGGCTCCAATCATCGTGCTGATAATTTTAGTGAACTTTTCTCTTCGTCTTCTCATACTTACATACATTTAATGTTTATGATAGGTATGAAAATCAAAAAAGATATGTAACTTCGCTATTGCAGTGGGATAGTAACTACGTGCCCGAATATTGTGCTTGTGTGTTTCCCAATTTGGCTAATTTTTGGCAGGAGTATCATACATACTACTGAGAAGCAGCTGACCAATTTTCATTGAAATATCAATATTGAATTATAAGCGATTGCCTTTGAAAAGAGCAGAAATTTTAAGCTGAAAAGTGGGCGGCGCCACGCCTACTTCTTCAAAATTGAAAAACTTTTTTTGCGGCCGAGTTTTTCTTAAAGAGCTTATTATGTGTGCCAAATCGGATTGATATAACTTGCTTAGTTGTAGAAATATCGCTTTTTAAATTTTACAAAAAAAATTTTTCAGAACTATGTTAAAAACTGGGCGTGGACGTGAAAAGATTTCGCCCATTTTTACAACAAACAGTTACCTTTATACATTGAACATTATCATCATGTTTCGTTTCGACAAAAAAATTTTTGGCCGAGTTATGGCATATAAAGTTTTGTGGAATAATCCACCATAAAAGGGGCGGGGCCACGCCCATTTTCGAAAATTTTTCTTTTTTTGATTTCTTCGTTTACGGGAACTTTAAAAGTGAAATATTAATTATGTGAAGCTATTTTACGCAAAGTTATTGCTTATTTAATATATCTACTAAACTGGGTCGATTTATTAACCGATATCGCGCCATCGATTTTTCGATAGGTTTTTGATTGACCCTTTCGCCATTTTTTTAAGGGTTTTTTCAGCATACATGCAAAAATGTTTTCTATGAAAACGAATTTGTCTCATATTTCCTGTTCCACTTAAAATTATGCGCTAAAAATGTTGGCGATAACAGTTTTTTGAAAAAAAAATTTATTTTCGGGTTTTGGAAAAGTCGATTTTTCGACCAAAACAAGTGGCGAAAGGGTACATTTTTTGACCAAAACACTCCCCAAAACCCAAAAAATATTTTTTTTTTCAAAAAACTGTTATCGCCAACGTTTTTAGAGGACACTTTTTTAGTAGGTCATGAAAAAAACCTTAAAAATCAAAGTCGAAAAAAGTAAAAAAAAATTAAATTTCGCAGGCTCGAAAATTATATCTTTTGGTATGCGTAGTGGAACTTTTTTTCCTGAGCGCAAGACCTTTGGAAAAGTCGATGGCGCGATATCGGTTAACTTTCGTCCATACAAATCGACCCACCCTAATGTCTACGATCCTTTTCAAAATCTTTCATATAAAAGTAGGCGTGGACCTTAACCGATTTCGCCCATTTTTTCCTCGAACATTCCTCGCACACCTGGAAACCTGCGTGCTGAATTTCGTTTCGATATTTTGTACGGTTTCTGATTTATGATTAATATTGTTTCTAAATTTGACTTAATCAAAAGTGGGTGGTGGCACTCCCATTCTCAAAAATTTCTTGAAAATTTTATTTTATGCCTCAAATTTTATCCTTATAGGTGTATTATGTACTGAGTAATCACTTTTTTTGTGTTTTCAAAAATATTCTATATATAAAAAGTGGGCGTGGCTATCATCCGATTTCGCCCGTTTTAAATTCGGATATGAGTGCCAAGGAACCTGCATACCAAATTTCATTAAGATATCTCAAAATTCACTCAAGTTATCGTGTTCACAGACGGACGGACGGACGGACGGACATGGCTTAATCAATTTCTGTTTTCGTCCTGAATATTTTGATATGCATAAGTCAATATCTATCTCGATTCGTTTATGCCTTTACATACTGCCGTTACGCGACTAAAGTTAATATACCTTGTGTGGGTAGCACTACTAAGTATAAAAAACCTTTTACCGTAGAATATAGCCCTTTTACATTTACGAGGTGTGTTCAAAAAGTATCGCGAATTTTGTGTTTTTTCAAAAATTATTTATTTATTCATGAATATCTATTTTGTCCCCTTCAAAGTAATCCCCATGAGATACTATACACTTGTGCCAACGGTTTTTCCAATCTTCGAAGCACTACAAAAAATCATTTTTTGTATCTTGTTCAGCTCCTCCTTCGATGCCGTCTTTATCTCGTCAAGAGAAGCGTAACGTCGTCCTTTCATGGGCCTCTTCAGTTTAGGGAACAAGAAAAAGTCACAGGGGGCCAGATCTGGGGAATACGGTGGCTGCGGCATCATTAGTGTGTTGTTTGTGGCCAAAAAGCCTCGCACAAGCAACGATGCGTGAGCAGGGGCGTTATCGTGGTGCAAAAGCCAATTTTTGTTCTTCCACAAATCCGGGCGTTTCTGGCGGATTGCTTCGCGCAAATTGCGCATAACTTGCAGGTAATATTCCTTATTGACCGTTCTTCCCTGTGGCAAGAACTCATGATGCACCACGCCCCTGCAATAGAAGAAAACTGTCAGAAAAACTTTCACATTCGACCGAACTTGGCGCGCTTTTTTCGGTCTCGGTTCGTGCGGCAGCTTCCATTGAGATGATTGAGCTTTGGTTTCCACGTCATAACCATAAACCCACGATTCGTCACCAGTTATGACCCTCTGGAGCAAATTTGGGACGTCGCGGACAGAGTTTAACATCTCATTAGCAATGTTCATGCGATGCTGTTTTTGTCACAATTGAGCAATTTTGGTGCGAATTTCGCGTAAAAATCGAAGACGATCCAAAACACGTGCAAGCAAAGCAGCTGTCAACAATTAACTGAACATTCAAAATGGCCGAGCTTGTCGGCATAAGTGAGAGACATGAGTACCAACATAACGCCACAAAAAATTCGAAATTCGAATATACGTAACCAGCGAAAATTCAAAATTCGCGATACTTTTTGAACACACCTCCTACATTTATTTACTTAATTTAATTGTACAACTAAGACTAGCCAGCATTTTATATGTACACCAACAACGGGATACATTCTTATTAATATTTAAAAAACATTATTTGAGAGATATAACAAAATATATGCAAGCTTAACACTAGTATAATGGAACTTAACAGCTAAAATCAGTAAGTGATATATGTAGATAGTAAATCAGATTTAGAAAATAGCGATTTGGAAAATAGAAATAGAAAATAGAAAATAGAAAGGATATTAGCAGCTTATTTATAGCTATGAAGCTAGAGTCATATTGTGGTCACTAAAATATTCGTATACGAGTATTAGCTTTCTGAAGTTGTTTCTATTTAGTTGTGATTTTATATATTCTGGTATCCTGTTCCACAATTTCACTGCACCAGTCGGCTAGATGTTAGTGTACTTATGTTTCGGGGTTATTAAGTTATTCAGTCTCTGAGATCTGGTTAATTGAATCTCGTCATGCAAATAAGTAGGGTTTTCCATTCCAGCAACTTAAACATGAAAATACAGTTCCTGGCAGCCAAATATTGCATAATACTATAACCTAACATTTTATCGTAGCATGGTGATATGTGGGCATAACGACTTATGCCATAAACGTACCGTGTTACATTGTTGAAGGCTACATTTACCTTGTTTGCTGATTGCGAGTCAAATATACTGTATACTAATTCCGCGTATGTGAAATGGGGCACAATTAATTGTATCGCGAGTTTTTGACGTGTTTCTTGTGGCGTAAACGCTGCAGACATTCTCAACCTACGCAGAATAAAATAAACAGTGCTTACTAATCTGTTAACATGATCACAGCAACTAAGTTTATTATTTATTTTCAACCCAAGGTTCTTTATTTTGTGAGTGATCTCAAGGGTGGAGGTACCAATTACTAAAGGCGGTATGCCAACAGGGTCTATTTCAGTTTTACATATAGGTACGACATATGATTTACTTGCATTTAAACAAAGAACATTTTTTTGCGCCCAGCACAATATAGGAGACAGATCACTATTTACTTTATAACATAAATCTTCAACAAGACCGATACGATTCGAAAGATATAACTGAATATCATCAGCATACGCATGCGCACTAACATATTTACACACTGAAAATACGTCATTAATAAACATACTAAACAAGAGTGGACCCAGGTTTGAGCCGTGCGGGACGCCTGCTTTGATATCTCTAAACTGAGATGATGCATTATCGCATTTAACACGTTGAACTCGTTAGATAGCTTAAGAAGAGTTTTGACTAGCTTTCAGAAAACCCGAAAAAATGCTTTATGACGCATATGAATTCAAAGGGGTTTTGGATTAAAGGGTGCGAGGGCAACTCAGCGGCGGCACTACTACTGGTGGGGCAATCATTCTCAGTGAAATAATCATTTAGAACGTCAGCGTCAGGGTCAAATTCACATTGCACATTATTCTTTACATGGATGCGCAGACTTTTTAGGTTGCTCCATAACTTCTTAGATGGGAGAGAGGGATTCAATTTTTGTTGGCAGTACCATCTCTTTGCTTGCCTAGTAATGACTGTTGCCGTGTTGCGTGCAACTTTATAATCACACCATGAGGCATTCGTCTTTAGCCTTCTCCACTTTGCATGCAACTTGTTTCGTTTTTGGATTGCAGCATTAACTTTCATGTTAAACCAGGGGCAAGATTTATTTATGACTTTAGCATTACGTAGGGGCACATGCCGATCAAAAAGGGAAATCAAATGATTGCTAAGAAACTCGAGCTTTGAGTCTACCGACTCGTAATTCCAATATTGATTCCAATAAATCGCGTTACAGTCTGAGAACAAAGCACTGGTATCAATAGAACGGAAATCACGGTACGAAAAAGTAACACCAACAGCAGGACGTTCCAACAATACATCAACAGTACAGAAAAGCAAATCATGGTCCGATATGAAAAATAGTTGGTCAAATTTAAGAATTAGGGCCAAATCAGTGGTAATAAAAATATCTAAAAGGCTTGGCCTAGCGTTGTTAGCGTATCGTGTAGGCATTTCTTCATTGACAATAGTTAGTCCAGCTGCTGATATTTGACAGAGAACGTCAATGATATAGAGAAGGTCCATCAACGAATTTCAGTGTGAATTGTCAAAACTCGTCAATTCACGGCTAGCAGAGAACGTCAATGATATAGAGAAGGTCCATCAACGAATTTCAGTGTGAATTGTCAAAACTCGTCAATTCACGGCAAGGGAATTCACCACCGGCTGGCTGGTTGGGCATGTTAATATAACAGAATTTAATGTGATCAATGTTGATTAACATGAAATAATGTTGCTTAGCATGAATACATTTCTGTAGTATAAATTCAGAGAATAAATAATAATAATTCATAAAGAATAAAAAATATTTCCCTTGAACTCCATTCGTTTCATGTTCATACAAATCACAAGCAATTTTTAATAATTTTAATAAAACTTAAATGGAAGTTGTTAAAAATCCAACATTTGTTGGTATATGAGCAAATAAATGATTTCGATGTTTTGAATCAAGTCTTTTAGTTTCCTAAATTTTAGTTTTTTGAAGTCGAAATAATCATATGATAATATACAAAAGGAATTTTTCACGTATCACGTGATTTTGTGCAAAAGGAATAATCACATGATAATATACATACAAAAGGAATTTGTATGTGTTGTAGAAAACCGATTAAATTTTACAAAACGAGCAAATTTATGTAATAAACGTTAATAATGTTTTATGTAGGTCTCTTTATAAATTTCCAGGTAATATTTTTTATCATCTTATAAAAATATTTCCAAAAATTCATCAAATGACATAAAGTGTTTTGCCGACGGCAATTACACAAAAATCCCAAAAAGTACAAATGAATATATAAAATGTAATTTAAGGTTTTTATGATAAAATGTATGTCTTTGTGTAATGACAAAGTCTTTTTTAATGTGTTTGTGTAATTACATATAGCGTTTTGCCGACGGCAATTACGCAAAAATTGCTAAATGTATAAATGGTATCCAATGTAATGAGAGTTGGTTATTATAATATGTATAAGTGAATGTCTGAAATGTAACACAATTTCGATAAATATAAAACATTTTAAAACATATACATATAAATACATAATTAATAAAAACATCTGCTACAATAAATATGATACAGTAGAGAAACATTAATAAATGTATGGAAATGATTGTATACTTTGATACGAAATAAAATAATTTTCAAAATCGGAAGCAAAGAACTTTACCAATTCAATTATCTGTTATCAAAAGCCCAAAGCATCCTTCGATGCACATCCATTCATCTATATGCATACATCACATATGCACATATATTCAAATGTACTACCAGCTGATGATCCAAATTAGATCAATGCACATGCACATCTGTTTGTATGACACACAAAATTACATACTTCACGCGCCGTCACAAAATTGCAAACACACATCACATACATGCGTGCATTATAAATTATTATTTTATTTATTTCTGTACACATATTCACATACATACATCTGCACATGACATGCGCGCGACGAGCTAATGGGCCAAGCAGATACAATACGGCAATACGTTGAAAAAACTGACAGCTAAGTAGAATGCGAGTGTTGGCGTACGTGACAACAGATTCGACGGATACGGAAAAGTAGATTTTGCTCTAAATTTTGACGTGTGACGGATACGTCGACGGTGAAGTACTGTATCTGCTTGGCGCATAAATAGCACAAAGTTTGATTCTTTTGCGCCGGTCAAAATTAGCAATTGCGGCGGGCGCAGGCCATATTTCTTCTGCACGGCCCGTCAAAACCACAAATTCTATTCCGAACACACGTACAGTGAAAAAAAGTTTAATGTATCAAAAGAATATATTTTTAACACAATTTTTCCCAACTTCACATTATTT
The DNA here is from genome assembly GCA_949987695.1 of Merzomyia westermanni. Taxonomy (NCBI): domain Eukaryota; kingdom Metazoa; phylum Arthropoda; class Insecta; order Diptera; family Tephritidae; genus Merzomyia; species Merzomyia westermanni. The sequence goes on along the minus strand of OX465290.1, from coordinate 105,302,712 downwards.
GGTTGCTCGCATAGTGACAATACGAGCAGACAAATAAATTGTGATAGGGCCCGATCCGCCCCTACAAAAAGCAATGCCAAATCCCATCCCCAAATGGCAAATTCTGCCGCGCGATGGCTTCGATCGTCAAAAGTACTGCCTACCTCAAATTTCAGACACTATCAAAAGCAAGTTATGTAGTAGGGGGAAAAATTGTGTAGTATGAAAATAATCTAAATTATTACATAATTCTTGAATAAGGGCATGTACTTTGGTCATACGGTTCGGGATATTAAGTCACTACTTCTGATGCATGTTTTCATTATAAAAATTTCTAAAAGACGTACATAATGTTGATTACGAATGAAAAAATACTATTTTTCAAGGAGATGTGCAAGTGCGCATTTGTGCCTAAAAAGGGCAAAGTTAGCACTTATGTGGCACAACGGCAACATTCCAGCAAACAAAACATGGCTGACAAAATTTTCGACCGAATTTCAGCAAGAACAAGAAGAAACTCAAGAGTCACTCCAAAGTGTGTTGCAAACGATATCCCTTATACTACAGCTTATGCAAATAAGCAAACTCCTTATGAATAAGGGAATCTTTTATTAAATTATTAAAAATATGTAGAGAAACGTTTTCGTAATTATTTTTTCACAATTGTTTGGGTCTGTTGCTGAGCAATAGCTATGCATTTTTTTTATTTTTTTCTATGACATAAATACTTCCTTGAAACAAACTAAAGTTTTTGTACCAACTTTTGTTCGCAAAGGCGCGCATTTGAAGGAGCGCTATGTGTGGAATACCCCGTATAAAATCGACAAAAATTGAATATTTCATATTTCTGATGTTGTTAAAATGCTTTGTTGCAACATTTCATCATAGCTTCCTCGACAAGGTTTTACGTTTTTATGAATGAATGACTTTGTTGTTGGATTCTGAGGTTTGTGCGTAGAAATATGTAGTTTTTGTTGTTGGATATAAGTTTTGGTCAGACATCATGTGCTTGTGGAGGGGTTAGCGCGGTGATGTGAGGAAATGCATGGAATGGGTTTTGTTCTTGTAGGTCATTATACATACAGTATACATATGTATGTCGGTACGTTTGCATATTTGTGTTCACATTTATGTGTGTATATTTATGTTTACTTTTTTATAGGCTGTATATTTGGTATTTGGGTTGATGAAGCAGATTTATTTGTTTACGTTGGATATGGGACTGACTTTGTTGTTGTGTTGATAATTTTGTATGCATATCAGCGTGCGTAAATGCTCGTATGAATGCAAATATTTCTACGGCCATTCATGATAAGTTTTGTAGTTTCTTTGTAGGGTTATTAAGGAACTAAAACAAAGTAAAAGGGTAATTGTTTCCTTTAGGATACAACTGCTAAAACACGTCCGAAATTATCGGGAAAGGTATCAAAAGACGCGTTTTGACCTCGGAACAATAATCCGGATTTTCCAGTTTTTGTTTCAGTGAGGAGATATTTGCAACCAAAGTTGAAAATTTTCTGACATTTTCATGTGGTTGTTGTAATCGCAGATTAAGGTTTACCGAAAGCAAAAGGCCGCCTACGCAGAAAGGTGCTCTGCACATGAATACCTTGGATCAAGGCCCATATTTGGGATTGGACCTGGGTAATTTTTAGGTTTTTTGCGAATAACTTTTCACTGAAACAAAAAAATTAAAATCCGCTTTCGGATTGTTGATACCGAAGTCAAAACGCGTTGTTTGATACCTCTCTCGATATTTTTTGACGTGTTTTAGCGGTTGTCTCCTAAAGGAAACAATTACCTGTAAAAGTACAAGGGATGACATTCACAGCTCAAATGCTAGCAAAATTATCCTGCTGCCAAAAGCTTTAAATGTGGGAGGAATTGGCCTACCTTTAAATTATGTAAATACATAAAAGCTTTTTTATGAAGTATTCTATATATTTATACGCATGCAATGCAATGGTAAAATCATTCCTCTATAAATTTAGAAGTGCATGGACGATTTTTATAGTTACCGTATCAGATATTTCCCAAACAAAAACTTAACACCAATTTTAATTTTATATGATAAATGTACCTACACATATATTTATTGCCAATTTGTTTATATGACATGCACATTATTTTGAAATATAATTATTATAAAATATACTATTGAACCATAATTCCGCCGTCTTTAAAATGTAACCATCCCCTATGTTAGCAAAGAATTCTGTTGTTCCCTATGTAAGCACAAGAATTCTGTTGTTTGTGCTAGTTCCCTATGTAAGCACAAGAATTCTGCTATTGTGCTGCTAAACAAAAATAGCATGGTGAATTCTCTACCCGCGAATTGATGGTCTACTGCTTCACACGAAATTCGTTCATGGACCTTCTCTATATCATTGACGTTCTCTGATACATAAAAGCTTTTTTATGAAGTATTCTATATATTTATACGCATGCAATGCAATGGTAAAATCATTCCTCTATAAATTTAGAAGTGCATGGACGATTTTTATAGTTACCGTATCAGATATTTCCCAAACGAAAACTTAACACCAATTTTAATTTTATATGATAAATGTACCTACACATATATTTATTGCCAATTTGTTTATATGACATGCACATAATTTTGAAATATAATTATTATAAAATATACTATTGAACCATAATTCCGCCGTCTTTAAAATGTAACCATCCCCTATGTTAGCAAAGAATTCTGTTGTTCCCTATGTAAGCACAAGAATTCTGTTGTTTGTGCTAGTTCCCTATGTAAGCACAAGAATTCTGCTATTGTGCTGCTAAACAAAAATAGCATGGTGAATTCTCTACCCGCGAATTGATGGTCTACTGCTTCACACGAAATTCGTTCATGGACCTTCTCTATATCATTGACGTTCTCTGTATTTGATCACTCAATTTGATACTATACGAATCTTGCACAAGTAAGTTTACATTGAAATCACCACATATAACATAACATTCATACTCAATAACATGAACAGATAGTTCAGAAAAGTAGCCATCTAACAATAAACATTTATTCGGGTTGTATACGCATGAAACAAGTACTTCGGTTATACCATCTGTAACCTCTGCAATAATATATTCAGTACCGCAACCTTCAGATTTAGCTAGAATTTTGATTTTAAGCAATTTTCTGCAATATATAACAACCCCACCCCCTTTTTTGTACTTTCGGTCATTTTGCAAAACATTATAATTGCTGATACAGCAATGTAGATCAGTGACATGTTCACCGAAGGTCTCAGATATACAAATAATATCCACCAACGAATTATCAAAAACATATCTAACATAATCAATCTTATCAGAGCTCAAGTTACGTGCATTAAAATAAACCATGTTAAGACCATTCGATTGTTTACACAGTATATCCAACATAAGCTTTTGTTTAACATAGCAATAAAATTAATGTATTTAAAAATGTAACTAATCAAAAGAAAAGATACATAAATAAAAGTAATTTAAACATAGGAAATTATATAGAACTCAGGAAAGAGGGATGTATAAAAAATTATAAAAATGTTCGAAAATTTAAAACGGCATTTAGTCAGAGAATTTACACCCAATGAGAAAGCGTAACCGTACGTTTCAACATTTTTAAGCCGCAACCCTTTTGACCAGTTCGCCACAGGTTGAAATATTTCACCAAATTTTATTACTGTGAGCTTTTCCAATGTTATTTGATTCACAGCAGCTTTCAACGCTGTTAAGTGCAAGCTTTTATTGTTGGGGTGTTTCAACGTTCTTTGACCAATGTAATTCTTAAGGAGTTGTATTTTCTTACCACTTGGTGAATTCCCTACCCGTGATGTTTGGCGTGGGACCTTTAAATGTTTTACCGTTTTTTTTTTAGCATATCCGCTATCAGCCACTAGATGGTACTCTATGGTATAATCACATTATAGTATCTTCGCGTGAGTGATTGTTTGCAAAAGGTAAAGTTCCTTCGATTTTGGGACAAAGGTTTTTGCTCCGGTTTGCGTCTTATATGATTTACCTTTATAAGAATTCTGTAACAATAGGGGGAAAGCTACCAAACTGTTTTTTTTAATTTTACAGCAGAGCGCTTTAAAAGTTGAAATTGATTTGTATAAAAAACCCCGGTTTTATTAAAACGACCCAATAATTAAATAAAATTTCATTTTGTTTGCAGTCAAAATAAAATTGCTTCCTTTTGGAATACGGACGTATTTTAAAATAAGCTAGCCAAAAAAACTGGTTTAATAGAATAAGACTGGTATACAAAATTTGGAAAAAAGCTAGATAGCCTATTTTGTTCTATTACTCCTAAAAATATAAATTTTATTGTGGAAATCAAATAACGGGTCGTATTTATAAAAAAGCAGTTGCTTTTTCTGAAATTTTCAGAAATTTCACATAAATTTGTATGAAGAATATTTAAAATTTGAAAAAAAAGGGTTTGAAACTTGAACTAAAAGCGATTGCTCCAGTTTTATTAATATGACCCAATAACCTAAAATACTACTTATTTACTTACATTTAGGGACATTTTAACAGTACATTCCACAGTTAACCATCGATTCACAATTTTATTTTAGCTATTTTGCTGAATATTTACTGCCCAATACACAATAGACCACTTTATGGATTCTAAACCGAGGTTAACTCGCCAATGTTGTAAAATGATTTTGGCTGTTTGTGACAATTGCCACAGAAATATCTATATACAAGGTGGCGAAAAAGTAAGCTTCCGATGTTCAGCATATCGGTTGTGGCACGTGCAGTGTGTGCTGTTGCACCGTCTTGTTGGAACCACATGTTTTTTAATCCCAATTCATCAAGTTGCGGCAAAAAGAACTCGTTGATCATTGCTCTGTAGCGCTCACCATTCACAGTAACCGTTTGGCCCCGACCGATTATTGGTCAAATAAATAGTCAGCAATATTCCGCGTTCTGGAGCAGTGTAGCGTAACATTGTTTATTAGCTTGTATTTCGCATGTGTTTACTACACAAATGTCAAAACAGAACTGACTTTAGGGGCCAATCGCAAAATTTATAGCATTTTCTGATAGGAGGATTACTTTTGCGCCACCCTGTATCTATAGCGGAAAAAGCCAAACTCAAGTTGGGCGAAAACGAGATAGTACCACCATTGTGTTCTAAGTGCTAGGATCTATAATAAGGCTAAATTTCACTGCTTTTTCTCAAAAATTGCGTCTAAAATGTTTTGTATAAGGTTAGCAGTTAACAAAAACAACAATTAGAGAAAAATGGAATTAAGCAGCTTGCAAAGATACACGCAGCATACCCTATGGGTAAGGCGGCTGCGCTTGCAATCAGAGTGAGAGGTTTCGATTCTCCACAAGATCAAAAATAATAATAACTAGTACCTCCCGTGGTCGAAATTCGGCCTATTTAAATTAATTTAACTAGTTAAATCCTCTGTTTATATATTTTTTCAGCATTGTCTAGAGGCCGAAATGGTTCAAAAATATTTCTTACTGGAATTTATTATGTATACTTAAGTTATTTAGGGCCGCAATTCATAAAATTCGGTTCACAATAAACAGCGGGTAATTTGACAGGTAGCCCAACAGAATCAGTCAATTAAACCCTGGTTATCGTTAATAGGAGATGACAAAAATGCCCCATAGGAATGTTTAAAAGCCCACCATCAGTGCTACCACTCCTTTCAGATTCGTTCAATATTTTTAAAGCTTCCGCGTAATAAAGAACATTGGATTTAATGGGCATAAACCAACAACATAGTTAGACTAATAATATATACTGGTATAGCCCGTGGTCGAAATTCGACCACCTTAAACAAGTTATTAAATCCTGTGTTCATATTTTTTCAGCACTGCCTAGAGGCCGAAAAGTCGGTTCACACTAAACGGCGGGTAATTTGACAACTAACCGAAAAAAATCAGTCCATTACAGACCGGTAATCATTAATAGAAGATGGCAAAAACAGTCTTTAGGAATGTTTGACAATCCACCATTAGAGCCACTACTCCTTTCAGATTCGGTCAATATTTAAATATAAAAAACTTGGATTTAATGGACATATACCAACAACATAGTTAGACTTATAATATATATAATGGTTACTTTAACTCAATGTGCTCAGTGAGGGAAAATATGGCCACCGTTTAAACGCGGTTGTCATATTGTAATTTTCTGGTTATTAGTATACAGGCAGTGCTTTTTTGTAATCCATTTACCGGGAGAAATTTACAAATTCAAGTTAGCAATTCCGACTCAACGACGCACCTTCCTATTTTGACTCTGCTTTCTTTTTGACCGAAAATAATTATAATTACGGAATGTTACAAAAAAAATTTTTATTTTGAACTATTGTTTGCAATAAAACGTGCGAGATATGTTGAAAACAAACATTTTACGATGCATGTAAATAACCGACCATCCATACCTTTGGATCTCATTTTCATTATAGAATTTAACAAAAAATAAAAATTTTATTGCGTTCTTAAAAAAAATTTAAATCTTGAGTTATGTGAACAGCAGCGACTTTGGATGCTTTTGAATCTCATTTTTATAACAGAGTTCTATAAAAAAATTAAGCTTATATTGTGTTTTCCCTAAAAATTTAAATTTTGAACTATTGCTTGCAATAAAACGCGCGAAATATGTTGAAAACAAATTGGTATTTTTTTTTAAGATTTTGGTACAGTTCAGTATAGGGGAGGGCAACTCTCGCTCAAAACCAAATTGGACATACGCGCCGACGCCGGTGTATACTTCAACTCAATTTGCTTAATGAGTGGGAGAAATATTTCACCGTTAGGAGTGTGTCCACATACAGTGAGTAACATTAATATTCGGTTTCTCAAACATTCTTCACTTTGAACTGTATTCTCTGCTAGTATATGCAACATAATGATGTTTTTTTTTCTTCTACAAATTAAAACAATGGATTGTTAGCAATATGAACACAAAAATTTATTCCAAAATATTACGCCTAAAACTCTTGAAATGACAATTCCAAGAAATATGCTCAAGAACTACGCAACATAAATATTCGGTTTTTCGATGACTCTCTTCTTTTGTGTTCTCACGACTCATTTACCGTTATCAGAAATGAGTTTTTGCATGCATCTTCAGTGCATTGATAATTGTTGTGATCATTTTCAATGTTAATAGCATTGTTTACCCGTACTAGTTTGGCATCTTCTTTTGCGAATCGGAGTGGAAGGTAGTGGAGGAAGGTACTCCGAGAGAGTGTAATGAAGGAATCCGCGTTCAAAGTTGTTTTAAAGTAAAAACTGCAACTAAAAACTTCAATTTAAACTGAAATATACATTCTATAGTAACTGATAACGTGTTATAACTGCTTTATATTCAATAATTTGGGAGTTCCAAGTCTTCATGTTCAATATTGCAGTATTTAAATTTGATTGTTTTATTACTGCATACAACGCACCCTGTGTGTGTGTGTGCAAATTCGGAGTAAGTTGCGCTACCCTGTAAAAAACGTTGGAGCATCAGAGTACTCCAACACTTATCCTCATTCATATAAAAAAGGTGGTCCAATTTACATAGCGATGTCCGGTGATTAGATCACCTAATCATCTCGGAGTACCATTTACTTTCCTTCTGAATAGTCTATAGAGCACCTACGTTTGAGTACTTTGAAAATGCTGCCAAAAGATTACCCTATAGAGTATTCAAGACGAAAGCGAGAAGGGAGTATGTGTTCTTTTGAGGACCACCTACTCTCGCTTTGCTGTTGAATACTCCATAGAGTAATCCCATGGAAGTATTTTGAGAGTACTCTCATGAAGGTGGTCTATAGAGTATTCAAAAGCAAAGAAACGGAGTACTCCGAGATGGATTAGGTGATCCAATCACCGGACATTGCCATGTAAATTGGACCACCTTTTTTATATGAATGAGGATATGTGTTGGAGTACTCTGATACTCCTTTAGGAGTATTCTTTGGAGTATGAAACGAAGTATTTCCGTTTTTGCAGGGTACTAGTAGACATATACTATGGTAAATAGTGAAGATTCAACGACTTGAATAACAGGGACGAAAAGCATAAAATTCAACAATAGCACATAGAGAATTAGTGTTGAATAATTATGTGAAAGGAAAAACATATGAAGAAATTGCAGAAATATTAAACATGAGAAAAAGTACGGTAGGAGATATAGTAGGACGCTTTAAAAACGAAGGCAGGGTCGCTTCAATAAAACAAAGAAATTGACATCAAGGGATGAGCACATTATTATACATAAAATAAAAAAAAAAACGTTTTCAAGTGCTCCGAAAATTGCTACTGAAGTGCTTGCAGAATGTGGCAAACAAATATCTGCAGAAACAATCCGAAGAACCATAAAATCATAAGGGTACAATGGTCGTGTAGCGCGTAAAAAGCCCTTTATTAACTAACGAAATCAAACAATTAGATACAATTTTGCCAAGGAGCACATTAGTAAGGTACAAACATGGTGGAACGACGTTATATTCCTTGCCGAGAGCAAATTTAATTTATTTGGAAGCGATGGCAAGTGTACGGTTTGGCGCAAGGCCAACACAGAGCTTCAATAAAGAAATATTGTCCCAACTGTGAAGCACGGAGGTGGAAGTGTCATGGTATGGGGCTGCATATCTGCACAAGGCGTTGGAAATCTTGTATTTATAGATACAACGATGACCAAGGAAGTATACCTAAATATTTTGAAGACCAACTTGCGCCAAAGTGCTGCGAAGATGGGCATAGAAAACTTATTTAAACTCTACCAAGACAACGATCCGAAACATAACGCGTACATTGTTCGAAATTGGTTGCTTTACAACTGCCCAAAAGTTATCCAAACACCTGAACAATCACCGGATATTAATCCCATTGAAAATTTGTGGGACGAATTGGATCGTCGTATCCGCACAAAACCCATTTCGTCATTAAAACAATTAAAAGAAAGGCTCTTAGAAAAATGGAATAAAATCGATACAAATTATTTAAAAAAAATTATTTCGAATATGCCAAAGAGATTGCATAATGTAATTGCAGCAAAAGGTTTGCATAAGAAATATCAAAATTAAATTAAAAGTACCGTTTGAAAAAGATTTTTGAAAAAAAACGAATATTAATGTTGCGTAGTGTTTGAGCATATTTCTTGGTATTCATATTGCTAACAATCCATTGTTTTCATTTTTAGAAGAAAAAAAAATCATTATGTTGCATATACTAGCAGAGAATACAGTTCAAAGTGAAGAATGTTGAAAAACCGAATATTAATGTTACTCACTGTATACATATTTTGATTGAATTTAGCGTGTATTTTAAAGTTCCTTAAATTTCTCAATATGAGCATGACGCCGATTTCCATTTTGGTTTTTTTTGTTTTGGCTATACAGACAGTGCTGCCAATTTAGCAATTTTCCTTTAGGTGTGGCTTTTTTGAAACCCATTTAGCGGGGGAAAATTATAACTTCAGTATATGCTTTTCTGGTTTTTTTCCTTAACCACAATTTAGACATGTATAAGGACATTTCATATTGACTTTTAATAAATATCTTGTGATATATATTTATATGACCTGAACTTATTATTTCTGTTGGCTGTGCGTATAAGTTTACCTTAAGTCCTATATCAATAAGAAAAAAGTAAATTCTTTAAAAAAAAATTCATAAAACTATGTAACTATGTAAGTATTTATCTTACATATTTTATTATGGTAAATTTTTAGTAATTTTCTTGTGGTTTTTTTTTTGCAAAAAATTGGTTTTAAGAAAATATTGATTAAAAAACTTAACAAATTCAAGTCAGGGTAAGAAATTCAATTTTATAAAAAAAAAAAATTATTGTCCGGAACCTGGGCTCGAACCATGGAACGCACGCGTCTCACCCGAGATGCTTATGCCTACTTCTGAAAATATTTCCACCATTAGGAGTATACATACATATCCATATAGCTTTTGAAAATGAATGAAACGTTCATTTGGAAGTTCCACAATTGGTTTTTTTTTACGTACAGGCAGTTTTCTCAATTTTTCCTTTACATCTGGCTTTTTTTAAGTCCATTTAAAGGAGAAAATTACAATGAAATGATGGTTTTCTGACTTTTTTCCTCAAACACAACTTATACATATTTAAAACACATTTCATGTTGATTTTTAAGGAAGGTTATCATCTTAACTGGTCAAATTTAGTCTACATATGTAAGGGTTCGGGTTATATGTCTGCCCTTTGACAAATAAAAATATTTGAAGAAGAAAATAGTTGATGTCTTCAGGAAAATTAGCACGATTTCTAACCACTTCGTAAATAGAAAATTGAAGAAGCTACAAACTGTGTTTTCGCCTTTTTGTATTTTAAATATAGGGTCTATCAGCCGTTCTGTCTCATCGGAAAACCCCGATAGAAATAATGAAAATTATCGAAATTCTCTACTGAGTTTCTCGTTCCGACGGAATTGGGTTGTGATACATAACATTATTATAATATTATTACATATGGGCTACATATATGTTTACCTTAAGTCATATATTATTGAGAAATAATTTAATTTCTTAAAAATTCATGAAGCTATGTAGGTATTTTTTTAAGTATTTTCTTTTGATAAACTGGAAACATTTTCTGGCGTTTTTTTTTTGCAAAAATTTGATTTTTTCACTCCAAGATAGAGGTCATACACAGAAAAATATTGGGTTAAAAAATATAATAAATTTAAACAAAAATTATGATAAGTTTTACATACAACAACAAAAAAAAAACAAATTAAATTTAACAAAAAACAAGTAAGGAAGTCTAAGTTCGGGTGGAACCGAACATTATTACGCATATTGTCACTTGCGAAGCGAATATATTTGGCGAGTCGAACAGATTGGCGAACTCACATCAAATTTGCATTGTGAGTGGCGAATGAACTTATTCGACTGCCATGTATCGTTGCCATTCAAACAAATTTAATTAGTTCATCCGAACTTGACGTTTCTGTCATCTGTTTTTATTATTAATTTGTGCACAAAACAGAAATGTAAAAAGCAAGTTTAATTAAATAGTAATAAATAAAGTTAAAAATGTTGGTAATTGTTTCCTTTAGAAGACAACTGCTAAAAAACGTCCGAACTTATCGGGAAAGGTATCAAAAGACGCATTTTTAGCTCGGTAACTATAATCCGGAGGCGGATTTTCGAGTTTTTGTTTCAGTGAAGAGATATTTGCCATCAAAGTTGAAAAATTTCCGTCATTTTCATGTGGTTGTTGTAATCACAGATTGGGGTGTACCGAAAAGTGCAAAAATTGTGTTCTGCGCAGAAATACTGTGGACCGCGTAGCCGGTGTTGGACCGGCTAAAGGTGTTCTGCACATAATTACCTTGGATCAAGCCCCCTATTTGGGATCGGACTTGGGTCATTTCTGGGTTTTTCTGAAACAAAAAATTTTAAATCCGCTTTCGGATTGTTGATACCGAAGTCAAAACGCGTTGTTTGATACATCTCCCGATATTTTTGGACGTGTTTTAGCAGTTGTCTTCTAAAGGAAACAATTACCAAAATGTTTTATAAGGTTGATCTTTTTTTCGAAGACAATTGTAATGTTGAGCCGCGAGTTGATCTTCTTCGTCAGCGGCGTTTTATAAGGGATTACTCCAATTCCATGGAGCTTCCGTCCACAGTGCACACAGAGGACCTATGGAGTTAAGATCCGTGGCTTTTGGAATTGCTGCGGCGTTGTTCTTCTCGTTCTAAAATCTTCATTTATTCAAACAAATAACTCAATTTAATTCAATTAATTACTCACTTTTATTTATTTATTCAATTTATTAAATTGAAAACGTTCAAATACATGCAAATGCGTCCTTTTTACTTTTAAGCGCGAACACAATAAGCATTCGACAAATTTTGACAGATTTGGCGAAGCGAATATGATTTTTTTGCTTTTGGCAATTCGACAAATTCATCTTCGTCACTCATTCGACTTTTTTTGGCGAATTCGCTGGAGATTCGCATCTCGCAATTCGAGACCGCGAAATTCGACAAAATTTTCATTCGCTTCGCAAGTGACAATATGCGTATATATACCTAGTAGTGATCTATTGTGGAATCGCAATTTACGCAGCTCTATTTTAATACTTTCAGTTCGTAATTGCGCTCAAATAGACAGACGGATACACGTATCGAGAGATGGACATGGGTAAATCGACTCAGCTCATTCTCCTGATCATTTCAGTATACTTTTTGGTGGGACTATCTCTTTTTCTTCTCATACCTACTAACATTTCATGTTCATGAAAGGTATGAAAATCAAAAAAGATATACAACTTCGCTTTTGCAGTGGGGTATTAACTACTTGCCCGGATATTATAATTTTCATCCTGAACGTTTTGATATACATTAATAAATATATATCTCGATTCGTTTATGCCGAATGAAGTAATACACCTTCTGTGCGTAACAAAAATAGATATAAAAAATGTGTGTCTTTTATAGGCGCCAAAAGTACTCAATCGATCTTCATGAAATTTTCACAATATATACTTGGGTTCACTGGGTACAACATAGATAGTATAAAGTTTGGAAAAGTGGGCGTAGCAACGCCCCCAGGCTATATAAAGTTTCAATTCGTTTTGGTCTAAATTAATGATATTTGGATATATGTGTCACTTAGTCAATATCTAAATAATTTTGAAAAAGTGCCACACCCATATATTTTGTGTTTTGTTTTTGCTCTTGAACTTTCACGATAGGTTCAAAAGTTCGCTGGGCACGACACAGTCTGTATATAGCTTTCGGAAAAGCCCCCAGGTTATATAAAGCTGCAGTTCGGTATAGCTAGTCAAAACGACGTCTACCGGGTTTGCTAGTATATTATAAAATGGAGAAACAAACAAAGAATTTTAGCATTCGTTTGTAAAACTGAGAGACTAGTTTGCGCTTAAATAGACTGACGGAGAGACAGACAGACGGACGGAGAGGCGGACATGGCTAAATCGACTCCGCTCATCGTGCTGATCCTTTCAGTGAAATTTTATCTTCTTCTTCTCATACTTACATTTAGTGTTTATGAAAGGTATGAAAATCAAAAAAGATATATAACTTCGCTATTGCAGTGGGCTACTAACTACGTGCCCGAGTAGTTTGCTTGTGTGTCTTCCGATTTGGCTAATTTTTGGCAGGAGTATCATACATACTATTGAGAAGCAGCTGACCAATTTTCATTGAAATATCAATATTTAATTATAAGCGATTGCCTTTGAAAATAGCAGAAATTTTATGCTGAAAAGTGGGCGCCGCCCGCCTACTTCTTCAAAATTGACGAAATATTTTTGCGGTCGAATTTTTCTTAAAAAGCTTGTTATCTGATTGATATAACTTGCTTAGTTGTAGAAATATCGCTTTTTAAATTTTACAAAAAAATTGTTCACTATGTTAAAAAACTGGGGGTGGACGTGAACCGATTTCGCCCATTTTTACAACAAATAGTTACCTTAATATATTGAACATTATCACCAAATTTTGTTTCGACAAATCAGTTTTTGTTTTTTTTGGAATAATCCACTATGAAAGGGGCGGGGCCACGCCCATTTTCAAAAATTTTTTTTTTTTGGATTTCTTAGTTTACAAAAATATTCTATGTATAAAAAGTGGGCGTGGCTATTATCCAATTTCGCCCATTTTAAATAGCGCTCGGAGATGAGTGCCAAGGAACCTGCATACCAAATTTCATTAAGATATCTAAAAATTTATTCAAGTTATCGTGTTCACAGACAGACGGACAGACGGGCATGGCGTAATCAATTTCTCTTTTCGTCCTGAACATTTTGATATAAGTAAATATCTATCTCGATCCGTTTATGCCGTTACGTACTGTCGTTTGGCGACTAAAGTTAATATACTCGTACCTTGTGTGCGTAGCACACAGAAAACTTCAATGAATTACAGTGAAATTCCTCATAACCGGACACTCACGGTCGCAGTGTTTTTGTCCGGTTATGGGAGATGTCCGCTTATAGGGGATGAGGTCAAAAAATATATACTACACATATACAATTCATTGTAGTTTATTTAAGAAATTTTTCGAAGTAAAGAATATTTAAATACTTTAGTATTACATATACATACATACATAAATATATCAATTAAATACATTGTACAAGTCTTACATTTCAATATCGACTAGTTTGATTGAAAAAATTGTGTGATGCTTGTTTGTTTTAACATTGATTCCTTTAATTTAAAATTTTCATTTTCAAAGTGACTCTCGATATTTTTAACCTGCTGAAAAGCTACATAGTCATTTTTTGCATATTGTTTCAAGCGCGCAACAAGTTTTAAAGCCTCATCATATGATGTTATGGGGTCACTTATTTCTTCCGAAGGTTCATCTTCTGAATCACTTAAGTCCATAGTATCTCGTTGGTCAAATTGAATTTCTATATTGTTGTCCTCAGTGAAAACATTTTGATCTATTTGGAGAAAACCTTCGAAATCATTTGCCAAATCTAGTCCTTCCTGAAGCCTAGCATAGACTGCCAGTGGAATGTCATCTTCGGGATCAAAATCTAAAGTTTCCAAAAATCCTGCTTTACGGATTTCGGATTGTTGAGGCTTCCACTTTATCCCAAGATGCTTTGATGAAATACACAGCTTCCAGTACATTAATCGATTTTGAGAGCTCTGAGGCTGAACTTGTATCGCCAATTTTAGTTATCAAGTGTTTTAAAACTATGCTTCTATACAAAGTTTTAAAATTTTGGATTATACCTTGATCAAGGGGTTGGCTAACTGCCGTTGTATTTGGTGGCAAGAAACAAATTTTTATGTTGGTCAAGTCTAATTCGTTTGGATGAGAAGCCGCGTTATTTAGAAACAAGATAATTTTTCGATTCTGGGCTTTCATTCTTCGATTGAACTGCTGCAGCCATTCGCTCATCACTTCTCGAGTCATCCATGCTTTTTTATTAGACTTCCAATCCACTGGAAGTTTTGCAATTGGAACATGTTTAAAAGATCGAGGACGGGTTGCTTTCCCTATAACCAAAAGCGGCTCCTTATCTCCAGCCATATTAGCACAGACCAAATTGTGAGTCTTTCCTTTGATAGCTTACCTCCCACACATTTTCGGATTTAAGAGCGAGGGTTTTGTCCGGGCAAGGCACGAAAGAAAAGCCCACTCTCATCGGCGTTGTAAATGTCTTCAGGCTTGTACCCATTCAACAGAGTTTGCAGCTTTGTCCGAAACTGTTCGACATCATCCTGATTCACATCTGCAGCTTCACCAGATATGCATTTGAAGGAAACATTATTCCTTAATCGCCATTTATTTAGCCATCCATCCGAAGCATTAAAATTAGGTACACTTAGTTTTCTTGCAAATTTCCATTGCCTTTGCTTTCAAAATGGGACCAGAAATCGGAATTTTTTGACTTCTAGCCTTAGCGAAAAAATCAAAACACATCCTGTCTATTTCCGAGCCGCCTTCTTTAAGGAAACTTCGCTTTTGGTGAATATTAGATCCAGACTCCCATTTAGAACGAATTTTTTCTTTATTTTTATTAATTTCAGCAGCTTCCGTTTTGCCAATATTGAACCTTTTAAGCAAAGGAAACGTGTACCTACAAGTTAAATTTTGGACTCACCATACTTTACATTTTTGCAATTCCACGTACTGATAACTTTTCTTTTTCGAAAACATTAATAATTTCCATTTTCTCTTTAATAGAAAGTAGCTTCTTTTTCGGGGCCATATTATTACGAACTTTGAACGCAACCACCTTTTACTTGACACGGGCGGCTTAAATGTGTGCATACATGTTAAAAGGGGAATCCCATATTTCATTTTTATAATGAACAACAAAGCTTGCTAGCGATGTTTTTGAATTTTGTCCGTTTATGAGAAATTTTTTCATGGAAATGGCTTCAAATACAGTGTCCGCGTCCGGTTATTAGAGCGTCCGTTTATTAGAATGATATTTGTATGAAAAAATTATTGAAAAACCTGTGTACACAAAATTTGTCCGGTTATTGGAGCTGTCCGGTTATAAGGACTGTCCGTCTTGGGGAATTTCACTGTATTACAAATAAATGAAGCATTATTTGTTAAACATAATATGTCTATGCACCGCTCCTGACCCACACGAATATATCAAAATACATTTTTATTGAAATTATGCATGTTTAGATATAGATATACTCTGGCAATTTATTGTATGAAAAAAATGTTAGCCTATTAATATATAGATAATAGTTACTTTAACCCAATGTGCTCAATGAGTGAAAATATGTCCACCGTTCAGAATGGTATGTGTATATATATGTTTATGGTTGCCATTTTGAAATTTTTTGTTTGTTTAGTATACAAGCAGTGATTTTTTGTAATCTATTTAGCGGGAGAAAATTACAAATTCAATTCATCAATTCCGTTTCAACGACGCACCTTCCTACTTTGATTCTGTTTTCCTTTTGATCTCAAATTTTTAATTTTATGGCGGCCATGATGCTTTGAATCCCATTGTAATATTGGAGTTTTATGAACATATAAAATGTTGATTCCGTTTTTCCAAAAATTTACATATTATTATAAACACTTAAGTTTTCAGGACTGTAGGATGCACCTAAATAACCGACCGAAAATAGTGCCAATGAACCTCATTTTTATTATAGAATTTTACAAAAAAGTAGAAGTTTGATTGCGTTTTTAAAAAAAATAAAAATTTTGAATTATATAAACAGGCGCGACTACGGATGCCTTAAAACCTAATTTTTATGATAGAGTTCTATAAACAAAATTAAACTGTTATTGTGTTTTCCCTAAAATTTTTAATTTTGAACTACTTTTGTTTGCAAAAAAACGAGCAAGATATGTTGGAAGCAATTTGGTATTTTTTTTTAATTTTGGTACAAATTTGTATTTTTTTTAAGATTTTCGTACAAGTTGGTATTTTTTTTTTAAGATTTTGGTACTCTCTCTCAATTTGCTTAATGAGTAAGAGAATTAAAATATTTATACCGTTTGGAGAGCAAATCAAATATGAGTTGGACGCACCGACGTCCCTACTTTAACTCAATGTGCTCAATGAGCGAGAGAATGAAAATATTTCATAGTTGGGAGTGTGTACCCATAAACATATTTTTGTTGAAAATTAATTTAGCGTTTATTTTGAAGTTCTTCAAATTTCTCAATATGAGCATGACGCCGGTTTCCATTTTGGTTTTTTTTTATTTGCAGACAGTGCTGCCAAATTAGCAATTTTCCCTTTATATCTGGCTTTTTTGAAACCCATTTAGCGGGGGAAAATTACAACTTCAGTGTATTGTTTTCTGGTTGTTTTCCTTAACCACAATTTAGGCATGTATAAAGACATTTCATATTGACTTTTATAGCATTTCAATAATATTTTGTGATATATATGTATACTCGTATGACCTGAACTTATTATTTCTTATGTCTGTGCATATAAGTTTACCCTAAGTCCTATATTATTCATAAAAGGTCAATTCCTTAAAAAAAAATTCAAAAAACTATGTAAGTATTTATGTTACATATTTTTGTATGGTAAATTTTAGTAATTTGCTGGCGGTTTTTGCAAAAACTTTTTTTTAAGAAAAATATTGCTTAAAAACTTAATAAATTCAAAAGTCAAGATAAAAAATTTTATTTTATAAAAAAAAAGTTAGCTTCAGAAAATATTTCCACCGTTAGTATACACATATATATATATATGGTTTTTGAAAATTAATAAGACGTTAGTTTTTAAGTTCTGCGTATTTGTCAATGTGAGCTCTACGTAGGTTACCATTTTGGACTTTTTTTTCTTTAGTATACAGGCAGTGTGGTAATTTAGCCAGATTTGGCTTTTTTGAAATCCATTTTGTGGAAGAAAATTACATATGTATTCAAGATTTGACGATTTTCTGGCATATGTTCTTTAACCACAACTCATACATATTAAAAAAGCCATTTCATATTGATTTTAAAAGAAGTTTCTCATCACAACGGGTCAAATTTAATCTATATCTGTTTAGGATTCGAGTTTGTGCTTACCTTAGGTACTATATTATTCAGAAAAAAGTAAATTTCTTAAAAAAATTCATAAAACTATGTACTTATTTGAGCTTTTGTGAATTTGAATCATTCCTGGCGGTTTTTTGCAAAAACTTTAATATTTTCACTCCAAGGTAGCGGTCGCAAATAAGAAAAACCATAAAATTTAATTAAAAATTGCGTATGTACAACGCAACAGTCAAATACTGTACTTGATCACTATGGCTTTATGCAGAAAACTTTAATTGATTAATACAAATAAATGAAGCATTATTTGTTAAATATAATACTCCTATGCACCGCTCCTGACCCTTACGCACATATTCATATTCATTTTATAGCAAGTTATCCATGTTTCGATGTAGATATTGCCTGGCAATTGATTGTATGGAAAAAATGTTAGCCTATTAATGTATAGATTAACTAATAATTATTATCAACTGGTCTTGAGCTCATTAAAACTTATGAAAATATGTAAAAATAAACGGACCATAAAACCAACAACAAATATAAATTTACACCAGAGCATGCGGTTATGTACAATAACTATCTTCTAAAAAAGTAGAAAGAAGAACGTACAAAAACAAAGTCCAGCATACATGATTTACATAAGGACAGAATGTCTAGAGTATTGTGTATCCCGTTGGCAGATAACAATTAGAGGAAAACTAGAAATAAGCAGCTTGCAAAACTACACGCAGCATAGCCAATGGGTTGGGCGGCTGCGCTTGCAATCAGAGTGAGTGGGTTCGATTATCCAAAAGATTCTCTGAAATAGCAAAACTATACGAATTAGTCTGATGAGAAATCGTGGCTGTTTTCGAAATAGTACTATAGCTATAGCCCGCAAATGTTTGTTGCTATCAATTTTTCCTCTAATCAAAAATAATAATAACACAGTGCTACAGTGATTTTGTACTTTTAAAGCGACCTAGTAGAGGTTGTTCATCTGGTCGAATGATACAAGAAACTAAGTTCAAAAAATTTCTAACACCCCCAAAAACTTTTTTCAAAGTCAAAAAACCGTTTTTTCAGCTTTTTCGTGTTAAAAATTCCTTAAAAATCAAATTTTCAATCGATTTAAAAATTCTCAAAGGTTTTGTATAGCTGAGTGTTGGCACTTTTGAAATATTTGTAGTGTTTTGTTCATTTCAAAAGAGTAAGACGTGTTTTTTTGCGCGAGAAGTTGAATTCTTTGGAAATTTTCCCGTTTTTCCGAATTTGACATCATTTTTTGGCATTAGGTGGGAAAGAATGATAATTTTTGGATATATATCATCGGCAGACTATCACTACGTAAAGATTCCAATTCCTCTTTTTTGGGATGGACTTCAAGTTTTCAAGTTATGCAACACTATATATATTTCGAAAGTGTCAACATTCAACTATTCAAAACCGTTGGGAATTTTTCAATCCATTGAAAATTTATTTTTTGTAATATAATAAGTAATTACGAAAGAATGATAATTTTTGGATATATATCATCGGCAGACTATCACTACGTAAAGATTCCAATTCCTCTTTTTTGGGATGGACTTCAAGTTTTCAAGTTATGCAACACTATATATATTTCGAAAGTGTCAACATTCAACTATTCAAAACCGTTGGGATTTTTTCAATCCATTGAAAATTTATTTTTTGTAATATAATAAGTAATTACGAGTTCAATATATTGTAGTATCATACGTAAATACGCTTACAGTTTATGTTCTAAGTCTATGTATATATTCTACGTGAATACGGTTGAATGTATCAAGTCGGTATTTTGAACAAGCTGGCAACGCAATGTAAAGGGGAGAAAGAGAGAGCTGAAAAGAATAAATGAGTTCAGTTGTATTTGAGGCGGAAAAGGCTGAGGTTGTTTTAATATTACATCTCAGAAGTTGCGCGACCACGCCAAGTTGTAATTCGGCAATTAAATTATTTAATTTTTTTAAAAACCGTATTTCAAAATTGTTTTATTATAATAAAATTCGCGAAATGGAAAACTAGCTTAGAAAGCAAGAGCTGATGGAAGTTTTAGCAGCTGCTGATATTGAAATAGCAGAAAAATCCACGGTAGCAGATTTTCGCAAAATTTTTGCCGAGGAATTTGCATACCATTTGCTTTTAAACGATGATCGTGGTGCAAAATCTAACGACGCATTCTTAGAAGCTGCTCAAGTTGAAACTGACACCACTTCCGCTGTTAAAAATGACGCCGCTGCCAACGTAGAGCGTTCCTCTACTGCAGTAAGCAACACCGAAACATATGCCGCCAATATCGATACCAGTTTTAATAAGGAGCATGAAATTGAAGCTGATGTTCCTGTTAACGACACTGCCGTCAACGTTCATGCTGGTGCCAACACCGCCGTTGCTACCAACACCGCCGCTGTTGATAATATCGCCGCTAACCATGAAACCGCTGCCGACGTCGAAGCTATTTCTGTTGTACTTAACCAAATCCGAATGAGCTATAACGATGATGCCGCTGCCATTTTTAATCGAACCGCTGAAAACGAAGTATAATACATACAAAATACAACCACCGCAAATAGAGATATTTCGGCCACAATCAATTTAAACAAAATGTCCAATACTTTGGATGAAGAGTTACTGTATTTGCGCAAACAGCATGAAATTTTAAAATTAAAAGAAGAAATTCGTAAAATGGAAGCGATGTACAGCATGCATGCAGACCAGCTAGAAGAGTTTTGTTTCAAAATATTGAGCACGCAATAGTCAAGTTTGATGGCGACAATCGTATGTACAGTGCTGCAGATTTCATACGTCATTTGGAACAAATTTTGGAGCAAGTCAAGGCAGACGAACTCTTTAAATTTTTGGCCTTGCGAAATTCTTTAGCAGGTACTGCTCGACTGCTTTTGACTAAACGAAGAGTTAAAAGCAAATTTGTTAAAAAAGTTTGGTCATTCCGTTTCCCGTCAAGAAATTTACAAAGCTTTACAGCACCGGCGAAAGAAAAGTGATGAGACGGCGCGAAGGTACATTTTGGAAATGGAAGCGATTGCTCGCAGTAGTGACGTGTCGGAATATGAACTAGTTGCATTTATATTACATGGTTTGGAAGGTCGTATACTTGACTACGCATTATTTTGTAACGCGAAGAGTATTGCGGACTTGAAAGAAGCTGCTAACATGGCAGAGCATCGTAATGCAGTACGAAAACAATCACCTGATGTACAAATTTACAACAAAAATAAAGTTCCGATTGACAATGCCGCTTTAAATAATCGTTGTTACAATTGCTCAAAATTTGGTCACCTTAAATACGATTGCCCATACGAGGTTCGTCCAAATGGTGTTTGCTTCAATTGCTGGAAACTGGGGCATGATCACAAGGCTTGTAAAATTCCGAAATATGCTCAGCGTTTGAAGAAGATGGTGGCTACAGTCGTTCAACCAATGATGTACACTCGGGAAATTTTATAAATTTTGTAGATGAGGTAAGTGTTGCATTTCTTGACTATAAGGGCATGTGCACAAAAACAACGAATTTTGAATCCATTTTTGATACAGGAAGCCCCATAAACTTAATTCGAAAATCTGACATGCCATTTAAAGAAAAGCATGAATTATTCAACACGATATATTGCGGTTTGGGTAACACACAAAAAAAACATTTGGAACTATTAATTGCAACATTAAATATAAAAACCATAATCATAATACGATATTTTTTGTAATACCAGATACTTTTCTTCCAGTCCCCCATACTTTTGGGACGGGAATGTCTAAAAAGTCTTAACATTTTTCTTTGCTATGAAATCCAAAATGTAAATAAAGAAAATAAAAATAAAACAAACTCGTATTTTTGTGCATATGAACCTACGCTAACGGCCAAAGGTGGTAAGTCACTTGCGATTGAAAACAAAAGTTATAGTGATTCTTTTGTATCCCAGAAAAGAGACGGGACTATAGAAAATCCCGAATCTCAAAATTACTTTGAAGCTGAGATATTTGCGTTAATGGCCGTTGATACTAATAGTGAAACTGATGCATTTGATATAAATCCTCAGTAGGTAGTGAAATGATCGCACATATTAGAAATATAATTATCAAAAATTATAGTAAAGCAGAGGTTGAGGTCGAACAATTTGATTATAAGATGACTATTAAATTAACAAGTGAGACACCGTTGAATTTTGCACCTAGGCGGTTAGCTATAGAAGAGCGTGTTGCTTTGCGAGATATAATAAGCGATCTTTTAAATAAAGGTATCATTAGGCCAAGTGACTCTCCATACGCATCGCCGATTGTAATGGTCAAGAAGAAAAATGGCGATTTTCGAAAATGCGTTGATTACCGAACATTAAACAAATTTACTTTAAAGGACAATTTTCCAATACCCTTAATTGAGGACTGTTTAGAATATTTTGCAGGAAAGAAATTTTATTCTTCCCTGGATTTACGAAATGGTTTCTTTCATATTAATGTACCTGAGGAGTCAAAAAAATATACCTCGTTTGTAACACCCGACGGTCAATTTGAATATAATAAGGTGCCTTTTGGGTTAAAAAATGGACCATTTTGGTGCACTGCCTTCTATAGATTCGCAACGTAAGCATATATTTGTTGTCATAGATGCTTTTCATAAATTTGTTAAGCTATTCGCTGTTAAGTCAACTAGTACAAAAGAAGTAATATCGTGTTTACAAAAGTATTTTACAAGTTATAGTAGGCCAAAGCGAATAATCAGTGATCGAGGAACATGTTTCACTTCACTTGATTTTACTTCTTATCTTTTGAAAATGAATATAGTGCATGTAAAAATTGCAGTTGCCTCGGCGCAGGCTAATGGACAGGTAGAGAGGGTAAATAGTACTTTGAAGAGAATGTTGTCGAAATTGAGTAATCCAATCAATCACGCTGATTCGAGCAAAATGTTAGTCAAAGTCGAATTTTCATTAAATAACTCCAAACATAGTTCGACAAAGTATACCCCATCTCAACTTTTATTCGGAGTTAACCAACGTGGTTCTACCATAGATTATCTCATTGAACATTTAGAAAATAAGCAGGAGTCAAGTTCCACCAGTCTTAACGAAATTAGATCAGATGTCCTAAATCAAATTCAGAAGTCGCAAGAAAAAAATCTTACGTATTTTCTTCAAAGAAGTAAACCTGCAAAAGTCTATGAAAAGGGAGATTTTGTTGTTATAAAAAACATTGATAATACGGTGGGTGTGAACAAAAAGCTAATTGAAAATTTTAAAGGGCCAAATGTAGTTTTGCCAAATGACAGATAATTTATTAGAGATATCGAGAATTGTCAAATAACTCAGCTTCCATATAATGGTATTGTAGAAACATCTCATATGCGCAAGTGGCTTCTTAAATAATCACGTTTGTCGAAAGAAAGCAACACTGAAATGATTGTGGGCAATCATAAGGTCAGGATAGCCGAATATGTACGCTAAAACAAAAATCATATATATTATTTCTGTAAGGTCTTTTTGTGTTATTTCCTAATTTTCTGCTCTCATTTGGAACCAATATTAATAAATAAGGTATCGTTTTAAAGGTGGGGGTTAGCTCTACATGCGAAACCATGTTTTAACTAGCGGAGTGCTTTTGTTTAAGCGTATTTTATAAAAATGAATTCTTTAAAATAAACGATTGTGAATGCATAAAAAAATCAATTTGTACTGCGACGCTATTGTGACTGACATTCACATGCCTCGCGACATCTACATTTGAATGCTAAGACTGAACAGTGCGCCATCTACACTTGAACATTGCTAAAATAAGTGAATAAGACTGCGTTCACATTGGGTCATAAACTCGAGTTAAAAGGAAATTTTTTGAGTTAATTCATATTGATGTTGTCAATCAACTGAAGTTTATGGCTCAATGTGAATGTAATATAAGTGGTGGAATTTCAAATAGCTGTTTGCGCATATTTGTATAATTTTTTAGGGTCTCACAACAAGTGTAACTGAAAATCTTTTTTTATAATTTGAGAAAAAGGTTTGGAAAATCCTGGACCTGGACTAATAAAAGGTTTCAAACCATTTTTGTTTTTTTTTTGGCGCAAGGAGCGCACGGGTCCAGCTAGTATGTATATATAATCAGCAATAATAATAATAATGTTTTTTTTTAATACAAATTATATGTTATGCAAGACTAATATTAATATTCGGAGATTGATTAGAAATATACGTGTATTACTCTGATAAGTCATAGATGTAGGCATCAGTATATACAGGGTGGCTGATGAAAGCCGCTACCAAAAAAAAATTTAATTACTTTTTTTCTATTTAATGAATCTGGTAAATTTTTTTTTATTTTGCAGATTGACTTTTACATTTAACAAAAATGGATAACTGGGACACTGAAACAAGAATTTGGATTGTCCGCCGCTATCACGCACTGGAGTCCGTAGTTTCGGTTCAAAGAGAGTATAGGCGCACGTTTGGCGGCAATCCTCCGAGCAGATGGACCATAATAAGACTTGTAAACAATTTTGCCGAGCATGGGACAGTCAACAGAAGACCTTACCATCGAAACCCTTCAGTTCGAACGGAGGAAACAATCGCTGCTGTAGCTGCTGCCATACAAAACAATCCACGTGTTTCGACAAGAAGCTTATCTGCTCAAATGGGTGTAAGCAGACAGTCATTACAGTCAATTATGCACAAAGATTTGGACTTATTCCCATATAAAATTCAAATGGCCAACTGAACGCTGCAGACTTGCCGATTCGCTTGGAATTTTGCCAGAAGATGCTTCAAAGAAGAGGAAGAGGATGGAAACATGTTGAACTGTCTTTTCATGTCTGACGAGGCCCATTTCGATTTAAACGGCAACATAAACAAACAAAATTGTCGAATATGGAGTGCTTCCAACCCACAGATACTCCATGAGACGGAATTGCATCCACTTCGTGCCACAGTGTGGTGTACAGTTTCATCACGCTGCATTGTCGGGCCCTACTTCTTCGAAGAAAACGGTCACACCGTTACGGTTACTGGAGACCGTTACTTGAGCATGTTGAGAGAGTTTTTCTATCCAGAATTACGCCGAATGAGAATTTCTTTCAACTCTGTGTGGTTTCAGCAAGATGGTGCAGCTCCTCATATAGCCCAACCTGTTATGACAGAATTGCGACGAAAATTTCCCAATAAGCTGATATCCAGAAACTCCACATTCCGTTGGCCACCCAGGTCGCCTGACCTTACTGCACCTGACTTTTTCTTGTGGGGTTATTGCAAACAGGAAGTCTTCAAAGCAAAACCAACAAATTTGAATGAACTAAGGCAATCCATTCGAGAAACAATTGCGCCTATTCCTGTCTCAACTCTCCAAGCAGTAATGAACAACTTTTTGGTAAGATGCCGCACATGCATCGACGAGAAGGGAGGGCATTTAAATTCCATTATTTTTAAAACTAATTAAGCTATATTTAATAAAATTTAATGAGCTTTAACATGAATAAAAGAAAAATGAATTCCATACACTGAAAAAAAAATTATTTGAGTTTCTTAATGTAGCAAAATTCATCAGCCACCCTGTACATAGATTTATATTAAAGTCCCAATCATTGTATTTAAAGAATTTTGAAATGCATACAATTTATTAATACATTTTTTTTCATCAGGTTGGCCGAGTTGTAATATAATAAGTAATTACGAGTTCATATATATATTGTAGTATCATACGTAAATACGCTTACAGTTTATGTTCTAAGTCTATGTATATATTCTACGTGAATACGATTGAATGTATCAAGTCGGTATTTTGAACAAGCTGGCAACGCAATGTAAAGAGGAGAAAGAGAAAGCGGAAAAGAATAAATGAGTTCAGTTGTATTTGAGACGGAAAAGGCTGCGGTTGTTTTAATATAACATTTTTAATGAATTTTTTAACACGAAAAAATGAAAAACGGTTATTTAACTTTAAAAAAAGATTTTGGAGGTGTTACATTTTTTTTAACTTAGTTTCGTGTATCATTCGACCAGATGGGCAACCTCTTAAAGTATATTAAATTTTTTTGCTGCCACTGTGTAAATACCTAAGAATTATTATCAACTGGTCCTGAGCTCGTTAAAACTCACAAAAATATGTAAAAATTTACAGACCATAAAACCAACAACAAAAATAAATTTATATCGGAAAACGCGGCTATGTACAATAACTATCTTCTAAAAAAATAGAAAGAAGAATGTACAAAAACGAAGTTCGTCATACATGATTTACATTTAGAAATAATGTCTAAAATATTGTGTACACCGTTGGCAGATAACAAAAACAACAATAAGAGGAAAACTAGAACTAAGCAGCTTGCAAAACTACACGCAGCATAGCCTATGGGTTAGGCAGCTGCGCTTGCAATCATAGTGTGTGGGCCCGATTCGTCACAAGATCCTCTGAAATAGCAAAACTATAGGATTAGTCTGACGAGAAATCGTAGCTGTTTTCGAAATAGTACTATAACTATAGCCTGTATATGTTTGTTGCTTTAAATTTTTCCTCTAATCAAAAATAATAATAATTAACTAAGAATTATTATCAACTGGTCTAGAGCTCGTTAAAACATCCAAAAAATTTAAAAATTAACAGACCATAAAACCAACAACAAAAATAAATCTACACAGGAGTACGTGTTTATGTACAATAACTACCTTTTAAAAAAAATAGAAAGAAGAATGTACAAAAAGAAAGTCCAGCATACATGATTAACATGTAAACAGAATGTCTAGAATATTGTGTATACCGTTGGCAGATAACAAAAACAGCAATCAGAGGAAAACTAGAATTAAGCAGCTTGCAAAACTACATTCAGAATAGCCTATGGGTTAGGCGGCTGCGGTTGCAATCAGGGGAAGTGGATTCGGTTCTCCACAAGATCCTCTGAAATAGCAAAACTATACGATTAATCTGACGAGATTCGTGGCTGTTTTCGAAATAGTACTATAACTATAGCCTGTATATGTTTGTTGCTTTCAATTTTTCCTCTAATCAAAAATAATAATAATTAACTAAGAATTATTATCAACTGCTCTAGAGCTCGTTAAAACTTACAAAAATATGTAAAAATGAACAGCCCATAAAACCAACAACAAAAATAAATCTACACCGAAGCACGTGGTTATGTACAATAACTATCTTCTAAAAAATAGAAAGAAGAATGTACAAAAACAAACTCCAGCATCCATGATTTGAATTTAGAAATAATGTCTAAAGTATTGTGTATAACGTTTGCAGATAACAAAAACAACAATTAGAGGAAAACTAGAATTAAACAACTTGCAAAACTACACACAGGATCCTCTGAAATAGAAAAGCTATACGAATCAGTCTGACGAGAAATCGTGGCTGTTTTCGAAATAGTACTATAACTATAGCTTGTATATATTTGTTGCTTTAAATTTTTCCTCTAATCAAAAATAATAATAATTAACTAAGAATTATTATCAACTGGTCTAGAGCTCGTTAAAACTTACAAAAATATGTAAAAATGAACAGACAATAAAACCAACAACAAAAATAAATTTACACCAGAGTACGTGTTTATGTACAATAACTATCTTTTAAAATAAAAATAGAAAGAAGAATATACAAAAACAAAGTCCAGCATACATGATTAACATATAGGCAAAATGTCTAAAATATTGTGTATACCGTTGGCAAATAGCAAAGACAACAATTTGAGGAAAACTAGAATTAAGCAGCTTGCAAAACTAGACACAGCATAGCCTATGGGTTAGGCGGCTGCACTTGCAATCAGAGTAAGTGGGTTCGATTCTCCACAACATCCTCTGCAATAGCAAAACTATACGAATTAGTCTGACGAGAAATCGTAGCTGTTTTCGGAATAGTACTATAACTATAGCCTGTATATATTTGATGCTTTCAATTTTTCCTCTAATCAAAAATAATAATAATTAACTAAGAATCATTATCAACTGGTCTCGAGCTCGTTAAAACTTAAAAAAATATGTAAAAATGAACAGACCATAAAACCAACAACAAAAAGAAATCTACACCGGAGCACGCGGTTATGTACAATAATTATCTTCTAAAAAAATAGAAAGAAGAATGTACAAAAACGAAGTTCGTCATACATGATTTACATTTAGAAATAATGTCTAAAATATTGTGTATACCGTTGGCAGATAGCAAAACAACAATTAGAGTAAAACTAGAATTAAGCAGCTTGCAAAACTACACACAGCATAGCCTATGTGTTAAGCGGCTGCACTTGCAATCAGAGTAAGTGGGTTCGATTCTCCACAACATCCTCTGAAAAAGCAAAACTAAACGAATTAGTCTGACGAGAAAACGTCGCTGTTTTCGAAATAATACTATAACTATAGCCTGCATATGTTTGTTGCTTTCAATTTTTCCTCTAATTAAAAATAATAATAATTAACTTAGAATTATTATCGACTGGCCTTGAGCTCGTTAAAACTTACAAACATATGTAAAAATGAACAGACCACAAAACCAACAACAAACATAAATTTACGTCGGGGCAAGGGGTTATGTACAATAACTAGCTTCCAAAAAAATAGAAAGAAGAATGTACAAAAACAAACTGCAGCATCCATGATTTACATTTCTCTCTCTCTATGGCGCGATATACAACAGGTATATCATCATAAACCTCCTAAGAGATTTTTGCGCCAAGCTTCTCTTCCAATTTGTGGTGTGCCGATTTGAATTTTCCCTACAAATTGGTGGGACCTACAGTTTTTTGCCGACTCCGAACGGCATCTACAAAGGAGACGAATTTTTTGCTGAGAAGCCTGTCATGGCAGAAATACACTCGGAGAGTTTGCCAAACCACTGCCGAGGGGCGACCCCGTTTTGAAAAACTTTTTTCAAATCACTTTTGATGTTACCTGTACCAGGGCTCGAACCATGGACCTTCGGTGTGGTAGGCCGGCAACACTACCTTCACACCACGGCGGCCGCCTGATTTACATTTAGAAATAATAATAATTCCCAACGGATTACCCACCATATCCCGCCCGACCGGCGCGAGGGGCGCATCCGCATAACGCGCGGATTATTCGTTCGTGCCGAGTCGTTGAAAGGCTTTGGTTTGTTAATCGTCGAGATCTAAAACTGCTCAGCTACAGAGAAAACCTCATCAGCTAAGTAAATTAGATATAGGATAGATTATACATTAAGAAATAACTAGTTAACAGAATAAAATTATTGTTAGAAGTTAATATAAAAGTCAAAGAATAAGAAACAATTAGTAGCTATGAATTTAGGATAGAAAGAATTGATTTTTTTATGCTGAAAAGCGAGTCTGAAATATCAAATCTACCAGAAAGAGAGTCATAATCTTGATACAAACATCGAAAAGGCTCATTTAACTGAAAATTGGTTCGGCACTGTTTTAAGACTAGAGGTTTAAAATGCCTTGAAGGACGAGACGGTACATTGAAGTTCACTTCACTTAGAAGAAATGGGCTTGATAGTGAACCATTTAGCAATTTAATCATAAAAATAATTCCAAGCATTTCCCTCCGACTAGAAAGTGTGTGTAGATTAATGAGTTTTAAACGATTCGTATAGGGTGGCAGATTGTACGAGGGATCCCAATGAAAATCTCTTAAGGCAAATAGTAAAAATTGTTTTTGAACTGATTCAAGGCGATCTACGTGAACCTGGTAACGCGGGTTCCAAATTATAGAACCGTATTAAGTATCGGTCTGACTAATGTAGTGAAGAGGGCTTTAGTGACATAAGGGTCGCTAAATTCTTTAGACCATCGTTTAACGAATGCTAGGACACCTCTAGCCTTATTGACTGTTGTGTTAATATGGTGGTTGAAACTGAGTTTATAGTCCATAGCAACCCCCAGGTCAACAAAATCATACACTTGCTCAAGACTATAATTTTTAATTGTATAGGAAGCCGGCTGAGAAATTCCACGCGAAAAACCCATGTGTTTACATTTTTTAAGGTTAAGTGGCATATAATTTAAATCGCACCAAGTAACTAGTGCATCTAGATCTGATTGTAGCTTATTTCTATCTTCAAATAACGCGAATGACATGAAAAGCTTTACGTCGTCGGTATACATTAACATTTTTGAAAATTTTATTATTGTAGAAATATCATTTATAAACAACAAGAACAGAATCGGGCCAAGATGGCTTTCTTGAGGAACCCCCGAAGAGACATAAATGACATCGGATACTAAATTTTTAAACATTACTCTTTGTGTCCTGTCACTAAGGTAAGAAGAGATCCAGCGATTGAGACCCGGCTGGAAGCCCAACTGATCGAGTTTATGAATAAGTAATGAGTGACACACTTTGTCAAAAGCTTTGCTGAAATCCGTATAAATAACGTCGGTTTGCAGATTTTTTCTAAAGCCATTTGAGACATGACTGGTAAACTCAAGTAAATTCGTAACTGTAGACTTTCCCTTACTGAACTCGTGTTGGCAGTCAGCTATCAAAGTAGAGATCGGACCCGTAAGTTGATTTGTAACAATAGCTTCAAACAATTTTGGAATGGCAGAAAGCTTTGCGATGCCACGATAGTTCTCTATAGAAGACCTACTCCCGCTTTTATGCAGGGGTAGAAGAAACGATTCTTTCCACGCAGTTGGAAAAACACCACACTTTAGTGATAGATTGAACAAATTGGTAAGGGGTTGGTAAATATGGTTCGCACACTTTTTCAAGAAACATGTAGGAATCCTATCAGGACCATATTTAAAAGATTCTTTTAAGGTTTTAAGATAAATTAGAACATCTTTGGCGCATATAATTGGTGAATTAATTGAATTTGTCCCGTGTAGCTTATAGGGATAGTTTTGAAAGTTTGAATTGGTGACAGCAGAATAGTTAGAAGTGAAAAATTGAGCAAAAAAATTTGCGATATATTGATTATCGCTAAATAAATATAATGTCTTGATATTTCATGGCTGAGGGAAACCCTGATACTTTACGTTTAGAATTTACGAAACCATAAAATGACTTCTTCTTCTTTAAATGGTCTTCTAACCGCCTGGGCGATTTTGACCGTCCAACATAGCTCGCCAGTCGTTTCTTCGTTGCGCCAACTGGGGCCAATTGGAAACACCGCGGGATCGCAAATCGGTCTCCACTTGGTCCTTCCATCGGAGTGATGGTCTCCCTCTTCCTCTGCTTCCACCGGCGGGTGCCGATAAGAATACCTTCTGGGCTGGAGCATCTTCGCTCATTCGCACTACGTGGCCTAGCCAGCGAAGCCGCTGTGTTTTAATTCGCTGAACTATGTCGGCGTCTGCGTAAAGTTCATACAGCTCATCATTAAATCTTCTTCGGTACTCGCCGTCGCCAACGCGTAGAGCTCCACAAATCTTTCGAAGAACCTTTCTCTCGAATACTCCCAGAGCCGCCTCATCAGATGTTGTTAGTGTCCACGCTTCTGCACCATATAGCAGGACGGGTGCGATGAGTGACTTGTAGAGTGTTATTTTCGTTCGTCGAGAGAGGACTTTACTTTTAAATTGGCTACTCAGTCCGAAGTAGCATTTGTTTGCAAGAGTGATTCTTCGTCGGATTTCTAGGCTAACATTATTGTTGGTATTAATGCTGGTTCCCAGGTAAACGAAGTCCTTTACTATTTCGAAATTATTGCTGCCAACAGTGGCTTGGTTGCCAAGGCGCAAATGCGCTGACTCTTTGCATGATGACAGAAGGGACTTCGTTTTGCCCTCGTTCACCACCAATCCCATTTTCTCCGCTTCTTTTTCTAATTTGGAGTAAGCAGAAGTTACGGCGCGGTTGTTAAGGCCAATGATATCAATATCGTCATATGCCAACAGTTGCACGCTTTTATAAAATATTGTTCCAGCGCGGTTAAGTTCTGCAGCTTGTATTATTTTCTCCAGCATTAAATTAAAGAAATCGCACGATAGGGGGTCACCTGTCTGAAACCTCGTTTAGTTTCGAACGGCTCGGAGAGGTACTTCCCAATTCTGACCGAGCTGGCGGTGTTGCTCAAGGTCATTTTGCATAGCCGTATAAGTTTTGCGGGGAAACCAAAATCAGACATAGCGGCATATAGGCAGCTCCTTTTCGTGCTATCGAAAGCGGCTTTAAAATCAACAAAGAGATGATGTGTGTCGATTCTCTTTTCACGGGTTTTTTCCAAGATATGGCGTATTGTAAAAATTTGGTCGATGGTAGATTTACCAGGTCTGAAGCCACACTGATAAGGTCCAATCAGTCTGTTCACATCAGGCTTCAGTCTTTCGCACAATACGCTTGATAGGACCTTATATGCGATATTCAAAAGGCTGATTCCGCGATAGTTGGCGCAGTTTGCAGGATCGCCCTTCTTGTGGATTGGGCAGAGAACACTTAGATTCCAATCTTCAGGCATGCATTTATCCGATCATATTCTGCATAGAAGCTGATGCATGCGCCTTACCAGCTCCTCGCCTCCGTGGTTGAATAGCTCAGCAGGCAAACCATCAGCGCCAGCTGCTTTATTGTTTTTCAATCGGGATATTGCTATTCGCACCTCATTATAGTCGGGTTGTAGAACGTCAATTCCATCATCTTCGATTGTAGGCTCGGGTTCGGCATCTTCTCTAAAATGACTTAGGATTGAGAATAATGTCTCTTTTGGTTTTAGAGATATAAGCTTTATAGCACTTTTTATTTAAATCTATGTACTTCTGACGTAGAATGGAATACAGTAGGTAATGTTTATTTAATCCGGATCTCTTATATAAATTAAATGATCGCGTTTTCCTATTTTTAAGAGCCTTAAGCTCTTTAGTAAACCAAGCTTGCGTAGGATGATCATAAGATACTTTACGTTTAGGAATCTCAAATAGGCAGTAAATAGTTTGATTGAAATGTGAGACGTTTAGATCGATATCACAACCAAATTCAGGCCAAGTTAATTTAGACAGTTCTTTATTTAATTTCTTGTAGTTTGCTTTGGAAAAGTTAAAATCAAAGCTACTACATGAGTAGCATTGAGTGCCTTGGCCATTACTTATGGTTTCGTAGACTATTTCCATAGAAGGGTGGTAAAGGTCTTCTGGTAAAACCAACGGATCACAACGATTTACAGAAAATTGGTTTATATCATTAACATACACTTAATCTAAGACTTTCCCAAACTTGTTAGCGGTAACATTTATTTGATTAAGGCAAATATCGGAAATTCCATCTAAAAAGTCATTGAACCCCAGTTTGGACGGATTTGGAATAATGTTACCATCAGATATGTTCCACGATATATGAGGTAAGTTAAAATCACCCAAAACAATAATTGAATCTGAAGCTTTAGTGATAAAGTTAACAGTTTTGAGCAGAGAGACATGTTGCATGTAGACTGAAAAATCTGATGCTGGAGGGATGTAGCAAACATATAAGTACATAGAGACGTTGTCTAGTTGAAGGCGGATGCATTTGAACTCAATGAAATAGATGTTAGGAATATTAACCTCTTCTGAAGGGATGGGGGAATGAACGGCAAGTAGAACACCACCCCCGACTCTGTTCAAGCGATCATTTCTATATACTTGACATTCATTACATAAAAACTCTGAATTGAAAACATGAGGTTTTAGCCAAGTTTCGGTAAAAGCAATTACGTTATAATTACAATGAAAAGATTTCAAAAAGAGGTCAGTTAATTTGGTATTTAGACCTCTGACATTTTGATAAAAGATATTCACGGATTTAGTGCTCAGTTTTTTGACTCAACGTTATTACGAGAAATTTTCGCTACATTTTGAACATTCCTATTCGGTCTGTATTCAAACTCCCGCACAAGAGCCCCGGGAGTCCAAAAAGAGCTGCCCAAAAGAGTATCGAAATCTTTCCCAGATACATCAATCTTAAACGAAGACATACTTCTTTGATATGTGAAATTAAATTTTCTAACAGTTACGCTTTGATCTTTAACTTTAGAAGAAATATGGTACAACAAATCATCCTCGGTAGTGTCTGGATGGAACCTAGACACAAAAATAGATTTTTTGCGAGGAACCACAACCAGCTTACCAACGATTGCTTCAGACTCCATTGCAATAGTTGGAATTTCCGGGTTTTTCCTAGTGGACATTTTTGAAGGGGCGTTCTTCGACGTTGCTCGGACAACCGTACTAGGAATTGGAGAAGCAAGTTCGGGACTGTTGAGGTAGTAGGCCGATCATCCGTACGCCTGCGCTTGTTTTCGCGATTATCAGGGCATTCCAAATGAGGCGAATTCTCCAAAGTTTCCAAGGTTTTGAAAATATTTTCATATTTTTGGAATTTTTCAGTCAGCAATGAAAAATCTTTGCTTATTTCAGAAAAACCGTTTCTGATATGCCTAAAGATTTTACAGAGATCAACTTCCGTCGACCGGCATTTGAATATTCGTACATATAAACGATGAGTTCGTCGATGTTCAATATTGCCAAATTGTATGAGTCCAATTATGACTCGTGGAGCATTCAGCTGTGGACAGTAACGTCTGGAAGTGAATTTTGTCCAGAAGCTGGTGAGAATGGCGATAACAAAGCGGTACTTCTATGGAAGGCGAGAGATGAGAAGGCAGCAGCTACAATTATTTTAAGCATCACACCTATGCAGATAAATCACATAAGGAACTGCAAGACGGCAAATGCATCGTGGAATACCCTACGTGATGTGCACAGGCCAAAAGGGCCAGCACGAAAGGTGACGCTTTTCAAAAAGTTACTTGGAATGCGTATGAGCGACGGTGAGTGTGTGCAAAATTATGTGTGTAATTTTACGTCAGTGGCAGAGAAACTTGAAGAGATTGGTGTCACGCTTCAAGATGAGTTTTTTGTCATAATGTTACTTGCAAGTCTGCCAAAATCGTACGAGAACTTCGTGGTAGCATTAGAATCAAGAGATAATCTCCCAGAAATGAGTGCTGTGAAGATTAAGCTAATCGAAGAGGGTGAACGGCGCAAGTCTAACAAGTCTGAACAGGCAGAGTGTAGCGTACAAGCATTCATGGTGCGCGAAAATTCATGCGCAAAACAACGAACAAAAGAGGAACACACAAACACACATACGGGTAAAGCAAACGGCAACAACAACAACACGAAAAATAGACGTCAGAATTTGAAATGTTTCAGTTGTGGAAAAAAAGGCCACTTCGCTGCTCAGTGCAGAGAGAAACAACAACAACCAAATTCTCAGGCAAACGCAACTAGCAACAACGGGCTTTTTGCAGCAGTTAGTGGAAAAATTTTACACTCCAACGCATAGTGTATAGACAGCGGCGCATCTTCGCATTTATGTTGCGATCGGAACATGTTCGTCGAGTTCGAAGAGTATGAAGAAGCAATCATACTAGCAGGAGACAACAAAATGATAGCTACGGGCAGAGGAGTCGTACGTTTGAAGTACAACACGTTTGACGTAACACTGGTAAATGTATTATACGTGAAGGGGTTGCAATGCAACTTCGTATCAGTTTCAAGGGCAGTCAACAGTGGTTACATCGTTGAGTTTCGTGGAAATGCAGCAGTGATCAAGAATAAGCACGGAGGCACAATTTTACGTGCTAATAAGGTCAGTGATTTGTTTATGTTTGAACCAAATAAAAACACATTGTTTTTTGCAAGTAAATCTATTGATGAGGCGATGAGGTGGCATTCTCGTTATGGTCATCTCAACTTTGCCAGCATAAGGGAGTTGAACGACAAGCAAATGGTGCGGGGGTTAAATGTGAGCATACCCAAAGAGATGGATTGTACTGTGTGTATGGCCAGCAAATGTAAACAAAGGCCGTATAGCAACGCTGAAAATAGAGCAAAAGATGTTTTGGATTTAGTTCCCACTGACGTGTGTGGCCCAATGAGAAATATATCGCTTGGTGGAGCAAGATATGTATTGACTTTTATTGATGATAAGTCGCGCTGTGTTTGTATATTTTTTGAAAACAAAAGACCAGGTATTTGAGAAATTTAAAGAATTCAAAGTTATGGCTGAGTTACAAACTGGTAGAAAGCTTAAAGCTATACGTAGTGACAACGGTACAGAGTTTGTTAATAACGCGTTTAACAACTATCTAAAAGAAAATGGTATAGTAAGACAACTAACCGTGCCCTACACACCTCAACAGAATGGTGTGGCAGAGAGATTCAACCGAACTCTTATCGAAATGGCAAGGTGTATGTTGGTGAGTTCTGGTGTATGTGAATCGTTGTGGGCAGAGGCTGTGTATACGGCAAGTTACTTGAGAAATCGTTCTCCAACGAAAGCATTAAATGCTAATACACCATATGAAGCATGGCATGGTTACAAGCCGACGGTATCACATTTGCGTGTGTTTGGTTCTGTTGCAATTGCCTTAGATAAGCGACAGAATGACAAATTTAAAGCAAAGGGTAAAGAGTACACATTTGTTGGTTACTCGGATACTTCGAAAGCATACCGCTTGTATGATCGTGAGTCGAAACGATTGATTGTCAGCAGAGATGTGTTCTTTGTTGAGCGTATGACATCAAATGAGCGTAATGATTATGAGTTTGCTAAAAATGTGTCAGATGCGGTAAAAGAAGGTACGCAAGTTCTTGATGTGGAAGTACAAAATAACGATGTATATACAAATGCAACTTCATTCGAAAGCGAGGGCGAGTTACAACAAGCGATATCTGAGGAAAACAGCGATGGTGATTTCGAATCAGCGGAAGAGGAAGAAATTTCAACAGAGCAATTAAAGAGAGGGCCGGGTAGACCGAAAATTGTTCGTAGCGGGTATCCAGGCAGGCCAACGAAAGAATATAAATATTTAAACATGGTACAGCAGGAAGATATTCAAACACCTGACACGGTGCATCAAGCATTGACCAGTAAGTATGGTAATGAGTGGCATAATGCAATGAAAATTGAATATCAAGCATTGTTAAAAAATGATACGTGGCAAATTGCTGAATTGCCTGAAGGCCAAAAGGCTGTGTGTAGCAAGTGGGTATTTGCTTTAAAAAGAGACAAATACGGCAATGTAGAGCGCTTCAAAGCGAGGCTAGTCGCAAAGGGTTGTTCGCAAACGTATGGCGTCAACTATACAGAAACGTTTTCTCCGGTGGTGAGGTATAGTACAATAAGAATGATATTTGCGTTAGCAGCTGAGTATGGCTTATATTTACATCAAATGGATGTGTCGACCGCATATTTAAACAGCGAGTTATGCGATGAAATATATATGAGCCAGCCAGAAATGTTTGTAGATAAGCGTTATCCAAATCATTGCTTGAAGTTAAAGAAAGCATTGTATGGCTTAAAACAGTCAGGGCGACAATGGAACATAAAACTTGACTGCATATTAAAGAATATCGGTTTTAAAGCGTGTGATAGTGAACCCTGTGTATATGTAAAACACATTGGTAGTCATATCAATATTATAGCAGTCTATGTGGATGACTTGCTAATAGCGTCTTCTGATTGTAACCAAATGCAACAAATTAAGCAAAGTATTTCCAATGAGGTTGAAGTTGTTGATAAAGGGCCTGTACAACATTTTTTGAGCATGGAAATAGATCGTGATGGTGAAACAGGTTCCATATGTATTTCACAAAAATCACACAGACGTAAGCTGTTGAGTGAATATGGTATGGTTGATTGCAGACCAATCGCGATTCCATTAGATGCAGGGCATCAAGTAAATTGCAATAAAAGTGATTGCAAGAACGTTGATCCGGTAAAGTATCAATCATTAGTGGGTTCGTTGATGTACCTGGCCATGTGTACTAGGCCAGATATTTTAAATTCAGTATGTAAACTTGCACAGCGTAACAACGATCCACATACAGAGCATATGGCAGCGGCCAAACGAATCTTGCGATATTTATGTGCAAACAGACAAACAGCTAAGATATTATAGAACTGGCAAAGATATGGAATGTTTTGTTGATGCAGACTGGGGCGGCGATAGCAGCGACCGTAAATCGTATACAGGCTATGCATTTTTCTTAGCTGGTGGTGTATTCTCGTATGAATCGAAGAAGCAGGCCACAGTAGCGTTGAGCAGTACCGAGGCAGAGTACATGGCTCTCACATCGGCGGTAAAGGAGGTTGTTTATTTGCGACAACTTTTAAGAGAAATTGGTATTATCTGTCCTAAGGCGATAGTTGTGCATGGTGACAATTTGAGTGCCATGAATCTTGTTAAGAATCATATGTACCATTCGAGGAGCAAGCATATTGACATCAAATATCATTTTATTCGAGATGTTTATCGAGGAGGCGAAATTGAATTGAAGTATTGCTCCAGCAGTAATATGGTAGCTGACATATTAACCAAGAATTTAGCTAGACCTAGCCATGATAAATTTACTAAGATGTTAGGTTTAAGCTAAACTATTTTATAAAATAAATTTTATAAATGCACGAATATGACCGTTGAGGAGGCGTGTTGAAATCTATTGGAACGCATCCTTGTATCCAACGTACATATTCATGCAACCCTATGTTTTTCGTTTCTTGCTTCTTACTAGTATACATACAATATGTTTGAATTACTTCGTTAAACTTACTTGCTTATAAACTGCGTTCGTGTTAAGATCAAATAAACCATATGAAATATTACAAGTGTTGAGTTCTACTTTTAATCCCAGAGCAAGTCATATATATACGTTAGTCGCATCGATATATAATCCAACAATTACCAACTGGCCTTGAGCTCTTTAAAACTTATAAAAATACGTAAAAATTAACAGACCATAAAACTAACAACAAAAATTAATCTACACCGGAGCACGCGGTTATGTACAATAACTATCTTCTTAAAAAAATAGAAAGAAGGAATTACAAAAACAAAGTCTAGCATACATGATTTACATTTAGAAATAATGTCTAAAATATAGTGTATACCGTTTGCAGATAACAAAGACAACAATTAGAGGAAAACTAGAATTAAGCAGCTTGCAAAACTACACACAGCATAGCCTATGTGTTAGGCGGCTGCACTTGCAATCAGAGTAAGTGGGTTCGATTCTCCACAAGACCCTCTGAAATAGCAAAACTATACGAATTAGTCTGACGAGAAATCTTAGTGGTTTTCGAAATTTTACTATAACTATAGCCTGTATATATTTGTTGCTTTAAATGTTTCCTCTAATCAAAAATAATAATAATTTACTAAGAATTATTACCAACTGGTCTTGAGCTCGTTAAAACTTACAAGAATACGTAAAAATTAACAGACCATAAAACTAACAACAAAAATTAATCTACACCGGAGCACGCGGTTATGTACAATAGCTATTTTCTTAAAAAAAATAGAAAGAAGAAATTACAAAAACAAAGTCCAGCATACATGATTTACATTTAGAAATAATGTCTAAAATATTGTGTATACCGTTTGCAGATAACAAATACAACAATTAGAGGAAAACTAGAATTAAGCAGCTTGCAAAACTACACACAGCATAGCCTATGTGTTAGGCGGCTGCACTTGCAATCAGAGTAAGTGGGTTCGATTCTCCACAAGACCCTCTGAAATAGCAAAACTATACGAATTAGTCTGACGAGAAATCTTAGTGGTTTTCGAAATTTTACTATAACTATAGCCTGTATATATTTGTTGCTTTAAATGTTTCCTCTAATCAAAAATAATAATAATTTACTAAGAATTATTACCAACTGGGCTTGAGCTCGTTAAAACTTATAAGAATACGTAAAAATTAACAGACCATAAAACTAACAACAAAAATTAATCTACACCGGAGCACGCGGTTATGTACAATAACTATTTTCTTAAAAAAAAAATAGAAAGAAGAAATTACAAAAACAAAGTCCAGCATACATGATTTACATTTAGAAATAATGTCTAAAATATTGTGTATACCGTTTGCAGATAACAAAGACAACAATTAGAGGAAAACTAGAATTAAGCAGCTTGCAAAACTACACACAGCATAGCCTATGGGTTAGGCGGCTGCGCTTGCAATCAGAGTAAGTGGGTTCGATTCTCCACAACATCCTCTGAAAAAGCAAAACTAAACGAATTAGTCTGACGAGAAATCGTCGCTGTTTTCGAAATAATACTATAACTATAGCCTGCATATGTTTGTTGCTTTCAATTTTTCCTCTAACCAAAAATAATAGTAATTAACTAAGAATGTTTATCAACTGGTCTAGAGCTCGTTAAAACTTACAAAAATATGTTAAAATGAACAGGCCATAAAACCAACAACAAAAATAAATCTTCACCGGAGTACGTGTTTATGTACAATAACTATCTTTTAAAAAAAATAGAAAGAAGAATGTATAGGAAATAATAATATTTATTTCCTATTAAAATATTCAAAATTATTTTTATTTCATTTTTGTCACTTCAGAAACAGAAAAAGTTATTGACTTACTCAACTATGAAAACTTGTTGAATAATAAAAATTACATATTCGTTGCTAAGCAACATACCAAGTTCTAAACACCTGAACCGCATCGCCACACTACCCCCCTTGGTAGAGGATTTGGCTACAGATCCAAAATTTCTCGAAAACGTACTTTCCTGCCGGACCGAGTCGCGTATTCTGGAACTCGTGCCATTTTAGGAACAGGAACAGGTATAGACGTTGAAACCGGAACAGATGTAGAAGTAGGAATAGGTGTTGAAACAATATCATCTTGAATAACAAAAGCTGGTTTTACACGATCTATAGATACTTTAGTTGGTTCATTTCGAATTTTGAGTGTGACTGTCTTTTCATCGCGATTAATTATTTCATACGGGCCGGTGTATGGAGGCTGGAGTGCCTTAAGAAATGGTCCAACTTTGAGAAAGGCATGACTACATTTCGATAGTTCTTTGAAAACAAAAACTCCAGGTTGACAGTGTCTTGATGCTGGAAGTGGACGTAAGCGCGACATAAATTCACGTAAACTTGAAAGAAAGCTGCTTGGATCATCGGAAATTTCATGTCCAAGACTTGAAGAAAGAAACTCAAATGGCAAACGAATCGTTTCACCATAAACCATTTCAGAGGCAGTAGCCTTGATATCTTCTTTAAAAGCTGAACGAATTCCAAGTAGAACCAAGGGCAAAGCCTGAACCCAGTCAATGTCGGAATGAGCCATGATTGCGGCTTTCAAGTGACGATGTAATCGTTCGACTAAACCATTTGCAGCAGGATGCCAACTTGTAGTGAAGTTATGCCGAACTCCGAATCGTGTAACAAAAATTTTGAAGAGATGAGAAGAAAATTGAGCTCCACGATCTGAGGTTATAATTTCAGGAACACCAAAACGAGATATCCAGCAATCCAAAAGTGCATGAGTTACAGTATCTGCAGTTATGTTCCGCAAAGGACATACCTCAGGCCATCGAGTATAACGATCGATGACAGTCAAACAATATCGAAAAGAACATGCAAGTGGAAGTGGACCAATCAGATCAATGTGAATGTGGGAAAATCTCTTTGTTGGAGTTTCAAAATTTCCAAGTGAAGCGTGAACATGGCGTGAAATTTTTGATCGTTGACAATCATTACAAGCACGAGCCCAATTTCGACAGTCTTTATTCATTGACGGCCACACAAAACGATCGCTGATTAATTTGAGTGAAGCATTGGCACCTGGATGGCTCAGGTTATGAAGCTGATCAAAAACAGAACGACGAAACGGTAATGTGATGTATGGCCGTGCTTTTCCCGTTGATGTATCACAAAACACAGTAAGTGAAGAACCAGGAATTGGCACCCGCTCGATGCAGAGAGAAGAATTTTCTCGGGTAATTCTCGTAAGTTCATCGTCTTCTTCTTGAGATCCAACCAACAACTTGTAATCCAATAGAGCAGAAACAGCTTCAATTCGTGAGAGTGTATCAGCAACGACATTATCAGCTCCTTTGATGTGTTGGATATCCGTTGAAAATTCTGCAATGAATGAGAGTTGCCTGAGTTGAACCGGTGGAAGTTTTTCACGTTTTTGTTGACAAGCGTAAATCAATGGTTTATGATCTGTGTAAATCGTGAACGAATGTCCTTCCAAAAAATGACGAAAATGCTGGATTGCTGCGTAGATAGCAAGAAGTTCACGGTAGAAAGCAGGCCAAGAGCATTCTTTTGAGGACATTTTCTTCGAGAAGAAAGCAAGAGGTTGCCACACGCCATCGACAAGCTGTTGTAAACATGCACCAACTGAATGGTTTGAAGCGTCTGTAAACAAACCAAGAGGCGCACCAATGCGAGGATGAACCAGAAGTGAAGCAGAAGAGATACAGTTTTTGCAGGTTACGAAAGCTTCTTCCAGCTCAAACGTCCAGTTGATTGGTTGAGATCCTTTCAAAAGTGGATTGCTGATTGCATCATTCAATGAAGCTTCGTATTCAGAAACATGCGGAATGAATCTGCGGTAGAAGTTTAACATTCCAAGAAAACGTCGAAGACCTTGTGCTGTTTTTGGCAATGGAAAGTCTTTGATTACCTGGACACGCTCTTCTGGAGCTTGTACGCCAGCAGCAGAGATGATATAACCAATAAAAGGAATTTCAGGAACTCCAAAAATGCACTTTTTGACGTTAATCACCAATCCATATCTTGCTAGACGCTCAAAAATGATTTTAAGATGGCGTTCGTGTTCTTCTTTGGAACGAGAGAAAACGAGAATGTCATCCATATAAACGAAACAAAACTCTAAACTTCGCAAAACTTCATCCATAAACCTTTGAAAGGTCTGGCCAGCATTTCGAAGTCCAAACGTCATGAATGGAAATTCGAAAAGGCCAAAGGGAGTAATAATAGCAGTTTTGGAAATGTCTTCTTCGGCTACAGGAATTTGTTGATAAGCTTTAACAAGATCAATTTTCGAAAACACCGTACAACCATCGATAAAGTGAGTGACGTCGTGAATGTGGCGGACAGGATACCGATCTGGGATAGTCCGAGCATTCAATGCACGAAAATCTCCACAGGGGCGCCAAGTTGAATCACTTTTTGGTGCCAAGTGTAAAGGCGATGACCAAGAACTCTCTGAGGGACGAGTTGTACCAGCTTGTAACATAGCGTCGAATACTTGTTTAGCTATTTTTAATTTCTCAGGATTTAAGCGTCGTACTTTGCTTGTCACCGGTGGTCCAGGAGTTGTACGAATGTGATGAACAGTCTCATGTTTTATATTTCGAGGTAAACCTGGTGGATGAGTAATTTCAGGAAATTGAGAAATGAGAAAACCAAAAGTCGACGAATCCTGAACTGCTTTAACACTGGTTTGCGAGGAAGGCTGACAAAAACCGTGTACTTGAAGACCAGTGGTGACGTCGACGATGCGTTTTGTACGACAATCCGGTAAAAGGTGATAATGAGCAAGCAAATCAGATCCAATTATTGGTAGATCAACATCAGCAACGATAAATCTCCATGGAAAATCACGACGAAGTCCTAAGTTAAGATTCAAGGTTAAAAAACCATATGTTTTGATTTTGCTTCCATTTGCAGCACACAAGTCGTAATTGACAGGAGAACGACGATCACGTAATAGACGTCGAGGAAAGCAACATAAGTCAGAACCAGTATCGACGAGAAAGCGATGTTTAGATATTCTATCAGTGACAATTAGGCGGCTACTGGTTGACAAGCAGTCTGATGCCGCATTCACAGACTGCTTTTTCCGTTTTCCAAATAATCACAGGGACTTATACATTTCTTCGCTTTGTCCTGGAATTTTTTATGGTACCAACAAATTTGTTGGTTAGAGTTGCTTCGATTTCGAGATTTGCTACGACGTCGAAAGCTGTTGGACGAACC
This sequence comes from Merzomyia westermanni, assembly GCA_949987695.1. Taxonomy (NCBI): domain Eukaryota; kingdom Metazoa; phylum Arthropoda; class Insecta; order Diptera; family Tephritidae; genus Merzomyia; species Merzomyia westermanni. The sequence goes on along the minus strand of OX465290.1, from coordinate 105,259,052 downwards.
ATGGGAATGATTAGGGCACGAACGAGAAACCGACAATTCGGCCACTTGCTTTTGTAGATCAGCAATAGCATTTAACAGATTGCTTTCGATACTTTTATCGCTGAGCGCTGCATTTACAGCGAAAGTCGGCGAGCTCGGTGAGACTTCGACAATCTTGTCAGCAAGCTCCGCAATGTTGTCGAGCTGCAAATCAGATTGTGTCGCAAGGATAGCCTGGACGTTGGACGGAAGACGTTTAAGCCAGAGTTGACGAAGGAGACTATCCTGCACGATAGTTGAACCAGCGAGAGAGCGTAAGTGGCGTAGAAACTGCGATGGTTTGCGATCGCCGAGCTCTTCCTCACTGATAAGTTGGCGGACTCGTTGTTCCTCAGACGCAGACAAACGATCAATCAATTTTGTGCGCAAAAATGTGTATGGATTCAGCGGAGGAGGATTCTCTATAACGTCCTCGATCTCAAATGCGACACGTGCATCCAGTTGCGAAACAACATAATGGAACTTTGTTACCTCATTTGTTATATCGGACAACGTAAACTGCGAATCAGCCTGTGAAAACCATAGTCTTGGTTTGTCGGACCAAAAAGGCGGCAGTTTTACTGCAACACGATGAACTGCAGGGCGATGGCCGGCGAAGTTAGTAGCAAAATCATAATCTCGCTGCTGCTGCCATTGTCGTGGTTGCGGTGATGGTGGCTGCTGCTGCTCATACTCCTATTGATGGTTGTGTTGTTGTTGCGTTTGCTGGCGTAATTCGTCGATCTGTCGTTGAAGCTCCTCATTTTCTCCGCGAAGGGCAACGAGCTGATCTTCATCTCGAAGCATCTTATAGAATACACGTTATACACTTTTTGATCACGTCGGGGTCACCAATATAGGAAATAATAATATTTATTTCCTATTAAAATATTCAAAATTATTTTTATTTCATTTTTGTCACTTCAGAAACAGAAAAAGTTATTGACTTACTCAACTATGAAAACTTGTTGAATAATAAAAATTACATATTCGTTGCTAAGCAACATACCAAGTTCTAAACACCTGAACCGCATCGCCACAAATGTACAAAAACAAAGTCCAGCATACATGATTTACATTTAGAAATAATGTCTTAAATATAGTGTATACCGTTTGCAGATAACAAAGACAACAATTAGAGGAAAACTAGAATTAAGCAGCTTGCAAAACTACACACAGCATATCCTATGTGTTAGGCGGCTGCACTTGCAATAAGAGTAAATGGGTTCGATTCTCCACAAGACCCTCTGAAATAGCAAAACTATACGAATTAATTTGACGAGAAATCTTAGTGGTTTTCGAAATTTTACTATAACTATAGCCTGTATATATTTGTTGCTTTAAATGTTTCCTCTAATCAAAAATAATAATAATTTACTAAGAATTATTACCAACTGGTCTTGAGCTCGTTAAAACTTATAAGAATACGTAAAAATTAACAGACCATAAAACTAACAACCAAAATTAATCTACACCGGAGCACGCGGTTATGTACAATAGCTATTTTCTTAAAAAAAATAGAAAGAAGAAATTACAAAAACAAAGTCCAGCATACATGATTTACATTTAGAAATAATGTCTAAAATATTGTGTATACCGTTTGCAGATACCAAAGACAACAATTAGAGGAAAACTAGATTTAAGCAGCTTGCAAAACTACACACAGCATAGCCTATGGGTTAGGCGGCTGCACTTGCAATCAGAGTAAGTGGGTTCGATTCTCCACAAGATCCTCTGAAATAGCAAAACTATACGAATTAGTCTGACGAGAAATCTTAGTGGTTTTCGAAAGTTTACTATAACTATAGCCTGTATATATTTGTTGCTTTAAATGTTTCCTCTAATCAAAAATAATAATAATTTACTAAGAATTATTACCAACTGGTCTTGAGCTCGTTAAAACTTATAAGAATACGTAAAAATTAACAGACCATAAAACTAACAACAAAAATTAATCTACACCGGAGCACGCGGTTATGTACAATAGCTATTTTCTTAAAAAAAATAGAAAGAAGAAATTACAAAAACAAAGTCCAGCATACATGATTTACATTTAGAAATAATGTCTAAAATATTGTGTATACCGTTTGCAGATAACAAAGACAACAATTAGAGGAAAACTAGATTTAAGCAGCTTGCAAAACTACACACAGCATAGCCTATCGGTTAGGCGGCTTCACTTGCAATCAGAGTAAGTGGGTTCGATTCTCCACAAGATCCTCTGAAATAGCAAAACTATACGAATTAGTCTGACGAGAAATCTTAGTGGTTTTCGAAATTTTACTATAACTATAGCCTGTATATATCTGTTGCTTTAAATGTTTCCTCTAATCAAAAATAATAATAATTTACTAAGAATTATTACCAACTGGTCTTGAGCTCGTTAAAACTTATAAGAATACGTAAAAATTAACAGACCATAAAACTAACAACAAAAATTAATCTACACCGGAGCACGCGGTTATGTACAATAGCTATTTTCTTAAAAAAAATAGAAAGAAGAAATTACAAAAACAAAGTCCAGCATACATGATTTACATTTAGAAATAATGTCTAAAATATTGTGTATACCGTTTGCAGATACCAAAGACAACAATTAGAGGAAAACTAGATTTAAGCAGCTTGCAAAACTACACACAGCATAGCCTATGGGTTAGGCGGCTGCACTTGCAATCAGAGTAAGTGGGTTCGATTCTCGACAAGATCCTCTGAAATAGCAAAACTATACGAATTAGTCTGACGAGAAATCTTAGTGGTTTTCGAAATTTTACTATAACTATAGCCTGTATATATTTGTTGCTTTAAATGTTTCCTCTAATCAAAAATAATAATAATTTACTAAGAATTATTACCAACTGGTCTTGAGCTCGTTAAAACTTATAAGAATACGTAAAAATTAACAGACCATAAAACTAACAACAAAAATTAATCTACACCGGAGCACGCGGTTATGTACAATAACTATTTTCTTAAAAAAAATAGAAAGAAGAAATTACAAAAACAAAGTCCAGCATACATGATTTACATTTAGAAATAATGTCTAAAATATTGTAATAATAAATATAAATAAAATAATAATAATTAACTAAGAATTATTATCAACTGGTCTTGAGCTCGGTAAAACTTACAAAAATATGTTAAACCTAACAGACCATAAAACCAACTAAGAATTATTACCAACTGGTCTTGAGCTCGATAAAACTTATAAGAATACGTAAAAATTAACAGACCATAAAACTAACAACAAAAATTAATCTACACCGGAGCACGCGGTTATGTACAATAACTATTTTCTTAAAAAAAATAGAATTATTATCGACTGGTCTTGAGCTCGTTGAAACTTACAAAAATATGTAAAAATGAACAGACCATAAACCAACAACAAAAATAAATCTACACCGGAGTACGTGTTTATGTACAATAACTATCTTCTGAAAACAATAGGAAGAAGAATGTACAAAAACAAGGTCCAGCATGCATGGTTTACATTTAGAAATAATGTCTCAAATATTGTGTATAGCGTTGGCGTATAACAAAAACAACAATCAGAGGAAACCTAGAATTAAGCAGCTTGCAAAACTTCACGCAGCATAGCCTATGGGTTAGCAGGCTGCGCTTGCAATCAGAGTAAGTGGGTTCGATTCTCCACAAAATCCTCTGAAATACCAAAAACTATACAAATTAGTGTGACGAGAAATCATGGCTGTTTACGAAATAGTACTATAACTATAGCCTGTATATGTTTGTTGCTTTCAAAATTTTCTCTAATCAAAAATAATAATAATTAACTAAGAATTATTATCAACTGGTCTAGAGCTCGTTGAAACTTACAAAAATATGTAAAAATGAACAGACCATAAACCAACAACAAAAATAAATCTACACCGGAGTACGTGTTTATGTACAATAACTATCTTCTGAAAACAATAGGAAGAAGAATGTACAAAAACAAGGTCCAGCATGCATGGTTTACATTTAGAAATAATGTCTCAAATATTGTGTATAGCGTTGGCGTATAACAAAAACAACAATCAGAGGAAACCTAGAATTAAGCAGCTTGCAAAACTTCACGCAGCATAGCCTATGGGTTAGCAGGCTGCGCTTGCAATCAGAGTAAGCTGGTTCGATTCTCCACAAAATCCTCTGAAATAGCAAAAAATATACAAATTAGTGTGACGAGAAATCATGGCTGTTTACGAAATAGTACTATAACTATAGCCTGTATATATTTGTTGCTTTCAATTTTTCCTCTAATCAAAAATAATAATAATTAACTTAGAATTATTATCGACTGGTCTTGAGCTCGTTGAAACTTACAAAAATATGTAAAAATGAACAGACCATAAACCAACAACAAAAATAAATCTACACCGGAGTACGTGTTTATGTACAATAACTATCTTCTAAAAGCAATAGGAAGAAGAATGTACAAAAACAAAGTCCAGCATGCATGATTTACATTTAGAAATAATGTCTAAAATATTGTGTATACCGTTGGCAGATAACAAAAACAACAATTAAAGGAAACCTAGAATTAAGCAGCCTGCAAAACTTCACGCAGCATAGCATATGGGTTAGCAGGCTGCGCTTGCAATCAGAGTAAGTGGGTTCGATTCTCCACAAAATCCTCTGAAATACCAAAAACTATACAAATTAGTGTGACGAGAAATCATGGCTGTTTACGAAATAGTACTATAACTATAGCCTGTATATGTTTGTTGCTTTCAAAATTTTCTCTAATCAAAAATAATAATAATTAACTAAGAATTATTATCAACTGGTCTAGAGCTCGTTGAAACTTACAAAAATATGTAAAAATGAACAGACCATAAACCAACAACAAAAATAAATCTACAAAGTAGCACGCGGTTATGTACAATAACTATCTTCTAAAAAAATAGAAAGAAGAATGTACTAAAACGAAGTTCGTCATACATGATTTATATTTAGAAATAATGTCTAAAATATTGTGTATGCCGTTGGCAGATAACAAAAACAACTATTAGACGAAAACTAGAATTAAACAGCTTGCAAAACTACACACAGCATAGCCTATGGGTTAGCAGGCTGCGCTTGCAATCAGAGTAAGTGGGTTCGATTCTCCACAAGATCCTCTGAAATAGCAAAACTATACGAATTAGTGTGACGAGAAATCATGGCTGTTTACGAAATAGTACTATAACTATAGCCCGTATATGTTTGTTGCTTTTGATTTTTTCTCTAATCCAAAATAATAATAATTAACTTAGAATTATTATCGACTGGTCTTGAGCTCGTTAAAACTTACAAAAATATGTAAATGAACAGACCATAAAACCAACAACAAAACTAAATCTACACCGGAGCACGCGCTTATGTACAATAACTATCTTCTAAGAAAATAGAAAGAAGAATGTACAAAAACGAAGTTCGTCTCACATGATTTACATTTAGAAATAATGTCTAAAATATTGTGTATACCGTTGGCGTATAACAAAAACAACAATCAGAGGAAACCTAGAATTAAGCAGCTTGCAAAACTTCACGCAGCATAGCCTATGGGTTAGCAGGCTGCGCTTGCAATCAGAGTAAGTGGGTTCGATTCTCCACAAAATCCTCTGAAATAGCAAAAACTATACAAATTAGTGTGACGAGAAATCATAGCTGTTTAGGAAATAGTACTATAACTATAGCCTGTATATATTTGTTGCTTTCAATTTTCCCTCTAATCAAAAATAATAATAATTAACTAAGAATTATTATCAACTGGTCTAGAGCTCGTTGAAACTTACAAAAATATGTAAAAATGAACAGACCATAAACCAACAACAAAAATAAATCTACACCGGAGTACGTGTTTATGTACAATAACTATCTTCTTAAAACAATAGGAAGAAGAATGTACAAAAACAAGGTCCAGCATGCATGATTTACATTTAGAAATAATGTCTAAAATATTGTGTATACCGTTGGCGTATAACAAAAACAACAATCAGAGGAAACCTAGAATTAAGCAGCTTGCAAAACTTCACGCAGCATTGCCTATGGGTTAGCAGGCTGCGCTTGCAATCAGAGTACGTGGGTTCGATTCTCCACAAGATCCTCTGAAATAGCAAAACTATACAAATTAGTCTGACGAGAAATCGTAGCTGTTTTCGTAATAGTACTATAACTATAGCCTGTATATATTTGTTGGTTTCAGTTTTTCCTCTAATCAAAAATAATAGTAATTAACTTAGAATTATTATCGACTGGTCTTGAGCTCGTTAAAACTTACAAAAATATGTAAAACTGAACAGACCATAAAACCAACAACAAAAATAAATCTACAAAGGAGCACGCGGTTATGTACAATAACTATCTTCTAAAAAAATAGAAAGAAGAATGTACAAAAACGAAGTTCGTCATACATGATTTATATTTAGAAATAATGTCTAAAATATTGTGTATGCCGTTGGCAGATAACAAAAACCACAATTAGAGGAAAACTAGAATTAAACAGCTTGCAAAACTACACACAACATAGCCTATGGGTTAGCAGGCTGCGCTTGCAATCAGACTAAGTGGGTTGGATTCTCCACAAGATCCTCTGAAATAGCAAAACTATACGAATTAGTGTGACGAGAAATCATGGCTGTTTACGAAATAGTACTATAACTATAGCCCGTATATGTTTGTTGCTTTCGATTTTTTCTCTAATCAAAAATTATAATAATTAACTTAGAATTATTATCGACTGGTCTTGAGCTCGTTAAAACTTACAAAAATATGTAAAACTGAACAGACCATAAAACCAACAACAAAAATAAATCTACAAAGGAGCACGCGCTTATGTACAATAACTATCTTCTAAGAAAATAGAAAGAAGAATGTACAAAAACGAAGTTCGTCTCACATGATTTACATTTAGAAATAATGTCTAAAATATTGTGTATACCGTTGGCGTATAACAAAAACAACAATCAGAGGAAACCTAGAATTAAGCAGCTTGCGAAACTTCACGCAGCATAGCCTATGGGTTAGCAGGCTGCGCTTGCAATCAGAGTAAGTGGGTTCGATTCTCCACAAGATCCTCTGAAATAGCAAAACTATACAAATTAGTCTGACGAGAAATCGTAGCTGTTTTCGTAATAGTACTATAACTATAGCCTGTATATATTTGTTGGTTTCAATTTTTCCTCTAATCAAAAATAATAGTAATTAACTTAGAATTATTATCGACTGGTCTTGAGCTCGTTAAAACTTACAAAAATATGTAAAACTGAACAGACCATAAAACCAACAACAAAAATAAATCTACAAAGGTGCACGCGGTTATGTACAATAACTATCTTCTAAAAAAATAGAAAGAAGAATGTACAAAAACGAAGTTCGTCATACATGATTTATATTTAGAAATAATGTCTAAAATATTGTGTATGCCGTTGGCAGATAACAAAAACCACAATTAGAGGAAAACTAGAATTAAACAGCTTGCAAAACTACACACAGCATAGCCTATGGGATAGCAGCCTGCGCTTGCAATCAGAGTAAGTGGGTTCGATTCTCCACAAGATCCTCTGAAATAGCAAAACTATACGAATTAGTGTGACGAGAAATCAGGGCTGTTTACGAAATAGTACTATAACTATAGCCCGTATATGTTTGTTGCTTTCGATTTTTTCTCTAATCAAAAATTATAATAATTAACTTAGAATTATTATCGACTGGTCTTGAGCTCGTTAAAACTTACAAAAATATGTAAAAATGAACAGACCATAAAACCAACAACAAAAATAAATCTACAACGGAGCACGCGCTTATGTACAATAACTACCTTCTTAGAAAATAGAAAGAAGAATGTACAAAAACGAAGTTCGTCTCACATGATTTACATTTAGAAATAATGTCTAAAATATTGTGTATACCGTTGGCGTATAACAAAAACAACAATCAGAGGAAACCTAGAATTAAGCAGCTTGCAAAACTTCACGCAGCATAGCCTATGGGTTAGCAGGCTGCGCTTGCAATCAGAGTAAGTGGGTTCGATTCTCCACAAGATCCTCTGAAATAGCAAAACTATATAAATTAGTCTGACGAGAAATCGTAGCTGTTTTCGAAATAGTACTATAACTATAGCCTGTATATATTTGTTGCTTTCAATTTTCCCTCTTATCAAAAATAATAATTGTTGGAGTTTTTGGAGGTTATCCAAAGTCGGAATAAAAAGAAACCAATTGTGAAATTCTATGTGTAGTTTTAATGAACGTATGTATTATAAACGATGACTGTTACATATGAGTTAGTTTACAGAACTGACAAGAGAGATTTGACATCTCTTTTATAATTTACTTTACATGATATTTGCATTGTTACATAAGGGTTACCATCAATCATATATTTCAACACCCTTCCTCAATGCGAATGTTAATTTAAGCTTAACAACTTTACAAAATCATTATGTTTCTTCTTACATAAATTTTTAGTTAGAATATCAGCTATCATGTTCTCTGTTGGTATGTACTTTAGTTCTATTTCGCCTCTTTCTACGATTTGCCTCAAGAAATGATACCTGATATCAATGTGCTTTGTGAGGGAATGATAAACCGGATTTCTAGCCAAGTTTTGCGCACTGATATTGTCACCATACAATACTGTTCCAGTTGTGTCATCGCCGCACCCAATTTCGATTATAATTCGCCTGAGATGAATCGCCTCCTTAGTTGCTGAAGCCATTGCCATATACGCAGTCTTGCTTCTCTGACTTCCATGAGATTGGACCTCCTGCCAGGAAGTATACGTAGCCAGTGTATGATCGCCTATCATTTCGATCACCACCCCAATCTGCATCCGTGTAGCCAATAAGCGGTTGGCCACACTTTTTTTAGTGTAATTTCATATTTATGGTGGTTGCCAAATACCTCAACACATGCTTAACGCCGGCCATGTGTTCACTGTGTGGATCTTTATTGCCTTGGGCTAATTTTGCAACAGAATGAAAAATATCTGGCCTTGTACAAAGCGCCAGCCACATAAGTGCCCCAATGGTTGACTGGTATAACTTTTCATCAACCCTCTTACATTTTTCGTTGTTGCACGCAATTTGGAAACCAACATCTAAAGGCGTATATGCTGGCCTACACTCTTCGATGCCATGTTGTGTCAATAAATCTTTAATGTACTGGGACTGTTGAACACTGATATCACCCAGTTCGCCATCACGCTCGATTTGCATGCCCAAAAACATTTTAATCGGACCCTTATCAACGCAATCAAATTTCTTGGAAATACCCGCCTTGACCATATTCATGATTTGCTTCGATTCGCATGCTAGTAGCAAATCATCTACATACACCAGGATAAGAAATAATTTGCACTCTATATCTTGTTTATATAGGCACGGTTCGCTTTCACATTGAGTGAATCCCATATCTCGCAATGCCGCATCTAAATGGGAATTCCACTCCCTTCCTGATTGCTTTAAACCGTAAATCGCTTTATTTAGTTGCAGCACCTTCGATGGTTTACCTTGGTTAACATACCCTTGCGGCTGCTTCATGTACACCACGTCTTTTAAATCGCTATTTAAGTACGCTGTACACACATCCATTTGGTGTAGATGTAAATTTAACTCAACCGCCAACGCCATTACCAACCGAATGGTTTCGAACCTACAAACAGGTGAGAAACTGTCGCAATAGTTCACGCCGTATTTTTGTGAACATCCCTCTGCCACCAATCGTGCCTTATACCTTTCAACATTGCCATGCTGATCTCGCTTCAACGTATATACCCATTTGCACCCAACTACTGATTGCCCTTTTGGCAAATAAACCAACGTCCAAGTGTTGTTTGCGGTTAACGAGTCGTATTCTCTCTTCATTGCCGCCTGCCACAAATCCGCCTCATCGCTTGATATTGCCTCCTCATACGTTTGAGGTACCTGCACTTGCACTGTGCTCATTGCATTCAAAACATTGTATATCTTTTTTGGTCTACCTACTTTGCCGCTGCGAACGATTTTAGGCCTACCTGGTGCAATACGCTGAACATTTTCTTCAATGCTTTCTTCAGCACTTTCGTATTTCTCACATTGATCGCTATTGTCGCTATCGACCTCATCATTACCATTATCGTCAATGCTTTGCTCAACATCATCGCAAATGTTGTTGCTGAGCGCCTCATTATCGAGACCAAAAGATACAAAATCTTCATCACTTTTTAGCTTGTTTGATTCATCAAATAATACATCTCGCTTTTCCAGAATTAAACAGCTTGTAAAACTACACACAGCATAGCCTATGGGTTAGCAGGCTGCGCTTGCAATCAGAGTAAGTGGGTTCGATTCTCCACAAGATCCTCTGAAATAGCAAAACTATACGAATTAGTGTGACGAGAAATCATGGCTGTTTACGAAATAGTACTATAACTATAGCCCGTATATGTTTGTTGCTTTCGATTTTTTCTCTAATCAAAAATAATAATAATTAACTTAGAATTACAAAAATATGTAAAAATGAGCAGACCATAAAACCAACAACAAAAATAAATCTACAAAGGAGCACGCGGTTATGTACAATAACTATCTTCTAAAAAAATAGAAAGAAGAATGTACAAAAACGAAGTTCGTCATACATGATTTACATTTAGAAATAATGTCGAAAATATTGTGTATGCCGTTGGCAGATAACAAAAACAACAATTAGAGGAAAACTAGAATTAAACAGCTTGCAAAACTACACACAGCATAGCCTATGGGTTAGGCGGCTGCACTTGCAATCAGTGGGAGTCGGTTCGATTCGATACATTTAGAAATAATGTCTAAAATATTGTGTATGCCGTTGGCAGATAACAAAAACAACAATTAGAGGAAAACTAGAATTAAGCAGCTTGCAAAACTTCACGCAGCATAGCCTATGGGTTAGCAAGCTGCGCTTGCAATCAGAGTAAGTAGGTTCGATTCTCCACAAAATCCTCTGAGATAGCAAAAACTATACAAATTATTCTAACGAGAAATCGTAGCTGTTTTCGAAATAGTACTATAACTATAGCCTGTATATATTTGTTGCTTTCAATTTTCCCTCTTATCAAAAATAATAATTGTTGGAGTTTTTGGAGGTTATCCAAAGTCGGAATAAAAAGAAACCAATTGTGAAATGCTATGTGTAGTTTTAATGAACGTATGTATTATAAACGATGACTGTTACATATGAGTTAATTTACAGAACTGACAAGAGAGCTTTGACATCTCTTTTATAATTTACTTTACATGACATTTGCATTGTTACATAAGGGTTACCATCAATCATATATTTCAACACCCTTCCTCAATGCGAATGTTAATTTAAGCTTAACAACTTTACAAAATCATTATGTTTCTTCTTACATAAATTTTTAGTTAGAATATCAGCTATCATGTTCTCTGTTGGTATGTACTTTAATTCTATTTCGCCTCTTTCTACGATTTGCCTCAAGAAATGATACCTGATATCAATGTGCTTTGTGCGGGAATGATAAACCGGATTTCTAGCCAAGTTTTGCGCACTGATATTGTCACCATACAATACTGTTCCAGTTGTGTCATCGCCGCACCCAATTTCGATTATAATTCGCCTGAGATGAATCGCCTCCTTAGTTGCTGAAGCCATTGCCATATACTCGGCTTCGGTACTGCTTAAAGCCACGCAGTCTTGCTTCTCTGACTTCCATGAGATTGGACCTCCTGCCAGGAAGTATACGTAGCCAGTGTATGATCGCCTATCATTTCGATCACCACCCCAATCTGCATCCGTGTAGCCAATAAGCGGTTGGCCACACTTTTTGTAGTGTAATTTCATATTTATGGTGGTTGCCAAATACCTCGACACATGCTTAACGCCGGCCATGTGTTCACTGTGTGGATATTTATTGCCTTGGGCTAATTTTGCAACAGAATGAAAAATATCTGGCCTTGTACAAAGCGCCAGCCACATAAGTGCCCCAATGGTTGACTGGTATAACTTTTCATCAACCCTCTTACATTTTTCGTTGTTGCACGCAATTTGGAAACCAACATCTAAAGGCGTATATGCTGGCCTACACTCTTCGATGCCATGTTGTGTCAATAAATCTTTAATGTACTGGGACTGTTGAACACTGATATCACCCAGTTCGCCATTACGCTCGATTTGCATGCCCAAAAACATTTTAATCGGACCTTTATCAACGCAATCAAATTTCTTGGAAATACCCGCCTTGACCATATTCATGATTTGCTTCGATTCGCATGCTAGTAGTAAATCATCTACATACACCAGGATAAGAAATAATATGCCTTCTATATCTTGTTTATATAGGCACGGTTCGCTTTCACATTGAGTGAATCCCATATCTCGCAATGCCGCATCTAAATGGGAATTCCACTCCCTTCCTGATTGCTTTAAACCGTAAATCGCTTTATTCAGTTGCAGCACCTTCGATGGTTTACCTTGGTTAACATACCCTTGCGGTTGCTTCATGTACACCACGTCTTTTAAATCGCTATTTAAGTACGCTGTACACACATCCATTTGGTGTAGATGTAAATTTAACTCAACCGCCAACGCCATTACCAACCGAATGGTTTCGAACTTACAAACTGGTGAGAAACTGTCGTAATAGTTCACGCCGTATTTTTGTGAACATCCCTTTGCCACCAATCGTGCCTTATACCTTTCAACATTGCCATGCTGATCTCGCTTCAACGTATATACCCATTTGCACCCAACTACTGATTGCCCTTTTGGCAAATCAACCAACGTCCAAGTGTTGTTTGCGGTTAACGAGTCGTATTCTCTCTTCATTGCCGCCTGCCACAAATCCGCCTCATCGCTTGATATTGCCTCCTCATACGTTTGAGGTACCTGCACTTGCACTGTGCTCATTGCATTCAAAACATTGTATATCTTTTTTGGTCTACCTACTTTGCCGCTGCGAACGATTTTAGGCCTACCTGGTGCAATACGCTGAACATTTTCTTCAATGCTTTCTTCAGCACTTTCGTATTTCTCACATTGATCGCTATTGTCCCTATCGACCTCATCATTACCATTATCGTCAATGCTTTGCTCAACATCATCGCAAATGTTGTTGCTAACCGCCTCATTATCGAGACCAAAAGATACAAAATCTTCATCACTTTTTAGCTTCTTTGATTCATCAAATAATACATCTCGCTTTTCCACCACCTGCCGTGTATCGGGGTCATAAAGCCTATATGCCTTTGATACTATTGAGTAACCGACCATCTGGTACTTTTTACCTTTTGCTTCAAATTTGTTATGTCTAGTTTTGTCTAATGCTACTGCTAAACAGCCAAAAACTTTCAAATGTTTTACTGATGGCTTTTTGCCAAACCATGCTTCATAAGGGGTTAAGTTATTCAATGCCTTTGTTGGTGCTCTATTTCTTAAATACGCCGCAGTCGCAACTGCCTCTGCCCACAGTGACGCACCCATACCAGAATGAACTAACAAACTTCTTGACATTTCCACCAACGTACGGTTCGCTCGCTCAGCTACGCCGTTCTGCTGGGGAGTATACGGCACAGTCAGCTGCCGCACTATACCATGCTTTGCAAAATAATCATCAAAAGATTTGTTTACGAATTCACGACCATTGTCGCTCCGAACAGCTTTAATTTTCTTGCCGGTCTGTCGCTCTACCATCGTACAAAACGATACAAATTTACTGAAAACTTCATCTTTTGATTTCAGAAAATAAACAAATATACGCCTCGACATGTCGTCAATAAATGTTAAGAAATATTTAGAACCACCTAATGATGTTTTATCAAACGGGCCACATACATCTGTATGTATCAGTTCCAACAACCCTGTTGCCCTACTTTCAGTAGTACTCGGAAACGGCTTTGTATGTATTTTGCATTTCATACAGGTCAAACATGTTGGATTTGCAGAAAAATTAACATTTTCTAATCCATTTACCAGAAGTTTCTTTGACATTTCTGTTAAACTAACATAACTAAGATGCCCGAATCTATCATGCCACAGAGACGCATCACCATTACCTTGCGTTGCATTGAAACATTGGTTGCTTTCATTTTTCAAAACAAATAAATTGCCCATTCTTTGCACACGCAAAACTTCTACATTGTTCTTTTTGATCATAGCAAACTTACTGCCAAATGTAACTGCGCAGCCCATCTCAACTGCACGACCGACTGATATGAAATTTGCACGCATGTCTGGCACGTACAAAACATCCCTTAATGTTACCTCCCACATATTTGATATTATTACTACGTCGCCTTTGCCTTGTGCACGAATCTTGTTGTTGCCTGCCAATGCGATCCACTCTCTATGCTGCACGAAATTTTTTAACAAAGCGCGGTCGCTGCACATATGCGCTGTCGCGCCACTATCCAAACACCATTGCGCGCGGTCAAACATGTCGCACTGAGTAGCACCCAACATAGTAAATGAATATTACTTTTGATCTTTTTTCGTCGAGTTCGCTGAATCATTCTGTTTCGCATTACAATTTGCTTTGATATGCCCTTTTTGCCCACATCGATAGCAAGTAAGTTTGTGTACATTATTCACATTACCTTTTTTGCTTCTGTTGTTGCCCTGCGTTGACTTCGCTGCAAACGCTTGCTGCGCGTTTTCCTGCACGTCCATCATTCCGCTGCGACGCTCACCTTCTTCTAAGATTTTCGTCTTTAAAACCTCAACGCTTGGCAAACTGTCTCTCGTTTCTACCGCAATCCCAAAATTCTCAAACTCCTTGGGAAGACAGGACAGCAGAATAATGGCAACCAATTCCGCATTCAATTCTATGCCTACCTCTGCCAACTTGTCCATCCTACTCGAAAAAACGTTCAAATAATCTGCCACGCTTTCGCTGCTTGACATTCTGAGACCAAGTAACTTTTTGTAACGTGAAACTTTTCTTATTGGGCCGCTGGGCTGGTGTACCTCTTTTAGCTTCTTCCACGCATCTGCTGATGTCTTCGCATGTCTCAAATAATTTAGTTGTGAAGGTTTCACACTTAGCGTTATCATTGCAAGAGCCTTCTCGTCACGAGCCACCCATTTTGCTGCTTCCTCATCGTTGCTGTCATTTTTTCTGCATTCACCTGATGCCACCTTCCACAACTCTGCATGCACCAACACGCTGCGCATTTGTACGCACCACGAGTCAAAGTTCTTCTCGTCTAATTTCTCAATTTGGTACATAGACGTCATTTTCACAATTATTCTATTTTATGCAATACTGGGCCCATAACCTGTTGGAGTTTTTGGAGGTTATCCAAAGTCGGAATAAAAAGAAACCAATTGTGAAATGCTATGTGTAGTTTTAATGAACGTATGTATTATAAACGATGACTGTTACATATGAGTTAATTTACAGAACTGACAAGAGAGCTTTGACATCTCTTTTATAATTTACTTTACATGACATTTGCATTGTTACATAAATGTTACCGTCAATCATATATTTATTTCAACAATAATAATTAACTAAGAATTATGATGAACTGGTCTTGAGCTCGGTAAAACTAACAAAAATATGTAAAAGTGAACAGACCATAAAACCAACGACAAACATAAATGTACACCGGAGCACGCCGTTATGTACAATAACTTCTTCTTCTTTAAATGGTCATCTAACCGCCTGGGCGATTTTGACCGTCCAACATAGCTCGCCAAAAGGCTTTCTTCTAAAAAAAATAGAAAGAAGAATGTACAAAAACCAAGTAGAGCCTACATGATTTACATATAGACAGAATGTCTAAAATATTGTGTATACCGTTGGCAAATAAAAAATACCACAATTAGAGGAAAACTAGAATTAAGCAGCTTGCAAAACTACACACAGCATAGCCTGTGGGTTAGGCGGCTGCGCATGCAATCAGAGTAAGTGGGTTCGATTCGATACATTTAGAAATAATGTCTAAAATATTGTGTATACCTTTGGCAGATAACAAAAACAACAATTAGAGGAAACCTAGAATTAAGCAGCTTGAAACCTTCACGCAGCATAGCCTATGGGTTAGCAGGCTGCGCTTGCAATCAGAGTAAGTGGGTTCGATTCTCCACAAGATCCTCTGAAATAGCAAAACTATACAAATTAGTCTAACGAGAAATCGTAGCTGTTTTCGAAATAGTACTATAACTATAGCCTGTACATATTTGTTGCTTTCAATTTTTCCTCTAATCAAAAATAATAATAATTAACTTAGAATTATGATCAACTGGTCTTGAGCTCGTTAAAACTTACAAAAATATGAAAAACTGAACAGACCATAAAACCAACAACAAAAAAAAATCTACACCGGAGCACGCGGTTTTGTACAATAACTATCTTCTAAAAAAATAGAAAGAAGAATGTACAAAAACCAAGTAGAGCCTACATGATGTACATATAGACAGAATGTAAAAAAATATTGTGTATACCGTTGGCAAATAAAAAAAACCACAATTAGAGGAAAACTAGAATTAAGCAGCTTGCAAAACTACACACAGCATAGCCTATGGGTTAGGCGGCTGCACTTGCAATCAGAGGAAGTGGGTTCGATTCTCCAAAAGATCATCTGAAATAGCAAAACTATATGAGTTAGTCTGACGAGAAATCGTCGCTGTTTTCGAAATAATACTATAACTATAGCCTGTATATGTTTGTTGCTTTCAATTTTTCCTCTAATCAAAAATAATAATAATAATTAGCTAAGAATTATTATCAACTGGTCTTGAGCTCGTTAAAACTTACAAAAATATGTAAAAACGAACAGAAAATAAAACCAACAACAAAAATAAATCTATACCGGAGCACGCGGTTATGTACAACAACTCTTTTTTAAAAAATAGAAAGAAAAATGTACAAAAACGAAGCTCGTCACACATGATTTACATTTAGAAATAATGTCTAAAATATTGTGCATACCATTGGCAGATAACAAAAACAACAATTAGAAGAAAAGTAGAATTAAGCAGCTCAGAAAACTACACGCAGCATAGCCTATGGGTTAGGCGGCTGCGCTTGCAATCAGAGGGATTGGGTTCGATTCTCCACAAGATCCTCTGAAATGCAAAACTATATGAATTAGTCTGACGAGAAATCGTCGCTGTTTTCGAAATAATACTATAACTATAGCCTGATATGTTTGTTGCTTTAAAATTTTCCTCTAATCAAAAATAATAATAATTAACTAAGAATGATTATCAACTGGTCTAGAGCTCGTTAAAACTTACAAAAATATGTAAAAATGAACAGACCATAAAACCAACAACAAAAATAAATCTACGACGGAGCACGCGGTTATGTACAATAAATATCTTCTTAAAAAATAGAAAGAAGAATGTACAAAAACCAAGTAGAGCCTACATGATTTACATATAGACAGAATGTCTAAAATATTGTGTTTACCGTTTTCAAATAAAAAAAACCACAATTAGAGGAAAACTAGAATTAAGCAGCTTGCAAAACTACACACAGTATAGCCTATGGGTTAGGCGGCTGCACTTGCAATCAGAGGAAGTGGGTTCGATTCTCCACAAGATCCTCTGAAACAGCAAAACTATACGAATTAGTGTGACGAGAAATCGTCGCTGTTTTCGAAATAATACTATAACTATAGCCTGATATGTTTGTTGCTTTAAAATTTTCCTCTAATCAAAAATAATAATAATTAACTAAGAATGATTATCAACTGGTCTAGAGCTCGTTAAAACTTACAAAAATATGTAAAAATGAACAGACCATAAAACCAACAACAAAAAAATCTACACCGGAGCACGCGGTTATGTACAATAACTATCTTCTAAAAAAATAGAAAGAAGAATGTACAAAAACGAAGTTCGTCATACATGATTTACATTTGGAAATAATGCCTAAAATATTGTGTATACCGTTGGCAGATAACAAAAACAACAATTAGAGGAAAACTAGAATTAAGCAGCTTGCAAAACTACACACAGTATAGCCTATGGGTTAGGCGGCTGCACTTGCAATCAGAGGAAGTGGGTTCGATTCTCCACAAGATCCTCTGAAACAGCAAAACTATACGAATTAGTGTGACGAGAAATCGTCGCTGTTTTCGAAATAATACTATAACTATAGCCTGATATGTTTGTTGCTTTAAAATTTTCCTCTAATCAAAAATAATAATAATTAACTAAGAATGATTATCAACTGGTCTTGAGCTCGTTAAAACTTACAAAAATATGTAAAAACGAACAGAAAATAAAACCAACAACAAAAATAAATCTATACCGGAGCACGCGGTTATGTACAACAACTCTTTTTTAAAAAATAGAAAGAAAAATGTACAAAAACGAAGCTCGTCACACATGATTTACATTTAGAAATAATGTCTAAAATATTGTGCATACCATTGGCAGATAACAAAAACAACAATTAGAAGAAAAGTAGAATTAAGCAGCTCAGAAAACTACACACAGTATAGCCTATGGGTTAGGCGGCTGCACTTGCAATCAGAGGAAGTGGGTTCGATTCTCCACAAGATCCTCTGAAACAGCAAAACTATACGAATTAGTGTGACGAGAAATCGTCGCTGTTTTCGAAATAATACTATAACTATAGCCTGATATGTTTGTTGCTTTAAAATTTTCCTCTAATCAAAAATAATAATAATTAACTAAGAATGATTATCAACTGGTCTAGAGCTCGTTAAAACTTACAAAAATATGTAAAAATGAACAGACCATAAAACCAACAACAAAAAAATCTACACCGGAGCACGCGGTTATGTACAATAACTATCTTCTAAAAAAATAGAAAGAAGAATGTACAAAAACGAAGTTCGTCATACATGATTTACATTTGGAAATAATGCCTAAAATATTGTGTATACCGTTGGCAGATAACAAAAACAACAATTAGAGGAAAACTAGAATTAAGCAGCTTCCAAAACTACACACAGCATAGCCTATGGGTTAGGCGGCTGCACTTGCAATCAGTGGGAGTGGGTTCGATTCTCCACAAGACCCTCTGAAATAGAGAAACTATACGAATTAGTCTGGGGAGAAATCGTGGCTGTTTTCGATATAGTACTATAACTATAACCTGTATATGTTTGTTGCTTTCAATTTTTCCTCTAATCAAAAATAATAATAATAATTAGCTAAGAATTATTATCAACTGGTCTTGAGCTCGTTAAAACTTACAAAAATATGTAAAAATGAACAGACCATAAAACCAACAACAAAAAAATCTACACCGGAGCACGCCGTTATGTACAATAAATATCTTCTTAAAAAATAGAAAGAAGAATGTACAAAAACCAAGTAGAGCCTACATGATTTACTTATAGACAAAATGTCTAAAATATTGTGTATACCGTTGGCAGATAACAAAAACAACAATTAGAGGAAAACTAGAATTAAGCAGCTTGCAAAACTACACACAGCATAGCCTATGGATTAGGCGGCTGCGCATGCCATCATAGTAAGTGGGTTCGATTCTCCACACGATCCTCTGAAATAGCGAAACTATACGAATTAGTCTGACGAGAAATCGTCGCTGTTTTCGAAATAATACTATAACTATAGCCTGATATGTTTGTTGCTTTAAAATTTTCCTCTAATCAAAAATAATAATAATTAACTAAGAATGATTATCAACTGGTCTAGAGCTCGTTAAAACTTACAAAAATATGTAAGAATGAACAGACCATAAAACCAACAACAAACATATATGTACACCGGAGCACGCCGTTATGTACAATAAATATCTTCTTAAAAAATAGAAAGAAGAATGTACAAGAACCAAGTAGAGCCTACATGATTTACATATAGACATAATGTCTAAAATATTGTGTGTACCGTTTTTTTTTTTTGTGTGTTCGTGGGAGGAGGAAATGCTTTATGCACTAACCGGGTTTAAGCCCTCGTTACTAGATGCTCTAGCAGCGGAACTCTCCGAGTGTGGGACTCCTTCTTATCTTGAAGTATACCGCACTAAAACCTAACCTCCCACTACCCGCGCATTCTTCCTTACCTGGGACCGCGCTTAGCATCACTTCAGGTAAGGAAGCGCGTTACGTGAGCTCTATGGCTACTCTCACGCTAACTGGCTAGACAACCATCTTCCCGTTTTGCAAGGAGGACATTCCTCGCGTATCGTCTGACTATATCCCATCTAACGTTTTCGCAGGTCATCTGCCCTGGTGTGGCGTACGTCGCCTATAGCTCCGCAGTAGGTGCAGTTCGGGGTTTGAACTTTGCCCATTCTATGGAGATATTCACGGAAATAACCGTGTCCGGTTAAGAACTGGGTCAGGTAGAAGTCGACTTCTCCATGAGGTCGGTTCAGCCATGGTTCTAGTTTGGGGATTAATACCCTGGTCCACCTTCCAGCAGCACTGCTGCTCCATTGTAGTTGCCACCGCCGGATCGAATCACCCCGCGCCTGCGTTGCAGCAACGTCTCTACGTACCTCTGCACGAGTGTCGTAAGTCATTTTTCTTTCCTCAGCGAGGAGATATATCGGTATAGTCCCCGCGATGACCAGAACAGCATCTGCGGAGACCGTGCGGTATGCTGAGGCGATTCTCAGGGCCCCTCTACGTTGGACTGCGGTAATAGCGGCCCGATACTTCCCAAATTTCATTGCGTCCGCCCAGACTTCTGCACCGTACAACAGTATAGAATCTGAGGCGGACACCAGCAGCTTTCTTATGCATGGCTTTGGTCCACCTGTATTTGCCATTAGCCGACTCAGACTTGCGATGGTCTTCACAGCCTTCTCGCAGGAGCTTCTTAGATGCTCCGAGAAGGTCAGCGTGTTGTCCAATTTCACCCCTAGATATTTCGTAGAGCGGCGCGTCTCTATCTGTTGATCCCCAACATTCATGTTGGTGATTGTGGGAATCCTTCTTTTCGTTAGTATCACGATCTCTGTCTTGGCTGTAGCCAGTTGGAGGCCGTGATTATTCATCCACTCGTCTACACTGCGCATCACTTGGTTCCGTTTAAGCTGTGCCAGGTCGCAGTTTCGTGCTGGTATCACCGCAGCCGCGTCGTCTGCAAAAGCAACTAGAAAAGTGCTTTCTGGCATCTGCATTCGAAGGAGACTGTCATAGGTAGCATTCCAAAGATCAGGGCCGAGCACCGACCCTTGTGCTGCCCCGCCTGTTAGCTTCACCTTTCTTTGGCCTTGCGTCGTTTCATAGATTAGCCAGCGGTCTCTTAAGTAGTCCCTCTAAGTGCTTTCTGGCATCTGCATTCGAAGGAGACTGTCATAGGTAGCATTCCAAAGATCAGGGCCGAGCACCGACCCTTGTGCTGCCCCGCCTGTTAGCTTCACCTTTCTTTGGCCTTGCGTCGTTTCATAGATTAGCAAGCGGTCTCTTAAGTAGTCTAACAAGTATATCGGGACCTTACAGGAGCGTTCTAATGCATCAAGCATGTCTTCCCACCTGGCAGAGTTAAAAGCGTTTTTAACATCTAACGTCACCAATAGTACCACCGGCCTTGCTTGATGGCTTGCCGTCTCGGCCTTCCGGACTGCCTCTATGACTTCTGCTATGGCGTCTATTGTGGAGTGCCCTCTCCGAAAGCCATGTTGCCGGTGGGAGAGTCCACCCTCGTCTTCTATGGCTGCTGTTAGACGTTGCTTTATAAGGCTCTCCATCATAAGCTGTGTCGAGCATACATAGTGGGCGGAAGGATGATGGAGAGTTTGGGTCCCCTTTGCCTTTCGGTATGAGGACGAGCCGTGCTGTCTTCCATCTGGCGGGGAAGACACATGCTTCTAGACATTTGTTATACATGTGTAACAAGAGCTGTGGACAACTATTAGCAGTTAATCTGATTGCCTCCGCAGGTATTCCATCGGGTCCTGGGGCTTTACCAGCCCTCATGCTACGCAGGGCTCTTTCTAGCTCTTCTTCATTGAAAGGTACCACGTTACGGTCATCTCGTGCTGCATGTTCCTCTTCTCTAGTAGGTTGCGTGAGGAATAGCGCTTCCACGATGTTCTTCATGTCATCTTCGTCCATCGTCTGATTTGGTGGTCGAAGTTTCTTCATAACTATTTTGTACCCTTGTCCCCAGGGGTCTTGATCCACTCCCTTACAGAGCTCTTTCCAGCATCTTAGTTTGCTTGCTTTTATGGCGGCGCCGAGAGCCTTTTTCGCCCCCTTGTACGCCTCCGCCCTTTCAAGAGCCTCGGATCTGCCACGTGAGGCGTCGGCAGTCTTCGCATTCTGTGACATGGTTTCCGGAGTTCCGCGATTTCGCTATTCCACCAATATACCTGCTTCTTGCCTCGCCACGTTCCTATTCGTGGCATAGAGACGTTGCAAGCATTGCGCATGCATTGCATGGTTTCTTCAACCGCCGCATGTGGCGTATTGATGCCGTCGGTTATCCGTCTGGCTTTCGCCAGCACTGTTCCGGTGAACCTGGTGGCGTCAACTTTAGCTGCATCCCATCTACGGGTTTTGTATGACGCGTTCGGTGCCGGTCTCTGACCAGGATGGTCGAGTTGGAAGGTGGTGTAGTTGTGGTCGCTGCCAGTAAGGTCCTCCATCACTCTCCACCCACCCGCGCTTGGAAAGAGTCTCTCCGAGACGAGCGTTATGTCGGGGATCGAGTACCCAAAGCCCGGGCGCCTGTATTTCGGGGTCGTGACCGTATTCAGTACGACCACACCGAGTCGGGCTGCCATTTCCAGAATTAGTTTTCCCCTGGTATTAGTTTCAGGCATGCCCCATTCTATTGCTCTAGCGTTGAAGTCTCCAGCGATGACCAGGTTGCCCGTTTGGTCCCGTAGGTCGTCTTCTAATAGCTCCAGGTTTTCTTTGAACCTCTGAATGGGGTCATTTGGGGACAGGTAGCAGCTAACAAGAGTTGTTCGCGCTACAGTTACACGGACGTAGCCATGTCCGGCGGCACGATTAGTGCTTCTCTGAACGTGCTACATGCTCCAGACCCGGGAAGATGGTCGAGGTTTCCCGTGGTGCACAGGTAGCATTTTGCCTTTTCAGTGCAGGATGAGGATTTGTGGCCAGAGTTCCCACACTTCCAGCACGCGTCCCTCCTGTCGGGCCCATTGCAGCCAGCCTGCCGGTGTCCGTAGTCGAGACACCTGAAGCAGCGTTGCACTTCCGCACGCTGTCTGATCCTACATTGGATCCAGCCGATGGGAATTTTTCCTTTTTTGAGCAGTTGGCTTCCGGGACCTTCGTCCACTTCGACAACAACCTTCTTTTGCTCTCTCTGGTTTACGGATTTGGCCTGAGCTTTCTCCGATCTCTCTTCGAACGGCCTCTTCTATTTCCTCAGCCGTTGTGAGACAGTCCATGCCCAATACATCTAGCTTTATACGCTTAGAGATTTGTTGTGTATCGCCAACTTCTCCTACCGCGCTACCAATGGCTTCTCTAAAGGCAGGTTGGTCATTGCACTGCGCCGTTTCTATTAGTACGCTAGCAGCCTTGGTCTTGCGCACTGACCGTATCACCATTCCTGTTTCGGCAGGCCGGAGCTGACCTCGGATTGCCCCTAGAACTTCGGCGTAGCTTTTGCCTTCGGCCGGGTTTACCAGAAACGTTACGGCTCTGCTGTTCCTCTTGTTCTTTTTGACTGCCTTCGGGGCTTGAGCAGGCGGCTTCTTTTTTGCTTTAGGACGCTCTTGCCGTCTCCGACCTACTACTTTGGACCAAGCCTCTTCGGACTGGGTATTCTCCGATTCCTCGTCCCTTTTCTTCTTGGCTTCCGAGTCTATGAGCTGAGGGTCGCAGTTCGTCCGAGCCCTCTTATTTGATGGGCCCGGTTCGTCACCCTCTTCTTTTTTGGGCTCAATGAGCCCATATAGCTCAACACCTCTTCGAGAAGAGCCATTCCGTTTTTTATGTCCATGGACACGGTCTTCTGTCTCTGTGCGGCTGTTTGCATTGTACGCAGCACCGTTAGCGCATGATCCAAGCACTGGCCTTGGGTTTTCCCCATAAGGCTAAAAAGAGTCATTGCGCTTTTTAAGGGGGTTGCCTTCTTGTGGGTGGGATATAGCTTCCCGCCGGTAGCAGTGGGTGTTGACTGGCCGGGCGTTTTGGTGCCGAATCCCCCTGGTGTGTTTCGTGCCGGTCCAGAGCCTCGCGAAGGCATAACTGGAGTGGCCACTCTAGCCGGGGTTTTTAGAACCGGCGATCTTAGCAGTTTACTGCTTTTTCTGAATGCGACCTCGTCGCCGCTTTCATTCTCCATTCTTTCTTCGTTGTTTTGATTTTGTTTATTCATTTCTTTTGGGTCTCCGCTTCAAGCCGCTATCTCAGCACGATGTGCAGTCGCCGTTATTGATTGCCGTGGTTATCTATGCGCTTGCAGGGAGGCCACGCTAAGGTTGACACAGGTCCTTATGAGAGTCTGTGTTCAGTGCCAGAATCCGGCATTAGTCAGGAGTTGTCTCAACTGAGCCTGCACCACCAACTTAATGACGACGTGCTTCGAACGTACTTAAAGACGGAGACGGAGACGATGCCGATATTAACCTACCAGCCATTTCGCCAAGGTGTCACCCTTGGTTACTGAGGTGGCAGACTACCGGCCTCGCCAGCCCGTAACATACTTTTCCTAATCATGTTTCCAGTTTCGGTCTTCAGGATCTTATTGGACTCAATCCTGAGGATGCTTAGTTAGAGTTTAAGGGCCGCATCCACTCGCCCTTTATTCGTTTTGGTTCGCCCTGAGTATTTCATTTCCTAAGTGCCACCCATTTCTGGGAAGCGTTCCTCTATCCACCACCCGAGGAGGCGCCCGGTAGGGAAACCGATACCCCGCCGGGAAAACTATACGAATTAGTCTGACGAGAAATCGAAGCTGTTTTCGAAATAATACTATAACTATAGCCTGATATGTTTGTTGCTTTAAAATTTTCCTCTAATCAAAAATAATAATAATTAACTAAGAATGATTATCAACTGGTCTAGAGCTCGTTAAAACTTACAAAAATATGTAAAAATGAACAGACCATAAAACCAACAACAAAAATAAATCTACATCGGAGCACGCGGTTATGTACAACAACTCTCTTTTAAAAAATAGAAAGAAGAATGTACAAAAACGAAGTTCGTCACACATGATTTACATTTAGAAATAATGTCTAAAATATTGTGCATACCATTGGCAAAAATGAACAGACCATAAAACCAACAACAAAAATAAATCTACACCGGAGTACGTGTTTATGTACAATAACTATCTTCTAAAAACAATAGAAAGAAGAATGTACAAAAACAAAGTCCAGCATACATGATTAACATATAGACAGAATGTCTAGAATTATTTAAATTTTTTTTCTAATCAAAAATAATAATAATAATTAACTAAGAATTATTATCAACTGGTCTAGAGCTCGTTAAAATTTACAAAAATATGCAAAAATGAACAGACCATAAAACCAACAACAAAAATAAATCTACACCGGAGTACGTGTTTATGTACAATAACTATCTTCTAAAAACAATAGAAAGAAGAATGTACAAAAACAAAGTCCAGCATGCATGATTGACATATAGACAGAATGTCTAGAATATTGGGTATACCGTTGGCAGATAACAAAAGCTTGGCTTGCAAAACTACACACAGCATAGCCTATGGGTTCGGCAGCTGCACTTGCAATCAGTGGTAGTAGGTTCGATTCTCCACAAGATCCTCTGAAATAGCAAAACTATACGAATTTAACTTTGTCGAGCACCCGCAATCGCATTAGTTCAAGTCACTCGATTTTTAACAATCAACTGTTCTCAGTCGAGGTATTTTCTGATGTAGGCGTTCTGTTTGGCTCTGGTTTTACCTTTGTCAGTCATGTGAACACAGTTATCTCTAAGGCCTTTTCCAATTTGGGCTTTTTGAAGCGTTCAGCGAAAGACTTTAAAGAACCCTATACAAGGAAATCCCTTTTTACTTGTCTTGTCCGGTCTAAGTTGGAGTACGCTTCAATTATTTGCAACTTTGCTCGCTTTGCTCTCTATCCATTTCATTTTGTCGATCCCTTTCCATCCTATAGTGCACGGTGTTTGCTCCTTTCGATAAAGTTCATTTTCGACATTATTAATGGCTTAATTGATTGCGTGAATCTGCTCGATCAACTTTGCTTCAATGTCCCAAATCGCATCCTACGTTCCCACTACCCTTTCCATCCTATTGCAGTTAAATCTAATTACCACTATCTCGCGCCCATTACTAGGGCAGTCAGCGAAATTAACAATATTTACAAACCGATAGATTTTGACTTTGCAATGCCGAGATCCCAGTTCGTCCATAAGATTACTTCATTTTATCCCTAGTACCCAACTCCAGCCTATTTAGTCAGTAAATAATCTTCCTTACAATTCTAGTCTGTAAGATATTGTTATCATAGACCGAATAAAGAATAATAATAATAATTATTCTGACGAGAAATCGTACCTGTTTTCGAATTAGTACTATAACTATAGCCTGTATATATTTGTTGCTTTCAATTTTCCTCTTATCAAAAATAATAATAATTAACTAAGAATGATTATCAACTGGTCTAGAGCTCGTTAAAACTTACAAAAATATGTAAAAATGAACAGACCATAAAACCAACAACAAAAATAAATCTACATCGGAGCACGCGGTTATGTACAACAACTCTCTTTTAAAAAATAGAAAGAAGAATGTACAAAAACGAAGTTCGTCACACATGATTTACATTTAGAAATAATGTCTAAAATATTGTGCATACCATTGGCAAAAATGAACAGACCATAAAACCAACAACAAAAATAAATCTACACCGGAGTACGTGTTTATGTACAATAACTATCTTCTAAAAACAATAGAAAGAAGAATGTACAAAAACAAAGTCCAGCATACATGATTAACATATAGACAGAATGTCTAGAATTATTTAAATTTTTCCTCTAATCAAAAATAATAATACTAATTAACTAAGAATGATTATCAACTGGTCTAGAGCTCGTTAAAACTTACAAAAATATGTAAAAATGAACATACCATAAAACCAACAACAAAAATAAATCTACATCGGAGCACGCGGTTATGTACAACAACTCTCTTTTAAAAAATAGAAAGAAGAATGTACAAAAACGAAGTTCGTCACACATGATTTACATTTAGAAATAATGTCTAAAATATTGTCATACCATAGGCAAAAATGAACAGACCATAAAACCAACAACAAAAATAAATCTACACCGGAGTACGTGTTTATGTACAATAACTATCTTCTAAAAACAATAGAAAGAAGAATGTACAAAAACAAAGTCCAGCATACATGATTAACATATAGACAGAATGTCTAGAATTATTTAAATTTTTTTTCTAATCAAAAATAATAATAATAATTAACTAAGAATTATTATCAACTGGTCTAGAGCTCGTTAAAACTTACAAAAATATGTAAAAATGAACAGACCATAAAACCAACAACAAAAATAAATCTACACCGGAGTACGTGTTTATGTACAATAACTATCTTCTAAAAACAATAGAAAGAAGAATGTACAAAAACAAAGTCCAGCATGCATGATTGACATATAGACAGAATGTCTAGAATATTGGGTATACCGTTGGCAGATAACAAAAGCTTGGCTTGCAAAACTACACACAGCATAGCCTATGGGTTCGGCAGCTGCACTTGCAATCAGTGGTAGTAGGTTCGATTCTCCACAAGATCCTCTGAAATAGCAAAACTATACGAATTTAACTTTGTCGAGCACCCGCAATCGCATTAGTTCAAGTCACTCGATTTTTAACAATCAACTGTTCTCAGTCGAGGTATTTTCTGATGTAGGCGTTCTGTTTGGCTCTGGTTTTACCTTTGTCAGTCATGTGAACACAGTTATCTCTAAGGCCTTTTCGAATTTGGGCTTTTTGAAGCGTTCAGCGAAAGACTTTAAAGAACCCTATACAAGGAAATCCCTTTTTACTTGTCTTGTCCGGTCTAAGTTGGAGTACGCTTCAATTATTTGCAACTTTACTCGCTTTGCTCTCTATCCATTTCATTTTGTCGATCCCTTTCCATCCTATAGTGCACGGTGTTTGCTCCTTTCGATAAAGTTAATGTTCGACATTATTAATGGCTTAATTGATTGCGTGAATCTGCTCGATCAACTTTGCTTCAATGTCCCAAATCGCATCCTACGTTCCCACTACCCTTTCCATCCTATTGCAGTTAAATCTAATTACCACTATCTCGCGCCCATTACTAGGGCAGTCAGCGAAATTAACAATATTTACAAACCGATAGATTTTGCCTTTGCAATGCCGAGATCCCAGTTCGTCCATAAGATTACTTCATTTTATCCCTAGTACCCAACTCCAGCCTATTTAGTCAGTAAATAATCTTCCTGTACAATTCTAGTCTGTAAGATATTGTTATCATAGACCGAATAAAGAATAATAATAATAATTATTCTGACGAGAAATCGTACCTGTTTTCGAATTAGTACTATAACTATAGCCTGTATATATTTGTTGCTTTCAATTTTCCTCTTATCAAAAATAATAATAATTAACTAAGAATGATTATCAACTGGTCTAGAGCTCGTTAAAACTTACAAAAATATGTAAAAATGAACAGACCATAAAACCAACAACAAAAATAAATCTACATCGGAGCACGCGGTTATGTACAACAACTCTCTCTTAAAAAATAGAAAGAAGAATGTACAAAAACGAAGTTCGTCACACATGATTTACATTTAGAAATAATGTCTAAAATATTGTGCATACCATTGGCAAAAATGAACAGACCATAAAACCAACAACAAAAATAAATCTACACCGGAGTACGTGTTTATGTACAATAACTATCTTCTAAAAACAATAGAAAGAAGAATGTACAAAAACAAAGTCCAGCATACATGATTAACATATAGACAGAATGTCTAGAATTATTTAAATTTTTCCTCTAATCAAAAATAATAATACTAATTAACTAAGAATGATTATCAACTGGTCTAGAGCTCGTTAAAACTTACAAAAATATGTAAAAATGAACATACCATAAAACCAACAACAAAAATAAATCTACATCGGAGCACGCGGTTATGTACAACAACTCTCTTTTAAAAAATATAAAGAAGAATGTACAAAAACGAAGTTCGTCACACATGATTTACATTTAGAAATAATGTCTAAAATATTGTGCATACCATTGGCAGATAACAAAAACAACAGTTAGAGGAAAACTAGAATTAAGCAGCTTGCAAAACTACACACAGCATAGCCTATGGGTTAGGCGGCTGCGCATGCCATCGGAGTAAGTGGGTTTGATTCTCCACAAGATCCTCTGAAATAGCAAAACTATACGAATTAGTCTGACGAGAAATCGTCGCTGTTTTCGAAATAATACTATAACTATAGCCTGATATGTTTGTTGCTTTAAAATTTTCCTCTAATCAAAAATAATAATAATTAACTAAGAATGATTATCAACTGGTCTAGAGCTCGTTAAAACTTACAAAAATATGTAAAAATGAACAGACCATAAAACCAACAACAAAAATAAATCTACATCGGAGCACGCGGTTATGTACAACAACTCTCTTTTAAAAAATAGAAAGAAGAATGTACAAAAACGAAGTTCGTCACACATGATTTACATTTAGAAATAATGTCTAAAATATTGTGCATACCATTGGCAAAAATGAACAGACCATAAAACCAACAACAAAAATAAATCTACACCGGAGTACGTGTTTATGTACAATAACTATCTTCTAAAAACAATAGAAAGAAGAATGTACAAAAACAAAGTCCAGCATACATGATTAACATATAGACAGAATGTCTAGAATTATTTAAATTTTTCCTCTAATCAAAAATAATAATAATAATTAACTAAGAATTATTATCAACTGGTCTAGAGCTTGTTAAAACTTACAAAAATATGTAAAAATGAACAGACCATAAAACCAACAACAAAAATAAATCTACACCGGAGTACGTGTTTATGTACAATAACTATCTTCTAAAAACAATAGAAAGAAGAATGTACAAAAACAAAGTCCAGCATACATGATTAATATATAGACAGAATGTCTAGAATTATTTAAATTTTTCCTCTAATCAAAAATAATAATACTAATTAACTAAGAATGATTATCAACTGGTCTAGAGCTCGTTGAAACTTACAAAAATATGTAAAAATGAACATACCATAAAACCAACAACAAAAATAAATCTACATCGGAGCACGCGGTTATGTACAACAACTCTCTTTTAAAAAATAGAAAGAAGAATGTACAAAAACGAAGTTTGTCACACATGATTTACATTTAGAAATAATGTCTAAAATATTGTGCATACCATTGGCAAAAATGAACAGACCATAAAACCAACAACAAAAATAAATCTACACCGGAGTACGTGTTTATGTACAATAACTATCTTCTAAAAACAATAGAAAGAAGAATGTACAAAAACAAAGTCCAGCATACATGATTAACATATAGACAGAATGTCTAGAATTATTTAAATTTTTCCTCTAATCAAAAATAATAATAATAATTAACTAAGAATTATTATCAACTGGTCTAGAGCTTGTTAAAACTTACAAAAATATGTAAAAATGAACAGACCATAAAACCAACAACAAAAATAAATCTACACCGGAGTACGTGTTTATGTACAATAACTATCTTCTAACAACAATAGAAAGAAGAATGTACAAAAACAAAGTCCAGCATACATGATTAATATATAGACAGAATGTCTAGAATTATTTAAATTTTTCCTCTAATCAAAAATAATAATACTAATTAACTAAGAATGATTATCAACTGGTCTAGAGCTCGTTGAAACTTACAAAAATATGTAAAAATGAACATACCATAAAACCAACAACAAAAATAAATCTACATCGGAGCACGCGGTTATGTACAACAACTCTCTTTTAAAAAATAGAAAGAAGAATGTACAAAAACGAAGTTTGTCACACATGATTTACATTTAGAAATAATGTCTAAAATATTGTGCATACCATTGGCAAAAATGAACAGACCATAAAACCAACAACAAAAATAAATCTACACCGGAGTACGTGTTTATGTACAATAACTATCTTCTAAAAACAATAGAAAGAAGAATGTACAAAAACAAAGTCCAGCATACATGATTAACATATAGACAGAATGTCTAGAATTATTTAAAATTTTCCTCTAATCAAAAATAATAATACTAATTAACTAAGAATGATTATCAACTGGTCTAGAGCTCGTTGAAACTTACAAAAATATGTAAAAATGAACATACCATAAAACCAACAACAAAAATAAATCTACATCGGAGCACGCGGTTATGTACAACAACTCTCTCTTAAAAAATAGAAAGAAGAATGTACAAAAACGAAGTTCGTCACACATGATTTACATTTAGAAATAATGTCTAAAATATTGTGCATACCATTGGCAAAAATGAACAGACCATAAAACCAACAACAAAAATAAATCTACACCGGAGTACGTGTTTATGTACAATAACTATCTTCTAAAAACAATAGAAAGAAGAATGTACAAAAACAAAGTCCAGCATACATGATTAACATATAGACAGAATGTCTAGAATTATTTAAATTTTTCCTCTAATCAAAAATAATAATACTAATTAACTAAGAATGATTATCAACTGGTCTAGAGCTCGTTAAAACTTACAAAAATATGTAAAAATGAACATACCATAAAACCAACAACAAAAATAAATCTACATCGGAGCACGCGGTTATGTACAACAACTCTCTTTTAAAAAATATAAAGAAGAATGTACAAAAACGAAGTTCGTCACACATGATTTACATTTAGAAATAATGTCTAAAATATTGTGCATACCATTGGCAGATAACAAAAACAACAGTTAGAGGAAAACTAGAATTAAGCAGCTTGCAAAACTACACACAGCATAGCCTATGGGTTAGGCGGCTGCGCATGCCATCGGAGTAAGTGGGTTTGATTCTCCACAAGATCCTCTGAAATAGCAAAACTATACGAATTAGTCTGACGAGAAATCGTCGCTGTTTTCGAAATAATACTATAACTATAGCCTGATATGTTTGTTGCTTTAAAATTTTCCTCTAATCAAAAATAATAATAATTAACTAAGAATGATTATCAACTGGTCTAGAGCTCGTTAAAACTTACAAAAATATGTAAAAATGAACATACCATAAAACCAACAACAAAAATAAATCTACATCGGAGCACGCGGTTATGTACAACAACTCTCTTTTAAAAAATAGAAAGAAGAATGTACAAAAACGAAGTTCGTCACACATGATTTACATTTAGAAATAATGTCTAAAATATTGTGCATACCATTGGCAAAAATGAACAGACCATAAAACCAACAACAAAAATAAATCTACACCGGAGTACGTGTTTATGTACAATAACTATCTTCTAAAAACAATAGAAAGAAGAATGTACAAAAACAAAGTCCAGCATACATGATTAACATATAGACAGAATGTCTAGAATTATTTAAATTTTTCCTCTAATCAAAAATAATAATAATAATTAACTAAGAATTATTATCAACTGGTCTAGAGCTTGTTAAAACTTACAAAAATATGTAAAAATGAACAGACCATAAAACCAACAACAAAAATAAATCTACACCGGAGTACGTGTTTATGTACAATAACTATCTTCTAAAAACAATAGAAAGAAGAATGTACAAAAACAAAGTCCAGCATACATGATTAATATATAGACAGAATGTCTAGAATTATTTAAATTTTTCCTCTAATCAAAAATAATAATACTAATTAACTAAGAATGATTATCAACTGGTCTAGAGCTCGTTGAAACTTACAAAAATATGTAAAAATGAACATACCATAAAACCAACAACAAAAATAAATCTACATCGGAGCACGCGGTTATGTACAACAACTCTCTTTTAAAAAATAGAAAGAAGAATGTACAAAAACGAAGTTTGTCACACATGATTTACATTTAGAAATAATGTCTAAAATATTGTGCATACCATTGGCAAAAATGAACAGACCATAAAACCAACAACAAAAATAAATCTACACCGGAGTACGTGTTTATGTACAATAACTATCTTCTAAAAACAATAGAAAGAAGAATGTACAAAAACAAAGTCCAGCATACATGATTAACATATAGACAGAATGTCTAGAATTATTTAAAATTTTCCTCTAATCAAAAATAATAATAATAATTAACTAAGAATTATTATCAACTGGTCTAGAGCTCGTTAAAACTTACAAAAATATGTAAAAATGAACAGACCATAAAACCAACAACAAAAATAAATCTACACCGGAGTACGTGTTTATGTACAATAACTATCTTCTAAAAACAATAGAAAGAAGAATGTACAAAAACAAAGTCCAGCATACATGATTAACATATAGACAGAATGTCTAGAATTATTTAAATTTTTCCTCTAATCAAAAATAATAATAATAATTAACTAAGAATTATTATCAACTGGTCTAGAGCTTGTTAAAACTTACAAAAATATGTAAAAATGAACAGACCATAAAACCAACAACAAAAATAAATCTACACCGGAGTCCGTGTTTATGTACAATAACTATCTTCTAAAAACAATAGAAAGAAGAATGTACAAAAACAAAGTCCAGCATACATGATTAATATATAGACAGAATGTCTAGAATTATTTAAATTTTTCCTCTAATCAAAAATAATAATACTAATTAACTAAGAATGATTATCAACTGGTCTAGAGCTCGTTGAAACTTACAAAAATATGTAAAAATGAACATACCATAAAACCAACAACAAAAATAAATCTACATCGGAGCACGCGGTTATGTACAACAACTCTCTTTTAAAAAATAGAAAGAAGAATGTACAAAAACGAAGTTTGTCACACATGATTTACATTTAGAAATAATGTCTAAAATATTGTGCATACCATTGGCAAAAATGAACAGACCATAAAACCAACAACAAAAATAAATCTACACCGGAGTACGTGTTTATGTACAATAACTATCTTCTAAAAACAATAGAAAGAAGAATGTACAAAAACAAAGTCCAGCATACATGATTAACATATAGACAGAATGTCTAGAATTATTTAAAATTTTCCTCTAATCAAAAATAATAATACTAATTAACTAAGAATGATTATCAACTGGTCTAGAGCTCGTTGAAACTTACAAAAATATGTAAAAATGAACATACCATAAAACCAACAACAAAAATAAATCTACATCGGAGCACGCGGTTATGTACAACAACTCTCTCTTAAAAAATAGAAAGAAGAATGTACAAAAACGAAGTTCGTCACACATGATTTACATTTAGAAATAATGTCTAAAATATTGTGCATACCATTGGCAAAAATGAACAGACCATAAAACCAACAACAAAAATAAATCTACACCGGAGTACGTGTTTATGTACAATAACTATCTTCTAAAAACAATAGAAAGAAGAATGTACAAAAACAAAGTCCAGCATACATGATTAACATATAGACAGAATGTCTAGAATTATTTAAATTTTTCCTCTAATCAAAAATAATAATACTAATTAACTAAGAATGATTATCAACTGGTCTAGAGCTCGTTAAAACTTACAAAAATATGTAAAAATGAACATACCATAAAACCAACAACAAAAATAAATCTACATCGGAGCACGCGGTTATGTACAACAACTCTCTTTTAAAAAATATAAAGAAGAATGTACAAAAACGAAGTTCGTCACACATGATTTACATTTAGAAATAATGTCTAAAATATTGTGCATACCATTGGCAGATAACAAAAACAACAGTTAGAGGAAAACTAGAATTAAGCAGCTTGCAAAACTACACACAGCATAGCCTATGGGTTAGGCGGCTGCGCATGCCATCGGAGTAAGTGGGTTTGATTCTCCACAAGATCCTCTGAAATAGCAAAACTATACGAATTAGTCTGACGAGAAATCGTCGCTGTTTTCGAAATAATACTATAACTATAGCCTGATATGTTTGTTGCTTTAAAATTTTCCTCTAATCAAAAATAATAATAATTAACTAAGAATGATTATCAACTGGTCTAGAGCTCGTTAAAACTTACAAAAATATGTAAAAATGAACAGACCATAAAACCAACAACAAAAATAAATCTACATCGGAGCACGCGGTTATGTACAACAACTCTCTTTTAAAAAATAGAAAGAAGAATGTACAAAAACGAAGTTCGTCACACATGATTTACATTTAGAAATAATGTCTAAAATATTGTGCATACCATTGGCAAAAATGAACAGACCATAAAACCAACAACAAAAATAAATCTACACCGGAGTACGTGTTTATGTACAATAACTATCTTCTAAAAACAATAGAAAGAAGAATGTACAAAAACAAAGTCCAGCATACATGATTAACATATAGACAGAATGTCTAGAATTATTTAAATTTTTCCTCTAATCAAAAATAATAATAATAATTAACTAAGAATTATTATCAACTGGTCTAGAGCTTGTTAAAACTTACAAAAATATGTAAAAATGAACAGACCATAAAACCAACAACAAAAATAAATCTACACCGGAGTACGTGTTTATGTACAATAACTATCTTCTAAAAACAATAGAAAGAAGAATGTACAAAAACAAAGTCCAGCATACATGATTAATATATAGACAGAATGTCTAGAATTATTTAAATTTTTCCTCTAATCAAAAATAATAATACTAATTAACTAAGAATGATTATCAACTGGTCTAGAGCTCGTTGAAACTTACAAAAATATGTAAAAATGAACATACCATAAAACCAACAACAAAAATAAATCTACATCGGAGCACGCGGTTATGTACAACAACTCTCTTTTAAAAAATAGAAAGAAGAATGTACAAAAACGAAGTTTGTCACACATGATTTACATTTAGAAATAATGTCTAAAATATTGTGCATACCATTGGCAAAAATGAACAGACCATAAAACCAACAACAAAAATAAATCTACACCGGAGTACGTGTTTATGTACAATAACTATCTTTTAAAAACAATAGAAAGAAGAATGTACAAAAACAAAGTCCAGCATACATGATTAACATATAGACAGAATGTCTAGAATTATTTAAAATTTTCCTCTAATCAAAAATAATAATAATAATTAACTAAGAATTATTATCAACTGGTCTAGAGCTCGTTAAAACTTACAAAAATATGTAAAAATGAACAGACCATAAAACCAACAACAAAAATAAATCTACACCGGAGTACGTGTTTATGTACAATAACTATCTTCTAAAAACAATAGAAAGAAGAATGTACAAAAACAAAGTCCAGCATGCATGATTGACATATAGACAGAATGTCTAGAATACTGGGTATACCGTTGGCAGATAACAAAAGCTTGGCTTGCAAAACTACACACAGCATAGCCTATGGGTTCGGCAGCTGCACTTGCAATCAGTGGGAGTAGGTTCGATTCTCCACAAGATCCTCTGAAATAGCAAAACTATACGAATTTAACTTTGTCGAGAACCCGCAATCGCATTAGTTCAAGTCACTCGATTTTTAACAATCAACTGTTCTCAGTCGAGGTATTTTCTGATGTAGGCGTTCTGTTTGGCTCTGGTTTTACCTTTGTCAGTCATGTGAACACAGTTATCTCTAAGGCCTTTTCGAATTTGGCTTTTTGAAGCGTTCAGCGAAAGACTTTAAAGAACCCTATACAAGGAAATCCCTTTTTACTTGTCTTGTCCGGTCTAAGTTGGAGTACGCTTCAATTATTTGCAACTTTACTCGCTTTGCTCTCTATCCATTTCATTTTGTCGATCCCTTTCCATCCTATAATGCACGGTGTTTGCTCCATTCGATAAAGTTCATTTTCGACATTATTAATGGCTTAATTGATTGCGTGAATCTGCTCGATCAACTTTGCTTCAATGTCCCAAATCGCATCCTACGTTCCCACTACCCTTTCCATCCTATTGCAGTTAAATCTAATTACCACTATCTCGCGCCCATTACTAGGGCAGTCAGCGAAATTAACAATATTTACAAACCGATAGATTTTGACTTTGCAATGCCGAGATCCCAGTTCGTCCATAAGATTACTTCATTTTATCCCTAGTACCCAAATCCAGCCTATTTAGTCAGTAAATAATCTTCCTGTACAATTCTAGTCTGTAAGATATTGTTATCATAGACCGAATAAAGAATAATAATAATAATTAGTCTGACGAGAAATCGTACCTGTTTTCGAAATAGTACTATAACTATAGCCTGTATATATTTGTTGCTTTCAATTTTCCTCTTATCAAAAATAATAATAATTAACTAAGAATTTTTATCAACTGGTCTTGAGCTTGTATGTACAACAACTCTCTTTTAAAAAATAGAAAGAAGAATGTACAAAAACGAAGTTCGTCACACATGATTTACATTTAGAAATAATGTCTAAAATATTGTGCATACCATTGGCAAAAATGAACAGACCATAAAACCAACAACAAAAATAAATCTACACCGGAGCACGCGGTTATGCACAATAATTATCTTCTAAACAAATAGAAAGAAGAATGTACAAAAACCAAGTCCAACATACATGATTTACATACAGACAGAATGTCTAAAATATTGTGTTTACCGTTGGCAGATAAAAAAACAACAATTAGAGGAAAACTAGAATTAAACAGCTTGCAAAACTACATACAGCATAGCCTATGGGTTCGGCGGCTGCGCTTGCAATCAGAGTAAGTGGGTTCGATTGTCTACAAGATCCTCTGAAATAGCAAAACTAAACGAATTAGTCTGACGAGAAATCGTGGCTGTTTTCGAAATAATACTATATTTATAGCCTGTATATGTTTGTTGCTTTCAAGTTTTACTCTAATCAAAATAATAATAATTAACTAAGAACTATTATCAACTCGTCTCTCTCTCTCTCTCTATGGCGCGATATACAACAGGTATATCATCATAAACCTCCTAAGAGATTTTTGCGCCAAGCTTCTCTTCCAATTTGTGGTGTGCCGATTTGAATTTTCCCTACAAATTGATGGGACGTACAGTTTTTTGCCGACTCCGAACGGCATCTACAAAGGAGACGAATTTTTGCTGAGAAGCCTGTCATGGCAGAAATACACTCGGAGAGTTTGCCAAACCACTGCCGAGGGGCGACCCCGTTTTGAAAAACTTTTTTTTTCAAATCACTTTTGATGTTACCTGTACCAGGGCTCGAACCATGGACCTTCGGTGTGGTAGGCCGGCAACACTACCTCGACACCACGGCGGCCGCCAATCAACTCGTCTAGAGCTCGTTAAAGTTTACAAAAATATGTTAAAATAAACAGACCATAAAACCAACAAGAAAAATAAATGTACACCGGAGCCCGCGATAGAAAGAAGAATGTACAAAAACAAAGTTCAGCAAACATGATTTACATTTAGAAATAATGTATAAAATATTGTGTAAGTTATCATAAGCTTCTTCCCACAGATGTCATTAACCAAATGTCATAGTTGTCTTCCTAGCCTTCGCCCAGGTCAATCACATTCAGCCAAATTCCGACAGCATACCACTTCATGCAACTAGCTGGATCAGCAGAAATGCGATCACACGGCATGATCGCATATCGTCGTTGGCACACGTCGCTGTGTCAGCAAAACAATAGCTATTACTATCGATTGTGGTCATTGCGCTATGACAACATCACAATCGCCACAATTCTCTTCATCATGTTTAGCTGCATCGGCAAAAGCAGCTATTACAACATCATCAGGTAAACAGCGTTAGCGCAACGATTGTGTCAACGTCGCTAACCGCCAGCAGAGCAGCAGCAGCGTTACCCAACGTCGTGGGTTAGGTGGGCAGTTAGGGTAGCTATTAAGAATCAGTTTTAAATGAAGCTCAATAGAGCACACACGTGCAATAACACACGACTGGCGCCCAACGTGGGGCTGGAAAACACTAATTATTTTGACCCTAATGGATAAATAATAATCGCAAACAGATTGAAGGATTTGAAACAAGCATCCTAGTGAATACGAAGTTAATGAAGCAGACTGAAGAGTAGCAAGCAACAGCAGAAGGAGTAGAAACAAGAATCGTTATAACCTAAAGAAGAAAATCAAGAACTAACATGTTATCTTACACTTAAGTATGAGGAGTGTAAAAAATGAATTCGACTTTTAATGGTAAATGCGTTTATTTGTATGTCCACTTGTAATAAGAGACTATTTAAATTATTAAATGTAAGATAATGAAATTGTAATATCTTGGTTTCTGATTGAATGTACGCTGATGGTTAGCGTTAAGTCAATAATCCTTCTTTATTAAAAAGCTTCTCTTTTATACAATTTCTTACTTCACCTACGTATACATAATTACACTAATACCTACAAACTAAAAGTATTTACATTGTGTGCAAAGTCAGCAATAAGTTGGTAGTTCACATTGACAAACCGATACTGTCGATCAGTCATGCTGATCCATACGTGCGTTGGTCTCCCGTGGGGTTCAACATAATTTATTTGGGTCAATATTTGTATATGCAAAGAATTGTATTGAAAGTGAAACGTATTCTGAGTAATGCTACACCATCCGCCTTAAGAATAGTCGTATACAATTGAAGACAATTGTGTACGGCTATTAAAAAGACTTAATGACCCACTTAAGGTTTGCTTGCGTTTACAAGATTTTATATCGAAAGTAAAGAGTTTGTTTATGAGGTTTTTTATCTGTTTACATTTGTTTCCCATGTGTCTTTATTGTGCTGATTTCTCTTTTTTTTTTTGAACATAACATGTTGTTTTTGTTTTCTTTGGCTCGTGTGCCTGTTTATTATTATGAGTAAAGTGGAGTGCTTATTTTTATTACTAAAGGTTCTCTACTGTTTTAAGTCTATTCTTATGAATTATAATTTCTTTATTTTTGTTGGTCTTATTGTTATTTCCTATGCTATGTGGTATTAAAGTAAAATTATTATTTTTATCAATGCTTTTAACTTTATAGTGTCCGGTATATCTATGTTCTAACTTATGGGAGGTCTCTTCTCTAACTAATACTAAATCTCCTATGTTAATTTCCTTATTATATTCTGTACCAATTTCTTGGTTCTATCTTTCGTTATTTGGACCTATATTTAATTTCCTTATCTTAAACTTCATAATTGTATTAATTAAATTTTCTTTTTATATATTAATTAAATGGGTTAATTAAAATTTCTTTGTATGGGTTCGTAAGGCAGATAATTTGTCATGCATGTCCAATAGTCTTATTTTATTTTATTAGTTATTCGATGATTCCTGGGCGGCCACCAACAAACAGGATCATGGTATATTTTTAAATTGTTTTATTTTCCGTCACATGCATAACCGGCAGAGTTATTGCGATATTAATTTTTGTTTGTTTGAGAACTTGGGTACCTATTTTTCATTTTATAAATGTGCCTACTCGAGTATAATTATTTTTTAAACAATTTGTCCCTAAGGACAACTGTATTATTCCTTTTTCCCGAATTGCCGGCTTATTTCAGCCTGGTAAAGTATTGTCCTAAGTCAATCTTATCCTCAACAACCGGTTTTTCATGCTACAAATTTCCTTTTGAAAACGAGCTAGACTAGTCTTTTGGTTTCACATTTATATTTTATGGTTCTCTTTGTGACTTTTTATATTATTAATATTTTTTTGTTTGTTTGTTTACTATTAGTACTGGACTTTTCGTTATTTGCATGCTTTTAGAGGCATTTATCTCGATGAGTCTCACCTCCATCAAGAGGCAAAATTGCTCAATGTTCAAGAGCACGCGGAACTCTTGAGTAGACAGTTCCTTCTGAACTGTCATAAGCCTAGTCATCCAAACCGACATCTTTTGGATGTAGCACCGCCCCCCAGAGACATAAGGAGACATCTCCGTAAGCATTACGATGAGATCCGGCATCATATCTCTTTGCCGTTTGATCTGCGGAACCATAGACGGGCTCTAAATGACCTCTACACTGAGTCGGTAGTCAGATCCCTCAGATCTCGGCCTGTGAATCCCGTTATTAATACTCAACCACCTGAATTGGCTGAAGTGGAGCGTGTATTTCCGAGGGAGACTAGAGTCATACCAGCACAACTTCGCTCTGGATATTGTAATAGGTTAAACTCTTACTTATCCAGACTGAACCCCAACATACCAAATACATGCCCTGCATGTGGTATGACCCCTCATGATACCATACATCTGCTTTCCTGTTCAGTTGAACCCACTCCTCTAACACCCATATCACTCTGGTCCAACCCTGTGGAAACTGCGCGTTTCCTCGGACTTCCGTTAGAAGAGCCTGATGACAATTTAGAGTGATCGAGCCCATTGGGCAGGGCGAAGCACTGTTAACAACAACAACAACAACATGAATATCGGGGTAACCTCGTGACTGTCTTTGATTTGGTCGGATATCTTAAAGGCATCCAGAAAACAGGATACGTTTCTGGGTTTGCCACCGAACTCTGGTGATATTGATGGTGCCTTTTTGTTTTTCATTTTTGGAAAAAACGGAAAGAAGTCTCTGTTTTTTACTTTCTTTCTATTTTTCAACAAAAATTTGTTGAAATTAATATGAAAATACTTCTCAACAGAAGTTGCCATTTCTTCTTCTATATTGCATTTGATTATGTTCTTGTCCTTTTCCAAATAATTAGTGCTTTCTGATATTGAGTTGAATGGAAAAGAAGATGAGAAATAATAATGTGTACTATGTTCCTTGTTTCATATTAATTTATTTACATTGTGCGTAGGCGTTCGCACGCTCGAATCATGGCGACAGTTTCCGATTCTATGGTTTCCTGATTATAGTAATCCTCAATTGTAGCCACTCTGTCTATTCCGATGAAACTAAAGATTAGGTTCATACAGAAAATTTTATTTTTAATTGCTACTATACTCTCGCGAGGGCGTGACTTACGAGTCTCGGTGCGTGCCTCGAGTGTGCTTTCACACTCTAAGTTATCAACAGAGCATTTGATTGCCGCGTAAACTAAACGAGGTTTCAGACAGGTGACCCCCTATCGTGCGATTTCTTTAATTTAATGCTGGAGAAAATAATACAAGCTGCAGAACTTAACCGCGCTGGAACAATATTTTATAAAAGCGTGCAACTATTGGCATATGACTATATTGATATCATTGGCCTTAACAACCGCGCCGTAACTTCTGCTTACTCCAAATTAGAAAAAGAAGCGGAGAAAATGGGATTGGTGGTGAACGAGGGCAAAACGAAGTACCTTCTGTCATCATGCAAAGAGTCAGCGCATTCGCGCCTTGACAACCAAGCCACTGTTGGCAGCAATAATTTCGAAATAGTAAAGGACTTCGTTTACCTGGGAACCAGCATTAACACCAACAATAATTACTCTTGCAAACAAATGCTACTTCGGACTGAGTAGGCAATTGAAAAGTAAAGTCCTCTCTCGACGAACGAAAATAACACTCTACAAGTCACTCATGGCACCCGTCCTGCTATATGGTGCAGAAGCGTGGACACTAACGACATCTGATGAGGCGGGTTTGGGAGTATTCGAGAGAAAGGTTCTTCGAAAGATTTGTGGACCTCTACGCGTTGGCGACGGCGAGTACCGAAGAAGATTTAATGATGAGCTGTATGAACTTTACGCAGACGCCGACATAGTTCAGCGAATTAAAACACAGCGGCTTCGCTGGCTAGGCCACGTAGTGCGAATGAGCGAAG
Organism: Merzomyia westermanni; assembly: GCA_949987695.1. Classification (NCBI taxonomy): domain Eukaryota; kingdom Metazoa; phylum Arthropoda; class Insecta; order Diptera; family Tephritidae; genus Merzomyia; species Merzomyia westermanni. The sequence goes on along the minus strand of OX465290.1, from coordinate 105,216,404 downwards.
ATGCTCCAGCCCAGAAGGTATTCTTATCGGCACCCGCCGGTGAAAGCAGAGGAAGAGGGAGACCACCACTCCGATGGAAGGACCAAGTGGATACCGATTTGCGATCCCGCGGTGTTTCCAATTGGCGCCAGTTGGCGCAACGAAGAAACGACTGGCGAGCTATGTTGGACGGTCAAAATCGCCCAGGCGGTTAGATGACCATTTAAAGAAGAAGAAGAAAGAATTGTATTGAAAGTGAAATGTATTCTGAGTAATGCTACAAAATTATATTTAGCCAAATAAGGTTTTATAAAAGCTTATTGTCGCCTGATGCGGTTAGCTGTTTTTTACTTATATTGAATGATTGGTTGTTTCTTGACAGTGTTCGATTTGCTTCTGTTCGTTGCTTTTACTCTTTCTGCTCGTTTGACTGAACTCTCCAAATGTTTGTAGCATAAATATAGTGTTGCCTGATGTGCGAACTTACATCCCACCTCCCGTGAATCTATTTAGGATTGACGAACTTCCAAGACTGCTAATTTGGTTTCGGGTCGACGAAGTACTCCCGTGGCTGTTTTTACATCTACGAAACGTACTTGCCCATCCTTATTTGGGTATACCTTGACGACGATTCCTATTTGCCACCAGCCCCTTGGCAAGGTAGGATCACAAATGATAACTACATCATCCACTTGTAGACATTTCGTCGTCTCATGCCATTTCTGCCGATGAAGCAGCTGAGGTAAAAATTCAACAGTCCATCGTTTCCATAAACGGTCCTTTAGATTTTCCGCAATGCGCCACTGCTTCCTCAAGCATATTTTCGAATCGACAGGCTGCGGTGTTTGCGTGGAATTGACACATCCCAACAAAAAATGATTAGGTGTCATTGGTTCATCCTCCAACGTGGTTAGTGGAATATCAGTCAAAGGACGAGAATTTATTATATTTTCTGCTTCAATCAGAACGCTTTGCAATGTTTCTACTCTCGGTGTCACTTCGCGCAGAGTCTTTAGAAGCAGCCCTTTTACAATTCGGATCAGACGCTCCCAACATCCGCCTGAACTCGGATTAGCTGGGCAATTAAAAACCCATTCCACACCTCGTTTGACAGCCTCACCCTCTATTTGTTGCATGTCTAGTAATTGTTCGCACTTTTTCAACTCTTTTTGAGCCCCTAAGAAGTTCGTGCCAGTGTCACTTCTAATGCGCACTGATGTACCACGACGGTTGATAAAATTCCGCAGACAAATCAGAAACGCATCTGTCGACAAATCTGCTGCGAGCTCAATGTGCACCGCTCTCACCGTCAGACAGGTGAAGATAACTCCCCATAGCTTTTCATGCCGGCGTCCGATCGCGACTGTTAAAGACCCGAATAAATCTACGCCTGTGTAGGTAAAGGGGCGCACGTAAGGCGTAACACGATCTTCTGGCAATGGACCCTTTAATGATGGCACCGGTTTAGCTCGGTCGAGTTGACATTGAGAACAATTGTTGTTGTTGTTGTTGTAACGACAAAAACACTCCCCGAAGGTTTTGGGGAGTGCTGTCGAACTGACAGTCCTTTGCCGGATATGAATCCGGTACGCTCCGGTACTCCCTTGCGGTACTGCCCGACTGTCGTGGTAGCGATTTCGTATGACCAGCCGAACCTTCTAGGTCATGTCACCCCTCCTACCGTAAGGAAGGAGAGATGGATAATGAGAGGTGAGAGGCATCATATCCGTGGATCAACCATCGAGTTGCACGTCATTACCTTTGTGCATATTAGTCGCCTCTTACGACCGCTATGCCTACCTCGGGCATATTCTAACCCCTAACCCGCAGGGGTAATTGAGAACATTTCTTCTCTACTGCTTTCAATACTGCACGAACGTGAATGACCCAGAACATTTGGCGTGACTCGTTGATAATTATTGCTCGATTTTGATGTTGATATTTCTTATGGAAATGTTGTATTATAAGAAACGAGATAGCGTGCTGCTGTGACAAAATAATTGGACGTCTGGCACTGAATGGCAAAGACATCGCCTCATCGATTCTTCCTCGTACTCGAATTAGCCCATCTTTTGCCAAATATGGCGACAATGAGTACAATGGAATATCTTTTGTTATTTCCTGTGACGATTTAAGCTTTTCAATTTCTCTATAGAAACATTCTTGTTGTACAAGCTGACAAATAAATTTTTCGGCTGCGTCTATTTCCGTAGCTGTTAACGATCCGCATTTTGGTTTCTTCGTTTGGTCACTGTTTAGCGACAGCAACAGGTTGCTTTTAAACCGCAATATCCAAGCCATGGTGTTCTTAACCTTTGTGTATGATGAAATTTTACTATAATCGATTAATCTAGGCCGCTTGTGGACGAGCAATTGTGGTTGTACTTCTTCAGCTGATGTATCCGGTGGCATCTCACTTTCGAACGATGCCCATGCAACTTCTTCTTCTCTTAAAAAATGTGGTCCCTTTAACCATCGACTATTGCAACTGATTTTCGCTGGAGGTTTTGGTCGAGTGGCATCATCCGCTACATTAAGTTCTGTCGGATCCAGCGCCATTGTGACGGGTTAGTAGTGCCTACGATTTCGGCGATTCGGTGTCCGACGAAGGGTTTGTATCGTCTATTTGTCGAATGTATCCAGTGCCACACTGTTTTGGAATCAGTACAAAAGATCACGTTCGATATGATAACGTCGTGATTTTTGCAAATCATTTGGCTTAAACGAGTGCCTAAGACGGCGGCTTGAAGTTCGAGTCTTGGAACCGACATCAACTTTAAAGGAGTGTGACGTGTCTTCGCTGCTACAAATGCGACATTAAATCCATCTCCAATTGCAATGCGGAAATACCCAACTGCTGCAAATAACAGCTGACTGGCGTCCACAAATATGTGTAGTTGCACCTCTTTGGCTGAGCCCATGAACAAGGAATATGGGCGTGATAATTTAATTTCCTTAACCTTGTGGAATCCTCGCCACCAAGTTGCCCACTTCTCGTTTACTTCATCTGTGACTGCATCGTCCCAATCTATGCTACTACGCCAAACCTCTTGCATCAAAATTTTTGAAGCTGAAGTAATTTCAGCAAGTAGACCGAATGGATCGAAGACCGAAATAATTATACCCAAAAACTGTCTCTTCGTAGGCGCTCTGCTCATTGTTAGCACCTCTGGTGGGACTCGATGAAACTGAGTGTGGAACTCGAATGTGTCACTACGCGTACTCCAAAACATCCCCAATACTTTTTCTGATATAGCTTGTTTTTCTATACTTACATTATCATATTTTGTGGCACCCTTCATAGTATGGTGAACTTGGCTGTTGTTTGAAATAAAATTACGTAATTCAAATCCGGCCTCCGCATGTATGGCTACGACTTCGTGGCAAGTTCTGATGGCAGTCATCGACGTAGTGCCTTTCGAAACTGTTTCTCAAATCGAAGAGCGTTGTGATTCTTAATAAACTCCGCACAACCGGGCGAACATGCGGCTTCTCAAACTATTTTTCCATCTCTTCGCGATATTTTCGGGTGAACTTGGGATCGCCTTTCATTCTTCTTTCAATTCCGTATAGTCGCTCCACAGCAGCCTCGTAACTATTAGGCAAATGTACTTTATCCCGACTCCATAACAAACCTGTTTCGTAAAACTTACCACCTTGCCTTGTCGTCGTTTGCATAATGTTTCGAGCTCGCTTCACATTTTCACTTTCAATTGACCTCTGAATCGGCCCGGTTCCAAACTTATCGGTAGCGAAATACTCGGCAACTAATTGATGCAACTCATATGACGGATTAATTTCTTGGACATGCAATACTACTGGCAATGGCGCGTTTGTAAACTTTGTATGACCATATGCAATCCATCCCAGTTTTATCTTTACGGCTAGTGAACTGTCTTCTCTAGCCTGAACCGTAGCTATTGTGGCCGTCAAGTGTGCGTGGTCCAAGCCGATAAGCATAGTTGGTTGTACGTTCATGTACTCCTCTATCGGCAGCGAATCAAAATAACTAAATTCGGATCTCTTAAAAGATTGTGTTCGTAAATTCAGCTGTTTCGCCGAATGCACGTTTTTCATAGTGAACTTCTCTTTGTTGTTACGATTTTCTATTTCGACATTAACTTTGCTTGACTCTTTGGTCTTTATTTTTTCGTCGTACCACTGAAGAGTTAATGTATGGGCTTGCCCCTTTAGCCCCAACTTGTTTGCCACACCTTCGTCCATCATTGATATGGTTGAACCTCATCAACTATCGCGAAAATTTCTAAATTTCCATTTGGTCCATATACATTGACCGGCAATACCTTAAATAAGTGACTAGTGTTTAATTTTGATGTCGAACAATTTAAAATTGGCTGTGTGGCTCCACTTGTTGGTGTTTGCTCCGCATGTAGACTAGCATGATAAAACGTCTCCATTCACCCACACCACATTGTTTCTTCGAGCGGCAATTCGATACATTATGCCCTTTGCGTAAGCAGGCAAATCATAACTTTTGTTTTTTAACTATATCCTACCTATCTTTTACGCTAAGAGATTGGTGGAACCTCTGACAGTTGGCGATGGCATGACTCCTTTGGCAATAATAACAATTCATCTGTTTCTCTGTACTGTTCTCACTGACATGCATAACTCGTCGTGACGGTTGTGAGTTAACCTTTACTATTGACGTTGACGTTGTTGAAATTGTAGTGACAACTCGAGCTAATTCAGTTAACCATTTTGCGAAGTCGTTGATTGTAGGAAATGGCTTAATGGTCGTGGCTTGACGTGCCCACTCGTACTGCTTACTTGCTGGCAATTTAGCAACGACTTGTTCTAACAACAACGGATTGTTGAGATGCTGCTCACACTTAGCAGCTTTTATAAAGGCGACAACATTGCGAACGCTTGTTGAAAAGGCTATTATTTGTTCCAGTTTGTTTTCTGGAATCGCTGGATAATTTTGCAGCTTACTAAGTTGACAATGAATTAACTGATCGGACCTACCGAATCTAAACTCTAACTCCTCCATTGCTTGTGGAACACCCTCCGGATGAATCAACATTGATGCTACGGCGCCTTTGGCTGCACCCATCAAACATTTGTGCAACCGCATTAAATTTTGTCTGTTGTTGTAGTGGAAGACCTCTGTGCTATTTTTAAAGTTGGCGTAGGAAAGAGGCCAATCTTCGGCGTTTCCCGAAAACGTCGGTAGATCGTACAACTTGAGTGGCACCATCTCCATTACTCTGGTCTCGCTGTTGTTCAATGCTGGTGTAGGATTTTCTTGACTTAGCGTTGGCGCTGCATCTGCCATTATTTGTTGGCGAAGATTAACCATATCCCTTTGTTGTTCCTCGGTGCTTAGTCGGATTTCATCTACTGAAGATTTTAACGATCTCATTACTTCGATTAACGTTGTCAATTGCTCTGGTGCTGCTTGCTGTACATTTTCCGTCATGATTCCGCTATTTTCTTCAACCGGTTCTTGTTGCTTACCGCTTCTCAGAAAATACTTATTTGGCATTTGCTTTACCTATCGTACGATAAAATTCTTGCCGCTACCAAACTATAAAATGGCGGGCTGTGCAAATTTTCAAGTAACGGCGTAGAACTTTCTCGCAACTCCTCGGCGGCAGAAGCAATGATGTCAAGAAAACGTGTAAAAAATGTATTCGTTTATTTGTATGTCCACTTGTAATAAGAGACTATTTACATTTTTAAATGTAAGATAATGAAATTATATTTATTTATTTATTACGGTCTAAAAAGTACAAGCTTTTATACAGACTAATTAAAAATAGAAAACAATTCCAGTTTAAATTTATATAAACTGTTTTTAAAATAAAGAACGTTGCTGTATCGATTTGCTAGCTGTACAGCTCTGGCTACTGGTCCATTCATTGCATAATTGGTTCTATGAGTAACCTCGATAAACAACCTATTATGTCGTAACTCGCGCGAAGGCATATAGTAGATGAATAGATTTGACAGTTCAGCACAGTTGACATTACCATTAATTACATTATAAGCTAACATGAGTGAGATACAAGTTCTCCTTTCACACAAAGCCTGGAGGCCGAGTAGTTTACGCCTGCTGTCATAGGATGGAAGGCCATTGGGCCAATTAAGCATATGTAGAGCGATTCTACTAAATAATTTCTGAATTCTTTCAATTTTATATGAGCTCCCTTCATAAAATGGGTTCCATATTATCGAGCAATATTCCAGACGAGTTCTTACCAAAGCGGTAAAAATTGCTTTCAGCGTCATTGGATCCTTAAAGTCTCCAGAATTACGTCTTATAAATCCAACCATTGCAAATCCCTTCGAAGCTATAAAGTCAATGTGACGAGAGAATGAGAGTTTGGTGTCGAAAATGACACCCAGGTCTTTAATCTCATATGAACGACTTAAAGGTTCGGCATTTAAATTGTAATTGAAATAAGTTGTAGTTGACTTTTTCGAATATGAAACAACGCAGCACTTATTTACATTCAAAAACAAATTATTGTCAATACACCATTCAGCAAAAGAATCAAAGTCTGATTGTAAATTGGCACAGTCGGAAATATTACGGACTGTTAAGAACAATTTGACATCATCTGCAAACATTAGGCATTTGGCGAAGTTGAAACAATTAGGCAAATCATTAATAAAAATCAGGAATAATAAAGGGCCGCTATGGGTTCCCTGCGGAATTCCCGGCCAAGCGTCGATATATAAGGATGACTTTACGTCTCCAATTGAAACAAATAGCCTCCTATTCGATAAGAAACTAGAGAAAAACCTCAATAAGTTACCTTCGATTCCATACATCTCCAGCTTACGCAGTAGTATCCTGTGATCAACTTTATCAAATGCTTTCGAGAAGTCAGTGTAAATGACATCAAGTTGCGCATATGTCTCAAATGCATCGATAATTCTGTTGGTCAATAAAGCTAAGTTGGTAGAAGTGGATCTCCCAGGGGAAAAACCATGCTGGCAGTCAACAATGGCCTTACCTATGTGATCGAATAATTTGCGTTGGATTATGTCATCAAATATCTTTGCCAGAGTTCCCTGTTTAACTATGGGTCTATAGTTGCAGACATCGTTGCGGTCACCAGACTTATATATGGGATTAACTGAACAAAGCTTCCACGAATCTAAGAAAATTCCACAGGTCAGACATTCTTGAAAAAGAAGTGACAGGGGCTCCGCCACAGCATTTGAACAAATTTTAAAAAACATAGGACAGAATCCCTCCGTATCAGATTTCGTACTGTTTGTCAGTTTTGAGATTGACAGAAGCACATCATCGGTCGTAATAGCGAAGGAAGAGATAGATAAAGCAGGCGCAGAAAGGTGGGCAGAACCTTGTGGGGATGAAGATTTTAGATACACTTTTTGAAAGAGTTTGGCAAACAGGTTGCATGCACCTTGCGTGTTGCTGGATACTTCACCATCATATTCCATACTAGTCGGAAAACCGTTAGTTTTCCTCTTAGAATTTATGACAGACCAAAAACAGGATGGGTTTGATTTCAAGTTAGACTCTATTTTGAGCATATAGTTCTTATAAAGAAACTTATTAAGGCAATCAAATGTTTTCTTAAGTCTAATATAGATAAGACGATCAGTTTCATCATTGCTCTTTTTATGTTTCTTAAACGCTTTATTTTTAGAGTTCTTGAGGCTACTCAGCTTCGCATTAAACCACGGCGGCTTATTACTCGGAACCGATCTCTTTAAAGGTACAAAATTTGAGATTGATGATAAGAGTTTTTGACGCAAATTTGCGTAAGAGGCTTCTGGGCTATTAGCTGCACCCAAGAATGACCAGTCTACAGCTAATAAAAACTCATTCATGGCTATAGTGTCAGCCCTGGAATAATTGTATGCGAACGAGGGTTCCGCTGGTTTCTTATCGAAATTATAGTACTCGAACTTGACAATCAAGGCGTTGTGATGAAGACTATTTTCCAGAATTGGAGACGAGCATTCAAGGCATGACAATCTGAGATCATCGGATGCAAAAATTAGGTCTAGGAATCTACCGTTACTGTTAGGATAATAGTTGCATTGTGTAAGACCATGTGAGAACAGGGTGCTTACAACTAGCATATCGATATCGGTTTTAATATTGGATGGAGCATTGCAATCGTTCAACCAAGAGATATTACTTAAATTAAAGTCTCCTAAGTATACAATCTCAGATATATTAATATTACCAATGACAGATGTCAAATTATCCATATGTCTCTGATAGATTGTGATGTCGCTGCTTGGTGGAATATAAGACAATAGGAAAATTATTGTTTTATTACCAGCAAACTCTACGCTCACACAAATCTGCTCTATATCACCATTATTATAGTTAATATTGATGGATTTACTACATAGATCAGCCCTCACAGCAAGCAGTACACCACCACCTCTCTCGAGACCAGTTGCAGATGGGCAACGATCATTTCGAAATACATGATAGTAACTGTCGAAGAATTCATTAGTCGAAAAATTATCATTTAACCAAGTTTCAGTAAGAGCTATAATATCATACTCATGAGAAATAATATTACAGTAAAACATAGATGATTTGGTGCGCATACCACTGACGTTTTGATAATACATAGTATAGATCGATCTTGATACATTAGTGAGACGAGGAATATATAAGTCCTCGGTTGAAGGCAAACTAACATAATTCAGCTGAGCTAGGGTTGTGACTTCGGATTCCCTGGCTGTTGAAAAAAACGGAATGGGCGCACAGTTACTTTGTCGGGCCAGACCTCCGGCATCATGCACTTATCAAGTAGATTTGGAGGAATACCTAATTTGAAGCTTACACGGTATAGAGAGTCGAGTGCTGCATCCTTTTTAACAAGAATGTGGCACTCAAGAAGTTGCTTACAGATGCCTGTCTGCGTCTCGACATAAGCCAAGATGTCTTTGGATGTGACACTTGGTTTGAATGATGAAACATGCAACCATTTCAATTGGGATGCAACAGCGAGTTCCGCGTTAGTATTACATCCAGTAACTCTTGCATTATTTATCTTACGGCCTTTTTTGCGTAGACCAGTTATATTAGCACTCCCCGTTGATGATTTGCCAAAATCTCCTACGTCGGAATCATTGGAGTTAAGTCCTTTATTGCGTTGACTAGGTTTATTAGCTTTCTTCAATGTAGCTGATTTGCCAACATCTCCTACGTCAGATACATTAGAGTTAGCGACAGGGGCACTATCCATTGCTATTTTAGTGACAGCAGCATAAGATGCAGCGGCGGTAGAGGTAGATGTCTGCTCATTATCTTGCACAGCATTGATTTGCTCAGGAACAGAAACGGCAGAAGTAGCTTTGTCAATGCTCTGATTATTAGTCTCAACGACGACGTTAGCAGACGCAGATGCCGTAGCAACAGTATGCAAATTGTTATATTCGGTATTGATAGCGGCAGCGCCAGCCTCATCAGCATTCAAATCGACATTAATCGATGCATTAGATAAAATCCCGAGCGAGTCAGTATTAAGCAAGGGCGATAAACATAAACGGGATTGATCAACTATATCGGTCACCTGTTTGCGTTTGTAAACATCAACAGTGCAGTCTGTCAATAATTTATGCAGATCACCAACAACACAGCGTAAACCATTTATTTCGCTTGTTAACGAAGATATAATATCGTCTTTTTTTAGCATGTTAGCATGCAGCTGCAGAATTTCTTTATGCAATGCTTCGTAATTACTTGACAATTGTTTGTTGTTATCGCGAATAGAGCAAAGCACACGAACATTTTCAGCTCTCAACGCGTTAAGTTCAGCGACCACTGATTGCAGTATCATTCTATTATTGTTTTCATGCGAAATAGTTGTACCACTGTTTTGCATTTGCATGTTATTCGCAATAGATGCAGAATTTTCAAGAGAGGTAGGTGGAGATATGTTATCAACACCACCAGCCACTTGTTTCGATAAAGCATTAGCCGAGCCACGGGTGAGGTGGGCGCGCGGAGCGATGAACGACGTTCTGCCATACATGATTTACAATAAAAACACTTGCCAGACGAGAGTAAATACTCTAGATCAGCTTGTACAAAACCAACACAACTTAAGTGAAAAAACTCTTGACACTTTGCACATTGTACTTTTGGTTTTGAGCGATCAACCTTATTACCACATGAACAGGGCATTATTTATGATTTTATAACCAAATTAATTCACACTTAGAGTCTTTTTCCCATAAAATGACATACTGTCATAATGAAAATAATTAAAAATATTTATTAGCAACAAAAACTCGAAGAAAATGGAGAGCGGTAGAAAACGCGTCCGCACTCAGTCACTCTCTCTTTGAGGTCAAATAAGGTTTTATAAAAGCTTATTGTCGCCTGATGCGGTTAGCAGTTTTTTACTTACTAGAGTTCGCCCAGTTTTTGAAATTCAACCAATAAACTTTATTTTATTTTATTTTATTTTTTTGCTGTGTATGTTTTATCCGCCTTTTTTTCTTCCTTTCTATGTCGTTCCTTTCCTCTAATATATTTTTGTTTTCCTTGATTTCTTTTTTTACTCTCTTATTTTATTTTTTACTTTCCTCTAACTTCTTTTCCTTTCTCTTCCCCTCCTTTTATTTTCTTTCTTTCCCCTTCGTTTTCTTACGTTTACTTTAATTCCCGTTCCCTTCCCTTCCTTTCATTTCCTTACCATTCCTTTCTTTCCTTTAATTTTCCTTCCTTTCCTATCCTTTCCATTCCCTTCCCTTTCCTTCCTTTCCTTTTCCTTTTCTTTCCCTTCTTTCCTTTAATTTTCCTTCCTTTCAATTATTTTCCTTTCCTCTATTTTCCTTTCATTTTCTTCGGTGTTTAATACTCTTTATGAGCAATCTGTTTGTAGGCATCAGCAATGAATTTTACATATTTGTTCATATTTTACATTGCTTGTTTAATGTATCCAACAAAGCAACTTTTCGTGCTCTCAGGAGAGCAGCTGACACTGGGAATCGTAGCCAGTAATCAATACAATAACAACAACTAAAGCAAAAATGCATGACACAACAGAGTATCTATAGTGCGAATACTTATTTTTCATTGGTCCACTACCAACTCTTCGCACTCACAGTGAGAGCCGACCACACGAATAACACAAAAACATGCATGGCAAGTCTACTCACACTACTACGGCTCTTAATTTTTTCCTACAAAGCAACTCCTCGGCCATGCTCACGATTCAGCATAGTATACAAAAAGCAAGTACACACACACAGCGGGTCTATAGTGTGAATAAGTAAATGTGTAGTGGTGTGACTTCTATGTTAAATTTTTTATATTAAAATGATTTTTGAAATTTTTTTTTTGCTTACGGATAAAAGTACACCTCAAAATTTCTTATCTATACATATATAATTTGTATACCTTAGAATTATAGTTTAGCAGAAAATGGTTTAACATTGCATTCATCTTGTCTATTTATATATAAGATATTGAATGATTGGTTGTTTCTTGACAGTGTTCGATTTGCTTCTGTTCGTTGCTTTTACTCTTTCTGCTCGTTTAACTTAACTCTCCAAATGTTTGTAGCATAAATATAGTGTTGCCTGATGTGCGAACTTACAAGGAGGTAATTGAAGTGCTCTAAAAGAATTTAGTGAAAGTGCAAAACCGAAATTGAGAAAAAAAAAAATAATAATAATTAACAATGGGTAGGTGCTAAATAAACCTATGTGTTCTTTGTGAAATTTTTCAAAAAAAATTTGAATGTTAGATGACTGAGGTGTTGGAGGACCTCTTTAAGAATTTGAGTTTAGCAACAAACAGACAAAATACAATGAATACAGATCAAGTTAGCGAGATTGTAAAAGCAGAGATCAGGGGGGCTTTAGCCGAACAGAAAACGGAGTTTGACAGAAAGCTTCTTACTTTGCAGAATCAGGTAACAATAAACAAACCTAAGGTAGAAAAATATAGTAGGGTAACAATTAATCCCTTCCGGAATTTTTTGGCCATCTAGGAACGTACGTATCCTGGCGGGAAGTCACACACAATGTCTACGAATTATTTAGGAGGTACGATGGCAGTGAACGCCACTACCAAGCTGTTACTATTATCAGAAACAAAGTGAGAGGTGCTGCCGACGCAGCACTTTCTTCTTTCAACACAGAACTTAACTTTAACGCTATAATCTCCAGACTTGACTTTACTTACGCGGACAAACGGCCGATATCTTAATCGAGCAGGAATTATCCACCCTGAGACAGGGATCAGTGACATGCCTAGAATTCTATGACGAAGTAGAAAAGAAGCTAACTCTGTTAGCAAATAAGACAATGATGTCTTATGAGAGTGGTGTTGCGGACACTATAAATGAGAAATATAGGGCCGATGCACTCAGAGTATTTATATCAGGTTTAAGGAAACCACTATGTGATATCTTGTTCGCATCTAGGCCATCTGAACTCCCATCCACCTTGGCTTTGGCACAAGAGGTAGATGCCAACAATGAGCGTTACGCTTTCGCAATGAATTTCGCGAACAGATTTCAAGAAAAACCTGGCGGAAGTCAGAATCCTGCCCATCAAAAGACACCTAACTACGATCATGGTGTGGGTCATAAAAACCCACCTTTTTCGGTAAGTAAATAGACCAGTCGTCCACAGAATTATGGAAATACCCAAAAACCATTTCCCAGTAATTATTCGGGCCAAAAGCGCATCGAGCCTATGGAAGTAGATCCCTACATATCCCAATTTAAAAATCAATCAAGTAATCCTAACCAGGAACAATACGGTAAGCCACAAGGGGACGTGCAAAAATACAACAATAGGAAAATTATTGTTTTATTACCAGCAAACTCTACGCTCACACAAATCTGCTCTATATCACCATTATTATAGTTAATATTGATGGATTTACTACATAGATCAGCCCTCACAGCAAGCAGTACACCACCACCTCTCTCGAGACCAGTTGCAGATGGGCAACGATCATTTCGAAATACATGATAGTAACTGTCGAAGAATTCATTAGTCGAAAAATTATCATTTAACCAAGTTTCAGTAAGAGCTATAATATCATACTCATGAGAAATAATATTACAGTAAAACATAGATGATTTGGTGCGCATACCACTGACGTTTTGATAATACATAGTATAGATCGATCTTGATACATTAGTGAGACGAGGAATATATAAGTCCTCGGTTGAAGGCAAACTAACATAATTCAGCTGAGCTAGGGTTGTGACTTCGGATTCCCTGGCTGTTGAAAAAAACGGAATGGGCGCACAGTTACTTTGTCGGGCCAGACCTCCGGCATCATGCACTTATCAAGTAGATTTGGAGGAATACCTAATTTGAAGCTTACACGGTATAGAGAGTCGAGTGCTGCATCCTTTTTAACAAGAATGTGGCACTCAAGAAGTTGCTTACAGATGCCTGTCTGCGTCTCGACATAAGCCAAGATGTCTTTGGATGTGACACTTGGTTTGAATGATGAAACATGCAACCATTTCAATTGGGATGCAACAGCGAGTTCCGCGTTAGTATTACATCCAGTAACTCTTGCATTATTTATCTTACGGCCTTTTTTGCGTAGACCAGTTATATTAGCACTCCCCGTTGATGATTTGCCAAAATCTCCTACGTCGGAATCATTGGAGTTAAGTCCTTTATTGCGTTGACTAGGTTTATTAGCTTTCTTCAATGTAGCTGATTTGCCAACATCTCCTACGTCAGATACATTAGAGTTAGCGACAGGGGCACTATCCATTGCTATTTTAGTGACAGCAGCATAAGATGCAGCGGCGGTAGAGGTAGATGTCTGCTCATTATCTTGCACAGCATTGATTTGCTCAGGAACAGAAACGGCAGAAGTAGCTTTGTCAATGCTCTGATTATTAGTCTCAACGACGACGTTAGCAGACGCAGATGCCGTAGCAACAGTATGCAAATTGTTATATTCGGTATTGATAGCGGCAGCGCCAGCCTCATCAGCATTCAAATCGACATTAATCGATGCATTAGATAAAATCCCGAGCGAGTCAGTATTAAGCAAGGGCGATAAACATAAACGGGATTGATCAACTATATCGGTCACCTGTTTGCGTTTGTAAACATCAACAGTGCAGTCTGTCAATAATTTATGCAGATCACCAACAACACAGCGTAAACCATTTATTTCGCTTGTTAACGAAGATATAATATCGTCTTTTTTTAGCATGTTAGCATGCAGCTGCAGAATTTCTTTATGCAATGCTTCGTAATTACTTGACAATTGTTTGTTGTTATCGCGAATAGAGCAAAGCACACGAACATTTTCAGCTCTCAACGCGTTAAGTTCAGCGACCACTGATTGCAGTATCATTCTATTATTGTTTTCATGCGAAATAGTTGTACCACTGTTTTGCATTTGCATGTTATTCGCAATAGATGCAGAATTTTCAAGAGAGGTAGGTGGAGATATGTTATCAACACCACCAGCCACTTGTTTCGATAAAGCATTAGCCGAGCCACGGGTGAGGTGGGCGCGCGGAGCGATGAACGACGTTCTGCCATACATGATTTACAATAAAAACACTTGCCAGACGAGAGTAAATACTCTAGATCAGCTTGTACAAAACCAACACAACTTAAGTGAAAAAACTCTTGACACTTTGCACATTGTACTTTTGGTTTTGAGCGATCAACCTTATTACCACATGAACAGGGCATTATTTATGATTTTATAACCAAATTAATTCACACTTAGAGTCTTTTTCCCATAAAATGACATACTGTCATAATGAAAATAATTAAAAATATTTATTAGCAACAAAAACTCGAAGAAAATGGAGAGCGGTAGAAAACGCGTCCGCACTCAGTCACTCTCTCTTTGAGGTCAAATAAGGTTTTATAAAAGCTTATTGTCGCCTGATGCGGTTAGCAGTTTTTTACTTACTAGAGTTCGCCCAGTTTTTGAAATTCAACCAATAAACTTTATTTTATTTTATTTTATTTTTTTGCTGTGTATGTTTTATCCGCCTTTTTTTCTTCCTTTCTATGTCGTTCCTTTCCTCTAATATATTTTTGTTTTCCTTGATTTCTTTTTTTACTCTCTTATTTTATTTTTTACTTTCCTCTAACTTCTTTTCCTTTCTCTTCCCCTCCTTTTATTTTCTTTCTTTCCCCTTCGTTTTCTTACGTTTACTTTAATTCCCGTTCCCTTCCCTTCCTTTCATTTCCTTACCATTCCTTTCTTTCCTTTAATTTTCCTTCCTTTCCTATCCTTTCCATTCCCTTCCCTTTCCTTCCTTTCCTTTTCCTTTTCTTTCCCTTCTTTCCTTTAATTTTCCTTCCTTTCAATTATTTTCCTTTCCTCTATTTTCCTTTCATTTTCTTCGGTGTTTAATACTCTTTATGAGCAATCTGTTTGTAGGCATCAGCAATGAATTTTACATATTTGTTCATATTTTACATTGCTTGTTTAATGTATCCAACAAAGCAACTTTTCGTGCTCTCAGGAGAGCAGCTGACACTGGGAATCGTAGCCAGTAATCAATACAATAACAACAACTAAAGCAAAAATGCATGACACAACAGAGTATCTATAGTGCGAATACTTATTTTTCATTGGTCCACTACCAACTCTTCGCACTCACAGTGAGAGCCGACCACACGAATAACACAAAAACATGCATGGCAAGTCTACTCACACTACTACGGCTCTTAATTTTTTCCTACAAAGCAACTCCTCGGCCATGCTCACGATTCAGCATAGTATACAAAAAGCAAGTACACACACACAGCGGGTCTATAGTGTGAATAAGTAAATGTGTAGTGGTGTGACTTCTATGTTAAATTTTTTATATTAAAATGATTTTTGAAATTTTTTTTTTGCTTACGGATAAAAGTACACCTCAAAATTTCTTATCTATACATATATAATTTGTATACCTTAGAATTATAGTTTAGCAGAAAATGGTTTAACATTGCATTCATCTTGTCTATTTATATATAAGATATTGAATGATTGGTTGTTTCTTGACAGTGTTCGATTTGCTTCTGTTCGTTGCTTTTACTCTTTCTGCTCGTTTAACTTAACTCTCCAAATGTTTGTAGCATAAATATAGTGTTGCCTGATGTGCGAACTTACAAGGAGGTAATTGAAGTGCTCTAAAAGAATTTAGTGAAAGTGCAAAACCGAAATTGAGAAAAAAAAAAATAATAATAATTAACAATGGGTAGGTGCTAAATAAACCTATGTGTTCTTTGTGAAATTTTTCAAAAAAAATTTGAATGTTAGATGACTGAGGTGTTGGAGGACCTCTTTAAGAATTTGAGTTTAGCAACAAACAGACAAAATACAATGAATACAGATCAAGTTAGCGAGATTGTAAAAGCAGAGATCAGGGGGGCTTTAGCCGAACAGAAAACGGAGTTTGACAGAAAGCTTCTTACTTTGCAGAATCAGGTAACAATAAACAAACCTAAGGTAGAAAAATATAGTAGGGTAACAATTAATCCCTTCCGGAATTTTTTGGCCATCTAGGAACGTACGTATCCTGGCGGGAAGTCACACACAATGTCTACGAATTATTTAGGAGGTACGATGGCAGTGAACGCCACTACCAAGCTGTTACTATTATCAGAAACAAAGTGAGAGGTGCTGCCGACGCAGCACTTTCTTCTTTCAACACAGAACTTAACTTTAACGCTATAATCTCCAGACTTGACTTTACTTACGCGGACAAACGGCCGATATCTTAATCGAGCAGGAATTATCCACCCTGAGACAGGGATCAGTGACATGCCTAGAATTCTATGACGAAGTAGAAAAGAAGCTAACTCTGTTAGCAAATAAGACAATGATGTCTTATGAGAGTGGTGTTGCGGACACTATAAATGAGAAATATAGGGCCGATGCACTCAGAGTATTTATATCAGGTTTAAGGAAACCACTATGTGATATCTTGTTCGCATCTAGGCCATCTGAACTCCCATCCACCTTGGCTTTGGCACAAGAGGTAGATGCCAACAATGAGCGTTACGCTTTCGCAATGAATTTCGCGAACAGATTTCAAGAAAAACCTGGCGGAAGTCAGAATCCTGCCCATCAAAAGACACCTAACTACGATCATGGTGTGGGTCATAAAAACCCACCTTTTTCGGTAAGTAAATAGACCAGTCGTCCACAGAATTATGGAAATACCCAAAAACCATTTCCCAGTAATTATTCGGGCCAAAAGCGCATCGAGCCTATGGAAGTAGATCCCTACATATCCCAATTTAAAAATCAATCAAGTAATCCTAACCAGGAACAATACGGTAAGCCACAAGGGGACGTGCAAAAACGTGTAGCGAACTCAGGACGGTACACAGGTCCCAAAATACAGCGCGTAGACCATCTTACCGACGAGCGGGAGTCGAAAAATGAAGAAACATACAATAAAGAAGCCGAGCAGGCAGCCGACAACATCGAATCCGATGAGGTTAATTTTTTAGGGCAAAGTCCCTCCCTCCTTGGATTTCAAGGTCAATAGGAGAAAAAGAAGTCAAGCTCTTTGTTGACACAGGGACGTCAAGGAGCTATATCAGGCCCCTTCCAGGGCTGAAAGGAATAAAACCAGTAGAAAATGTATTTTTAGTAAAGTCTATTCATGGCGTTACCCCTATCAAACATAAATGCAAGGTTAAAATTTTTGGAACAATAGCAGAATTTTTTCTACTATCTAATTTTACTTCATTTGACGGTGTAATTGGCCTTGACTTATTGAACAAGGTGCACGCGTCTATTAATTTAAAAACAAACACAATAACACATGATTTTGGTAAGGAGATTATACTATTTGTATCTAGCGAGGATTTTAGTCACTTGCGACTGCAGGCGGAAAACGTCCCACAAAATCTAGAAGAAGCATTCTAAAAAATGATTGGTAGCATAACGAAGCACTACCATACAACACAAACGTAGTGGCAACGATTCCCACTACAAACGAAGACCCCGTGTATTCAAGGCTATACCCTTACCCATTGGGCGTCTCGGATTTCGTGAACAAGGAAATACAAGAACTGCTAGCAAACGGCATCATACGGCCATCCTGGTCACCATATAATAATCCCATATGGGTGGTAAAAAAGAAAGGCCTTGACGAAACTGGGAAAGAAAAAAACCGGATGGTTATATATTTTCGAAAGCTCAACGAAAAAACCGTCAGCGATAAATATCCAATCCCGGATATCACGGGAATTTTAACAAATCTAGGTGGAAGTAAATTTTGTACTACCCTTGATTTGAAATCTGGTTTCTATCGATCAACCTGCTGGAAAAAACAGCAGCCTGCAGAGAAAAAACAGCATTTTCCGTAAAAATGGAAAGTATGAATTTTGTAGATTGCCATTCGGTTTAAAGAATGCTCCCAGCATTTTCCAGAGGGCAATAGATGATGTGTTAAGAGAACATATAGGAAGCAAATGTTTTGTCTATATGGATGATGTCATTATATTTTCCAAAGACGAAGAACAAAATTTAGATGATGTGAAAGTGATTTTAAGAAGTTTATTCGAAGCCAACATGAGAGTGCCGGCGGAAAAATCTAAATTTTTTAGTTTCACAGGGCGGAATCAAGACGTGCCCGGATAAAGTGAATGCCATCAGGAATTTTCAGAAGCCCACTACTCTGAAGGGGCTAAAATAGCAAAGCCACTTTTAAATATAATGAGGGGTGAATATGGCCGAGTTACTGAGTCACAGTCGAAAAAAATCGAACTTGATTTGACTGAGGAACAGAAAAAAAACCTTCCCTACCTTAAAGGAAATACTAGCATCAGAGGAGTTGACACTAACCTACCCTGATTTTAATAAACCGTTTGATTTAACCACGGATGCGTCGTCGCACGCAATAGGTGCTGTCCTGTCACAGGAAGGGAAACCTATAACAATGATATCCCGTACTTTGACCAGTAGTGATGAGCATTTTGCCACAAACGAAAGAGACCTGTTGGCCATCGTTTAGGCACTTAAAACCCTTAGAAACTACCTGTACGGCGTAACAGATCTTACGGTTCATACAGACCACCAACCACTTACTTTTCAGACAGAAACTCAAATTCAAAAATTAAAAGATGGAAAGCCTAGATGAATGTAACGCGAAACTCATTTACAAACCTGGTAAAGAGAATGTAGTCGCAGATGCATTGTCTAGGCAACATATTAACGCCATGGATAACATGACTACCGAAACAATTCATAGCGAAGTTTCGTCAACTAACACGATTGAAGAACTCATAGACCAGTGAACTGCTTTCGTAATCAGATTCTAGTAGAAGAAGGCATAGAACAGGGAAAAAGAACGTTTATAATTTTTGGAAAAAAAACTAGGCATCTAATATCGTTCAGGAGTAAAGAGGATTTAATAAGCCTCCTGAAAGAAGCGGTAAAAGTGGATGTTGTTAACGCAGTATATTGTGACTTACATATACTAGCACAATTTCAAGACAAACTGGTTGAACTTTTTCCAACAGTCAAATTTAGACATACGGAAAATTTGTCAACGACATAACAAACCCGAACGAGCAGCAGGAAATTATCGCTGCCGAACATAATCCGGCACATCGAGCGCCCCAAGAGAATGTAAAGCAAATATTGGAAGACTATTTTTATCCCAAAATGGGGAGAAAAGCTAAACAATTTGCCTCTAACTGCCGCACATGCTCTCAGGCGAAGTATGATCGCCATCCTAAAAAACAACTTATTGCTCAGACGCCCATTCCTACATATTGTGGAGAGATCCTCCACATCGACATATTTTCAACGGGCTCCAAGTATTTCTTAACTTGCATTGACAATTTTTCAAAGTTTGCTATAGTACAGTCCTTAAAGTCCAGGACAATAGTAGACGTAAAGCCACAGCTTCTTCAGCTAATCAACATGTTTTCAGGTACAAAAACCATTTACTGTGACAATGAAAAGTCACTGAATTCTAATAGTATCAAATCCATGCTGAAGAATCATTTCAATATTGACATCGCGAATGCCCCACCCCTTCACAGTACATCAAATGGCCAGGTAGAGCGATTCCATATCACATTGTTGGAAATATCGCGATGCCTCAAACTCGATACAAATATGGATGACATTGAAGAAAAAATTATTTTGGCCACAATCAAGTACAATAGGTCCATTCATACGGTAACGAAAATGAAACCGATTACAATTTTTCAGTCAGGCAAAGAGAATGAACTGGTAACCATCCCCTGCGGGTTAGGGGTTTAGAATATGCCCGAGGTAGGCATACCGGTCGTAAGAGGCGACTAATATGCACAAAGGTAATGACGTGCAACTCGATGGTTGATCTACGGATATGATGCCTCTCACCTCTCATTACCCATCTCAAGGAAGCCATCTTGGCCCGATTCTGTTCTTGTTGTTTATAAATGATATTTCTACAATAATAAAATTTTCAAAAATGTTAATGTATGCCGACGACGTAAAGCTTTTCATGTCATTCGCGTCATTTGAAGATAGAAATAAGCTACAATCAGATCTAGATGCACTAGTTACTTGGTGCGATTTAAATTATATGCCACTTAACCTTAAAAAATGTAAACACATGGGTTTTTCGCGTGGAATTTCTCAGCCGGCTTCCTATACAATTAAAAATTATAGTCTTGAGCAAGTGTATGATTTTGTTGACCTGGGGGTTACTATGGACTATAAACTCAGTTTCAACCGCCATATTAATACAACAGTCAATAAGGCTAGAGGTGTCCTAGCATTCGTTAAACGATGGTCTAAAGAATTTAGCGACCCTTATGTAACTAAAGCCCTCTTCACTACATTAGTCAGACCGATACTTGAATATGGTTCTATAATTTGGAACCCGCGTTACCAGGCTCATGTAGATCGCCTTGAATCAGTTCAAAAACAATTTTTACTATTTGCCTTAAGAGATTTTCATTGGGATCCCTCGTACAATCTGCCACCCTATACGAATCGTTTAAAACTCATTAATCTACACACACTTTCTAGTCGGAGGGAAATGCTTGGAATTATTTTTATGATTAAATTGCTAAATGGTTCACTATCCAGCCCATTTCTTCTAAGTGAAGTGAACTTCAATGTACCGTCTCGTCCTTCAAGGCATTTTAAACCTCTAGTCTTAAAACAGTGCCGAACCAATTTTCAGTTAAATGAGCCTTTTCGCTGTTTGTGTCAAGATTATAACTCTCTTTCTGGTAGATTTGATATTTCAGACTCGCTTTTCAGCATAAAAAAATCAATCCTTTCTGTCCTAAATTCATAGCTACTAATTGTTTTTTATTCTTTGACTTCTATTTTAACTTTTAACAATAATTTTATTCTGTTAACTAGTTATTTCTTAATGTATAATCTATCCTATATCTACTTTACTTAGCTGATGAGGTTTTCTCTGTAGCTGAGCAGTTTTAGATCTCGACGATTAACAAACCAAAGCCTTTCAACGACTCGGCACGAACGAATAATCCGCGCGTTATGCGGATGCGCCCCTCGCGCCGGTCGGGCGGGATATGGTGGGTAATCCGTTGGGAATTATTATTATTATTATTATTATTATTATGGGGTGATGTGACCTAGAAGGTTTCACTGGTCATAAATCGCTACCACGACAGTCGGGCAGTACCGCAAGGGAGTACTGGAGCGTACCGGGTTCAAATCTGGCCAAGGACTGTTAATTCGACAACACTCCCCAAAACCTTCGGGGAGTGTTTTTGTCGTTAGCACAACAACAACTGGAGCTTGAAATACATAACAGGAATCGACAAGACAGGGAGTTTGCGGTGGGAGAGAAAGTACTAGTTAAAAACAATAGAAGACTAGGAAATAAACTGACGCCTCTCTACACCGAAGAGGAGGTCGAAAGGATCTCGGCACTACGGCGCTTATAAGAGGAAAGAGGGTCCATAAGGAAAACCTTCGCATCAGCTAAGTAACCTATGCCGTTACTTATAGACATTTACATATTTGTTTTAGGATTTTCCTGATATTTTTTACATTGTTATCGGCATCGTTGTCAACGGGACGGATAATGGACTACACTAACGCAAAGTACATCCCAATGGTAGACGGAGACATTATAATCTGGGAAAATTTCGGACACATCAAGCATATCACCAACTTAACTCTTTATGAACTACTACGAGACGAAACGTTTAACGCAACAGATCATTTCCCCCAATCGCACATGCCAAATAGACAGACTTCTATGATTGATTAATACTCACCATAGGCAGGCGAGAAGTTTAAACGGGAAGGGATATTATTAAAATATATTACTGGCACTCCTGACCACGATGATTTCGACAGCCTGAGTAGCACAGAGGAACAATTAATCGACTCACAGGACAGACAGTTCATTATTAATACAGACGTACAAAAGGAAATTAATAGCCTTACTATAACAGTGAATAAGATCCTAAGACAAGCAAAGCAAAGAGAAATAGACACAGGTTACCTTTAGGACATTCTTATGGCCAGAAATAGGGCAATGCTAACAGAATTAGATAACTTGATCACCTCCATTACTTTCGCAAAAATTGGAACACGAAGCACTTCACAAACCTCACGATAGTCGATATGATACCTTTAGTTAAGATTAAAATAGTCTAATACAATAACGTAATATACTTTTTTATAAAATATCCTATACCTAGATTTAGATGTAAGAAAATACGCATTTTTCCAGTAGCCCACGACCACCAAATTCTACATCTGCAAGAACCCACCTTAGCTACATGCGACAACCAAACTGTAGCGGTAACAGATTGTAGCAACACAACCCCAACATTCTGCCTAGCATCATCAGCAACATCATGCGCTCTACATCTAATGACACGCAACACAGCCAACTGTGGTCCAACATACTCGTATAACTAAGAATTATCATCAACTTAAAATTTTCAAAAAGAAGCAGTCGAAGTGAACGGACGTGTTTTTATTGCGCTCTAATTTGCTTATTGTAATATCTACTTTATACGTATACTAATAATAAAAGTTTAAAGGTCTAAAATCAAAGGGATATTCATTTATTAATCCCCCGACTAATAATAATATAAAGTTTTTAATATGTTGCGCTAAATTAATAATAATAATAAATAAAAAGAACTAAACATTTAATATAATCTTGAGTGCACTGACAAACAAACAAGTGCAGCTAAGAAGCTAATAACCTAAGAAAAGGTTAAGAAAGTAGAAACAAAAAACAAGAATAAACAATAACAAGTAAGGAAGTCTAAGTTCGGGTGGAACCGAACATTATATACCTAGTAGTGACCTATTATGTCATCCCAATTTACGCAGGTCTATTTTAATACTTTCAGTTCATATTTGCGTTCAAATAGACAGACGGACAGACACATAGACGTATCGAGAGACGGCCATGCCTACATCGACTCAGCTCATCCTCCTGATCATTTCAGTATACTTTTTGACGCGACTATCTCTTTTTCTTCTCATACGTACAAACATTTCATGTTCATTAAAGGTATGAAAATCAAAAAAGATATACAACTTCGCTTTTGCAGTGGGGTAATAACTACTTGCACGGATATTTTACTTTTCATCCTGAACGTTTTGATATACATTAATAAATATATATCTCGATTCGTTTATGCCGAATAAAGTAATACACCTTCTGTGCGTAACAAAAATAGATATAAAAAAGGGTGTTTTTCATAGGCGCCGAAGAACTCAACCGATCTTTATGAAATTTGCAAAATATATACTTGGGTTCACTGGGTACAGCATAGACAATATATAGTTTTGGAAAAGTGGGCGGAGCCACGCCCCAGGCTATATAAAATTTCAATTCGTCATAACTCCGAACTTTTTTGGTCTAAATTAATGATATTAGGATATATGTGTCACTTAGTCAATATCTACATAATTTTGGAAAAGTGAGCGGTGCCACGCCCACACATTTTGTTTTTGTTTTGCTCTTGAAGGATAGGCTCAAGAGTTCGCTGGGCACGACACAGTCTGTATGTAGCTTTTGGAAAAGCCCCCAGGTTATATAAAGCTGCAGTTCGGTATATCTAGGAGTTTATTTGGTTCAATTGAATGCCATTTTATTTATAGATGTGTCCTATGTATCAAACCGTCAAAACAACGTCTATCGGGTTTGCTAGTATATTATAAAACGGCGAAAGCAAACCACGAATTTCGGCATTGTAAAACTGAGAGACTAGTTTGGGTTCAAATAGACAGACGGACAGACAGACAGATGGACGGAGAGACGGACATGGCTAAATGGACTCCGCTCATCGTGCTGATCATTATAGTGAACTTTTCTCTTCTTCTTCTCATACTTACATACATTTCATGTTTATAAAAGGTATGAAAATCAAAAAAGATAAATAACTTCGCTATTGCAGTGGGCTATTAACTACGTGCCCGAATATTGTGCTTGTGTGTTTCCCGATTTGGCTAATTTTTGTCAGGAGTATAATACATACTGACTGCAGCTGACCAATTTTCATTGAAATATCAATATTGAATTATAAGCGATTGCCTTTGAAAATAGCAGAAATTTCATGCTCAAAAGTGGGCGGCGCCACGCCTACTTCTTCAAAATTGACAACATTTTTTTGCGGCCGAGCTTCTCTTAAAAAGCTTATTATGTGTGCAAAATCTGATTGATATAACTTGCTTAGTTGTAGAAATATCGCTTTTTAAATTTTACAAAAAAATTTTTCAGAACTATGTTAAAAAACTGGGCGTGGACGTTAACCGATTTCGCCCATTTTTGCAGCAAACAGATACCTTGATCTACAGAACATTATAACCAAATTTCGTTTCGAAAAATCAATTTTTGGCGGAGTTATGGCATAAAAAGTTTTGTGGAATAGTCCACTATAAAAGGGGCGTGGCATTTTCGAAAATTTTATGTTTTTGGATTTCTTTGTTTACGGAAACTTTAAAAGTGAAATATAAATGATGTAAAGCTATTTTACGCAAAGTTATTGCCTATTTAATATATCTACGATCGTCTTCAAAATCTTTCATATAAAAGTAAGCGTAAACCTCAACCGATCCCGCCCATTTTTTCCTGGAACATTACCTGGAACCTGCATGCTGAATTTCGTTTCGATATCTTGAACGGTTTTTGATTCATGATTAATAATGTTTCTTAACTTGATTTAATCAAAAGTGGGCGGTGCCAATATATATATAAGTCAATATCTATCTCGATCCGTTTATGCCGTTACGTACTGCCGTTAGGCGACTAAAGTTAATATACCTTGTGTGCGTAGCACTACTAGGTATAAGAACACTTGTCACTGCTGTTGTTGTGTTACTGTATCATCAGGTGTCTTACTGCCCTTTCTGTACATATTGTTGTGCAAATAATATCTCTGTGCAGTTTTTGTGCTTTGCTGTTTTTGCAATCACCACGACAAATAACATGAAACTGAGGACCACTCGTTCCAAACAAACATCTAGTTCAGATGGTGCTGATTGGAGTCAGCTTAAGCTGGAGATTGAGAGTGCTGTTAGAGTTGTTGTTAGTGAGGCTGAGAGCCGTATTTCTAAGAAGTTTAGTGAACTTACAGTTGAGTTAACTAGCATGAAGTCAGTTATAACAGTGTTTGAAGACAGAATTAAGATTCTTGAGGGAGTCTCCGGGCAGGTTGAGGAATTGAGTGGCGAGATTGTGAACTTAAAGCTAGACTTGAAGAGAGTGAAAGTAACATCATTGCATATGATGTGATAATAAACGGCATTCCGCATAAACATAATGAAGATTTGGGTGAGGTATTTGGTGACATATGTCGTTCGTTGCAGCTGACAATGCCTCCCGCCCATGCTGTATTCCGTGTAGGAAAAAATTCAATGAAAAGGAATAGCACTGCACCGATTATTGTTAAGCTGGCTTCTGGGAATGATCGGCCCCTACTATTTCGATCAATTACTAAATTTAAGAAGTCGAATGGTAGAGGAATGACATTAGGAGATATTGGACAAGCATCCGATCAGCGAATTTATATTAATGAATGTTTGTCGAAGGGCAATAGGGAGCTGTTACAATTTGCGCTCCAACTGAAAAGGCGGAAACGCTTAACTTCAGTTTTTTCAATCAGAGGCAGATTGTATGTTCGTACAGGGCCGCAAACTGATGCAGTAAGAGTAACTAGTAAAGGCGACATTGAATGTGCGGCGATAAGGTTAAGTTTATGACTTTACCATTCCGCATGTAGCTTCCTCTATTCAAATACTGCGTGATGGTTTTTGGGTCAGGGGATTGATATGGCTTCTGGCATTAATGAAAATCACAAAGTGCTATTAGAAATTTTATGTAAGCAAACGAAAGGTTTAAATATTGTTCATTTCAATGCTCGCAGTCTGAACCCTGACAAGCTTGATTATGTAAGAAGTATTTTCGTTGGGTCATCCGTTGCTGTAATTTGTATTACGAAGACTTGGTTCAGCTGTGATGTTTGTGATTTTGCTTACAATATTCCGAACTACAATTTAATTCGCCACGGTCGAAAATCTAAAAAGATCCAATCTCAAAATGAAATTATTAGCTGAGGCGGTTAACTCGGAAACAGAGTTTATAATATGTGAAATTTCTGATGGTGTAAGTAAAATTTTAGTTTCTTGTGTTTACAACCCGACTAAGTCATGTATGCTGAATTTGTTTTTTGATGAGAATAATTCTTACACTAGCAAACTCAATGATCACGTTTCTCTATTGTTAATAAGACGGTACCTACTAGATATGCCAGTAACTCTAAGCCTAGCCTTTTAGACATTTTCATTACATTTGACCTTAATCATATACTTGAGTTTGAACAGTTCCTTTTCATATCAGACCATGATTTAATTTATTGTTCATTAGATGTTGCGTTTAATCCTAGTGCCTTGGACGTTACTTTTAAGTATAGGGATTTCAAGTCTCTGGATGTTGATAAGCTGTTCTGTGATCTATCTCATGTCTGTTGGGAGGATTGGTGGTTCTGTGAATCTGTTGGTAGTAAACTTGATTTCCTAAATAAAATCCTAATGGAAATGTTTAATCTGCATGTGCCCATCCGTTCTGTAAGAGCGTTAAATAAGTCGTGCGCGTGATACACCAAGGATGTTTGTCTTGCCATAAAAAAGCGTAACCGCATGCATTCAAAATGGAGGAAAACTCCAACTGACTTCTCGTGGCGCCAATACAAGATTGCCAGAAATAAAACGACAGCCACTATTCGTTTGGCGAAGAAAAGGTACTGCAATGCAAAGCTCGACGCATCCCTTCCATCCAGAGAGTTGTGGCGGAACCTCAAACGCTTGAATGTACATGGAAATGCTAAACAAGCCTGTAATTTGGACCCTGATGCACTGAACGAATTTTTCATAAGTGCAAGCAAAAACAAGCAAGATCCTCCTGCTAATGACATTATGTTGTTAGCAGAAAACGTTGCCAATAAATTTCAGTTTTCAGGAGTGAGCGAGAGTGAGGTCTTGAAAACCCAATATGGGTATTAAATCGAATGCGGTTGGAGAAGATAGTATTTCGCTGAAATTCGTAAAAATTGCTCTGCCATTTATTTTAGGTACAATCACACACATAATTAATTATTGCTTCACTAGTGCCTGTTAACCAGCTGCGTGGCAATTGTTATCCCAGTGGCTAAAAAAAACTAATGCAGCTAACCTTTGTAATTATCGCCCGGTTAGTATATTGCCAGCACTTTCAAAGGTATGCGAGTCGATAATGGCAGCGCAGATATCGTCTTTCATACAGCAAAGAGGGTTATTATCACAGTTGCAGTCAGGGTTCAAGCCACAGCATAGTTGTTCCACTGCAATAACGAAGATTTTAGATGATATCAGGATAAAATTTGATCAGGGAGATTTAACTCTTCTTTGCCTTCTTGATTTTTCCTATTTGATTGTGCAAATTGATTGTGCAAATTGATCAACTTAATGGAAATAAAATATTAAATATGAGAAATATCAAAATATTGGAATATTTACATTTTATTAATTAAAAAAGGTTTTCCAATAGATATTTGAAGATATTTTTATTTCCATAGAATATACAGTGGCTCACAGCTTATTTCGTGTAAGCAACATTTTTGATAATACTGATATGAAATTAATATTTTTTGCTCTGAACTAAATAAACGAATGATGCAATTATATTGATAATTTAGTTTTAAATACAAAACAAGTAAACAAATTTACAAAAGTATTCAAATTCAATGTTTTATTAAACAAAAACCAAAAACACTCATAATTCATGGGTCACAGCTTATTTCGTGTGTTGATTTAGGATCATGTGATACATGCAAATAACGGATTCAGAAAACTATCGGTAAATCAAAGAGTAAACTATGAATACTTAAGAAGCAGTTTATGTTCTAAAAACAATGCAGATCAGTTGCAATTACGCGGTATATCAACATGGGTCCACGCACTTCAATTGAAAAACGCGAATTAGTTATTAAACATTTTCAAAGTGGAAAAACGCAAAAACAAATTGGTGAAATGGTTGATTTAAGTCCATCTACGGTACAATATATAATTCAGCGCTTTGTTCGAGAAAATCGCGTGCATAACAAGGGTCGAAAGGCTCCTAATAAAATTTTTAATGAAAAGGATGAGAAGTGGATTTTAAGAAAAATTAAAAAAACACCAATGTTAAGTGCTCCAGCGGTGACCAAAGATGTTGAAATGTTTCTCGGCAAAAAATGTCATCCAGAAACTGTGCGCAGAATATTAAGGGATTCCAATTTTCATGGGCGAACAGCACGGAATAAGCCTTTTATAAATAAGAAAAATAAAATAGCCCGTTTAAAGTTCGCAAAAGACCATTTAAACAAGGACAATGCTTTTTGGAATACGGTTATTTTCGCCGATGAGAGCAAGTTTAATCTTTTTGCGTCAGATGGTAAAGCATACGTATGGCGGCAACCAAATACTGAGCTCCAAACAAAAAATTTACGCGCAACAGTAAAACATGGTGGCGGTCATGTAATGGTTTGGGGGTGTATGTCATCTGCAGGCGTTGGTCGATTGGAGTTTATAGACTCCACTATGAATAAAGAAGTGTACCTAGACTTACTGAAGCGAAATTTGCTTCAAAGTGCAGAAGACCTGGGTATACGTGACACTTTTCGCTTCTACCAGGATAACGACCCCAAACATAAATCTGGTCTTGTACAAACTTGGCTCATTTGGAATTGTCCACACCTCGTCCAAACACCTGCACAGTCACCACATTTGAACGTTATTGAAAATTTATGGCACATTCTGGAAATTAATATTAGAAAACACCACATTTCTAGCGTCCAAACTCTAAAAGCAGCTTTGAAGGAAGAGTGGGGTAAAATATCGCAAGATTATACAAAAAAATTGGTGGAATCAATGCAAAACCGCATGAAAGCTGTAATCGAGCAAAAAGGCTTTTCCACAAAATATTGAAATTTTATTTTTGTTTACTTTTTATAACTTTTTAGTAAGAATTTTTATACCACACGAAATAAGCTGTGACCCATGAATTATGAGTGTTTTTGGTTTTTGTTTAATAAAACATTGAATTTGAATACTTTTGTAAATTTGTTTACTTGTTTTGTATTTAAAACTAAATTATCAATATAATTGCATCATTCGTTTATTTAGTTCAGAGCAAAAAATATTAATTTCATATCAGTATTATCAAAAATATTGCTTACACGAAATAAGCTGTGAGCCACTGTACATGCAAGCTTCCATTTGATATGGTGGTCTGGCTTACCAGACCCAGGTTCAAATCCCATCACAAGGTACAAACTTTTTGTTTTTTTTTTTATTAATATTTGATTTTTTTTAAATAGAAAACGCATTTTAGATTGAAAATAAAACAAAATAAAATGTTCAAGCAAGGCATTCTCACAAGTATGAAATATTTGATTGCAAAGAGTTCTGCTATAGGGTAAACGCACCAGTTTCCGGACACTTAACGTTTTCCTCAATTTTGACTTCGACTCATTTTCTCACTGTAAACGCTACATTTTTAAATATAATGTTGTTAATATTATTAAAGTAAATACCTAAAAAAGTTCGATTTGACCTAGCTTAGGGACAGTACAATTTAGTTTCCGGACACTTTGGTCTTAGTTTCCGGACACTCGAAATTTGTATATGTCTGATTCCTTGGAAACTGATATATTTGTGTTCACCGACTTTAATGTCAAAAATTTATAACAAACCGACATTTTTTTAAATAAACTGATATGCAGTCTTATATACTTTATCGATTCATATAAATTAAGTGCAAAATTTAATCATTTAATAGCATGGACTACTTTTAAACACACAAAAAAGAAAAAAAATTTCACAATTTATAGTGTCCCTTTGCTGAGGTCATGTACTTTTATTGGCATTATATGCTATAAATTGTGATCAAAACAAAATTTGCATAATGATAATTTTTTTGACACATGTTCAGTCTAATGTCAACATCAAACTGTGGTAGAGCAGCTCCCATTTTGAAGACGGGTTGGGAAGATTTTGCGTTTAATATATGTGTCACACTTTCTCATGTCACAACTTTACCACAGCTTTTCTTCTAAACTAGGTGTAATTTTTCCTTGAAAATTAGAACACATATAGACCTTGGTGGCATACATCTAATTTCAAACGGAAGTCCAAAAATATTAAGTAATATTAAAATGAGAATAGATTAAACATGCAATGTCACAACCCTAAAATGTCACAACTTTTTATTCTACTGGTTTTGATACAGTTGTTTTTACAAGTTTATATAAAATGAAACACCATGATATATCTGTCATCATTTATAGTTCATGTTAGTGAAAAATACTAGTTTGCCGTAATAGTGATCTGTTATCAGAAAATAATGGTCAACCTAAATAAACGGTAAACTGACGAAGCACCAACTCCAAGAGCGACGAAAAAATCAAAACGAGCGTAAACGGTCAACTAGTCAAAGCAGTTTATGTCATAGTTGTAGCAAAACTATATATTTTCGATATTTAGAATGCATTTTTCGATATTTGAATAAGTGTACTCGTATGGGTTCAGTGAGCGTTAATGGGTTAAGTTGTAGCGCAATGCGAATCAGGGGCTATTTCTTATACCCCTTTACACTGTATACACTTTCAAAATTCATTTATCGTAACATTGACATTTCACAAAAAGTCGATGTGAAATATATCAGTTTCAAAGGAATCATAGGCCATATATACTCTGCCTCATACCACAACCAACATAATAAAACACCACAAGCTATTTACAACAAATTCGGCCGATCACCACATCAAAGCACGTAAGTTGTATATTTCTTGCCACTTAGTTTTTTTTTGTGTTGCAAACAATTGTCCAAAAGTTCCGCCCGCGAGTGTAATCAAACATAAGTGCGTTAAGTCAATATTTAATAATAGTGACTTTTTTTTAACAGTTAACTGCTTTACTTTTCTTTAATTTTTAAATTAAATTAAACGTTTCAAAACCCTTGCGGCTATCCGAATTATCCCCCCACCAGTGATAAGGTTTTTTTAGACACAGCGCAAGGCAAGAGGTAACATAACCTCACTATCACAATAAGTTCACTTAGACTTTCGATCTTCAGTTTGTTTTTCTTTTTTCCGCTCATTTGATACACCGCGCACTTTATCTGTGTTTTTTTGTGTACTTCTTATTGCGGCAACATATCCACATTTATTTATATATACATATTCCCCTTATACGTGTGGGTGGCGAGTAAGTCACAGAGATTGTGTTTAAATTTTTGCTTCTGTAGCAAACAAGATATTCGTCAGACAAATCGGCCAAGTCTGCAATATATGAATAAAATTAACTATAAATAAATATAATTGAATTAAAATATACATTAATTGAGTTGATTGAAATTTTATTGAGTTGGGTGTTTTGGATTTTCCTGGGTAAAATACTGCCTTTACCTTTTCTATTGTTATGGTTTACTTTCAATTGATAGTCATTTTTATTTGGTTCGATGCGGTTGGTTGGGTGACAGTTTTGATTCACCTTCCGGTTTGACGTTTAGCTACGGGAAAGTGCGTGATTTTTGCTGAAGTGGCAGCACAAATATTCCCATAGAATGGAAAAGGCACCAATAACGGAACTTTTAATTTCTAGACAAACAAGTGTTTGGTGTGTTCTTGGTGTGCCCAGAGTTAAATTGCGGGTAACCCAGGGCGCCCGAAAGTGTCAGAAAAAAGGGAAATGGGCAATTGGCATCCAAAAAGGGTTTTTCCTTTGGAGGGTGAATTCAAAGTAATTATGTTAAAAGTGCACGAGTACAAAGTATGCACGGAGTAAAGAATGCCGTTTTTGTAATGCAATATCTCGAAAAACAAAAACCAATACATTACCAAGACCACCAAAGTGAAAGATACGCCCCCAAAATGCCATATTGCCCAGGGTGGGAGACACATGGAATCCCGTCCTGATCCCTGACTTTAACACAGCTGACATCTAAATTTTAACCGAATGCGGGTAAAAATAGGTATATTGCCAGAATACATTTTAGCAGCAAATGGCAATCCATTATTAGTCAACTTGTAAAGTATGGTATAATTAGACTTGAATGAGTTTATAGCGGCAGTGATTTGTTGCTATGTGCTTTATTAACGAAACCAGTAGATCGGAATATTATTGTCAATGGCTAGGTCGGATGGGGAGCTCCATGTGTCTCCTACTCCAAACTCAGTAACGTGGGGTTCCACAGGTCACCAAGGGAACACACCAGGCGCATGGTCTAGAACCTTCCTATTTTTGCGCTCCGACGAAAGCGTGCCTTCAGTGTTCGGACTTGATCAAAATTGCAGTAATTTTAATACCTACTGCACGTTACCCAAATCTACTACGCATTATGCTCCCTTCTAATAGTGCCATAATCTGATTTATTTTGATAAGTGATGCTTTTCCTTAACTATAAACTCTTCTATGAAGTCATTAAACAGTACAAATATTCTTGCATTTTATTTTGTGCCATAGAAAAAATTTACCATCAATAAAAATAGCCACTGAGTGAAATAGCATTAAAAGTAAGAGTACTAAAATAATTTTTATTTATGCCTCAAATCAAAGCGTAATTACAGTACTTTGTGTTTTAAGTAATTCCTACAGTGTGATACTCATTAAATCAACTATGAAAAAGCAAAGTCATATCTTCAACGTTAGTTTCAATAATATATATTATCCTTTTTTTTGTTTTGAAATGCGTGCTGTACTTTTACGAAGTTCGGTAGTAGTAAAAAGGTATTTAAAATAAAAGTAAAAGTCCGAGCCCTGATGGCAACCACCAACCCGAGTGGCAACAATCATGCCACGCCAGACGGGGTAACGGAACTTTTCCATTGGGCAGTCGCCGTTGATTGACGATTTTCACCCTAGCGACGTCGCAGGCACTCAAATGAATTCAAAGTAAAATTGATTTTGGTAGGAACGGTCGTGTGCGCGTGAATAAAACAAAATACAAAAGTTAATCCAAAACGTGGTTCCGATGACCTAAAACAATTACAATAAATGAAAGAAAGTGACAAAAGTGTTTACGTTTTAAAAGAAGCAAAGTCTATAAGTATCGCTCAAAATATATAAAAACTAAAATATTTCATTTTCACTTGCACTGACAAAAAAAGGATTTTCGGAAGCGAGACAATAAATGAGTAAAATGCAAGCGATTGTAAGGTTTAAATTATGAAATGAAAAAATAAATTTTGTAAAACAAGAGAATTGAAGAAAAAAAGAAGAAAAAGCGGAAAAAAAAATTGTGGTGAGGTGGTGCTTCATAGGCCCAGAGAGCAGTAGTGGAAATGGAACGCCTTGATCAAAACGCATCAACGCCCACCGCACGCCGGTAACAACAAATCCGGCAACAATAAGACCGGCAACCACAACCCCCACCAACAACAAAACCGGTAACAACAACCAACCGGTAACAACAAAACCGGCATTGACATCAGCAGGGGCCGCCCTCCTCTAGGCCCACTGCACAACCACCCGGATCGACCACCACGACACCAGCAGTGACATTAGCGGGGGCCGCCCTTACATAGGCCCGCCGCACTAGCATCAGCAATAACAACAGTAACCAGCAGTGACAACAGCGAGGGCCGTCCTATTATAGGCCCGTCGCACCACCAGCAACAACAACATAACCAGCAGAGACAACAACCACAGTAGCGCCCCACCAACGGCCTACTCCAAAAACGGGTGAGATCAAACTGTAACAGTAGTACATACTATAGACATAACTAAACTTAAATTAGAGGGTCAATAGATATGTATAAATAGAGGGTAGAAAACAAAATACAAATGTATATATGTTTACTTAAAACTTAAAATGTGAGTATTAAATGATTATTAATTAATTTTGAACAGAAAGAAAAACAAAATTAAAATAAATTTAAATGATTGTTGTTGGAGCAAAGCTCGAATTTTTATGTTTGTTTGTTAATTGCACCCGCGGGTGCATAACAAATAACACGGAAGTGTTGATATGCATAAAAGCCCTTCTGTATCTAAAACTGTTCTATGAACGCGCCTAAAAATATTTCCACTTTCCTTGAGTTGACATATAAAAATATATGTACCAAAGAATGTATAAAAGGAATAAGCAAATGGCACATTAGAGGAAAAATGCATCGTGACGCTACAGGGCATCATAGCTTAGTTGTTAGAGTACTCTAACAGCGGCTTTGGTGCAGACACTTGGGTTCATATCTCAGTGTCCGAGAAGGGGTCTGATGAGAAGTTGGGCACTTCGAAACATGTCATCCCATACCATCGCTGTGCATAACGTTGTAATTTTTCCTCTAATATCAATTAACAAACAAACATAAAAATTCGAGCTTTGCTCCAACAACAATCACCATAATTGTTACAGGTACAGTGCGGGTGCATAACAAATAACACGGAAGTGTTGATATGCATAAAAGCCCTTCTGTATCTAAAACTGTTCTATGAACGCGCCTAAAAATATTTCCACTTTCCTTGAGTTGACATATAAAAATATATGTACCAAAGAATGTATAAAAGGAATAAGCAAATGGCACATTAGAGGAAAAATGCATCGTGACGCTACAGGGCATCATAGCTTAGTTGTTAGAGTACTCTAACAGCGGCTTTGGTGCAGACACTTGGGTTCATATCTCAGTGTCCGAGAAGGGGTCTGATGAGAAGTTGGGCACTTCGAAACATGTCATCCCATACCATCGCTGTGCATAACGTTGTAATTTTTCCTCTAATATCAATTAACCAATAAATTTAAATTTAAGATGTAAGGAGATAGTAAATAGGAAGACGACAATACAATTAGAATAGAGAAGGCCTAAGTGAGGAAAGAAATCCGTTAAACTTACAAAGGAAAGGAGAATTGGAATTAAATAAATAAGTAGATTTTGGAATAAAAACGAAATATGTACATATATTACACATATATTTTTAACGTAACCATAAACCATAAAAATTAGGTAAAAGTTAGAATTATATGAAGGAACTAAATTGTAAAAAAAAAAAAAAAAATTTAAAATTTTCTAAGTTGGAAAAAAAAATTTACAAATTGTTTTCTGTGGATTTTTTTTTGTAAACATTTTTATTTCACTTTTAACGTGAAATGATTTATAACAGTTTTTTTGTCATAGTTTAAAAAAAGTTTACTTTAAACTCTCAAATAAATTAAAACTGAAAAGGCTTACATACCGCTTATTGTAGCAAGTTTACTTTAAATTACTTTTAAAGCATTTACAGAAATGATTGTTGAGAATATTTAACCTAGAAATGGAAATCTCAACAATAAATAACCATTAAACAAAGCAAAATAATACAATAAAATCAAGAGTTAAGACTAAAAAAAAAAAAAAAAAAAATTAAATAATAAATCAACTAGTAAATAATAATGATGATTAACAGGCTTCTCAGCAAAAATTCGTCTCCTTTGTAGATGCCGTTCGGAGTCGGCAAAAAACTGTATGTCACACCAATTTGTAGGGAAAATTTAAATCGGCACACCACAAATTGGAAGAGAAGCTTGGCGCAAAAATCTCTTAGGAGGTTTATGATGATATACCTGTTGTATAGAGAGAGAGAACTAAAAAAACACCTAATCGAACTACATTATTTAAAATTTCTTACAAATAAACTACAATTAAAATATAAATGAATCTTAATACCATAAATTCTATATGTGCATTATTAGTTATAACTATAACTATATAAAACCTGGTTTCGCGTTTATGCATTTTTTTTTGCATTTTGCGAGTAGATAAGCAAAAGAAAAAAAAACATTTTTGAAATTTAAATCTTTATAAAATAATAAGCTTTAGTTAGGGTAAATTTAAGCAACATTTTTCATATTAAATGAATTTGGAATAAAATTGCTATACAAATGGGAATACTGACGTTCCTCGTTATTTAGAAGGCAAATAGGAGGTCATGGATGAGGGTGGGTCAGCACCAGGCGTCGCAACAACACCCGCGGCGCCCCGTTTTAATGTTCGGCCCTTTTTCTTGTATTTTTTTTTTTTTTAGCGTGGTAACTGGTCTTTTCCGGTTCGTTTAAAATTTCAAGGTTTTTATTGTTAATTTAAATTTATCTGTTTTTTTCTTATCTTCCGTTCGTTATTTCAGTCTTGATTTCATTTCATTTTCAGTTAGTCTTGAATTTTAAGTTTCCTTTTTTTTGAGAGTTTTCCGCCCGTTTCTTAAAATTTTTAATTCGATTTTTCGGTTTTTTTATTTGAGTTTTGAAATTTTGAATGTCAACGGTCTGTCCGTTAACTGGATGTTGTTTTTACAGTTGTTCTGCGCGGTTTTGTGCATTTTCCCGCGTGTTAAAGGCATGATTAGAATTTTTCTGATTATGGCGCAGGACGGTAAGGTTGGCAAGAGCCCACCCCAGCCGACAATGACTAGCCACTGTGCACCATTGAGATCATGTCGACCGCCTTCCTTACTGCTCCATTTTGTTGCGAATCGATAACAGATGGCGCCCAACGTGGGGCCCTGAAGCGCTGACCGCGGTGACTTTTCTGGTCAGCTTGTGAGGTTTCACCATCTCGTAAGTCCCAGGTAGGCAGGCCCAGGAGCCGCCACCTGCGTTGCGACGGGATGGTGGGACTGATCAAGTTGTCCGGATTGGTCATGGTGTTCAGTAGCTAAGGGCTCCCCGAGACTGAACGCCATGTCCACCGGAAGTTTTCATTTCACCCGGTGAGGTAGTGCTAAACGCATTTAGTTTTTTTGTAGTTTCAATTTTTTTTTTTTTTGACCCGGGCCTGTTGTCCGATGTCGGCTTCGGGAAATTTATATGTCCGCTAAGTGGGGTTTAGTTTTCTTTTGGGATTATTAATATTTATGTTTCTGTCGAACGTGATGTTTTGTTTTGTCTTCGTTTTTTTTGTATGAATTTTTTTTGTAGTGATCCCTACTTCTCCAACCAGTCTCAGGGAGGCAGCCCTTAGCAGCCCCTGCATTGCGGGAGGAGGAGTACGGAGCCCATATCCACCCCTTTCCAACTGCGCAAGTCTGGGGAAAAGCGGTACCCAACCGCATCCTTTCATTGCGGCGTGGTTGAGGAGGGGTGTTTCAAAAAAAAAAAAGAGTTTTGATCGCTGGTCTCCAGTGCTCCGACCGGTCTCATGGAGGCAGCCATTAGCAGCCCCTGCATTGCGGTCCGGAGTACTGGAGTTCAAATAAGTTTAAAAATTTTGCCAATTTTCGCCATGGTACACCAACATGTCTCAGGGCGAGGTGTCTTATAACCACCCCTGCATTGCGGTAGGTGTACCTGTAAGAATGTCCTTGTCTAGTGTTATTTTGTTTTTTTTTTGTTATACCTATGCCTTCTAGTGATGGGATGTCAGCATTCCCATTAAATATATAAATACACAACTAGCTTTTGCCAAACTTTATACCGTCTTTGCTTTTATATATTTACATTTAAACACGTATATTTACTAATAACCAATTTCTTTCAGCATACGAGTACATATATTTATATGTATATATTTATTTTTTTTTTGACATATCCACGGTAATCAGTTGATGCAAATATGGGTTAGGAAAATTTGCATTAATTCAATTTTTATTTTTTAACTTGTTATAACTTCCAACCGCCCCTTGTAACCGAATACTTCTTTTTATATTTTTTTTTTTGTTTATCTAACGTGGTTAGGAGTTTTTCTTTCAATATGGATCAGTCGGCTGACCGCATGACTACTAGGAACTCTGTACGAGGAAGTGGGGGCAAGCCTAGAGGTCAGGGTAAAGGGGCGCTTCCGAAACAACCCACCAATCGGCCTCTGGTACTGCATTCTCCAATAGGTAGTCCGGGCGGAGGAGATCCGACCAGGATCGTATTGAATTCTGCCTCCAACCAGAAAATTGATAGACCAGGTAGTACTAATATCCTTGAATCGTCCATGGCACCAGAGCCAATGCAGAATCTCTTCGATCCCCCGAATAACGTGTTGACAGGTATGCAGGGGGGAACTAATGGTTTGCTAGAAAACCCTATACCTCCTAACACTTTAGGTGATAGGATCACTATTCAGAGGAATATGGCTGAGGCCCCTCCTGGAGACTCGTGGGTGAACGTGCTACATCAGCTGTTCAGGACTTCTCAGGAGGAGATGAGGAACGAGATGAGGACGATCAGAGAAAACATGGACTTACTTAACGCGGCAGTAACCTCATCACAAGCCGGTGCTAGCTACACTAGGAATACCAACAGGATGGCAGCAAACCAAGCCCAGACATTCGTGAACAACCAGGCCAGCATCGTTCCCAGTGGCATCGCAGTCAAACCACAGGATTGGAAGGTTTCCTTCGATGGGACTGGAAGCGTCGCGGACTTCCTGTTCAAGTTGGACACTTTATGCGAGCGGACCCAATGTTCTAGCGATCAGTTAATGGCAAGTTTTCACCTATTTCTGTCGGGGCGGGCTGAAGAATGGTACTGGCTTTTTACCAGGCAGAATCCCAACGCGAACTATCCCTTCCTGTGCTACTCACTGAAGCGTGAGTTTGGTACCCTAAAAAGTGACCACGAGATCATGATGGAGATCTCTATGCGTAAGCAAAAGCTAAGTGAGTGCTATGACGTGTTCCACACGGACATAGTCTCATTAAATGCGCGCCTTAGGGAACCAATGTCAAAGGTCCTCCTGATTGACATTATAAAGAGAAACGTCAAAAGTAGCCTTAATGATGCTTTTCAACACGGATGTGAGAACGTTGCATGATTTACGTGATGTAGCACGAAGAGGGGAACAAGTTCTGAAGGAAGAAAATATTGGGGACCACTTACCATGGACGTCAGGTCAACGAGGCCCGCACGATAGCACCGGACATGAGGATGGAAGGCGAGGATTGCGAAGCTGACCCGCAGATAGAGGCGTTGGAGTACCGACGTAATAGGAAACCGGAATATTCAGGCATCCAGTGTTGGAATTGCCAGGCCATGGGCCATGCGTATATTTATTGCGAGGAACCCATCCGGAATCCGTTTTGCTTTAAGTGTGGGAATAGGGGAGTCTTTACTCCAAAATGCCCTAGGGACCATCGCAGGCAGGGAAACCAGTACCCGAGCGAGAAGATGGGGGAAACTCGTTCGACACTATAGCCCCCATATCAGCCAGTGCTCGAGTCGTCTCGTGCGCTAAACCAAGTGAGTCCTCCGAGGAGTAGTGGCACCCTGG
The DNA here is from genome assembly GCA_949987695.1 of Merzomyia westermanni. Classification (NCBI taxonomy): domain Eukaryota; kingdom Metazoa; phylum Arthropoda; class Insecta; order Diptera; family Tephritidae; genus Merzomyia; species Merzomyia westermanni. The sequence goes on along the minus strand of OX465290.1, from coordinate 105,176,795 downwards.
CGAAGGAGTACCCAAATGTGATATTAACTTTCCCTGACAGTACAGACAATTCCAATAGTTCAGATTCAGATAGTCCAACGTCCTCTTCCGCGATTGTAAAACCGATCAGAATTTTGCAACGTCTAAATAGGGACGTCGCTTGCCAGACGCATTTTCCACTTAGTTTAGAAGAGAGGGAACATAGGTATGAGCGAGTAACGTATTCGATTTTTGAACAGTCCCCGGTGTCGGTTTTGAAGTGTAGGCAGAGATATAGTCAGAGGGTTCAGGAGCGCAGGATGTTGCAAACCACTACGCTAATGCTGACGGAGGATGAAAGACCTTTGGTAAGCGTAAAGATAGAGGACAGTTTTATAGTCGGTTTGTTGGACTCGGGAGCCAACGTCTCTATTTTGGGAAAAAATTGTGAAGAATTTTTAAAAGAGAAACTTCGAGTATCACCCCCTACATGCGTTCGTTTATACCGCGGGTGGCAACAAACAGAAAATCTTGGGCTCGATATCTTTACCTGTCACTTTCAAAAATGTTACTTAGTCTATTCGGTTTTACCTTGTTCCTTCGCAAGGGTTGATTTTTGGAGAGCCTTTGCGCTGGCGCCCGAAATATTTCCCAGTGTGGAGTGCCTAGACTTTAGTAATGAAAAGGATGACGAAATAAATTTTCATGATTTGTCACCAACCCAGAAAGTCAATTTGCAGAAGGTCATAGAGACGTTTCCTTCCTTCGAAAAGTTAGGATTGGGGCAAACGAGATTGGTTGAGCATCATATTGATACTGGTGATGCAGTCCCAATCAAAAGTAAACATTTTCCTCTTTCGCCACCGAGGCAAGCCGAAGCTTTTAGCGAAATAGATAGGCTGCTCGAAATGGGAGTTATAGAAGAGTCAAACTCGCCTTGGTGTAGTCCAGTTGTTCTAGTTCGGAAGCCAGGGAAGGTCAGGCTCTGCATAGATTCCAGGAAGGTCAACGCGGTAACTAAAAAGGACTCGTACCCGTTGCCTCATATCAACGCCCTATTGAGCAGACTGAAGGACACGCACTTCATTAGTGGCATTGATCTGAAGGACGCGTTCTTTCAGATCAAGCTGACAGAGTCTTCCAAGGAAAAAACGGCATTCGCAGTTCCTGGGAAGCCTCTGTACCACTTTAAAGTGATGCCCTTTGGTCTGTGCAATGGACCGCAGACTATGAGCCGCCTGATGGGCAAGGAAATTCCCTCGCATTTGCGGGAGAATGTCTTCGTCTACCTGGATGATCTAATGGTATGCAGCACTAACTTTGAAGACCACCTAAAGTTGCTGGCGGAAGTGGCGAATTGTTTGAGGGACGCGGGCCTCACAATCAATGTGAAGAAGAGCAAATTTTGTCAGAAGGAAATTCGGTATTTAGGGTACTTGATAGGTAGCGGGTGGTTGAAGGTGGATCCTGGGAAAATAGAAGCAATGCAGAACTTTCCGATCCCTAAATTCAGGTTCGTAGGTTTGTGGGCATGGCAAATTGGTATAGAGCATTCATTACCAATTTTGCTGACTTAGCAGGTCCTCTGACCGATTGTCTTCGCAAGACAGCAGGCCCATTTAAACTTACCCCTGAAGCGGTAGAAGCATTCGAAAAGTTAAAAGAAGCCTTGAGCTCCGCTCCTGTCTTGGCCCAACTAGATTTCTCGAACGAATTTGTTATTCAGTGTGATGCTTCAAAAATAGGCGTAGGGGGCGTGTTATTCCAGGTCGATGACGAGGGCGCTGAGCATCCAATCGCGTTTGTTTCGAAAAAACTTAACAATGCTCAGCGCAATTATACTGTAACCGAACTGGAATGCCTCGCCGCCATTATAAGTGTCAAGGGTTTTAGACCGTACATAGAGGGTTTGCCATTCCGAATCATAACTGACCATTCAAGTCTCAAGTGGTTGATGACTCAGAAGGACTTGAGTGGCAGGCTGGCTCGATGGTCACTCCTACTGCAAAGATATGATTTTGCAATGGAGCATCGCAAGGGAACCCTGAACATAGTACCGGATGCCCTCTCGCGTTTTGAGTAGACGGGCTAACCTTCTCCGCCCCACCTCACGAAATTGACTTAGCATCGCCAGAATTTGAAAGCGCGGAATACTTAGATCTTTGCAGAACCATTTTGGAAAACAAAGATGTGCTACCAGATTTGAGTGTAAATGATGGTGTGGTTCTAAAAAGGGTTAAATTTCGGAAGGGTGTGGCGGATGAGGAGGACTCGTTATGGCGAGTGTGGCTACCGACAGGGTTAACTGAGAAAGCGATAAGTCTTGCACATGATGCGAATAGGAGTTACCATGGGGGTTGGCAGAAAACTTTAGAGCGTGTTAGACAAAATTACTTCTGGCCTAGGCAAGCTAAAGACGTTAGAGACTATGTACAGAAATGCGACACTTGTAAGGCTGTTAAATCAACAAATCAGCAGTCAAGACCACCTATAGCGAACACTTTTGCTTCAGAAAGACCATTTCAGCGGTTCTATTGCGACTTTCTAGGACCTTACCCGTGATCTAAGCGGCGCAATCAGTTTCTCTTCATTGTTCTGGACCATTTTGCAAAGTATGTTTGGTTGAAGCCCATGCAGAGAGCAACAACTGTTAATGTTATGAATTACTTTACTTCTGAAATTTTTTCATCGGTTGGGGTTCCTGAATATATCCATAGCGATAATGGTAAACAGTTTATCTCTAAGGAAATGAAACAACTTCTCGAGAATTATGGGGTGACCCATATAAGGACGGGGTTATACTCGCCGCAGGCAAACACGTCGGAACGCGTAAATAGAGAAATTGTTTCAAAAATAAGAATTTTCCTTAAAGATAAACAGGATCATACCGACTGGGACAAGCATATACCCGAAGTTTAAGCGGTGTTAAGAAGCGATTTTCATACCTCAATTCAGTGCTCTCCATACTAGATAAACTCGGTACTCTTAGGGAAGATGACATTCCAATAGTAACTAGGGCGGATAAGTTGTCCAACATTCGCGAGCAAATTCGTAGGAATTTAGATCAGGCGAAGGATAGGGGAAACAACGTTTATAACAAACGCTCTAGGCAAGTTAACTATAGGGAAGGTCAGGAGGTTTTTAGGAAAAAGTTTTGCTTTGAGTAACTTTAAACAGGGCATAAACGCCAAATTCTTGCCGAAATACCTCAAGTGCCGAGTTCGTCGAAAAGTAGGCAATGCGTTGTACGATCTAGAGGACTTGACAGGGAGGCTGATAGGTCGCTTTCACGCTTCGGATATTCGCCCACAATAACAATTTTGATTTTTTTTTTCATATATCCATTTTGACATTTGGAACCGTAACGGGCGTTTTGGCGGTCGGGGACAACTCGCCCAGTATCCTCCCCGAGCATTGACTTAATAGGGTATTTACATACGCTTCCATCGGAATTAGTGGATAACCTGGCAATCCTCGGTTATGCGGATTGTCTTTCGGAGTTTTGACGAGTTCTCCTTAATTAAAATGTGTACCGGGGGAAAAGCTTATTTACCATGAAACCAGCTTCTCCGGTTATTTTTTTGTTAAACCTTTTCTGTGGGGGTGAAACCACTAGCACCAAAATTTTCGGAGTTTTGACGAGTTCTCCAATAACAAATGTCTACAGCCGCGAAGCATTGTAACTAGGAAACCAAAATAAGTTCTCCGTTTGCCTCGGAGTTTTGACGCGTTCTCCGATATCAAAATGTCTAACTAAATTACACGTTTTTCTTATAAGCCTATTTCGGTAGGGGTAAAGCCACTTAACAAATTCCAATTGCCGCAAAGCCTTTTAAACTAAGAAACAAAAAACTTCAAGTTAAAATTCGAATTCGGGTGAATTTGATTTTGTCCTCATCCGGTCCTTGGGGTTCCGGATGTTTTCAGTTTCCGGCCTGGCATAGATTGGGAATATCGAGATACCCGTGGGTTTCCTGAGTCACGGTGGTTTTCAATGCGACGGTGTGCATTGGAGTGGGTGGAGGCTGAACGCTGGCGATTTGGTTACTCGTTAGGGGAAAGGGGTAGGTCAACGCCAACAGAGTGCCAGAACTACCTGCAATTAGCCCTATACTGCATCTCGACTCAGATCACGTTTTCATCATTTTACCCTCAGTTATTCTGAGTGAATTTTCAAATAAGGAATTTTTAGTTCACTCCATTCCGCATTTAGATGACTTCGTTTTTGTAAATTTTTAGCCTCAACGCTACATTAACCTTTCGTGAACTAATCACATAGTCCTGTACGGACTATAGAATGTGGACTTAGGTGATACTTAGAATCAAAAGACTAAAGTTATGAAATGAATAAATTTTCTTTGTTGTCCACCGACAATTTCAGCCTTAGCGCTCTAAACAATATTTTTCTTGCAGTGAATACATCCACCTGGATTGTACCTTGACCTTAATAACGTTTTTTTTAAGTACATTCTCCTTGTAAGTCATCTAATACAAAACCCTTTTCTAGTTTTAGTAAATTCACTTCTAAGCAATTAGCTTACTTCGGGACTACCTTCCCTTATTTCCCTTCTTTCAATCCGTCTATAGCTCGGACCATCAACGATCATGAGTAGCGAGATGCAGGATAGGGCTGTTTATCTCACCAGGATGTCAGGAACTAGGCAAGTGGTATTTTTTTTGGTGAATATTCTGTCGCCCGGCTAGCTCGTGGTAGAACTAGAGACTCTTATCTAGGGGTGAGTCGTGCCCCACGTTTTTTTTACCCCGAAATGGCTTCCTTGCAAGTAAACCTTCTTCCTGTTCGCTTCATCGACCGGTCTTCGAAGCGAAGCAGGCCTATTATGGTTTACTTTCAATTGATAGTCATTTTTATTTGGTTCGATGCGGTTGGTTGGGTGACAGTTTTGATTCACCTTCCGGTTTGACGTTTAGCTACGGGAAAGTGCGTGATTTTTGCTGAAGTGGCAGCACAAATATTCCCATAGAATGGAAAAGGCACCAATAACGGAACTTTTAATTTCCAGACAAACAAGTGTTTGATGTGTTCTTGGTGTGCCCAGAGTTAAATTGCGGGTAACCCAGGGCGCCCGAAAGTGTCAGAAAAAAGGGAAATGGGCAATTGGCATCCAAAAAGGGTTTTTCCTTTGGAGGGTGAATTCAAAGTAATTATGTTGGTAAAAGTGCACGAGTACAAAGTATGCACGGAATAAACAATGCCGTTTTTGTAATGCAATATCTCGAAAAACAAAAACCAACACATTACCAAAACCACCAAAGTGAAAGATACGCCCCCAAAATACTATATTGCCCAGGGTGGGAGACACATGGAATCCCGTCCTGCTCCCTGACTTTAACACAGCTGACATCTAAATTTTAACCGAATGCGGGTAAAAATAGGTATATTGCCAGAATACATTTTAGCAGCAAATGGCAATCCATTATTAGTCAACTTGTAAAGTATGGTATAATTAGACTTGAATGAGTTTATAGCGGCAGTGATTTGTTGCTATGTGCTTTATTAACGAAACCAGTAGATCGGAATATTATTGTCAATGGCTAGGTCGGATGGGGAGCTCCATGTGTCTCCTACTCCAAACTCAGTAACGTGGGGTTCCACAGGTCACCAAGGGAACACACCAGGCGCATGGTCTAGAACCTTCCTATTTTTGCGCTCCGACGAAAGCGTGCCTTCAGTGTTCGGACTTGATCAAAATTGCAGTAATTTTAATACCTACTGCATGTTACCCAAATCTACTACGCATTATGCTCCCTTCTAATAGTGCCATAATCTGATTTATTTTGATAAGTGATGCTTTTCCTTAACTATAAACTCTTCTATGAAGTCATTAAACAGTACAAATATTCTTGCATTTTATTTTGTGCCATAGAAAAAATTTACCATCAATATAAATAGCCACTGAGCGAAATCGCATTAAAAGTAAGAGTACTAAAATAATTTTTATTTATGCCTCAAATCAAAGCGTAATTACAGTACTTTGTGTTTTAAGTAATTCCTACAGTGCGATACTCATTAAATCAACTATGAAAAAGCAAAGTCATATCTTCAACGTTAGTTTCAATAATATATATTATCCTTTTTTTTGTTTTGAAATGCGTGCTGTACTTTTACGAAGTTCGGTAGTAGTAAAAAGGTATTTAAAATAAAAGTAAAAGTCCGAGCCCTGATGGCAACCACCAACCCGAGTGGCAACAATCATGCCACGCCAGACGGGGTAACGGAACTTTTCCATTGGGCAGTCGCCGTTGATTGACGATTTTCACCCTAGCGACGTCGCAGGCACTCAAATGAATTCAAAGTAAAATTGATTTTGGTAGGAACGGTCGTGTGCGCGTGAATAAAACAAAATACAAAAGTTAATCCAAAACGTGGTTCCGATGACCTAAAACAATTACAATAAATGAATGAAAGTGACAAAAGTGTTTACGTTTTAAAAGAAGCAAAGTCTATAAGTATCGCTCAAAATATATAAAAACTAAAATATTTCATTTTCACTTGCACTGACAAAAAAAGGATTTTCGGAAGCGAGACAATAAATGAGTAAAATGCAAGCGATTGTAAGGTTTAAATTATGAAATGAAAAAATAAATTTTGTAAAACAAGAGAATTGAAGAAAAAAAGAAGAAAAAGCGGAAAAAAAAAATTGTGGTGAGGTGGTGCTTCATAGGCCCAGAGAGCAGTAGTGGAAATGGAACGTCTTGATCAAAACGCATCAACGCCCACCGCACGCCGGTAACAACAAATCCGGCAACAATAAGACCGGCAACCACAACCACCACCAACAACAAAACCGGTAACAACAACCAACCGGTAACAACAAAACCGGCATTGACAATCAGCATTGACATCAGCAGGGGCCGCCCTCCTCTAGGCCCACTGCACAACCACCCGGATCGACCACCACGACACCAGCAGTGACATTAGCGGGGGCCGCCCTTACATAGGCCCGCCGCACTAGCATCAGCAATAACAACAGTAACCAGCAGTGACAACAGCGAGGGCCGTCCTATTATAGGCCCGTCGCACCACCAGCAACAACAACATAACCAGCAGAGACAACAACCACAGTAGCGCCCCACCAACGGCCTACTCCAAAAACGGGTGAGGTCAAACTGTAACAGTAGTACATACTATAGACATAACTAAACTTAAATTAGGGGGTCAATATGTATAAATAGAGGGTAGAAAACAAAATACAAATGTATATATGTTTACTTAAAATTTAAAATGTGAGTTTTAAATGATTATTAATTAATTTTGAACAGAAAGAAAAACAAAATTAAAATAAATTTAAATTTAAGATGTAAGGAGATAGTAAATAGGAAGACGACAATACAATTAGAATAGAAAAGGCCTAAGTGAGGAAAGAAATCCGTTAAACTTACAAAGGAAAGGAGAATTGGAATTAAATGAATAAGTAGATTTTGGAATAAAAACGAAATATGTACATATATTACACATATATTTTTAACGTAACCATAAACCATAAAAATTAGGTAAAAGTTAGAATTATATGAAGGAACTAAATTGTAAAAAAAAAAAAAAAAAATTTAAAATTTTCTAAGTTGGAAAAAAAAATTTACAAATTGCTTTCTGTGGATTTTTTTTTGTAAACATTTTTATTTCACTTTTAACGTGAAATGATTTATAACAGTTTTTTTGTCATAGTTTATAAAAAGTTTACTTGAAACTTTCAAATAAATTAAAACTGAAAAGGCTTACATATCGCTTATTGTAGCAAGTTTACTTTAAATTACTTTTAAAGCATTTACAGAAATGATTGTTGAGAATATTTAAAATAGAAATGGAAATCTCAACAATAAATAACCATTAAACAAAGCAAAATAATACAATAAAATCAAGAGTTAAGACTAAAAAAAAAAAAAATTTTATAATAAATCAACTAGTAAATAATAATGATGATTAACAGGCTTCTCAGCAAAAATTCGTCTCCTTTGTAGATGCCGTTCGGAGTCGACAAAAAACTGTAGGTCCCACCAATTTGTAGGGAAAATTCAAATCGGCACACCACAAATTGGAAGAGAAGCTTGGCGCAAAAATCTCTTAGGAGGTTTATGATGATATACCTGTTGTATAGAGAGAGAGAACTAAAAAAAACACCTAATCGAACTACATTATTTAAAATTTCTTACAAATAAACTGCAATTAAAATATAAATGAATCTTAATACCATAAATTCTATATGTGCATTATTAGTTATAACTATAACTATATAAAACCTGGTTTCGCGTTTATACATTTATTTTTTGCATTTTGCGAGTAGATAAGCAAAAGAAAAAAAAAACATTTTTCAAATTTAAATCTTTATAAAATAATAAGCTTTAGTTAGGGTAAATTTAAGCAACATTTTTCATATTAAATGAATTTGGAATAAAATTGCTATACAAATGGGAATGCTGACGTTCGTCGTTATTTAGAAGGCAAATAGGAGGTTAGATAAGGGGCCATCGAGATTAGGTGCGTCGATGGCCATGGATGAGGGTGGGTCAGCACCAGGCGTCGCAACAACACCCGCGGCGCCCCGTTTTAATGTTCGGCCCTTTTTCTTGTATTTTTTTTTTTTAGCGTGGTAACTGGTCTTTTCCGGTTCGTTTAAAATTTCAAGGTTTTTATTGTTAATTTAAATTTATCTGTTTTTTTCTTATCTTCCGTTCGTTATTTCAGTCTTGATTTCATTTCATTTTCAGTTATTTTTGAATTTTAAGTTTCCTTTTTTTTGAGAGTTTTTCCGCCCGTTTCTTTTAATTTTTAATTCGGTTTTTTTATTTGAGTTTTGAATGTCAACGGTCTGTCCGTGGCATCCGGGTTTAACCGGATGTTGTTTTTACAGTTGTTCTGCGCGGTTTTGTGCATTTCCCCGCGTATTAAAGACATGATTAGAATTTTTCTGATTATGGCGCAGAACGGTAAGGTTGGCAAAAGCCCACCCCAGCCGACAATGACTAGCCACTGTGCACCATTGAGATCATGCCGACCGCCTTCCTTACTGCTCCATTTTGTTGCGAATCCATAACACTATTCAGCATTTATCTTGTACGGTTGAGCATTTCATCGTACCTTCAGCTATATTTTTCCGGTTTTGTTTTGATTCTGCATATCCTCTAAGTCCAAAATATGGAAAGTTTCATTAGGCTGGCTGATTCGATTTTTGAATTCGAATCAGACTACAATGAATTAGATAATTCAGCCCACAGCAAGTACACTCTTGGGCTTCAACAAGAGGACTTGAAAGCAATGTGGAGGAAAACCAGAACGGCTTATGACGACTTACTTAATTCAGATAAGTTAGAAGCCACTGGTATAGTTTTTGTTAAACGGAAATATAAGAGAGCATATGCAGTATATTTACGCTGCATGTCAGATATGGCTTCACGCCAAGCGACATACAATAAACCAGAAAATAAAACTGAAGAAAAGCCCGAATTTGAACACAGTATCCGCCTGCCTCCATGTGATACTGAAGTTTTCAAGGGCGATTATTTGTCATGGCCAACATTTCGTGACATGTTCACGGCCATATATATCTTGAACAAACGCGTAACACCTGTGGAGAAATTGTTCCATCTGAACAATAAGACACAAGGTGAGGCAAAAGATATTGTTAAAAAATGTCCGCTCACGAATGAGGGATTTGATACGGCCTGGAGAAACTTATGCGAGAGATACGTTAACAAACGTATCTTAGTGAACTCGCAACTCCAAATTTTGTTTAACTTGAAAAAGGTAGAGAGTGAGTGTGGTAGCGCGATTAAAACAATTTAGCGCGAAATAAATAATTGCCTTTCGTCCCTGCGAAGTCATAAAATTGACACTTTGAACTGGGATGCAATGATTACATATTTATGTTCGACGAAATCACCGGAAAGTACACTTGGTCTATGGGAGCAAAGCATAGACCACAAAGTGGAGATATCCAAGTGGGAAGATATGGACAAATTTTTTCCAACCGCTTCCAGACACTCGAAACAGTGTCCGGGTTCATAGGGAGTTCTTCGAAAGCGCAAAAACCGCAAAGTACGCGGAATGCCAACGAAACCCCTGCAAAAAGGCTTGGTACATATCAAGCAAATGTGACTAAATCACTGTGCACAAAGTGCAAATCGAATGCCCACAGATAACGAAACTGTCCCCGTTTTTTTAAATTAACTCCGGTGGAGGGTATTAATTTTGTCAAATCCACCAAGGGCTGTTTGAACTGCCTATCCCCAGGACATATTGTGTCGAAGTGCACCAGTTCTTTCGACTGCAACAAGTGCCACTCTCGACATAATACGCTCCTGCACCAGCCCCAATCAGTATCATGCTGATAATGCTGCCTCAACTTCAAAACAGGCGCAAGAGAGACGGGACGCTGAAAAATCTAGTTCGGCCGCAAAACCGAAATGTTAAATCCTGCCATGTGCATTCAAGCGCAGGTGTGCTGCTAGGGACAGCACATAATGGCAAAGACTTCCCAGCAAGAGCACTAATTGATTCTGGTTCAGAGTGCTCGTTTATGACAGAACGACTCAAACGCAGAATCAATTTGCTGGCAAAAACGATGCATGCTCAAGTTTCGGGCATCACTAATGCCTTGTCCGCTCAAGTCAAGGAGGCACCCAATATTGAACTCCGTTCACCAGTGGACCCTTGCTTCAGCTTAAAAACATTAGTGCTAATTCTAGCCAAGCTAACTGGGAATCTGCCATCCTGCCATATTGACGCTACGACTATGCAGTCATTCCCAGACTTAGTTTTTGCAGATAAAAGATTTTACATCAATGAGGAAGTTGATATCATACTTGGCGGAGATGTATATCCGCAAATTATATTGAGTGGGCTGAAAAAGAATGTAGTCAGTACACTTCTCGCCCAAGAAACGGTGTTCCGTTGGATATTAACCGGGCACCGAATCCAACCAGAAATATAGTGTCCTTTTACAGAGAAGTTGCTTTGGACAAACAGCTTACCGGGAGTTGGAAAATCTGCCCAGAAATAAAAGCCCAAACGCAGATGGCAAGTACTGCGAAGATTTATATAGGAAAACTACGAGTCGCAGAGAGGATGGGAGATATGTCGTCTGTCTTCCATTCAGACAGGACTACACAGATAGTAGAAATATAGGAAGCTCCCTAAGGCGGGCGTGTTCGCAATTCTTCCGGAATGAAACGCGTTTAGCAAAGAACCCGGAATTAGGGAAAGAATATATGAGGGGCCTGTCTGAATACGAGACATTAGGGAATATGCAAAAAATGTATGAAATGGTACCAGCCGATTCGGCGGACAATTACTTTTTGCCCCATCACGCCGTAGTAAAGGCGGAGAGTACCACCACTAAGGTAGGCTTCGTATTCAATGCGTCGAGCATAACAGCAAATGGCACAAGTTTAAATGACGTTCTCCTGCCAGGCCCAGTCCTACATTCAGATCTTCCAGTACTTATACTGCGATGGAGACTGTATCGGTACGTTTTCAATAGTGACATCGAAAAGATGTATAGGCGAATTTGCATGAGCGATGATCACGTCAAATTGCAACGGATTGTTTACAGAACATCGCCTCAAGAACACATAACCCTTTATGAGCTGAAAACGGTCACTTTCGGGGTTAGTTGTGCGCCTTATCTGGCAATTAGAACCCTTTTGCAACTAGAAGATGAAGTAGAGAGTTCGCACCCTACAGCATCTAGCATACTAAGGGAAGGCATCTACGTAGATGACGTACTAGCGGGGGGACCCACACTCGCATCGGCCATTAATGCGAGGAATGAGATTCGCCAAGTCTTACTCTCCGCTGGCTTCCCACTACGGAAATGGACTTCGAATGTTGAGGAAATTCTCAACGACATCCCACAATCGGATCGGCTGACCGAGGACTTTCTGGCATTCGAAGATACCACCACCGTTAAGACATTGGGCATAAGATGGAATGCCCATTCAGACCTGTTTTACTTTAAAGCAGGGTCACTAAAGAAAGTAAAAATTTGACAAAACGAGCGATTCTATCCGCTATCGCCAGACTCTTCGACCTTTTAGGATGGGTTGCACCAATGGTCATTGTGGCCAAAATTTTGATGCAGAACATCTGGTTAGAGGGCACCGAGTGGGATGAGCCAGTTTCGTCCAATACATTGGAACGATGGCAAAACTTCAGACATCAATACCACGAAATCGACAAAATAAAGATACCACGATGGGTAAACTTTTCACCAGAAGATGAGGTCGAAATACATGGATTCTGCGATACTTCGGAAAAGGCATACGCTGCAGCTGTCTACATGCGAGTCAAAAGGAATGATGATATCTTCGTGAATTTACTCCTTGCCAAAACCAGAGTAGCACCAGTGAAGACCATCTCACTTCCGCGTTTGGAACTTTGCGGAGCAGTACTGTTAGCGGAGATGATGGAATCAATATTCCGAAACATCAAACTGGGATCAGTGAAACAATATCTATGGACCGATTCCACCATGGTTTTGGCATGGATTAGGAAGCCACCCTGTTCCTGGTCAACATTCGTCGCACACAGGACTACAAAAATCATCGACCTGGTCGGCAGCAAGGACTGGCTTCATGTCAACTCGGAAACGAATTCAGCAGCCTTAGGAAGCAGAGGACTTCCAGCATCGGACTTGGTCAACAATTCTTTGTGGTGGCAAGGAGCTTTTTGGAGACAATTCCCAATGGCCAGTACAAGAAAAAGAGTATAATACATCCGTGGAGGAAAAGAGAGCGCAGGCCTACGCAATATCAACGCAAAAGGAGATGGAGATTCTCGACCGGTTCTCGAATTTACCGAGGGCTTTCAGGGTACTATCATAGGTTATGAGATTCTTTCGAAGAACTCATCCCAAGACAAAAGCTTCCTTTCAAGAAAAATCGTGCCTAATCTCATCCGATGAGATCAAGACCACGACGCAACTCTTGATCAAACTGTATCAGAAGCAACATTATAATGAGGAATATGTAAGCTTGAAGAAGGGACAGGTTACTGATAGGAAAAGCGAGATATTGCCACTCAACCCATTCATCGACAAAGATGATATTATTAGGGCGGGTGGTCGTTTTGGAGCGGCTCAAGACTTCGCTTATAACGAGCGCCACCCAATCATACTGCCGTACAATTGTAGGTTGACGCGCCTGACTGTACAAATGATACATAAAATCTCCCTCCAACTAATGCTCCGTCTCATCCGCACCCAATACTGGATTCCGAATGTCAAGAACATGATTACGGCCACCATCCATAACTGTAAAGTCTGCACCATTTATAAAAAAAGGGCGCAAACCCAACTTATGGGGATCCTTCCTTACGAACGCACTACGTTCACCCGCGCGTTTATTAATACCCGGGTGGACTTTGCCGGACCTTTCGACATTAAAAGTTACCGCGATAGAGGATGTCGACTATCAAAGGGCTACGTTTGCCTCTTTGTTTGTTTCACGACTAAAGCGATCCATCTGGAAGCGACCAGTGATCTTACTACCCCATTCTTTCTAGCAGTTTTTTCCTGTTTTATAGCTAGACGAGGATGTCCGAGAAAGATTTACTGAGACAATGGTACTAATTTTGTCGGAGCTTCACGATCTTGTCGATCTGAATTCAAGGCATTTGCCTCGGAAGCCCGAGATAACACCATTTCAAAATATAGCCATCAAGCCATGACATGGCATTTTATTCCGGCCGGGGCTCCACATATGGGGGACTCTGGGAGGCGGGAGCTTCAAAAACCACATCAAGAAGTTAGCCCACCTTATAAATTCACGCATGAGGAATTCCATACTCTATTGTGCCGGATTGAGGCATGCCTCAACTCGAGGCCACTTAGTCCAGCCTCAAATGAGCCCGCGGACCTGGAGCCCTTGACCCCTGGGCACTTCCTAACTGGAAGTCATCTCTAGGCTCCGCCAGAAGCAGAGGTGAATGAGAGCCCTGCCTCCATTATCAATAGGTGGCAGAAGCTCAAGGCTCTTCATCAAACCTTCTGCAGGCGATGGAAAGTGGAATACTTATCCGAACTTCAAAAACGAGTGAAGTGGAAGCATCCAAAACAGAATATGAAGGTGGGGGAACTCGGTGTTATCAAAGAAGACAACTTGTCCCCAAACGAATGGAGGCTCGGTCGAGTTACCAACGTACACCCCGGCCAAGATAACCGGGTTCGTGTCGTTGACCTTGCGACCGAAAAGGGTCAGATCAGAAGACCGTTGGTCAAACTGATTCTGCTCCCTAAGGAGGGAATGGATGGTGAGAGGCCTGCTGCCTCATTTTAACCATCCACTCCCTCTCCTCCCACACCTTAACGAGGACACCAGAAAGCCTAGCGCAGAAGGGCGAACCATTCTGCCAAATAAAACTAAATGCGCTCGATGACGAGGCCGCAGAAAGACGAGTTCATCTGCCACGAAAAATCTATCCACCTGCCACAACAAGTTAGTAGCGGATGGTCCAACCCTCGTATACATACCCACACCATACATACTTATACGTAAACATGGTAACACTCCAAATAAATAATATTTTCCAAACGTAGAAAGCCAACAAGCAAAGTAAACTTAAAATAAATCTTTAAAAAGCTTTCGGAAATAAGTATTAAGCTTACAAAATTCAGATTTTTCGTTTATAAAACGTTTGAAAATAAACGTTGTTTAATTAAAACGACATGTTATTAAAAGGCTTATTAATTTAAACCTACAAGAAAGATTTTAAAGAAAGCTTTCTAATGTTTTTTTTTAACTTTATTCAAACCATATTTTGTATATTAGTTGGATATTGCCATAAAATAAACCAACTATTACTAGTATTTGGAAGTGGTTAAGATGCAGCTATGATTTTTGCTTTTTCGCCATCATTCTCATATAAAATCTTGTTTAAACGAATTGGAAATATTTTAAGTTGGAAAGGAAAAAACTGACAAATAGCGTTTTTCTGAATTTTTATAAAACTTTTCGTTTTACTTCTCAATTGAAGCTATTGGGAACAGTTTTTTCTTGAAGTTTATAAAAGTTCTACCTGAAACTTTCAAATAAATTAAAACTGAGAAAGCCTACATATCGCTTATTGTAGCAAGTTTACCTTAAATTATTTTGAAAAAAATTTAGAGATTGTTGGGACGTAACGCAATCAGTGAGTTTGGAAGTCGGTAATTGTTCCCTTTAGGAGACAACTGCTAAAACATGTCCGAAATTATCGGGAAAGGTATCAAAAGACGCATTTTGACCTCGGTAACAATAATCCGGAAGCGGACTTTCGAGTTTTTGTCTCAGTGAAGAGATATTTGAAATCAAAGTTGGAAATTTTCTTTGATTTCATGTGATTGTTGTAATCACAGATTAGGGTGTACCGAAAGGTGCAAAAAGTGTGTTCTGCGCAGAAATACTGTGGACCGCGTAGCCGGTGTGGGACCGACTAAGGGTTATTTTTTTGAAGCGCGACTCAAACACTGTTACACTGTTCTTTATATTACACCCACGCCTACAAACTACAGTTTAATGGTCATTTATAACGCTGCTGCTGATGAAGACGGTGATGAACATGATAATAATAATGAACACAACTTAAAGTATAAAGCAACAAGGAATTAAGTTAGACTAAGTTGTATAAATTGATTTGGCAGTAGTATGGTGTCCTTTCGTGAAACTCTTATGATAGTATTGAGGTTAATTCATACCACAGTATATCTTATAACTTTAAACTAGTTATTCTTGTATATTTGTATAGTTGTATATTTGTATAGTTGTATATTTGTATATTTGTATATCCACTACTATCTCAGGAACGACTTAACCGATTTGGATGAAATTTGGTATATGGGTAGTGTCCTTTGTTTTAAGAATTTCTACTTTGCTGTTGCCACTTGGGGTGGTTCACAGGGTTGCCACCTATATAATTTTTTTTTAAATATTAAGCAATATATGGCAATATGGGTGTCAAAGGGAAGGTATTTGAGGCCGTATACCAACCAGAATAGTAGGATTGCCACCTAGGGTTGCCACCGAGCAAGGCTCGGTCACCCAGGTACTATATATTAATGTTATAATTTTTAAGTAAACATGTTATGAGTATTTTGCGCAAATTATTTATGTGTAGGACTGGCTTCATGTCAACTCGGAAACGAATTCAGCAGCCTTAGGAAGCAGAGGACTTCCAGCATCGGACTTGGTCAACAATTCTTTGTGGTGGCAGGGAGCTTTTTGAAGACAATTCCCAATGGCCAGTACAAGAAAAAGAGTATAATACATCCGTGGAGGAAAAGAGAGCGCAGGCCTACGCAATATCAACGCAAAAGGAGATCGAGATTCTCGACCGGTTCGAATTTACCGAGGGCTTTCAGGGTACTATCATAGGTTATGAGATTCTTTCGAAGAACTCATCCCAAGACAAAAGCTTCCTTTCAAGAAAAATCGTGCCTAATCTCATCCGATGAGATCAAGACCACGACGCAACTCTTGATCAAACTGTATCAGAAGCAACATTATAATGAGGAATATGTAAGCTTGAAGAAGGGACAGGTTACTGATAGGAAAAGCGAGATATTGCCACTCAACCCATTCATCGACAAAGATGATATTATTAGGGCGGGTGGTCGTTTTGGAGCGGCTCAAGACTTCGCTTATAACGAGCGCCACCCAATCATACTGCCGTACAATTGTAGGTTGACGCGCCTGACTGTACAAATGATACATAAAATCTCCCTCCAACTAATGCTCCGTCTCATCCGCACCCAATACTGGATTCCGAATGTCAAGAACATGATTACGGCCACCATCCATAACTGTAAAGTCTGCACCATTTATAAAAAAAGGGCGCAAACCCAACTTATGGGGATCCTTCCTTACGAACGCACTACGTTCACCCGCGCGTTTATTAATACCCGGGTGGACTTTGCCGGACCTTTCGACATTAAAAGTTACCGCGATAGAGGATGTCGACTATCAAAGGGCTACGTTTGCCTCTTTGTTTGTTTCACGACTAAAGCGATCCATCTGGAAGCGACCAGTGATCTTACTACCCCATTCTTTCTAGCAGCTTTTTCCCGTTTTATAGCTAGACGAGGATGTCCGAGAAAGATTTACTGAGACAATGGTACTAATTTTGTCGGAGCTTCACGATCTTGTCGATCTGAATTCAAGGCATTTGCCTCGGAAGCCCGAGATAACACCATTTCAAAATATAGCCATCAAGCCATGACATGGCATTTTATTCCGGCCGGGGCTCCACATATGGGGGACTCTGGGAGGCGGGAGCTTCAAAAACCACATCAAGAAGTTAGCCCACCTTATAAATTCACGCATGAGGAATTCCATACTCTATTGTGCCGGATTGAGGCATGCCTCAACTCGAGGCCACTTAGTCCAGCCTCAAATGAGCCCGCGGACCTGGAGCCCTTGACCCCTGGGCACTTCCTAACTGGAAGTCATCTCTAGGCTCCGCCAGAAGCAGAGGTGAATGAGAGCCCTGCCTCCATTATCAATAGGTGGCAGAAGCTCAAGGCTCTTCATCAAACCTTCTGCAGGCGATGGAAAGTGGAATACTTATCCGAACTTCAAAACGAGTGAAGTGGAAGCATCCAAAACAGAATATGAAGGTGGGGGAACTCGGTGTTATCAAAGAAGACAACTTGTCCCCAAACGAATGGAGGCTCGGTCGAGTTACCAACGTACACCCCGGCCAAGATAACCGGGTTCGTGTCGTTGACCTTGCGACCGAAAAGGGTCAGATCAGAAGACCGTTGGTCAAACTGATTCTGCTCCCTAAGGAGGGAATGGATGGTGAGAGGCCTGCTGCCTCATTTTAACCATCCACTCCCTCTCCTCCCACACCTTAACGAGGACACCAGAA
This sequence comes from Merzomyia westermanni, assembly GCA_949987695.1. Taxonomy (NCBI): domain Eukaryota; kingdom Metazoa; phylum Arthropoda; class Insecta; order Diptera; family Tephritidae; genus Merzomyia; species Merzomyia westermanni. Next base: position 105,158,977 of record OX465290.1, on the reverse strand, counting down.
AGTCTAGCGCAGAAGGGCGAACCATTCTGCCAAATAAAACTAAATGCGCTCGATGACGAGGCCGCAGAAAGACGAGTTCATCTGCCACGAAAAATCTATCCACCTGCCACAACAAGTTAGTAGCGGATGGTCCAACCCTCGTATACATACCCACATCATACATACTTATACGTAAACATGGTAACACTCCAAATACATAATATTTTCCAAACGTAGAAAGCCAACAAGCAAAGTAAACTTAACATAAATCTTTAAAAAGCTTTCGGAAATAAGTATTAAGCTTACAAAATTCAGATTTTTCGTTTATAAAACGTTTGAAAATAAACGTTGTTTAATTAAAACGACATGTTATTAAAAGGCTTATTAATTTAAACCTACAAGAAAGATTTTAAAGAAAGCTTTCTAATGTTTTTTTTTAACTTTATTCAAACCATATTTTGTATATTAGTTGGATATTGCAATAAAATAAACCAACTATTACTAGTATTTGGAAGTGGTTAAGATGCAGCTATGATTTTTGCTTTTTCGCCATCATTCTCATATAAAATCTTGTTTAAACGAATTGGAAATATTTTAAGTTGGAAAGGAAAAAACTGACAAATAGCGTTTTTCTGAATTTTTATAAAACTTTGCGTTTTACTTCTCAATTGAAGCTATTGGGAACAGTTTTTTCTTGAAGTTTATAAAAGTTCTACCTGAAACTTTCAAATAAATTAAAACTGAGAAAGCCTACATATCGCTTATTGTAGCAAGTTTACCTTAAATTATTTTGAAAAAAATTTAGAGATTGTTGGGACGTAACGCAATCAGTGAGTTTGGAAGTCGGTAATTGTTCCCTTTAGGAGACAACTGCTAAAACACGTCCGAAATTATCGGGAAAGGTATCAAAAGACGCATTTTGACCTCGGTAACAATAATCCGGAAGCGGACTTTCGAGTTTTTGTCTCAGTGAAGAGATATTTGAAATCAAAGTTGGAAATTTTCTTTGATTTCATGTGATTGTTGTAATCACAGATTAGGGTGTACCGAAAGGTGCAAAAAGTGTGTTCTGCGCAGAAATACTGTGGACCGCGTAGCCGGTGTGGGACCGACTAAGGGTTATTTTTTTGAAGCGCGACTCAAACACTGTTACACTGTTCTTTATATTACACCCACGCCTACAAACTACAGTTTAATGGTCATTTATAACGCTGCTGCTGATGAAGACGGTGATGAACATGATAATAATAATGAACACAACTTAAAGTATAAAGCAACAAGGAATTAAGTTAGACTAAGTTGTATAAATTGATTTGGCAGTAGTATGGTGTCCTTTCGTGAAACTCTTATGATAGTATTGAGGTTAATTCATACCACAGTATATCTTATAACTTTAAACTAGTTATTCTTGTATATTTGTATAGTTGTATATTTGTATAGTTGTATATTTGTATATTTGTATATCCACTACTATCTCAGGAACGACTTAACCGATTTGGATGAAATTTGGTATATGGGTAGTGTCCTTTGTTTTAAGAATTTCTACTTTGCTGTTGCCACTTGGGGTGGTTCACAGGGTTGCCACCTATATAATTTTTTTTTAAATATTAAGCAATATATGGCAATATGGGTGTCAAACGGAAGGTATTTGAGGCCGTATACCAACCAGAATAGTAGGATTGCCACCTAGGGTTGCCACCGAGCAAGGCTCGGTCACCCAGGTACTATATATTAATGTTATAATTTTTAAGTAAACATGTTATGAGTATTTTGCGCAAATTATTTATGTGTAGGACTGGCTTCATGTCAACTCGGAAACGAATTCAGCAGCCTTAGGAAGCAGAGGACTTCCAGCATCGGACTTGGTCAACAATTCTTTGTGGTGGCAGGGAGCTTTTTGAAGACAATTCCCAATGGCCAGTACAAGAAAAAGAGTATAATACATCCGTGGAGGAAAAGAGAGCGCAGGCCTACGCAATATCAACGCAAAAGGAGATCGAGATTCTCGACCGGTTCGAATTTACCGAGGGCTTTCAGGGTACTATCATAGGTTATGAGATTCTTTCGAAGAACTCATCCCAAGACAAAAGCTTCCTTTCAAGAAAAATCGTGCCTAATCTCATCCGATGAGATCAAGACCACGACGCAACTCTTGATCAAACTGTATCAGAAGCAACATTATAATGAGGAATATGTAAGCTTGAAGAAGGGACAGGTTACTGATAGGAAAAGCGAGATATTGCCACTCAACCCATTCATCGACAAAGATGATATTATTAGGGCGGGTGGTCGTTTTGGAGCGGCTCAAGACTTCGCTTATAACGAGCGCCACCCAATCATACTGCCGTACAATTGTAGGTTGACGCGCCTGACTGTACAAATGATACATAAAATCTCCCTCCAACTAATGCTCCGTCTCATCCGCACCCAATACTGGATTCCGAATGTCAAGAACATGATTACGGCCACCATCCATAACTGTAAAGTCTGCACCATTTATAAAAAAAGGGCGCAAACCCAACTTATGGGGATCCTTCCTTACGAACGCACTACGTTCACCCGCGCGTTTATTAATACCCGGGTGGACTTTGCCGGACCTTTCGACATTAAAAGTTACCGCGATAGAGGATGTCGACTATCAAAGGGCTACGTTTGCCTCTTTGTTTGTTTCACGACTAAAGCGATCCATCTGGAAGCGACCAGTGATCTTACTACCCCATTCTTTCTAGCAGCTTTTTCCCGTTTTATAGCTAGACGAGGATGTCCGAGAAAGATTTACTGAGACAATGGTACTAATTTTGTCGGAGCTTCACGATCTTGTCGATCTGAATTCAAGGCATTTGCCTCGGAAGCCCGAGATAACACCATTTCAAAATATAGCCATCAAGCCATGACATGGCATTTTATTCCGGCCGGGGCTCCACATATGGGGGACTCTGGGAGGCGGGAGCTTCAAAAACCACATCAAGAAGTTAGCCCACCTTATAAATTCACGCATGAGGAATTCCATACTCTATTGTGCCGGATTGAGGCATGCCTCAACTCGAGGCCACTTAGTCCAGCCTCAAATGAGCCCGCGGACCTGGAGCCCTTGACCCCTGGGCACTTCCTAACTGGAAGTCATCTCTAGGCTCCGCCAGAAGCAGAGGTGAATGAGAGCCCTGCCTCCATTATCAATAGGTGGCAGAAGCTCAAGGCTCTTCATCAAACCTTCTGCAGGCGATGGAAAGTGGAATACTTATCCGAACTTCAAAACGAGTGAAGTGGAAGCATCCAAAACAGAATATGAAGGTGGGGGAACTCGGTGTTATCAAAGAAGACAACTTGTCCCCAAACGAATGGAGGCTCGGTCGAGTTACCAACGTACACCCCGGCCAAGATAACCGGGTTCGTGTCGTTGACCTTGCGACCGAAAAGGGTCAGATCAGAAGACCGTTGGTCAAACTGATTCTGCTCCCTAAGGAGGGAATGGATGGTGAGAGGCCTGCTGCCTCATTTTAACCATCCACTCCCTCTCCTCCCACACCTTAACGAGGACACCAGAAAGTCTAGCGCAGAAGGGCGAACCATTCTGCCAAATAAAACTAAATGCGCTCGATGACGAGGCCGCAGAAAGACGAGTTCATCTGCCACGAAAAATCTATCCACCTGCCACAACAAGTTAGTAGCGGATGGTCCAACCCTCGTATACATACCCACATCATACATACTTATACGTAAACATGGTAACACTCCAAATACATAATATTTTCCAAACGTAGAAAGCCAACAAGCAAAGTAAACTTAACATAAATCTTTAAAAAGCTTTCGGAAATAAGTATTAAGCTTACAAAATTCAGATTTATCGTTTATAAAACGTTTGAAAATAAACGTTGTTTAATTAAAACGACATGTTATTAAAAGGCTTATTAATTTAAACCTACAAGAAAGATTTTAAAGAAAGCTTTCTAATGTTTTTTTTTAACTTTATTCAAACCATATTTTGTATATTAGTTGGATATTGCAATAAAATAAACCAACTATTACTAGTATTTGGAAGTGGTTAAGATGCAGCTATGATTTTTGCTTTTTCGCCATCATTCTCATATAAAATCTTGTTTAAACGAATTGGAAATATTTTAAGTTGGAAAGGAAAAAACTGACAAATAGCGTTTTTCTGAATTTTTATAAAACTTTGCGTTTTACTTCTCAATTGAAGCTATTGGGAACAGTTTTTTCTTGAAGTTTATAAAAGTTCTACCTGAAACTTTCAAATAAATTAAAACTGAGAAAGCCTACATATCGCTTATTGTAGCAAGTTTACCTTAAATTATTTTGAAAAAAATTTAGAGATTGTTGGGACGTAACGCAATCAGTGAGTTTGGAAGTCGGTAATTGTTCCCTTTAGGAGACAACTGCTAAAACACGTCCGAAATTATCGGGAAAGGTATCAAAAGACGCATTTTGACCTCGGTAACAATAATCCGGAAGCGGACTTTCGAGTTTTTGTCTCAGTGAAGAGATATTTGAAATCAAAGTTGGAAATTTTCTTTGATTTCATGTGATTGTTGTAATCACAGATTAGGGTGTACCGAAAGGTGCAAAAAGTGTGTTCTGCGCAGAAATACTGTGGACCGCGTAGCCGGTGTGGGACCGACTAAGGGTTATTTTTTTGAAGCGCGACTCAAACACTGTTACACTGTTCTTTATATTACACCCACGCCTACAAACTACAGTTTAATGGTCATTTATAACGCTGCTGCTGATGAAGACGGTGATGAACATGATAATAATAATGAACACAACTTAAAGTATAAAGCAACAAGGAATTAAGTTAGACTAAGTTGTATAAATTGATTTGGCAGTAGTATGGTGTCCTTTCGTGAAACTCTTATGATAGTATTGAGGTTAATTCATACCACAGTATATCTTATAACTTTAAACTAGTTATTCTTGTATATTTGTATAGTTGTATATTTGTATAGTTGTATATTTGTATATTTGTATATCCACTACTATCTCAGGAACGACTTAACCGATTTGGATGAAATTTGGTATATGGGTAGTGTCCTTTGTTTTAAGAATTTCTACTTTGCTGTTGCCACTTGGGGTGGTTCACAGGGTTGCCACCTATATAATTTTTTTTTAAATATTAAGCAATATATGGCAATATGGGTGTCAAACGGAAGGTATTTGAGGCCGTATACCAACCAGAATAGTAGGATTGCCACCTAGGGTTGCCACCGAGCAAGGCTCGGTCACCCAGGTACTATATATTAATGTTATAATTTTTAAGTAAACATGTTATGAGTATTTTGCGCAAATTATTTATGTGTAGGACTGGCTTCATGTCAACTCGGAAACGAATTCAGCAGCCTTAGGAAGCAGAGAATTTCCAGCATCGGACTTGGTCAACAATTCTTTGTGGTGGCAGGGAGCTTTTTGAAGACAATTCCCAATGGCCAGTACAAGAAAAAGAGTATAATACATCCGTGGAGGAAAAGAGAGCGCAGGCCTACGCAATATCAACGCAAAAGGAGATCGAGATTCTCGACCGGTTCTCGAATTTACCGAGGGCTTTCAGGGTACTATCATAGGTTATGAGATTCTTTCGAAGAACTCATCCCAAGACAAAAGCTTCCTTTCAAGAAAAATCGTGCCTAATCTCATCCGATGAGATCAAGACCACGACGCAACTCTTGATCAAACTGTATCAGAAGCAACATTATAATGAGGAATATGTAAGCTTGAAGAAGGGACAGGTTACTGATAGGAAAAGCGAGATATTGCCACTCAACCCATTCATCGACAAAGATGATATTATTAGGGCGGGTGGTCGTTTTGGAGCGGCTCAAGACTTCGCTTATAACGAGCGCCACCCAATCATACTGCCGTACAATTGTAGGTTGACGCGCCTGACTGTACAAATGATACATAAAATCTCCCTCCAACTAATGCTCCGTCTCATCCGCACCCAATACTGGATTCCGAATGTCAAGAACATGATTACGGCCACCATCCATAACTGTAAAGTCTGCACCATTTATAAAAAAAGGGCGCAAACCCAACTTATGGGGATCCTTCCTTACGAACGCACTACGTTCACCCGCGCGTTTATTAATACCCGGGTGGACTTTGCCGGACCTTTCGACATTAAAAGTTACCGCGATAGAGGATGTCGACTATCAAAGGGCTACGTTTGCCTCTTTGTTTGTTTCACGACTAAAGCGATCCATCTGGAAGCGACCAGTGATCTTACTACCCCATTCTTTCTAGCAGCTTTTTCCCGTTTTATAGCTAGACGAGGATGTCCGAGAAAGATTTACTGAGACAATGGTACTAATTTTGTCGGAGCTTCACGATCTTGTCGATCTGAATTCAAGGCATTTGCCTCGGAAGCCCGAGATAACACCATTTCAAAATATAGCCATCAAGCCATGACATGGCATTTTATTCCGGCCGGGGCTCCACATATGGGGGACTCTGGGAGGCGGGAGCTTCAAAAACCACATCAAGAAGTTAGCCCACCTTATAAATTCACGCATGAGGAATTCCATACTCTATTGTGCCGGATTGTGGCATGCCTCAACTCGAGGCCACTTAGTCCAGCCTCAAATGAGCCCGCGGACCTGGAGCCCTTGACCCCTGGGCACTTCCTAACTGGAAGTCATCTCTAGGCTCCGCCAAAAGCAGAGGTGAATGAGAGCCCTGCCTCCATTATCAATAGGTGGCAGAAGCTCAAGGCTCTTCATCAAACCTTCTGCAGGCGATGGAAAGTGGAATACTTATCCGAACTTCAAAAACGAGTGAAGTGGAAGCATCCAAAACAGAATATGAAGGTGGGGGAACTCGGTGTTATCAAAGAAGACAACTTGTCCCCAAACGAATGGAGGCTCGGTCGAGTTACCAACGTACACCCCGGCCAAGATAACCGGGTTCGTGTCGTTGACCTTGCGACCGAAAAGGGTCAGATCAGAAGACCGTTGGTCAAACTGATTCTGCTCCCTAAGGAGGGAATGGATGGTGAGAGGCCTGCTGCCTCATTTTAACCATCCACTCCCTCTCCTCCCACACCTTAACGAGGACACCAGAAAGCCTAGCGCAGAAGGGCGAACCATTCTGCCAAATAAAACTAAATGCGCTCGATGACGAGGCCGCAGAAAGACGAGTTCATCTGCCACGAAAAATCTATCCACCTGCCACAACAAGTTAGTAGCGGATGGTCCAACCCTCGTATACATACCCACATCATACATACTTATACGTAAACATGGTAACACTCCAAATAAATAATATTTTCCAAACGTAGAAAGCCAACAAGCAAAGTAAACTTAAAATAAATCTTTAAAAAGCTTTCGGAAATAAGTATTAAGCTTACAAAATTCAGATTTTTCGTTTATAAAACGTTTGAAAATAAACGTTGTTTAATTAAAACGACATGTTATTAAAAGGCTTATTAATTTAAACCTACAAGAAAGATTTTAAAGAAAGCTTTCTAATGTTTTTTTTTTAACTTTATTCAAACCATATTTTGTATATTAGTTGGATATTGCAATAAAATAAACCAACTATTACTAGTATTTGGAAGTGGTTAAGATGCAGCTATGATTTTTGCTTTTTCGGCATCATTCTCATATAAAATCTTGTTTAAACGAATTGGAAATATTTTAAGTTGGAAAGGAAAAAACTGACAAATAGCGTTTTTCTGAATTTTTATAAAACTTTGCGTTTTACTTCTCAATTGAAGCTATTGGGAACAGTTTTTTCTTGAAGTTTATAAAAGTTCTACCTGAAACTTTCAAATAAATTAAAACTGAGAAAGCCTACATATCGCTTATTGTAGCAAGTTTACCTTAAATTATTTTGAAAAAAATTTAGAGATTGTTGGGACGTAACGCAATCAGTGAGTTTGGAAGTCGGTAATTGTTCCCTTTAGGAGACAACTGCTAAAACACGTCCGAAATTATCGGGAAAGGTATCAAAAGACGCATTTTGACCTCGGTAACAATAATCCGGAAGCGGACTTTCGAGTTTTTGTCTCAGTGAAGAGATATTTGAAATCAAAGTTGGAAATTTTCTTTGATTTCATGTGATTGTTGTAATCACAGATTAGGGTGTACCGAAAGGTGCAAAAAGTGTGTTCTGCGCAGAAATAGTGTGGACCGCGTAGCCGGTGTGGGACCGACTAAGGGTTATTTTTTTGAAGCGCGACTCAAACACTGTTACACTGTTCTTTATATTACACCCACGCCTACAAACTACAGTTTAATGGTCATTTATAACGCTGCTGCTGATGAAGACGGTGATGAACATGATAATAATAATGAACACAACTTAAAGTATAAAGCAACAAGGAATTAAGTTAGACTAAGTTGTATAAATTGATTTGGCAGTAGTATGGTGTCCTTTCGTGAAACTCTTATGATAGTATTGAGGTTAATTCATACCACAGTATATCTTATAACTTTAAACTAGTTATTCTTGTATATTTGTATAGTTGTATATTTGTATAGTTGTATATTTGTATATTTGTATATCCACTACTATCTCAGGAACGACTTAACCGATTTGGATGAAATTTGGTATATGGGTAGTGTCCTTTGTTTTAAGAATTTCTACTTTGCTGTTGCCACTTGGGGTGGTTCACAGGGTTGCCACCTATATAATTTTTTTTTAAATATTAAGCAATATATGGCAATATGGGTGTCAAACGGAAGGTATTTGAGGCCGTATACCAACCAGAATAGTAGGATTGCCACCTAGGGTTGCCACCGAGCAAGGCTCGGTCACCCAGGTACTATATATTAATGTTATAATTTTTAAGTAAACATGTTATGAGTATTTTGCGCAAATTATTTATGTGTCTCAATACAAATTGTTAATTTCAATATATATTAATATTTGTTCATCACTCCACATTCATTGTTACTACTCAACGCTACCTTAGTAATTAATACAACTTTATTACGTGCACTCAGTTCATTTTGATAACGCCTACCACTGTCGCCTTTGTTCATTTTATAAAATGTTGTCACAAAGCACTCGTTAAATATCAAGTCACAGCGAATTTTCATTAAAAATAGATAAAATACAAGGCGAACTCAATAGCTTTTCAAAGAATGTAAACCAAAAACAAAGATATCATAGTTTGACATGAGGAAGAAGAAGACGCTATGTAATCTACGACAACCATATACATTATTTAATCATGCTGACAATTTTTAACTCACTTTAATTTATCTTGGGTATGTTTATGCTACACTTTCAAATATTTTACATCACTCTCCTTGGTACCTTTAAAATTGTGTCGACGGTTTCCATCATCCACCTTGCGCTTCCACATCACGAGCTATAGTTTATGGAAAGAAAAAGTGAGAAAGTTATTCACCACCTCATAGGTCGCTTGTTGACTAAAGCTCAATACTGGACTAATGGACATCACATATTTCTCACCCTCGGTAAAATTTGTTTTAGCACGCCCTGTTTAACGAAACTAAGTGTAAGAATTTGCGAATTCAAGAATCTTCCCTTATTTTGCATTACTCCCGGTAGGAAATCACAAATTTTTCTAAAAGGGAAGCTATCCATTGCAGTAAACTGATCCTTGTCTGATTGGGAATATTAGTCTATAATGGTTTTTTTCTTGATTAAATCGTCTTATGTAAAAGTAAAAGAATCCGTAATTGCCGATTATGATTGTCGCTGTACTCATAACAGCATCAATAGCTTCAACGTATTAGAAGCCTTTGCCATATACACCTGCAACGAAAAGAAAGAAAACCATTAATATTTGCATACAATTAATTGGTACATATATGCATATACACTATTCCGGGTCGATTTGTGGGAAGGCAAAAAAATCGCCAATTGCTCTAAAACGAATTCTGATGTCCCCCAATTTGGGTCGAACTTTTGGGTAGGGGCAAATTTTGAAAAATCCCACTTTGACCCATTTAGAGTGTTCCAATCGAGTCCAAATGTATGACCGACCCCCACTAACTTTGGAGGCCCGACCCACCGATGCCAGTGGCACACCCCCTGGAACCCCCCCTGGGTATTCACCACACAAACAGTCCAAAAAATCGCCGGTTTTGCAATTTACATGAAAAAATCAGCGAAATGCCTATGTTTTTTCTTTTTGGAGTTTATTTTTCTCTTTAGAAATTTATTTAGCCAGAACATATGTAAATGAAAAAATGAATTTAACTTCGTAATAGAAAATAAATTGAAAAAAATTATTAGAAATTAGCGTTTTTACAACCCTTTTAAAACCAAGGCATCACTGTGATGCATTTGCATGTCGTAAACATAGTTGTGTGGGTTTTTTATTCAACCGTTTTAAAAAATGGAGGTATCACTGTGACACAATTGCAGATCGTAAAATTGCTTGTGTTGTTTTTTTTAAGCCACCACAAGACACAGCAGGTAGAATTGAAATTACCATTTCATTCTTATTACCTCGTCTCGTAGACCATATATAACGCAACAGTTTTTGTTAATGTATTAAGTCGTTGTGAAGAACTCAAAGTGTGAAGTGCTAATTTCAGATAAAAAAAAATAATAAGTGAAGTGACCATTCCAAATCAAAAAGTTTACAATGAATCCACCATCCTATACACCGCAAGATGAAGCAACTACATCAACAACTATCGAAAACCAAATGAGTCATATACCCAAGCATGATGTTACTGTTTTTGGTGTGTCTACTGATTAAAAGATCCTAATTTACCAACCCATCTGGATATCTTGAGATATTATTTTTACTCAAGCGAACGTGCTAAAACAGAACAAAAAAAATTTTCCCATAAATCATTCACTATTCAAGTACAAGATAAGTTGATTGGAATTTGGGAAAAACTTGGTATGGAAATAATGCTGAAAAAAAGTGTATTTAATAAATTGAATAAATTGCTTGATAAGTATCAAGAGCACATCAAGAGAAGAAACAACACCCAACAATTTACAGAGTATGTAAAATCTCTGGAAACAATTTTTGACATTGGAACATGTAAATGCGATTTGAAAGCAGCTCCATGTGCAAGCGGCTGGGTTCCCGAATGCCTCAAAGAGTTCATGCACGATCAACATAATCAGAGAAGACTAACAATGGATGCATTTATGATGGAAACTGAAGAGCAAGGAGCAACGTCTATGTCATCAATGCCAACATACCAAGATCCCGATGATTCAACATACGCACCGCCACCGGTTCAAGAAGATATGGATAGAAGCACAAGTTCACAATACACAGAGAGATATGATTGTTTTAACTTTGCCTTGGTATGTGACAGATTTGGTGTGCCTGACAGAGTAGCATCAGCATTGGGAACCGCTCTTTTGCAAGACTTTAAAATTAAAGATAAGCATGGGAAACCTCTCATCATGGATAAATCGAAAGTTCGCAGAGAAAAAGAGAAATGCAGACAAGAAGTGCTTCGCAAACGGTTAGATGATACCAATTTGCTGGCGTTTTCATTCGATGGCAGAAAAGATGATACTTTAACGATAGATAAAATTGATGAGAAGGATCATACTAGGATGGTAAAAGAACCTCATCTTGTTATTTTGAGAGAACCCAATTCTGAATTGATTGGTTACGTAAGACTGGAACATGAAACCGCTGAATACAAAACAACCAAATTAAATGGTTTTTTCAACGATAAAAATATATCACCGGATGCATTAATTGGAATATGCACTGACGGTGAGGTAACAAACAATTTGTTTGAAGCTTTGGATAAATCAACCAGCACTGGACCAAGATCGGCAACCGGAAAACTGAGCCGTCAAATCGAAACTTGTGAAACTCTTCCGGTAAGTTATTGCTATCACTCATTTATTATAATTGTCAACCATTTTTAATTATTTTATTAGTATATATTTTCAGGTGGTGGACGGCTTCCAGAAAATTGAGTTGCAAAGTATGCCCCCTGCTCTAGAAAAAATTGAATTTTCCACCGATTCGAAGAACTTATACGACATGGCCCATGCAATTTCTAGCGGCGTGGTTCCGGTGGATCTGGCTAACATCAAACCAGGGAAAATTGTACATTCTCGGTGGCTCACCAAGGCCGCTAGATTATTGCGATTATATGTGACAACGGAAAATCCAGATGCAAATTTAAGAATTCTGGTTGAATTTATAATTAAATGTTATGTGCCAATGTACTTCAATATCAAGTATTACAGCTCTGTCGTGTACGGCAGTGCATTATTTTTCAAGTTCATTGGTTGGTCACGATTTCTACAACCTCGTTTACCCAAAATTGTCAATCAAGTAATTAAAGATAATTCATATTATGCGCATTCGGAAAATATCTTGTTATCAATGTTGTTTGATGATAGGAAAGAAAAGGGCGACTGTGCCACCAAGAAAATTCTACGCTATCGAACCGATGTTGACGAGCCAATGGAACTTAGAGTTTATAAAAAACCAGATATAAACTTTAATTGCACAAGTTATACGGAAATGATCAATTTGAATGATATAAATATCGTATTTGAACCACCATTCACGCGAAGCATTCCGTAGGATACATTGAAAGAATATTTAAATCAAGATGATCCACCGTTTAATGATCCTAAAATTCCATCACACATACAAGGAACGGAACGACATGTTCAATTGCTAGCATTTCCAAACGGGTTATACCGGAAAATGTAGAGGCTGTTATGGCGACGATATTAGAGAGCCGTGCGAAATTGCCCAGACTTGAAAGTAAAAACGACTTCAAACAATAATTTTTTGTAGTTTCTTTTCTATAAATCACTTAAATTAATTTTTTCATTTACATATGTTCTGACTAAATAAATTTCTTAACAGAAAAAAAATATTATTATAAATAAATAATAAATATTATTATAAATAAATAAATAAAAATAAAGAAAAAACATAGGCATTTCGCTGATTTTTTCATGTAAAGTGCAAAACCGGCGATTTTTTGAAATGTTTGTATGGTGAACCCCCAGGGGGGTTCCAGGGGGTGTGCCACTGGCATCGGTGGGTCGGGCCTCCAAAGTTAGTGGGGGTCGGTCATACATTTGGACTCGACTGGAGCACTCTAAATGGGTCAAAGTGGGATTTTTCAAAATTTGCCCCTACCCAAAAGTTCGACCCAAATTGGGGGACATCAGAATTCGTTTTAGAGGTATGGTTCCTTCGGCAAAGTTTCTTATTTTGATCCCTAGAATACGATTTTCACAGAGCAATGAGCGATTTTTAAATCGACCCGCCTCAATATACACACAAAATGTGTCTCAAAGCATGCGCCAGCCGCCACAGCGTTTAAGACATATTTTGTGGTTAAGTAAATTGCGCTGCTACCGAAACGATACAGAATTTCGGGCAGCGCTAATAAATACTTACCTTCCCCAACGTATTTCCATGCGCCGGCCAGGCGATCCTCCACCGCAGCATATCCATTCACCCTTTATGCATCTGAAAAAGAAAAAAAAAATGAGGTTAAATACATTTTAAAATTAAAATTTACAATTTTACTTACCTCTGCTACTGCTGCTGCCCACGCGTGCCGGAAACAAGAAAATTATGAATTGTTCCAATTCAATGAATTTTCTTTGTTTCTTTTTCACGATTTTGCAAAATCGTGAGTCCGCACATATATGTATGTGTGCAAATAATTAACCACCACTCCATGCTACTCTCATTGACTCGCACAATTTGCGAGTATATGTACATATATATGTATATATGCATAATTTTAACACTGTAATGACGCTGCTGGATAGCGTAAAGTCAATAATCATTCTTTATTAAAAAGCTTTCTCTTTTATACTATTTCTTACTTCACCTACGTATACATAATTACACTAATACTTACAAACTAAAAGTATTTACATTGTGTGCAAAGTCAGCAATAAGTTGGTAGTTCACATTGACAAACTGATACTGTCGATCAGTCATGCTGATCGATACGTGCGTTGGTCAATGTGACGAATTGAGTAATTGGGTGACAAATGTAAGCAGATACGATATATATTGTTGAACTCCTGTTGGATTCAACATAATTTATTTGGGTCAATATTTGAATATGCAAAGAGGCGGCCGCCGTGGTGTGAAGGTAGTGTTGCCGGCCTACCACACCGAAGGTCTATGGTTCGAGCCCTGGTACAGGTAACATCAAAAGTGATTTGAAAAAAGTTTTTCAAAACTTGGTCGCCCCTCGGCAGTGGTTTGGCAAACTCTCCGAGTGTATTTCTGCCATGACAGGCTTCTCAGCAAAAATTCGTCTCCTTTGTAGATGCCGTTCGGAGTCGGCAAAAAACTGTAGGTCCCACCAATTTGTAGGGAAAAATTCAAATCGGCACACCACAAATTGGAAGAGAAGCTTGGCGCAAAAATATCTTAGGAGGTTTATGATGATATACCTGTTGTATATCGCGCCATAGAGATAGAGAGAAAGAATTGCATTGAAAGTGAAACGTATTCTGAGTAATGCTACACCATCCGCCTTAAGAATAGTCGTATACAATTGAAGACAATTGTGTACGGCTATTAAAAAGACTTAATGACCCACTTAAGGTTTGCTTGCGTTTACAAGATTTTAATTGTTTTTCGTATGCCGTTGCAAAATATTGCATAAAGGTAACTTAATATCGAAAGTAAAGAGTTTGTGTAGGAGGTTTTTTATCTGTTTACATTTGTTTCCCATGTGTCTTTATTGTGCTGACTTCTCTTTTTTTTTTTTTGAACATAACATGTTGTTTTTGTTTTCTTTGGCTCGTGTGCCTGTTTATTATTATGAGTAAAGTGGAGTGCTTATTTTTATTACTAAAGGTTCTCTACTGTTTTAAGTCTATTCTTATGAATTATAATTTCTTTATTTTTGTTGGTCTTATTGTTATCTCCTATACTATGTGGTATTAAAGTAAAATTATTATTCTTATCAATGCTTTTAACTTTATAGTGTCCGTTATATCTATGTTCTAACTTATGGGAGGCCTTTTCTCTAACTAATACTAAATCTCCTATGTTAATTTCCTTACTATAGATATTTTTATCATAATTTGTTTTCTGTTTTTCTTTAGCCTCTTCGACTAATTTCCTAGCTCTTTGCTGTGCTACTTGAAGTCTATATTTTACTTCTTTGTCGTAAGCTTCGTGATTGTACAATGGGCTCATCTTATTTTCTTTTAGGAATTCGTAATTCGGTGGATTTTTTGCAAATATTAGTTCAAAGGGACAATACTTATGTGTGTTTGACGGCGTCCTATTGTAAAAATACGCGAAATACCTGAGGTATTCATCCCAATCGTCTTTGTCACTGGATATGCATGTACGTATAAGTTTGATGATGGTACGATGTTGAAGATTTATGTTCAATTTTCAACAATTTACACAGTTCTTTGAATAAGCTTTTTTTGTATTCTGTGCCCATGTCTGTCATGATTGTTTTCATTGGTCCATAAATCAGGATGAAATGCTCGAACACGGCTTTAGCGACTGTTATTGCGTGTTTGCTCGGAACTGGGATATCTACCAAATATTTGGTAAGATCGCATATAATGGTAACTGCATATTCGTTTCCATTTATCGACTTCGGTAATGGGCCTACTGTATCTATTTGTACAATGTCGAATGCCTTCGGAGGTGTCTCCGTTATTGTCATTGGTTCTTTTATATGCTTATTTGTCTTATTTTTCTTACAGTGGATGCAGTTTTTTACGTATTTTCTTACGTCATTTTTCATATTCAGCCAGCTATATTTCTGCTTGATTTTATATGTCATGCGATTTATTCCTGGGTGGCCACCACTAATAGGAACGTCATGATTTTGCGCAGAATTTCTTTAATTTTCCCGGGATTTGTCACATATATAACCTCTGGGGTTAGAGCGATTGTTAGTTTTTTGAGAACTTTGTTACCCATTTCTATAAATTTGCCTACTGCAGTATAATTTCTTTTAAACAATTTGTCCCCTAAGGACAACTGTATTTGTACAAGTCCTAAATTGCCGGCTTGTCTTTCAAGCCTGGTAAATAATTGTCCTAAGTCAATCTTATCCTCAACAATTATGTTGCTTGTATCTAGATCGCTACAAATTTTCTTTCCTTTTTTGAAATATAATTTCGGAGGATTGAAAACGAGCTCGACATGTCTTTTTACTTCAAATTTATTTAGCGCTTTGTATATTTTGGGGTTCTCTTTGTGACTTTCTTTATTTCCAACATCACTGCTGGTCTCTTTTGCTGCTGATCTTGTTGTTATTTTTAATATTTTACTTGCTTCCACTGACACATCTTTTAAGTTTGTAATTGTTATGCGGGATAATGCGTCCGCAATATGATTTTCCTTTCCGGCTATATACTCCACTTCAAAATCGTACTCTTCTAAATCGAGTCTTACTCGTGTCAGCTTGGATGAAGGACTCTTCATTGAGAATAGGTATGTTAAAGGACGGTGGTCGGTTTTAACTAGAAATTTTCTGCCATAGACATATGGTCTGAAGAAGGTTATGGCCCAATGGATTGCTGCCAATTCTTTTTCTATTGTGGCTTTGTTGGTTTCGCCTTTCGTGAAGGACCTAGAAGCCAAACCAATTGGTAACTGTTTGCCATCATGTTCCTGGCTAAGGACTGCCCTAAAAGCGTACCCACTAGCGTCTGTTGTTATGCAGAATTCTTTATCGAAATCTGGGTATTGCAAAAGTTTTGGGCTAATTAATGCTTCCTTTAAGTAGACAAAAGCTTTTTGACATTCTTCTGTCCATTCGAAGGAAACATTCTTTTTGCAAAGCCTAGTTAATTTTCTTGAGTGTTCTGCAAAATTCTTTACAAATCTTCTGTAATAGTTGCAGAATGCTACGAATCTCTTAACTTCATCGGCTGTTTTTGGTGTTGGGTAATTTTGGACTGTTTCGAATTTGCTTGGGTCGGGTAATATTCCCTTGTTTGTACATTTATTTCCTAAATATGTTACTTCTTGGCTGAAAAATAGGCATTTATCTGGATGTAATTTTAGGTTGTATTTTCTGCAAGTAGAGAATACGTCTCTTAAATTTTTTAGCATATAGTTTTCAGTACAACTAAATCATCCATGTAGAGGAATGCTTGAGATGGTTTGAGGCCTGCGAATGCTAGGGTCATCATTCTTTGGAATGAATTCGGTGCTACTTTTAATCCGTAGGGTAGTCTTTTGAATCTATATGTGCCATTCTCGGCTGTAAATGAGGTTATATCCCTGGAGTCTGGGTGTAATTCGATTTGATGAAAACCTGACATAAGGTCTAGGCATGAAAAATATTTTGCTCTTCCAAGTCGATCTAAAATGTCGTCAATTCTTGGAAGTGGGAATTTGTGTGCTGCTAGCTTTTTATTTACTTGTCTGTAGTCAACCACTAGTCTCCATCTTTTTTCTGTTTTCCCTGGGAGTGATTTTTTAGGGACTAGTAGGATTGGGCTATTATATTCTGATATGGAGGGTTCTATTATGTCATCTTCGACTAACTTATTTAGCTGTTTGCTAATTTTTCCTTTTTGGGTTTGAGGTAATCTATAATTTTTTATGTAAACAGGAGTATCATCCTTCATGTGCAATTTTTGTTTGTAAAAATTATTAGAGGAAATTGGTTCAGTTTCTAGTGCAAGTATGTCTATGGATTCTGTGCATAGTGTTGTTAACTGAGGGTTGACAAATTTTGGAAAGTTTTTTGTTAATCTTTTTAATTTCTCTGTGTCGTTGCAATTTTCATCGTGTGTGGTTGTTTTAATTAGTGTATAATCGTCGAAATTTTCGGTACTGATCTTGTAATTTTGAATGGTTGTGTTTTTATTTGTTGTGCTGATAATTCTAACGAAAGTTTGATCTTTATTTGTTATGGTGTTGGCTATGAAAATGCCTTCAGATAATTGTTAGTGTGGGATGAAGATGTTTTTGTTATCAGTGTTTACTTTGACTTGTCTAATGACTTCAGATCTAGCAGGGATCGTAATTGTATTTACAGACAGACAATTTGTTAGGTGCATCGTTATTGTTTGGGGGAAATCATATGGTCTTAGGATTAGTTTATCCTCTGTCTTTCCATAGTCGGAAATGCAATTGTACTTCTTTATGAAATCTAGTCCTATTATTCCATCGCAAGGGATTGGAAAGTCGTCTTCTACGACGTCGAATTTATGGTAAATTAGAAGGTCATCATCTTTTAAATCTGCTTTAACTGTGCCTAATGGGCTGGTTATACCCTGACCAATGCCTTTTAAATCTGTAATTTTCTCTGTATTTATTTTGTGATTATTACTAATTTGATGCTTTTTAATAATTGAGATGTCTGCTCCTGTATCAATTAAGAAATTTGAAATCGAATTATTTAATGATGTCCTCGTAGATATATAGCTGTTTAGGTGTAGATTTAGTACGCATATTTTTCTATCTATTAATCTTGAAGTGGAGTTTCCTGGTTTTCCGTCTGAGTGCAGCTGCGCACGTTACGGGTCTGAGTGTATGGTCTATTGCCGTTTCGGGCTTGTGATCCTCTTTGGTTATTGGATCTCGAGTTATTGTTGTATCTCGGTTGCGGTCTAAATCTCCTACTTTGGTAATTCCCATAGTTGTTACTTCGGGAACCTCCACGGAAATTACTCCGGTACTGACTCTGCTGTCCTACATTCAAAATTGTGTTTGAGCTGCCCGTTATTTCGGTACAGCTGTTGGTAAATTTGGAGATTGCATCGTTTATTGTTGTGAACGTTCCCGCTTGCATGATCATTTTGACCTTGTCATTGGAGCAGTTTTTACACATAGCTTTGACTGCTGCTTGTG
This sequence comes from Merzomyia westermanni, assembly GCA_949987695.1. Taxonomy (NCBI): domain Eukaryota; kingdom Metazoa; phylum Arthropoda; class Insecta; order Diptera; family Tephritidae; genus Merzomyia; species Merzomyia westermanni. The sequence goes on along the minus strand of OX465290.1, from coordinate 105,140,244 downwards.
TTGAATATCTCGTTGCTAAGTCTGGGTTGAGTCCATCCGAGATATACGCTCCTTCTAATGACCTGGTTATTTTTTCTATTTCCGCTGTGTATTGATTAGCAGTTTTACTGCGTTGTTGGATGTTCAGGAGTTTGGCAGTTAAAACTTCTACTGATTCACCCTTTATTGCAGTTTTTAATTTTGTTTTTATCTGTTCTATTGTGCTTTCGTTACTGATAAAGTTTCTTGCCGTGCCTTTTAGCTTGGTTTTTATCATTGTTATCGTATTCGTATATGTTTGTTCAAGTATATCAAGTGCATCTAGGAAACTGTGTAAGTTTTCCGGCTTACCATCAAACTCTGGTAGCACTGATGAAGCAGTTTTAATAAATTCAACTACCGTTTGTACCATTGTGACGTTTATGGTTGGGATATCTATTGGTTGTAAATTTGGTTTGCCTTCTTCTACTGATGGGGTCTGGCTCGAGGAATGTGCTGGAGTCGGGCTCTGGGCGCGTTCTGACAAAAGTGAATTAAAATCTATTTGAAGTTTTTCCTCTACTGTAGTTGGTACGTTGAGTTCTATATTGGATCTAGCTAAAGAAGATACTAGTTTATCTCGTACGGCGGAGAAAAATTGGTAAGCTTCTCCTTGGTGTTCTTTGGTAAGTATGTTATTTACTGATTTAATCACCTGTCCTATGCTATTTAGAGCTTCTAGAACTATGTTCAAATGCTTTACTACTGTTTCTGTTGTAATAGGAGTACTTTTATTTATGCATTTGTACGACTTACTAGCTTTTGCTTTTTCTTCATATAATGTGTCATATATTTCTTGCCATTTATTCATTTCTAGCTGTCGAAAGTTTTTGCTTAGACGCGTTGTTGTACATTGTTTAATTGTCTCAATTTATTCTTTATGTAATTTTTTATTAAAATTGCAAAAGCGACAATTTAAAATGTAGTTACGCATGCAAAGATAGTTAACCATTTATCAGAAAGTACTTCCTTATTTTCTATAATTGGGTGTGGTTCGTATTTAACCAATTTATTTTCATAACTTTTCTCTGCCGAATTTTCTTTACCTACTTCGTATCCTGCTATTCCTATTAGGATACCGTTTAATGCAATTTTCACCATGCCATTTTCAGAAGAAAAAATTTTGAATTTATTTATATTTTATTTGCATTACAATTTACTCAATTTGTTTATTAACAAGATTTCTTATTTTCTATTTTTTATTTCTGAACATGTTAATTTTTTCTTTTAATCTTAATCTATCAACCGTATTTGTTGTTAGGTTAAGTAGCCTAAAAGTTTCGGCTATTTCTTTTCTTTTCCTAACTTGTTTGCCTCCCCGTTTCCTTTTTTGGACTTTTACAGGGGTAGGTATTTTTGGAATTTCTTCCTTTTTATTGAGCTTGTTCCTTCGCCGATACTCTTCTATGGTAATCGGTGTCGGACCTTGCTGTGTAGCTTAACGACTCTCGAGGATTTGTTCGGAAATTTTTATAAATTCTTTAATAGTGTCTTCGCACTTTTTGAAAATTCTATTAAATTCCTCGTGAGTCGTAATCTCCTGCATTATATTTTATAAGCTCTCTTTTCTTTAGCATAAACTTGCCTAACTGAATCTGTATTTAACCGAAATATTTTATTCGTGTTACAAAATTTTATTGGCGCATAAGCCAAATGCGGTGACTACGCTATAAGTTCTTAATTTTTGTATTCTTAAATTATTCCTAAGCAAAATAAAATTTTGCCATTGGTTTGGCGGCCGTGAGGCGTGCTCAAATTATTCTAAATATACTTAACTCGCCGTCTTGCTGCCAGTCATGCTGCCAGTTCCCTTGTCTTCGGCACTAACTTGCAAAATTCCATTAACATCAATTTCAAATGACACTTCAAATCTTTTCCTTGTAAGGATCACCATGTAATGTTCTCTACGAATGCTGCCCCTATTGCCATGCCATCGGTGAAGTTGTGCAGTCCATCGCCCATTAAAATCATCCAAACAACCGTGCTCAGTGATTCATGCGGTGAGTGAACATGCCCATGGTTATGACTATCTCCTTGATGATTCGTGCTCAAGCAATATTACAGTCGGTACTGAATCAGTGGTTATAGCACGTTCTTTGGCGTTGCCATTCGTGGTTACAATGGAAGTATAGGCTAGGCTGACAGGATCGCCATGTAATGACGCTGATGGATAGTTCACATTGACAAACTGATACTGTCGATCAGTCATGCTGATCGATACGTGCGTTGGTCAATGTGACGAATTGAGTAATTGGGTGACAAATGTAAGCAGATACGATATATGTTGTTGAACTCCCGTTGGGTTCAACATCATTTATTTGGGTCAATATTTGTATATGCAAAGAATTGCATTGAAAGTGAAACGTATTCTGAGTAATGCTACAACACCACGCTAGTGATGCTATATTTTTGGTCAACGGGTACCGAAAACCCGATGTGCCAAAATCGGTACCATTCACTGCGGGGTAAATAGGGTGACGAAATCTAGGTTCGTACCCGATCGGCAAAGATGAAAATTATATTAAAATATATACTCGTATATACATAAATATAATGTTGAATAAATTTTCAAACAAAAAATTAGGCAAAATTGTTTTTTCAAACTAAGAAAAAGTTGGTTTGTTATTCATTTTTCTCGGGGTTTTGTTTGTTTTCGGAGGGGGCAGGACTGTTTTGCCCACAAAACAACAAAAAATAAACCCTAACATTCACCACATTCATACTCTCTACCCAGCTCGGTACCGAAACCAAGTAAAGCGAAAATGTCGCTGTGTGCACGGCACTAACGCCACTCATGACGGCGACCATGCCAGTAAGAATAAGAAATAAATCTCTGCATGAGGGCCAGTGGCGAAACGAAATACAAGGTGATCAACCCAATCAACTTGTCACCACCGTGCCGTGCGGGAAAAAATAACTAATTCCCATATACATAATTGTAATTATAAAATTTCTCCGTAGATCAGAATAATGCCACAGTATATGGCATTTATAACCTCCGAACGAGGTCGCTCGCCAACCACGTATACGGGCGTCCGTATAAATCACAACGTCTTTTTTGTTTATTTTCTTTTTCGGTCATCTGCAGCATGACTCGCTACGCATCCTAGCGCAAGAGGGCCGAACGCCTAGCCGCCCGGTACCCAAAGCCATGCCCGCTGTATGGCGAGAGCCACCCACGTGCGTACACCCGATACCAGGGGATGGAACCTCTGCAGCGCCTCAAGGAGGTTATCCGGGCGGGCTACTGCGACAACTGTTTGTCGATGGTCCATAGTGGCAGGGACTGCACAAGCGGTGTCAGGTGCCGGCGATGTGGTGGAAAACACCACACCACCCTCCATCTGCCAATGGTAGGCGCACAAGACGCTCCAATGGACGATCCACCACACGCGCCTACGCCCTACAAGAGCTGGGCCCAACAAATGGAAAAGGCCGAACAAGAAGAAGCGTCACTGGACGCAATCGAGGAAGAAGCGCTCTCACTCCATGCGTCGGAGATCGCCTTGACGCCAGAGGACGACGAAATCGCCGAGCCGAGATCGGAACCACGGCCGTTCTGACCGGTACAGGGAGTATCGGAACCGCTGCCGTTCCGACCCCTGTTAACCCACGAGCGGCGCAACCACGAACGCTACATCGCGCGCTCACCACCACGCAACACCCGTGACGCCAGACATCACAGCAACACGTCCAACCGTACTCCTCAACGCGCCCACCGAAATAGCGGCAAACGTCGATTGGCCCTTCAGCCGCGCCAGCTACCACGGGTTTCCGGCTTCCGCGACGGTCTTAGCCGTGTTCTCTCCCATGTGGGCCCTCCGTTGCGCCCCATGACCACTCTTTCGCCTACTGCGATTGTGAAGCTGGAAGTCGGTGGGGGATTGCTATGCATCCGGGCGCTCATTGATGAATGCTCCCCCCGAACAGTGATCGACCGCAGCTTGGCGGAAGAGTTAGGGCTGCATACGACCCACTCGGGCGGAGAACGCGGCTGCTTCCTCCGAGTCCGCGGGGAACATCGAAACACGACAAGTATAACAGCGCACGCGTTATGGGTGCACAATTTTCATCTCAGCGCCGATCCACCTCGTACTAGGTGGGGACGTCTATGCCGAAGTCATAACCGCGGGCACTCTTCCACCATCGTTTGGGCCACTGCTCCAGTAACAAAAATAAATAATATAAACATTCTCCTGGCAAGAAATATACAGCGTTTTTATTTTTTAAAGTTTCTTCCTCCTATTCCTTAGCTCTAGGTGCGAAACGATGGAGCCACCAGAGACAAAACTTCAAACTTCGGGAGGCAGTTCGGAGGCACACGGCTGTGACAGCGCCAGCCGGCACTCACCATCCTAGTTTAAGTTCATAGCTTAAGAGGATGCGTGGTGGAAAATCCTGTGGCGGGGTAAGATGTTGCGTATCGCAAGGGGGCCGGCATGTTTAGGCGAGATGCCTAAATTTCTAAAAAATGTGCCACCCTAATATAGCTTTAACGCCCTTCCAATCACTAACACCAACCCACCCACCTGTGTGGGCATGCATACATATTCGTGTTTTGTCAGCACACATATACATGCATGGGGGTGTGCATGTGTGGGTTCACCACCCCTTTAAAACCGGAGGTTAATTTTCAGGTTCAACGGTTGTCCTCGATTGGAAAACCGTCTATTTCTTCAGCGACACTCAACGCAGTCACATCATCACGGCCACCAAAGGATTTTCCACCGCATCAAAATATTAAAAAGAATTCTCGTTTTCTTGTTTCTTTTCAAAATCACAATTCGACCGCGGTGCTTTCGAGCCACGGCCGCTCCAGCGAAGCACCACTGTCGCATTTGCTCACATAGTTTTAATCGTTACACTTCTTACTCTCCCATCCGGACTTTTCCGTACGCCTTCCTTTTGGCCAGCAATTCCGGGAACTATTTCGGTCGACTATATAGGCAATTTCGCCAAGGTATATTGGCTTTACGTCGATAAACCATTTATAATTGGAAGGTATCACCCAACGCTTCCAGAAAGCATCTGCAAGTTGCATCATCGCGTCGCAATACAACTCCTTTACCGACTGACTCCGCGATCGACTCAACACCACTTGAGCTTCCCACAAAGAGTGGTTGGAGGTAAGCGCTTCATCCGTCCCATGATCCAATGGGATATAAGTAAGTGGGAGCGAGTTGACTATCATTTCCGCCTCCATTAGTGCTGAGCGAAAAATTTCGTCGTTCGTATTCAAGGAGGACAAAACACGATAAAGAACGCTCTTTATAGAACGGACCAATCGTTCCCAAGCCCCGCCCATGTGAGGTGATGCCGGCGGTATGAGGTGCCATTTAGGGGCTTGTGCGGTAAATGTTTTAGCCAACTTCTTTTGGTCGATTTGTGAAAATGCACACTGCAATTCTCTTTCTGTGCCTTTGAAATTTTCAGATTTCAACAGGGGGAAGTTTCTAATAGCAAGAATGCATGAGTCTCTAGAAAGCGAGTGGGAAATTTCAATATGAACTGCCCTTATTGTAAGGCATGTGAACAAAACGGCGTATCTTTTTTCTTTGCTTCTCTTCACTATCACCAAAAACGGACCAAAATAGTCCACTCCTGTATAAGAAAATGGTCGACGGTGATCAGCTATGCGACACGAAGGTAAAGGAGCCATTCTCGGATTTCGGGGCTGAACACTGCGCTTCTTTCAAAACTTATAGCTGCGATGAGTTTGATTTGCCGCAATTCTGAGTTTGGGAATCTAATAATATTGCCGGACTTCATTAACGACGGTTTCTAAACATTCATGATGGTACTTGAAATGAAACTCATTAATAATTAAGCTTGTAATACGATGATTTCGTGGTAGCAACACAGGATCCTGTCGGACAACAATTTTTATTCTTCCATCTTCTCGCATTGCATTATCGCTGTCAAGATACGGAGATAATTTAAATATATCCCTAGACTTTTCTATGGGGTTTCCTTTTAACAGCGTAGCTATCTTGTCTGCGAATGCGTCAATTTGGGCCCTTTTCCAGAGTTGCTTTTGTGCTGCACAGAGGTATTCGGAGCCGAGTGGGTCGCGTACTATATTATTACCTCGTACTTTACTTATCCAAACCCGCGCACATTCCAGGGTCTTTGCAGTGGCGCGGAGAAGGCGATTCCATATTGAAAACCGTTCAGGATGGGCAGCGATTGGGCCTGCGGGTTGTAACTCATGGTGTTGGCCAACATATTTTGGGCGAAGCTCATCAGATATTTCGCTCTGATTCTGGTTGCATTGGATAGGCCACTCGTCTCGGCTTAGCCTAAAACATGGAGGTTCTTTCAACCAGCGGCTTTCGTTGGAACCAAGCGCCACTTGTTCATGTAGGTCAACTCTAAAATTTCGCTGGTCCGAAAAACTACGAACTGTTTGTATCGCCGAGGATCCCCATGTAGCCAGGCCAACACTGTACGCGAGTCAGATCAAAACACAGAAGTGATAATTGGAATATAATGTGATTCTTTGATGTGCTTAGCAAGACGAGCTCCCAATACTGCAGCTGTTAATTCAAGTCGGGGAATAGACAGTACTTTATTTATTTATTTATTTATTTATTTTATTTATTTATTTATTTCAGTCTTTAAATTCAAAAATTCTTACAGACTATCATACTAATTAGAAAAAGAAAGATCTTAAATGACTAATTAGGGTTGCATACGAAGAAGTGAGGTCAACACCTGAAGAACTGAAAAACAAATTAAGATCCGCACATGCCCTAGAGATAGGAGCATTTGCAGCATAGTTGGTCCTTGCAAAACCAATTTTAAAGGTCTCAAAATGCCGAAAATTTCTGCATGGGACATTGAGCTGAATTTTTGCCAGAAGTGATGGACAATCAACAGCTCCGGAAAGTAAGCCAATAACAAACGAGCACGATAAAATGGTTCGTCTATTTTCAAGCGTACTTAGTTCAATTAAAAGACATCGAGATTCATATGATGGTAAAGGATCAGAAAAATTCAAAGAGCGGAGAGCAAAACGTAGGAAAACTTTCTGGACTCTCTCAATTCGTTTAGAGGGCCCAATTTGGTAGGGTCTCCAAATGGGAGCAGCATACTCCAATCTCGATCTGACAAAAGAACAATATAGAGACTTTAGGGTGTGAGGGTTAGTGAATGCAGAACAATTTCTGCGTATGAACGCCAGCATCGCATAAGACCGAGCTACCACGTAGTTGACTTGGTTAGAGAAACTAAATTTAGAGTCGAAAAATACACCCAAGTCCTTGATTTCTTCAACGGATTCCAGGGCACAGCCGGCAATACTATACGAAGTACGTAGGGTATTAGCAGACTTCGAAAAAGTCACATGGAAACACTTTTTGATGTTCAGCATTAGTCGATTTAAACAACACCAGTTTTCGATGTTGAAAAGGTCTGATTTCAGCCGTTCGGAGTCATGTGAACTATTTATGACAGCGAATATTTTCAAATCATCAGCATATAACAAATATTCCGCCAAAGAGAAACATGAGCCAATATCGTTGATAAATAATATAAAAAATAGAGGCCCAAGAATACTTCCCTGCGGAACACCAGAGGATGCAATGACGGACCGGGATGTGGCGTTGTCTACGTCAACAACGCAATGTCTGTTTGACAGATAGGACTCGATCCACAACAAAAATGTGGAATGAAAACCCAACGCCGCCAGCTTTGCCAGGAGTATCTGATGGGACACCTTGTCGAAGGCTTTCGAGAAATCTGTATAAATTGAGTCAACTTGCAGTCTATTCTGAAAAGCGGAAATGCAGTAATCGGAAAAGATAGATAAGTTACTGACAGTGGACCGTTTTGGGACGAATCCGTGCTGATTGTTCGAAATTAGGCCCTTTACTGCAAAGTATAATTTGTCATTGACTATAATCTCGAAAAGTTTGGATACAGATGAGAGCTTCGAAATCGGTCTATAATTACGAACATCATTTTTGTTACCACTCTTGAATATCGGAGAAATTGAAGTTAGTTTCCAGTCATCCACAAATGTCCCAGTGGCCAGTGAGTTGTTGAATATAATTGTAAGAGGCTCAGCCAAAGACAAACAATTTTTTAGCAGTATGACCGAAAGACCATCTGTGTCCGTCTTGGATGAAGGCTTAAGCTTCCCTATACCGTTCTCGACATCCGCAACGGAAACACGCAGAGAGGCAAAATTGAGCGCTGAGTTGCTCGTGGAAGGCAGACCAGTGTGTACACGAGTGTCTGGTTCAAAATTAGAGCAAAAAAAGTCGGCAAATAAATTCGCAGCATCTACTGCATTGTTTGCAGATGTGTCGTTGAAAAACACATTAGTAGGGACAGAAGATGAGGCCTTTTTTGATTTTATGAAACGCCAAAACGCCTTTGAGTTCGAAATTATATTGTCCTCAAAGCTCACAATATAATTTCTGTACAAGAACTTATTCAAGCACTTGAATGCCTTTAAATCGTTTTGAAATTTAGAGTAGTGCGCCGAATCTCCAGTTCTTTTATACTGGTTTAATGATTTGTTTTTAACATTCCTCAGATGTTTTAGCCTCTTAGTATGCCAGGGCGTCTTATATGTTTTTTGTTTATAAATTGGGATATGCTTCAAGCACAACTCGAAAACCTGATTTTTAAAAATATGAAAACAAGATGTGACATCATTATCACGGAATGAATCGCACCAATCAATGCTTAATAATAATTCATTAAAATGCGGCATATCGCAAGCACTATAGTTGAAATTCGTTTCAGGTTTATCGCTAATTTCAGCAAATTCATAAAACTCCAATTCAAGAAAAATAGAAACGTGATGTTTATCAGTCTGCAAGATTGGTGTAAAGCATTCAGACAATGTGTAGACAAAGTAGTCCGAAGACCAGAAACATTTTGAAAATATATTTTTAGTCTATTAAAATTATATTGAAAGTTAGCTGCATCAGGAATCCCGTTTTGCACGCAAGGAACGAAAAGGCTGGACTTTGACGTTCGCCGGCCAGATTTCTGATTTTAAAATAGTGTCAGAAATCTCTTCAGGCACGCCAAGTTTAAAATTTACCCATTTTAAGGTAAGTGGCTCCACACCCTTTTTTATTAATTTAAAGCAGATCAGTTGGCTTTTATCAATAGAAGCGTGTTCAGCAAGGTAATTCAGAATATGTTCTTCAGTAACAGTATTCGAAAATGAAGAGATATGCAACCATATGATGCGCCTCACAACATCACGTCGCACAACAGCCAAATCAGCGTTCGAGCTTGTACCAACAACAGCTTGCATCGGTTTATCTTGATTACATACATTATTTTCTTTGTTTACATTTGTCATAGCTTGGTTATTTTTCTTTATCCTCTTCTTGCGCTTATCCGCTGTTTTCCACTCAGAGTCGCCTTGAGACGTAAAAGCGTCAACAGTGACATCGACAGCAGCATCAGGCGCAGAATTAGCAACATCAGAAAAATTTATCAGAATACTGCTTGCGTCATTGGTCTTACTACTGTTTTCGACCGAGATTTTCTCTGCAGCATTAGTATTAGTACAATTGTTAGCACCAACATCGTTGGTAAATACACTCTCAGCAACAGCATTGTCCAAATCATCACACGATTGAGAGCGAGAGCCTGGCAACGGCAGGTAAGATTTAATAAAAACGAAGTCAGCTTTCATGTCTTTGATGTCTTTAGCAACAACAATGTTATTGTCGCACACTAATTTCAGCAAAGAGCGCAATTCAGTACGCAGGTCTTTCACCTCAGAACGTAAAGATTTGTTTTCTTTAGTTATTTCACTCAACATTGATTTTAAATCATGTTCTTGCCCACTGCAAACACATTGATCGTTGTTATTGTTATTGGCACTTGCATGATACTGGAAATTAGTGTTATTATGCACAAAAGAGTCGCCATGATTTTCCGATACTTCGTTAGGCACAGGGGGTGGCGAGCGAAAAGAGCTGCAACGCGCTCTCTCACAAGCTTTGCAATAAAAAGAAATATTTGATTTAATTAAATAATCCAAATCAGCTGGAAGAATTTCAACACAGCGAAGATGAAAGAGTTCACTGCAGCTAGCGCACTGTATTGACTGTTGATTACGATCAACCTTTTGCCCACAGCTACACGGCATTTTTGGATAAAGTAAGAAAACAGTAATAAAGTGAAAATAAAACTTGCGAGCACTTGGAAAACACGTCTGAACGGCACGACGGTCGCACCGAAAATACGTGGCGCCACTCTAGTTTTACTAGAAATTACAGCGCAGTCAACAGTTCGCCCATCTGAAAACCGAATATAACAAACAGCTGTATAGCTAGTCTAACTAGACTCCACAAATGTATGGAACTCTATTTGAGATGGGCTGTTGAAGTCCGCGGAGGAAAAGTGACGTGGAATTCGCATCTTCTCGATTTATGGAATGAGGCGTAGTCATCGAAGCCATTTTGAGAACTGATCATCGGCAATTCGCTCATCCCAGTTGCATCCCGATCTTCATATCTCCTGCAGAATTATTCTAGCAAATACTAGGTAGAATCCGATTAACTCGAGTGGACCATAAATGGTCATTACAAGGCCCTTAGTTGGTCGGCATCGATTAACCAGCAACTATGATTTCCTGTACTTGGCTGAAACTGTAAAAGCGAAATGGTCTGTCGAGGGGATCCACCATATGCCGAGCACCTTTTGAGTTGGTAGTTCGGTTTAAAAATTTAGGCAAAGATACTCATTTGACTTCGCACCCAGCGCCTTCAGAACTTGGTCTGAGTTGGAAAGGAAATTGCGGGTATGAAATCCACCTTTTGAATGAACATATTTAACATCGACTACCAGCTGAGCCGCCTCTTCTTCAGTGTCCACGCTGTCCAGCATATCGTCAACGTTATGATTTTCCATTATGCATCGCGCATCATTAGGGAACTCATTTAGAAACTGTGTTGCGTTTTTATTTTTAACAAATTGGCTACAGCTTGGCGAACATTTGGACCCAAAAGTCATTACTGACATAATAAATGTAACCGGTCGAAGTATTGCGCTCGTACCATAGAAATCGAAGAACATTTTGATCCTCAGAACGGATCCGAACCTGATGGAACATTTCTTCTACGTCGGCTGTAATGGCTGTGCGTTTTTGACGAAACTTAAATGGTACTGATACCAGTGGTGTTGTGAAACAACATAGAATTAAATGATATGCCATTTACTTAAGCAGTCCCGTCCCATACTAGACGAATTTTGCCTGGCAAGGTAGTATCTTCGGGTGTCATACGCCTTGCATAGCCCTTACGAAGGTAGTCAGCGATTTTAGATTCCAGTAGCTCAGAATATTGGGGATCACGTTGCATTTTCTTCAATAAACATTTGGCGCGATATTTTGCCATAGGGAGGCTTTCTGGTAGCTACATATTAGGATGTTTCCACAACAGTGCAGTTTCGAAGCAATCACCTATTCGAACAGTGTGTTGCTCTAGCTGCTGGGTTTCAAGCTGGTCATCTTTGGACATCAATGTTGCGCCGTTAGTTATCACCCCTAAGTTACAAGGTAAATAAACGATTTGACGATTTGTAACAATTCTTTATGTTCGGAGATATCGCATATACTCGTATGATAAACGGATTGCGTTGTACCTTGTAGTGCTGTCGGTGCGCTGACTTTGATTGTCAATCCGAGTTTAGTTTTCTCGGCAATAGGTGAACTGTTACCCACTTGTTTCGTTTTTATAACAGAGCGAAGTGCAGCGTTATTTAGCCCGATCAACAGCTGCGGCACTTCTTTGTAGTATGAGTGTAATGGTATGCCCCTTAAATACTTAAACTTTGATTGAAGTTTTTCAGCGTCGAGTGATTGAGTAGGCAATTCGAGCTTCTTTACGGAAGAGCCAATTGCTGAAACCCTGCAAATTGCTGTTGGTTAATCCTTGTTTATGCATCCCCCGGTAGGCAACTACGGCACGAGTTTTTCTTCGAGTTTCGGATTGCTAAGGTGATGTTCTAGTCGTGATGCTTTCATTGTTGCGCATATATTTTGGACAGCGATGACGAAATCGACGATGGTTTCAAGCTGACTTTCTGACGGAAGTATCAGCTCGCAAAATTTGTTGCTGAAGTTCACTAATTATTAGTTCTGGAAGACCAAACCTCATTTGCAATTTTGAGATAATTTGTGGTGCACAACAGTAATGAAGATAAAGATTTTTAACAGCGTTGCGCGCTGGGCCCTCAAGTGACTTTGGTACATGATATGGTAGCTTGAAGATCAGGTGGAGGTGCAACGGCAGCCTGCAGAGAAAAGCATGTCTGATTCAAGATTGACGATGTTCGTAGTTGTTGTTCTAAACACGTTATTCTATTAAGCAAATATCTGTATGTTAGCCACAGATGGAGTTGCAACATTCGGCTGGCCCCTGAACGTTTCTGGATTCAGGTCCCTAACTACGTTCGGAGGATTACTGTTGGATGCACGCTCTATTGGGACAACGACATTGCAACATTCAGCTGCCATCTGTGAATGCACATCTTAGATAAAGTTACCATTTATTGGGATCAATGTCGAACATTCATCAGGTACATCATTAGCATAACCCTCTAAGCGCATTGTTTCGATGCAATCTAATAGCTCACGTTCTTGAATAAAAAGTGCCTACCTCTGCCTAAGTATTTCGCCCTGTTCTTTTATCAATTCAGCTCGGCGCCTATAATCTTGCGCTTTGTTAGTCCCTGTATACGAACTAGTGGAAGATACTGAGGCACTAAGGCGATTGCCCTGCCAACGTGCACCCGAGGTTTTTGCTGGTAGCACCCATGGTAGTAAATGGTAGAGGTGCTTGCGCACTCATGCTCATATCTATTGAAATTTCTCTAGGAAGTTCACTTGACAAAATGTTATGCGGAGCTGCGAGATTAGAAGCGACACTTGCTTCGGCGACCAACTTACTGTCTATTCGTGGTGAACTTTCAACTCTCGAGGTGCATTACCTAAAGCTGCATGATTGGCAGCGGTGTCTCCTGATATTTGACTTACGGAATCCATGTTCCTCTTCATAAAAAGCGCACGCTACAAATGGGAGTTCACTATAAAAGTTTTTACATTTTGTTAAAATACAGGGTGGCTAATGAAAGCCGCTACCAAAAAAAAATTAAATAACTTTTCTTCTATTTAATGAATCTGGTTAATTTTTTTTTTATTTTGCAGATTGACTTTTACGTTTAACAAAAATGGATAACTGGGACACTGAAACAAGAATTTGGATTGTCCGCCGCTATCACGCACTGGAGTCCGTAGTTTCGGTTCAAAGAGAGTATAGGCGCACGTTTGGCGGCAATCCTCCGAACAGATGGACCATAATAAGACTTGTAAAAAATTTTGCCGAGCATGGGACAGTCAACAGAAGACCTTACCATCGAAACCCTTCAGTTCGAACGGAGGAAACAATCGCTGCTGTAGCTGCTGCCATACAAAACAATCCACGTGTTTCGACAAGAAGCTTATCTGCTCAAATGGGTGTAAGCAGACAGTCATTACAGTCAATTATGCACAAATATTTGGACTTATTCCCATATAAAATTCAAATGGCCAACAAGCTGAACGCTGCAGACTTGCCGATTCGCTTGGAATTTTGCCAGAAGATGCTTCAAATGGTGGAAGAGGATGGAAACATGTTGAACTGTCTTTTCATGTCTGACGAGGCCCATTTCGATTTAAACGGCAACATAAACAAACAAAATTGTCGAATATGGAGTGCTTCCAACCCACAGATACTCCATGAGACGGAATTGCATCCACTTCGTGTCACAGTGTGGTGTGCAGTTTCATCACGCTGCATTGTCGGGCCCTACTTCTTCGAAGAAAACGGTCACACCGTTACGGTTACTGGAGACCGTTACTTGAGCATGTTGAGAGAGTTTTTCTATCCAGAATTACGCCGAATGAGAATTTCTTTCAACTCTGTGTGGTTTCAGCAAGATGGTGCAGCTCCTCATATAGCCCAACCTGTTATGACAGAATTGCGACGAAAATTTCCCAATAAGCTGATATCCAGAAACTCCACATTCCGTTGGCCACCCAGGTCGCCTGACCTTACTGCACCTGACTTTTTCTTGTGGGGTTATTGCAAACAGGAAGTCTTCAAAGCAAACGCAACAAATTGGAATGAACTAAGGCAATCCATTCGAGAAACAATTGCGGCTATTCCTGTCTCAACTCTCCAAGCAGTAATGAACAACTTTTTGGTAAGATGCCGCACATGCATCGACGAGCAGGGGGGGGCATTTAAATTCCATTATTTTTAAAACTAATTAAGCTATATTTAATAAAATTTAATGAGCTTTAACACGAATAAAAGAAAAATGAATTCCATACACTGAAAAAAAAATTATTTGAGTTTCTTAATGTAGCAAAATTCATCAGCCACCCTGTAGAAAACTAAATTTCTTGAACCCGGCCTTGTTAAAAAACAAATTAATAAATTTCCCGCAGGTTACAAAATTTTTAGTTTTGCTGCTGCCCGTTTCATGCGTTCGTTTGCAAATGAAATTTCGTTCTCCCTTTTGAGCTGTTGTCCCTTTTGTCGCTTGTCTCATTTTTTCAACCAATCAGCAAACAACACGTAATGTGCTGTGCCGGCGGTGATGCTGCCAGACGGTTCGTAAGACGCTATAACCTCGAAACTATGTACATAGAAGAAGGTTAGTAGGAATAGAAAATTTGAGAAGTAAAGGAGGTGTTAGAGGAAAATGAAGAATGTAAAACAAACTAACGGGATATTGGTGTGGGAAAAAGTTAAAGTAAAAATTAATATTCAGGAATAAATGACGAGAATGCGCCAAGGGGAAAGAAAGAGAGTTCAATGTGTTAAATGTAGGCAAGTAAAATTTTTGGAAGGACGTTTGCCTGGTCTTCTAGTTTTAATAATAAGTAAGGAAGTCTTAGTTCGGGTGGAACCGAATATTAAATACCCAGCTGTGTAAAAGTGATGGTGGTAAATTGTTGTGGACTTATGACCTATAGTGGTTTTAAACTTTTTCTACTACCATGTGGGTCATCTTATAAATAACAAGTAAGGAAGCCTAAGTTCGGGTGGAACCGAACATTATATACCTAGTAGTGATTTATTATGGCATCCCAATTTACGCAGGTCTATTTTAATACTTTCAGTTCGTATTTGCGTTCAAACAGACAGACAGACATGCCTACATCGACTCAGCTCATTGTGCTGATCATTTAAGTGAACTTTTCTCTTCTTCTTCTCATACTTAGATACATTTAAGGTTTATGAAAGGTATGAAAATCAAAAAAGATATACAACTTCGCTTTTGCAGTGGAGTATTAACTACTTTCCCGGATATTTTACTTTTCCTCCTGAACGTTTTGATATACATTAATAAATATATATCTCGATTCGTTTATGCCGAATAAAGTAATATACCTTGTGTGCGTAACAAAAATATATATAAAAAGGGTGTCTTTCATAGGCGCCAAAGAACTCAACCGATCTTTATGAAATTTTCACAATATACACACTGTGTACAGCATAGGCAATATAAAGTTTTGGAAAAGTAGGTTGTGCCACGCCCCCAGGCTATATAAAGTTTCAATTCGTCATAACTCCGAACTTTTTTGGTCTAAATTAATGAAATTTGGATATATGTGTCACTTAGTCAATATCTACATAATTTTTCAAAAGTGGGCGGTGCCACGCCTACATATTTTGTGTTTTTTTTTGCTTTCGAACTTTCACGATAGGTTCAGGAGTTCGCTGGGCACGACACAGTCTATACGAGTATATAGCTTTTGGAAAAGCACCCAGATTATATAAAGCTGCAGTTCGGTATAGTTAGGAGTTTATTTGGTTCAAGTTAATGACATTTTATATATAAATGTGTTCTATGTCTTAAAACGTCAAAACAACGTCTTCCGGGTTTGCTAGTATATTATAAAATGGCGAAAGCAAACAACGAATTTCAGCATTCTTTTGTAAAACTGACAGACTAGTTCGCGTTCAAATAGAAAGACGGACAGACCGACAGATGGACGGAGAGGCGGGCATGGCTAAATCGACTCCGCTCATCGTGCTGATCATTATAGTGAACTTTTCTCTTCTTCTTCTCATACTTACATATTTACATTCAATGTTTACAAAAGGTATGAAAATCAAAAAAGATATATAACTTCGCTATTGCAGTGGGCTATTAACTACGGTCCTGAATATTTTGCTTGTGTGTTTCCCGATTTGGCTAATTTTTGGCAGGAGTATAAAACATACTACTGAGAAGCAGCTGACCAATTTTCATTGAAATATCAACATTGAATTATAAGCGATTGCCTTTGAAAATAGCAGAAGTTTTATGCTGAAAAGTGGGCGACGCCACGCCTACTTCTTCAAAATTGACCAGGCCGAGTTTTTCTTAAAAAGCTTATTATGTGTGCAAAATTTAATTGATATAACTTGCTTAGTTTTAGAAATATCGCTTTTTAAATTAAAAATAAAAAAATAAAAAATTTCAGAACTATGTTAAAAAACAGGGCGTGGACATTAACCGATTTCGCCCAATTTTTCAACAGTTGCCTTTATATATAGAACATTATCACCAAATTTCGTTTCGACAAGTCAATTTTTGGCGGAGTTATGGCATAAAAAGTTTTGTGGAATAGTCCACCATAAAAGGGGAAGGGCCACTCCCATTTTCGAAAATTTTAAGTTTTTGGATTTCTTTGTTTACGGAAACTTTAAAAGTGAAATATAAATGATGTAAAGCTATTTTACGCAAAGTTATTGCCTATTTAATATATCTACGATCCTCTTCAAAATTTTTCATATAAAAGTGGGCGTAGACCTTAACCGATTCCTCCCATTTTTTCCTGGAATATTCCTCGCATACCTGGAAACCTGTGTGCTGAATTTCGTTTCGATATCTTGAACGGTTTTTGATTTATGATTAATATTATTTCTAAATTTGGCTTAATCAAAAGTCACACCCATTTTAAAAATTTCCTTGAAAAATTTATTTTATGCCTAAATTGTATCCTTACAGGTGTATTATGTACTGAGTAATCACTTTTTTTGTGTTTTCGAAAATATTCTATATATAAAAAGTGGGCGTGGCTATTGTCCGATTTTTCCCATTTTAAATAGCGCTCGGAGATGAGTACCAAGGAACCTGCATACCAAATCTCATTAAGATATCTCAAAATTTACTCAAGTTATCGTGTTCACAGACGGACGGACGGACGGACATGGCTTAATTAATTTCTCTTTTCGTCCTGCACATTTTGATATGTATAAATCAATATCTATCTCGATCCGTTTATGCCGTTACGTACTGCCGTTAGGCTACTAAAGTTAATATACCTTGTGTGCGTAGCACTACTAGGTATAACAAGTAAGGAAGTCTAAGTTTGGGTGGAACCGAACATTATATACCTAGTAGTGATCTATTATGGACCCCAATTCACGCAGGTCTATTTTAATACTCTCAGTTCGTATTTGCGTGCAAATAGACAGACAGACAGACAGATAGACGTATCGAGAGACGGACATGGCTACACCGAGTCAGCTTAACTGTGTGCGTAACAAAAATAGATATAAAAAATGGTGTCTTTTATAGGCGCCAAAGAACTCAACCGATCTTTATGAAATTTTCACAATATATACTTGGGTTCACTGGGTACAGCATAGACAATATATAGTATTGGAAAAGTAGGCGGAGGCACGCCCACAGGCTATATAAAGTTTCAATTCGTCATAATTCCGAAGTTTTTTGCTCTAAATTAATGAAATTTGGATATATGTGTCACTTAGTCAATATATACATCATTTTTCAAAAGTGGGCGGTGCCACGCCTACATATTTTGTGTTTTGTTTTGCTCTTGAACTTTCACGATAAGTTCAGGAGTTGTTGTTGTTGTTGTTGTTGTTAACAGTGCTTCGCCCTGCCCAATGGGCTCGATCACTCTAAATTGTCATCAGGCTCTTCTAACGGAAGTCCGAGGAAATGCGCAGTTTCCACAGAGTTGGACCAGAGTGATGTGGGTGTTAGAAGAGTGGGTTCAACTGAACAGGAAAAGAGATGTATGGTATCATGAGGGGTCATACCACATGCAGGGCATGTATTTGGTATGTTGGGGTTCAGTCTGCATAAGTAAGAGTTTAACCTATTACAATATCCAGAGCGAAGTTGTGCTAGTATGACTCTAGTCTCCCTCGGAAGCACACGCTCCTCTTCAGCCAATTCAGGTGGTTGAGTATTAATAACGGGATTCACAGGCCGAGATCTGAGGGATCTGTCTACCGACTCAGTGTGGAGGTCATTTAGAGCCCGTCTATGGTTCCGCAGATCAAACGGCAAAGAGATATGATGCCGGATCTCATCTTAATGCTTACGGAGATGTCTCCTTATGTCTCTGGGGGGCGGTGCGACATCCAAAAGATGTCGGTTTGGATGACTAGGTTTGTGACAGTTCAGAAGGAACTGTCTACTCAAGAGTTCCACGTGCTCTTGAACATAGAGCAATTTCGCCTCTTGATGGAGGTGAGACTCAGATGACATAAGAAGGCATCCCGTAGCAGTTCTGATGGCGGTGTTTTGGCAGACTTGCAATTTCCTCCAATTGGTGTCAGAAAGGTTGGGCGACCATATAGGCGCAGCATAGTCAATAACCGGCCGGCCAATAGCCTTATATGTAGCAAGCAATGTTTCTTTGTCTTTTCCCCAAGTACTGCCGGCCAGTGACTTGAGGATCTTATTGCGGCTCTGTACCTTTGAGGCTATTGCGGTGGCATGACCAGCGAAGGTGAGGCCGTTGTCAAATGTCACGCCCAAGATTTTTGGGTGGTTGACAGTAGGTAGAGGTACTCCATCTACGTGGACATTTAACTCTTGCCCCATCTGCGCATTCCATGTGGTAAACAGGGTCGCCGTAGATTTAGTCGGAGACAGGGTCAGATTACGCTCGGTGAAGAAGCTGGAAAGGTCATGGAGGTAACTGTTGATTCTTATACAGAGTTCATCAATGGAGGGACCCTTGCCCGAGGCCATTATCGTGCAGTCGTCAGCGTAGGAAACAATGGAGACTCCCTCTGGTGGGGGCGGAAGTCTCGAAATATAGAAATTAAACAAGAGGGGAGAGAGAACACCTGGGCACGACCCAGTCTGTATATAGCTTTTGGAAAATCCCCCAGGTCATATAAAGCTGCAGTTCGATATTGTTTGGAGTTTATTTGGTTCAAGTGAATGAAGTTTTATATACTCGTATAGATGTGTTCTATGTATATATCAAAACGTCAAAAGAACGTATATCGGGTTTGCTAGTATATTATAAAACGGCCAAAGCAAACCACGAATTTCAGCATTCTTTTGTAAAACTGAGAGACTAGTTTGCGTTCAAATAGAAAGACGGACAGACAGACAGACGGACGGAGAGACATGGCTAAATCGACTCCGCTCATCGTGATGATCATTTCAGTATACTTTTTGGTGGGACTATCTCTTTTTCTTCTCATACCTACTAACATTTCATGTTCATGAAAGGTATGAAAATCAAAAAAGATATACAACTTCGCTTTTGCAGTGGGGTATTAACTACTTGCCCGGATATTATAATTTTCATCCTGAACGTTTTGATATACATTAATAAATATATATCTCGATTCGTTTATGCCGAATGAAGTAATACACCTTGTGTGCGTAACAAAAATATATATAAAAAAGGGTGTATTTTATAGGCGCCAAAGTACTCAACCGATCTTTATGAAATTTGCAACATATATACTTGGGTTCACTGGGTACAGCATAGACAATATATAGTTTTCGAAAAGTGGGCGCAGCCACGCCCCCAGGCTATATAAAGTTTCAATTCGTCATAACTCCGAACTTTTTTGGTCTAAATTAATGAAATTTGGATATATGTGTCACTTAGTCAATATCTACATAGTTTTCCAAAAGCAGGCGGTGCCACGCCCACATATTTTGTGTTTTGTTTTGCTCTTGAAATTTCAAGATATGTTCAGGAGTTCGCTGGGCACGACACAGTCTGTATATAACTTTTGGCAAAGCCCCCAGGTTATATAAAGCTGCAGTTCGGTACAGTTAGGAGTTTATTTGGTTCAAGTTAATGACATTTTATATATAGATGTGTTCTATGTATCAAAACGTCAAACCAACGTATACCGGGTTTGCTATTATAATAAAAAATGGAGAAAGCAAACAACGAATTTCAGCATTCTTTTGTAAAACTGAGAGACTAGTTTGCGTTCAAATAGACAGACAGACGGACGGAGAGACGGGCATGGCTAAATCGACTCCGCTCATCGTACTGATCATTTTAGTGAACTTTTCTCTTCTTGCTCTCATTCTTACATACATTTAGGGCCGGTTTCACCAGCTCGACTTAACTTAGTTAAGTAGAGTTTTTCAGTTTCACCATCTGACTTAACTAAGTCACAACTTAGTCAGCCTGCCAGCTGACTTATTCTCGACTAAGTCAGTGTTGCTGTTGTTCAAAACCTAAATGTCAGCAATGCTCCTAATTTGTTTTGTACAATGCTTAGCCGGAAAATGCCCATTTCGTATCAAAAAATACTACTATGCATAAAACAGCTGTTCGGGTTCTTGTGTTCAAAATTATTTAAGTCGCTCAGTTGGTAAAACCCAAAAGTAAGTTAGTCTCGAATCTGTGCTAACTTAAGTCACGAATTAGTTTTAGCCTTAGTCGCGTTGGTGAAACCGGCCCTTAATGTTAATGAAAGGTATGCAAATCAAAAAAGATAAATAACTTTGCTATTGCAGTGGGCTATTAACTACGTGCCCGAATATTTTGCTTGTGTGTTTCCCGATTTGGCTCATTTTTGGCAGGAGTATAATACATACTACTGAGAAGCAGCTGACCAATTTTTATTGAAATATCAAGATTGAATTATAAGCGATTGCCTTTGAAAATAGCAGAAATTTTATGCTGGAACGTGGGCGGTGCCACGCCTACTTCTTCAAATTGACAACATTTTTTTGCGCCGAGTTTTTCTTAAAAAGCTTATTATGTGTGCCAAATCTTATTGATATAACTTGCTTACTTCTAGAAATATCGCTTTTTAAATTAAAAAAAAAAAATTTCAGAACTATGTTAAAAGACTGGGCGTGGACATTAACCGATTTCGCCCAATTTTACACCAAACAGTTACCTTTATATATAGAACATTATCACCAAATTTCGTTTCGACAAGTCAATTTTTGGCGGAGTTAAGGCATATAAAGTTTTGTGGAATAGTCCACTATAAAAGGGGTGGGGCCACGCCCATTTTCGAAAATTTTAAGTTTTTGGATTTCTTCGTTTACGGAAACTTTAAAACTGAAATATAAATGATGTAAAGCTATTTTACGCAAAGTTATTGCCTATTTAATATATCTACGATCCTTTTCAAAATCTTTCATATATTTATTTTATGCCTCAATCTCAATGTATTCACCAAATTTTATCCTTAGAGGTGTATTATGTACTGAGTAATCACTTTTTTGTGTTTTCGAAAATATTATATATATATAAAAAGTGGGCGTGGCTATCATCCGATTTCGCCCATTTTAAATAGCGCTCCGAGATAAGTGCCAAGGAACCCGCATACCAAATTTCATTAAGGTATCTCAAAAGTTACTGAAGTTATCGTGTTCACAGACGGACGGACGGACGGGCGGACATGGCACACTTCCCTCTCACTGACGATAGTTTTGAACTCGCCTGGGACGCCCTAAAATCCCGCTATGAAAACCGTAGGATACTGGTGGATACGCAGTTAAAAACCCTATTTAATCTCCCTCCCATTTACTCTGAAAACGGCGAACAAATCCAGAAACTGCAATCCACCATTAACAACTGCTTAGCTACTCTCTCTACACAAGGAATCCTAACCAGCGATTGGGACCCCATCCTTGTTTATCTGTGTTCGTCAAAACTCCCCAGTGAAACCCTCTCTCTCTGGGAACAATCACTAAGCTCACGAAAAGAGCTAACCCTGTGGGCGGATATGAATAGATTTCTCACAAGCCGGTATGAAGTTGTAGAAAGGCTGCACACATATCGGCCGGGCAACTTAAGGCCCTCTCCCTCTAATTTCACTCCCAGAACGCCCTCTCACAACTCGACCTTTGCGAATAAAAGCAGGACGACAAATTTCCATGCGGAATCAACCCCGACGATCTCTTGTAAACTATGCAACTCCAGGCATGCAATGAAAACCTGCATCAAATTTAAAGCGTTATCCGTAGCCGATCGCGTAAAATTCGTACGAGAAAACGGGTACTGCGAAAATTGCCTATCAAACTCCCATTCAAGCAATAATTGCCATAGCGGCTTTTCATGCGTATATTGTCAAAAACGACACCATTCCCTGCTTCACTTCCCGCGAAATACGCAAAACCAAGGGCTTAACGCGAAACCCCAGAGAACGACGAGCCAACTCACCACCCAACATCATGCTGATGATGAAACACCCTGTTGCTCGAAAAACGCAACTCACTTACCCAAGGACCAAAGTTCACCTCAGCCGAATGTGAATAAAGTGTCGTCCCACCATTCAAGTTCCCAAGTCACTACGCTTCTCCCAACAGCAGTAATTCCCATATATTGTCATGGCGAATATAACAATGTTCGAGCTCTCGTAGATCAAGGCTCCGAAAAAACGTTTATCTCGTCCCGAATACAAAAGCTCTTGCGCCTCCCAACTAAAGAAGCAAAGTTTGAAATCTCTGGAATGGGCGGCACAGTGGGTCTGCGAAGTCACACTCTGCTCAGCGGACAAATTACAAAAAATTAATACTCAAGCCATTTTTTTGCCACAATTGACCCACTTTATTCCCTCAGCTAAAGTCTCAAACATTAAGTTAGAAGAAATATCTCATTTGACACTGGCCGATCCCCACTGTTTCACCCCTCACCGTATAGATATGGTCATCGGCAGTGATGTAATTCCCCGCATTCTCCTAGAAGGGCTGCACACCAATATAAGCGGCTGCCTCGTTGCCCAGAATTCGGATGAATTCTTAGCGGCCCAATCCCCGAAAGGATCTCAACATTCACGACTCAGATTCGACAATCTGAGAATGACCCCCTCAATACGCTCCTTAGAAAGTTTTGGGAGCAAGAAGAAATACCCGCCACTCAATCCCGATCCAGTGAAGAAGACTTCTGCGAAGAGCTGTATCAACGCACAACAACTCGACAGGCAGATGGAAGATACATGGTTAGACTCCCACGCAAACTAGAATTCCCAACTTCTATTGCCCTTGGACACTCCCGCGTATCAGCACAGCAACAATATCTCAGCATTGAACGGACTCTGGAAAAGAACCCAACGTTGCAGAAGAAATACTCCGAGGTCCTAGAAGAATACCTCACACTGGATCACATGGAGCCCACCTCACCCCAAGAAATCATCAAAGATAGTAAATATTTCTCCTTTTATTTACCACACCATGCAGTCATCAAGCCAGACAGTAAAACTACAAAGCTTCGTGTAGTTTTCAATGCATCAAAGTTATCCCATTCTGGCAGCTCCCTTAATGACGTGCTTTACACGGGCCCCACTCTGCAAAATGATTTAATGGTCATAATTGTAAAATGGCGACATTACCAATTTGTGTTTAACGGCGATATAGAGAAAATGTATCGCCAAATCCTCTCCCCCACAAAGATGACCAAGACCTCCAAAGAATAGTCTTCCGTAGATCCCCAACTATGCCATTAGAAGATTTTCGGTTAAAAACAGTTACATTCGGCGTCAATTGCGCCCCATACCTGGCTATACGCACTCTCCATCAGCTGGCACAAGATTGTAATGAGCAATTCCCTCTCGCCACTGACATCCTCCTGCATGAAACATATGTAGATGATATTCTCTCGGGTGGCCACTATGTACAGTCCACTATTAGCTCAATGAGCCAAACAAAAGGTGCTCTACAATCGGCCGGTTTTCCCCTCAGAAAAATAACCGCGAATCACCCGAAAATCTTAGAGTTAGTCCCCGACTCCGAAGTTCTGGATATAGACTTCCTTAAATTTCGAGACTCAAGCTCTACTAAAACTCTAGGCATAAAATGGAATGCACTCACAGATACGTTCTCTTACACGCATGATCCCGAACCCGCAGCAGATTCGAAGACAAAACGGCAGATATTGTCAGCGGTAGCCAAACTGTTCGACCTCGCAGGATCGCTAACGCCAGTAATGATCACGGCAAAAATGCTCCTGCAACAGTTATGGATGGAAGGAACCGATTGGGACGAAGACGTCAAACCGGGCGCGTTTCACAAATGGACTACTTTACGCAACAATCTTCCTGCCATCTATCAAATTTCCATACCATGCGCGTGCAGCTGCATGGATTCTTTGACGCGTCTGAAAAAGCCTATTGCGCCTGCGTATATCTCCGCGTACAGCTAACTGAGAACTCTTTCTCGTCCCACCTACTTGTAGCAAAGAGCAAAGTAGCCCCGTTACAAACCGTCAGCCTACCACGACTCGAACTCTGCGGAGCCGTATTACTCTCGAAGCTCATTAAACAAGTTCGATCGGAACTGCATTTGGAGTCAAGCGGACTATTCCTTTGATCAGACTCCTCGATAGTGTTAGCATGGTTAGAGAAACCACCTTACAGCTGGAAAACATATGTCGCTAATAGAATCTCTCTTATTCTCGGTAATGTGAGCAATGCTACTTGGAAGCATGTGTGTAGTGCTTATAACCCCGCCGACCTCGGTACCCGTGGCTGCAACCCACAAGAACTCGCGAGCTGCAATTTATGGTGGAAAGGACCGGAATGGCTACAAAAAATCCCTTCGGTGTGGCCACAAACGCTGTCAACTCACCCCTCCCAACCTGAACAGCGCCGTGTTGAAGCATTACATACGGTCGAATATGTTGATATTCTAGAACGGTTCTTCTCCCTACCTCGTGCCCTTCGCGTGATGTCATACGTGTACCGATTTATCAACAAGTCACGGAAAAATGCCATTCCCGCATCCCTCACATTGACCCAGAGCGAAGTCAATCAAGTCAAAACGAACCTTATATCTCAAGCACAACGTATGCATTACCCACAGGACATAAACGCGCTACGATCCTCCACTCCCATCAGTAACAAGAGTTCCTTGCTAACTTTAAACCCCATGCTAGATGAATTCGGTGTTATGCGAGCAAATTTCCGTTTAGCGCAAGCTGACATTAGCTATAAGGAACGATATCCTATTATACTCCCAGAGGTCTCAAAATTCTGTTCACTGCTTTTAATCTTTCTCCACGAGGACATGCTGCATGCTGAAAAGCAGTTAATGATACGTATGGTTCAGCAGGAATATTATATACTCCGCTTGAAACAAAAGCTAAAGAAGTGCATATTTCAATGCAACACGTGCACCATTTATAAGCAGAGAATGCGCTCTAAGATAATGGCTGCACTCCCCCCTGTGCGATGTACGTACTCCCTTCCCTTTCACACCAAAGGTGTAAATTTTGCTGGACCATTCACCGTCAAAACCTCCACTCTCCGTCGCGCTCCCTACTCGAAGGCGTACGTGTGTGTATTCGTCTGTTTCTCCACCAAAGCCGTGCACCTGGAACTGTGCTCCGATCTGACCACTGAAGCATTCAAGGCCGCTTTTGCACGATTCGTTGGACGTCGTGGTCTCCCTTCCAAAATTATGTCGGACAATGGGAAAACATTCGTAGGCGCGAACCGCAGCTTTAGAAAAGAGTTCTCACAATTCCTGCAAGAAACCGCGACCGACATCTCACAAAAATATGTGACCCAGGGCTTCTCTTGGCAATTCATCCCTCCATATGCCCCTCACATGGGCGGTCTCTGGGAGGCCGCCGTAAAGAGTTTCAAAATACATCTCACGAAGATCGCAGGAAATCACAAGTTTACCTTCGAAGAATCCACCACCCTCCTCGTTAGAAGGATATCCTCCATGTCTCAGGATCCCTCGGACCTACCAGCTTTAACACCCGGACATTTTCTGCCCCACTACTCTCAATCCCGGAACCCAGTGCTGACAACCTGTCCCTAACACACAAGTGGCAGAAATTGAAGGTCATTCATCAGCAATTTAGTACCCGGTGGAAAAATGAATACCTTAAGGAACTCCACCAACGGCATAAGTGGAAGCGCCAACAACCCAATATCAAAGAAGGAGATCTCGTGGTCATCAAAGACGACCTATTTCCCCCGAACGAATGGAGACTTGGACGCATTGTGAAACTCCATCCCGGTCGCGATGACAACGTCCGCGTGGCTGACATTTATACTCAGTCAGGCAAGATCACACGCAACATTACAAAGTTATGTCTACTGCCCCCTGCATTATAATCTCGGTCCCCATCGCCTTCACTTTTCATGCCACTCACCTCATCAATCTTCTTTGAATCTCTAATATTAAGTCTCAATGAATTCCCACAGAAACCATGCACATTCAGCAGCCCAGACAGAGGGCGAACGGTCAACTCCGAAGCATCAACACAGGCGTGATCTCACAGGAGAAATATCAGGAGCTGATTCACCTCGCATCGGCGCATGCGGGCCGCCATGTTGAGGACATGAGTCGCAAGTGAACCCACTTCAATCAAGCAGGAGTCATGTTTTATAATTATTTATTTTTCGCGTGCTGCCGGGAACCCTATTTTGTAATTTCTTCAAAATGTATAAGAGAGTAACGTAACGGTCCCTTAAACATGTTTGTCTAATCCCGCTCTAATTTGTTTTTGCCTAACATCATGCGAGTCCATCTTAAATTACCGCCGCGACCGCATCGCTATCAATTGTGAAATAAATAAAAGTTTGAATTTGTATGCATTAAAAGTGTGTAATACTATTTAAAGTGAAGTGTGTTTTCTTTAATTTTGGAAATAGTTTATCTCTTGTTTGCGCATTGGCGCTTAGTGATTTACAAAGTAGCCTCTCTCCCTTTGCGCGTTGGCGCTAACCCCATAATCCCCAATCCCTAAGTTTTAATCATACCTTGTGTGCGAAGCACTACTAGGTATAAACAAGTAAGGAAGTCTAAGTTCGGGTGGGACCGAACATTATATACCTAGTAGTGATTTATTATGGCATCCCAACTTACGCAGGTCTATTTTATTACTTTCAGTTCGTATTTGCGTTCAAATAGACAGCCGGAGAGACACATAAACGTATCGAAAGAAGGATGGCTACATCGACTCAGCTCATCCTCCTGATCATTTCAGTATACGTACAAACATTTCATGTTAATGAAAGGAATGAATATCAAAAAAGATATACAACTTCGCTTTTGCAGTGGGGTATTAACTACGGATATTTTACTTTTCATCCTGAAGGTTTTGATATCTTTACATATAATAAAATTGTAACAGGTCGATGTCTGTACATTGAAGATATTCAAGAAAACCTGATAGGAGAGGTCGTTATTGGACCAGCGGAACCCAAACCTACAATTTTTAGAATTTTTGTCTGTCTGTCTGTCCGTCTGTATGATTGTGCGCGTATCACGCAAAAACTACTGAATAGAATTGCATAAAACTTTCACCATTCTATCACTTAACGTCTAACTTAAAATTTAGGACAACTTTCATTTGGATATCTCATCCAGTTCCCGAGTTATTGACCAAAATGTGGGAAAAATGTGACCAAAAATGTGGTTTTTTTACCATAACGCCCGCGTCACACAAAAACGACTGCATAGAAATGAATGAAACTTTCAATAATCATTCTCTAGACGTCTCTCCTAAAATGTAAGATATCTTTCACCTCGATATTTTACCCAGGTCCCAATTTATTGACCTAAATGTGGACCCAGGGTGACTGTATGATTTGTGCTTTTAATGCGGAACAAAGTTCGGCGGGTCAGCTAGTACATTAATAAATATATATCTCGATTCGTTTATGCCGAATGAAGTAATATACCTTGTGTGCGTAACAAAAATAGATATAACAAGTAAGGAAGTCTAAGTTTGGGTGGAACCGAACATTATATACCTAGTAGTGATCTACTACGGACCCCAATTTACGCAGGTCTATTTTAATACTCTCAGTTCGTATTTGCGTTCAAATAGACAGACAGACAGACACATAGACGTATCGAGAGACGGACATGGCTACACCGAGGCAGCTCATCCTCCTGATCATTCCAGTATACGTACAAACATTTCATGTTCATGAAAGGTAGAAATATCAAAAAAGATATACAACTTCGCTTTTGCAGTGGGGTAATAACTAAAGGGTGTTTTTTTAGGGGTATAGAACTTCGAATTGAAATAAAACACAAGAAAATCGTTTAAAGGTCCATCAATTTGGCTTTATTGGAAGGATAATTTTATGCCATTAATGTTTAAATATGATTTCGGGCATGTGGCCGCCGCGGCTGGCTCGAATAAAGCCAATTCTACAGGTCCAATTTTCAACCACTTTTTCGAGCATATGGGGCCGTATGTCGGCAATAACGCCACGAATGTTGGCTTCCAATTCCCCTAACGTTTCTGGTTTGTTGGTGTAGACAAGCGACTTCACATATCCCCAAAGAAAATAATCCAATGGTGTCAAATCACACGACCTTGTTGGCCAATTGACAGGTCCATTCCGCGAAATTATGCGCTCATCGAATGTTTCCTTCAATAAATCGATTGTGACGTGCGCTGTGTGGCATGTAGCGCCGTCTTGTTGGAACCACAACTCACCCACATTCATGCCATCCAATTCGGGAACAAAATAGTCGGTTATCATGGCTCTATACCGGTATCCATTAACGGTAGCTGCCTCTCCAGCATTATTGCGGAAGAAGTATGGCCCAATGACTACACCAGCCCATAGAGCACACCAAACAGTCAGTTTTTGTGGATGTAATGGCGTTTCAAGGGTCTCATGTGGATTCTCTTCACTCCAAATGCGGCAATTTTGCTTGTTGACGTAGCCATTCAACCAAAAATGAGCCTCATCACTGAACAAAATTTTGCGATGAAAATCAGCATCGAAATCAATCTCATTTTCGGCCCATACACCAAAATCACGACGCATTGCATGGTCTCGCGGCTTTAATTCTTGCACAAGCTGGATCTTGTAAGGTCGCAAGCCAAGATCTTTGCGCAAAATCTTCCATAAAGTTGATGGACAAAGCTCCAATTGCTGTGCACGGTGGCGAATCGATTCATTCGGGTCCTCTTCAACACTTTGCTCTACAGCGGCAATTGTTTCTTCGGTGCGCACTGTTCGACGTCTCTGCGGATGCGTATTATCACATAGAGTAAACGTAGTGCGAAAACGATCCATGGTTAACCGAATTAATTGCTCTGATGGACGATTATGTTGACCATAAAATGGACGGAGCTCACGGTAAACTTCGCGAACTGAACCATTATTTTCGAAATAAATTTGCACGATTTGCAAGCGTTGTTCTTTTGTCAACCTGTTCATGATGAAATGGCAAACCAAACTGAACATAAATGACATTAGAGTTGCCAGATTTGACCACAACTGTAAAAAGAACACCCTGTACTTGCCCGGATATTTTACTTTTCATCCTGAACGTTTTGATATACATTAATAAATATATATCTCGATTCGTTTATGCCGAATGAAGTAATATACCTTGTGTGCGTAACAAAAATAGGTATAACAAGTAAGGAAGTCTAAGTACGGGTGGAACCGAAAATTATATACCTAGTAGTGATCTCTTATGTCAACCCAATTTACGCAGGTCTATTTTAATACTTTCAGTTCGTATTTGCGTTCAAATAGACAGACGGACAAACAGAAAGACATATCGAGAGACGGACATGGCTGCATCGACGCAGCTCATCCTGCTGATAATTTTAGTATACTTTTTGATGGGACTATCTCTTTTTCTTCTCATACCTACTAACATTTCATGTTCATGAAAGGTATGAAAATCAAAAAAGATATACAATTTCGCTTTTGCAGTGGGGTATTAACTACTTGCCCGGATATTATAATTTTCATCCTGAACGTTTTGATATACAGTAATAAATATATATCTCGATTCGTTTATGCCGAATGAAGTAATACACCTTGTGTGCGTAACAAAAAAATATATAAAAAAGGGTGTATTTTATAGGCGCCAAAGTACTCAACCGATCTTTATGAAATTTGCAACATATATACTTGGGTTCACTGGGTACAGCATAGACAATATATAGTTTTCGAAAAGTGGGCGAAGCCACGCCCCCAGGCTATATAAAGTTTCAATTCGTCATAACTCCGAACTTTTTTGGTCTAAATTAATGAAATTTGGATATACAGGGTGGCTAATGAAAGCCGCTACCAAAAAAAAATTAAATAACCTTTTTTCTATTTAATGAATCTGGTTAATTTTTTTTTTATTTTGCAGATTGACTTTTATATTTAACAAAAATGTATAACTGGGACACTGAAACAAGAATTTGGATTGTCCGCTATCACGCACTGGAGTCCGTAGTTTCGGTTCAAAGAGAGTATAGGCGCACGTTTGGCGGCAATCCTCCGAGCAGATGGACCATAATAAGACTTGTAAACAATTTTGCCGAGCATGGGACAGTCAACAGAAGACCTTACCATCGAAACCCTTCAGTTCGAACGGAGGAAACAATCGCTGCTGTAGCTGCTGCCATACAAAACAATCCACGTGTTTCGACAAGAAGCTTATCTGCTCAAATGGGTGTAAGCAGACAGTCATTACAGTCAATTATGCACAAAGATTTGGACTTATTCCCATATAAAATTCAAATGGCCAACTGAACGCTGCAGACTTGCCGATTCGCTTGGAATTTTGCCAGAAGATGCTTCAAAGAAGAGGAAGAGGATGGAAACATGTTGAACTGTCTTTTCATGTCTGACGAGGCCCATTTCGATTTAAACGGCAACATAAACAAACAAAATTGTCGAATATGGAGTGCTTCCAACCCACAGATACTCCATGAGACGGAATTGCATCCACTTCGTGTCACAGTGTGGTGTGCAGTTTCATCACGCTGCACTGTCGGGCCCTACTTCTTCGAAGAAAACGGTCACACCGTTACGGTAACTGGAGGCCGTTACTTGAGCATGTTGAGAGAGTTTTTCTATCCAGAATTACGCCGAATGAGAATTTCTTTCAACTCTGTGTGGTTTCAGCAAGATGGTGCAACTCCTCATACTCGTATAACCCAACCTGTTATGACAGAATTGCGACGAAAATTTCCCAATAAGCTGATATCCAGAAACTCCACATTCCGTTGGCCACCCAGGTCGCCTGACCTTACTGCACCTGACTTTTTCTTGTGGGGTTATTGCAAACAGGAAGTCTTCAAAGCAAAACCAACAAATTTGAATGAACGAAGGCAATCCATTCGAGAAACAATTGCGGCTATTCCTGTCTCAACTCTCCAAGCAGTAATGAACAACTTTTTGGTAAGATGCCGCACATGCATCGACGAGCAGGGGGGGCATTTAAATTCCATTATTTTTAAAACTAATTAAGCTATGTTTAATAAAATTTAATGAGCTTTAACATGAATAAAAGAAAAATGAATTCCATACACTGAAAAAAAAAATTATTTGAGTTTCTTAATCTAGCAAAATTCATCAGCCACCCTGTATGTGTCACTTAGTCAATATCTACATAGTTTTCCACAAGCAGGCGGTGCCACGCCCACATATTTTGTGTTTTGTTTTGCTCTTGAAATTTCAAGATATGTTCAGGAGTTCGCTGGGCACGACACAGTCTGTATATAACTTTTGGCAAAGCCCCCAGGTTATATAAAGCTGCAGTTCGGTACAGTTAGGAGTTTATTTGGTTCAAGTTAATGACATTTTATATATAGATGTGTTCTATGTATCAAAACGTCAAACCAACGTATACCGGGTTTGCTATTATAATAAAAAATGGAGAAAGCAAACAACGAATTTCAGCATTCTTTTGTAAAACTGAGAGACTAGTTTGCGTTCAAATAGACAGACAGACGGACGGAGAGACGGGCATGGCTAAATCGACTCCGCTCATCGTACTGATCATTTTAGTGAACTTTTCTCTTCTTGCTCTCATTCTTACATACATTTAGGGCCGGTTTCACCAGCTCGACTTAACTTAGTTAAGTAGAGTTTTTCAGTTTCACCATCTGACTTAACTAAGTCACAACTTAGTCAGCCTGCCAGCTGACTTATTCTCGACTAAGTCAGTGTTGCTGTTGTTCAAAACCTAAATGTCAGCAATGCTCCTAATTTGTTTTGTACAATGCTTAGCCGGAAAATGCCCATTTCGTATCAAAAAATACTACTATGCATAAAACAGCTGTTCGGGTTCTTGTGTTCAAAATTATTTAAGTCGCTCAGTTGGTAAAACCCAAAAGTAAGTTAGTCTCGAATCTGTGCTAACTTAAGTCACGACTTAGTTTTAGCCTTAGTCGCGTTGGTGAAACCGGCCCTTAATGTTAATGAAAGGTATGCAAATCAAAAAAGATAAATAACTTCGCTATTGCAGTGGGCTATTAACTACATGCCCGAATATTTTGCTTGTGTGTTTCCCGATTTGGCTCATTTTTGGCAGGAGTATAATACATACTACTGAGAAGCAGCTGACCAATTTTTATTGAAATATCAAGATTGAATTATAAGCGATTGCCTTTGAAAATAGCAGAAATTTTATGCTGGAACGTGGGCGGTGCCACGCCTACTTCTTCAAATTGACAACATTTTTTTGCGCCGAGTTTTTCTTAAAAAGCTTATTATGTGTGCCAAATCTTATTGATATAACTTGCTTACTTCTAGAAATATCGCTTTTTAAATTAAAAAAAAAAAATTTCAGAACTATGTTAAAAGACTGGGCGTGGACATTAACCGATTTCGCCCAATTTTACACCAAACAGTTACCTTTATATATAGAACATTATCACCAAATTTCGTTTCGACAAGTCAATTTTTGGCGGAGTTAAGGCATATAAAGTTTTGTGGAATAGTCCACTATAAAAGGGGTGGGGCCACGCCCATTTTCGAAAATTTTAAGTTTTTGGATTTCTTCGTTTACGGAAACTTTAAAACTGAAATATAAATGATGTAAAGCTATTTTACGCAAAGTTATTGCCTATTTAATATATCTACGATCCTTTTCAAAATCTTTCATATATTTATTTTATGCCTCAATCTCAATGTATTCACCAAATTTTATCCTTAGAGGTGTATTATGTACTGAGTAATCACTTTTTTGTGTTTTCGAAAATATTATATATATAAAAAGTGGGCGTGGCTATCATCCGATTTCGCCCATTTTAAATAGCGCTCGGAGATGAGTGCCAAGGAACCCACATACCAAATTTTATTAAGATATCTTAAAATTTACTCAAGTTACCGTGTTCACAGACGGGCGGACGGACGGGCATGGCTTAATCAATTTCTATTTTCGTCCTGAACATCACTAGGCTATCGCTGTTTTTATTTTTAGCTACCCAAGTGATTGCGACCAATCTGGTGCCATTGTATCAGTATGTGAGGATTTTCTTTAGCTTTTCTATGAGTTTTACCATCAGCTACCCTTTTTTGCTGCTGACATTCATAGAAGCAATTTCCTTATATTTACGTACTCTGGGTTTTTAACAGTTGTATTAAAGTGTATTGGTCTGTGAAATATATAAATGTAAAATTGTTCAACTGAATTATTTAAGTTCAAGACCGGTTTTGTTATTATTGTAGAATGGTTATTTTTACAAATCAATTAAGTATTAAGAAAAAAAACACCATAGCTAGTCGGATAGCACTATTACGGAAGCTGCTAAAGTTCACTTATCAACTAACTTTTGGCGTCAGACTCACCATCGCTGACCCATGGGGGTGCCTTGCATTTTGGCTGACGAATGGTCTCCTAACTGCCGAGTTTGAACTAGTAAAATCAAAGTTATTTTCGAACTATTTCATATTTTCCACTTTATATATAGTTCTGAGCTAGAAATTTGTATCACTTTTACTGAGTATTCTGCAGGAAATGCATAGTTTAACCCGTAACAAGGACTGTTTTTGTTGTTATTTAAATATATGCCGATCGTTAGCTAAGCGATAAGTTGGGGGACATCCATAAATTACGTGAGTCATTTTTAAAAAAATGTCTACCCCCACCCCCCCTTAGGTGAGACTAAGTGATATTTGGTTAGACCCCTCCCCCATTAAGTTAGATTTATGCTAAACATCTTTGAAACTGAATTTCTTTAGATTATTTAAGACAAAAATAAAAATTGCATGTCTATCCAGTGCATTTGAATTAAATAAAAGTGAAAAGAACGATAAAATCAATACTTTCCATATTATCTATTTTAATCCATCCAAGGATATTCGTGTACAATTTCGATTGAAATAATCGAATTTCTTCTGTGGGTTTCGGCAGTGCAAAAATACTGTGCTTGGAAGTGTCTACGTTTTCTTCCTCCATCCGTTCCAAACCTCTATTCAAAACGCAAAGTAGCTCCCTAGAACCACAAGCGTTAATTCAATCTTGGTTTAAGATTCTCATTGAATTGCATGAAGAGCCGATCTATGCTTCTGAAGCTTTACACGAGAATCGAAATAAATGGCGCATGTCTTACAGCATCTGCTGAAAAAAAAATGTTCTTTCATATTTGTATTCTCTCTCTCTCTATGGCGCGATATACAACAGGTATATCATCATAAACCTCCTAAGAGATTTTTGCGCCAAGCTTCTCTTCCAATTTGTGGTGTGCCGATTTGAATTTTCCCTACAAATTGGTGGGACCTACAGTTTTTTGCCGACTCCGAACGGCATCTACAAAGGAGACGAATTTTTGCTGAGAAGCCTGTCATGGCAGAAATACACTCGGAGAGTTTGCCAAACCACTGCCGAGGGGCGACCCCGTTTTGAAAAACTTTTTTCAAATCACTTTTGATGTTACCTGTACCAGGGCTCGAACCATGGACCTTCGGTGTGGTAGGCCGGCAACACTACCTTCACACCACGGCGGCCGCCGTTTGTATTAGTTCATATTTTTTTAACTTGACGTCAGATTTTCGACTACACCCCCCCAGCACTCAGGCGCACTTTGCTCGTCTTTTAGATTTTGTCAAAAAAAAACTTCTTTTTCCACACTATGGAAAAAAATTTTTATTTTAAACCCGGATTTTATAAAAGTACACACTGCAAAAATAATGTAGGAGATATTGAAAATATCAAAATATTATTATACTAACACACAAAAAAAAGAAAAAGATTTAACACTTCAAAATCCTTAGAGGCCAATATCTCTAAGTACATTTTTCGAAGAAGTATTGCACTCAACTCCTCACTCTGGAAATTTCTTAATGGTCTTTTAAATTCCGATATTTTAAGGTGCCGTTATAGCCAGAAATGAAGTATCTGAAAAGCTGGATCGGCGTGAATTACAAGCAGCTGTAATCCGAATAACGTTAGCATCAATGGACGACTACAACATATTACTACATAATGGATTGAACTTTTATGATGCCACATTCTTCCCCACAGAGGCAAATCTTCAACTGAAAGGTGCAAAAATTGACTATAAAAAACGGTATTTATTTAAATTGTTAACTTTACAGCGGACTAGCATACATTTATATAAAATATGTAATTTATTTAGAATTTTCGATGGAAATATACCCAGCCGTGTTCGTGACTTGCTTCCTGTTTTCGACGCAACTGGTTTTTGTAAATTACCTCCACCTGCAAGTAAACTCATTAAGCCATCAATGAGTATAAAACAATAATTTTTTGTTTAGTTATTGCATGTTAAATAATACTCGATTCTCAAAAAACATTACTTATTCTGTAATAATTAACATCCTATTATTTAAATATAATTCGCATTCCAAAAACTATATGCAAGTTATTTAAGTTTTATTGTATGAAATCAAGGAGCAAAAGCAAGACGCAAGATAACCTATCAACAATTTACTAACGAGGCCTGGGCATGTGGTTACTTCTATTAGACGTGGGCGGTAGAGTAATACACCACCCCTATACTTCTTCTTGGATATCTAGGTAAGTAGCAGTGACTTAACATTCACATTCGCAAACATTTCTGCGGATGTGTTGGGGGTATGAATATAAAAAAACGCAATTTGAAGATTATACCAGGTTAGTAAGACCAATACTTTCAAAGAAGAGGTACGAATGAGGTGAGCCTCTGGAAGCATTACAATATACTCTCTTAGCCTAAGTAGTAGAAAATTGTAATCCCAAAGCTTCTAGCTAGTGAGCCCACAGCAAATATGTGGAAGGGCGGTGTCATCCAACCACGGCTCTGGCTCTGTGCGATATACGGCCTATTTTGTCAACTCTAAAAGATGTTCCGCTATGCTCAGTGTACTCTTTAGCACCACCACTAACTATGGAATAGGTGGCGTAATATTTCCAACACCATACTCAACGGGGTATTTCAATCTGAGATCTACGCTTATAAAAGTGTTAAGGGTTTGAACTGTTGTAGAGTGTCTAGGAGTCTGTGGCCATCATACAACGAAGTACAATCTTCGACCATTTTCAGAAGGCAAAGGATGTCCTAATAATTGAAATTATTTCAAGGGCAGTAGGGTCGATGAGTCTGTGTTCTTACCTTAATTAAGTAAATATGATCTTCAGCCATTCTCAATTTGAACAGAAGGGGCATATATATATGTATTCAGACTGGTTGCAGTGCTGCCCGTTCATTCGACTCGTGGCGCAACTGCAACAGCCAACAGTGACAAACGAAAAGCTTTTTTAGTTCACCATACACAAGGTGAAAATCTTTCAAAGAAAAACAGGGCCAAAAAATTCTAAATTCAAAATTTTCGGTTTATAATTACATAATGGTTCAATCGAGAAGTACTTCAGGCAATAAAAGCAAGAAATAAAAGCTTTTCACTTTTGAGGAAATACTCTTGTGAAGAAAACTGGCAGGCTTATAAGATGTTGCGAAACAGAGCTACGAAAATTACTAGGGATGCCAAAAGGGCTTATTTCCAAAGCAAACTTGATGTATGCCTACCACCGAAGATTCTCTGGAATAATCTAAAACAACTTGGTATTAAGAGTGATTTAAAATCGGAATGCTCGATTGAGGCTGATGTAATGAATGATTTCTTTGCTATCAAGTTACCGAATGAGAGTGAGTCAAATATTTCCTGCGACGATTCTGTGCTTGATTGTATCAGTAAATTTAACTTTTGTAATATCACCGAATCTGAAACAATACAATCCATACTTTCTATAAAATCAAACGCAACGGGGGAAGATAAAATAAGTCTAAGATTTATTAAACTTTTATTGCCATATGTGACTGCGCCTTTGACGCATATTTTAAATTTTGCCTTAACATCTTCAAGTTTTCCTGATGCGTGGAAAGTGGCTAATATTATACCTATTCCAAAAAAGGGTAATGCTTCCCATTCATGTGATTTTCGGCCAATAAGTATTCTTCCGTGTTTATCAAAAGTTTTGGAAAAGCTCTTATCGAACCAGATTATGAAATATCTGACTGAAGAAAACTTGCTTTCGGAAAATCAATCATTTTATCGCATTGGGCATAGTTGTTCAACTGCTATGCTCAAGGTTTTAGAAGGCATACGACCAAACTTTGACAATGGCGACCTCACAATTCTTACGTTGTTGGACTTTTCTAAGGCATTCGACACAGTCTGCCACAGAATTCTCCTGCATAAGCTAAAAAAAATATTTTAGATTCAGTTGTAATGCTGTAAAGCTACTTGAAAGCTATTTGACAAACAGGTACCAGAGGGTGATATGTGGAGATAGTGGATCCAGGTTATTGCCAGTAAAATCTGGAGCACCAAAAGGTTCTATTCTTGGTCCAATTTTATTTAGTTTGTACATTAATGATATAGGAAAATGTTGTCGTAATTATCCATTCATCTCTACGCGGATGATGCTCAGGTATACCTTTCTGCCCCTCTTGGCTTAATGGAGGATTTAGTTTGCCGATTAAATGAGGATTTAGAAGCTATATTTCAATGGTCTAAAAAAAACAAACTACACCTTAATGCATCCAAAACACAGGCGATTGCTATTTCACATTTTTCCTACAATCTGGATGGCATTCCACCGATAGTTCTAAATGGAAGTGCTGTGAAATATGAGAAGACTGTCAAGACTCTTGGAGTCATCTTAAATAAGCATCTTACTTGTGTTGATCATGTGAATTCCTCAATAAGTAAATTACATTATACATAGGGTGTTTTTTTTACAGGTTTGTTTTTCGAATAGAGATAAAACTGGCATTTTGTGGTCAAATCTGGCAACTCTAATGTCATTTATGTTCAGTTTGGTTTGCCATTTCATCATGAACAGGTTGACAAAAGAACAACGCTTGCAAATCGTGCAAATTTATTTCGAAAATAATGGTTCAGTTCGCGAAGTTTACCGTGAGCTCCGTCCATTTTATGGTCGACATAATCGTCCATCAGAGCAATTAATTCGGTTAACCATGGATCGTTTTCGCACTACGTTTACTCTATGTGATAATACGCATCCGCAGAGACGTCGAACAGTGCGCACCGAAGAAACAATTGCCGCTGTAGAGCAAAGTGTTGAAGAGGACCCGAATGAATCGATTCGCCACCGTGCACAGCAATTGGAGCTTTGTCCATCAACTTTATGGAAGATTTTGCGCAAAGATCTTGGCTTGCGACCTTACAAGATCCAGCTTGTGCAAGAATTAAAGCCGCGAGACCATGCAATGCGTCGTGATTTTGGTGTATGGGCCGAAAATGAGATTGATTTCGATGCTGATTTTCATCGCAAAATTTTGTTCAGTGATGAGGCTCATTTTTGGTTGAATGGCTACGTCAACAAGCAAAATTGCCGCATTTGGAGTGAAGAGAATCCACATGAGACCCTTGAAACGCCATTACATCCACAAAAACTGACTGTTTGGTGTGCTCTATGGGCTGGTGGAGTCATTGGGCCATACTTCTTCCGCAATAATGCTGGAGAGGCAGCTACCGTTAATGGAGACCGGTATAGAGCCATGATAACCGACTATTTTGTTCCCGAATTGGATGGCATGAATGTGGATGAGTTGTGGTTCCAACAAGACGGCGGTACATGCCACACAGCGCACGTCACAATCGATTTATTGAAGGAAACATTCGATGAGCGCATAATTTCGCGGAATGGACCTGTCAATTGGCCACCAAGGTCGTGTGATTTGACACCATTGGATTATTTTCTTTGGGGATATGGGAAGTCGCTTGTCTACACCAACAAACCAGAAACGTTAGGGGAATTGGAAGCCAACATTCGTGGCGTTATTGCCGACATACGGCCCCATATGCTCGAAAAAGTGGTTGAAAATTGGAGCTGTAGAATTGGCTTTATTCGAGCAAGCCGCGGCGGCCACATGCCCGAAATCATATTTAAACATTAATGGCATAAAATTATCCTTCCAATAAATCCAAATTGATGGACCTTAAAACGATTTTCTTGTGTTTTATTTCAATTCAAAGTTCTATACCCCTAAAAAAAACACCCTTTATTAAGGCATTTATGGAAAACGGCTCATTTTATTCGAGAAGATATAAAACTTAAACTTGTCAAAACTCTATTAATACCAATAATATCTTACCATGAATTGCATACGGTTGCCTTGATAAAGCTTCCATGAACAAGTATCAATTACTTATTAATAATTGTGCGAGATATATCTATCTTAAACGGAAGTCTCATATTTCGAGCTTCTCAAGAACTATTCTTGAATGCAGTTTATCAGCGTTCTTTGATCGTCGTTTACTTATATTTATACACAAAATTATCTTTTCTCGTACACCGGAATACCTTTTTGTAAAACTTACCTTCGCACAATCATCTCGTACTTACAATCTAATTGTATTTTAAGTACTCAGTAACATCGAGAATGTTTTTCGTTAGGGCTGTGCAGTTGTGGAATGCTTTGCCTGATAAAGTAAAGTTAGAATCAAACCCTAAGCCCTTCAAATTAGCTGTACATCGTGCCCTTTGTTTTTGAAAATTCTTATGTGTTTTACTTTTTCCTTTTTCTGTTATTTTTTTTTGAAATGAAATAAATTGAATGGAAGCGCCTTATGCGTTCATATTAACGTAGTAAATGTTACTTATATTTTTTAGTTTTTAAGCTTACTTTGAACTAGTAATAAGAATAATAACAAATTTGGCACTGTAAAAGACTATGTCTTATATGTGCATTTTTAAATAAATAAATAAATAATTATACATATGGAAGCTTACCCACTATGCAGTTCTGATACGAATGTTGGTTGGTTAGTGTGGCGAGTCCCTGTGAACCCAAACGTTTTTCTTCCTTGCTACTGCATCTCAAATGATCCCAAAGAAAGGAAAAAAAAGCCATCTGCTTTGCCAATGCGCTTGATAACATAACGTACTCCATCATTTCTTCCGCCCTTACAATGTTACAGCTAATAATATTATTGGCTAAACCTTGTTCTTTAAATGGGTTAAAAATCAAAATACGATTATGGATCCTAAGCATGGCACGATAGTTCAAAGTAGCACATTTTTGAGTACGGATTCGAGCTCAGCGTGAAAAATCCTTAAGGAAGCATATAGTTTTATTGCAGTTGCATGACATATACAGGGCAATGTGATTAATGTCTAAAATATGAATAAATTATTTAATTTAGTCATAGTTTTCAATTTTTTTTCAAAACTGCTATACTCACGGATAAACGTCATCATAGAAACAGTATACACCAATGAAATCAAAAAAGTTCCTTTTGAGAGCTTTTTATGGTAACATTGATCCTTTCATTGAGCATCATAAGGGTTAAAGCGAGATATTTCTGGAAAACGAGCAGGCGCGACTTTATTTGAAACGGATTTTGGTACTCTGGACCGTCGCTGACCATGCCTCATTCACACTTTTTGTCGTCATTTTTGTTAAACCTATTTAGGCCAGGGTGTGAAGGTAGTGTTGCCGGCCTACCACACCGAAGGTCCATGGTTCGAGCCCTGGTACAGGTAACATCAAAAGTGATTTGAAAAAAGTTTTTCAAAACGGGGTCGCCCCTCGGTAGTGGTTTGGCAAACTCTCCGAGTGTATTTCTGCCATGACAGGCTTCTCAGCAAAAATTCGTCTCCTTTGTAGATGCCGTTCGGAGTCGGCAAAAAACTGTAGGTCCCACCAATTTGTAGGGAAAATTCAAATCGGCACACCACAAATTGGAAGAGAAGCTTGGCGCAAAAATCTCTTAGGAGGTTTATGATGATATACCTGTTGTATATCGCGCCATAGAGAGAGATTTAGGCCAGGAGAACGCTGTGGGTAAGTACCGCAACTAATGTGAATATGTTTCATTCATTTTGAGAATATTTGAATATCGTGCTTCATTATAGGAGCGTTAAATACTCCTAGGCACTCAATCTATTACTAGACTTGCAAAGCCAGTGCTGAGAGACACGGCCCTGATAACTCTTAAAGGTTCAAGGACCTTCTTCGCTGCTGAGGCATCATGAGCCAATCCATAACAAGGAAGATCATCTGCTATTTCGATTCTCTGTTATCGAATACGAGCCATCCATTCTCTTTGAGAATAGATAAGAACTTACTTCATCCAGCTCGTGGCCCGTTTCATTTCCCTGTATGTTAAGATGCGCTAGAAACCATATTAAGGAAACGATGTGCCGACTTGTCTGGTTCATGGTCCACTCTCTGTAGGCCCGAAATTATGGTTATTGATCCGAGAGCACAAACAATAGCCTGGTTGTCAGACAAGATTCCCATCGCATTATTTTTCTTTTATTTATTTATTTAAGCCAATCAGAATAGAAAATCTTACAGGCTAAGTAGAAATATGTGATAACAGTAGGCAAATTACTAGTATACATATATGGCTTACTTATAAAGAGGGTTTATAGTATTTAAAAAGCACTCTTTTGAACAAGAAAAATCTATTTCCAGATAATTAGTAGTTCTATTAAAACCAATCAAGGATCTAGTAATAGGAGCATTGATTGCATAAAGAGCTTTGAAAAGACGAACGTTGAAGAACTCAAAGTTCCTAAGGGCTCTGACAGGAATATTTATGAAAATCCTCTCCAGGAGCATGGGGCAGTCAGTAGCACCACGAAAAATGTCAAAAATAAACGACAGAGACAAAATTAATATCCTGTTCTCCAGTGACTTTAAGTTGATCAATAGGCATCTAGACTCATAAGTCGGAATGGGTTCAGAAAAGCGTAAGCTGCGCAAAGCAAAGTATAAAAATACTTTCTGAATCCGTTCGATTCTTGCAATATGGCACTGATAATAAGGCGACCAAATAAAACAGGCGTACTCAAGTTTAGAGCGCACAAACGCTGTATATAACAGCTTTAGCGTATAAGGGTCAGTAAACTCTGAGCTATGACGTCTAACAAAAGCAAGCATGGCATACGATTTCGAAATGCAAAGATTAATATGTTTTGCGAAGGTAAATTTGGAGTCAAAAGTTACTCCCAGATCTTTTATTTCACTAACCCTTGTAAGGGGCGAGTTTGATAAATGATATGAGGTTTCAATGACGTTAACGCGTTTAGAAAAAGTGATATGAAAACATTTTTTTTAAATTAAGAGTTAACCGATTTCTATTACACCATGCACTTAAATTATCCAAATCTAATTGCATCAGTTCAGAGTCATGGTGACTGTAAATGAGTGAATATATTTTTAAATCATCCGCATATAGTAAAAACTTTACTGTAGAAAAACAGGAGCGAATGTCATTAATAAACAATATGAAGAAAAGTGGTCCTAAGATGCTTCCCTGTGGAACACCAGAGCAGGCAACGAAAGGAGAAGACCTGACATTGTCCACAATGACCCTACAACTGCGATCTCGTAGGTATGATTGAATCCATTTTAGAAACACTGAGTGGAAACCCAAACAGGCAAGCTTATTGAGCAGGACTGCATGGGAAACCCGATCAAATGCTTTAGAAAAGTCCGTATAAACTGTGTCAACCTGACATCCAGACTGAAAAGCTGCGATGCAGTCATCAGAAAAAATAGCTAGGTTAGTCACAGTTGAACGTCCCGAAAGAAAGCCGTGTTGCTCTGGGCACACGATATTCTTCACGAAAAATATTAATTTTTCCTGGATGATGCATTCAAAAAGCTTTGACGTGGCGGAAAGTTTTGAGATGGGTCTATAATTTCTGATGTCATTTTTGTTGCCACTCTTGAAGATAGGTGTTATAAAAGCCAGTTTCCACGGATCAATGAAAGTGCCTGAGGACAGGGAACTGTTAAATATTAATAAGAGGGGATAAACAAGAGCTTCGCACTGCTTAAACAAAATTGCGGACAAACCATCAACATCGGTATAAAAGTTCTCATTCAACCACGTCTCGATGATAACAAAGACATCATAATCCTGATGTGAACTGAATAGCCGCAAGAGCTGGGATTTTGTTCTAACGCCAGCCATGTTTTGCAAGTAAATTTTTAAGCCGCTCGTTGTTCCACCGGACCCAACCGATTGCCGTTGGGCATCGGTTGGACCTCGTAGTTTTTTGGCCCAAAATTAAACGGCCGCACAGCTATATTTGTAGGCCATAGCTCTGGCACCAATAGCTTTTGAAGTGAGCTGGCATCAACACCCAGCTTAAAATTAATATAACGCAGAGATTTGGGATCCACACCAACCTTTACCAATGGAATACACACGATAGAGTTTTCATCTATCCCGGTATGTTGAGAAATGTGCGATTTTAATTTTTCGGAAGTCACCGAGGCAGAGAAGGGCGAGATATGCAGCCACTTCCTTTTCGTAACAGCACTTAAATCACCACTAATGGCCGACCCAACAACTAAAGGTTGCGCTAGTAAATGCAAATTATGTTGTGTACCATTATTTGGGGTGGGTCTAATGTTGTTATTAGCAATGGTAGCATTAATGTTGCTTTCCGCACTGTCCGGCATTGAGCTAGTACCTGCCTCAGCATTAGCATTGTTGGGAGCGCGTTCTCTGTT
Source organism: Merzomyia westermanni (assembly GCA_949987695.1). Classification (NCBI taxonomy): domain Eukaryota; kingdom Metazoa; phylum Arthropoda; class Insecta; order Diptera; family Tephritidae; genus Merzomyia; species Merzomyia westermanni. Next base: position 105,096,293 of record OX465290.1, on the reverse strand, counting down.
GATTTGATTTTTATCATTATTTCTTCGTCTGTGTTTTTTTTTATTTTGCACTCTTTTCCATTCGTTTTGGTTACCAACAACTGCAGGAGGGTTGTCAACAATAACCGAAGTAGGCGAAGCAAATTGAGAGATAGGGGCGTTAGGAATTGGCGTCGCAGTTGAAATGTTAGCAGCAGCATCGTTGGGCAGCATCATTGCCGATGGATGAGTAGCTGTACCAGCTGATATAATAACAGCATTAGCATCGACGTTGACAGAGCCAGTATCAGTTGAAGTGCTAGCAGCAGCAGCATAATTAGAAGAGGGTGTATGAGTAGCGGATGCTGTCTCAATCTGATTGTATGGTCTCCCGGGCTCTTTAGCGGCGCCGTCGGCAGAGCCACTAGCGCCCGTTGACATGCAAGAAGAGGCTGGCGGCATAGATGTAGAGAAGTTGCGTTTGTTTACACTGCACAATTCCTCAAATTGTGTGAGCAAATGAGACAAAATGGAATTGTTGTCGTTGAGCTTACACTGAACCTCAGCTTGAAGGGAATCGGTTTTTTGTCGTAAGCACTCATTATCTTTATGCAAAACATTCAAAGCAGAGAGAAGTTTAGAGTTAAATAATTTCAACTCAGCAAAATTGTCATTAGCAATGTGGGAATTAGGCATTTGCACTTGAGTGGCTTGTTGTTGTTGTAACGAAGAATTATTCAAAGTCATAGACTCATCTTGCTGATCAGCAGCACACAAACCACAAATGTAGATATTGTCCGCATTATTTAGGTTATTTAAGTCGGCAGGCAGGCTACCAACAACACAACTCAAATGGAAAATTTCTCTGCACTGTTCACATTGCACCGAAGTTTGGGCGCGCTCAACTCTATGGCCACAAAAACAAGGCATATTGTAGCAAATATTAGAAAATGACAAGCACAGGAAAAGAAAAACAGAGTCAATGTCTTCAAGACAATTTTAATTTTAATTATTGTGCGATAATAAATAAAAGATCGAATTTAAGAAAAACTTAGAGCGCAGCAAAAACACGTCTGTTCACGACAACACTTTTTACACGACAACACTATTTGTCGATAAGGGAAAAGGTGCGAGGTCATTTTGGATCCGTCCATAAAAACTGAAATGTGAAATTTCAGAGCGATTTCCCCTTTTTTCCAGACATTTTTTGAAAGGAATCTTAAAGTTTGTATCGGAGACAGTTCTGTTGCAGATGCAGTCAGCTACCGTTTTAATATAGAAGTCAGCTGTGCCTGTAAGTGCGCTCTTTCCTGAGTCACAACTCGACAGTCCTAAGTGCACCCTGTAATGCAGTTTCTTTGATAGAGGTATAGGCTGCACGCTGCATATCACGTTCAGAGCCTCCGTAGAGCGTGAGCGAACCCTAGGAAACTACCTGAACTTTCCTTTGCGTTTTCTTCCTGCAAATCCCTCGATAGCCTTCCAGGAGTGCCTAGGAATATGTAATGCTCCTATAATGAACCACGATATTTAAAATTTCTCAAAATGGAAAGAACATTTTCAGGTTAGTTGCAAGTACTCACCTGGCACGCTCAACGGAGGCAGCGCTGCACAAGGTGGAAGCATTTCTTGAGAGTAAACAGTTCACTCTGGCTGCATTCCTAGACATTGAGGGCGCTTTCAACAATGTTAGGCTGGAGGCGATAGAAGACTCGCTCTCGTTCCTGGCTATCGAGGACCCTGTAATAAATTGGATAGGGATGGCACTGCGGTCAAGAGTGATAAGCGCCAAGGTCGAAGCCAGTGAAGTCACAGCACATCTGTTGAGAGGGAATCCTCAGGGTGGGGTTCTGTATCCACTGTTTTGGCTTTGTGTTTTAGACAGCATACTTCGTCAACTCAATAGGAATGGAGTTAAAGTGGTTGCCTACGCGGACGACGTAGTACTACTACTATCGGGTCTGAGCCCTAACGTGCTTAGTGGGATCATGCAGGGAGCACTAAGGAAGCTGAGTGGATGGGCGGAGACCACGGGGCGCAACGTCTATCATTCAAGGACAGAACTAGTGCTATTCACTAATAGGACAAAAATATCAAGTTTCAGTCCACCTTCTTTTAATGTCGTTTAATATGTTTGTCATTATTATTAGATAGGAGAGCGCTCTTATCAATCTCGTTTATCTTTGATCTCATCTCTGGAAAGATAGATTGCCCATGTCTTCTTCAACGAATACATTTTAATGTGCCTTGTAGAAATTTAAGAAATTTTGAAGTGTTTCGTGTTGGAGTTCATAGAACACTCTATGGTGCTAGTGCCCCATTGAGTAGAACTCTTTTAGAATACAACTTTTTCTCAAATTTTCTGGAGTTAGATCTAACTTATAGTAAATCACTCTTGCAATTTAGATTAAAAACTTACTTCTTAAGTTATAATTAATTTAACTATTTTTAAGTGTCTGTTGTATTTAGACATAAGCAAATAAATAAATAAATAAATAAAAATCTGATTGATATAACTTGCTTAGTTGTAGAAATATAGCTTTTTAAATTTTACAAACAAATTTTTCAGAACTATGTTAAAAAACTGGGCGTGGACATTAACCGATTTCGCCCATTTTTACGGCAAACAGTTACCTTTATTTATAGAACATTGTCACCAAATTTCGTTTCGGCAAATTAATTTTTGGCGGAGTTATAGCATAAAAAGTTTTGTGGAATAGGCCACTATAAAAGGGGAGAAGCCACGCCCATTTTCGAAAATTTTATGTTTTTGGATTTCTTTGTTTACGGAAACTTTAAAAGTGAAATATAAATGATGTAAAGCTATTTTACTCAAAGTTATTGTCTATTTAATATATCTATGATCCTCTTCAAAATCTTTCATATAAAAGTGGGCGTAAACCTCAACCGATCCCGCCCATTTTTTCCTGGAACATTCCCTGTATACCTGGAAACCTGCATGCTAAATTTCGTTTCGATATCTTGAACGGTTTTTGATTTATGATTAATATTATTTCTTAATTTGACTTAATCTAAAGTGGGCGGTGCCACACCCATTTTCAATGTCAATGTATTCACCAAATTTTATCCTTATAGGTGTATTATGTACTGAGTAATCATTTTTTTTGTGTTTTCGAAAGTATTCTATATCCTCCTGAGTACAAAACATCCAGTTTTTGGAATTTTGCAACAAAATTTTAATAGTGTACTACTTAAAGAGTACTCAGTATGGAAATAATAATAAAAAAAATAATAAATTGGAAAAAGTGGGTTTTTGCTATGTCCTACATGAAGGACAAGGGAATTAAATCAACACACCATTTATTTGGCTCAATATTCATAGTTTTATTTTAGTTTTTAAAACTAACAAAAAATAAATAAATTTCTTCACTGTAACTTAACAAAAACTCTGCACTTCTTCAGCAGTAATAATATATAGTAAGAATAACATAAAAATTAATGATTATTCACTTAACAGTCTTCATGAAAATTTGAAAAACAGTTTCGAATGGGAGTAAAGCACAGGTAAATTTCGCATTTTTTGCAGAAAACTGTTGTTTTTTTGTCACAACCATTATTTCTGCAGCGGCTTTGTTTTGGACCATATTCTGGTAGATGTGCAGCCCTTTTAGTACGACTTTCTTTGGAAGGCACTTGCTTTGCTAAGACCCTGCGCTTTTTATGTTGCGGCTCAGGCTCATCATGGGCAATTTCGTCTTCAGTATCGTCTTCTTCCTCATTGTCAGTGATTAGTTTTGTGCCTAAATTCAATTTGTATTCTCGCATCTGTTTCAACTTCCCTATACTGCAGCCAAGCATTTACCACGCACAAATCAAACAAATGAGAGATTACTCGGATAATGAGTGCCGTCTGTCACCTTGACTACGGCCGCGTATACCTAGAGATGAAATTGGTTTCGGTCTTCTTCCCCGTATTATTGAAGACGATGACGGCAAATCGTCTAATACTGAAGGGGAAGCCAATGAAGTGAACACCGTGCCATCCTCCTCATCCGAGCTACTGGTATCACTTCCGTAGTGGCCACTAGTCTTTTGGCTAAATTCTTGGGGAATGATCGAGGTCGGCATCGGAATCATCTCCAGAAAAATCAAAATCGGAATTCTCCAAAGCCGCTATAATTTCATCATCAGTGATAGCTGCATAATTTACATAAAATAAAAATAAAACTGAATGTACTTTACATAGTACATGGGAAGTCAATATTTGTAAACATTAATTAAATACTCTTGTACTTTACAAAGGACATTGTAATAAATATGATTATCAGAAGTCCACTATTTTGTATTTCAATCAAATAATAGTTCAAAACATTAGTTTACAGTACTGTTACATTAGTTACCACAGTTAAATAAAGATAAACGAAATAAGTCACTCGATGAATACAAATTTATTTACCTCTGCGCTGACGCATATTAGCATGTTGTCTTGACGAAGCCATTTTTAAAATAACAGTGTATTATATTTCACGTTTGCATTTTTTTATCATAACCTAAAATGCCAATGCGTGTCACAATAAAAATATTTTAGTGTTGCCAATTAAAAAAAAGCCGTCAGCCGTATTTTCAATGTACTATGTGTAGGACAAATGTACGCAGGAGGATATATAAAAAGTGGCCGTGGCTATTATCCGATTTCGCCCATTTTAAATAGCGCTCGGAGATGAGTACCAAGGAACCCGCGTACCAAATTTCATTAAGATATCTAAAAATTTACTCAAGTTATCGTGTTCCCAGACGGACGGACGGACGGACGGACATGGCTTAATCAATTTCTCTTTTCGTCCTGAACATTTTGATATGTATAAGTCAATATCTATCTCGATCCGTGTATGCCGTTAGGCGACTAAAGTTAATATACCTTGTGTGCGTAGCACTACTAGGTATAAAAATGAATGTGTGTCTGGCGTCCAAAATACTTAACCGATCTTTATGATGTAGCTTCTTGGGTTCACTGGTTACAGTATAGGCTATATAAAATTTTAATCTTGTATAGGCGTTCAAGGTACTCAACCGATCTTTATGAAATTTTCAGAGTAGATTCTTGGATTCACTGGTTCCAGCATAGGCTATATATAATGTTTCGTAATTTTATTTAACATGGTGGTTAATAATAGCTGAAATTTGACATTTTATTAATTTATATGTGGGCGGTACCACGCCCATTTTCCAAAATTAAAGAAAAAGCATTAATAAGATCATCAGGTCATTGTAACTACGAAATTCTAGCATTCTATCTCCATCAGTGAAGGAGATATGGCATGTTCCGGTTTCCTACCTCTCTTTTAGAAAATTTTGGTCCCAAAGTGGGCGTGGTCGTCCAAATATTTTGCTTATTTTCAGGGGGCGTGCTCAACATGTCTATAGTATACCTCGTATTAAGTTTCGTAATTCTATCTTACACCGTTCTGAAGTTAATTACAGTCGAGTTTGAAATTTGCTTGACTCATAAGTGGGTGCTGCATTTATCACAACAATAGTATGCCTGCTACAAAATTTTGCTATACTAGCGTAAACGGGTTTGACGTTATTAAGAGTCGGACGGACGGACATTTCTAAATGAATTCCTCTGTTCATTCTAAGAGCTTTGATGAATGGAACTCCATATCTATCTCTATTATTTTGTACCGGTACAAACCGCCATTATATGGACAAAACTATGATACCCTGTGTACTAGTACAGTTGGGTATAAAAATCTATTAGTGACTTAGCCAAGTTTTTTCTATCTCGTTTCTAAATATCTTTCATTTAAAATATTTTTACACATAGTATTTTGGACCAACAGTCCTAATAAAACCTTTCTTAAATGTGTCTAGAAGTTAATTAGCTTTATCCTCAAAATCAACGGGGTTCAATTGGTTGATAATCCATGTTACATGACTTTTTAAAGCATTTATTCAGTTCACAATCTTATATTCGTTGTACATTGTCAGTTGTATACACCGATTAGAATTTGAATTATGCCAGTTTTCGCCGGAAAGCAACCTGTGTGCCAAATGTCATTCAAATATCTCAATTTTTACTCAAGTTATCGTGTCTACGGACGGACGGACGGACGGACATGTCTTAATGGATTCCTCTGTTCATTCTAAGAACTTTGATATACGGAACTCTGTAGATATTGTAGCATTACTCAGAATGCTTTTCACTGTCAATGCACTTCAAATATTGACCCACTTAAATTATGTTGAACCCACGGGAGTTCAACAGCATACACCAACTGACACCTATCAAATTGTCAACCCATTACTCAATGCGTCGCTTTGACCAACACACGTATCGATCAGCACGACTGATCGACACTATCGGTTGGTCAACGTGAACTACCAAATTATGTGCTGACATTGCACACAATGCAAATACTTTTAGTGTCTAAGTATTAGTGTAAGTTTGTATACGTAAGTTAAGCTAGAAATGTATAAAAGAGAAAGCTTTTGAATAAAGAACAATCAATTCTGATCATACGCTACACATCAGCGATTCAATCACATTACAATATCTCCATTATTTTGTACCGTTACAAACCACCGTTATATGACCAAAACTATAATGCCCTGTGTACTAGTACACGCTGGGTATAAAAATAAAAACAATTGAGCCATTTATTGTTTTGCGAATCATTTGGCGTGCCTTTCTGAGTAGCACCCGGGGTGTTATGACACCCCATGCCGTCTCCCTCACGACGCCACTGTTTGTTGTTGTATGTTAATCGGGCTTTTTGTTTTTGTGTACAATGTAACTAACGTGTGGTTCGATTTGTAATCCAGGGTTACTCTTGGGTTTTGTGTTATATGCTATGCTAGATTTTCTGAGAGCCTGGAAATGTAAGTTAAGCAAAAGAACATATAACTATAAGAAGGTTCAACGCGGCGAATAGTGGGAAACAGTAAACCATCAATTCAAATCGCGAGTTTTAAGGTTATTAGCACTTTTTCTTTTATTCAATATTTACAATTAAACGTTTTTGTAACTCCAGCTATAATTTTTTGTGTGAATATTCAATTAAAAGACAGTGAATTCAAGCAATTTACACGAAAGTACAGTGGTGAATTCACAGTGGCGCCTCTGCCGTTAAAGCATGGCAAAAATCAAAAAAATCATGAAAGCGTTCGCTAAATCTAATACATGTTTCTAATAGAGAATTTTCCAGGGCGGCCGAAGTGGTGTGAAGGTAGTGTTGCCGGCCTACCACACCGATGGTCCATGGTTCGAGCCCTGGTACAGGTAACATCAAAAGTGATTTGAAAAAAGTTTTTCAAAACGGGGTCGCCCCTCGGCAGTGGTTTGGCAAACTCTCCGAGTGTATTTCTGCCATGACAGGCTTCTCAGCAAAAATTCGTCTCCTTTGTAGATGCCGTTCGGAGTCGGCAAAAACTGTAGGTCCCACCAATTTGTAGGGAAAATTCAAAATCGGCACACCACAAATTGGAAGAGAAGCTTGGCGCAAAAATCTCTTAGGAGGTTTATGATGATATACCTGTTGTATATCGCGCCATAGAGATAGAGAGAAGAATATACAACTGTTTTTTCACAGAAAGTTATAGTTAACCAGGTAGAGCCGCTCAAAATTGACCAATTTTCAACATTGGGAAAAATTTGAAATTTTTCTTCTTTTTCGTTGTATTTTAAATGGGTTTGTGAGTAAATAAGGCGGCCGGTTGTCGTTTTCTTGTATAGCAATTAAAGATAATTTAATTTGGGATTGAAGGAAAAAAAAAATTGTTTTTTTTTTTTGTTAAAAGTTGGCGGATATACCTGTTTTTCGAAATGGCTATTTTAAGGCCCTTTTTAAAATTCTGATGGGGAAAAAAAAATTTTAAATATGTGCTCCGTCAAATTAACAGCAGTTATTTGTGAAATATTCAGTTACCTAAATTCATAAAGTCTACCTGCGTCCAGCTGCAACTTTACTTTTTACATCAAATAAAGTTAAACAACCTTGGGCATAAATATGCGCCTGAGCAGGTATATATAATTCAGTACGCCCGTAAGGTCGTTTTTGTTATTGGAACTTGTTAACAACATACATTTTTTTAGTTACGAATTGTATACCTGAAATTCATTTTAATAATTTGAGTAGGTATATAAAGCTATCCATCATACAATGCACATTATCATTCGTCTTTTGGAGATTAAGGAACTTAGTATTCTGCTTACTTAAATAAAGTGAATTGTATTTTTAAATATAGTTCACAGTTTAATATTTAGTCAGATACACTCGAGGCCAATTCTAATATGTATCTAGAAAACTCGAAACTATTTACGGTGTTTAAATCTACAAAGTCAAGACGGGACTTCGTTGAGGCTATTATGAGAGAATTAGCGAGTGAAACAAGCATTAAAGAAAAGGAAGGCCTGGAAGAAAAAATTGGTTTACAATAAATTATGATAGAAAGAAAATGGAAGGACGTCTATCGTAACAATTCAAAATTTCTAAGTAAGCATGAAAAGTGGCTAGCTGACAAAACTTTTTTGGACGAAGAAACGCCTAGCACGTCAAGCAATCCAAGTAGATGGAGACCAACAAAACCCATAGAAGAGTGTTCTACCTACACAAGGAAAAGGAAGGTGTCTGATACCACAAAAGCTATGGCCACGACTCATCTTTCAGAAACACTGGCTATTAAATATAAAAAAAACGAAGAAAACGTGAAGTCTCATATAACAGAAGCAGTTGCGGTAGCAAGTCCAGTGCGACTGTTGAGGATCAAAAACATCATTCCCACACCACCATATGCGCTACCTAGGAAATACACTCCCGAAGAAGCTTTGGCGCTGTTTATAGATCTCGGTTTAACGAAGAAAAAATATATTATATTGCGTAAGTAATTATTGCAACGTAGTGCCGATATTTTATCTGGATACAAAAAAAAAATTACTGAAACCAAGAAAGAAGCAGTTCCTCTAAGTCCCAAAATAACCGAAGTATCAGCTGAAATTGACCTACAAAACCTAATGGATCATACGTCTACACGACTCCTTCAAAGTTTTACTGAAGAAATGTTGAAATCACTGCCAAAGGAGCTTGCATTGATAACTAAGTGGGGCTGTGATGGATCATCAGGACAAAGCCCATATGAACAAAGAATAAGTATAGACGATGAAACAATTACAGATAGTAATATGTTTATGGCTTCTATTGTTCCATTACGACTAAAAGATGAAGCTTCAGAATATTGGAAAAATCCACGTCCGTCATCAACTATATTGTGCCGCCCGATATTATTTAAATACGAGAAGGAGTCTTCGGAACTCATAAAAGCTACAATGAGTGATATAAAAAATCAATCCTTTGTTAGATATATGTTCCAGTGACGATGACTATGTTAAGATAAAATAAGTTTCTCACTTCTTATCACAACAATGAAAAAGAGATTTACTAATCAATTTTGTTACTTTATTGAAAAATAAGATATTTATGTACAAGTTAATTTTTTATTTCAAATAAAAGAATTAATTAATTTAGTAATTTATATACATACTTTTCGTTATTGCATTTCTCTAAAGTTTATCAAATTTATTTTAAAGCTTAAGCATTTCGCCTTCAAACGAGTATTAAATTTTTATAGAAGTCAATACGTCTATCGAGTTTGATACAAATTGGTAAAGCGGTTACTAAGATCAAACTTTTTAGCATAAATGGGCAGTGCCACTCCTCTTTTCCAAAATTCGTTGGCTGTTTAATCTTTAGCTCAAATAAAATTTCATTGAACCACTTTCAATAACTTTTAGTTATTAATAAAATACATATTTGGCTTGTAAATTAAAAAAAAAAAATGTAAAATTTTACGATGAATTTTAAAGCACCTTGTTATTGTGGCACCAAAAACGGGCATTTGAGTTTTATAAGAGTATTGCCATTTAAAAGAAACAATACGTCTATCGACTTTGGTAGTTATTGATTACGTGACTACTTAGATACAACTTTTTGTCATAAGTGGGCAGTGCCGCGCTATCTTATCAAAATCATTAGTTTATCTTATTTAATGCTTAAATACGTCATTATAAGACAAATCTAATTTTTTTTTTATTTTTCACTAAAAACATTTTGTTTTTGCATTTTTCTAAAAATTTTCGACTTTGACGAATTTTTTAGAAGTACCCTGTATCTGTGACATTCTGAGCTTTCACACAATAAAACTTCAAATAATTAGCTTTCATTTGCAATAATTTTTAAAATATCTTCATTGGTTCAAAAGTCATGATTTTTGCAAAGAAAAAACTCAAAAGTAAAAATTGTAAGATATTTAGAAATTTATTCTTAGTTATGGTCGTATGTTGTTGGTTTTTTTTCCATTTATTCATATTTATCTTTGTGGCTAAAGTCGTCGGTATGTTTGTAAAGAGATAGACGACATCAAACGACACATGATAGTTACGTACATTTACAGCTGCTAGTCTATTTTCAAAGTCAAGCGAATTTTTAATATAATAGTCTTCTGAGACTAGAACTTCTAGGATTTTTTCTAGATATTTGGAGAGTTCATAACATGGAACACTCATGGAAGAGACAATTGGCCGTAACGGAATTTCAGGTTCATGAATCTTGGGTAAACCAGAAAGTCTAGGTGGGGTCTTATACAGCTCATTCACAATATTATTCTTCTTCTTTTAAAGTTGTGTTGTTGGATCGAATCTGACCACTTTGTATGTGTTCTTGTCGCCTAATATCTGACTAATCTTTTCCACGTAATCTGTTTAGTAGTTTTATTTCCTTAATAATTATGTTGTCTTTGTGTAAACGTAGGAATGTTCTGGTTCTGTTGTTTGTTTCCATAACAAATACCTCGGCTTAGTTTCGTCTATTTCGTTTGAATTGTAGGATTATGTTGCTCACTTGATTTCTGACTATTTCCTTATCTTTTTCGTTTTCTATAGTTTGAATAACTTGTTCTATTTCTGCAATTGTATGTATAGGTGAGAAATTTGTGTTTGTCGTTGGTAAATACAATTTCGGCCAAGGGATACCAGCCACATTACATCTACGGGAAGTTCGATGTCGGTTTTGTTCACAAATCAATCACTTTGTTTATTCCTAATTTCTGTATTTTCTCGTATTTTAGTTTCTCCACCTTCACTTTTACGGGTCAATTTTGAGCGTAACCTGCAATTTTGTACCTGGAAGATTTTCTAACCGAAAATCGTAACCGTTGGCAATGCAGTTCATGTAACCGCGATTCTAGCTTACATGGCAACGCTGTCAAAAACAAACAATGCACAATAGAGAATAAAATGCAAACGCGAACGAAACTTCGTGTAAAAAAGTGGTTATATTGTTTATTAATTCTTGTGAAATAGTATGTGTACAAAATTTTAGGTATTTTCTTCCCACAAAAATATTTGTAAAACACGTGATATTTTTCTCGGTAACGTGACATCATCACCTACTTTGATGGTTACGAAATTGAACTGCAACTTAAGCCGGCAGAATACCAAAAGGGTGTAAAATTTTCCTAATTATTTCTTAGCCGGTAAAACGAATGTTGTTACCACACTAGAATTAGGGCTTTAGTTGTTTCTTTTTACTCAGGATCTTCTATTTGGTAATGAGCTCGTCAAAGTCCTGTTGTTTCGGAATTGATGTCAGTTTGTGTTACGTCTATGTTCAATATTTTCAAGAGATATTTTTTTTGCTGCAGTGTTTAAGTGCCATGCAGATGTTTTCTCCTTAAAGTTAGTTGTAATATATTTTGGGTTTTTACCGGCAGGCTCTCCGGGAGTAACGATTTAATGAAATAATTCCGATGAGTTTCATTTCTTTACTTTAACAAAATGTTCTGCTTTTCTGATCTATTTTATTTAGATGCAAATAAAAAACCATTTATTTCACCATTCCACCCAATGTTTCGATACTTGTCCTTACCTTATGTTTATTTATAACAGAAAACAAGAACAAAATTCAGGGGGGAAATAACTGTTATCACTGTTATCGAATAAAAATTAGTCGAATAAAAAATCCATTTATTCGAAGTCTACAAATAATTCGAATATTTATTTGAATAATTTATACCTTTATTCGAATAATATTATTTCGAATAGTACTATTCGAATAGTTAAACAAAGTGTAGTGATACTACAGCTTATGGACAACCCTGCAAAAATCGAATGACTGAAACTCCAATTGGTATTCATGTCGGTAAAATATCCTGTAATTTTACATGTTATATACGAGTCAAATGACTAGTAGCTGTGACACCGGTGTGAGCAGTACAGCTATTAGTTTATCTTAAGTCACAAAATAAAAGAGAAAGAGCGAGATGTAAAACCGCACACACAGGAAGAAAGAAACAGTCAAAAAGTTTACCGATGCTCTTACAAACGTGATGGGAAATACGGAAACTTTCGGTATGGCTCCGGGTAAATTGACTAATCATTTTACCTGTATCGTTTTTGCAGGGACACGCAAACATACATTCATGCATACAAAACGGGAATGCCTGCTCATAGGTACAAGCGATGAAGACAGTGGATTTCACTTCGGACATCTCTTGCATTTCAATACAACTATTCGGATACCACTATTCGAATAAACGGATACATTTTTCGAATAGATACTATTCGAATTTTTTGAAACGAATATTATTATTCGTTAATTCGAATAGTATTTATTCGAAAATAGTCCCACTACTAGTCGTAACGCATAGCAGGATAGACGCCTTGTTACGGGATGGCATCTTGAGACTACACGATAGTCATCGTAATGAAATGCTGAGAAGGCATTTGGCACTGCAACATCTTCGCAGTGTGAAAAATTGCAAAACCACCATCATAAATCGCATTATCTTAAAAGGCATAAAGGCATATCTACTGCGGGTATGTGCGAGGCCCCTGGGCCACTTCGAAGGCAATAAGCTTTGGTTTTCTCGAAAGTCAAACAATAATTCATCAGTATAGCAATTGTAATATTGCGGCGGAATATTGTCCAAAAAGGTGTAAATGTAAAATTTATTATGTGGAAACTAAATAGAGGGTGAAAACCACCGTAACATAGTAACGTATGACGCATCCATTATACAAAATGAATTCTATTTACATTATTATTCTAATATTAAGTTAGCACAATGGAAAATTTGTAATCTGATTAAGTTTTCAAAGCAAACAAAAAATAAGTGTGAATGTGTTTCAGAATCAAAAACAGCGGGGTTTTCTGTATATTGGATTCAAAAGTGGAAACTAGGTGCTTATAATAATAGAATTGCATTGTGTCTTACAGGTAGGTTGAAAGTAAGTTCACTCGCAAGTCTCTAATCTTGGTAACATTTGCAAATACCTTAGGACAGCATTAAATTCCCTATTTCAGTTTTTACTATAAACGCGTCTTTTGTAACCTTACTCGACAATCTTCGATCAAAACTAGTCAGGGTAAAAAAATATATGTGTCCACAAAATGAAGCAAAAAATAAAAAAAAAAACTCAAAACCATTGGAGCTGGTTCCGCCTTTTGAAGATCAAAATCACGTTTACGGTTTGGGTTTCGAAAACGAACCCGTTTCAGTCCTTGAAAATAACCCAACCATAATTCATCACAATGACTGAACGTCATTCTCGGATTTTGAGTTAGCTACAAGTTGTATAGGCTTGAGACCGATTTTGCGGACTTAGTATGAACAAATTCAATGACACCCCAATTATTTAATAAAATCATAGGCGTGGAGTCGTTTGAACGGAGGGCTTGTCTACCACCGATGATAATAGAAAAATTTGTTAAGTTTATGTGAGCATCTAGGGGGAAGACCTGGGCGGGCCCTTGCCCACTTTAAAAGGGGAAACTTGATTAGAATGGTGAAGACCTCTAAGGGCAGGTGCCAATGCGAGTAGCCAGAATGCAGGTGTACTGAGTGAATAAGCTACAAATTATAACTTCATTTATTAAAAACAATTTATTACTGAACTCAGGAACAACGCACAGCCTTTAATTTCGGTTGCTCATACATTTCCGTGTAGGCTTTTGTGCGTGGTCAAACGCTGTGCGTTTATATATGGTTGAGCTGGAATGTAAGCACATATCTATGTGAACTTGTTTTTATAACAGCGTAGGTAATTTTATGACTGTTTGATCTAGTTTCACAACTTTTTATCTTAAAAAGCTTTCAACGCGTAGTGTCATATCGTCCCATTTCTGCGTTAACCTCGTATCTACAAATGGAACATATTTCAGAAAACGAACTAAGAAACATACGTTTGTTATACTGAAAATGTAGATAAGAGGTTACTGATCGAACCAAAAACCACGAAGATTTCTTTGTTTTACCAAATTGATTTTCACCTCGAATTTCACGATGCCTGAATAGCATTTCTACATAAACAATTAGTTTCTCCAAAAGCGTAGTTACGACCTTAACGCAGAAACGGGACGATATGCTACTAGGACTCTGAGCAATGCACACAGATACTTTTGGCCCAAAATTTATATTTTGTGGGTTCTGCGCAGGCTTAGAACTCACTTGTCTCTTTATTCAAAGGAATAACAATGTATACTTACATATTTATGCATACGTATACTACATACATATATAAGCATGTATAAAAAAGCTTTGAGACTAGTAAATAGTATCAACGTACATATGTATACATTGCACTAAAAATCGCTGCTGCTACCATTGACCAATAAAAGTCATTCATAAGGGAGTGTTTGAAATCTAAATTCAACCATTTTGAAGGGTAGGCCAGAAAAATGACACGCCCCTTATGAATAATAAAAATTTGTCCTTCTCAAATAAACTGGAGTTAGTGAAACTCATCATAGAATTCTTAATCATACGGTTGTCTAGTTGTGAAATCTGTTCGGTCCGATTAGTTTAAACAATGTTTGATACTTGGGAATAAAGTAGTTCAGAAATAGTTACGTGTGTGTTTTTATTTTAAGCGTTTTATAATTTATCAATTCATAATTCATAGTTAGTTTTCCGATTAACTGCTACTCTAGCTAGCGATAGAAGTGTTTTTCTTCACAACATTATAGCGCTGCAATGTAAATAACATACAAATATCCAAAAATTTAGCTTTACATGAAAATCATTTACAAGATCTCAGTGAGTTGTTTCACTTGCTGATTGAAATATCTTATTCTGCATATTTATATGCAGGATATACATAGCTTTAAAACCAGTGTTTCAAAATTTATTCGCCAACCACTTTTGACGCCTCTCGGGCGTTTAAGCTCGAGGAGGATTTTGTAGGGAGTTGCGTCACAATGTCTATGTATTCAACGACCGATAAGATGAAGATGTCTGCTCCTACGTGTTTTCCTACTCGTTATAGTCCGACGTACAGGGGTCCTGATCAAATGAGGAGATGTATGCCGAATCCTTCAGTAAGTATTTTAATGCTCCTGCTAATTAAACAAAACGAGATGTGGGTCTAAGAGCCGATTTACAAAGGAATTTACCTTAAGACAAATAACTTAGTTGCATGATATGAGTATGGACTTGTCATACAATGTTTGTGGAACGTAAAGCGAAGCAAAATGTTGAGCAATTCTTAACTTGTGTCAATAGTATTTGTCAAAGTTAATGTCAAAGTTTGCATGCTCTATGTATTTCAGTTATAAATCACGTGAAGCCTGTCGAATCATTGAAAACCAACTGCTGATTTTATGGATTTCTGAGATAATTACGATTCATCGTTATTCAAAAAAAAACAAAAAAATTTGATTACACTTTAAAATGTATGGACCTTGTAGTTTCTGAGAAAGTGTTTAATCATCACAGATTTTTATATTTTTTTTATGGAAAAAATAAAGTAAAATATTTGTGTATACCAACAATTCAATTGTATTGTCACATTTTCCAAAATCGATCAGCTAGGATTTCATTCAAACAGATTTGTAGTCAGGAGAACACATTGCATAGATCTACAATAAGTTAAGAGTCAGCTCTTCGATTCACAGCTCCTCACACCTGATTGGGGGCTCCAAATTCAGAGGCTAATCAACGCAGGGCTCACTCATTGAGATCGAAAAAAAGTAAGAGTTGCTATTGAAAAATTTATAATAACTAAATAAATAAAAGAAACTAGTTGCCCAAAATTATTTATAACAGCAGCTAATAGCTGTGTTCGGCGAGGAGAACATTTTTGAAATTTTATAAATTTTTTAAATTTTTTTACTGAAGAGTGTTCGGCGACACGAAACCTTCGCATTTTGGCATTTCATTGGTAGAGAAAGTTGTAAGTTACTTCTAGGGAAATTTCCCTCCCCCCCTTCGGGTAAGGGGTTTAGAAGAGGCGACTAATATGCAACTCGATGGTTAATCTACGGATATGATGCCTCTGAACTGTCATTGCCCGGAAGGACTGTCAGTTTCGACAACACTACACAAAACCTTCGGGGAGTGTTTTTGTCGTTACAAACAACAACAACAGGGAAATTTCACTCAGTAAAACTTGCAAGTGAAAAACTGCTAATCGTGACAGGAAAGCAACAGCAAAATCTTGAAATTTGAGCATTAACCAATCAAAAAAGCAACATCTGTTTTGCTTGCAAGTTTTTGTAAATCCCTGTTCGGCGGAAACTTTTTACTTTTTGGGTCATGCTCACTTTATTTTAAGCTAGAGTTCTTTGTAGACAAGTTTTACTTGTTTCATGACCGTTTTGTTTTTTTTAAAGTTTACTGTGCTACTCATAACATCAACTATGTAGTTGGTTTGGCATGAAAATTATTTTGTTCTTTGTTCAAACTAAAATGCCACTTGCTAATTTGATAAATTTCTGTAAATATTTTAAGTAAATAATAGTTGTGTTCGGTGAGGATAAGATTTTTAAAAATTTCAAAAAATGTTATAAAATTTCTACTGGAAAATGTTCGGTGACACAAAACATTTGCAGCGAGAGAGGGCATTTTGACATTTCATTAAGAGAGAGAGTTACAAGTTTCTGCTGGGGGAATCTCACTCAGTAAAAATTGTAAGTGAACAACAGCTGATCGTGACATAAGAAAGCAACAACAAAAATTTTAAAATTTGAACTATTAACCAAACAAAAAAAGCTTTCTTTGCAAGTTTTTACTGACTCCTGGTCGGCGACAACTTCTTACTTTTGCGTTTCGAGAGAGTTTTACGTCATTCTCACTTTACGGACAGTTCTTTGCAAGTGTGCCCAAGTTTTGTCACCGAACACAGCTAATAAATTTACTTGTTTACAAAGTATCTAAATTAAGTTCCCCACCATTTAAAAGTGTTCCTTAAAAAATGTACGCCCAAATATCTTTTTATCTTTTGTGTGCAAAATGTTCAACTAAAGGTGCATACTTTTAGGCACTTGCTGTTTTCCATACAAATTCCAAAAATGTGCGATGGTGTAGGTAAAAATTCGTGGAATCAGAGTTTCACCACGGTTAGCCATGGTTGGTGGGGTTGGATTCAATACATATTAAAACAAACCAATTTAAATACTGCAATAGTGAACTTAAAGACATAAAACTCCCAAATTATTGAATATTAAGTATTATAACACCTTATCAGTTACTATAAAAGGTAAATTTCAGTTTACATTTAAGTTTTTATTTGTAACTAGAAAACCAGTCCCCGCCTCCCTGTGTTTCAGAACTTATAATAGACTGAGTCTGATTTTAATCATTACTTCTCCCACACATACCAGATAAGATATGGAACTTAATTACATCGTTTACTGAAGAACTTACTATCACTTTTCGTTTGATACACATATTGTACTATACACATTTTGGGTCACCTTAGCCCACATATTGGGCCACTACGTCTAATAATATAACGGTAAAAGTTCCATTCAATTCTATGCAGCTCTTTTTGAGTGATGCGCGACCAAATTTACAGACAGACAAAAATTTAAAAAAGGTTGATTTGGGTTCTACTGGCTCAATAATGATCTCTGCTACCGCAATACACAGTAATCGACCTTTTACAATTTTATTATATGTAGAGATTTATAATTTGAAACGACTCTGAAAGCAATTTCCTTCACTCCGATTCGCAAAAGAAGATGCCAAACTAGTAGGAGTAAACAAAGGCCTACCGTACAACAGTGCTGGTCGCTACGCGTACTTAGGGCCGTTTACTCAATGCGAGGTTATGATAAACTTTATCACGTGATAACCTAATCATGGCTTGGCTCAGAATGACAATTTCGTTTACACAAAGTCTGATTAAGTTACCATGATAGAGTTTGTTATTGTGAACGTTTTTGGGAAAAAATTCATAAAAGTTGCATTGTGAACACAGCTATTGTGACAGCAGCTCTTGTTTACAATTTTAAACAAACCATTTTGGCGTACAATTTTCGATTGTGATATTTCTTTATATGGATATTATTACATTTTTAAATTCTATTACTAGCAGAGTTTGTTAACAAAACAGTTTATCACAAAATCGGACTTTTACTTTCAGCTGTGACTTTTTGTTTTGCTAAGCACATAATCAGAGGTCCATCCTTTGTTTACTTTTATCAGAAGATAATCAGCAAATCGTGGATAGTTAGACGTCGAGTAAACGGTTTTTGGGCCAACCTCTGATAAAGTCTTGATTAAGCAGTAAGGCCCGATTACTCAATGTCTGGTTATGATAAACTTTATCACATGATAACGTAATCATGGCTTGCCTCAGAATAACATTTTCGTTTATACAAAAGTCTGATTAAGTTATCATGATAAAGTTGGTCATTGTCAACATTTTTGGAAAAAAATTGTGAACGAACGAAAAGTGACAGTAGCTCTTGTTTACAATTTTAAACAAACCATTTTGGCGTACAAATTTCGATTGTGATATTTCTTTATATGGATATTATTACATTTTTAAATTCTATTACTAGCAGAGTTTGTTAACAAAACAGTTTATCACAAAATCAGAGTTCTACTTTCAGCTGTCACTTTTTGTTTTGCTAAGCACATAATCATAGGTCCATCCTTTGATAGCTTTTATCAGAAGATAATCAGCGCATTGTCGATAATCAGACATTGAGTAAATGGTTTTTGGACCAACCTCTGATAATGATTTGATCAAGCAGTTAATCAGGCATTGAGTAAACGGCCCTTGCACTTACACAGGATGAAGAAGTTGTTTTTAGTCTTCCTTTAAAAAAATGTGTGTGCTGTGTTTCTGTTTTCTGGAAATATGAGTATAAGCATTGTAAATTTTTAAAAGAAAACATTTTAGATTCAACTAAATTTGTCCAATTGAAAGAAAGTTATTGTTATTGACAGTATTCTGAAAAATGTCGCTTGGCGGGTAGATCTTGACTCGTAAAGAAATTGTCACTACATGAAATGTGTTTTACGCTATGACGATACGCCCCGTGTTCCAAGAAGTTAAGTTGCGATATCTATGCGAAGACTGTCACATGAAATACATTTTTATTGGTCTGCTACAGTTTATGGCTTTCAGTAATTCGATATCTAGAAAAAACGTGTTTTCGATTCGCGTAACAGGAGGGATGAGTTATATCGGATTTTGTTGGTGTATTGGTTGTTGATAAGATAATGTTTTGCATATCTGAAGTAAGAAAATTTCTGTTTTATTAATTTCGTAAATTTCTTTGTAGATTTTACTTCAAAGCATCCATAAGGAAATTTGTAGGATAGGAACAAAAATGACAATTTCGTTCGAGATTTAATCGACAATTCGCAAGATTTATTGCACGATTTAAATCCAGAAAGTCAGCAGATTAAAGTTAAATATCAATAAAATAGTACAAAAGGAACAACATTTTATGTAATTTTTTATTTAAAAATATATAAACCTAGATCTATTTTCCCCAAAAAAATATTTTCAGTTAAATCATTTATTGGACTTAACAATAAAATTTAAATTGCGTCAAAGGTTTAGATTCTATAAATTGTGATAATGCGAATATAAGCGTGGCTTGCAGTATTTAAAACAATATTTTATGTAATTATAATAATAATAAACCCAACGGACTTGCCCACCATCCCGCCCAACCCACACGAGGGGCGCATCCGCATAACGCGTGGATTAGATTTGCCGAGTGTTTAAAAGCCGGAGGTTTGTTATATATATGTTATATAATGTTGCTAATATTATTAAAGTAAAAACTCAAAAAAGTTCGATTTGCTCTAGTTTCCGGACACTTTGGTTTTAGTTTCCGGCACTCGAAATTTGTATGAAATTTGTATATACACTATATTTTTGTAAAGTGTTTCTGAAACATAAAGAAGGACTTTGAATACAATAAATACGTCTTAATCATATTCACATCTTTCTGGATGGACATATTACTGATTTGGACACTGGTCATAAACCAACTTTTTGATCGGTGGTTCGAGGGATCAGCCAAACTTACGGCGAAGCAGTTGATGTTTTAGTTCTAATAATTGGTAGAGTTTTTCCAACAATTAGCTATATGATGTTCTTGGAGCTTAAGGAGGTCCTTGTCTGGGCATCCGACGTTGGGCTAATCGCAAAATTCGGGTTTACATAGTCATGGCGGGGTGCACGTGAGTCTTCTCACTCTCTTTCTAAGTGGGTATTCACCGCGGTTGTGGAGCAAATAGTCATTATGGAGTCCTCTTTTGGTTACCAGCCACACAAAAAAAGAACTTTTGTCAATAAACTGGAGAGAATATGCACATAATCAATAATTAGCATAATAGGAGGCTTGAATGCCACCCCGACAATTATTAAATGCCATTCTGTATATCCCACCCGTAGACTTAGTGGGCAAAAGCATGTTGTTGACAACTGAAACCAGGCGCAATGAAGCTACAGTAGATATGATAAATGTAAAGGGTTGGAGTAAGGTTCGGTTGGTACGATACACATTTGCACCGATTTCTCCAAATCTTCTTTATACTGTGCTTATCCGAAGTTAAACAAATCCCCAAAGGAGGTAAATTACAAAAACTAAAAGTGTCTTGAAGTGCAACAGGCGCTAGGAAAAATGTATAAGGAGGGAACGTACATCTATACTTGGTCACGGGTCATATGGGAATAGATGGAAGCGAAGGGGATGATATCTTTACCTAGAAGCGGAAGTCTCTCGAAACGTATACCATTGAACTCCCCATTAGATTGAGAGTATTGAAAAGCAGTCAAGAGCTGTAAACGATCTACCAAGCAAAAACGGCTTGGAAGTAGCATGTGATGGCAAAGTCTCCGAGGCCGTAAAACAGCAAGACTGCAATATTGTGTTTTTATAGGTTGTACAAGTAATGCTTGAACATATTTTGTGATTCTGTCGCTCGCCAAATTAAGGCTCCGACTATTAGGAGTTCCACAGCTATCCTAGGCTGCCACTTGTCTGATGCTTGTTTGGTTTGACCTTATAACCTCGAAGGGCTGGGATACAAATCTGCATTCATTCCTTAAATAATAATATCGATAAAAAACAACAAAGTTTGTACAAAATGCTAACTGTCCGGACATTGAACCTTATTTTCTCACTATCCAGACAGCAGTATTTGTACTTGAACAAACGTGTCCGAAGACTGAAAACATAGGCGAAAAATATGTTTTTCTTTATGTAATGCATATATAATATAATAAACTATCATTTAGGAGCATTAAAATGGTATTTCGTAATTTTCGCCTTCTTTTCAGAACCCGGACGGCCTGTCCGGAAACTGAAAATCATCTCAAATTTTGGTTCTGGTATCCGTACAGTAATAATTTAGGCTGAAAATTTAAGTAAATTTCTTTTTTATTTATAAAATGAAAGTTTATTATATAAACAAATATTTTTGACTTTTATTGTAATATGTTAATAAATACTTGTTTATTTTCGGGTTTTAGAAAAGTCGATTTTTCGACCAAAGCAAGTCCCAAAACCCGAAAATAACATTTTTTTTTCAAAAAACTGTTATCGCCAACGTTTTTAGGGCATACTTTTAAGTGGGACAGGAAATATGAGACAAATTCATGTATGCTGAAAAAAACAATAAAAAAATGGCGAAAGGGTCAAACTAAAAAAATATTTTTTTTTTCAAAAAACTGTTATCGCCAACGGTTTTAGGGCATACTTTTAAGTGGGACAGGAAATATGACACAAATTCGTTTTCATCGAAAACATTTTTGCATGTATGCTGAAAAAACCCTTAAAAAAAATGGCGAAAGGGTCAAACCCAAAAAATATTTTTTTTTTCAAAAAACTGTTATCGCCAACGTTTTTAGCAAATATTTTTGGGTCGGACAGGGTACACATGAAAATTTTAAAATCAAATGAAATTTTTTTAGTAGGTTATGAAAAAAACCTTAAAAATCAAAGTCGAAAAAAGTGAAAAAAGTTAAATTTCGCAGGCTCGAAAATTATTTTTTTGAGTATGCGTAGTGGAACTTTTTTTCCTGAACCCAAAACCTATCGAAAAATCGATGACGCGATATCGGTTAATAAATCGACCCAGTCTAATATACGTACTAATCAAAGATAATGATTATAGCTTGAGTACAATTTGTTTATTTAAATTTAATTATTAAAATTTGATTTTAACAATTTAAATCATAAACAAGTAAGGTAGTCTAAGTTCGGGTGGAACCGAACATTATATACCTAGTAGTGATTATGCATCCCAACTTACGCAGGTCTATTTTGTTCCTTTCAGTTCGTATTTGCGTTCAAACAGACAGATAGACGTATCGAGAGACGGACATGCCTACATCGACTCAGCTCATCGTGCTGATCATTTAAGTGAACTTTTCTCTTCTTCTTCCCATACTTAGATACATTTAATGTTTATGAAAGGTATGAAAATCAAAAAAGATATACAACCTCGCTTTTGCAGTGGAGTATTAACTAATTGCCCGGATATTTTACTTTTCATCCTGAACGTTTTGATATACATTAATAAATATATGTATATCTCGATTCGTTAATGCCGAACAAAGTAATATACCTTATGTGCGTAACAAAAATAGATATAAACAAGTAAGGAAGTCTAAGTTCGGGTGGAACCGAACATTATATACCTAGTCGTGATTTATTGTGGCATCCCAATTTACGCAGGTCTATTTTAATACTTTCAGTTCGTATTTGCGCTCAAACAGACAGACGGACAGACAGATAGACGTTTCAAGAGACGGACATGCCTACATCGACTCAGCTCATTGTGCTGATCATTTAAGTGAACTTTTCTCTTCTTCTTCTCAAAAAAGATATACAACTTCGCTTTTGCAGTGGAGTATTAACTACTTTCCCGGATATTTTACTTTTCCTCCTGAACGTTTTGATATACATTAATAAATATATATCTCGATTCGTTTATGCCGAATAAAGTAATATACCTTGTGTGCGTAACAAAAATATATATAAAAAGGGTGTCTTTCATAGGCGCCAAAGAACTCAACCGATCTTTATGAAATTTTCACAATATACACACTGTGTACAGCATAGACAATATATAGTTTTGGAAAAGTAGGTGGAGCCAAACCCCCAGGCTATATAAAGTTTCAATTCGTCATAACTCCGAACTTTTTTGGTCTAAATTAATGAAATTTGGATATATGTGTCACTTAGTCAATATCAACATAATTTTTCAAAAGTGGGCTGTGCCACGCCCACATATTTTGTGTTTTGTTTTGCTCTCGAACTTTCACGATAGGTTCAGGAGTTCGCTGGGCACGACACAGTCTGTATACAGCTTTTGGAAAAGCCCCCAGGTTATATAAAGCTGCAGTTCGGTATAGTTAGGAGTTTATTTGGTTCAAGTTAATGACATTTTATATATAAATGTGTTCTATGTATTAAAACGTCAAAACAACGTCTACCGGGTTTGCTAGTATATTATAAAATGGCGAAAGCAAACAACGAATTTCAGCATTCTTTTGTAAAACTGAGAGACTAGTTTGCGTTCAAATAGAAAGACGGACAGACAGACAGACGGATGGAGAGACATGGCTAAATCGACTCCGCTCATCGTGCTGATCATCTAAGTGAACTTTTCTCTTCTTCTTCTCATACTTAGATACATTTAATGTTTATGAAAGATATGAAAATCAAAAAAGAAATATAACATCGTGCCCGAATATTTTGCTTTTGTGTTTTCCGATTTGGCTAATTTTTGGCAGGAGTATAATACATACTACTAAGAAGCAGTTGACCAATTTTCATTCAATATCAAGATTGAATTATAAGCGATTGCCTTTGAAAATAGCAGAAATTTTGTGCTGAAAAGTGGGCGGCGCCACGCCTACTTTTTCAAAATTGACAAACATTTTTTGGGGCTGAGTTTTTCTCAAAAAGCTTATAATGTGTGCAAAATTTAATTAATATAACTTGCTTAGTTTTAGAAATATCGCTTTTTTAATTAAAAAAAAAAAATTTTCAGAACTATGTTAAAAAACTGAGCGTGAACATTAACCGATTTCGCCAAATTTTACAACAAACAGTTACCTTTATATATAGAACATTATCACCAAATTTCGTTTCCACAAATCAGTTTTTGGCGGATTTATGGCATAAAAAGTTTTATGGAATAGTCCACTATAAAAAGGGCGGGGCCACGCCCATTTTCGAAAATTTTAAGTTTTTGGATTTCTTTGTTTACGGAAACTTTAAAAGTGAAATATGAATGATGTAAGCTATTTTACACAAAGTTATTGCCTAGTTAATATATCTACGATCCTCTTCAAAATTTTTCATATAAAAGTGGGCGTAGCCTTAACCGATTCCGCCTATTTCTTCCTGGAATATGGACTTGCATACCTGGAAACCTGCGTGCTGAATTTCGTTTCGATATCTTGAACGGTTTCTGGCTTAATCAAAAGTGGGCGGTGCCACACCCATTTTGCCTAGTTAATATATCTACGATCCTCTTCAAAATTTTTCATATAAAAGTGGGCGTAGCCTTAACCGATTCCGCCTATTTCTTCCTGGAATATGGACTTGCATACCTGGAAACCTGCGTGCTGAATTTCGTTTCGATATCTTGAACGGTTTCTGGCTTAATCGAAAGTGGGCGGTGCCACACCCATTTTCAAAAATTTCTTGAAAGATTTATTTTATGCCTCAATCTCAATGCATTCACCAAATTTTATCCTTATAGGTGTATTATGTACTGAGTAATCACTTTTTGTGTTTTCGAAAATATTCTATATATAAAAAGTGGGCGTGGCTATTGTCCGATTTTGCCCATTTTAAATAGCGCTCGGAGATGAGTACCAAGGAACCTGCATACCAAATTTCATTAAGATATCTCAAAATTTACTCAAGCTATCGTGTTCACAGACGAACGGACATGGGTTAATCAATTTCTGTTTTCGTGCTGAACATTTTGATATATATAAGTCAATATCTATCTCGATCCGCTTATGCCGTTACGTACTGCCGTTAGGCGACTAAAGTTAATATACCTTGTGTGCGTAGCACTACTAGGTATAATAATAATTTTATCCCGATTTAAATATTTCTGATCGCGAATAATTATTATGTAGGATTTTAAATGGTTTTTACTCAAGCATAATAATTACCTCTAAATTTTTACCATTTTCCTCAGCCATAATCATTATCTTTAATTTTTATCAATTTTTCTCCATCATAAATATTATCTTCGATTTTTAGCATTTTCCATGACGCATAGTAGTTATCGCAAAGCATCGTTCACTCTAAATCTGTACGCACTATATAGGCCGTTATACAGCTACTCGTCCAATGTTTTAAATGATCTTAGTACCCATGGCTTTAAAATTTATTGCGAATTATGTGTTCGAGTTTTCAGTTTGATTGTTCATCTTATATAGAGTTTAAATCGGCAATGGAATGCCAAAAACGCGAATTAATTCTGAACAAATTTGTATCAAATTCTACTTGGTCGGGTTCAAAAATCGCTCATAAGTTAGATATAAAAGAACATTGACCATAGAAAGAGTTGAAAACCGTAATAAGAAGAACTCGTAACCCAGAACTAGTGAAGAAGATACTTACCTCAATAAAGAATAACCCAGGTTTCTCAGACAATGATCTCGCGAAAAAATGTGGTACTAGTATAAGTACAGCCAGACTTATCGTGCATTTGCAACATCGTCCACAATGACCTCGCGTATTTATATAAAAGAATGCCTTGAGAAATGATTATATCCTTTCATTAGACATCACAACTCTCCTACTATATTCTGCCCAGACTTACTACTCCACCGTTGCCATGAATCGGTAGCAAAGCAAGGGATTTAATGTTATTCCAAAAATCATGAGTCCACCTAATTTCCCCCAGCTCCGACCAATAGAAAAATTCTGGGCGATGGTCAAATACAGTTTGAAGAGAAGTGACGTGGCTATAGAAAAATATGAACTAATGTTACCTATTTGGAATCAACATGCCGCTAAAGTGACCAGAAAGACTGTTCAAAAAATTATGTCTTCTATTAAGAAGAATGCTTGTAGGTTCTTACATAATAAAGATTTTTAATATTATTGTAAATAAAATTAATAACCTAATAAATGGTCTTTAGCAACACATTTAAATATTTAGCGTTTAATAGGTTATTACGGAATTGCGATATACTTTGTGCGTACAGATTTAGAGTGAACTATGCTTTATGATTTAAATTTTTTTACTCAAGAATAATAATTTTAGCTAGAATTTTTTTTTTACTGCTAATGATAAAACTTGAAATGTCATATATCCTGAACCATGATGAATTTCGGTTCGAAAACTTAAAAGGACATACCTCTCTGAAGGGTCAATTCTTATATATAATATGCAAATATGCATATAATGTACTTTTATATTATTCTCATAAATGAAAATGAATGCGTGTCTATATGCCCATTTGACCGTAATGGAATTTTTACAGTGCGTTCATTTGCCAAATTTGGTCTGGTTACTCCTTAGCATATCTATGGGTTTCTTCAATAGCCATTGAAGTCGAGTTTAGTGAGTTTTGAGCAGGGTTCAAAATGCTTAAGCAATAATAGGGCAAGCAGCGAAAATGTGCTGATACTTAAATATCAGTATGTTTGCTTTTGCTTGAAAAAAAAAATGAGCAGCGCAAACAGAAGGCTTTGCTTTTGCTTGAAAATGACGAACAGCAACAGCAGCAGCATGAAAAATGCTGATAAGCAAACGATCGATTGCTGATGCTGCTTATTGAAAATTAGAAAACCATCACCGAGTGCCAAGCACATTTTTTTCTATAAACTGGTGAAAAAGTTGAAAATATAAATTTCTGAGCCAATCCCGTAATATTATGTCGTTTATTTTTGATTTTATAACGATTTTTATGAAATTTAAAACATTGATTTACGTGTTAAACAATGTACATATGTAATTAATGTTTTAAGTAATAATTGTTTATGTAAATTATATGGTTTTGTGCTCTATGTTGTTTGTTTGTAGTTAACCCTGCGGACGGTGTATAACCGAAAGATATTGGGTCAAAATTAAAAACACCTTGTTTCTTAATTTTGTATGAAAAACATCGGACCTCAAGCCGGAAAAATAAAAGGTTCATAAATACTTTAATAAAAGTAATTTGTTAAGACAGGATAGAGAACGGCTCGTGTAGTTGAAAATTTGTTCTGCATTGCATTAGAACAATAGGTTTAAAATGTCTTGAAGCACGGTAGGGAAAATTAAAGTTAACTTCGTTCAGAAGAAATGGGCTAGAAATTGATCCATTCAAGAGTTTAGACATAAATATTACAGCAAGCATTTCCCTGCGACTTGCCAGGGTTGGGGGATTTTTAAATTTCAAACGATTAGTTAAGGTGGAAGGCTATTCAATGAATCTCATTGAAGATTTCTCAAGGCAAAAAGTAAGAATTGTTTTTGAATCGATTCCAACTTATCAACATAAACTTTATAACGCGGATTCCAGAAAATCGAGCCGTACTCCAATATCGGTCTAACTAAAGTTGTAAAAAGAGTCTTAGTAACATAAGGGTCGTTAATTCTTTTGACCACCTTTTCACAACGCCTCTAGTCTTATTGACTGTAGCCTCAATATGAAGAATGAAACTTACTGCCGCATTCTGGGGCAGCTTGTCATCGCGACTACTGACAATTATTATAGCCCAATTCCACTTGTTCCCATAATTTGCAATAGTCATTGCAGCTGTCACCACCTCGTTTGTAGATGACAAGCAAACTGAGAATATCACCATAAGTTTGCAGTTCATCGTCACACCCAAGTCGACAAACAAATTAACTTGTTCAAGACTGTGGTTGTTAATTGCATAAGAAGCTAGCTGCATATATCTGCATGAGAAACACATGAATTTACATTTATTTAGATTGAGCGGCTAATGGTTTACGTTGCACCCAGTAACTAAGTAGTCTAAATCCGATTGAAGCAAAGAACGACCTTCCGAGGACGCAAATGACTTAAATAGTTTTACAAATGACTTAAATAGTCTGGATATATCAAGATTTTTGAGTACTTTATTGATGTACAGATATCATTTACGAACAGCAAAAACAGAACCGGGCCAAGATGGCTGCCCGGAGGAACACCTGAGGTCACATCAATGGCATTAAAAAAAAACCATTATGAAAATTACTCTTTGTGTTCTACCACTTAGATAGGAGGAGATCCAACGGGTAAGACCAGGTTGAAAACCAATCAGATCCAGTTTGTGAATGACAAACTTTGTCAAATGCTTCACTAAAGTCGGTGTATACAACTTCGGTGTAGTGAATTCGAGGAAATTGGTTATTGTCGATTTACCCTTACAAAATCGATGCTGAGAACTTGCACTTAGTGTTAAGATAGAAAATGCGAGTGGTAACGATTTCTTCAAATAACGGATATATTTGCTATTCCACGATAGTTTTCTATAGACGACTTACTCTCACTTTTATGGGTATAACACCGCACTTTAAAGACAGATTGAACAAATCAGCTAGAGGCCAGTTGATGTATTTTGTACACTTTTTAAGAAAGCATGTCGGGATGATCAGGGCCATATTTGACCGAATCCTTTAGGATTGTTAGATGTAACAAAACATCTTCACTGTTAAATCTGGAACGTAGATTGTGCTACATGAATGTGGTAGATACGGGTAATCATTATGTGATGAAACGATATCGGAAAAATAATTAGACTTGAAGAACTGAGCAAAGGAATTAGCAATCTCTCGAGATAGATATTGACTTATATATATCAAAATTTTCAGGACTAAAAGAGAAATTGATTAAGCCATGTCCGTCCGTCCGTCTGTGAACACGATAACTTGAGTAAATTTTGAGATATCTTAATGAAATTTGGTATGCAGGTTCCTTGGTACTCATCTCCGAGCGCTATTTAAAATGGGCAAAATCGGACAATAGGCACGCCCACTTTTTATATATAGAATATTTTCGAAAACACAAAAAAGTGATTACTCAGTACATAATACACCTATAAGGATAAAATTTGGTGAATACATTGGGATTGAGGTATAAAATAAATTTTTCAAGAAAATTTTTATAATGGGTGTGACTTTTGATTAAGCCAAATTTAGAAATAATATTAATCATAAATCAAAAACCGTTCAAGATATCGAAACGAAATTCAGCACGCAGGTTTCCAGGTATGCAAGGAATATTCCAGGAAAAAATGGAAAAATTTTGAAGAGGATCGTAGATATATTCAATAGGCAATAACTTTGCGTAAAATAGCTTTACATCATTTATATTTCACCTTTAAGGTTTCCGTAAAAAAAAAAACCCCAAAAACTTAAAATTTTCGAAAATAGGCGTGGCCATAACTCCGCCAAAAATTAACTTGTCGAAACGAAATTTGGTGATAATGTTCTGTATATAAAGGTATCTGTTTGTTGTAAAATTGGGCTAAATCGGTTAATGTCTACGCCCAGTTTTTTAACATAGTTCTGAACATTTTTTTGTTTAATTTAAAAAGCGATATTTCTAAAACTAAGCAAGCTATATCAATGAAATTTTGCACACATAATAAGCTTTTTAAGAAAAACTCGGCCAATTTTGAAGAAGTAGGCGTGGCGCCGCCCACTTTTCAGCATAAAATTTCTGCTATTTTCAAAGGCAATCCCATATAATTCAATCTTGATATTTCATTGATAAAAACCAAGTTAGGCGTGGCATTCTACGCTAGATACGTGGATGACATCATCTGCATCCTAAATGACGATAACGAAGAGCAAATACTAGAGTTCCTCAACAGGCAACATAGCAACATAGAGTTCACAATGGAAGTAGAAAAAGATGGAATAATGAACTACCTGGACCTAACTATAGGGATTGACAAAATAACAAATAGGTTCAACTACGGCATTTATAGAAAACCGACTGCCACGGACACCATTATACACTCTACATCAAACCATCCGCAACAGCACAAAAATGCAGCATTGAGGCACTTAGTGGATAAGCTTCAGAGAACGCCGCTCACACAGGAAGCATACTGGAGAGAGCTTAATACAATATATAACAGAGCGGCAAATAATGGATACAAGAAAGCATTTATGGATAAACTCAGAAGTAGCCATGGAACACAAAAAAGAGTAAACGTAGAGGAAAATCCAATGGTTTGGACGGCAATGACATACACTGGAAAAGCGACGTACAAATTAGCAAAGTTCTTTAAAAGATATAACATCAACACAGCATTCAGAACATCCAACAACGTCGGACAAAAACTAAGAACCGACACTAATTCTGATGACAAATTCAACAGACACGGAGTGTATAGGCTTACTTGTGAATGTCAATACAGCTACATAGGACAAACAGGAAGGAAAATAAGCACAAGATTCCGAGAGCATATCAGGGACTACAACAAAAAAACACGAAAACCCACCATAATACCAGAATCTAATTTCGCGAACCACATGTTTGAGAACAACTGCACCCCAGCTAACATAAAAACAACGGCTCGAATACTTCACGTACAAGGAAAAGGCCGGCGGCTCAATGTACTTGAGAACATGGAGATATACAAGTTAAAAACATTTGACGGCAGGATCATAAACGAACAAACCAACACTATCTCTGACGAAATATTTGAACCCTTAAAACTAGTTTACAAAAAACAGCACAAGCCAGCAGGTACAGCAACCAAACACGTAACAATGAACAAGCAAAAACGAAATATGAACCAAACTGCAAAAATCACCGATTTCTACCTACATCAACCTACCGCTTAGCTAACAAGCGGTATGTCTACATACCTACAAAAACAACCCTTGGGACAGATAACAATTCGGACGTATCAATACCGCGCACACACACACGCATATTAACGTTACCTACCACGAAAACACAGACTGACATTACCTGCCACAGCACCCACGGACTATAAAAACAACGCAGCGGATAGACACAGACCAGAACGAAGCTAGGCATTGAAAATGGCAGAACGCCGAAACCGGTTTGTCACAAAACCAAACTTGACAAGGGATGACGGAAAATCGTTCCAACAAAAATCAGCTTACTACCCTGTCGGAAGATCAACACAACAAAATAAATCACTTACCGCCTGTCAGGCTTTTAATTTAAACACGGATGGACTACTAACGAAATACGAATGGAAACTGCGAAAAATGCATACGACTAAGGCAAATATTTGGTTCAACAAGCAATGTTTAAAATTGAATGTTACACCGAAATTTGCGCGAATAAAAATAAAAAACAACACCCAAGCAAGTAGGAGAACGACCAGGAAGGCGGAAAAGGACTTTTTAAAGTTCGAATTACAAAGCCTATACGCTAAGAAAGACAAGATAAACACCGAACTACTGAGGATACATCTGCAATTGTCCGGACTCTTGCCCACGACTGCATTGATGGACTGCTTCGACCACATAAAGACGGGAATCAAACGCGAACTACAACGCAAATATGAAAAACTGAACCGAAAATTGGACCAGTTAACGGGCCGACGCGATCACAGTAACAGTCAACAAACACACGAATTTAACAAAAGGTTCGTAAACCTAACAACAGTGGCCATTAGCAACGAAGAAGCGCAACTTCTAGGGAAGGGCCTGAAGCACAACATCGCGGATAGCAATGAAGCAAAAAGAACTGAGCAAGCGATAGTAGATGCAGAGGTTGCAATATTGCTTCTTCCATATGAGGAACAGGAGCACGCAAGGCACATGTGCAGAGAAATCATAAACAAGGAAGTAAGAGCCCAGGAAGCACAAAAAGGAAATAAGGAGCTGAAAATATTGAAAAGGCTACAACGAAAGCTAAAAAATAACAACATCGTCACAACGAAGGCAGACAAAGGAAACACAACGGTGCTAATCAGTAAGGATGAATATATAGCAAAGACAGAGAAGCTCATCGAGGAAATGAAATGCCGCATTATTAGGGATAACCCCACGGATAAATACCAGACCGAAGTTAAAGAGGTTATAAAAAATGCTGCCAAAATAATAGACGAGAGGATGGCATATACCCTAACACAAATGAATCCATCTGCTCCTCCACTCATTGCGTTACCTAAAATCCACAAGCAGGATACGCCGATGAGACCTATAATTAATTTTAAGTCCGCGCCGGGTTATAAACTGTCGAAACATCTAAAAACGATTTTAAAGGATACTCTGAAACTAGGGCACGAATACACAATAAGCAATACGATAGAACTACTACAAAGACTTGAGACCGTTAAACTCACAAGGAGCAGTAAACTCGTATCCTTTGACATAAAGGACTTATACCCGTCAATACCACTAACAGATACAATGGATATAGTCAACAAAACACTACTGGACAAAACTGAAGATAAGGTAAAAACTGCGCAAATTACCAACGCGCTAAGAACAACGCTGCGGCAAAACTATTTCCGGTTCAACAACAAAATATATAGACAGACAAACGGACTAGGAATGGGTAACCCAACATCGGCCATTCTCATGGAAACATTCATGCAAAACTTGGAAGGAAAATATATACAGGAGTTAAAAACCAAGTTAGGCGTGGCATTCCACGCTAGATACGTGGATGACATCATCTGCATCCTAAATGACGATAACGAAGAGCAAATACTAGAGTTCCTCAACAGGCAACATAGCAACATAGAGTTCACAATGGAAGTAGAAAAAGATGGAATAATGAACTACCTGGACCTAACTATAGGGATTGACAAAATAACAAATAGGTTCAACTACGGCATTTATAGAAAACCGACTGCCACGGACACCATTATACATCAAACCATCCGCAACAGCACAAAAATGCAGCATTGAGGCACTTAGTGGATAGGCTTCAGAGAACGCCGCTCACACAGGAAGCATACTGGAGAGAGCTTAATACAATATATAACATAGCGGCAAATAATGGATACAAGAAAGCACTTGTGGATAAACTCAGAAGTAGCCATGGAACACAAAAAAGAGTAAACGTAGAGGAAAATCCAATGGTTTGGACGGCAATGACATACACTGGAAAAGCGACGTACAAATTAGCAAAGTTCTTTAAAAGATATAACATCAACACAGCATTCAGAACATCCAACAACGTCGGACAAAAACTAAGAACCGACACTAATTCTGATGACCCATTCAACAGACACGGAGTGTATAGGCTTACTTGTGAATGTCAATACAGCTACATAGGACAAACAGGAAGGAAAATAAGCACAAGATTCCGAGAGCATATCAGGGACTACAACAAAAAAACACGAAAACCCACCATAATACCAGAATCTAATTTCGCGAACCACATGTTTGAGAACAACTGCACCCCAGCTAACATAAAAACAACGGCTCGAATACTTCACGTAGAAGGAAAAGGCCGGCGGCTCAATGTATTGAGAACATGGAGATATACAAGTTAAAAACATTTGACGGCAGGATCATAAACGAACAAACCAACACTATCTCTGACGAAATATTTGAACCCTTAAAACTAGTTTACAAAAAACAGCACAAGCCAGCAGGTACAGCAACCAAACACGTAACAATGAACAAGCAAAAACGAAATATGAACCAAACTGCCAAAAATCACCGATTTCTACCTACATCAACCTACCGGTTAGCTAACAAGCGGTGTGTCTACATACCTACAAAAACAACCCTTGGGACAGATAACAATTCGGACGTATCAATACCGCGCACACACACACGCATATTAACGTTACCTACCACGAAAACATAGACTGACATTACCTGCCACAGCACCCACGGACTATAAAAACAACGCAGCGGATAGACACAGACCAGAACGAAGCTAGGCATTGAAAATGGCAGAACGCCGAAACCGGTTTGTCACAAAACCAAACTTGACAAGGGATGACGGAAAATCGTTCCAACAAAAATCAGCTTACTACCCTGTCGGAAGATCAACACAACAAAATAAATCATCTTAATTTGTTCTAATAGATTGGTTTTTTCTTCATTGGAAGTTGCTAAATTTAATAAGCGATATGCCTTGGCTGAGGTTTGAGGAACCTCTTCAGTGGCTCTTGGAGGACCTTTAGCTTCTTGCTCTTTTTCTAATGCAAAGTTCTCCCACTTATCGAAAACGGAGTCGAACTCCTCTTGGGTTATATTTTGCATGGGCAAGAGCCTTTAACAATTTTTTTTGTTTTTTTATAAAGAATATTTTTATTAACTACCCTAAGCAGTAAATTTCCTCTACTTGGTGGGCGCCGTTAGGACGCCGAAGGAAGCTTATTTTATAACTACCGATATCACTTCTGCTAATTGTTATATAATGTTAGTCATCAGCCTGCTTTTGTTCCTGTTCAGCTTGCTCTTGTTGTTGCTTGTATGCAATACCAGTGTCTTTGATCAGGATGATCACCGCCGTCGTATAATATCAGTTCTTCATTAAGATCTTGTGCATAATGTGCCTGTTTTTGCTCCTTTTGTATACCAGTCGTATAATATCAGTTCTTCATTAAGATTTTGTGCATAATGTACCTGCTTTTACTCCTTTTGTATACCAGTGTCCTTGATCAGGATGATCACTGTTAGGATATCAGCAGTCTGCTTCCTTATTCTCAGCAGCCTGCTTCAAAACTGGCAGGATCGCCATATAGTACGATCAAAAGTGTAGAGTTTTAAGGTTGAGCAGTAATTGCCTCTTTATTCAGATATTCTCTGCTTTTATACAATTTTGGCTTATGTAGTCTTATTTACTAAAATACATATTTATTATAATTATCATCCCTGCAAAAAACGGAAATGTTCCGTTTCATACTCCATAGAATACTCCTAAAGGAATATCAGAGTACTCCAACACATATCCTCATTCATATAAAAAAGGTGGTTCAATTTACATGGCAATGTCCGGTGACTGGATCACCTAATCCATCTCGGAGTACTCCGTTTCTTTGCTTTTGAATACTCTATAGACCACCTACGTGAGAGTACTCTCAAAATACTCCCATGGGATTACTCTATAGAGTATTCAACAGCAAAGCGAGAGCGGGAGTAGGTGGTCCTCAAAAGAACACATACTCCGTTCTCGCTTTCGTCTAGAATACTCTGTAGAGTAATCTTTTGGCAGCATTTTCAAAGTACTCCAACGTATGTGCTCTATAGACTATTCAGAAGCAAAGTAAATGGTACTCCGAATAGGATTAGGTGATCCAATCACCGGGCATCGCTATGTAAATTGGGCCTACTTTTTTATATGAATGAGGATAAGTGTTGGAGTACTCTGATGCTCCAACGTTTTTTACAGGGATATGCTAGGTACATGTAAATATGTAAGTGCATTTGAATTCGATCAAACGCTCAATGCAGTGTCAACATAAACACTTCGATCGAGCTTGCTACGTACATACATATTCAATAAGCATAAAAATGCATTGCTGGCAGAAACACTTCATATTGGTGCGTTTAGTTATTTGCTTACATTATTACATATAAATTTCATTTTTTCCCTGTTTTCGGTAATGGTAACAGCTGAGCCAAAATCGTTTAGGCGGTTAAGAGCCATTTAAAGAAAAATAACAGCTCTGGAAAAATGTACTTCTATCGGTCGTTTGGCACGAAATTCCCCATGGAAAATGTCTCTATAGTGTTTTTGTAAAGGTGATATTTCTCGACCTAGAGGCACTTTTTCTGTATGCAAACAAGTTGATTTGTAGTGCATTTTGTAAACTGACGGAAATAATTTTTTAAAGAAAAATTAATTTTGTTTTTTGCTGATTACGGTAGAGTGTGCAATGAGCGTTTGTTCTAGCGATTTTTTGTTAAAAAGGGTTAACCCAACTAAAGGAGGGCATGGAAATGGTCCTATATTTGTTTTTTTTTTATTATTCTAACTTAATTTCTGTTTTAAAGTACGAGGTAGCTCGTTTCAAATATATACTATATTTATTTATAATTCAGTATTGACGTTGTTGATCCAATTTTAACAAATAAGCCGAGATCTGCTAGAAAGTACTAACCTTATCGAAGGCTTTGGAAATGTCTGTATAAAAAACATCTAATTGCATTGATGAATTATATAAGGTTCAGCAGTCCGAAACATTTTTGACATTTCTAGGTTTCGTGCTCTCCTATTACTACCATTTGCTTGAAAGTGTTACTTCTTTTAAAATTCCTATGAAAGTGGTAGTAAAATATAATATTCTTGATACAAACAAATCTCTAACAACACTGAAACTTTTTGATGTTTGTTTTTTTTTTATTCTCAGAAATTTATTTTCTGAAATCGTTCAATTTGGTAAAGCTTGAAATCCAACGCCAAATCCGCTGCGACTAACCGCCCGGCGCTGTCATTTCTCAAATTACGCCCAACTGTCAAACACAATAACGACGGGAGAAAAATTTTTTGACATTTTTATTTTCTTACATTATTGGATTTTAATTACAGTGGCCATATGAAAGAAAACAAGTAAGGACGGCGCTGTCTTCGGCTGTGCCGAAGGCTTTATACCTTTCATGAATACGTGCAAACTTAAATACGCATTGTTTAAAGTTCTCTAAAACTTTGTCAGCAATACATTTAATTTTCTTTTACCATCTATAAGCAAATATCTAACCAAGTTTCAAGTTTTGATATTTCAAAATAAGGGATAAATGGCCATAATCCTCTTATCTGAACGATCGGTTGTATGGGATATATACTATATATAGCTCCGATCTTGCTGAATTTTTTACGAAATCTTTTACTATCCATAAGAAAATATCTTACCAAGTTTCAAGTTTTAATCTTTTAAAATGAGGGAGAAATGGCCATAATCCTCTTATCTGAACGATCGGTTGTATGGGATATATACTATATATAGCTCTGATCTTAGCGATTTCTTTACCAAATTTTTTATTATCTGTAAGCAAAAAAAAAATTCTGCTTATAAATAAAAAGTAACGTGTGTTCTTCATAGGCGTCAAAAGTACTTAACCGATCTTCACTGGTTACAGCATAGGCTACATACAATTTTGGAAAAGTGGGCTATATCAAATTTCATTTCGTCAAAACTCTGAATGTATTTGGTCTAAATTAATGATATTTGGATATATGTGTCCTTTAAGATTTACAAGAGCTGGCCCCTTTAGCCCTTGCATCAGCGTCTGACCAGAGCTACTAAACTCTTTTAATTATGCTTGCAAAGGCGATTATATGGATCCCATACATCGATCACTTGAAGAAATTATCAACGCCGCTTTAAAACTTCAACCCCAACGAAAGTAAACCTCCATACCTGCCAAATATATCATGCCACGAGATAAAAACTTTCGTTCGCCTAAGAATTTGCCAGACAGGTACATCTCATTTACACCTCAACGGTGCAGCTACACCACCATACCTGTTCTTTGGTAGTAATGCATGCACTATCGTTTATATACTGGACGAATGCGTGGCATAAAATAAAATAAGAGCTTCTACTCTCATCACGGATCTCCTCAAATTAACAGCTACCAGTAACACAAATACCGTTTTTAATTTCTGTCGAGAACGTAAATTAAGTACCTATTTCAAAGACACAGGGACTCAGCTTATCGTCCTTATACTTTGTTATACTTATTCTACTTTGTTATTCTTCTTCCCATACTTGCAAGAATTGGACAAGAGTTGTTAAACCGTTTCATGTTCAAGATCCAAGTACAGCAACAAAATAAAAAAAATAAAAAATAGATAGCTAAAAACTTTCGATCCGCATGACTTTAAACGTAGCCTTAAACCAAGCTGTATGAATTGACGTTTTTTCGCTTCACAGGCGGCTACAGTAGTGTTGCTGGCCTACCACACAGAAGGTCCAAGTTTCGAGTCAAGGGACAGGTAATATCTAATCTTTTTCAAAACGGGGTCGCCCCTCGGCAGTGGTTTGGCAAACTCTCCGAGTGCATATCCGCCATGGAAAGCTTTTAAGAGAAGTTTTGCAGATGCCATTTGGATTCGGCAAGAAACTGCAGGTCCAGCCAATTTGTAGGAAAAATTTATTGTAGTTATTGTATTTTTTATTTAGGCTACAAAGGTCGAGACTAGGATTCGTACTTACTTACAAATGTACAAGATGTTTTCACACATGCATACATATTTCGAACCCTTAGCGCTTAACTGATTAATCAACAGTGTTCATTGGTCAAAAATAATTATTCATTAAAAACTTGTGGCCAAAGTACATGTGGTGATATAGAAGGAATTATTATAAATTTAAAGATTCGATTTAAGGTACAGGATTGAAAATGGAATCACTGACACGACTTTATTTCGCAATGGGTGTTATTGCACTGCATTTTCATTTAGATGTGCGTCGGAATTGTAATACGGTTGGACTACGTCTCGCCATTATCCGCGTAAAGGCAAGAGTTCTCAATATTTCTTTGATCTGCATCCACACAGCGATGGAGGAGAAGGACGATATGGAAAAGGAAGTATTCAAGAAGTGCGTGGAGCGAATTTGGCGACTTTGATGACAGGGTAGGCAAAAGGTGTTTTGGCTTCACAGAATGAAAGTTCGGACTCCACAACGAAATCTCAGAAAATAAATTTACGCTGACTTGGACCATAAGCGAATCCTGTTATAGATTTAAACAAAAGCATATTCCCAAAGTTACATAGCTACCTCCGGTTAAACTCACCTTCAATCGATTCTAGGATCAAACAGCAACTCGGGCCACTATTTAGTCGTAGCCAAGATCCAGTTTCTGTGCGACAGAAAATATGTCTGTACCAAGGTTGCGTGATTTTGAATTGCTTGGATCCTGAATCCAAAAAATTAATGTTTTTACTCCACTGGTAAAAATTGTAACCTAAATTTTAAACTTTTCTGGCCCACATATACATATGTATGCCGAAATTAAATTTGGTTTCGAATTTAAATTTTGGCAGTTTTCGAGAAAATTACCATGAAGAAAAGAGTTTGAGTTTTAAACTAGAAATGTCTTAACAATTAAAAAACATTTGTATTAGTTGGCAGGAC
Source organism: Merzomyia westermanni (assembly GCA_949987695.1). Classification (NCBI taxonomy): domain Eukaryota; kingdom Metazoa; phylum Arthropoda; class Insecta; order Diptera; family Tephritidae; genus Merzomyia; species Merzomyia westermanni. Next base: position 105,057,114 of record OX465290.1, on the reverse strand, counting down.
TCGAACCAACGCTCCCGCATCAGAGTCGTCTGCTCTACCCACTGAGCTACGGCGCACACAAAACTGTAATGACAAAAATTCAGTGACTTGAAAAGGCTTTCAGAAATAAATAAAAAAAAATTTTTAAAATTGTAGACGGTTTTTTCAGTTCAGTTTTAAATCTAATTCGCAATAAATTCAAAATTGGTGTAGGTTATTTAACGGTTTGGAATTTATTACAAAAACGTTTAAAAAATTGTTTAAACCGACGCATGACTTAAAATGTAGGCTCAAATTTTTAACCGTGTACCTTTATATTAAGTTTATATCATGTTGGCCCGCTCATTTCTATACGAAATTTTGCAAACTTGCAGGCTTTTCAAAAACTTTCCGTTGAGCTAGATACTTAAAATTTGGAACATAGTTAAGAACCCCATAACACTGAAATACAGGGTGTTTTTTTTACAGGTTTGTTTTTCGAATAGAGATAAAACTGGCATTTTGTGGTCAAATCTGGCAACTCTAATGTCATTTATGTTCAGTTGGCTTTGCCATTTCATCATGAACAGGTTGACAAAAGAACAACGCTTGCAAATCGTGCAAATTTATTTCGAAAATAATGGTTCAGTTCGCGAAGTTTACCGTGAGCTCCGTCCATTTTATGGTCGACATAATCGTCCATCAGAGCAATTAATTCGGTTAACCATGGATCGTTTTCGCACTACGTTTACTCTATGTGATAATACGCATCCGCAGAGACGTCGAACAGTGCGCACCGAAGAAACAATTGCCGCTGTAGAGCAAAGTGTTGAAGAGGACCCGAATGAATCGATTCGCCACCGTGCACAGCAATTGGAGCTTTGTCCATCAACTTTATGAAAGATTTTGCGCAAAGATCTTGGCTTGCGACCTTACAAGATCCAGCTTGTGCAAGAATTAAAGCCGCGAGACCATGCAATGCGTCGTGATTTTGGTGTATGGGCCGAAAATGAGATTGATTTCGATGCTGATTTTCATCGCAAAATTTTGTTCAGTGATGAGGCTCATTTTTGGTTGAATGGCTACGTCAACAAGCAAAATTGCCGCATTTGGAGTGAAGAGAATCCACATGAGACCCTTGAAACGCCATTACATCCACAAAAACTGACTGTTTGGTGTGCTCTATGGGCTGGTGGAGTCATTGGGCCATACTTCTTCCGCAATAATGCTGGAGAGGCAGCTACCGTTAATGGAGACCGGTATAGAGCCATGATAACCGACTATTTTGTTCCCGAATTGGATGGCATGAATGTGGATGAGTTGTGGTTCCAACAAGACGGCGCTACATGCCGAATTGAAATAAAACACAAGAAAATCGTTTTAATTTCCATCAATTTGGCTTTATTGGAAGGATAATTTTATGCCATTAATGTTTAAATATGATTTCGGGCATGTGGCCGCCGCGGCTGGCTCGAATAAAGCCAATTCTACAGGTCCAATTTTCAACCACTTTTTCGAGCATATGGGGCCGTATGTCGGCAATAACGCCACGAATGTTGGCTTCCAATTCCCCTAACGTTTCTGGTTTGTTGGTGTAGACGAGCGACTTCACATATCCTCAAAGAAAATAATCCAATGGTGTCAAATCACACGACCTTGGTGGCCAATTGACAGGTCCATTCCGCGAAATTATGCGCTCATCGAATGTTTCCTTCAATAAATCGATTGTGACGTGCGCTGTGTGGCATGTAGCGCCGTCTTGTTGGAACCACAACTCATCCACATTCATGCCATCCAATTCGGGAACAAAATAGTCGGTTATCATGGCTCTATACCGGTCTCCATTAACGGTAGCTGCCTCTCCAGCATTATTGCGGAAGAAGTATGGCCCAATGACTCCACCAGCCCATAGAGCACACCAAACAGTCAGTTTTTGTGGATGTAATGGCGTTTCAAGGGTCTCATGTGGATTCTCTTCACTCCAAATGCGGCAATTTTGCTTGTTGACGTAGCCATTCAACCAAAAATGAGCCTCATCACTGAACAAAATTTTGCGATGAAAATCAGCATCGAAATCAATCTCATTTTCGGCCCATACACCAAAATCACGACGCATTGCATGGTCTCGCGGCTTTAATTCTTGCACAAGCTGGATCTTGTAAGGTCGCAAGCCAAGATCTTTGCGCAAAATCTTTCATAAAGTTGATGGACAAAGCTCCAATTGCTGTGCACGGTGGCGAATCGATTCATTCGGGTCCTCTTCAACACTTTGCTCTACAGCGGCAATTGTTTCTTCGGTGCGCACTGTTCGACGTCTCTGCGGATGCGTATTATCACATAGAGTAAACGTAGTGCGAAAACGATCCATGGTTAACCGAATTAATTGCTCTGATGGACGATTATGTCGACCATAAAATGGACGGAGCTCACGGTAAACTTCGCGAACTGAACCATTATTTTCGAAATAAATTTGCACGATTTGCAAGCGTTGTTCTTTTGTCAACCTGTTCATGATGAAATGGCAAACCAAACGGAACATAAATGACATTAGAGCTGCCAGATTTGACCACAAAATGCCAGTTTTATCTCTATTCGAAAAACAAACCTGTAAAAAAAACACCCTGTATAAACACATTCTAGGATCCAAATTTAGGTCAGTATCCCCAAACCTTAGTGGGTTTTGAAACAATATTGATACCGTTTGATTGGTGCTAACTTTATCACTGCGATGTTTATTAAATCGTATTATAAAAGTCAAGTTTTAATATTTTGTAATCAGTTGTACATAGTTTTTGCCCCAGTAGATATGAATTTAAGCTTTAATTTTGATTAATAAGTTTATATGTATTTACATGAAACTAAGGCTTCTATTATTTGCATAAATTAATAATGTTGATAATATAATACTTCTTAAGAATCAGATAAATATGTACTTAATTAGTTACATTTTGTCAATATATAATTATCTTAATCTACCTTAGTTAGTTTCACTATTTTTTATAAAAAGAGGTGCAAATGCTATCGTGGTAGCTATATACTGTTTCATCCTTAACATGGGTAGCGTCAATATTTGAAAATGCCCAGTTAATTTGGGTACCAGCAGGTGTGGTGAAATATTGGGGGTCTAGCAGTGAATTGAAACTATAATCTCTAGGCAAATGTTCGATTCTATTATTCCTAGACTTAAGGCATAGATTAAAGTTACCCAAATTTAAGACATTTTTTTCACGCAAATCTGTAGTAAGAATTTCTCGCAGTTCTGATTCAAAATGCCTGATGGGGAATGTGGAATTCCTATAAAGCACCAATATGTAATAATCTGTGCATTTGAATACAACGATTTCTAAAACCTTGCGACCAGAACAAATGTTTTTCAACTTATATAATTCGATTGCGGAAGCAAAGTTAGGTCTCGCATACACTAAAACGCCTTGCCTATTTCTGTTTTCCGTTTCGGTGCTGTCTATCCGTAAAACATATAGTGAAATAAACCCAGGAATTTCAAAATGTTCATATGGATAACTCCATGTTTGGACAAAGCACAGGATATCTGACGATAGCATCAGGATGTTATTATTTATATCATTTATGTGGGCATAAAGACTCTGAACATTATGAAATATAATTTGAAGGCTCGATGTTCGAGAAAGCATAAAGTTAAATGTTGGAGCCAAAGCTTTTGTTGTGGTCAAATCATTCAACTGCCTAAATATAGGATCAGATTCACAAAAAGGATTAGGTGGAATGAAATTACCACTAATAGCTCGACTGCAGGCTACATGTAAAGATGATTTTCTCATTCTAGGTCGGGTGTGAACAACCACTTTGTTATACAGGGTGGGCCAAAAGAAACCAAGGGGTGTAAAAGTTTAATAACTTTTTCGTTTATTAATTTTTTTTTATTTTTTCTTTCAGATTATATAATATACAAAAGGGAAATTTTTTTACACTAAGTATGAAAAATGATGTCTCTTAAATGACCGCTGTTTTCAGCTTCGCACTGATGGGCTCTTTTTAGAGCATTTTCCATAACATCTTTCAAAACTTGTGGCTGTATCGTTCGAATTTCTGCACTAATGTTTGCCTTGAGTTCAAGGATTGTCTCTTTCTTGTTCACATACACTCGCTCCTTCAAATAACCCCAAAGAAAATAGTAGGGTGCTGTCAAATCTGGCGATCGCGCTGGCCAAATAATTTCCGAATTTCTGGAAATTATTCGCCCTCCAAAAATTTGACTTAAAAGTGCCATTGTGTCTCGGGCAGTATGGGCAGTAGCTCCGTCCTGCTGAAACCACATACCAGGTCTGTTTTCAAGAGCAGGACGTAAAAAATTTTCTATCATAAACCGATACCGCTCTCCATTTACGGTTACAGCACTTCCATCTTCATTCTCGAAGAAGTAAGGCCCAATGACATTTTCAGATGTGATCCCACACCATACTGTACACCTGATGGGGTGTAATTGGCGTTGATGAATGTCTCTTGGATTTTGAGAACCCCAGAACCTACAGTTCTGCTTACTAACAAAGCCATTCAAATGACGTTAAAATGTCGACGGTATGCTCTTTGCGTTAAAACAATTGATCTCTGGTTTAAATAATAAAATTCTATTGTTCTGGTTCTCTGTTCAGTTGTGAACCTCTCCATTATAAATTCTCCAAGTGTTGTCTATATAATCTGAAAGAAAAAATAAAAAAAAATTAATAAACGAAAAAGTTATTAAACTTTTACACCCCTTAGTTTCTTTTGGCCCACCCTGTACGTAGCACCCTGACTTTTGTGAATGGTTATTGCCTCAGCAGGAGCAATTGGAAACTGGTTTCTTTCAATTGTTATCTGCTCATTTCCCTTATATTGAAAGGCCCTAACAGTCTATTCAATGGGTTTCCACGAAGGTTCGTTAGGATGGGTCTTTTTCGATCTAGCCATCAAACCAACAGAAGGTTCCAAATTTTATCCACAATGTTATTGGAACCGATGAATCTAAATCTATCTGCATAAGCTGGCCATTTGCCCCATTTACCAAACCGTCGCCTGTGTTGATATTCACTGTCATCATATATTTGGCCGTGTTTTTAAGCGTTAAGCTATACTTAAGACCCTGAGTTTCCGAAGTTTTGAATAGTCTGACCCGTTCTAAGATATTAGCATTTTGGCCACTAACGGCAGTTCCTTTAACCACGTCTTTTGCAATTGAGAAAACTGCTGTAGAAGGAATTTGACTCAGTTTAAGGGCATTATAGTTGGCAGATTCCTCGTTTGACCAAAATATTCATTATTTCATTCAATTCATAATATTTAAAGAGCTCCCATAATGGCGAGCCGAATAAAACGCTGTAAGCATCGCTTGGATTCGGTGAAAAAATCCATCTATCACCTACAGGAGACAATTGTTTCAAGTCGCCAAAAACAATAACAGGTATACCAAATGGAATATTGTTCTTGAAAATCTGCTTTAGTCTGGCGTAAAAATAACTAAACATACGAGCGCCAACCATTGAAATTTCATCTATAATTATCAACTTCAAATCACGTAATCTAGTATAGATTGAGTTGACAATATCGTTTTGCTAAGCGGCCGTAATTCCTTATTGGACTGATTCAGAGGTAGTGAAAATATAGAATGCAGTGTCAAACCGCCTTTCCCAATGCTGCTTTTCCCGTAGCAGCACAAAGAATTACCTTCAGAGAGGTTGGATTTGATCCAGGCATGCAATTAAAACTGTAATTGAGAGTTTTATATATTGATGATATTAGGCGGCTTTTTCCAACGCCATCTACGCCACCTACAAAGTCATAAAAGGGCTGATCTATTTTAAAACTGGGTAGCAAATGAGTTAAGTATATTCTCTGCCTCATATTTAGCGTCTGAATGGATGCAAACAGTTCCTCAACGGGAACTAAGGAAGGAAGTTTAATGAGCCCAAGCGTGCCATTGGAGTCGTTCTCATTGATTTCGGGATCACTATCATTTAAGTTTAATAAAGCTATGTCAGGGTTTCTTTCGGGAAGCGCCAGTACCCTGAACTAATGGTCAACAATATCTGGTCTATCTATTTCAACTGGTATGAAAATTTCCTCCTCCCTTAATCTGTTCGAGCTCCCCCTGTTCAAACACTTCACATTTTTTTAAATTTTCCTCTATAGCAATTCGGTTTTCTACGCAGGTTTGCTCATTATTATTATCTATAATATCCAGTTGTTCATCCCGCCACGGTTGGTAGAGCATTACCATTTCTCTGAAAAGATCGTCCCTAGCCATGTCTGGACTAAACCTTCTTGACCGAACTACACACGGTTTGGTACGTTTCTTTACAAAACCACTACCATCCCTCAATGGAATTGCTACTCCCCGAACTAAAGAATTTTCGCCTTCTATATCTTCTTCATTATCGGAGTTACCTTGTGCCGTTCTAGCCTCAAGGAGGGTAGGCCTTTCAGTATAATGCTCTAACAAACCCGCCACAAAAATATCGGTAGAACCTTCAGCAATATTCTGAAGTTGTGCTCTAGGTTTTACCATCCGCACTCGTTCTTCAGGACGAGAGGTATTAATATATATTTCTGCATTGCTAGCTTCCGCAATATGAAGACCAATGCAGCAATAAACTGCCTCTTGGGCGGAAATTTCTGTTCCGGAAATAAATTTATGGCCTATATGCTGAAGTTTCTGCTTGACCGGAACTTCCTTTTAAGAAAAACTTTAGGTTTCATTAAACTTGATCTGAGAGCAAGTAAATAGCAAATTTATTCTCGTATCAGAGAAAAAACTACAAAATCATTTAAACAGGAAATATCAGAAGCAGTTAAATTAGAATTTAAAAGATTTTGAATCTTTGAGTAGTTTTTCCTTCGTGTTTCTAAATTTTCTATGTCATCTGGAAGTGGTGATAAGATTTGGGTGGAAGGCATGGGTGGATATGGTAAACCAAATCGGAAAACATGCTGTTATTTCTCTGGTACAGGAACGGCTATGGTTATGTCTTTGGTACTCAATGACATTTCCTCAATGACTTATGGATCCATCTGTAGAGACATATTTGTCAATGAAACTAATAACATTCGGAAAAGATTCAGGTTCGCTAAGATCGATCTTAGGAGCATCCTTCAGCCAATACATGCGATGCACGTGAGGTGAACCCCTTTGTTGGAATTCAACCCGCCAGTAAAACTGCTCAACAAAATGCTCGTCGAAAATACCTCCATTTTCTTGACGATAACGATAGTCAAAATATCTAGCGCATGTGACTGCATCTGAGCGAATTGGACAATATCGTTCTTGTGTAGATATATTATTGGCCTCTTCTTCAGAAATAGTTCTTGAGTACACAGTTTTAGCCAGAATAACCAGTAATTCGATCCAATAAGATTCAGCGGCAGACAACGTTTTAAAAAAGGTTGGAAGTCCGAATTGGCGGACCATGGCAATTGCCTTTTTTTCTCTGTCTCCCAGTGAGCTGGGGAAGATCTAACACCTTTAAGAACTCTATATCCATCGTGATGCTGGATCAAATTCTGAACAAAATTTTCATTTAAAACATTTTGGGCCGTAACTCGATTGCTTCCAGAAAACTTTCATAGGCAAATCGATGTGCTATTCTTAATCTGAAGCAGTTCTAATTTCTTGTAATTATAGAAAAGCTTAGGAATAGTACAAGCCCTTCTATCGTAGCGGCGAATCTCAGATCGAACAATCTCGCTGTACGAGTATGTCTCCGTTCAAGTTCGCTTTTGCCCAGCATAAATACTTGCAAATGAAAGTTCTTCAGATTTGTTGTCTTGAATGATATCCAGGGGCCTTTGGCCTTCACCTGGTGCAATTATCAAACGATTTATGTCCATATTTTCTACTGGAATATTATCGAGAAGAGTCACAAGCCCACCTGGGTTTATTTCAATCGCAGGTTCTAAGGGGGGATTATTCTCTGCTGGGCAATGTCGCAAACTTTGAAGCACGGGTACATCTTCAATAGATGCAATAAATGGCATTTCTTCATTATCACCAAAACCTGTAACCCACTCTTCGTCTATGTATATTGTGCTCTTGATATAATGGATTATTAACTAAATATCGCAAGGCTTCCATAATTTTCGCAGGACGTATGGTATTAGTTATATATTCATGATTATACTCCATACGTCTTCTTAAATGGATTTGCTCTTGATCGAATGATCTGGGGTGGGAAGTAACAATTTCGTTAACTGAAATAGGAATGTTAACAACTCTCCCCTTAATTTCATTAAGAAGTGTATATATAGTCCCTTTGTACTGCTGTTTTTCTCGTCATACTTGCAAAAAACTAAAAAAAAAGAAAAAAAACTATTATCAAATTCATGAGCAAGTGTAGCTATTGTGCTAATTTTAAAAATTATAAATAAAATAAATTATTTCCTAATATCTTAAACATAGCATAAAACAACAAAAATAATACAACACAACAAACACAAAAATACGAATTCAATATGCCAACATCGTCTACTAGTGCATCTCAAACGGTCAAGCGTAGTCCAAGCAGAGATTCGCCAACCATTAAGGCAGTGAAATTGGACACTGAAGTTACTCTTTCTGCTGTTTTCGTGCAAATAAAAGAGTTGGATGAGAAGGTGCAGAGACAGTTGGACCAAATTTTGGCGCTAGTTGAGAGTGTCTCTGAGACACTGACTGAGTTGGAGGCCAAGCTGTGTAAAATAATAGACGATGACTTTAGCACGCTGGCATCTAGAGCGGCTGAGATGTCAACTCGCAACTACCCTGGAGACGAATATGCGTAAGGCAGAATGTGACATTGTTAGCCTACAACAACAGCTGGCCCGACTTCAGTGCTGATGCTGGTGCTTTTGGTGTGCCGCATGCTGAGGGTGAGAACCTCAAGTTTATATAAAATTAAATATGTTTTCGATAGATTTCTTATCACCTCAAGTGAGTGATATATTCCGTACACGGCCCTCTCCTACAAGTCTCAACAGTGCAATCATACTCAAATTTCACTCGCCGATTGATCGCAACCGCACACTCCGTGCTTTTACTGAGTATCGTAGAGGAACCAAATCTAGCATCTCACTCTGGGCACTCGGGATTGAAGGTAACTGGCACATTTTTGAGAGTGTCTCTAAAGAGAATCGACAATTGCTTCAAGACGCCATCAAGTTGCGAAGAGATGGAAAGCTTGCATCCATGTATACGTTTCGTGGGTGTGTGCAGGTCAAAAAAGAGAAGGGAAAAGACAGCGTATCAACGAAAATTACAAACCCAGATGAGTTGGCGCAGTTTTTATAAATGTGTGTTCCATTTGTTAGTGTAATGTTTATTCTTCGTTTCAATTGTTATTTTTATTGTTATTTTTGTAAAGTTAGCACATCTTAGTTTCTTCTCTTCTCTTTTTTCCTTAAAATTTTACTTTGTTGTCTTGAGGTTGCTTTTGTTTAATTTTATAGCACTGTGTAATGCTTGTTAACAACAACAACAGCACAACATCTAGCGTTGATGAGTGTAGCCCGGTGATGATAAATATTTTGTGCAACCAGCAGGAAGGCCTAAAAATTGTTCACTTCAACGCGCGGAGTCTAAATAATGAAAAAATCGACATGGTGAGAAGGGTGTTTGAGTTTTCAGCTGTCGACGTTATATGTGTATCTGAAACATGGTTTAGGCATGATGTCAGTGATGCGCACTTCGACATAAACAACTTTAAATTATTTAGATCTGATAGGATAGGCAGAAAAGGTGGTGGGGTTGCCATATATGTTAAAAATCACTTAAAAACAAATTTTATTGCCCAGTCAACAGGGAATACCGTAGAATATTTGTTTATTGAGTTGCACGCCCGTTCGTCCAGAACCCTGTTGTGCTGTGTATATAATCCCAATAAATGCAGTAGTTTGTGTGACTTTTTCGGTTACTTGTCCTCTGTTTCTACTGACTATGACAATATTATCGTTTGTGGTGACTTTTGTCTTTTGTAAATTTATCTGTACCCACAACGTACGGAAATAATTGTTGTCCGAGCCTACTTGATTATTTCATCGTATCCGGCATTTCCATTGTCTTAATATTTGACCAAATATCGTTTTTATCGGATCATTACTTGATTTTCTGCACACTTGACATTCAACTCGACAATGGAAATGAGCCTGTCAATGCCTACAGTTTTTTAGACTATCGATCCTTAAATGTAAATAGCCTCTTCAGGGACTTTGCAGACATAAATTGGTCCACCTGCTGTGGCCTCAGCTCGGTAAATGAAAAACTTTCGTTTATTAATAGCACTATTCTCCAGCTGCTGAGTGTACATGTGCCAATGAAAACTGTTATGAACAGATCGTCCTCCTGCCTCTAGTACAACAATAGAGTTCGAATGGCTATTAGGAAACGAAGCAAAGCTTATTCGAAATGGAAAAGGGTCCGACATGAAACGAACTGGAGTATTTTTAAATTGATACGAAATGAAACCACGCAAATTATAAGGCATGAAAAGCAGAAATATTTCGGTAAAAGGCTTTGTCCGTCCCTACCTATTAATGTCTTGTGGCGTAACCTGAGAACCTTGCGTGTTCATGTTCGTGATAGTCGCGTGTGTACCATTAACCCTGAAACTTTAAATGAAGCCTTTGTTAACTTTTCTCCCTCCCCATCTCCCTGTCCACGAGCTCCTACTCCCACAGTCCACTGTGAAACCATCCCACTAGGTCAGTTGTTTGAGTTTCGATCCAATGCCATAGGTGAGGATGACATCCCCATTAAATTTATAAAAACCATCCTGCCATATATATTGCCTACCCTCACGCACATCATAAGCCATAGTTTCACAATTTCTTTCTTCCCTAATGCATGGAAAGTCGCCACTTTGCTCCCTGTAGCCCTACTGCCATGTCAATGAATACAATCTCTTATCGCGTTTCCAGTCTGACGTAAAAATAACTAAACATACGAGCGCCAACCATTGAAATTCCATCTACAATTATCAACTTCAAATCACATAACCTAGTATAGATTGAGTTGGCAATATCACAGGTAGTGAAAATATAGAATTCAGTGTCAAACCACCTATCCCAATGCTGCTTTCCCCGTACCAGCACAAAGAATAACCTTCAGACAAGTGGGATTTGATCGAGGCATGCAATTAAAACGGTAATTGAGAGTTTTATATATTGATGACATTAGGCGGCTTTTTCCAACGCCATCTACGGTTACAGCACTTCCATCTTCATTCTCGAAGAAGTAAGGCCCAATGACATTTTCAGATGTGATCCCACACCATACTGTACACCTGATGGGGTGAAATTGGCGTTGATGAATGTCTCTTGGATTTTGAGAACCCCAGAACCTACAGTTCTGCTTATTAACAAAGCCATTCAAATGACGTTAAAATGTCGACGGAATGCTCTTTGCGTTAAAACAATTGATCTCTGGTTTAAATAATAAAATTCTATTGTTCTGGTTCTCTGTTCAGTTGTGGACCTCTCCATTATAAATTCTGCAAGTGTTGTCTATATAATCTGAAAGAAAAAATAAAAAAAAATTAATAAACGAAAAAGTTATTAAACTTTTACACCCCTTAGTTTCTTTTGGCCCACCCTGTACGTAGCACCCTGACTTTTGTGAATGGTTATTGCCTCAGCAGGACAATATCGTTGCTAAGCGGCCGTAATTCCTTATTGGACTGATTCAGAGGTAGTGAAAATATAGAATGCAGTGTCAAACCGCCTTTCCCAATGCTGCTTTTCCCGTAGCAGCACAAAGAATTACCTTCAGAGAGGTTGGATTTGATCCAGGCATGCAATTAAAACTGTAATTGAGAGTTTTATATATTGATGATATTAGGCGGCTTTTTCCAACGCCATCTACGCCACCTACAAAGTCATAAAAGGGCTGATCTATTTTAAAACTGGGTAGCAAATGAGTTAAGTATATTCTCTGCCTCATATTTAGCGTCTGAATGGATGCAAACAGTTCCTCAACGGGAACTAAGGAAGGAAGTTTAATGAGCCCAAGCGTGCCATTGGAGTCGTTCTCATTGATTTCGGGATCACTATCATTAAGGTTTAATAAATTTATGTCAGGGTTTATTTCTGGAAGCGCCAGTACCCTGAACTCATTGTCAACAATATCTGGTCTATCTGTTTCAACTGGTATGAAAATTTCCTCCTCCCTTAATCTGTTCAGACATTTTCGAGCTCCCTCTGTTCAAACACTTCATATTTTTTTCGATTTTCCTCTATAGCAATTCGATTTTCTACGCAGGTTTGCTCATATTATTATCTATAATATCGCGTTGTTCATCCCGCCACGGTTGGTAGAGCATTACCACTGAAATAATCATCCCTAGCCGTGTCTGGACTAAACCTTCTTGCCCGAACTACACACGGTTTGGTAGGTTTCTTTACATAACCACTACCATCCCTCAATGGAATTGCTACTCCCCGAACTAAAGAATTTTCGGATTCTATATCTTCTTCATTATCGGAGTTACCTTGTGCCGTTCTAGCCTCAAGAAGGGTAGGCCTTTCAGTATAATGCTCTAACAAACCCGCCACAAAAATATCGGTAGAACCTTCAGCAAGATTCTGAAGTTGTGCTCTAGGTTTTAACATCCGCACTCGTTCTTCAGGACAAAAGGTTTTAATATATATTTCCAGTCTTCGACTAGCAGTCATACCGTACAGTCGCTGTGTGTATACTATTGTTGACCAAATTCTTGTTTCGTAGTAAAAAAAAAAAAAAACAAAAACCAACAACAAGCCGGTTTCTATTCTTGGTGTCTCCGATACGTTAAATTATCGCGTGTGTACAAGTCAATTCTCGGTTATGGCCCCGGGGGCCACAAGACTGGGGGATAATAGATTTGCTCTGTTATCCCCCCCTAGCCGTGCCAAGAGAAAAAAAACTGTGAATATCACTGAGGAATATCCTCAACTCCCTGTGACAATAAAAGATGATCCTAAATTTGTTACATTAAAGCCCAAAGACACCAATAAATCCTTCTCCGACTATTCAGTGTTCGCGGTACATAACTCGTTACTTACAATATGCAAGGAAATTAATTCCATTACCCAACAATCCGACGGCAGTTTGGTAATCCTTGTGAAAAACCGTGACTACGCCAAAAAGTTCCTCACAGCTCAAATGTTACCTGGCCTATGTGAAATCTCTGCCAGTTATCACGAAAATCTCAACTGTGTGAAAGGCACTGTATATGCACCGTTCCTGAACAACGTCCCAGAAAACGAAATCGTAGAAGGGTTGAAAGATTATAATGTAACCAGCGTTTACAAATTCCAACGTACTATTGAAGGAGATAAAAAGCATACAGGAGTCATTTTAATATCTTTCGACACCTATTTCCTCCCGGATAAGATCGACATAGCTTGGATCACCACCAAAGTTCGACCCTATTACCCGAACCCGATGAGATGCAAAAAATGTCAAGTATTGGGGCACACGATGAAATTTTGTAAAAATCCGGAAGCCTGTGAAAATTGTAACCTCACCCCTCATACTCCTGCTCCCTGCACTAGAATTTTCTGTGCCAACTGTGCAGGCGATCACGCAGCCTCATCCAATTCGTGCCAGAAATACCAACAAGCGAAAGAAATCATGAAAATCAAAACCCAAGAAAAATGCACTCTACGAGAAGCTAACAAAATCTATAAAGAACGCAACCCCTTCGTCCCTACCTCCAACTCTTTTGCCAATGCAATCAAAGAAAATAGTACGAACGAAAATGCCACGAAAGAAGCAATCAAATTAACACAAAATGTAATATCCAGCACATTACACCAACATTCAAAAACAATCTCACCGACAAAATCAACATCAAACAATGAACAAGAAGAAAACCAAACCAGTTTTTCCTCCGCCTACACCACCACCAATTATCAACATCAACCTAGCGACACAACAGAAAACTCAATCGACACTACTATCGCAAAAGCTACTCAAAATAATTACTCTCACATTCCGTCATCCCGCTTTGAAAATTATACAGTTTCCTATAACACTCAGAGCCCTGCTCTTAACGATGCTCCGAATGAGATGGAAACCGAAACAACACAACAATCAATTTATTACAACCACTCAACTAGTAACCTACACCTTTCCAACAACATCAACGAAATCATCAACTCTACTTCAGCACTCAGTGAATATATAACATCAAGAGACACTCAATTTAACCCAAATTAAAATTATTATATACTCAACAACTAACCTCGCTCATTTATATATATATACGTATTCTTAATTTTTTTTTTTTTTTTTTTTTTTAAGTTTAACATGGTAAAAATTTTACAATGGAATATCAGAGGATATTTCAATAATTATAATGACCTACATTTAATCATTCGGGATTTTAATCCCGATATAATTTGTTTGCAAGAAACCAAGGTTCCCTTAAACGCAAACAACTGCATAGTCCCCAAGTCATTTATTGGCTATTTTACAAACTCCCCTCATAACAGTAGATCCAAAGAAGGTACCGCCACTCTAGTTAGACGTAGTCTTCCGCATAAACTACTTTACCAATCCACTATGATTCAATCTATTGCAATAGAAATTAACATTTCCTCTCCAATTACTATCATAAACACATACATTCCCCCATCGCAAAACTTCAATGAATCTGATATTTGCTCCCTACTTTCCAGATCAAGTGGACCTCCACTCTTGGTGGGAGACTTTAATGCCTGGAGCCCTTGGTGGGGATCCAACACATCAAACGCACGAGGTACAACAATAGAAAATGTTATCATGTCTGAAAGCCTAACCATCCTAAATGACGGATCCCCAACCCATTTCTCCACCCATAAATCCTTTACTCATATCGATCTGACACTTATCTCTTCGCAGCTGAGTCCCAAATGTCACTGGCAAAGGGTCGACGACCTGTTTGGTAGTGATCACTACCCACTAGTCACAGAAATTTCGCTTAACCTTCCTCCCACTAACCTTAGAAAAAGTCCCAAATTTAAGACGGATGCAGCGGATTGGTGCCTATATCAATCCCGATGTGAGAGAAATTTCAAAGAATGGACGTCCTCTAATATCCATCAGCTGACGGCAAATATAACCAAAGCCATCAGATCTGCTGCCAATATCGCCATACCCCAAAGCAACACCTCCTCGATTCGTAATTACTCTGCATGGTGGAGTAGGGACCTGAACGATCAAAGGGAAATAAAGCAGAAACTCTGGCACGCCTACAAACAATCCCCTTCTCTAGAACTCTTGGTAGACTATAAAAAAGCAAATGCGTTATTCAGAAAGGCTGTCAAAGAAGCGAAAAGGAAAGCCATCGCCAAATTCACTGCGGACATTAATCCGTCATCTCAGCCAAAGAAAATCTGGGCTAAAATTAAAGCTCTTACAGGAATTCCAGCCCCACCTATAAACCAGATCCAACTTCCCGACTGTACTCTGACAGCTGCGTCTGATATAGCGAATGCATTTGGTAGGACCTGGTCACATTACGCTGAAAACTCCAACTTTCCAACAGAATACATTTACCGCAAAGCTTCAGTGCTATCACAGCCCTACGAACCATCAGATGTATCAAGACAGGCTCTCTCCCTGGAAGAAAAATTCTCTTTCACTGAAATGGAAGCTGCCCTTCAGCATGCCAAAGGTAAAACGCCGGGCAGAGATCGAATATCATACCCAATGCTGCGTAATCTCCCTAAGTCCTCCAAATATTCCCTTCTATCATTGTATAATAAAATCCTTGACCTCGGAACTTTCCCTCATACTTGGTTATCTGCTTGCATTATTCCTATCCTGATGCCAAACAAACCCCTAGAACTAATTAGCAGCTACAGACCAATAGCCCTTCTTTCATGTCTTAGCAAAACGCTCGAGAAAATGATAGCGCAACGTCTTATGTGGTTTATCTCGAAAAACGGCCTCGTTAGTCAAAACCAAGTAGCATTTAAAAGAAAACATGGGGTTCTTGACTGCCTATTCCTCTTCAACACTTCATTACTGATGCGCTTTCCACCAAAAACCATGTAACTATTCTCTCAACAGACTTCGAGAAGGCCTTCGACCGCATTGGGCCCCATGCTGTCCTCGAACAACTTATCGCCTGGCGTACGGGACCAAAGATATACAATCTCATCAGATCATTTCTTACGGGGCGCAAATTTCAAGTCAAAGTTAATGGAGAATCCTGTCACCCATTTCCCATGGACAATGGAATCCCCCAAGGTTCTCCACTGTCCGTGGTACTGTTTACAATAGCCTTCGAAAAACTCAATAAAATAGCTCTTAGCTTTAAATCTCTAGACTTCCGTATCTATGCTGATGATGCAATTTTCTACACCAAAGATAAAGAAAACACAAAAGCCGAAAGTAACTTCACGAATCTACTGCAAGAAATTAATTCCTGGGGACAATACTCAGGCACGGTACTAACCTACAACAAATAGAATAGAAAATGTACCTGAACATAAAATATTAGGAGTAACATTCGACAATAAGTATACATTTAAACAGCACTACACCTTATTGAGGAAAAATCTTGTTACCAGGCTCAACATCATTAAGTATTTGTCATCGAGACACCTTCAGATTCATCAAAATACGCTCGTAAACATCACTCGCTCTTTAATATTATCTAAAATAGACTACGCCCTCCCCATTTACGGCTGGTGTGCTAAAAGCCACCTCAACCTCCTCAACTCTCCCTATCACGCAGCGGTCCGACGTAGTCTCAATGCCTTTCCGACCTCTCCAGCTAAAGCTATTCTGGCTGAAGCTGGCCTACCATCCATTGTTGAAAGAAGAGAAAGCTGTACATTGAAACTTATACCAAAACTATTAAATACTACAAATAAACCTTTATTCGGCACGTTTAAAACGGCTTTTCGCCATAAACGCCCTTTTAAAACATTGTCGGCCATCCGTCGATGCGTTTCTAGCAGCAAAGCCCTCGGTATCTCTCTGCCTTCAACCTGCTTGAAAGTCAGTAGTCAGCCGCCCTGGGAACTCTCATCCTCAGCTGCAAACATTGATCTGAATGCCCTTCGTAAAACTAACACGAGCTCTCTAGTATTCAAACATCGCTTTGAAGAACTACTTCACTCGCAAACCCTTAACGGATGGGTACCAATCTTTACTGACGGCTCTAAAACCGACCATAGCACGACATTTGCGGTAGTACATAGGGATGGTTCACTAATATCTAACGGCATGCTGACCACAAATTGCTCTATTTTCTCAGCTGAGGCACTGGCCATCCTCAAAGCTTCAGAGTACGCAACCAACAACAGAGGAAAGTTTCTAATTTGCACAGATAGTATGTCAGTCTGCCTAGCATTAAAAAACATTTTTAATGAGGATGATGAGAGAGTTTCACGAATGAGAGCAAATCTGATCAGATACGCAAACAAGGTAAAAGTTTTATGGATCCCTAGCCACATAGGCATACTTGGTAACGAGTATGCGGACTCAGCGGCCAAAAACACTTATTATAACCCCACCATCTCATACAACACATTCTCTTAAAAAGATACCCTCAAAATTATCGACAGCCATCTGGCACATCTTAAAAAAATTGAATGGTCGCAATTAAACCATCCTTACACCCTTATCAACCCACAATGCGAGGAATCAGTATTCCCATCAACCCTTTCCAAACATCATATCACCATATTTATACGTCTCAGGCTCAGGCACACCAGAATATCCCACGAGCATATACTACTTGGCACCCCCCCCGCGGCTTGTCGGTTGTGCGGAGATATTCTCTCAATTGACCACATTCTTGATACCTGCCCATCACTAGGCACCATACGGCGAACCATCTTTGGAAACACAACCCCTTCAACACTATTAAGAAACGTCACCTACAATAATGCGATTAGCTTGTACAACTTTATCAAATGTATAAATATGTTAGACTATATTTAATTTATATATGTAATTTATCCACTCGAATATATGTATAGCTAATAATAAGCCACAGGTAAAACAGCAAGCACTGAAGGCCCTCGCAGCCAGTGTGCTAATATTGTTAGGGTTATATTGTATATTTCCCCAACAAATAATAATAATAATATATATTTCTGCATTGCTAGCTTCCGAAAGATGAAGACCAATGCAACTATAAATTGCCTCTTAGGCGGAAATTTTTGTTCCGGAAATAAATGTATGGCCTATATGCTTAAGTTTCTGCTTGACTTAAGTTTCTTCAGTACTAACTTCCACCATTGCCTCATTTAAAAGCCTAGAGATGCCCCTATTTGACTTAGAGAGAAAAGCTTCGATTTTTAAACAGGAAATATCAGAAGAAGTTAAATTAGAATTTAAAAGATTTTGAGTCTTTGAGTAGTTTTCACTGTGTGTTTCTAAATTTTCTATGTCATCTGGAAGTGGTAATAAGATTTGGGTGGTCCGTCGCATAGAGTCCGCACGAAAACTCTGAAATTCGCCATATAGAGCAACGTAGAAATACTGCCGAACGTTAATCTCGCCGTGGAAATGCAGAGATTCGCTCAGCTAAGCGAATAATCGATTCA
Organism: Merzomyia westermanni; assembly: GCA_949987695.1. Classification (NCBI taxonomy): domain Eukaryota; kingdom Metazoa; phylum Arthropoda; class Insecta; order Diptera; family Tephritidae; genus Merzomyia; species Merzomyia westermanni. The sequence continues at coordinate 105,038,646 of OX465290.1, read as the reverse complement.
CAGCAACACATAGCCCGTCGCGAAAACTCTGAAATTCGCTCTATAGAGCAAAGTAGAAATACTTGTGGGCACCGATCAACAAAGAAATACTCTTGCTCGTAGAACAGTCCGTAGAAGAGCTCGGGTAGAAAGCTCTAGACGAAGCCGTCAAAGTCAATTCCGAGTACATCACCATAGAGTAAATTTACAAAATAGACGAAATGAAAATGAAAGGCAGGCGGATAGAAATCGCTCATGAGATAAAATGAGGGTCGGGAGAAAGAAGATATACTAAATGATTTAGGATTGGCAGATTTTCGACAAACATATTTTAGGAATATTAAGAAGGGACCAACAAAAGTTTGCATTTGCTGCGGTGGGCTATGGTTTCCATACCAAGTACAGCCGTTAAATTTTAATATAATTTCCTAAAGTCATCCAGATGTTGGATTTGCCGATGAGTTTCCCGTTGAAGATGGTAGTTGTAAATTCTGTGCTACTTGCCGAAACGCAATTAAAAGGAGCACCCTTCCAAAGATATGCTTGGCCAATGGTTCAGATTTTCCTGAGCTCCCAGAATGCCTAAAAGATCTTACGCATTTAGAAGAACGCCTAATAATGTCAAGATTACCTTTTATGACTATTCTTCCTTTGGGATACCAAGGTCAAAGCTTATTAAGGGGGGCAATTGTTAACATTCCTATTTCAGTTAACGAAATTGTTACTTCCCTCCCAAGATCATTCGATCAAGCGCATGTGATTCAAATCCATTTAAGAAGACGTATGGAGTATAATCATGACTATATGACTGATACCATACGTCCTGCGAAAATTATGGAAGCCTTGCGATATTTAGTGAATACTGTATTATATACATATTAACGAAGAGTGCGTTGCAGGTTTTGGTGATAATGAAGAAATTCCATTTATTGCATCTATTCAAGATGTGCCCGTGCTTCAAAGTTTGCGACATTGCCCAGTAGAGAATAATCCCCCCTTAGAACCTGCGATTGAAGAAATAAACCCAGGTGGGATTGAAACTCTTCTCGATAATGTTCCAGTAGAAAATATGGACATAAATCGTTTGATAATTGCACCACGCGAAGACCAAAGACCCCTGGATATCACTCAAGACAACAACTCTGAAGAACTTTCATTTGCAAGTATTTATGCTGGGCAGAAGCGAACTTGTACAGAGACATACAGCAAGATTGTTCGATCTGAGATTCCCCGCTACGATAGAAGGGCTTATACTATTCCTAAGCTTTTCTATAATTACAAGAAGTTAGAACTGCTTCAGATTAAGAATAGTACATCGATTTGCCTACGAAAGTTTTCTGGAAGCAATCGAGTTACGGCTCAAAATGTTTGAAATGAAAATTTTGTTCAGAATTTGATCCAGCATGACGATGGATATAGAGTTCTTAAAGGTGTTAGATCTTCCCCAGCTCACTGGGAGACAGAGAAAAAAAGGCAATTGCCATGATCCGCCAATTCGGCCTTCCAACCTTTTTTATAACGTTGTCTGCCGCTGAATCTCATTGGATCGAATTACTGGTTATTTTGGCTAAAACTGTGGACTCAGGAACTATTTCTGAAGAAGAGGCCAATAATTTATCTACACAAGAACGATGTTGTCTAACTCGCTCAGATGCAGTCACATGCGCTAGATATTTTGACTATCGTTTTCGTCAGTTGCTTAAGCTTTTTAAAGAAAATGGAGGTATTTTCGACGAGCATTTTGTTGAGATTCAATTCCAATAAAGGGGCTCACCTCACGTGCATGGCATGTATTGGCTGAAGAATGCTCGATCGAATGCTAAGATCGATCTTAGAGAACCTGAATTTTTTCCGAATTGCTATTAGGTTCATTGACAAATATGTCTCTACAGATCCATAAGTCATTAAGAAAATTTCATTGAGTACCAAAGACATAACCATAGCCGATCCTGTACCAGAGAAATAAGAGGACAGAAATTTTGCCGATTTGGCATACCATATCCACCCATGCCTTCCACCCAAGTCTTATTACCACTTCCAGATGACATAGAAAATTTAGAAACACATAGGGAAAACTACTCAAAGTTTCAAAATCTTTTAAATTCTAATTTAACTTCTTCTGATATTTCCTGTTTAAATGATTTTGAAGCTTTTCTCTCTGATACGAGAATAAATTTGCTATTTACTTGCTCTCAGATCAAGTTTAATGAAACCTAAAGTTTTTCTTAAAAGGAAGTTCCGGTCAAGCAGAAACTTCAGCATATAGGCCATAAATTTATTTCCGGAACAGAAATTTCCGCCCAAGAGGCAGTTTATTGCTGCATTGGTCTTCATATTGCGGAAGCTAGCAATGCAGAAATATATATTAATACCTCTCGTCCTGAAGAACGAGTGCGGATGGTAAAACCTAGAGCACAACTTCAGAATATTGCTGAAGGTTCTACCGATATTTTTGTGGCGGGTTTGTTAGAGCATTATACTGAAAGGCCTACCCTCCTTGAGGCTAGAACGGCACAAGGTAACTCCGATAATGAAGAAGATATAGAAGGCGAAAATTCTTTAGTTCGGGGAGTAGCAATTCCATTGAGGGATGGTAGTGGGTTTGTAAAGAAACGTACCAAACCGTGTGTAGTTCGGTCAAGAAGGTTTAGTGCAGACACGGCTAGGGACGATTTTTTCAGAGAAATGGTAATGCTCTACCAACCGTGGCGGGATGAACAACTGGATATTATAGATAATAATAATGAGCAAACCTGCGCAGAAAACCGAATTGCTATAGAGGAAAATTTAAAAAAATATGAAGTGTTTGAACAGGGGGAGCTCGAACAGATTAAGGGAGGAGGAAATTTTCATACCAGTTGAAATAGATAGACCAGATATTGTTGACCATTAGTTCAGGGTACTGGCGCTTCCCGAAATAAACCCTGACATAGCTTTATTAAACCTTAATGATAGTGATCCCGAAATCAATGAGAACGACTCCAATGGCACGCTTGGGCTCATTAAACTTCCTTCCTTAGTTCCCGTTGAGGAACTGTTTGCATCCATTCAGACGCTAAATATGAGGCAGAGAATATACTTAACTCATTTGCTACCCAGTTTTAAAATAGATCAGCCCTTTTATGACTTTGTAGGTGGCGTAGATGGCGTTGGAAAAAGCCGCCTAATATCATCAATATATAAAACTCTCAATTACAGTTTTAATTGCATGCCTGGATCAAATCCAACCTCTCTGAAGGTAATTCTTTGTGCTGCTACGGGAAAGGCGGTTTGACACTGCATTCTATATTTTCACTACCTCTGAATCAGTCCAATAAGGAATTACGGCCGCTTAGCAACGATATTGTCAACTCAATCTATACTAGATTACGTGATTTGAAGTTGATAATTATAGATGAAATTTCAATGGTTGGCACTCGTATGTTTAGTTATTTTTACGCCAGATTTAAGCAGATTTTCAAGAACAATATTCCATTTGGTATACCTGTTATTGTTTTTGGCGACTTGAAACAATTGTCTCCTGTAGGTGATAGATGGATTTTTTCACCGAATCCAAGCGATGCTTACAGCGTTTTATTCGGCTCGCCATTATGGGAGCTCTTTAAATATTATGAATTGAATGAAACAATGAATATTTTGGTCAAACGAGGAATCTGCCAACTATAATGCCCTTAAACTGAGTCAAATTCCTTCTACAGCAGTTTTCTCAATTGCAAAAGACGTGGTTAAAGGAACTGCCGTTAGTGGCCAAAATGCTAATATCTTAGAACGGGTCAGACTATTCAAAACTTCGGAAACTCAGGGTCTTAAGTATAGCTTAACGCTTAAAAACACGGCCAAATATATGATGACAGTGAATATCAACACAGGCGACGGTTTGGTAAATGGGGCAAATGGCCAGCTTATGCAGATAGATTTAGATTCATCGGTTCCAATAACACTGTGGATAAAATTTGGAACCTTCTGTTGGTTTGATGGCTAGATCGAAAAAGACCCATCCTAACGAACCTTCGTGGAAACCCATTGAATAGACTGTTAGGGCCTTTCAATATAAGGGAAATGAGCAGATAACAATTGAAAGAAACCAGTTTCCAATTGCTCCTGCTGAGGCAATAACCATTCACAAAAGTCAGGGTGCTACGTACAGGGTGGGCCAAAAGAAACTAAGGGGTGTAAAAGTTTAATAACTTTTTCGTTTATTAATTTTTTTTTATTTTTTCTTTCAGATTATATAGACAACACTTGGAGAATTTATAATGGAGAGGTTCACAACTGAACAGAGAACCAGAACAATAGAATTTTATTATTTAAACCAGAGATCAATTGTTTTAACGCAAAGAGCATACCGTCGACATTTTAACGTCATTTGAATGGCTTTGTTAGTAAGCAGAACTGTAGGTTCTGGGGTTCTCAAAATCCAAGAGACATTCATCAACGCCAATTACACCCCATCAGGTGTACAGTATGGTGTGGGATCACATCTGAAAATGTCATTGGGCCTTACTTCTTCGAGAATGAAGATGGAAGTGCTGTAACCGTAAATGGAGAGCGGTATCGGTTTATGATAGAAAATTTTTTACGTCCTGCTCTTGAAAACAGACCTGGTATGTGGAGCTACTGCCCATACTGCCCGAGACACAATGGCACTTTTAAGTCAAATTTTTGGAGGGCGAATAATTTCCAGAAATTCGGAAATTATTTGGCCAGCGCGATCGCCAGATTTGACAGCACCCTACTATTTTCTTTGGGGTTATTTGAAGGAGCGAGTGTATGTGAACAAGAAAGAGACAATCCTTGAACTCAAGGCAAACATTGGTGCAGAAATTCGAACGATACAGCCACAAGTTTTGAAAGATGTTATGGAAAATGCTCTAAAAAGAGCCCATCAGTGCGAAGCTGAAAACAGCGGTCATTTAAGAGACATCATTTTTCATACTTAGTGTAAAAAAATTTCCCTTTTGTATATTATATAATCTGAAAGAAAAAATAAAAAAAAATTAATAAACGAAAAAGTTATTAAACTTTTACACCCCTTGGTTTCTTTTGGCCCACCCTGTATAACAAAGTGGTTGTTCACACCCGACCTAGAATGAGAAAATCATCTTTACATGTAGCCTGCAGTCGAGCTACTAGTGGTGATGGTCTATTTATATTAGGTAATTTTATTCCACCTAATCCTTTTTGTGAATCTGATCCTATATTTAGGCAGTTGAATGATTTGACCACAACAAAAGCTTTGGCTCCAACATTTAACTTTATGCTTTCTCGAACATCGAGCCTTCAAATTATATTTCATAATGTTCAGAGTCTTTATGCCCACATAAATGATATAAATAATAACATCCTGATGCTATCGTCAGATATCCTGTGCTTTGTCCAAACATGGAGTTATCCATATGAACATTTTGAAATTCCTGGGTTTATTTCACTATATGTTTTACGGATAGACAGCACCGAAACGGAAAACAGAAATAGGCAAGGCGTTTTAGTGTAGGCGAGACCTAACTTTGCTTCCGCAATCGAATTATATAAGTTGAAAAATATTTGTTCTGGTCGCAAGGTTTTAGAAATCGTTGTATTCAAATGCAAAGATTATTACATATTGGTGCTTTATAGGAATTCCACATTCCCCATCAGGCATTTTGAATCAGAACTGCGAGAAATTCTTACTACAGATTTGCGTGAAAAAAATGTCTTAAATTTGGGTAACTTTAATCTATGCCTTAAGTCTAGGAATAATAGAATCGAACATTTGCCTAGAGATTATAGTTTCAATTCACTGCTAGACCCCCAATATTTCACCACACCTGCTGGTACCCAAATTAACTGGGCATTTTCAAATATTGACGCTACCCATGTTAAGGATGAAACAGTATATAGCTACCACGATAGCATTTGCACCTCTTTTTATAAAAAATAGTGAAACTAACTAAGGTAGATTAAGATAATTATATATTGACAAAATGTAACTAATTAAGTACATATTTATCTGATTCTTAAGAAGTATTATATTATCAACATTATTAATTTATGCAAATAATAGAAGCCTTAGTTTTAAGTAAATACATATAAACTTATTAATCAAAATTAAAGCTTAAATTGATATACTATACTGGGCAAAAAACTATGTAATACTGATTACAAAATATCTAAACTTGACTTTTATAATAAGAATTAATAAACATCGCAGTGATAAAGTTAACATCAATCAAACGATATTGGAGGGTTATTATTTTAAAAACCCACTTAGGTTTGAGGATATTGACCTAGATTTGGATCCTAGAATGTCTTTATACTATATACGCGTTTGACACCTATTGCATTGGCGAGGACATAAATATAGGATCCTATTAACTACTTTAAAGAAATAATTTTGTTTCGCAGATATTGACTTAAATGTGGAACTAGGAAGGACACTTATGTATTTGTGAAATATGGTAATCAAATGAAAGGTATGAGCAGGGGATATATCATGGTTTTCAATTTTACCTCAAATGATTGTGAAATATTGGTTATACATGTATGGTCCAATACACTAATGTGGTTCATAATTTCTAAAAATATACCTGCTGATTAGATGCCAATTTTACTACCATAATAATTTGCAAAGCTTAAAGCTAAATATCATACTAAGTCAAAAACATTAGCAATATTACTTCCTTTGGGATAGATATGTGAAAGTGAGTGTGGTTTTCAATCGATTTGCTTAATATTTTGTCACGATTATACTCCAATGTCACAATAGTACGCTCACCATTCTTAAATAAAATATCTCTTCAAACTTAGGAGCAGTTGCTATCTGGAAATAACAGAAACTGTCTACCCAAAAGAAGGCGGTGCCACGTTCACTAAAAATAAATATTTAATTTATGTATGTAAGACTTTTCGAATTTTACAGACACTTGTTTCAAAGCTATTATAAAAAAGCAAGCGCGGCAGATTTCGCTTATTTTCAAAACCAATCTATCCTGAGTCTAAATAAGCCCACATACCGGATTTGGTGAAGATATCTAAATATTTTTTCAAGTTATCCTGTTAACGGACAGACGGACCGACATAGCTCAATCAAATTTTGTTTCGATCCTGGTCATTTTGATATATGGAAGTTGTAGAGTCAGAATGGTTTTTCTGACCGCGATTTATATAAAATAAGAACTATAAAAAACGGGCTGTGTAATTAAAAGGCAATAAAGGTCGCGCAAATAAAACACCGCGTCTTGGTGGTCAACAGTAGACTAACTATTTAATAATTTCATTAATTCCAAAGAGGTATAGCTTATTCAAATAGGGCATACAAATATACACGTTTGTGTGCTTGTTTATACATAGCCATGCATTAGCGAAGGAAGATGCAAAAAAGGGTGGTAAAATTCTCGCTATTGTTCTGGCGCATGTAGATATGTAAGCATACAAGCGTGTGTGTATACGTATAATGTTGAGTGGGAGCATTCAAGTTAGTTAGAAATACATAAGTACATATATGTTTGTATGATTGTACATTCTCTTAAACTAGACTTTGGAATGCGACAGTTAGGTAAGCTATTGAATCCAAGTAAATGATACAAATTTAAAGTAAATGAATTTGAACAGGTTATTGAACCACGACAGCTGTTAGTTAGGCAGGGTGTCCCAACCAATGACCCAACATCCCGGCCCCGTTGAAAGGACTTTCAAATCGGTAGTATTGCGATCTTGTGAATTGGGCGACGGCATGTTCCCTTCGTGGTGCGTAGGTTTACCACTCTAACTCGCCCATCCCTTCCTGGTATTGTGTCTATAACACGACCTATCAGCCATCGTTGCGGTGGTACATTATCCTCATGGATGAGAACCATTTTGTCTTTAGCGATATTCTCATTATCAGTGTTCCATTTCGTTCGTGATTGAAGTTCGCTTATATATTCATGCGACCATCGTTTCCAAAATATTTGTTTTAACGCAGTTACTTGGTTCCATTTGTCCAAGTGGCTAAGATTGTCCACTACCATTCGTTCAGGTAGAGACCTTAATGCGCTGCCAGTTAGGAAGTGACCTGGAGTTAGTGGTTCGAAGTCGCTGGGATCGGACGAGAGTGGTGATATGGGCCGCGAGTTGAGAACTGCTTCTATATCCACCAAAACTGTAGTGAGTTCCTCGTAAGTAAGCCTTGCATTCATTACGCTGCGATGCAGATGGCCCTTGGCTGATTTGACTGCAGCCTCCCAAATGCCGCCAAAATGAGGTGCCCTAGGTGGAATAAAATGAAAATTTATAAATTCATTAGAGCAATAATTGGTAATGGTCTCTTTATTTTCTGCTTTGAAAAGGAACGCTTTCAATTCAACAAGCTTGCTGCAAGCACCAACGAAGTTAGTTGCGTTGTCGCAAAAAATATCAGATGGAAGCCCTCTTCTTCCAATCATTCGCTTAAGCGCAGCTAAAAATGCGTCTGTAGATAGGTCTGAAACCACTTCGATGTGCACTGCCTTTGTGGCAAAGCACACGAAAATTGCGACATATGCTTTATATGGTACCTTGCCCCTGATTCGAAGATACACATTGAAAGGTCCACAAAAATCTACGCCGCAACGAGAAAACGGGCGTGATGGTGTCAAACGTTCAACAGGAAGATTTCCCATCATATGTTGAAGTAATTTTGGTTTGTACCTAACGCAATGGATACATGACCGAACAATACGTCTAGCGAGTTCACGAGCGTTGACGATCCAAAATTGTAAGCGAATCAGAGCAACCAATGCTTTGGGTCCAGCATGATAGTTTTTGATGTGAAGATATCGAACGTGTCGTGTGACGAATTCACACTTATTCGGCAACAAAATAGGGTGTTTTTGGTTGTCTGGGAGATCAGCCAGTTCAAGTCTTCCGCCAACCTTTAGCAATTCAAATCCTTGAGTCGTGTCCAAGAACGGATTTAGATTTCGTAATGTGCCACTTATCATTTTCTCCTTTTGCAATAATCGAATGTCTTCAGCGAAGTGTTGCTGTTGAACGTTCCATACAATGCATAACAATGCGCGGTGTAGTTCATCGGGAGTCAGTGATTCATTGGCAATTTCTGTTTGGGTTTTCTTCAATTTAGCGCAAAAACGAAGCATTCTGGCAACAATCCGAACTTCTCGAGTGTGAGAACTTTGCCTGTCGAGAATTTCAAGTAGGTAGTTACTGGATATAGTTACCTTAAATGCCGATTTTCGAACTTCAGCATTAACAACCTCCATATCGATTTCTTTGGTTGGTTCATAAGGCCATTTTCTTACGTCTTCATATAAAAATGCAGGACCAGAGAGCCAGATAGAATTTGCGAGTTCAGATGGTGTACTTCCTCTAGACACAATGTCCGCTGGGTTACTTTTCGTTGGTACATGTCTCCAATAAGCATCCCCTGTCAAATCCTGTATTTCCGAAACTCTGTTACCAACAAAAGCCGAAAGTGTAGCCGAATGCAATTTGAGCCAGTGAAGTACAATTTGCGAATCTGTCCAAAGAAATGTATCAAAATTATAATCAGAAAATATTGGTTTAATTTTTGTATAAAGTCGAGCAAGTAACAGTGCACCACAAAGCTCCAGCTTCGGTAGTGACTGTCGTTTAGTTGGGGCCACTCTTGATTTTGCCGTGAGAAGGCGAACGCAAATATTGCCAGTTTTATCTACGATGCGAGTGTAAATTCCGCAGCCATAAGCGCGAATCGATGAATCGCAAAATCCGTGTATTTGCAAAGACTGAATATTAGGAGACAAACAGTACCTGGAAACTTTAACTGAGGAAAGATCCGACAGATTGTCGACGAATGTTTGCCAAGCAGATTGAATGTTTTGCGGAACCGATTCATCCCACTCGAGTTTCAGCAACCACAACTCCTGAAGTAGGATTTTAGCGGTGACGATTACTGGTGCTACAAGTCCAAGTGGGTCGAAAAGTGACGATGCGATAGATAGAATTGTCCTTTTTGTGACACGATCTTGTATTGGCTGCTTTGGAAGAAACGAAAAAATGAAGTTATCTTGAATTTGATCCCATTTGAGACCAAGAGTACTAGTGAGAGATGTATCGAGATTTAAGTCCTTATCGGTAGTTTCGCATCTGAAACGCTGGTTATTGGAATGCCATTTTGCCAGATCAAATCCACCTAATTTCAACAGTTCAGTTACCTCATCCTGTATCCTCGACAGTTCGGCAACGGAGTCAGCACCACAAAGCAAGTCGTCAACGTAAAACGATGACTTGATGATATTTGCACCAACGACGAAATTTGACTGATATTGATCAGCGAGATAATTAAGACTGCGTATAGCGAGATAAGGTGCGGATGCCATTCCGTAAGTTACTGTGTTGAGCTGGTAGGTTTTGATATCTTGATTAGGCGAACTCCTCCATAAAATATATTGAAACTTGCGATGTTCCTTACTGACCATCACCTGCCTATACATTTTAACAATGTCTGCTGTAAGCGCAAAACGATGTAAACGAAAACGAAGTAAAAGAATTACGAGCTCGCTCTGAATCGTAGGTCCAACCAATTGTAGATCATTTATCGATTTCTGCGTAGAAGTTCGACAGGATGCATCGAAAACAACTCTCAATTTCGTTGATGTACTGTTTGGCTTCAACACGCAGTGATGCGGGATGTAGTAGTGAGGTTCGTTGAGATTAGGGTAAGGGACTACTTCCATATGGCCTAGACTTTGGTACTCATCCATAAATGCCCCATATTGTGACTTGAGGTTAGGTGAGCGTTCCAACCGACGTTCTAGTGAGTTAAATCTGCGCAAAGCTGTTGTGTATGATTCACCTAGTATGTACGCAGGATCGTCCTTGAATGGGATTTTGACTATAATCCGACCGCTGCTGTTTCGAGTGACAGTGTCGTTATACAATTTTTCACAGGTATGCTGGTCTCGAGTCCACACGTCAACTCTGGTTGAAACTTCTTCAATTTGCCACAATTTTTCCAATTTTGAATCGATTGATTCCGCGCAAGCTAACAAACAATTAGTGCTGACCGTCCCAGAGTTCGCACGATACCGCCCAGAAACGACCCAACCCAGAAGAGTTTTCTGTAAAATAGGAAGATTACTACCAAGTTTAATTTGCCCTACAGAAAGTAAGCTGAAAAAGCTTTCTGTTCCTAAAAGCAGGTCGATTTTGTTTGTTCTATAAAATTGATCATCAGCAAGTACAATGTTCGATGGGATATTCCAAGAAGATGTGTCTATCTCGGGTTCGGGTTGATAAGCGATATGTGACGTAATGCAAAATGTTAGTGGTAGTTCAAACCCTGTCGCTTGCGACTTAATATTGGTGGAAGTTTTATATTTAATATTAGTAGAGGACTCACCAATACTTTGGATCTCGATATTGTGTTTACTGCGTGGCAGCATCAATTTTTGCGAAAGTTCATCGGTGATGAAATTTACCTGTGAGCAGGAATCCAGCAAAGCTCGGCCAAGACGATAATTTCCAGAAGCGTCACGAACCAAAACCATAGCGGTGGCGAGAATAATGTGATCCGACGATGTATTATTCATATGTGTGTGAACGGCGGATGGCGAATTAGCAGTTGACGATTCTGAAGTGGTGACACGATGCAGCAAGCTATGGTGCTGACGAGAGCAAACTTTGCATTTATGCGTTGAAGCGCAGTTCGACAATTGATGTCCCTTTGATAGACAATTAATGCAAAGACCCATTTTCTTTGCATGTTCGAAGCGTTGTGATACATTAAGAGCCTTGAAACGATCGCAGCTTTGTATTTTGTGATTGTTGCTGGAGCATACCGAACAAGTCATATGTGATACCGCGAATGAATACCCCTTGCTTGGATTCTTGGATTTTGATGGTTTGCTGGGATTTTGACGAATGGGTCCAACGACGTGGGCGTTATCAACAGAATCGAGATATTGACAACGTCTGTCTAAAACTTTGGTGCAATCTGCCCAGCTGGGTAATGTCTGAAAATCCAAAGATTCCTTCCATTTGCGATTGGTTTCCTCATCTGCTTTCTGTAAAACTAAATAAATGAGCATGGCTTGTGAGATTTGGCTTTCAGTTCCTAGAGACAACAATGAACCATAAATTGCAGATGCCTTGTCAATCAGGCTTCTCAACTGACCACCATTTGGTTTAGAAATAGCTGAAAGCTCAAAAAGCGACGATATATTTTCTAAGAAGATAAGGGCTGGATTATCATAGCGAGATTTAAGTCTTTCCAAGGCCTTTGTATAATTTTCATTAGAAACTGGAAACGCATCAATTGTTTCTAATGCGGGACCTTGGAGACAATTGCGTAAGTGATTGAACTTTTCTATGTTGGACAGGCTATATTCTTTATCGATAATTTGTTTAAACGAGGTAATAAAATTTTGATACTCAGAATACTTGCCATTGAATGAAGGAAGTTTGAGTTTGGGTAGTTTCGAACCTGTTTGCATAACGCAAGTTGACTCAGACCATGTTTCATTGCGATCCTCGGGGAGTTGAGATTGAATTGATAATTTTGTTGTTATGTACAACTCTTCCAAGTCAGCACGACCTCCATCATCAGCATCTAAATTTTCAATCTCCGTTTGCGTGGACAACACATTTTTGAAATATGATTCCAAAATACCCAGTCGACATTTGTATTCTGCATTAGATAATGGCTTACCTCCTGGCCGTAGACTGGCTTCAACAATATTTTTAATGCGGGAGATATTTTTCTTTATGTTGGCTCGTTGTTGTTTGAGCTCGTCGAGAGACATTTTTAATAATTTATTGAAATTGACGAAAGCGAGATTATTATAAATTGAAGGATTCAATAATATATTATTTGACAAGACTTACTGCATGCGAGAATGGAGCAATGATAAGTGGCGGGAAATACCGTTCGAATGTTCGTTGGGTAGCGACAAATAGTTAGGCAGCAACAATCCAATGTATCCCAATATGTACGTATGTATATTAAAGACGATAGCGGCAGCGATGAAATGCTTAATAAAATGGTAAAGGTGCGTAGCAGCGAAATAATTGCGAGCAGCAATGCGAGCGTAACAGAGTTGCAAGGGGTAGCAACGAAAGGTGTTGACCGTGGCAGCGAAACGAATTTGAAATAAAGAGCGCTCAGCGCGTAGGCAGCGGCAGTAGCGTCAGCAGCGAAATTGCGGAATCACGGCAACAATACGATACCAAAAAGTGCAGGTACAACAAAATTATGCGGGTTCAACGAAAATTGTACCGCTATTTGCACTTATGTAGGTCGATGACGTGAAATCCAAATCCCTTGCAATTAATTGGAACTTCTATGATGTAGAGGATCTATCCAATGGTGCGATCCTCTTGCACGATGTTGATGCGGTAGCCCGAATGTGACCACCAAGAGCGAAATACGAAAAAAATATGATTTTTTTTTTATTAGGAAAACACGGTAATTTTATTTCAAACAAAAATAATTTATTTTACGCGAGCAACAAATTTAATTTAATTACACCGTCCCTGCTCGGGCGCCAAAAAATGTAGAGTCAGAATGGTTTTTCTGACCGCGATTTATATAAAATAAGAACTATAAAAAACGGGCTGTGTAATTAAAAGGCAATAAAGGTCGCGCAAATAAAACACCGCGTCTTGGTGGTCAACAGTAGACTAACTATTTAATAATTTCATTAATTCCAAAGAGGTATAGCTTATTCAAATAGGGCATACAAATATACACGTTTGTGTGCTTGTTTATACATAGCCATGCATTAGCGAAGGAAGATGCAAAAAAGGGTGGTAAAATTCTCGCTATTGTTCTGGCGCATGTAGATATGTAAGCATACAAGCGTGTGTGTATACGTATAATGTTGAGTGGGAGCATTCAAGTTAGTTAGAAATACATAAGTACATATATGTTTGTATGATTGTACATTCTCTTAAACTAGACTTTGGAATGCGACAGTTAGGTAAGCTATTGAATCCAAGTAAATGATACAAATTTAAAGTAAATGAATTTGAACAGGTTATTGAACCACGACAGCTGTTAGTTAGGCAGGGTGTCCCAACCAATGACCCAACAGAAGTCTATATCTATCTGGATTCCTTTATACCTGTACAACCAACCGTTATCCAAACAAAGTTATAATACCCTGTGTACAAGTACAGCTGGGTATAAAAACAGAATATCTAAAATATTGTGTATACCGTTGGCAAGATAACAAACAACAATTAGAGGAAAACTTGAATTAAGCAGCTTGCAAAACTACACGCAGCATAGCCTATGGGTTAGGCAGCTGCGCTTGCAATCAGAGTGAGTGGGTTCGATTCTCCACAAGATCCTCTAAAATAGCAAAACTACACGAATTAGTCTGAAGAGAAATCGTGGCTGTTTTCGAAATAGTACTATAACTATAGTCTGTATATGCTGGTTGCTTTCAATTTTTTCCGCTAATCAAAAATAATAATAATTAACTAAGAATTATTATTAACTGGTCTTGAGGTCATTAAACTTACAAAAATATGTAAAAATTAACAGACCATAAAACCAACACCAAAAATTTTAAAGTTTTTTGAACTTAAAAAAAATATGCGGCCACCTTTGGCATGAATGAAATCAATCTACGGCAACGAAAGAAATAAATCTGTCGTCACAAAATGCCGTCGGGTGAATATTCGGCTTGATTTTTATTGTGTTCAATTTCATGTAATTAAGACACGTAACTTTCTTCGATTCGACGAATACGCCATTGAACATTTTCTGTCTCTTTTTAAGAATGCCTCTCTAAGAAATATATCAGAATTGTTCCAAAATAATAAAAAAATGTTTTATTTCGAGGATTAAAAATTGGCACACATATGCGTACAAAAAATTAAAGCAAAAATTAAGCAACTATATTAGAAATAAGTATTTTAAAGAATGTTCGTCGAATCGACAAATGGTTAGGTTTTATAGGGAGTGAGCGAAGGTTAGCTTTCTAGGGTTAAACAGTTTCTATTTTGACAAGGCGATGGTCGCAGCGTTTTCTTATTGTGTTTCAAGCTTAAGTTTTTATGAAAATTAAATATTTTAACTAATCATCTCGTTCAGGATACCTTATCCAAGCCGGCCTTCCTTAGAAAGTTTATTGTTGCTGTTGGCTTGAGGGTTGGTATTATTGTGTGCTCTTGCCATGATGTTGCCCTTTTCCTGGTTATTGTGTAGCATGCCAAAATTAATGCAGTCTCTGCTTTGTATTGCAAAAGCGACATTCCTTGATTTTTTGATGGCAGTATTGGTTCGGGCTTTATAAACATTGTGATCGCTGGCAGGGCCGTGGAGAGGGGGGGGAAGTCAGGGCAATTCCCCTGGGGCCCGGAAGGTTTTTGGGGGCCCGGCAAGGCAAAGCAGTATTGACAGTACTCTAATCAGGATTTCAAATTCCTGATCGCTGCGTCCTTGATAGGCTGTCCGCCTGCTTATTTCCATCCACCCCTATGATACGCGGAACCCAGGCCAGCAACAATAGGTACGTCAGCTTTGACACGCACTAGCGGACAAGCGCCGACTTTATCTCGCATGCCGACAGTGTTTTAAGTCGCTCAGAATGTCAATGCGCTCATTTAGCTCGGCACATTGGCATGTAGCGTATACTTTCGCTTGAAAAAAAACTCAGGTAAGCCCCCAGAGGCCGTGATATCTCAGCTCTGGAGCCGAATATTCCCTCTGGGGTTTTCGAGAGATCAGTGTACCATACGAGTGTGTGCCAGGGGTGTATAGTGTATATTCTGGTCTAAACTAGTTTTGAATTTTTCGTGAAATATTATTTGCTAAAGAGCTTCTTTAAAGTTTAATACACATCTCTTTTTATTATTGTGGCAGTACTTCGCCCTGCGCACCCATCCATGGATTGGGACGTGACGGACCAAACAGGGTTATAGTGATGTTAATAGTCCTTTGACGGATACTTATCCGTTACACTCCGGTACAAGCACCAAGCGGCAGCAGCCCGACTGCCGTGGTAGCGATTTGGTGGATTTTAGCCGCCCTCCTCCGACAGGCGTCTTCTAACCCCATAATCAGCAGGGTTGACACCTCTTATTTCACCAGCACCAGAATCGAGGTTAGCAATCCCTCTCTGGTTTCTCTTTCGAAAAATTAGTCTTGCTTAAGGCTAATTTTAGGTATGGCCCTACAATATAATTTCTCAAACGGATGTCTGCAATTTTCTATATTTGTCGTTGTTATATGTGCATGTGTATTTTATAAAAGCGACTACCATTACAGTAATCGTAATTTCAACTTTTTTAAAATTACGATTATGTAATCATATTATTGGATTGATGGATTAGCTATTACTGTAATCGAGCTGAAATTAAGATTACTGTAGTCGTGGCCGTATGGCCAAGCTGTAGTGGGGACAGGTCAAGAATTGCCTTCAGCGCAGCTGTAGAGCAGGTACGAATGGAACCTGCGATGCAGGCACACGCCAGGTGCTAGATCTTGGTGAGCGATTGCTTTACTGCCGACTATTGTTCTCGAAGCACATGGTACTGAGTCAGTGATAATAGGTTTGACTAACATGGCGGCCGCCGTGGTGTGGAGGTAGTGTTGCCGGCCTAACACACCGAAGGTCCATGGTTCGAGCCCTGGTACAGGTAACATCAAAAGTGATTTGAAAAAAGTTTTTCAAAACGCGGTCGCCCCTTGGCAAACTCTCCGAGTGTATTTCTGCCATGACAGGCTTCTCAGCAAAAATTCGTCTCCTTTGTAGATGCCGTTCGGAGTCGACAAAAAACTGTAGGTCCCACCAATTTGTAGGGAAAATTCAAATCGGCACACCACAAATTGGAAGAGAAGCTTGGCGCAAAAATCTCTTAGGAGGTTTATGATGATATACCTGTTGTATATCGCGCCATAAAGAGAAAGAGAAACATGGTGTAGGTTATATTATATTCTAATGCTATGCAATCTAGGGTTATTGCTCTAAGTCCCGATGGGGACTTGTGCATCCCACAATTTAATAAAATAATTGTTAAAAAATACAGATTTGTTCAAAATAAATTAGAATTTAGCAAACGCCATTCCTTCCTTTCCTACTAAAATTTTCCGAAAAAGGGCCTTTTTCCATCCTTTGTATATACGACCCTAAGAGGAGAGCTTGTCCTTGACAACTGTCAAAATCTGCCAAACCTTGTATAATTAAACAATAACTATGTGCGTAATGTTAAGTTTGAACAGGGTGATCTACCTGGGAAAAATCCATCTTCCAACTTGGTTGGCCACCATTAGATTTAAAAACTGGGGAGATATAATATAATTTAAATACCTAATGAAAATACCTTTATCAAGACATTTGTGGAAGATAATAGAAATAGAATAAGCCAACTAACTAGAAATATTTTTAAAAAATAAAGGGGAAGAACCTTTAGAATCTGATTTGAAACTTGGCTGCAATGAATAAATAGCAAGCTTGACGTCTGCTTCCGAAACCAGAAGAGACGATATTATTGGCAAGGAAGATATTGAAGCAGCTGGTGCTATCAATTCTACTAGTTTTATGCTAGTCAAATACTAGTGTGCGAAACCGGCTCAACTAGCTCGAGTTCTGTAATGTTTCCTTGTTAGCAACTGGTATTTTTAACACGGCGATTACCTACGAGATGGCAATTGTCCGCACCTGCATCAGCACCATACCAATGGCCATACTAGTCTGTCTCTGCATCAGCAATACACCAGTTGACAAACTAGTCATCATACACAACAATATCATACATTCAAAATACTAGTCTGTATATACATTAGGATCATACCAGTTTACATACTAGTCAGTACATTCACCAGAACCATACCAGCCGTCATACTAGTCAGCCTATGCATCAGTATCATACCAATTACTGTGCCACTTCATAGTAGGTTACTTCATTTTTGGTTTAAAAATACACGAAAATTTGCAAAACTACATTACATTGCATTTTCTTGAAACATTTTGTCTAAGCTTTATGGAGGGCGAGTAGTTTTTAGTTAATTTATTGTATACGAGGTGTGTTCAAAAAGTATCGCGAATTTTGAATTTTCGCTGGTTACGTATATTCGAATTTCGAATTTTTTGTGGCGTTATGTTGGTACTCATGTCTTTCACTTATGCCGACAAGCTCGGCCATTTTGAATGTTCAGTTAATTGTTGACAGCTGCTTTGCTTGCACGTGTTTTGGATCGTCTTCGATTTTTACGCGAAATTCGTACCAAAATTGCTCAATTGTGACCAGCACCGCATGAACATTGCTAATGAGAAGTTAAACTCTGTCCGCGACGACCCACATTTGCTCCAGAGGGTCATAACTGGTGACGAATCGTGGGTTTATGGTTATGACGTGGAAACCAAAGCTCAATCATCTCAATGGAAGCTGCCGCACGAACCAAGACCGAAAAAAGCGCGCCAAGTTCGGTCGAATGTGAGAGTTTTGCTGACAGTTTTCTTCGATTGCAGGGGCGTGGTGCATCATGAGTTCTTGCCACAGGGAAGAACGGTCAATAAGGAATGTTACCTGCATGTTATGCGCAATTTGCGCGAAGCAATCCGCCAGAAACGCCCGGATTTGTGGAAGAACAAAAATTGGCTTTTGCACCACGATAACGCCCCTGCTCACACATCGTTGCTTGTGCGCGACTTTTTGGCCAAAAACAACACACTAATGATGCCGCAGCCACCGTATTCCCCAGATCTGACCCCTGTGACTTTTTCTTGTTCCCTAAACTGAAGAGGCCCATGAAAGGACGACGTTACGCTTCTCTTGACGAGATAAAGACGGCATCGAAGGAGGAGCTGAACAAGATACAAAAAAAATGATTTTTTGAAGTGCTTCGAAGATTGGAAAAACCGTTGGCACAAGTGTATAATATCTCATGGGGATTACTTTGAAGGGGACAAAATAGATATTCATGAATAAATAAATAATTTTTGAAAAAACACAAAATTCGCGATACTTTTTGAACACACCTCGTATTATTTTAGTATTTGTTCAGAGAGTAGAACGGGGGGTGCGGAGCACATGTTGCATACGGGGCAACTTTTGAGTAATATTTATTTAATTATTTTATTTATTTAAATTATTTGTTCTATATAGAACGGGGTGCAGCGCACCTGTTACACCTTGTATGTCTTAATTGGGGGCGAGCACTGTTGGCTCTGAGGCATTGCGCGGGATTGGCTTCCTCATTTTCGTTGTGAAAAACCCCGATTTGGGATTGTAAAGCATAAACTATTGTGGCGATTATTCTCAAGCATGTACCATCCCTAAGTCAATAACACTCCCACCACTAGTTAACACAAATGAGATAACGATGGCTACGCTTATGCATGCAAGCGTATAACTAGGAAGAGGAAGAGAGATGGCGCTAGTGTTTGCGAATACGATGCAAAGAGGAGATGCCAATAAATAACACCGACCCTTCCAGAACACGAAAAGCGAACAACCAAGAAAGTTCTCGGTGCGTAGGCAAGCACCCGGTTGGACTATATAAGGCGGTGACCAAGCAAGGCAGGTTGATCAGTTTATTTTCAAGCGTTCAATAGTGAACTACTGTAAAGTTACCAAACTCTTAAAATTGTTTTGCGTTTATTACTAGTAAATAAAACTAGCTATTACTTACATTATCTGTGCGTGTGTTTATTCGACTTTATAGTGATCGAACCCAGGACTGATAATCAAGGAATCATCCATCTCGTCACAATTGGTGTCAGAAGTGATATTGTTAAATAAATACCGAGAGTTTTCAAGGATAACAAAGACATGGCAAAGTTGAATGAGCTGAAGATCCAGCAACTCAAAAATGAGCTGCAACAGCGCGGACTAAACACTACAGGCAATAAATCAGAGTTACAGTCAAGATTGCGAGAGGCTATGGAAGCAGAAGGAATCAACGTTGATGATCATGTTTTTCATCTTGTGGAGGAGGCACCGACAAAAATGGAAGAAAAAAAGGAGTCTCCGAATCCAGTAGCAACCGTGGACACAAACATGATATTGGCTGTATTAACCCAGATGTCGACTAAAATGGAAGAACAGAAAACTTGTATAGTATTTCAGCTGGAAGAACGAATGGCATCTCAGCTCGAGGAACAGAAGACACATATGACATCCCAGATTTCAGCTCAACTAGATGAAACGAAGGCATACATGAGATCTCAAATGGAAGAACAGAAGGCATATATCTCATCGCAGTTGGAAGAACAGGAAGCAAAGGTGTCATCGAAACTAGAAGTGCAAGATGCAAAAATTGCACAATTGCAGGATAAAATCGATGCTGAGGTAGATGCATTGAGAGGTCGTATCCAGGAATTGCAACTAAATCGTCCATCTGCTTTAGCGAATACGCCCAAGGTAAAATCACCTTCCTTTGATGGGTCTGTTCCATTCCAGGTATTTAAGCTGCAATTTGAGAAGACGGCTGCGGTGAATAATTGGTGCACTGAAGATAAAGTTGCAGCACTATTCGTGGCATTGAAGGGACCTGCAGCAGAAATCTAACAGACTATTCCCGAGTCCGAAAGGAACAGTTATGATGCATTGATGGGTGCGGTTGAGAGACGCTATGGTAGCGAACATCGAAAGCAGATATACCAAATAGAGCTACAGAATCGATCCCAGAAACCTAATGAGACTTTGCAGGAATTTGCATCGGACATCGAGAGGTTGGCCCATCTAGCAATTGCGGACGCACCCGTGGAGTACACTGAGAGGGTTAAAATCCAAAGTTTTATAAATGGAATACGCGATGTAGAGACGAAGCGGGCCACATATGCAAACCCCAAACGGACATTCTCTGAAACGGTATCGCATGCTCTGACGCAGGAAACAGCTTCGCTTTTGAGTAAACCTGCATACAAGGCTCATCGCGTAGAAGTGGACACTCCGGCTTGTGTAGACAAAATTTTGGAAGCGTTGAACGGAGTACAGAAAAAAAGTGATGGTGCCATTAAATGCTTTAAGCGCGGAAAACCAGGTCACATAGCACGTTATTGCGGCTCTGGCTCCAGTAACCCCAGCAATTCAGGTGGACGAAAACGCAAAGCTGAAGGAGATGAGCAAACCTCCCAACCAAATCCGTCGTTAAACTAAATCGAGCCAGCCGAAAGGGGCGTGGACTGGCTCCCGCAACTGAATGCCCCATAATCTCTGTCTCACAGATCGGAAGGAAAGCTAGTAATGTTACTGTTGTTGCATATGTGGATGGAAAAGAGCACTTAATAACTGTGGATACAGGCGCATCGCATTCCATAATTCGATCTGATTTAGTCAACAAGGAGGTGAGACCATTGCATGGAGCAAAGTTACGTACGGCCACTGGTGAGGACACCCATGTCCTAGGAGAAGTAACATGTGAAATCGCAATTGGGAACGTGGCCGTTCTACACAGTTTTATAGTAGCAGATATTGTTGACGAAATCATAGTTGGTGTGGACTTCTTAAGCGAGCAAGGCATCAAGATCGACATGCAAAACAGGATTATGAATTACCAGAACATGAATGTGCCATTAAATTTTGGTTACGAAAACAAATACGTTAGTAAGTGAGTGCTTGTGGAGGAGAGCCAACAAATTCCACCGAAGTCGGAAGCAATCATATGGGCAAAGATTGATGGAGATTATGGGACAAACAAGTTGTGGGTTGTCGAGGCAGCAAACAAATCAAGGGCGAACATATTAGTAGGAAAAACCCTGGCCATGACAAAACAAGATGGACGTGTACCGGTAAGAGTACTTAATGAGTTCAAATCGCCGATTAAACTTTCCAAAGGAGCAATATTGGGACACTGCCAAGAGGTCGAGGTAGTTATCAATTGTGAACAGCTTCAGGAAAATGATTCCACCATCAAGATTAATCTTTCAGATGATATCATGGACGGCAGGCCTCGAAAAAGATCATCAGAAAAACGCAAAGGAACTTCTATCAAAGTACTCGAGCCTATTTGACAAGGATGGTTCCAAACCAGGTCGGACCAAAGTTGTGAAGCATCAAATTGATACTGGTGATGCAAGACCATTCCGCCAAGCTCCTCGTAGTATTCCATTGGTCAAACGATAAGTGGTAAGAGAAATTATACAGGAAATGAGTGACAGCGGCGTGATCGAACCATCAGCTAGTCCATGGAGCTCACCGGTAGTACTAGTGAAAAAGAAGGATGGAAAAATGAGGTTCTGTGTGGATTACCGAAAATTGAACGACGTAACGAAGAAGGATAGTTATCCCTTACCAAGAATCGACGATACTCTGGACTCGTTATCTGGCACGAAATGGTTTTCCACACTGGACTTGAAAAGCGGCTACTGGCAAGTGGAGGTGAAGGATGAAGATAAAGAAAAGACGGCCTTCAGCGTTGGAGAAGGGCTTTGGCAATTTACGGTAATGCCCTTCGGGCTATGCAATGCTCCAGCTACTTTTGAGAGACTCATGGACCAGATACTAAAAGGATTGCACTGGCAAACATGTTTGGTGTACCTCGACGACATCATCGTGCTGGGAAAAAGCTTTGAGGAACACCTAAAAAACTTGGAGGAAGTTTTCCAAAGAATAGCTGGTGCTGGTCTGAAACTAAGTCCTAAGAAGTGTTCCTTGTTTAAAAAGGAAGTAAGTTATTTGGGTCACAAGGTAACTACGGAGGGAAGCTGCACTGCTAAGGAAAAGATCGAAGCCGTAAAGGATTGGCCAAGACCGAGAAATTTGCATGAGTTACGGAGCTTCCTTGGGCTGTGCACGTATTATCGCCGATTTGTACCGAATTTTGCCAGCGTAGCTAGTAGTCTCCATGACCTTACGAGGAAGAATATGAGTTTTGAATGGAAGAAGGAACAGGAGGTGGCTTTTCAAACATTGAAGGAACGACTATGCACTGCCCCGATGTTAGCATATCCAATTCCAGGTTCAAAGTTTATTCTGGATACAGATGCGAGTGGTTATGCTATAGGAGGTGTTTTGTCTCAGATAGTTGATGGACAGGAGAAGGTAGGAACTATTGTGTAACCCGGAGAGAACTGTTGGCATTGGTAGAGTGCGTTAAGCATTTCCACAAGTATCTCTATGGGGCAGCGATTCCACGTCAGGACAGACCACGCAGCGTTGAAATGGCTCTTACATTTCCGTAATCCGGAAGGTCAATTGGCACCGTGGATAGAGCGACTGCAAAGTTATGACTTTTCCATAGAGCATCGCAAAGGTAGCACCCACGGAAATGCTGATGCAATGTCACGAAGACCATGTAACTTGGAATGCAAGCATTGTTCCAAAGCTGAGGCCAAGGAAGACATTATAGATATGCGGCTCATGACTATAACATCTACGGACGAATGGAACATGGATCAATTAAGAAGGTTTCAGCACGAAGATCCAGATCTTACACGTGTAATGCAAGGAATCGAACGAAACGAGCGACCATCAAGAGAGGAGATGTCAGCAGAAAGTCCTGTTGCCAAGTCATATTGGGCACAGTGGAATAGTTTGCAATTAGAATCCGGTTGTTTGCATCGAATATGGGAGAGTGAGGATGGTCAATGTTTTCGAAAGCTGATAGTCGTCCCAAGGAAGAAAATCCCTGATGTACTCAATGAATTACATAACGGTCCAAGCGGAGGTCATCTTGGAGTCACCAAGACCTTGGAGAAAGTCAAACAAAGATTCTATTGGGTTGGTTGCCGTCAATCGGTCGCGGAGTGGATTGCCAACTGTGAAGTATGCATCAAAGCTAAAGGACCGAAATCAAGGAGCCACGGCCAAATGAAACAGTGTAACTCAGGTGCGCCATTTGAGAGGATAGCCATGGATGTAGCTGGTCCATTTCCTACTAGCAAACTCGGAAACAAATATGTACTGGTAGTTATGGACTATTTCAGCAAATGGCCAGAAGTGTACCCTATTCCAAATCAAGAGGCAGAAACCATAGCAGAAGTGTTTACTAACAATTGGGTAGCTCGGTTTGGTGCACCGATAGAGATACATTCTGATCAAGGCAGAAATTTCGAATCAGCTGTGTTCCAGGAAATGTGCAAGACATTGGGCATTCGGAAAACTCGAACAACTGCACTACATCCTCAGTCAGATGGCATGGTGGAACGATTCAATAGAACATTGGAAGAGCACCTGAGGAAAGTAGTGGATAAATTCCAGAAGGATTGCGATACTCACATCTCCTTATTCCTAATGGCATATCGCTCTGCAGTACATGAAACAACTGGTCAGACTCCTGCAAAGGTAATTTTCGGGAATGATCTTCGATTGCCAGCTGACTTAAAGTTTGGGATAAACGCTGATGCAGGAGTGAATGCTCGGAAATCTACTAGCGTATTGGAAGAAGAAATGAGAGAAATTCACGACCTTGTGAGATAACGGACTAAGATCATGAGCGATAAAATGAAGGCCAGGTACGACAAAGCAATAAATTCGGAAGGTTTTATAGAAAGGGGATTTAGTGCTGCTATACAACCCACAGCGTAGGAAAGGTTTGCCCCCAAAACTACAATGTAACTGGCAAGGCCCATACAAAGTCATAAAACGGATCAACGATGTGGTATATCGCATACAAACTATGGGAAGGCCAAGGAATAAGATGAAAGTGGTCCATTTAGAAAGGCTAGCTGCGTTTGGTTCCGGCAGAACTGAAGCTCGTTTTTGTAACGCAGTGTTATAAGTTCTGAGACGCGGTGAAGAGTGGTTTTCTAGTATATTAATAAATTGCATACCTGAAGTGGTCGCTGTGGAGGTCCAGGCATACTATGATGGTGATCAACATCATGCTTGATTTGTGTTGGCATTTGACTGTGATGATGACTGGCTTGATGTTTTCCAATATCCACAGCAGCGAGTGCTTCTGCTTTGCTAAGGATGCCATCATTTATTCCAGCAAATATGTCACCCTATTTATGAATAAAATACGAAATTAGTCAATTCATACATATAATTATGTATTCGTTATATAACAAAACCAAACCATTGCACAATGATCTTAAACCCTTTTTTTGGCATTTATTATTAGAAACCGGATATTACACTCAAATAGTGTGAGTAGATTTATTATGCCATATATGTAAATAGAAAAAGTAAAATCAAAATTTGGGACGTGGCACACCCGCGCTACACATACAAATACAAAAAGTGTTTCGCTTACTAACAAAATTAGTATATTCACAACCCACTTGATCGATCCTAACAAAATTCTGGAAACAAATGTTTAAAATTATTAAATGTTTAGTCCAATATATTCTTCAAAGTATAAATATTTAATATCATAATCTGAGTTGTAATCTGAAATGAGGGAGATGTTAAAGAATAGGTTAAAGAGCCTAAATATAATAAAAATAAAAGCATATTTACTAAATAGATCATTAAAAATCTTGCAAATCGTCCTCCGCATCTAAAGCTAAATCGTTCTTAGCAATGTATCGGAAGCTGAATCATCCAAATTGTTTTCAGGTTCCCTTGGCAACTGGTTGAAGATTTGGTGCTCATTTGGGGGCTCAAGCAATTGGAGTACTTCAGTTGGTAATGCCTCTGGTTTTCGATATTTTTCTCTAGTGGATAAAGACAAGCTGGAAAGAAGAGGGTCTGAAGAATACAGCGTTCTGTTAAAAACGTCAGCCATTTTATTCCGCCTTGTATCTTTTCTTGCGTGTGCGCATCGATCTCTCTTGTATAATTTGTAGCTAGCTCTGACGCATTTTCACAAAACAACCTGCAGGGATTTTAAAATTTTCAAAAGTTTTTGAGCTGTGAACTCAGATTTTATTAACTGTTGCTGACATTGAAAACCACTAATATTTTTTTATGTACAAAAAGGCAGGTTTTTACAAAAATCTTCAAACTTGGTGGTATTTATAGGATACTCACATGAAATAGCAATCAATATAATTCTAAAACTGATTTTTATACCTACAATTTTTGTTGATTTTACGACCTGTACATTTTCAAGTATTCATTAAACGAGCTCAAGGCCAAGAATAATAATTTTTCACTTTTTATGAAAATTATTATTGTTTTTTAATTTTTAAAAATTATTATTTTTAATTAATTATTTAAATTTGTTTTAATTGAATAGAGTAGGAAAAATTTTTAGAGACAAACGCCCTAGTTTTTCTTATAGATCCATTTCGGAAGCTGCTACGCTTCTTCAACAGAGAAATTTTGGCACGCATTGCTAACCATTAAGCTAGCAACACGCTGGTTTTGATGTCATCTAAACTCCTAATTCTATTCTTCTTTACCATATGCATGAACCACTTCTGACAGTTAGTAGTGTGATCATGATGGATTTTTTGGCAGATCTGCTTTATCATCATCAGCATAACTGCCTTACCGCGTGCTCTCGGTTTTGTTATAATTATTAAAAAATAAAAAACAATAATAATTTTCATAAGAATTAAAAAGTGAAAAATTATTATTCTTGGCCTTGCGCTAGTTTCATGAATAATTTATAATTCTAAAATTACGTAATTTTTTCCTTTAGTAGACAACTGCTAAAACACGTCCAAAATTATCGTGAAAGGTAAGACTCGTTTTGACCTCGGTAACAATAATCCGGAAGCGGATTTTCAAGTTTTTGATTCAGTGAAGAGATATTTGCAGTCAAAGTTGAAAATTTTCTGTCATTTTCATGTGGTTGTTGTAATCACAGATTAGGGTGTACCGAAAAGCGCAAAAGTGTGTTCTGCGCAGAAATACTGTGGACCGCATAGCCGGTGTTAGACCGGCTAAGGGTTCTTTTTTTGGAGCGAGGCCGAAGGCCGCCTACGCAAAACGGTGTTCTGCACATAAATATCTTGGATCAAGCCCCCTATTTGGCATCGGATCTGGGTAATTTTTGGGTTTTTTGCAAATAACTTTTCACTGAGACAAAAAATTTTAAATCCGCTTTTGGATTGTTGATACCGAAGTCAAAACGCGTTCAAAATTTCTGCATCTATTTGCGTAATAGAAGAAAAGTCTGACAGTGTTGCCGACATTTGATGTTCCACTACCATTTGCTTTGGGCTAATAGACATGAAACCCCATTTCTTCCTAAAACCGATTTTGCACTTCTTTGCGGAGTTGGAGTTCTTTTTTATCTAAAGCTTTCCTTATTTGCCATTTTTTTAATCCAAGTCCTGCCTAAAATTTGAGTTGCTTGTATTTATCAATTGTACCCTCTTCTCTCTCCACGGACACTTTTGCTTTCCCCCATCCCCATATTCCTTTAGCTTATTTTACCCTCTTCGTTTTCCTCTAACACCTCCTCTAATTATCAAGTTCTCTATTCCTACTACCCTTATTCCCTCTTTTCCTCTGCGGGTACGGATATGTAGATAGTTTCGTAGATATAGGGGTTTAACTCTTTTTTGGTCTTGGAAACGTACGGAATGAAGTACAAACAAAACACAAAAATGTGGGTTTGGCACCCCCCACTTTCTCAAAATTATATAAATCTTGACTAAAGAACACATATATCCAAACATCATTAATTTTGATAAAATACGTTCAGAATTATAACGAATTGAAATTTAATATAGCCTGGGGGCGTGGCACCGCCTTCTTTTCCAAAACTATATATGCTGAAGCGGGTGATCCAAACAATATACTGTAAAAATTTCATTAAAATCAGTTGAGTACTTTGGACGCCTATAAAGCGTTTGGTTCCGGCAATGTGTCTGATCGGGACGATCAGACTTAGGTGGAGGGCAGTGTGGCGATTATTCTGAAGCATGTACCTCGGCAGTGGTTTGGCAAACTCTCCGAGTGTATTTCTGCCATGACAGGCTTCTCAGCAAAAAATTCGTCTCCTTTGTAGATGCCGTTCGGAGTCGGCAAAAAACTGTAGGTCCCACCAATTTGTAGGGAAAATTCAAATCGGCACACCACAAATTGGAAGAGAAGCTTGGCGCAAAAATCTCTTAGGAGGTTTATGATGATATACCTGTTGTATATCGCGCCATAGAGAGAGATGTACCATCCCTAAGTCAATAACACTCCCACCACTAGTTAACACAACCGAGATAACGATGGCTACGCTTATGCATGCAAGCGTATAACTAGGAAGAGGAAGAGAGATGGCGCGAGTGTTTGCGAATACGATGCAAAGAGGAGAAGCCAATAAATAACACCGACCCTTCCAGAACACGAAAAGCGAACAACCAAGAAAGTTCTCGGTGCGTAGGCAAGCACCCTGTTGGACTATATAAGGCGGTGACCAAGCAAGGCAGGTTGATCAGTTTATTTTCAAGCGTTCAATAGTGAACAACTGTAAAGTTACCAAACTCTTAAAATTGTTTTGCGTTTATTACTAGTAAATAAAACTAGCTATTACTTACATTATCTGTGCGTGTGTTTATTCGACTTTATAGTGATCGAACCCAAGACTGATAATCAAGGAATCATCCATCTCGTCACACTATATCTTTCGAATATTTCATTAGGTGATGGTGAATTGCATGCAATGCAAATGAAATAAACGAAAGAAATGACTACAGCTTATGTCGCTTAAACACATTTTATGGAAAATTTAAATATTAATTTTAGATAGAATCTAATCCATACTTGTAAAAATATCGTTACAAAAAATTAAGGAAATTCAAGTAAGATTAGCTTTTTATGTTGAAATTTTAAGTTTCGGAGTTCTTCGCAAATAACCATGCGGATCACTCGCTTATGAAATTCTAGTACATAATATGCAGGTTCCTAGTAACAAAACTTTTTAAAAATAAAATAAACCACCTTGTTATTGTATGTGCCAATTCGTTGTTGCAGCTTTTAAACGATTCCGTTGGAGATTCATTGTTATTTTATTTATGAAAACTGCAATTCACAATCACAATAAGTTCACCTTCAAAAATAACAAGAATTCAATATTTCTCTTGTGAATTTTTTAAAACTATTTTACTAGAAAAAGGTTGCTTAAATTATTCCAAAAAGAAATGTTATTTACCTACACAATTGATTTGACAAATTATCGTTTCGTTTTCACTTTTCTTCGTGGTTTCATTTTAACATTTCTTATTCGTTGTTGCTTCGCTGCCCCGTTATTGCAGTAGCGACGCACAGTGGCGCCTCTGCCGTTAAAGCATGGCAAAAATCAAAACAATCATGAAAGCGTTCGCTAAATCTACTACATGTTTCTAATAGAGACTCTTCCAGGGATCAAGAATATACAACTGTTTTTTCACAGAAAATTATAGTTTACCAGGTAGAGCCGCTCAAAGTTGACCAATTTTCAACATTGGGAAAAATTTGAAATTTTTATTTTTTTTTCGTTGTATTTAAAATGGTTTTGTGAGTAAATAAGGCGGCCGGTTGTCGTTTTCTTGTATAGCAATTAAAGATAATTTAATTTAGGATTGAAACAAAAGAAAAATTGTTTTTTTTTTGTTAAAAGTTGGCGGATATACCTGTTTTTCGAAATGCCTATTGTTAGGCCCTTTTTAAAACTTTGATGGAAAAAAAAATTTTTAAATATGTGCTCCGTCAAATTAATAGTTATTTGTGAAATATTCAGTTACCTAAACTCATTAAGTCTAACTGCGTCCAGCTGCAACTTCACTTTTTACATCAAATAAAGTTAAACAACCTTGGGCATAAATACGCGCCTGAGCAGGTATATATAATTCAGTACGGCCGTAAGGTCATTTTTGTTATTGGAACTTGTTAACATACATTTTTTTAGTTACGAATTGTATACCTGAAATTCATTTTAATAATTTGTGTAGGTATATAAAGCTATCCATCATACAATACACATTATCATTCGTCTTTTGGAGATAAATAAAGCATGATTTTCTTCTAACAATGGTCGATGGAAAAGTTGTGAACTTAATAACAAATACGACATCTACAATGAAATTTCCAATTTGTAAGAAGAGCCAAAGGAATTTGAAAATCTTGATGATTCAATAACTGACGAAGTAAATTATGAGTATGGAATATCTCCTTTGCATGCTAGGATAAGATGTATGGAATTTGTTTTGAAGCTGGCTTATACACTACCACAACAAGGAGAAGTTTTCGACGACAATACAACATGTAAGGAGAAACAAAACAGGAGAAAAAAAAGAGATTGGCCTTAGAGTTGACTGTCCAAAGTATGGATACGGAAATACAAATGATGGTAACTCCTCAAGAAGATTTTTTGAAAACGATGAAGTGACTGCTCGCATAACAGGAGTTGATAGAGATATTGTGAAAAGATTGGGAGTAATTTTAGATATTTTAAACTGCCATGAACCAGTTAATGGACCCAAATTTGGAGAATATGCATCTCAAACTACAGAGCTGCTGCATCAAAGTATCCTGAGAAGAAACTTACACCAACGGTACATAAAATTTTAGCACATGGAAAACATTTAATAGAGTGCCAGTGCTTACCATTAGGAGAATTGTCTGATGAAGCTAAAGAATCTAAGAACAAGGACTACAAAAGATATAGATGTATGAACACCTGCAAAGTATCACGAGTTAGACAAAACGAAGACCTTTTCAACATGTTAGCTATCTCTTCTGATCCAGTCATATCATCTATGAGGTATGTAAGAACACAAAAAGATCTTACAGATGCGTATAGCTGAGAAATGGTTCCTTTGTTAGATATATGTTCCAATGACGATGACTATGTTAAGATAAAATAAGTTACTCACTTTTTATCACAACAATGAAAAAGAGATTTACTAATCAAGTTTGTTACCTTATTGAAAAATAAGATATCTATGTACAAGTTAATTTTTTATTTCAAATAAAAGAATTAATTAATTTAGTAATTTATAAATACATACTTTTCGTTATTGCATTTCTCTAAAGTTTATCAAATTTAGTTTAAAGCTTAGGCATTTCGCCTTCAAACGAGTATTAAATTTTTATAGAAATCGATACGTCTATCGAGTTTGGTACAAATTGGTAAAGCAGTTACTAAGATCAAACTTTTTAGCATAAATGGGCACTGCCACTCCCCTTTTCCAAAATTCGTTGGCTGTTTAATCTTTAGCTCAAATAAAATTTCATTGAACCACTTAGTTATTAATAAAATACATATTTGGCTTGTAAATTAAAAAAAAAACATGTAAAATTTTACGATGAATTTTGAAGCACCTTGTTATTGTGGCACCAAAAATGGACATTTGAGTTTTATAAGAGTATTGCCATTTAAAAGAAACAATACGTCTATCGATTTTGGTAGTTATTGATTACGTCATTTTTAAAGATTAAAACTTGAAACTTGGTGAGATATTTTCTTATGGATAGCAAAAGATTTCGTGATAAAATCACCAAGATCGGAGCTATATATAGTATATATCCCATACAACCGATCGTTCAGATAAGAGGATTATGGTCATTTATCCCTCATTTTAGAAGATTAAAACTTGAAACTTGGTGAAATATTTGCTTACAGATAATAAAAAATTTGGTAAAAAAATCGCTAAGATCTGAGCTATATATAGTATATATCCCATACAACCGATCGTTCAGATAAGAGGAAGATGGCCATTTCTCCCTCATTTTAAAAGAATAAAACTTGAAACTTGGTGAGATATTTTCTTATAGATGGTAAAAGATTTGGTAAAAAAATCACCAAGATCGGATCTATATATAGTATATATCCCATACAACCGATCGTTCAGATAAGAGGATTATGGTCATTTATCCCTCATTTTAGAAGATTAAAACTTGAAACTTGGTGAAATATTTGCTTACAGATAATAAAAAATTTGGTAAAAAAATCGCTAAGATCTGAGCTATATATAGTATATATCCCATACAACCGATCGTTCAGATAAGAGGATTATGGCCATTTCTCCCTCATTTTAAAAGATTAAAACTTGAAACTTGGTGAGATATTTTCTTATAGATGGTGAAAGAATTCGTAAAAAAATCACCAAGATCGGAGCTCTATACAGTATGTACCCATACAACCGATCGTTCAGATAAGAGGATTATGGCCATTTATCCCTCATTTTGGAAGATTAAAACTTGAAACTTGGTGAGATATTTGCTAACAGATAACAAATAAAGCTTATTATAAAAGGAAATTAAATGTATTGCTGACAAAGTTTTAGAGAACTTTAAACAATGCGTATTTAAGTTTGCACGTATTCATGAAAGGTATAAAGCCTTCGGCACAGCCGAAGACAGCGCCGTCCTTACTTGTTTTAAATAACAAAAATAACCAAAGAACAATTCATCATAGCACCATTTCGGTTGCTCTTATACAAGTTATATGAACATGAAAAATTTTTGCAGGAAATTCAAGCTGTATGTTTACATATAATGTTATAAGGCAAGAGCCAATTTTTCATCATTTTTAAAATATTGTATTAATAAAGACGCCGATACTGATCCTCTAGAAAATGTGGCTTGATTTGGCAAAGGGCTTGGCTACTTTTTCCCGGTTATTGTTTTGAGACGTCTCTTACAATATGATTAAATAAATTATATACAGATATTACACTGCTAATTTATTCTGTTCTTCACTTTTGTTTAGAAAGTTTTGAAGGATTAAAAATTCACCTGACTATCTTCACTGTCATCGCTTAAAGCGTTTCGATAATTAAAAAAAATTTAGGCTTTATATATATTTTTGATACTTGTCATGGTACAATAAATCATTATATTATATTTATTTATAAAATAAATAATTGTTTTTGCGACCTTTTTTCTTTAACTGTGTTTGGAAGCTGGCTTGAGGTCAACTAGTTTTAAATAAAACGCAAGTTTTTTTTGTTTTAATTCGATATATTTCGATTACCCACTGTAATCGTCATCAGGAAATTTTTTCAACTGTAACAAAATATAAACACAAAATATAAATATAATAACAATTCACATTCAGTTTTTTAAAAACAAAAATTTTTTCTTTTTTCTCAAAGACATTCACTACATACATTTATTTGAGTGTCCGCATCAGTTGACGTGGTGTTTTACACTGGATTTTTGTTTGTCAACAAATGCCTAAACAAGTGTGCAGAGTTTGTATCAATGTCGCTTTTATAGTTGATTCGGTTGTTTGTTGGTGTGTTTATAATATGCAGCATTTCCAACGTAAATCTCTTGCTGTAATGCTGTTCTTGTTGGAGAACGGTCGCTTTGTCGAAGCTCGGTGTGTGGGAGTTTTTGGCACAGCGGGCCATGAGTGCTGTTTTATAGTTGTTATTTTGATGGCAATATTTGTAGTCTGATTTATGTTGTGATAGTCGTGATTTTAATTTTCCTTTGGTTGTCCCCACATATATGCTATCACATGGTTCATTTTCTTTTCCATTGCACGGGATTTGGTACACTACGTTACTTTTTTCTAAAGGCGGTATTTTTGTTTTTGTTCTATTAAACATATGTTTTAGCGTATTAATTGGTTTATGGGCTATTTTTATCTCTTCTGTGTTGTAACAATCTGATTTTACTAAGCGCTCTGACAACTTTGGTACATAAGCTACTGACTTGAATATTTTTGTGGTTTTTGATTTATCTTGATTATTTTCAATTTCATATCTTCTTAACAGGGTTTTAATAATATTGTTGGGAAAATCATTGCTTTTTAATAATATTTTAATTTCATTCTTGATCTCCGTGTGGTAAGTGTCATCTGTTATCCGTAACATTCGCCGTATACAGCCCATTGCTGTATTTATAATCATCGTCTTTGGATGCTTTGAGTTAAAATTGATGATTCGTCCGCTTGATGTGGGTTTCTTATACCACGTTAGTTTCAGTTTATTTCCTCTTCTAATAACCATTGAGTCTAAATAAGGTAATTTTCCGTCGTCCTCAAGTTCTGTTGTAAAGTTTATATTTTTATTGAAGGAATTTAGTGTGTCAAGTGTGCTTTGTACATCATCTTCATGTATTACTGCAAATAGATCGTCCACATATTTTGTCAGGAATCTAGGTACACGCGCTAACTTTTTAATTGTGTTGTCTAGTAATTCTTCCATTACAATATCGGCTATTACTGGGGAGGTTGGTGATCCCATCGGCAATCCTTTTAGCTGGGTGTATACTGTGTCGTTGTATTTAAAATATCTGTTCTCTTCTATGCAAAACTTAAGTATTTCTATGAACAGTGTCTTTGGTATATTTGTGTGTTTCTCTATTGTCGTCCATTTATCTTTTATAATGTCCAGTGCTTATTGTGTTGGAATACTGGGAAAAAGAGATACTACGTCAAAAGATACTATTTTTTCATCGTCAAAAATATAGGTGTTATTGATTTTGTTTTTAAATTCCTGGGTATTTTTAACGTTGTATGCCGAATTAGCCGTTATATTTTTCAAAATGTCTGCTACATATTTACATAGGTTATGTGCTGGTGATCCGGTGGCTGAGCATATTGGCCTAAGTGGTGTTCCTTCCTTGTGTAATTTTGGTAGTCCATAAATCCTTGGAGACAGGGCCGTTGTTGTGGTAATTTTGTTTCTTTCGACCTTTGAAATTAACTCTAATTTATAAATTTTATCGACTAGACTATTGTTTTTGATCTGTAGTCTAGATGTGGGATCCTGTCTTTGTATCCTATACATTGTCAAGTCGTTTAATATATCTTCCATTTTCTTATTATAGTCACATATTTCCATTGCTACCGTTTTGTTGCCCTTGTCAGAAGTTAAAATACGAATATTATCATTTTTGCTCAGAAATTTCCGCGTCCGTCCCACTGTGTCTATTATTGCACGATCTATTGCACTTTGCCTATTTATTTATAAAATATTCTTTTGTTAAATTACTCCTTAAGTTCTTTTTGTGCCACTCAGTGAGACTCCTGTAAACTATGTTTTGCATTACCCTGCATTTTATTATTGGAACTGAAAATAATATCTTTTAACAAAAAGTTTACGTGAAAATGGCAATTTTTAAGCATTATTATAAGAAATAGTTTTTTTTGGACATTCAGGAGGCCACTCGAAGGTCTAAAGGCTCCAAATCTAAGGGCCCAGACGGAATATCTATTCTGATGTTAAAACATCTCGGTGATGAGGAAGTAAGATATCTAACAACTGTCTTCAATCTGTCTATGACCACCTTTGTCATTCCACAAAAATTGAAGCAGGCAAAGGTGGTGCCAGAACTAAAGCCTGGCAAACCAGCTAACGTAGGGGAGTCATATCGCCCGAAATCTCTTCTCTCCCCAGTAGTAGGACCTTCTGTGCTGGTTGCGCTTGACCTTGCAAAAGCTTTCGACACGGTTAATCACTAGCAACTTATTAATCACCTTGAAGATTTAATTCTTCCCCCTGGCTAAAGTGTTGGACCGCCAATTATCTGAGTGGTCGGCAATCATCGTTGGAGTTTAGAGGCGAACGATGAAAACCACCGAAAATGAAAAGCAAGGGGTGCCACAGGTTGGTGTCCTATCCCCGCTCTTCTTTAATCACTACATGTCGAAGCTTCCCTCACCAGAGAGCCTCTCGATAGTCTCTTACGTCGATGATTGCTCGATTCTGGACACTGGCCCCTCAGTAAATGAGCTGTGCTCAAGAATTAGTTAATACTTCCCGTCCTTGTCCGGTTTTTTCACCGACTGTATCCCCGGCTACCTTCTTTACGACGTCTACGTCGACGGCATTAAGCTTCCGACTGTCACACATCCCAAAATCGTAGGGATCACTTTAGATAACATGCTGAACTATGGTGCTCCGGCAGCTTCGATTGCACCAAAGTACAAAGCCGCAACAAAATTCTCAAGTTACTAGCTGCCGGCACTTGGGGGAAAAACAAAGCAATATTGCTGGCGACGTACAAGGTAATTGGCCAGCCGGTTCTGAGCTACGCATCGCCAATATGTTTGCCGGGGCTATCAGACAAACACTGAAGGAAGTTGCAGGCATGTCAAAACACCGCACAAATCCAAACGTCCGAACAGGCGCTTGCTCGACAAAAATCCCCCGCCGGCCAGGAGAATAAGCAGACATCTCCGTAAGCCCAATGATGAAATCCGGCATCACATTATCTCACTGTTTGATCCAAAGGTACACCGACGGAGTCAGCTGTAGCCCAGTGAATGCCATCATTCAGGCACAAGCTCCACCTGTTGCCGAAGAAGAACGCGAACTGCCTAAACTCTTACATATCCAGCCTGAACCCTGGCAAGCCAAGTGTCTGCCCGGCATGTCTCCCCATGAGACTAAACATCTATTTATCTGCTCAACTGAGCTGACTCTCCAAACATCAATTTCACTTCTGTTCCTGGGACTTCCGTTAGAAAATATTGATGACAATGCTAGGTAAGGAAATAGACGACTAGGCAGGGCGAAGCATCGCTAACACAACAAACACAGAAATATATTTTTTTGGTCGTCATAGTCAATATATAAGAAATATATTCTTTGGGAATAACCATTATCAAGAAGAGGTATGTATATTTAGCCATTGATATGAAGTTTGTACCATCCCTAACTCAATAACACTCCCACCAATAGTTAACACAACAGAGATATCAGTGAATACACTCATGCAAGTAAGCAGGAGAAAGAGAATTAGCATGAGTGTTTTCCAATACAAAGTAAAGAGGAGATGGCGATACACAACACTAACCCTTCGCGAACACGAAGAGCAAACAACCTAGAAACTTCTAAGTGAGTAAGGTATCGCCCTGTTGGACTATAAATGGCAGTAACCTGGCATGACGATCAGTTTCTATTCAAATGTTGTACAGTGAACTTACTGTGGAGTCACCAACATCGTGAATTTGTATTGCGTTCATTACCAGTAAATAAAACTAGTACTTCTAAACAACATTTGTGCCATTGCTTATTTCACATTATAGCGATCGAACCAAGAAAGAAATTATAGAAGGTTCATTGAATTCGTCACAATATGTTATCAAACTACGCTTAAGCTGGTGATTTTTTACTCAATATACATAAATTACTCAACCGTGTTAAACATACGAGTATATACCCAGCAAACCATTGGACTCATAAGTGCTTCAGAAACGAGTCCTAAATAGGGGCGTTTACGCCCTTTTGAGCTCATTTATTAATCAGAAATTGAAATATCATATGAGCTTGAGTAAGAGGCATATTTGACACTTTTAACCTCATAATCGGACTCAAAAAAATACTCATTTACGAAGCAGTTTTAGAGTCGTTTATGATTATTACAAAATTAATAAAAATGCACCTGTTGGGCTTTTAAATATAGAAAAAAAGACAGAATATTAACTCCTAACCTGCCTTATTGGGAGGCACGTGGAGAGGCTAGGTGTCCTCTATCGTCGTTGCTATAGAAGCTGCAAGGACGACGAAGAGAAAGAAACTGTAGAACACCTCATCTGCAACTGCCCCGCACTTAGCGGCGCCAAATTGCGTAGTTTGACATCAAGGACTTGATGGCCTTCTTTAAATTAGTTCGAAGAGGAGGTATAACGGTGTCCTTACGTGGTATCACAACGGGCCTTCTGATACCGGCCCTTGTGGCAGCCACTTCAACCTAACCTTATCTAACTCCTAACCTCCCATAATTGTAAGAAATACATAGTATTATAGGGATTGAATCACTTTCGCACTCAATCTGTTTGCTGTGCAATCCAAAATAGTGTGACGAATTCAATGAGTCCTCGATCATTGTTTCTGGGTTCGATCACTATAAAGTCAAATAAACACACGCACAAATACTGAAATAAATAGCTAGTTATAGTTATAGTTATTTGCTGGTAATAAAGCACGAGTTTAGTAACTCCGCTGTAAGTTCACTGTGCAACACTTGAGCGATCTACCGGTTAGGATGTGCCAGCAAAAGAACTTGTTTAACAGCGGTGACCGTAGAGATTACATAATACGAGGTGTGTTCAAAAAGTATCGCGAATTTTGAATTTTCGCTGCTTACGTATATTCGAATTTTTTGTGGCGTTATGTTGGTACTCATGTCTCTCACTTATGCCGACAAGCTCGGCCATTTTGAATGTTCAGTTAATTGTTGACAGCTGCTTTGCTTGCACGTGTTTTGGATCGTCTTCGATTTTTACTCGAAATTCGTACCAAAATTGCTCAATTGTGACCAAAAACAGCATCGCATGAACATTGCTAATGAGATGTTAAACTCTGTCCGCGACGACCCAAATTTGCTCCAGAGGGTCATAACTGGTGACGAATCGTGGGTTTATGGTTATGACGTGGAAACCAAAGCTCAATCATCTCAATGGAAGCTGCCGCACGAACTAAGACCGAAAAAAGCGCGCCAAGTTCGGTCGAATGTGAAAGGTTTGCTGACAGTTTTCTTCGATTGCAGGGGCGTGGTGCATCATGGAGCTGAATAAAATACAAAAAAATGATTTTTTGAAGTGCTTCGAAGATTGGAAAAGCCGTTGGCACAAGTGTATAATATCTCATGGGGATTACTTTGAAGGGGACAAAATAGATATTCATGAATAAATAAATAATTTTTGAAAAAACACAAAATTCGCGATACTTTTTGAACACACCTCGTATACTTAAGCAGTACTCGGAATCGGACCAAGAATTAGAGTTTTGAGTGTTTTTTTTTGGAAGCGGTTTCGAAAACTATATCTTTTATTGTGTTCGAAAGCATAAAACTGTGCATAAATAGGAAATTTAAAATTCCGCATAAGGATATGCATACATACAAAGTCGCGTGAATTACTAACTACTCGCAATATAAGTCGATTTAACGTGGTTTAGGGTACATTTAGTGTACATGAGAAAAAAAACATAATCCTGCTACTTATTCTAATTTCGTGAATCCCGAAGTAAAAAGGTTAAATAGTGTGAAAAGTTGTTAATAATATAATTAATCTTATGAATAAAAATTAATTTGTGTCTGTGTGTCCCTTGTAGGCGTGCTAAGTACTGAACCGCTTTTTATGGCATAGGCTATACTCGTATATAGTTTGTGAAAAATGGGCGGTACACCCCACATTTTTGTGTTTTGTTTGCACTTAATTCATGTACAAAGTTTATTGTGGATCTCAATGAAACTTTAACAGTGTGCTCAGGAGTTAGCTGGAGTACTCACAGGCCGTATATAGTTTTTGGAAAAGCGCCCAAGCTGTTTAAAGTAAAAATTCGGCATAGCTAGGAATTTATTTGGTTCAAGTTAATGATCTTTTATGTATAGATAAGTGTTCTACATTCTAAACTTTCACGATAGGCTTAGAAGTTCGGTGGGTAAGACGTAGGCTATACATAGTTTTGCAAAAGTCGGCGGTGGCAGGCCCCTAGCTTATATAAAATTTCAATTCGCTATAACTATATAGATGCCTTATACGAAGTTTGCTATGTTTTTTACATGTCCTATCAGACTCACACGTAGGGTTCTCACGTGTGAGTATAGTAAAGCCTTATGTAAGCCTTGCTACAAAGCCCATCAGGCTTATACAGGGTGGCTAATGAAAGCCGCTACCAAAAAAAAATTTAATTACTTTTTTTCTATTTAATGAATCTGGTTAATTTTTTTTTTATTTTGCAGATTGACTTTTACATTTAACAAAAATGGATATGGGACACTGAAACAAGAATTTGGATTGTCCGCCGCTATCAAGCACTGGAGTCCGTAGTTTCGGTTCAAAGAGAGTATAGGCGCACGGTTGGCGGCAATCCTCCGAGCAGATGGACCATAATAAGACTTGTAAACAATTTTGCCGAGCATGGGACAGTCAACAGAAGACCTTACCATCGGAACCCTTCAGTTCGAACGGAGGAAACAATCGCTGCTGCAGCTGCTGCCATACAAAACAATCCACGTGTTTCAACAAGAAGCTTATCTGCTCAAATGGGTGTAAGCAGACAGTCATTACAGTCAATTATGCACAAAGATTTGGACTTATTCCCATATAAAATTCAAATGGCCAACAAACTGAACGCTGCAGACTTGCCGATTCGCTTGGAATTTTGCCAGAAGATGCTTCAAATGGTGGAAGAGGATGGAAACATGTTGAACTGTCTTTTCATGTCTGACGAGGCCCATTTCGATTTAAACGGCAACATAAACAAACAAAGTTGTCGAATATGGAGTGCTTCCAACCCACAGATACTCCATGAGACGGAATTGCATCCACTTCGTGTCACAGTGTGGTGTGCAGTTTCATCACGCTGCATTGTCGGGCCCTACTTCTTCGAAGAAAACGGTCACACCGTTACGGTTACTGGAGACCGTTACTTGAGCATGTTGAGAGAGTTTTTCTATCCAGAATTACGCTGAATGAGAATTTCTTTCAACTCTGTGTGGTTTCAGCAAGATGGTGCAGCTCCTCATATAGCCCAACCTGTTATGACAGAATTGCGATGAAAATTTCCCAATAAATTGATATCCAGAAACTCCACATTCCGTTGGCCACCCAGGTCGCCTGACCTTACTGCACCTGACTTTTTCTTGTGGGGTTATTGCAAACAGGAAGTCTTCAAAGCAAAACCAACAAATTTGAATGAACTAAGGCAATCCATTCGAGAAACAATTGCGGCTATTCCTGTCTCAACTCTCCAAGCAGTAATGAACAACTTTTTGGTAAGATGCCGCACATACATCGACGAGCAGGGGGGGCATTTAAATTCCATTATTTTTAAAACTAATTAAGCTATATTTAATAAAATTTAATGAGCTTTAACATGAATAAAAGAAAAATGAATTCCATACACTGAAAAAAAAATTATTTGAGTTTTTTAATGTAGCAAAATTCATCAGCTACCCCTGTATAATTCCAACGGGTGGGCCAGTGTTTGTTTCCTCACCGTCAGTGCATATTCCAATTAATGCATCCAGTGATATATTTTTATCGTTGAAAAACAAATTTAATTTGGTTGTTTTGTATTCAGCGGTTTCATGTTCCAGTCTTACGTAACCAATCAATTCAGAATTGGGTTCTCTCAAAATAACAAGATGAGGTTCTTTTACCATCCTAGTATGATACTTCTCATCAATTTTATCTATCGTTAAAGTATCATCTTTTCTGCCATCGAATGAAAACGCTAACAAATTGGTATCATCTAACCGTTTGCGAAGCACTTCTTGTCTGCATTTCTCTTTTTCTCTGCGAACTTTCGATTTATCCATGATGCGAGGTTTCCCATGCTTATCTTTAATTTTAAAATCTTGCAAAAGAGCGGTTCCCAATGCTGATGCTACTCTGTCAGGCACACCAAATCTGTCACATACCAAGGCAAAGTTAAAACAATCGTATCTCTCTGTGTATTGTGAACTTGTGCTTCTATCCATATCTTCTTGAACCGGTGGCGGTGCGTATGTTGAATCATCAGGATCTTGGTATGTTGGCATTGATGACATAGACGTTGCTCCTTGCTCTTCAGTTTCCATCATAAATGCATCCATTGTTAGTCTTCTCTGATTATGTTGATCGTGCATGAACTCTTTGAGGCGTTCGAGAACCCAGTCGCATGCACATGGAGCTGCCTTCAAATCGCATTTACATGTTCCAATGTAAAAAATTGTTTCCAAAGATTTTGCATACTCTGCAAATTGTTGGGTGTTGTTTCTTCTCTTGATACTTGTCAAGCAATTTATTAAACACACTTTTTTTCAGCATTATTTCCATACCAAGTTTTCCCCAAATTCCAATCAACTTATCTTGTACTTGAATAGTGAATGATTTATGGGAAAACTTGTTTTGTTCTGTTTTAGCACGTTCGCTTAAGTAAAAATAATATCTCAAGATATCCAGATGGGTTGGTAAATTAAGATCAGTTAAATCAGTAGACACACCAAAAACAGTAACATCATGCTTGGGTATATGACTCATTTGGTTTTCGATAGTTGTTGATGTAGTTGCTTCATCTTGCGGTGTAGAGGATGGTGGATTCATTATAAACTTTTTGATTTGGAATGGTCACTTCACTTATTATTTTTTTTGAAATATTTTTTTATCTGAAATTAGCACTTCACACTTTGAGCTCTTCACAACGACTTAATGCATTCACAAAAACTGTTGCGTTATATATGGTCTACGAGACGAGGTAATAAGAATGAAATGGTAATTTCAATTCTACCTGCTGTGTCTTGTGGTGGCTTAAAAAAAACAACACAAGCATTTTTACGATCTGCAATTGTGTCACAGTGATACCTTCATTTTTTAAAACGGTTGAATAAAAAACCCACACAACTATGTTTACGACATGCAAATGCATCACAGTGATGCCTTGGTTTTAAAAGGGTTGTAAAAACGCTAATTTCTAATAATTTTTTTTTAATTTCTTTTCTATTACTAAGTTAAATTCATTTTTTCATTTACATATGTTCTGACTAAATAAATTTCTAAAGAGAAAAATAAACTCCAAATAGAAAAAACATAGGCATTTCGCTGATTTTTTCATGTAAAGTGCAAAACCGGCGACTTTTTTAAATGTTTGTTTGGTGAGCCCCCAAGGGGGTTCCAGGGGGTGTGCCACTGGCATCGGTGGGTCGGGCCTCCAAAGTTAGTGGGGGTTGGTCATACATTTGGACTCGACTGGAGCACTCTAAATGGGTCAAAGTGGGATTTTTCAAAATTTGCCCCTACCCAAAAGTTCGACCCAAATTTGGGGGCATCAGAATTCGTTTTAGAGGTATGGTTCCTTCGGCAAAGTTTCTTATTTTGATCCCTAGAAAACGATTTTCACAGAGCAATGAGCGATTTTTAAATCGGCCCGCCCTAATGCACATGGCTGTATTTAAA
Source organism: Merzomyia westermanni (assembly GCA_949987695.1). Taxonomy (NCBI): domain Eukaryota; kingdom Metazoa; phylum Arthropoda; class Insecta; order Diptera; family Tephritidae; genus Merzomyia; species Merzomyia westermanni. Next base: position 104,996,123 of record OX465290.1, on the reverse strand, counting down.
TACACTAAAATGCTTTATAAAAAAGGACTTAAACTTTAATTTAAAGTTAAAATAAGTACAAAAAACTTTATTAAAATATAAAAATTTCTTCTTGTAACAACAAATAAGATGTTATAAAGGCTATATATTCAAAAATAAACTAGGTTTATGCCTTTTTAATATTTTGCTTAAAAAATCTTAAAGTTTTCTTCAAATAATGTGTCGAGAACTGTGCGTATGTTTATATGCGTTTTTAGCAATCAGCTGTTAGTTGCGCTACTAGTAGAGATATACTATGGTGTTGACCGGCCGAAGAGCAGCGATAATAAACCGATGCACAAGTGTGTGACGAAACAGAGTAAACATGTTGTTTAAATCTTTTTATGTGTTGAACCCGCTGTGTCAAAATTTCGTTAGTTTTGACTTATACAAACACACATAGTATATGTGGATTGTGGATGCTATCTAAGAAAGGTGATTAAAGATGTGGTTTGTTTATTTTCTGTAAGCAAAAACGCTTGGGTGGCATTTTAAGATTCCCGGGCCCCACCAAAGCAGAAGCGGATACAGGGGAAGGCGATCGAACTCCCCCTCAGACCTGAAGAAATATTGGGCGTGCTTAATTTGCCCGAAATTCAAATGCATTTTTTTAGATTTCCGTAAAATTGAGATCGAATGAAATCTTTGTTATCTTCTTTTGTCTGCTTGTCTAGCGTGAAATGCAAATGTATAATAAGTACCCTGCAGTCAATTCTACTAGTTTTATACTAGTAAAATACTAGTTTGTCAAACCGGTTTAACTAGTTGGAGTTCTGTAATTTTTCCATACTAACACGGCGATGTCCTACGAGATGGCAATTGTCTGCTTATGCATCAGCACCATACTAATTGACATACTAGTCATTATACAAGGTGGCACAAAAGTAAGCTTCCGATGTTCAGCATATCGGTTGTGGCACGTGCAGTGTGTGCTGTTGCACCGTCTTGTTGGAACCACATGTTTTCCAATCCCAATTCATCAAGTTGCATCAAAAAGAACTCGTTGATCATTGCTCTGTAGCGCTCACCATTCACAGTAACCGTTTGGCCCCGACCGATTATTGGTCAAATAAATAGTCAGCAATATTCCGCGTTCTGGAGCAGTGTAGCGTAACATTGTCTATTAACGTGTATTTCGCATGTGTTTACTACACAAATGTCAAAACAGCACTGACTTTAGGGGCCAATCGCAAAATTTATAGCATTTTCTGATAGGAGGATTACTTTTGCGCAGTAACCGTTTTTCACCGACCGATTATTGGTCAAATAAATAGTCAGCAATATTCCGCGTTCTGGAGCAGTGTAGCGTAACATTGTTTATTAACGTGTATTTCGCATGTGCTTACTATGCAAATGTCAAAACAGAACTGCCTTTAGGGGCCAATCGCAAAATGTATAGCATTTTCTGATAGGAGGATTACTTTTGCGCCACCCTGTATAGATATACGAGGTGTGTTCAAAAAGTATCGCGAATTTTGTGTTTTTTCAAAAATTATTTATTTATTCATGAATATCTATTTTGTCCCCTTCAAAGTAATCCCTATGAGATATTATACACTTGTGCCAACGGTTTTTCCAATCTTCGAAGCACTTCAAAAAATAATTTTTTTGTATCTTGTTCAGCTCCTCCTTCGATGCCGTCTTTATCTCGTCAAGAGAAGCGTAACGTCGTCCTTTCATGGGCCTCTTCAGTTTAGGGAACAAGAAAAAGTCACAGGGGGCCAAATCTGGGGAATACGGTGGCTGCGGCATCATTAGTGTGTTGTTTTTGGCCAAAATGTCGCGCACAAGCAACGATGCGTGAGCAGGGGCGTTATCGTGGTGCAAAAGCCAATTTTTGTTCTTCTTTGCACATCTTCTCGGCCTTCTGAGAACATTTTGTACCACCGATAAACGTTGCTTCGGTCCAAGGTAGCTTCTCCGTATGCCACAGTCAACATTCGGAATGCATCCGCGCACTTAATTTCGTTTTTCACACAAAATTTGATACAGGTTCTTTGATCCATTTTTTTGAATAGGTAGAAACCGAAGACGATCCAAAACACGTGCAAGAAAAGCAGCTGTCAACAATTAACTGAACATTCAAAATGGCCGAGCTTGTCGGCATAAGTGAGAGACATGAGTACCAACATAACGCCACAAAAAATTCGAAATTCGAATATACGTAACCAGCGAAAATTCAAAATTTGCGATACGTTTTGAACACACCTCGTATATTCTCTCAAAAAAGCCCGACAAAAAATCATACCAAAATCGGCTGTAGGAATTTTAGATCACTGCGACGGAAATGCTTTTCCACTGATAAGGATGCTATTGCACATTCTGGCTGCACTGCCAGTCAGTAATGCTTCTCCAGAAAGAAGTTTTTCTACCCCTCGGCGATTAAAAACATGGTTACGAATAACTATAATTGAAGAGAGGCTCATTGGTTTAGCACTTTTACACGGATATTAAAATCGACATTGAAAACATAATAGAAAGATTCGAAAAAAAGGGAAGCGAATATAGAATTGTATCATAACAACTTGACGCTAATTTATGAAAAATAATAATGTATACTGTTTCAAAAACATCTTTGTAACAAAACTACATATTTAATCTGTCAACGAATAGATTGAAATGTACTTAATTTCACTAAACATCATTGTTCATCTCTTTTTTTTCATTGCTCCAAAAATATAGATTCAAGATAACTCCCCTTAGTTAAAAGACACAAGTGAAACTCGCTTATCAGAAAGAACTAGTTTCTACCTTTGACCTGTATAAAATCATTTCCTGATTGCTTTTTTTTTCAAAAGCTAATTTGAGTGTTTAATGATAAATTCGTTACGTTTATTCGTAATTATGTCAACATGGTGTTCTGAAATTAATCATTCATATTAATGAGTTTCATGGCAATTTGGCTTTTGAGCTTTCGGCCATGATCGACCCCCTCAACTAGAGACCTGTATCCGCTATACGCGCCTGTCCAAAAGCCCAGGCCATGGTTAATGCCCCCCTCGTGTCCCCTCTAGGTGGCCCTGCCTTTGCTAAATCTTTCGTTACAATAGTTATAGAAACGTCGAAGCTTGTTAAATTGTAATTTTCAGAGAAATGAAATAAGTCGCAACAAAACTGAAATAATTTCCAATAAAAGATTGTGAACCCAACACACTGGTAGTTATTTCATAGTGAAACAAGTCCCGTTTTGTATGGAAAATATTTGGGAGTTATTAAATTTTTTTTTTTTTTGACTTATTTCATTTGGGAGCTATTTCGTAGTACCACATATCTGCATTTGTTCGTGCCTCACCTAGCATCCAAAAGTGCAAAGCACCGTTTGCCGTTTTGCCCATCGCTAACCTATACGAAGATACGAGATTTTCACATTTGTTTGTGCTTAGGAGACAAGATTTAATCGTTTTACACATAGCACATAGCGTCTTATCAATAAAAAACAAAATTAATTTTTTTTTTTTTCAAAATTTGAAGTTTGCTTTCAAAATCCAAAGTAAACTTGTGGCTTGTAAGATAGCAACCAAATTCTAGCATCGAACTGAGGAATAAAAAACAAGCATTTTTCTAAGCAAGTTGGTACATACCTCTATCGCTACGTCTGTGAAGTTGGTATACGAAGGTTCACAAGGACACAAATTCGTTATTGGCTGTACTGACTCAGATGTCGGAAAACATTTCAGCGCAATTTAAAGAACAGCACAAATAGATGACCAGAATTCATACATGAGATCCCAAATGGAAGACCAGAAGGCATATATCTCTTCGGGTGTCACCTACACGAGAAGTCCAAGGTGCGAAAATTGCACAGTAGATGCACTGAGAGGTCGTATCCAGGAATTGACACTAAATCGTCCATCTGCTTCAGCGAACACTCCCAACGTAACATCACCTTCCTTTGATGGCTCTGTTCCATTCCAGGTATTTAAGCTGCAATTTGAGAAGACGGCTGCCGTGAATAATTGGGGCACTGAAGACAAAGTTGCTGCATTGTTCGTGGCATGGAAAGGACCTGCAGCCGAAATCTTACAGACTATTCCTGAAGGCGAACGAAACAATTATGAAGCGTTGATAGGAGCAGTTGAGAGACGCTATGGTAGCGAGCATCGAAAACAGAGATACCAAATAGAGCTACAGAATCGCTTCCAGAAACCTAATGAGACTTTGCAGGAATTTGTATAGGGCAACGAGAGGTTGGCCCCTCTAGCAAATGCTGACGCACCTGTAGAGTATACGGAAAGGGTAAAATCCAATATTTCATGAATGAAATACGTGATGTAGAGACAAAGCGGGCCACATATGCAAACCCCAAAAGGAAATTCGCTGAAACGGTATCGTATGCTCTTACGCCGGAACCAGCTTCGCTTTTAAGTAAACCAGCACACAAAGCTCACCGCGTGAAAGGAGAACGGGCAGATTGGGTAGACGCAATTCTGGAAGCATTGAATGGAAAACAACACAAAAATTAAGGTGTCAATAAATGCTTCAAGTGTGAAAACCCAGGTCACATTGCTCGTTATTGCTGGTCTGGCTCCAGTAATGCCGCAAATTCAAGTGAAAAAGACAGCCTTCAGCGTTGGAGGAGGGCTTTGGCAATTTACGGTAATGCCCTTCGAGCTAAGCAATACTGCAGCTACTTTTGAGAGAGTCATGGATCAGGTACTAAAAGGATTGCATTGGAAAACATGTTAAGTGTACCTGAACGACATCATCGTGCTGGGAAAAAGTTTTGAGGAACACCTAAAGAACTTGGAGGAAGTTTTCCAAAGAATAGCTGGAAAATAATCCCTGATGTTCTCAATGAAGTACATAATGTTTCAAGTGGAGGTCATCTCGGAGTCACCAAGAACTTAGAGAAAATCAAGCAGAGAGTGTATTGGGTTGGATGCCGTCAGTCGGCCGCGGAATGGATTGCATCATAGCAAAAGGACCGAAATTGAGGAGCCATGGGCAAACGAAACAGCAAAATTCAGGAACACCGTTTCAGAGGATTGCCATGGATGTAGCTGGGCAATTTCCTACTAGCAAACTCGGAAATAAATATGTACTAGTAGTTATGGACTATTTCAGAAAATGGCCATAAGTGTACCCTATTCCAAATCAGGAGGCAGAAACCATAGCAGAAGTGTTCACTAATAAGTGGGTAGCAAGGTTTGGTGCACCGATGGAGCTACACTCTGACCAAGGCAAGAATTTTGAATCAGCTATGTTACAGGAAATGTGCAAAGCATTGGGCATTCGAAAAACTCGAACAACTGCACTGCATATTCAGTCAGATGGCATGGTGGAACGATTCAATAGAATCTTGGATGAACACGATATTCACATCTCCTTGTTCCTTATGGCGTATCGCTCTGCAGTACATGAAACAATGGTTCAGGCTCCTGCAAAGGTAATTTTTGGGAATGATTTCGATTGCCAGCCGACTTGAAGTTTGGGATAAATGCTGATGCAGGAATAAATGCTCGGAAATCGACTAGCGTCTTGGAAGAGGAAATTTCAGAAATACACAACCTTGTAATACAACGAACTAAGATCGTGACTGATAAGATTAAAAACAGGTACGACAAAGCAATAAACTCGGAAGGTTATACGGAAAGAGATTTAGTGCTGCTATACAACACACAACGTAAGAAAGGTTTGTCTCCAAAGCTGCAATGTAACTGGGAAGGCCCATACAAAGTCATGAAACGAATCAACGATGTTGTCTATCGCATACAAACTATTGGAAGGCCAAAGAATAAGATTAAGGTAGTCCATATGGAAAGGCTAGCTACATTTGGCTCGGGCAATGTGTCTGATCGGGACGATCTGCGAGGACACGAGAGCAAACAACCAAGAAAGTTCTGGGTGCGTAGGGTAGCACCCTGTCAGACTATATAAGGCAGTGACCAAGCAAGGCAGGTTGATCAGTTTATTTTCAAGTGTTTTTCAGTGAACTACTGTGAAGTTACCAAACTCTTAAATTTGTATTGCGTTTATTACTAGTAAATAAAACTAGCTGATTAATTTCATATCAAATCCAATATGCGTTGAACCCGACCCCCTCAGAATTTGATGAAATTTTGCATGGGGTTACATCTTACCCACCCAAACACAACCTCATTTTTGGAAATTGCATTTTCGAAAAATTGTCGGCGTGGCAAGGTATCGAAATATTCGAAAATATTCGAAAAATGACGATAATAGGTACTTTTAAAGTGTGATTACTACGGAATGGCTTTACCGATTTCAACGATCTTCATACTATTAGAAAGGTATTGAAATAAGCTTTCAAAACAATACACTGTAAAAATAGTACACTGAAAAATAAAATGTTTTCCAAAGTAAAATTATAAACTGAAAAAACACTTCAAAGATCAAGCGATTTTGAAAAATAAAATTTTATTTTAGAAAGGTCTATGTAATATATATAACATATCTGAAAACTAAAATGGGATGTTTTTCTTTTTTTTTCATTGATTTAAGTAAATGCATCTCTTGGTTACTTTCTGATATTTTGATATCACGCGTAAACTAATCAACTGATTTCAAAAATTTTTATACCGTTAGAAAGGTATTAAAATCACCTTCTGAAAACATATACTGTAAAGATTCTATATTACACTGAAAAAAAAAATATTTTCCAAAATAAAATTTTAAACTGAAAAAATATTTCAAAGATCAAGCGATTTTGAAGAATTCAATTTTATTTTAGAAAGGTCTATTTAATATATATAACTTTTTTTTCAGTGTACTAAACAATTTTTACAGTGTATTTTTTGAAAGCTCATTTCAATACCTTTCTAATGGTATGAAGGTCTTTGAAATCGGTAAAGCCATTCCGTAGTAATCACACTTTAAAAGTACCTATTATCGTAATTTTTCGAATATTTTCGAATATTTCGATACCTTGCCACGCCCACAGTTTTTCGAAAATGCAATTTCTAAAAATGAGGCTGTGTTTGGGTAGGTAAGATGTACCTCTGTGCAAAATTTCATCAAATTCTGACGGGGTCGGGTTCAAAATGTACGTTTTTTTCAGCCTTTGAAATAAAATTCCTCAGCTATTAGTTACAATATCTGTGCTTGTGTTTATTTGACTTTATAGTGATCGAACCCAGGAAGGATAACAAGGAATGATCGAATTCGTCACAATAGTTTATTTTATAAGATAGAAAGCGATCGATAAATTGTACAAACATCGATAGATTTTCATCATTACGTAACTGGCAAAATGTCAGCTGAGGTATGAAGTAAGCTATGGCGAACACAAAAATTAATCCATGCACTGCCGTACCCTTTTGTTTCATTTGGTTTTACGAATACAATTTGATAATTTTTTTTTAATTCGAAATGAATCAAATATTAGTAACTGCAATTCCGTTTTTTAGCAATACCTGACGCATACTATAAAATTAATATGATCTATTCAATAGTTCTTACACACCAAAAAATTGATGACTTTTGGAAGAACTATTTAACTTAAACGAAAAGCATACAAGATGTGGCCTGAATGTTTAGATGTATATAATGAACATATTATAAGGGTTTTAATAATGAAAAATAAAGATTTTATTGATTTTATGTTTTCTATTTTATTTCTATTATTTGATAAAAATGCTTAGAATATGACGTCTGAATTCCCACTAAAACTGTACACACTTTATTTTACTTTACCAAAAAAAACCGTAATTTGGTTAGGAATTGACTTGAATAAAATATTCCTTATTCAGTTATTTTACTGCATGAAGTTGGGACACAGAGTTTTAAAATAAATTTTTAATTTCGCTGAACTGTGTATGACGGCGTTGCGTGAAGCTCATACAACTAATCCTTGAGGGCCGTTTACTCAATGTCTGGTTATGATAAACTTTATCACATGATAACCTAATCATGGCTTGCTTTAGAATGACATTTTCGTTTACACGAAAGTCTGATTAATTTATCATGATAAAGTTGATCATTGTGAACGTTTTTGCGAAAAAATTCACAAAAGCTGCATTGTGAACGCATGTTTACAATTTTAAATGATCCATTTTGGTGTACAAATTTGGATTGTAATATTTCTTTATATTGATATAATTCTTTTATTAGCAGAGTTTGTTAGCAAAACAGTTAATCACAAAATCTGATTTTTACTATCAGCTGTCACTTTTTGTTTTTCTAAGCACATAAGCAGAGGTCCATCCTCAGAAGATAATCAGAGAATCGTCGATAATCAGACATTGAGTAAACGGTTTTTGGGCCAACCTCTGATAAAGTCTTGATTAAGCAGTTAATCAGACAATGAGTAAACGGCCCTAAATCTTGTTCGGTACTCGCCGTCGCCAACGCGTAGAGGTTCACAAATCTTTCTAAGAACCTTTCTCTCGAATACCAACATAGCCGCCTCATCAGATGTTGTTAGTGTCCACGCTTCTCCACTATATAGCCGGACGGGTGCGATGGGTAACTTATAGAGTGTTGTTTACGTTCCTCGAGAGAAGGCTTAACTTCTCAATTGCCTGCTCAGAAAAAGAAGCTACGCTCTTCGAAGAGCATGTAAAGTATGGCGAAGACGTACCTTCTTCAGAAACCGGAAAATTACGCAAACGGTGAAGGCTGTGATGATAGAAACTTGGCGCAGAGACGACTACGATTGGGTGCTCAACCGCTTCGGGTAAGGTAGCGACAATGACGAATCCTGCCCAACATCCGCTCAACAGCACACCCTCTAACCCATTCTCAAGGGTATAGTCAAACGGGGATACTATATGAAACAACTCCATAGATGTGTGAAGAGGATTTTAAAAAAGCTGTGTGGCCGAAGAAGCATCCCGCGGACTTACTGAGACGGAAGGACCTAACTTGTCTTCAGCACCCCATTATGGATGAGGCGACTTTTTAAAGAAAGACGTACTTCTAGCCGACTGTAGTAACTAGAGTACGGCGGACTATTGGCGAGTGTGGTACCAAGCCTGAGTGGTTGGGTTGGCACAATGTTGTGCACAAGAAAAGTGGACGATGTACCGGCCATACTAGAGATAATCGTACGAGTTGTCGATAGGGGTACTTAAAGCGCAAAACGAGGGTCTGATCACTTAGATATGGCGGATTTGCAGTAGAGGGGTTAAGGATACGGGTCTTCATCTTAACTTAGATATGAACGAAGACCCATACAAGGGGATACGTAGGATGATTTGAGGCTAAACTATAGGTTTAGTTTCGTTTTGAAGAGGCCCTGCGAACAGAAGGCACCAAGTATATGAATTGCCGCCCCTGAAGCAGCACATGAAGGAAAAGTAGAGGCAGCAAATTTGGTAAGCACCTCAGCAGGGACTGAAGAAGAAGCGTCCCTGCCTTAAAAAAAGCAGCCTCGGTTGGTTTTGCCGTATGGCGAATGCAATCCCTCAGACTATTCTTTGCGAGTGCGATGCTATCTAACGGAAAAGAGGGAAGCATTTTGGCTTACCTTGGCCAGGGTTTGACCAACTACTATCTCTTATCCCGAAGAAATTTCTTGACTTTCTAAAGGATTTTTGCCTGGATGAAGTGTTGTGAAGATAAGCCTTATATGCCTTAAGTCGAAGTGTTATTCTAAAACCTAATTATCTATCCCCTATACTGTTCAGTTTCCATATATAAAAAATTTCTTCCTAAACAGAAGGAGCCAATATTGTTTCTTAATCACTATACAGCTCTGGGTCTCTGGTCATAGAAGGTTGAAGGAAATGAGCGGGCGGATAACTTAGCGAGAATCGCAGCAAAAGTAACACCAATTGGTCCTGAGCCACTGCTACCAGCTGAGGAGGGCGGAGAAAGAGGAAAAAGATATACACTGACAAAATACACCAGGTTTCAGACAGACAAAGTTGCTCTTATGGGGTCATAACACAATTCGCTTAAGGTGTTCTTATAGCACACTGCAGGCTCAGTTTGTTTTTGTTCCAAAAATATTATTATTAATTTTGCTTTCGAATACAATTTTTTTACTATGAGAACTCTTTAAATACGTTCACGTATAAAACGATACCAAATAAGCAATTTTACGAAACGAGTATTCAGTTAACGGGAAACGCGATATGCCCCCAGTTTTAAAATTCCCGTTTTTGCACATTTTGAAACTTTAAAGTTTTTTGGTCAATTAAAAAAACATTTCCAGAAATTTGGTTTCTTCTCAGGAACTCTACAACTTTTTGAATGCTCCCCAGACCAAGTTTGAAATTCCCGTTTTTGAACATTTTGGAAATTTTCAGGTTATGGGTCAATTTCAAAAACATTTTTTTTGGTCGAATTTGGCGGAAATTTTTTTCTTCTCAGAAACTCTAGAAATTTTTGAATTCTACCAGTTCATTTTTCGATGCTGCGTGAACATAACAACAATAAAATACTTTTTAATTTGCTTATTACTCTTTTCAGACCCGCATGTTAGAAGATGCTTCGCTTTTATGCAATTCATGGACAGCTCGTCAGAACGTAAGTTTTTAAGAAATCATAAGTATGATGCATGTCTATGTCTTCCAAAATGCAAGTTGTTTCAAATTAGCGTAATAAATTTTTTTGTAACAGAAACTTCGAATTTATGAAACTTTGAAATTTAGAAAAACGGTTAGAAAACCGTGGATTTTTTTTCCGCGTAAATATGGAATTGGCAAGCAAAAATTTACATATACTTGTATCTATTATTCACGTTCATCGAGAACCATACAACGTTCATCACTTTGGTTCGAATGTCTTTTGATGGTTCTTCGATTATTTCCTCCTAGGTTCGATCGCTGCTAAAGTCGATTAAACAAGCGTGCTAATACTCTTTACAAATAGTTTGCTTTATTGAATAGTAATAATCGCAACACAAGTTCACGAGTTAGGTAACTCCACAGTAAGTTCAGTGTACAACACTTGATCACCCTGCGGTGCTTGGTTGCTGCGTTTTATAGTCCGACAGGGTGCTGTTGTTGTTGTTGTGGTAACGACAAAAACACTCCCCGAAGGTTTTGGGGAGTGTTGTCGAATTAACAGTCCTTGGCCGGATTTGAACCCGGTACGCTCCGGTACTCCCTTGCGGTACTGCCCGAATGTCGTGGTAGCGATTTATGACCAGTGAAACCTTCTAGGTCATGTCACCCCTCCTTCCGTAAGGAAGGATAAGATGGGTAATGAGAGGTGGGAGGCATCATATCCGTAGATTAACCATCGAGTTGCACGTCATTACCTTTGTGGATATTAGTCGCCTCTTACGACCGGTATGCCTACCTCGGGCAGCGACAGGGTGCTACCTTACTCACGTTGTTCGCTCTTAGCGTTCTCGAAGAAGCCATCAATAACTTAGTTGTGTTACTTAGTGGTATTTGAGAACATTCGCCTCACTGCCCTCCACCTAAGACACATTGCCCGAACCAAATGCAGCTAGCCTTTTTAGACGGACTACCTTCATCTTATTTCTTGGCTTTCCAATAGTTTATCTGCGGTAAACGACATCACTGATACGTTGTACAACTTTGTATTGGCCTTCCCAGTCACACTTCAATTTCAGGGACAAACTTTTCTTCCGTTGTGTGTGATATAGCAACTTAAAATCCCCCTCGATAAAACCATCCGAATTTATTCCTTTTTTGTACCTGGCTTTCATATTATAGCTCATGACCATAGTTCGTTTTACCGTGTCTCCAATCCACTTTCTCATTCGATCAATTTACTCATTTAAAGTTTTGAGTAAAAATCTGTAGGGCTAACTGGATGGTTGGAGAGGCCGTGTCTTCAATCCACCCTAGCACTCTATCGATTTAATCATTTAAGGTTGTGAGTAGAAATCTGAAGGACTAACTGGATGGTTGGAGAGGCCGTGTCTCCAATCCACCCTCTCGATCGATTTAATCATTTAAAGTAGTAATTAGATATCTTTTAATTAAGAAAAACGAGTGAGAGGGCTCAATGTTTCTGCAATGATTACTGAAATCCTGATACAAAATACGAAAAGGCTAGTGCGATTCAAAGTTCGATCTGCAAGTGCTCAAAAAAATCGGTTGAGAATGTCTCGACAGTCAATGAGACATTCAACATAATCGTGCCAAGCAAGAATTGACTATTCACTATGCCTTTCAAAAGTTTCGCCATGAACAAAACTTTAAGCCTTTCTCGCCGCCTTTGTAATGTACGCAGCAGTAGAAGTTTAAGACGGTTGCAGTATGGAGGAAGGGTGCTCGATGGAACCCACGGTAGGTTCTTCAACGCAAAAAGTAAAAATTGGTTTTGTGCCGATTTCAATTTATCGGAGTGGATCTGATAACGGGGTTTCCATACTAATGAAACGTATTTCAAAATGGGTCTGACTAACGAGGTTTTAGTAATATAAGGGTCCTTGAATTCCTTCGACCAACGTTTAACAAAAGCTAACACCTCTTTAGCTCTGTTCACACAACTTTCAATGTGGGATTTAAAATCAAGTTTAGGGTCCATTTTAACTCCTAGATGAATGAAGCTATTTGTCTGTTCTATTGCGTAGTCATCAATGTTATAACTACTCACCGGCAAAACTTTCCTAGTGAAGCACATGGCATTTTTTTGGATTGAGTTCCATGTTGTTCGCACTGCACCAATTAACTAGCTGTTTACATCAGATTGAAGTAGCAAGCTATCCTCTGAGCTGCGGATAGGCATAAGGAGCAAACATTACGGATTGAAGTAATTCAGAACTGTAGGAAGTCATTAATAAACAACAAAAACAAAATAGGACCAAGATGGCTACCTTGCGGTATTTTTATCAAAAGCGCAAACTTTATCAAAAGCTTTGCTAAAGTCAGTGTAAATGACATCAGTCTGCATAATGTTTTTGAAGCACAAGTTAGGCACGATGGATTTTCCACTGCAAAAGCCATGCTGAGATGGGTCAATATATGACGAAACTGAATACGCCAATTGCTTTGTGATAATAGATTCAAACAGTTTAGATATAACACATAAATTTTCATTTCCTCTATAGTTTATTAAACCCGATCTGCTAACACTTTTATAAAAGGGTGTAATGAATGATTCCTTCCAAATTCCAGGAAATAACCCCTGCTTTGGGGACGCATTAAATATATGTGTCAAATTTTTATACACATATTTAGTACAAAATTTAAGAATTGGAGTAGAAATCCCAGCGCGACCACTATTGTATGAAACAGTAAGATTTTCCAGATTTCGCATCAGCAGATATAGAAGAGACGTGTATGAGTCCAGTGTTGGTACTCTGAATGGGTAGCTCGGTGGTAAATCCGTACTACAAGCATAGTTGGAATTAAACACGTCATCATTTGACGTCGAATTATTGGATTTCATTACTGATGGGAATCCATTAGCCTTACGTTTTGAGTTAACGAAATCATAAAAAGCCTTAGGGTTAGTAGATATTTGAAGCTTAATTTTAGCCAAATAATCCTTGTACCACTTTTTATTAAGAGTATTATATTTGTGGCGATAAATGGAATATAAATGATAGTCAGTTGAAGTGCCCGATTTTGAATATCGCTTATACCAGCGGGTGAGTGATCCAGGCATTTAAACGATTTTCGTGGAAGCCGTTCCTGGCTATGCGAAACAGCTTGTAGAGTTCGATATTAGCAGTTTTACAAACTGGACACGTCCAGCGAAGTCCCTTCCCGTCACTGATCAAGTCGGGCACTCTACCGATCATATCAGAGCATTTAATGTGAGCTACACTATCGCATAACCAGCACGCCATAGAACGCTCTGACTCACTTTTCACACTGCGGTTTTTGTACAAATGGGAGAAAGCCATAATTATAGTATAGCTTAAGACACAACAAAAAATAAAATAAATAAAAGTATGTACATAGTTATGGTAAATATGGGTTACGCTAAAGTGTTGGAATGACACTGGATAACAACTGCTGATGACGAACCCAGTTGTGAAGCCACTGGATACTGCTTTTGAAGGAAGAACCGTTTGATAGACACTGGATTGTGTCACGGAAGCAGCTGATCCTGATTATAACAAAAAGAAAAATGAAGAAAAAAGTGAACAAAAAATTAATAAGCAAATGAATTGGCAGAAAATAACAAAATGCACTTCAACAACAATGCAATATATGCGCAAAATGTTTTTCAAATAGCAATAATTTGGCAAAAAGCACTGCTCAAGCACTATTTTGTTTCACGGATTAACTTATTAAAATCTTCCACTTTATAGATTCCAGCAAAGGTTTCAATAAACAAAATATTGTCTTTTAATACGATGACGAATTAAACGACCGCACACAGCTACAGTATATCGTACATTGCGAGGATCTAAACTCAGTCGTACAGTTACTAGATCGAATGCATGGAAAACTACGTCACCACAACGTTGTACAGTCCGGTTCACTTGATTAAAGGCAGCTATTTTTACGGAAAAAAATCTTGATAAAAGCAAGTGCAATTGATCTAATAACCAGGACTTTTCTGCTAATACAAGACAAAAATGTGCTTTGTACAAAAACACGCAGCAATAGAAATATTATTCCAGGTAACGGTATTTCTTAGCAGCAAAACTTCGGCAGCTGTGATATTGTTCTTGATTTATTGGTTCATTAGATTAAAGGCACTAGCCAGATAATGGAAAAAAATAAATACAGCGAAAAATGTTCTATATTTTTACATTTCTTATCTATAGATTAGTACTTTGTGCTGCCACCCTGTTTATAAATTACTTCATAAATGCGTTCATGAATAGACTTATACAAACTTTCTAAATAATCTAAGCGAATTTCAGCCCAGGCTGCTTTAATGCTTTGTATTAAGGTATTTCTGTCTTCAAATTGTTGTCCATTCTGATAAATCTTGCGAGTAAGCCATCCCCATACATTTTCAATAATGTTAAGATCTGGAAAATACGGTGGCCATGATAAAACTTCCACGTTTTGCGACGCCATCCAGGCTTTGACTACTCTTGAAGTGTGAACAGGCGCATTATCTTGTTGGAAAATCCATTGAATAGGTCCAAAAGTTTCACGAATCTCCAAAAAAGCTGTTTCCAACATTGCTTTGTAGGTGATTGCCGTCATTCTGGAGTCTACAATTTTTAATTCGAACGCGCCATAGTACGATATTGCTCCCCATACCATAACACCACCTTCACGGCTGTGATGTCGGGTCAAGTACCTTTCCTCCTTTCTTAAATCATGAAAATAGAAGTTGTATCCGTCCGGCCCATCTAAATTAAATTTCTTTTCATCACTAAATACCACTTTTTTCCATTCACCGGGATCGTTATTTATGGCAGAACTCCATGCCATGTGACCCCTTGCAAATTCAAGGCGACGCTGCTTTCTTAATGCATTCAAAGGTGGTTTTTTTTGGAGTTTCTTAAGTTTCAGATGTGGAGCCTTTAAAATGGCTCTTCTAACAGTGGATTTGCTAGCTGTAACATTGGTCATTTCTTTAATTTTTAAAGTAGAAAGAGCAGAATTGGATTCTATTCTATGGATTTTTCGGGTTTCCTGCGGTGTCAACGGCATCGCGGTCTTGCCTTTATAATTTTTTCCATAAGAGTCACCTAGTTTTACGTAACAGTCAACCACGCCTGGACTTCGACCAATCTTTCTAGCTATTTGGAGGTGGGAAATCCCTTCTGCGATCATGATATCGATTTTTCCCTTTTCGCGATCTGCCAATCTTTTCTGCTTACCCATTATACTACAAAAAACAATTTTTCCACTAAACATAATGAATACTTAAAAAAATAATTTATTTCCACACCTTTATTGCGTAAATATTGTAAGCAAACTAAGTGCCTTTAATCTAATGAACCAATAAACTAAGCACAATATCACAGCTGCCGGAGTTTTTCTGCTAAGAAATACCGTTACCTGGAATAATATTTCCATTGTTGCGTGTTTTTGTACAAAGCACATTTTGTCTTGTATTAGCAGAAAACTCCTGGTTACTAGATCAACTGCACTTGCTTTTATCAGGTATTTTTTCCGTAAAAATAGCTGCCTTTAATCAAGTGAACCGGACTGTATATAGTCTTGAATATAAAATTTTTATGTTTGAGGGAGACCACCACTCCGATGGAAGGACCAAGTGGAGATCGATTTGCGATCCCGCGGTGTTTCCAATTGGCGCCAGTTGGCGCAACGAAGAAACGACTGGCGAGCTATGTTGGACGGTCAAAATCGCCCAGGCGGTTAGATGACCATTTAAAGAAGATTTAATAGAACAAGTAAAAGCGAGATCACTTAAATTTTTTATTTTAAATTTTTTTTTTATTTTAGCGTTTATTTATTTCGATGTTGATGATCTTATATACTAAAATAAACACTAGTTTTCATTTAATAGTACAATTATACAATGACCCTAGACGAGTTCTCATGTACTTGGCGGGCTACATATGATATAATATAACACTTTATTAGTTGATAACCCTTATGTGTAACCGCCTTAAATTAAAGCTTGTATGAACCAAGATTATGTGGCAAAGAAAAAAGCATTAAAAAACGATGCCTGATTAAATATTTATAATAAAGGATAAAATTAAGTAAGGGAAAGTGATGTCGGATGTCCGGCATGAGTAGGTGTTGTGGTTATATGTGATTTAGCCACCAGCATTGTCTTATGATGGAAGATGCTTCTAGTTTGTCTCTGGCAGAGATATACTATGTATTAAAACGTTTGTTTTCTGTGTTTATTGTTTTCGAGGTGATTATTTTCATATTGGCTCTTCTACAAATGTGATAGATTATCGGAATGTGATCTTTATTTTGTATAAATAAATTCCTGTCTGGGGGTGTAAATCCATTTCTAACTGTAAGGGAAAAGTATTCTTCGCTTTCATAGAAGGGTGCACTTATCAGTGTTTTATTTTGATTGTTAAGACAGCGTAGTACAAGGTGGCGCAAAAGTAAGCTTCCGATGTTCAGCATATCGGTTGTGGCACGGGCAGTGTGTGCTGTTGCACCGTCTTGTTGGAAATACATGTTTTCCAATCCCAATTCATCAAGTTGCGGCAAAAAGAACTCGTTGATCATTGCTCTGTAGCGCTCACCATTCACAGTAACCGTTTGGCCCCGACCGATTGTTGGTCAAAGAAATAGTCAGCAATATTCCGCGTTCTGGAGCAGTGTAACGTAACATTGTTTATTAACGTGTATTTCGCATATGTTTACTACACAAATGTCAAAACAGAACTGACTTTAGGGGCCAATCGCAAAATTTATAGCATTTTCTGATAGGAGGATTACTTTTGCGCCACCTTGTATATGTCTCCTTGTCAAATTTATTATGTGGCAGTCAATTCTCGGTACTTTTGCTGTACTATAGACCTTCGCATTCGAAATGTATTTGGTATAATTACTATATGCTGACCTGTATAAGGAAGTACAGGATCTCAAAATTTTACGTTCAAACTTTCTCAGTCTTTCCATGTATGATGGTGATATGTTAAACCAAATCTGGCATCCATACGTTAGTATAGGTCTTAAAAGTGTTTGATACATAATGGATTTCACCCTTTTATCCAAAAATTTTGTCGAGAACATTTTTTTATAAGCATGGAACGCTTTTGTAGTTTTCGTTATTTGGTAGTTAATGTGATCGTTATATTATAAAAATTTAGCAAGATATATACCAAGGTATTTGACTCTGTCGGATTGTTTAACCTTTATGTCAACAGCAGAACTTTTTTACGCACGTCAACAGCAACACACCCGGGTAACAAATCTATACAGGAATGGCACCGTCCGTGCCCAAGAAAAACAAGGCAGTTGTATTATTGTCCACTTCTCATTATACAACAGAAACGTCCGGTCCTAAGAAGAAGCCATTGCTTATATTGGACTACAACAAAACCAAAGGTGGAGTTGATAGCATGGACATGTGCTTGTCCGAATATAGTACCAAGCGGCGCACAAATAGATGACCTTTGGCTTTCTTTTATAATATTGTGGACGTTGCTGCGTTTGCTGCATACATAATATACGTTGACAACAACACTCACCTGAAGTCATATACAAGGCGCCGTAGGATGTTTCTCCATCAGCTAAGTGAGCAACTATGCAAGCCAGAAATATCGTAGAGAGAAGAGCGAATAACAGCAGAATATCCAGAGTTTTTTCAACGCGCAACGCCATCGAAGCCATGATACCCAGGTATGTATGCTGTTGACGTAAGGGTGCAACTTTGTAAATGGGCTTTATCTACCAAACGGATGCTCCAATCCTTAATAAAATTGGGACTATTGCGTAAAACAGTTTTCGCTAAGATATCACAAAATTTCAAGTCGATACGATTATCCAGTTCAGAGCTACAGCGTTTTGAAAACGCAAAACATACCCAGGTATGTTGTCGTTGACATAAGGGTTAATTATGAAATTACACCATTTTCATATTAAAATAAGAAACCTTCAACTCTAAATAAGAAAATTTCATTTAAAATTCAGAATAGTAAACTTAAAATGAGAAAATTCAATTTAAAGTAAGAAAGTTCTATTTCAAAATTAGAATAGTCAATTTAAAATGAGAAACCTTTAGTTTAAGATAAGAAACCTTCAGTTGAAAATCAGAATAGTCACTTTAAAATAAGAATACTTCAATATAATAGGAAAACATCATTTGAAAATCAGAAAGGCTACTTTAAAATGAGAATATATCATTTAAAAATAAGAAAACATCAATTCAAAAGCAGAAAATTTTATTTGAAAATAAGAAATTATCAATTGAAAATGAGAAATATTTAATCCAAAATATTGTATTTAATTGCCTACGGGCATATTTTCTAAAGCTACAGCACTTGCATGAAAAGATGATGAGTGTTGAAATGCTCGTGCGCAATCACCTCCAGTTATGGTCAGTTTAGCCTCGTCCACTAAATTTTCCAAGTACTGTAATCGTTGTTCTCCTAAATTTTGCCCTTCAACAATGGGAATGGTCATGTGACTCTTTACGTACATTTTTATTTTAGCCCAAATGGTTTCTACAGGGTTCATCATAGGCGAATATGGGCCTAAGCGTAACAATTGCGATCGTCCACCTGAATGCGCAGCTACAGCGTTCTCTATTGCAGAGTGGCATGGGGCATTGTCGCAAATTATAACCAAATCAGCTAAGTTGTTGCCTTGCCTTTCCCATCGCTGTAAGACAGTAGCTATCCATGCGCTACAAGTTTCCTTTTTAAACGCGCCTTGCTGTCTATCCATTGAAACAATACCTGATGCAGAAATAGCTCCAACGAGGTGAATATTTGGGCCTCTTGCTGCAGGAAGGTGTTGAATTGCACGATCTCCTACTTTGGAGCGTCCCCTAGTATGACGGCAAAATAAATTGAAGTTCGTCTCGTCTATAAATACAATTTGTTTGCCTGCTTGTACAAGGTGGCGCAAAAGTAATCCTCCTATCAGAAAATGCTATAAATTTTGCGATTGGCCCCTAAAGTCAGTTCTGTTTTGACATTTGTGTAGTAAACACATGCGAAATACACGTTAATAAACAATGTTACGCTACACTGCTCCAGAACGCGGAATATTGCTGACTATTTATTTGACCAATAATCGGTCGGGGCCAAACGGTTACTGTGAATGGTGAGCGCTACAGAGCAATGATCAACGAGTTCTTTTTGCCGCAACTTGATGAATTGGGATTGGAAAACATGTGGTTCCAACAAGACGGTGCAACAGCACACACTGCACGTGCCACAACCGATATGCTGAACATCGGAAGCTTACTTTTGCGCCACCTTGTATATGAGCGTTCAATGAAGTAACGAATGATACACGCTTCTCTTTGTTAGCGTTGCTGTTCATGGTGATTGGTTCAGTGTGTACAGCTTTTCGCGTGTACAACTCACCGTCAAGGTAATTGCTTATCGTAGAAAGGGCCAATGAAACGTTGAATTCGGATCTAACTCTCGCCTGAATTGCAGTAAGGGTAATGCTGCAGTTCTCCTCTAACCACGAAACGATGACATTAACTTGATCTCGTGAAAGAAGTTTTGGTTTGCAGTCGCCTCTCGATTGATGCTCGGTGGGTCCAGACTTTATCCAGCCCCAAGCAGTTTTGTACGCTATACCCAGTTGTGATGCGAGAGAAACCCAGTTTGCCCCACGCGATGCACTGGTTACAATTCTGGTACGGTCCTCTTCCGAGTTCCTTTTATATATTTTCCTTAGACATTCTTCAGTATCTGCAAAAATATACATAAATATAGGTACGTATAAAAAAGGTTTTAGAGTTTTTTCCCCTTTGGCATACCGTCAATTTCTTGCCGACAAATTGGACATATTTTGTCATCCCTGTCTAAGAGAGACTGTATGCATTGCTTGTGGAATAGATGATTACATGGTAGAAGCCGCAAAATCGCTCTCGTCTCCATTTTTTCTACGCAAATAGCACAATTGTCCTGGAATTGCATTATTATGACTGAACTGTTTCACTCGATTACTATTAATTATTTCGCCTCTTGTCGTATTTCGTATAACTGTGATTTTTCATTGCATACATGATGTTTCTTAACTTAATGTACATAGTATTGGCACAGTGGTTGAACTTTAACCATAAAACTTCATTTTATCATATTTCTTGCTGTTCTTTCAATTCAAGGAAGGTGAGAGAAAACTCAAAGAGGCGACATAAAGGCTCACGGATGTTAGGACATCTGCCAGTCTTGTGACATAATGGATGGTATAGTGAACCTTTTTTCTTGCCTGCGACGCTATCGCCCAGACAAGAGGGTCTATGTATATACATATGTGGTCCTGACGATGTGTTGTGCAGAAAGAGAGAGCACAATATTATGATGCAGTGAAATCTTTAAGGATAAATTTATGCTAGCCCCATATTTTGGATTCGAAGTGGGAGTTGTTAGATATTCTCATTTTAAAACGAAGTTTTCTTATTTTCAAATGGTGGTTTCCTATTTTGAATTGAAATATTCTTATTTTAAAGTGACTATTCTTATTTTCAACTGAAGGTTTCTTATTTTAAACTAAAGGTTTCTCATTTTAAATTGACTATTCTGATTTTGAAATAGAATTTTCGTACTTTAAACTGAAGTTTTCTCATTTTAAAGTGAATAGTCTTATTTTAAAATGACGAATTCTCATTTTAAAATGAAATTATCTTATTTTTATTTGATAAATCTCATTTTGAAATGAAATTTTCTCATTTTTAATTGACAAATCTGATTTTAAATTGAATATTTCTTATTTTAATGTGAAAATGGTGTAGATTCGTTCGAAATAATTAGGAAATTTTTCCAATTTTTTTTAATGTTTGAGTTGTATTTTTTGATAGGAGGGCGGAACAGAACAGTTTCACATTTGTTAGCATTTACTTTGAGTTGCCAATCTATTTTATATTCTTCAACCGTATTGTATTTGCTCTGGAGATTTGTGTTTATGTTAGTAATTGAACTGTCTGAGTGATAAATAACAACATCATCGGCAAATGCAATTATGTTGTCTATTTTATGCAACAAGTCTAGTATGTAGATATTAAAAAGAAGGGGGCATTTACAGTACCTTGCTGCAGTCCATTTATTATATTAAATTCTCGTGTACTTTTTATACCATTTGTATATACCGAGAATTTTGTATTAGAGAGCATATTATAAATTAGTACTACAAGATGAAGAGGGAATTTGTATCCATTGAGTTTTGTTATGAGTCCTTTTACCCACACTTGGTCGAAAGCCTTTTCTATGTCGAGGAAGCAAGCTCCTGTGACGTATTTTTTATTCCAGTTCCAGTTTATTTCGGAAACCAGAAGGCTGAGGGCGTGAATAGTTGAGTGCCCATATTTGTTTGGGACTTATTAGGTTAATATTTTCGATAATTCTATTAATGTTTATGTTTATAGCTACCTCGAAAACTTTACTAATATTTGGCAGCAAGCTGATTGGGCGAAGATTTCTGATACTGTTTTTATCTTTGTCTTTTTTAGGTATCACTACAGTTTTGGCGATTTTCCAAAGGGATGGGAAGTATGCATTGTTCAACATGTTGCTGAAAAGCGTACAATATTCTAAAATTATCTCTGTGGATAAATTTTTTAGGATGATATTTGGTATTTGATCAAAGTGAGATGAGAGTTTGCCTTTCAAACTCGCTAATACATCTGAGAGGTCGTTGGGAAGAATGAAGAATCTTTCAGTTTGTTCTTCGGAAAAGTTATTTGCCCTCTTTTCGATGTTAAACGTTGGTTTGTTCGCTTCGGTGCTGTCGAATAAAGTTTTTGTTTTCAAAAATTCGTTGAAGCAATCTTCAATCTGTGAATGAATGAAATTGTCAGGGTTGTTCTGTTTTGGAGAGTGGATTGATTCAAAATGAACGCCATTATATCAACTATTTCTTTGCTATTTTTAATAATGTAGTTGTTGGTTGTGGTATTCTTTGAATAACGGTACAAGCTAGTGCGGCTTCTTGTATGAGTGGAGATGAAGCAAATGGAATACAAAGATGACTGATAGTATCTCCCTGATTTTTTATAAAAGATTTTTTAATTTTTGACATTTTAAGAGGATCGTTAGTCTTGATAAAGGATAGTTTTCGTTCAAGTTGCTTGTTTATGTGTATTTTGATGTTGTCCTGAATTAATTTCTTTATTAGTTTCAGTTTGACTTTTTCTTGTTGTATGGTGCTGTAAGAGCAATGTAATTGTAGGCGATTATAATTTTTTATCAAAGTAAGTGTTTTACTTTTTTCTAAAAGTAATTATTTTAAAATTGGTATGTTGGTAAGTGTGTTAGTAGTGCTGTTAGATTTTGTATTTGGTACATTCTTCTCTATGGCTGTTAATATTATTTTGTTAAGTTTATCTAGGTAATGGTCGATCTCAAAGTTTTTCAAGTTCCTATTGTCCGGTGTCCGCGTTTTATTTTGAAGTTCTGATGTCAGGTTGCTTTTAAAATTTTTCCAGTTTGTTTTTTTGTAGTCCAAAGCTTTTTTTTGCGAGTTGCCCAGTAATGTGAATAAGCTTTTATTGTCTCTACGAGCGATAATTTCTATGGCGTTATGATCGCTATCGTAGTTAAGTCAGTTGAGACAGTTGACTGTGTCGTTGCTTTTTTGTATGTTTAGTCTATGATCTGCAATACAGATGTCTAAAAACGAATTAGATCTTAAGTATGACGGAGATACTGAGGCATATAGATTGCAGCGGTATCTCATCTCATTTGACGTAAGCCAATCTTTTAGTGATTTGCCTTTTCTTGGACATTACCCCAGTCCGCGTGCTTACTGTTGAGGTCTCCGGCTAGTATGTAATAATGATCCAATTGTTCAAGATTTAGAGTTTCGAAAACTGTATTGAGTTCTGTTTTAAATACGTCATTATTGTTCCATGCCGGATAATATGCTGCTACATATTATGTGTAATATATTATTTGGAGGCATGTGTATTTTAACAATGCAAATTTCAAAAACCGATAAGTTATCAATTTTACGATTAAAAACTTTGGTAAATTTTATATTATCTTTGATTAGGATCGCTGTTCCACCACCTCTCATACCTGCCGACCTATCTTTCCTTATTAAATTATATCCAAGAAATTTTAGCTTATGTTTCGGATTTACTTTAATTTCATTAAGTAGTAATATATCTGGATTTGTATCTTTTATAAATTTACTTAAGTCTACTCTTCTGCATAAGTTTATGAGGGAGTTAACATTAAGGGAAATAATGTTTATTAGTTTTCCATTGGGCCAGTATTTAATTATTTATTTTTAAATTTTTTTGGAGCTTTTTGGCAGGTGAAGGTTAAGCAAAAACAATGTTTTCCTTTATCCTCCTACGCGTTTCGGTACATTTTGCACCTTCTTCAGGGAGGTCTGAAATTTATTTAGACAACATGAAACAAGTTTAATCAACACACAGTTTTACAAATTAACCAATATTGCACTTACACTAATATTAAACATTAATAAAAAACAAATTATAACAATAAAAATTAATTTTGTTGACACACTCGTCTTCTTTGCTGCACATTTTTGTTTTTTATTCCCATAGAGTAGGCACAATTGATGCTGTCAACGTCTTCTTTGAAGTTTACACAGTGATTTATTCTCTCTTGTATTCTCAATCCTTCTAATGTAAGTCTTGTTTTTGTTCTTCGCTCTGTGTCTAAGATGCGCATTCGTGAAGTCACCTGTATGGTTGTGTGTAATCAAGTGTTGGGAAAGTGCTGTTGTCGATTTTTTGTTTTTCGCATCTGCTTTATGTTCATTTATTCTAACTTCTAACATTCTCTTCGTTTGGCCAATATATATTTTTTCACAATCTTTGCATTTTACTTCATATACTACGTTGTTTTGTTGCTCTTTTTCGACTTTGTCTTTTGTTCTTGTAAAGCTTTTGTTTAGTGTGCAGTGTGGTTTATGTGCAAAGCTTATTTTGTTGTTGTTCTTTATAATTTTGTTTAAGTTTTTGTTGTCCGTTAAACCCGGTATGTATGTGACTCCTGTATATTTTGTGTTTTCTCTTGCATTGTTAGTTTGTGTGTTGTTGCTTGCTTGGTCAATTTTGTTAATTGTTGTTGTTATTAATGTATTCGTTACCGTACTAGGGTATCCATTTTTGTGAAGAGTGTTTTTAAGTTTCGCGATGTTTTCATTTCTGAACTCCTGATCACTAAGAGTTAATATTTTTCTAATTAGGCCAATTGCGGTGTTCCTTTTTTGGTTCCATGGGTGGTTGGAATGGTAATTAACCATACTGGACGATGCTATGTTTAATTGAGGTTTATTAACAGTTTGTAAGGGTCCACCACTCATACTGAGTCCATAATACCACATATTGCATCGACCCTTGCAGTCTACAATTCTAATTGTTTTTGTAGGTTTGTCATTTGTTTACTTAGTGGTAAGATTGTATTTTTTAATTCTAATAGATAAGATGTTTTGGTTATTGGTAGCATCAGAAGCAACTCGCTCTTCTCTAGTTATATTTGCATAGTTAGCTCACATTATGATTGGTAGGTTTGTTATAATTAATAGGGTGATTAGTCGTAGCTAAACTTTGTTTTTTCAGTCTCATTTTCTGTTGCAGCTCTTTATAGCGTTCACAACCTCTGTATGATGCTGGGTGTCCAAGTTTTTTGCATAGTACGCAGTATGGGTCTCGTTTTTCTGCTGTGTCACCTTCAGGAGGAGGGCATTCTTTGCTATTGTGTAGTCCACTACATTTCACACACCTGGCTGGCATATTACAATTGGCCGCACTATGAAAAACGTTTTGACAATTCCTACATTGTGGGATCTCGTGTCTGCGTAAATGATCCCATTTGATACAGTGATATAGTATGCATTTGATGGCTTTTAGTTCATTAACGTTGCTGTCAGCGCTTACTTGTACCATGAATATAGGAAGCGTTATCTTTTTCTCTACAAATTTCTTCGTAGTGTATTGACTTACTTTAAGTAAGGTGAGATTATCATTTTGATAGTGTTGAAGATCATTTAAGATTTCTTCGCATTTGGTATTGCCGTAAAGGCCTTTCAGCAGATAAGTTTTAGTTTTTAAGCATTTGGGTGCATACGAATAGTATTTTACCTTGGCTTTTTCAAAATATCCGCGGACTCTTTTATAGTCGTCGAGATTGGTTAAATAAATCGCTATTTTATTTTGGGTACATTCTTTTATTTTAAATTGAGTTATCTTCAAACCATCTTTAATCAGTTCTATTATTTGTTTCGATTCTACATCGAATGTATTAATTGGAGGAATGTTTTTGCTGTTGCTTTTGTTTTTCACATTTGTATTTGCTTTTGATTCTTGTTTATTTGTTACACTTCCAGTTGAAGCTTCGGCTGCTGCTGTACTTGTTGATGGTTTACAGTTGTTGTTTATAGCCTGAGCTCGTGTTTCTTCGCTATCGTTACTTAGTTTGTTGGTTTGCACATATTGTTGAAATTTTATGAATGCTTCATTACACTCTTCTACCCACACAGCATTTGGATGAATACATTTTGAAAATATCTGCACTTGATTGCATTTTGATTATTTTTAGAGACTAAATACTGAGTTTCGGCGGCCGCCGTGGTGTGGAGGTAGTGTTGCCGGCCTACCACACCGAAGGTCCATGGTTCGAGCCCTGGTACAGGTAACATCAAAAGTGATTTGAAAAAAAGTTTTTCAAAACGGGGTCGCCCCTCGGCAGTGGTTTGGCAAACTCTCCGAGTGTATTTCTGCCATGACAGGCTTCTCAGCAAAAATTCGTCTCCTTTGTAGATGCCGTTCGGAGTCGGCAAAAAACTGTAGGTCCCACCAATTTGTAGGGAAAATTCAAATCGGCACACCACAAATTGGAAGAGAAGCTTGGCGCAAAAATCTCTTAGGAGGTTTATGATGATATACCTGTTGTATATCGCGCCATAAAGAGAGAATACTGAGTTTCAATAAAATTTAACACGTGGTATAATCAAATATGATTCCTTTTGATGATTAAAAACTTATCATCATCTTGAAATCACTTTTCGCAATCAATTTTCAACAATTCTGGTGATGAAATTCGGAGTTACCATAAAATTGAATAGGGGGAATAATCAAATAAGTTCACTCTTAAAGATAAAAAACTGAAAATCATTTTTCTATCACTTTTTCGAATTATATTTGATCACTTATGTTGACTAAATACTTGTGGCGTCATAAATTTGAATGAAATGGATAGTTAAATATGTTCATTTTTGATGATAAAAAAACTGATAGTCCTTTTTGTTTCACCTTTTTGAAACACATTTCAATACTTCTGAAGACCAAATACATATGAAATGAATAATCAAATATGTTCATCCATGATGATCAAAAACTGATAACAATGTATTTTCTACCTTATAGAATAATACTTTACAAAAAAATTTATATTTTTCTCGGTTTCAACACATGTCATGAAATTCAGAAAAATTAAAATGAATATAAAAAATTTTTTGATTGAAAAATCTGTATCACAAGCATTCGTTGAGCTTTTACATTGTGTACCGGATAAGCACATCTTTATCACCAAAAAAAAAGGTAAATACGGCGGCCGCCGTGGTGTGAAGGTAGTGTTGCCGGCCTACCACACCGAAGGTCCATGGTTCGAGCCCTGGTACAGGTAACATCAAAAGTGATTTGAAAAAAGTTTTTCAAAACGGGGTCGCCCCTCGGCAGTGGTTTGGCAAACTCTCCGAGTGTATTTCTGCCATGACAGGCTTCTCAGCAAAAATTCGTCTCCTTTGTAGATGCCGTTCGGAGTCGGCAAAAAACTGTAGGTCCCACCAATTTGTAGGGAAAATTCAAATCGGCACACCACAAATTGGAAGAGAAGCTTGGCGCAAAAATCTCTTAGGAGGTTTATGATGATATACCTGTTGTATATCGCGCCATAGAGAGATAGAGAGATATGAGTTAACTCGTTTAATAACTGTAAATATTACCCTTATTAGTTACTTGTAAGCCGTGGTGCTCGAAAAAACTCTTAAATACGAGTATAAAAATATATTGGACGTCTGCCATCATCAAAAACAAAGGCAATACAATTGGATGCCCGATGAAAGATGTCCACGAAAAAAAATTTAAGAACAAAGCAATTTTCAAAATAAATAAAAAAATTTATCTTTAATTTAATGTTAAAATTTTCAAAATAAAAAAAAAATTTATCTCTAACTTAATTATTATTATACTTTGTCTTATAGTTACTATTATTTAATTATATTGTATGAAATAATGCTTAAATTAATAAATTTATATAAGTATTATATTCATAGTATTCATTTTAATACTACATATACTAATTTAATACTACATAGTATTAATTTACTGAATTCGACTATAAATTTCAAATTATAAAAAAAAACAATTCAATTCTTATTTAGAAAAACAATTATGGAAAGGTATGTATATATAACGATTAGGAATTGATAACAAAAAAGATTTTAAAAAACTTATAAAATGTAGTAGAAAACAATTTAAAAATTGATAATAAAAAGATATTTATTGTGATCATAAAATAATACCAAATATGATAATTAATAATACGAAATATGGTATTTATTGTGATAATAAAATGATATCAAAACTGCCTAAAAGAATATTACAATAAGTAGTAAACGAAAATCTAAAAATTTAGCATAAAATAATATCAAATAAGATTAAAAAATGTTACAAAAAGGAGTCTAAAACAATTTAAAATCTTATTATAAAAGTACATTCATTTTAGTTAGGAAATTGTATCAAATATGATCAAAAAGTAACTACAAAGTATTCACAAAAAATAATCAATTTTGTTTCTGAAATCAAATTAAAAGTGATCACAAAATTATTGCGAAACGCAGTCAAATGTGATCACAAAAGGAATTAAATTCGACTTTTCAATGATATTAAATATGACAAAAAAATGTTTAAAAGGTGTTCAAAAATATGAATCATTAATAATTATTCATGGATAGTCATATTTAGGGTACACTTTTCTCCCGACGGTACATTAATATTCGATTGGAAAATGTTTTTAAATTTGATCGTTTTTAATCATCTGGAGAATGATATTTGAATACTTTTTGTTCAAAATTTTCAAGAAATGCTGGCTGGGTAGATCTTCATCTAGTATTGCGTAGTAATTGTTTTTGGTAGTTTTTGACATCGTGTTTTCTGTCACGCTGTCATTTTTTCTTTTTCTTGTTAAGTCATTATTTGATGAATTTATAATTTTATTAAACACAAGCGCATTGCGCCTGCACATAATTATGAACTACTATTTCTACTAGTTTTATACTACACTTGCAACTTCTGAAACAATGATTTAGGTATTAAATAATTTTGTTTTTCTATTTTTGCACAAGGTAAAAGAAGAACGCTATCCGAATACGTGTTGTTCGCTACGTAGGCACGATCAAACTGCTCACTTTTAAATTTACCCATCTTCGCCCTGTGTTTTTTCACGAAAGAACAAGCACGTCCAGCATATTAAGCCATATTGTGTCGGTAATTTATATTATAGCTTACTTCTTTTCGTATAGAGTAAGTCGGCGTATGTACTATGGGCACGTATAGACGCAGTCAGGATACGATGTACAATAATATTATAGTATCTAAAAAATCATCAATATATTCACTTCAAATGATCAAATTCTTGTGTTGCTTTTTATGTATGCATGTCTGAACATTTGGTTTTTGAGGATTTTAAAAATGGTGCGACAAATTCTATTTTCAGCACCCTATAGGAACAATTCGATTGGATTTGTATTCTAAAGGAATATTTAAAATTTTTTGCATTTTACTTCACATATGTATGTACCTTTGAATTGGCGATGTAAAATGTTTGCAACAAAATTCTAATATTGCGTAACTAACATGAAATACCAATATAACACCTATAAAGGACAATAACAACGTTTTGACTTTTCTGTAACGGGTGGTACAAGGCCAATACCGTTTATATATTTGTTTCATGAAGACGGAAAAGTTATAAAATTGGTGGAACTCAACCTTAGTGAAAGAACTCTTCAGGCTCGACGGTACTACTAATAAAATACAAGGCTTCCATCATACAACGTGCCGTTAGAATACGTATCATCGTATTGAAATACGCATTATCTGCTTTCACGCAAGAATCCAATGAACTGACCAGTTCTAATCCCGATTCAATTTTTATTTAAAAACCTTTATGACTCGCTGCTTTAATAAGTGCCTCGAAGTTTCAAAGTGCTGGACGTGGATTACTCTGTACATATTTGCCTACCCAATGTCCATGCGCCTTTTCTCCAATATCTTTGCCAGTCTATAAAAATGCCTAAGCGATTTGGGAATTTGGTTTTTAAGCAATGAATTGCAATTTTCACAATTTTCGTTGTTTGCGATTGGTTTACACACAAAGAACGATCGAAATACCCTAACGAAGTTGCCTGCCAAAACACATTGTTGCATTTTGCAGTACGTTCTTAAATTCTTAAAAAAGTCTAAGACGTATTTATAATATATAAGTGATCGCGACATGTTCAAAATTTAAAATAAGCTTCATAAATTAAAGGTGAACATTATAAATTATAATTTTTTCAAGTTTTCATTCCATTTCACCTTTTTAGGTAATCGAGTGCAACTCAGCTCACAATAGATGTCTCCTACGGCAAGAAAGCATCATTCGACGTCTATGCCTTAGATATCACACTTGATAAGGTACACAATGCCTCAATGTAGTTACACAAGAGTTGTATACCAAGAAATACTAGATAAGACCATGTGAATTGCCTAAATGTTGTTACCACATCAGAATCAAGGCGTAAATGTTTAAGAGCGAAGGATGTAGAGTGTCTACATATTGTCTCGTAGTAATGCATATAGTATATGTAGATGTAGTGTCCGACCGATGCCCGCCGGTTAATAATCGGCCGATACTGATTGCTGAATAAAAAGCGCCTGAATATATATACATTTATTTATACAGCAGGGCTATTCCATCGCAATGGGTGTGACAGTTTTACATGAAATTTTACTTTTGTTAACAGATTTCTATAAAAATAATTAATGATATAGAGAGATGTTATTAAATATTGCATTCAGTTAATGGTCCAATTAAAAGAAAACTTGAATAAATGTAGGATTTGTGGAAATAATATTAGTTTTAAAATTGTAAAGGGTGGGACAAAATATGGACGCTCTCCGTAAGTCAAGTTATATATTACTAAAACTCTTCGAATTTATTAAGGCAGTTTATTTTATTTGAAAATGGTTATACAAAGAGGCAAAAGCGTAAACCCTTCATGAGTTTATTACATAGGCGGAACAAATTTTCTTTCATTCGATTTAAAGAATTTTCACCTACTAAAGTTTTTACTCAGATGTAAGGGCTTTGATGGTACCTACTTTACTAATATAATTTTTCCCTAGGATTTTTTTTTAAATTTTTGTCGGACATAACTAGTATATATGTATGTTAATTTGATATACATATGTATATTATATTGTAATGCATACCTTGCCAACCAGCAATGGATAAAAGTCTGGGTAAATAGTAAGTCGCGCTTTCCAAACAAGCGAAGAAAAACTTGGGCAATTTTGTTCGGCGATTTTCACATTGTTGAAAATGTTTTTCCGTGTACGTGGGAGTTGCTGTTTTCCATACAAATTCCAAAGATATATTATTTGATGTTAGTAAAAATTTGTGAATTTGTGGAATCAGAGTTTCACTTCGGTTAGCCATGGTTGGTAGGGTATTAACAATATTAACCCTTTTCTAACCACTATTGCCTTATAATTGTAACGGGTGGGACATATCTCTTTGTTAAATATTTCGTAACTAAGTTCATAGAAGCTAAAATACAATCGTGGTTCATATTTGAAACAAAATTCTAATATTGCGTAACTAACATGAAATACCACTATAACACCTATAAAGGACAATAACAACGTTTTGACTTTTCTGTAACGGGTGGTACAAGGCCAATACCGTTTATATATTTGTTTCATAAAGACGGAAAAGTTATAAAATTGGCTATATAAACCAAATTCATTGAACAAAGTGAAGTTCTGTTAGTTGTTTTTTTTACCAATAACTTCATACAGGAATCACAAATTATTTGCCAGTCATTTCAAAACAAGCCAATTCAAATAGCTAACCCAGTGCCTGACTTTAAAAAATAAAAAACGTTACTAAAAATTTAACTAAAAGCTTAAATTTATTATTGTTTCGCTAATTTAAGGTTTCTACAAATTATTTATCGACATATTTACTATTTTTATAAACAAAATTATTTTCACACTAAGGCTTATTTTCTCATGGAATCGCCCAGCATGGATACGCATGTGTAGGTACCCCATCCAGCCGTCCTGTCTCAATGCCCGATGCATGCTTCCTTAACTACTCTATTACTGGAGCAAATTATTTTTTAGTCATCATTTTTGAACCGATATAAAATTTTAGCTTCCGGTTGCCGAAAGAGCACATAGCAAAATTGCGTTAGCACATTGCGCTGATACCAACTATGGCACTGGCTTCATGGTATTAGCGCATATACCCAGCATGAATTTACATTAGGAACAGGTACATAATCCAAACAAAGCAGGAAACAAATTCAACCGATGTAGTACAGGAGGCTTAGTTGAATTAATGTTTAAAATGTCTAGTCCAGTCGAGATAGACGAATAACACAGGCCGACAAAATTAGACCGATTTTTTTGACCATAAACCAGACCATACTTTCCTAAAGGTTTTCGATGCGCTGAATTCAAACCTTTTTTTTCGCTAAGATAGAGCAATTTATCGTAAGAGGTATGTGTTCTACTGCATCATACCTACGTTAATTCAGTGGTTTTTCAGCTATAGGAAAATTAGCAAATTTATAAACTTTAAATTGCTCTATCTTAGCGAAAAAAAAAGATATTTGAGCAAACTCAACGCCATTCGTAAGAGAAAGACTTCTTATTTAAGATGCTATGTGTGCTTTTAAAAAAAAAAAAAAAATCTGTCGTTTATACATAACCTCAAAAATAGGCAAAAACGGTGTTTTTTGCACATTTAGGTTAGGATATCTTAAAATCCTGACGTGATAGACAGATTAGAATTCAGCGCATCCAAAACCTTGAGGAAAGTATGGTCTGGTTTATGGTCAAATTTCCTGTCGGCCTGTGTAATCAATAGATGCAGGAAGTTCTCCTGATCATCCCTTTTTTTTTTTTTTGCTTATCGGAAGCTTTTACTAGTGAGACCGTGTGCTAATCGGAAACATTTTACTTAGAGGAAAAATGAGGTGAACAAAATTTCTATGGTGTAAAAATATTTTCCATTTCGCTGCGCCAAATGAAACTGTAAATTTTGACAACTGAAAAAATCACGTGCGAAAGCAAATAGTCTATGAATAAATTTTATAATTCATATGAAATAATATGATTAGCAATACCGAATGCATATATGTGTACACATTCGTAGTTGTCAAAATTTTACCTTGCCACATGAGCTAGGGTAAATTCTGACGTTCATATTCACCGCGATAAATGTCAGAATTTTCCTTCGCTATGTCAAAACTTACATATTACAACCGATTGGCACAGGGCCTGAGGGTTAAATGTTGGAAAAATAAATAATATCCAGCATTCTTTGCTGCACCTGTTTAACCTATTACGCCCTGTTAAGAGAAGCGGCGAAGCGATTTCAATGAAGTTTTATGGTAACATATTGTGACGAATTATTACTCCTGTGTTCGATCACAATAAAGTTAAATAAACACACTCACAAATACTTTTACCAAATAAACTGTTCCCCACAAAGCACTCAGAAGTTTCTTGGTATTCTGAATTTATTGAGTTTATTTCGAATATCGAAAAATTTGTTGTAGTTTGTTTAATTATTATTTTTTAATTAGTAATTATTTTGCTTGTTTTATTGTGTTTTTTTTTTGTAACAAAAAATTTAATTTATTAATTTTATTTGCAACTATTGCGTAAGTTGTGTATATAGGTGAAAATAGGCCTACAGGGAAACGGCACACCCAAAAAAATTTAAATAACGAGCTAACATTGCAGCCTCCTGGGTGGTGTGGAAATTCAATGCTTAGCACCCAAGTGTCTAAAAGGGGTCCAATGAGCACGTGCAATTTTATTGTACACCGAGTAGAACAAGAGTTGTTTTTTATGGGCAGCACAGAAATCTATTAATATAAATGCGCAAGTTGGAGGGAAATTGTCCCAGTTTGAGACTATACATTTTAGGTATGTATGGATAGGTATGGCCGAACTTCAGTACCGTCAATCAAAAAAACTTAAAAAAAAATTTATCAAAATATAGAAAAATTATTTAAAAATGACACCAACACAAATGCCAATAATGTTGGCAGAGCCGTAGTTGTGTGAGTAGACATGTCATGCATGTTTTTGTATTACTCTTGTGATCGGCTCTCACTGTGAGTGCGAAGAGCTGGTAGTGGACCAATGAAAAACCAGTATTCGCACTATAAGGCCTCTGTTGTGTGAGTAAACGTGTCATGCATTTTTGCTTTAATTGTTTTTATTGCATTGATTACTGGCTACGATGCCCAGTGTCAGCGGCTCTCCTGAGAGCACGAAAAGTTGCTTTATTGGAGACATTAAACAAGCAATGTAAAATATGAGCAAATATGTGAACTTCATTGCTGATACCTACAAACAGTGCTTACAAAGACAAAATAAGTGATTATTTATAAAGACTATTCAACACCGAAGTTTGTTTTGTATTTGTGGTTGGGTTTGTGTGAATTGTAATAAAGTAAAATAAAATAAATGAAATAAGATAAAAAAGAATAAAACAAAGTTTATTTAAAGAAAGTGATGGGAAGGACAGGAAAAGAAAAGAAACGAAAAAAAAGGAAGGGAATGGAAGGAAAAGGAAAGAAAAGGCAAGTAAAGGAAAGGAAAGTTAAGAAAAGGAAAGGAAAAGAAAGGAAATAAAAGAAAAAAATAAATTTAAAATATAGACTGTAGAGAGTAAAAGAAGGAATCAAAGAAAATGAAAATATGTTAGAGTAAAGGAGCGGCAGAGAAAGGAAGGGAAAAAGCGAAAGTAGGGTATAGCAAATATTTACAATAAAATAAAATTTTGTGGCTGAATTTCAACCACTGGATGATCTCTAGTTTTATAAAGATTTCAAAGACATCAAAAAGTGGTAATTAAATAAGTAAAACTACTGCGAAATTCGTTCTACTAGATATTATGCGCTTAACTAAGATATTTCGTTACAAAGAAAGAGTAAACTTTACTAATTTGCATGCATTCATTTATGATTTTTGTAATATACTTTTAATTATACTTGCGTATAAACTCGATTTCGACGCAGGTTTTTCATGCTTTAAATGGTAAGAGGTGGGCATAAGGTGAATCTGCTTACCATCCCCTTGGAAACAGTTGATAGCCAAGCGATTCACATTAGAGCAGAAGAGTACCAGGAGCTTCTGAATCTTTGTCAGAAGAATTTGATCCCAGCAGCATATTTTTAAGTGACCCCGCAAGAACTGTACCAAGAATTACCAAAAATGTACCTGAATATTGATTTAAATAGTAGGTGTGCTCGGCGACAAAACTTGCAAATAACTGTCAGTAAAGAAATAATGACGTAAAACTCTCTCGAAAATAAAAAAGCTAAAAGTTTCCGCAGAACAGGAATATATAAAAACTTGCAAGCAAACCAGCTGCCACTGTTTTCATTGCTTAAGAAGGCAAAGTTCTGGTTATTGCAGAAACTTGCACCGCTCTCTCTCAATGAATTATCAAGAGCATTTGTTTTTTGGTAAAAATGTTTATAAAGTTTTATGCTCGCCGAACAGGGCAATATGCACATTATTAAGTACTTTCGAAGAAACCATCCGTATCACGATCAAAAAATTATTATTATAAGAAATATTCCACGATATCGATGGTTTGCAAAGAATGTGTCGGTGACTATCGATGTAGCAGACGTCCGATAGATGTCGATATCTGTGCTATGTTGACAGTTCTAGAATGGAACGAAATGTTTCAAAAGATTTTCAAGTATATCTCAACCCATTCTCAAATTGAAAAACAACGTTTGAGAAAAAGTTGAGAATATATTTACTTTCAAACAATAAATAATGTTGAAAATCAAACTGATCTTACATTTTTGTAGTTGCGCTAGCTGCGTATAAGAAAAAATGAGAAACTTGAAGAGCAATATCTCTGTCAATCAGCAATGGATAAAAATCTGGATAAACGGTGAGTCGCGCTTAGGGATCCCTACCAACCATGGCTAACCGTGGTGAAACTCTGATTCCACAAATTTTTAACAACACCAACGCATATTTTTAGAATTTGTATGGAAAACAACAGGTGCCTAAAAGTATGCACTCACACATACACGGAAAAACATTTTTAATACGGTTTAAAAGTGAACCTCGCCGAACAAAATTGCCCACTGTTTTATCCACTTGTTTGGTACGCGCGACCAGTGTGACTAGCTTAGCTTTTTCGAGGCTAGATTTAACCTTTTTTTGTTCTTTAGCCTCATAATTTTGGTTTTAGCTTCGTGGGTTTTTTTAGCCTTTTTTTAATCCAACCTTTTCTAGTCTCAACATCACATTTTTCGTATAAAATTAAAGTTAAATGAAGGTAGTATTGATGAGGAAATACAGAAAATTATTCGTAAAATTGTCAACTATTTTTAGTGGAGTTGATAACCCAAATGCGACATCACCTACCTGATACTATGAACTCTTTACAAAAGAGAGATTTTTTTTCAGTTGATAATTCTTTGAAAGTTAGAAAGCCGGATTTATTTTCTCACTTTCAAGAAGAAAGTAAAATATATTGTGGCGATTATTCTCAAGCATGTACCATCCCTAACTCAATAACACTCCCAGCACTAGTTAAACACAGGTGAGATAACGATGGCTACGCTTATGCATGCAAGCGTGTAACTAGGAAGAGGAAGAGAGATGGCGCGAGTGCTTGCGAATACGATGCAAAGAGGAAATTCCAATATATAACACCGACCCTTCCAGAACACGAAAAGCGAATAACCAAGAAAGTTCTCGGTGCGTAGGCAAGTACCCTGTTGGACTATATAAGGCGGTGACCAAGCAAGGCAGGTTGATCAGTTTATTTTCAATCGTTGTTCAGTGAACTACTGTAAAGTTACCAAACTCTGAAAATTGTTTTGCGTTTATTACTAGTAAATAAAACTAGCTATTAGTTATAATATCTGTGCGTGTGTTTATTTGACTTTATAGTGATCGAATCCAGGATTGATAATTAAGGAATCATCGAATTCGTCACAATTGGTGTCAGAAGCGGTATTGTTAAATAAATACCAGTGATTTCAAGGATAACAAGGACATGGCTAAGTTGAATGAATTAAAGATTCAGCAACTCAAAAATGAGTTGGAACAACGCGGACTAAACACTACAGGTAATAAGTCCGAGCTACAGTCAAGATTACGGGAGGCTATGGAAGCGGAAGGAATCAACGTTGATGACCATGTTTTCCATCTTGTGGAGGAGGCATCGACTAAAATGGAAGAGAAAAAGGAGCCTCCGAATACAGTGGCAAGTGTGGACACAAACGCGTTATTGACTGTATTGACTCAGATGTCGTCAAGCATTTCATCTCAGCTTGAAGAACAGAAGGCACACATGGCATCTCAGCTTGAAGAACAGGATACACATATGACATCCCAGATTTCAGCTCAACTAGATGAAACGAAGGCATACATGAGATCTCAATTGGAAGCACATGAGGAACGTATATCCATGCAGGTGGCACAAATGTCTTCGCAGTTGGAAGCACAGGAAGAGAGGGTTACGTCAAAACTAGAAGTGCAAGATGCAAATATTGCACAACTTCAGGACAAAATTGAGGCTGAGGTGGTTGCTTTGAGAGTACGCATCCAGGAATTGCAACTGAATCGTCCAACGGCTTCAACTACTATTTCCAAGGTAAAAACACCATCTTTTGACGGTTCCGTTCCTTTCCAGGTATTCAAGCTACAGTTTGAGAAGACGGCAGCTGTGAATAATTGGGGCACGGAAGACAAAGTTGCTGCACTATTCGTGGCATTGAAAGGTCCTGCAGCTGAAATCTTGCAGACTATTCCTGAAAGCGAACGAAATAATTATGAGGCATTGATGGGTGCGGTTGAGAGACGCTATGGTAGCGAACATCGAAAGCAGATATACCAAATAGAGCTACAGAATCGATCCCAGAAACCGAATGAGACTTTGCAGGAATTTGCATCGGACATCGAGAGGCTGGCCCATCTAGCAAATGCGGACGCACCCGTGGAGTACACTGAGAGGGTAAAAATCCAAAGTTTTATTAATGGAATACTCGATGTAGAGACGAAGCAGGCCACATATGCAAACCCCAAAATCACATTCGCTGAAACGGTATCGCATGCTCTGACGTAGGAAACAGCCTCACTTTTGAGTAAACCTGCATACAAGGCTCATCGTGTAGAAGTGGAAACTCCGGCTTGGGTTGACAAAATGTTGGAAGCGTTGAACGGAGTACAGAAAAAAGTGATGGTGCCATTAAATGCTTTAAGTGCGGAAAATCAGGTCACATAGCACGTTATTGCGGCACTGGCTCCAGTAACCCCAGCAATTCAGGTGGACGAAAACTCAAAGCTGAAGGAGGTGAGCCAATTTCCCAGCCAAATCAGTCGTTAAACTAAATCGAGCCAGCCGAAAGGGGCGTGGACTGGCTCCCGCAACTGAATGCCCCATAATCTCTGTCTCACAGATCGGAAGGAAAGCTAGTAATGTTACTGTTGTTGCATATGTGGATGGAAAAGAGCACGTACTAACTGTGGATACAGGCGCATCGCATTCCATAATTCGATCTGATTTAGTCAATAAGGAGGTGAGACCATTGCATGGAGCAAAGTTACGTACGGCCACTGGTGAGGACACCCATGTCCTAGGAGAAGTAACATGTGAAATCGCAATTGGGAACGTGGCCGTTCTACACAGTTTTATAGTAGCAGATATTGTTGACGAAATCATAGTTGGTGTGGACTTCTTAAGCGAGCAAGGCATCAAGATCGATATGCAAAACAGGATTATGAATTACCAGAACATGAATGTGCCATTAAATTTTGGTTACGAAAACAAATACGTTAGTAAGCGAGTGCTTGTGGAGGAGAGCCAACAAATTCCACCGAAGTCGGAAGCAATCATATGGGCAAAGATTGATGGAGATTATGGGACAAACAAGTTGTGGGTTGTCGAGGCAGCAAACAAATCAAGGGCGAACATATTAGTAGGAAAAACCCTGGCCATGACAAAACAAGATGGACGTGTACCGGTAAGAGTACTTAATGAGTTCAAATCGCCGATTAAACTTTCCAAAGGAGCAATATTGGGACAATGCCAAGAGGTCGAGGTAGTTATTAATTGTGAACAGCTTCAGGAAAATGATTCCACCATCAAGATTAATCTTTCAGATGATATCATGGACGGCAGGCCTCGAAAAAGATCATCAGAAAAACGCAAAGGAACTTCTATCAAAGTACTCGAGCCTATTTGACAAGGATGGTTCCAAACCAGGTCGGACCAAAGTTATGAAGCATCAAATTGATACTGGTGATGCAAGACCATTCCGCCAAGCTCCTCGTAGTATTCCATTGGTCAAACGACAAGTGGTAAGAGAAATTATACAGGAAATGAGTGACAGCGGCGTGATCGAACCATCAGCTAGTCCATGGAGCTCACCGGTAGTACTAGTGAAAAAGAAGGATGGAAAAATGAGGTTCTGTGTGGATTACCGAAAATTGAACGACGTAACGAAGAAGGATAGTTATCCCTTACCAAGAATCGACGATACTCTGGACTCGTTATCTGGCACGAAATGGTTTTCCACACTGGACTTGAAAAGCGGCTACTGGCAAGTGGAGGTGAAGGATGAAGATAAAGAGAAGACGGCCTTCAGCGTTGGAGAAGGGCTTTGGCAATTTACGGTAATGCCCTTCGGGCTATACAATGCTCCAGCTACTTTTGAGAGACTCATGGACCAGATACTAAAAGGATTGCACTGGCAAACATGTTTGGTGTACCTCGAAGACATCATCGTGCTGGGAAAAAGCTTTGAGGAACACCTAAAGAACTTGGAGGAAGTTTTCCAAAGAATAGCTGGTGCTGGTCTGAAACTAAGTCCTAAGAAGTGTTCCTTGTTTAAAAAGGAAGTAAGTTATTTGGGTCACAAGGTAACTACGGAGGGAATCTGCACTGCTAAGGAAAAGATCGAAGCCGTAAAGGATTGGCCAAGACCGAGAAATTTGCATGAGTTACGGAGCTTCCTTGGGCTGTGCACGTATTATCGCCGATTTGTACCGAATTTTGCCAGCGTAGCTAGTAGTCTCCATGACCTTACGAGGAAGAATATGAGTTTTGAATGGAAGAAGGAACAGGAGGTGGCTTTTCAAACATTGAAGGAACGACTATGCACTGCCCCGATGTTAGCATATCCAATTCCAGGTTCAAAGTTTATTCTGGATACAGATGCGAGTGGTTATGCTATAGGAGGTGTTTTGTCTCAGATAGTTGATGGACAGGAGAAGGTAGGAACTATTGTGTAACCCGGAGAGAACTGTTGGCATTGGTAGAGTGCGTTAAGCATTTCCACAAGTATCTCTATGGGGCAGCGATTCCACGTCAGGACAGACCACGCAGCGTTGAAATGGCTCTTACATTTCCGTAATCCGGAAGGTCAATTGGCACCGTGGATAGAGCGACTGCAAAGTTATGACTTTTCCATAGAGCATCGCAAAGGTAGCACCCACGGAAATGCTGATGCAATGTCACGAAGACCATGTAACTTGGAATGCAAGCATTGTTCCAAAGCTGAGGCCAAGGAAGACATTATAGATATCCGGCTCATGACTATAACATCTACGGACGAATGGAACATGGATCAATTAAGAAGGTTTCAGCACGAAGATCCAGATCTTACACGTGTAATGCAAGGAATCGAACGAAACGAGCGACCATCAAGAGAGGAGATGTCAGCAGAAAGTCCTGTTGCCAAGTCATATTGGGCACAGTGGAATAGTTTGCAATTAGAATCCGGTTGTTTGCATCGAATATGGGAGAGTGAGGATGGTCAATGTTTTCGAAAGCTGATAGTCGTCCCAAGGAAGAAAATCCCTGATGTACTCAATGAATTACATAACGGTCCAAGCGGAGGTCATCTTGGAGTCCCCAAGACCTTGGAGAAAGTCAAACAAAGATTCTATTGGGTTGGTTGCCGTCAATCGGTCGCGGAGTGGATTGCCAACTGTGAAGTATGCATCAAAGCTAAAGGACCGAAATCAAGGAGCCACGGCCAAATGAAACAGTGTAACTCAGGTGCGCCATTTGAGAGGATAGCCATGGATGTATCTGGTCCATTTCCTACTAGCAAACTCGGAAACAAGTATGTACTGGTAGTTATGGACTATTTCAGCAAATGGCCAGAAGTGTACCCTATTCCAAATCAAGAGGCAGAAACCATAGCAGAAGTGTTTACTAACAATTGGGTAGCTCGGTTTGGTGCACCGACAGAGATACATTCTGACCAAGGCAGAAATTTCGAATCAGCTGTGTTCCAGGAAATGTGCAAGATATTGGGCATTCGGAAAACTCGAACAACTGCACTACATCCTCAGTCCGATGGCATGGTGGAACGATTCAATAGAACATTGGAAGAGCACCTGAGGAAAGTAGTGGATAGATTCCAGAAGGATTGCGATACTCACATCTCCTTATTCCTAATGGCATATCGCTCTGCAGTACATGAAAAAACTGGTCAGACTCCTGCAAAGGTAATTTTCGGGAATGATCTTCGATTGCCAGCTGACTTAAAGTTTGGGATAAACGCTGATGCAGGAGTGAATGCTCGGAAATCTACTAGCGTATTGGAAGAAGAAATGAGAGAAATTCACGACCTTGTGAGAAAACGGACTAAGATCATGAGCGATAAAATGAAGGCCAGGTACGACAAAGCAATAAATTCGGAAGGTTTTATAGAAAGGGGATTTAGTGCTGCTATACAACCCACAGCGTAGGAAAGGTTTGCCCCCAAAACTACAATGTAACTGGGAAGGCCCATACAAAGTCATAAAACGGATCAACGATGTGGTATATCGCATACAAACTATGGGAAGGCCAAGGAATAAGATGAAAGTGGTCCATTTAGAAAGGCTAGCTGCGTTTGGTTCCGGCAGAACTGAAGCTCGTTTTTGTAACGCAGTGTTATAAGTTCTGAGACGCGGTGAAGAGTGGTTTTCTAGTATATTAATAAATTGCATACCTCAAGTGGTCGCTGTGGAGGTCCAGGCATACTATGATGGTGATCAACATCATGCTTGATTTGTGTTGGCATTTGACTGTGATGATGACTGGCTTGATGTTTTCCAATATCCACAGCAGCGAGTGCTTCTGCTTTGCTAACGATGCCATCATTTATTCCAGCAAATATGTCACCCTATTTATGAATAAAATACGAAATTAGTCAATTCATACATATAATTATGTATTCGTTATATAACAAAACCAAACCATTGCACAATGATCTTAAACCCTTTTTTTGGCATTTATTATTAGAAACCGGATATTACACTCAAATAGTGTGAGTAGATTTATTATGCCATATATGTAAATAGAAAAAGTAAAATCAAAATTTGGGACGTGGCACACCCGCGCTACACATACAAATACAAAAAGTGTTTCGCTTACTAACAAAATTAGTATATTCACAACCCACTTGATCGATCCTAACAAAATTCTGGAAACAAATGTTTAAAATTATTAAATGTTTAGTCCAATATATTCTTCAAAGTATAAATATTTAATATCATAATCTGAGTTGTAATCTGAAATGAGGGAGATGTTAAAGAATAGGTTAAAGAGCCTAAATATAATAAAAATAAAAGCATATTTACTAAATAGATCATTCAAAATCTTGCAAATCGTCCTCCGCATCTAAAGCTAAATCGTTCTTAGCAACATCTGCTTCCAATGTATCGGAAGCTGAATCATCCAAATTGTTTTCAGGTTCCCTTGGCAACTGGTTGAAGATTTGGTGCTCATTTGGGGGCTCAAGCAATTGGAGTACTTCAGTTGGTAATGCCTCTCGTTTTCGATATTTTTCTCTAGTGGATAAAGACAAGCTGGAAAGAAGAGGGTCTGAAGAATACAGCGTTCTGTTAAAAACGTCAGCCATTTTATTCCGCCTTGTATCTTTTCTTGCGTGTGCGCATCGATCTCTCTTGTATAATTTGTAGCTAGCTCTGACGCATTTTCACAAAACAACCTGCAGGGATTTTAAAATTTTCAAAAGTTTTTGAGCTGTGAACTCAGATTTTATTAACTGTTGCTGACATTGAAAACCACTAATATTTTTTTATGTACAAAAAGGCAGGTTTTTACAAAAATCTTCAAACTTGGTGGTATTTATAGGATACTCACATGAAATAGCAATCAATATAATTCTAAAACTGATTTTTTATACCTACAATTTTTGTTGATTTTACGACCTGCACATTTTCAAGTATTCATTAAACGAGCTCAAGGCCATGAATAATAATTTTTCACTTTTTATGAAAATTATTATTGTTTTTTAATTTTTAAAAATTATTATTTTTAATTAATTGTTTAAATTTGTTTTAATTGAATAGAGTAGGAAAAATTTTTAGAGACAAACGCCCTAGTTTTTCTTATAGATCCATTTCGGAAGCTGCTAGGCTTCTTCAACAGAGAAATTTTGGCACGCATTGCTAACCATTAAGCTAGCAACACGCTGGTTTTGATGTCATCTAAACTCCTAATTCTATTCTTCTTTACCATATGCATGAACCACTTCTGACAGTTAGTAGTGTGATCATGATGGATTTTTTGGCAGATCTGCTTTATCATCATCAGCAGAACTGCCTTACCGCGTGCTCTCGGTTTTGTTATAATTATTAAAAAATAAAAAACAATAATAATTTTCATAAGAATTAAAAAGTGAAAAATTATTATTCTTGGCCTTGAGCTAGTTTCATGAATAATTTATAATTCTAAAATTACGTAATTTTTTCCTTTAGTAGACAACTGCTAAAACACGTCCAAAATTATCGTGAAAGGTAAGACTCGTTTTGACCTCGGTAACAATAATCCGGAAGCGGATTTTCAAGTTTTTGATTCAGTGAAGAGATATTTGCAGTCAAAGTTGAAAATTTTCTGTCATTTTCATGTGGTTGTTGTAATCACAGATTAGGGTGTACCGAAAAGCGCAAAAGTGTGTTCTGCGCAGAAATACTGTGGACCGCATAGCCGGTGTTGGACCGGCTAAGGGTTCTTTTTTTGGAGCGAGGCCGAAGGCCGCCTACGCAAAACGGTGTTCTGCACATAAATATCTTGGATCAAGCCCCCTATTTGGCATCGGATCTGGGTAATTTTTGGGTTTTTTGCAAATAACTTTTCACTGAGACAAAAAATTTTAAATCCGCTTTTGGATTGTTGATACCGAAGTCAAAACGCGTTCAAAATTTCTGCATCTATTTGCGTAATAGAAGAAAAGTCTTCCCAGTTTTTAAAGGCTTTCCTGGCAGTGTTGCCGACATTTGATGTTCCACTACCATTTGCTTTGGGCTAATAGACATGAAACCCCATTTCTTCCTAAAACCGATTTTGCACTTCTTTACGGAGTTGGAGTTCTTTTTTATCTAAAGCTTTCCTTATTTGCCATTTTTTTAATCCAAGTCCTGCCTAAAATTTGAGTTGCTTGTATTTATCAATTGTACCCTCTTCTCTCTCCACGGACACTTTTGCTTTCCCCCATCCCCATATTCCTTTAGCTTATTTTACCCTCTTCGTTTTCCTCTAACACCTCCTCTAATTATCAAGTTCTCTATTCCTACTACCCTTATTCCCTCTTTTCCTCTGCGGGTACGGATATGTAGATAGTTTCGTAGATATAGGGGTTTAACTCTTTTTTGGTCTTGGAAACGTACGGAATGAAGTACAAACAAAACACAAAAATGTGGGTTTGGCACCCCCCACTTTCTCAAAATTATATAAATCTTGACTAAAGAACACATATATCCAAACATCATTAATTTTGATAAAATACGTTCAGAATTATAACGAATTGAAATTTAATATAGCCTGGGGGCGTGGCACCGCCTTCTTTTCCAAAACTATATATGCTGAAGCGGGTGATCCAAACAATATACTGTAAAAATTTCATTAAAATCAGTTGAGTACTTTGGACGCCTATAAAGCACAGACATTCATTTTTATTTATAACCCTGCCAACCAGGGGTTCAATTCTGGTTTTGTCTTATCGTGAAATATGAAACATTTTTTCACTTCAATTATTACTTGACGTTTTCCTTTCTGCACTTCACTGAGCTTTAAAATGCGATTCTGATATGTGCCGTGAAAACAGTTTGTTGAAGAACAATTTTAATTACGTTAACACAAGTTGTGCTTGCTAACCTCAGCTGATGGCCTCGAGCTAGTG
Organism: Merzomyia westermanni; assembly: GCA_949987695.1. Taxonomy (NCBI): domain Eukaryota; kingdom Metazoa; phylum Arthropoda; class Insecta; order Diptera; family Tephritidae; genus Merzomyia; species Merzomyia westermanni. Next base: position 104,951,247 of record OX465290.1, on the reverse strand, counting down.
CTGTAATTTTTTATTTTTGTATATTTATATATGTACTTAAAATAAACAAACCAACTGTGCTTGCTAAATGATAGTTTATTATAGAATTGTATGAATAAAAGAAATTTTTATCACTTGGAGGCTTGAATTTTTTGAAAACTTGACTTTAACACCAAATTTATATTGGCGTTACCTTTTTCACTTCACTTCAAATCGAAAATTTAAAAAAGAACGAGAATCAAAAATCGTTGTGAATTGACGCATTTACTTTTCACTTCACAATAACGCAAAACCAGAATTGACCTCAAGCAATCGACAGTGAGTCGCGCTTACCAAACAAGTCGATAAAAAAAGTGGGCAATTTTGTTCGGCGGGGTTCACTTTTTACCTATGTTGAAAATGCTTTTCCGTGTACATGTGAGTGCCAGTGATGTAGCGAATGCCACTTTTTGAACAATCGCGAATGCGAATATTCAGTTTTTGTTCAAATTTGTCGATAATTGTGTAGGTTTTGCAGTCTGGTTCGATTGACGTGCGTTTCATTTGCATTTTGTTTGCGAATCGACATGTTGCCAAGGCCTTGTTTACTCCTACTAGCTTGGCATCTTCTTTTGCGAATCGGAGTGGCAGGCAGTGGATGAAGGTACTCCATATACTACGCTCAACATTTTTCATGGCGCCGTCTACGAAGTTGTCTATGATGAGTTTTTATATCTATAAATAATCTAATGTTTCTGGCCATCCTGGCCAGAGTATATGTATACAAGTAGCGCAACTTACTTCGAAGCCCCACAACACAAACCAACACAGGGTGGTTTGCATTCAATATTAAAACAAATAATTTAATATAATATTGACCCATAAATTTCACAAATAATTGAAAACAAAGCAGTTTAAGCTCGCTAATTTTCCAAAGAGTTTCACCAAAGTGGTATAAAAAGGTGTATCTTCACATCGCTCTGTTGAAATTAGAGTTAGTTTTTTTGTGAACAGTATGTCTTGTGACTAGTGATAGACAAAGAATAAACGCAGTAGCTGTGTTCGGTGAGGATACAATTTTTAAAAACTTTATAAAATGTTTACTGGAAAGTGTTCGGGGACACAGAACATTTGCATCGATAGAGCGCACTTTGACATTTCATTGAGAGAGAGAGTTGCAAGCTTCAGCTGGGGGAATTTCACTCAGTAAAATTTGAAAATGATAACCGCTGATCGTGACATGGATAGCAACAACAAAAATTTAAAAACTTTAGCTACTAACCAATCAAAATGACAACAGATGTTTTGCTGCAAGTTTTTACTGACTCCTGTGGTGGAATTCACTAACTTATAGCGATGCGATTTTTCGAGATTTTAATTACCGATTTTGTTTTCTGCTTTATCGACTGTGCTATTTACTACCTTACGACTCGGGGTTAATATTCCCCATCCCACGATAAAAAAAACGCTAAGTACTTAAATGCCATTTTTTCGATAACAATATTGTGACGAATTCGATGAGTCTTCGATTATCAATCCTGGGTTCGATCACTATAAAGTCAAATAAACACATGCCCAGATATTGTAGCTAGTTTTATTTACTAGTAATAAGCGCAATACAAATTTAAGAGTTTGATAACTTCGCAGTAGTTCACTGAACAACTCTTGAAAATAAACTGATCATCCTGCCTTGCTTGGTGACCGCCTTATATAGTCCAACAGGGTGCTTGCCTACGCACCGAGAACTTGCTTGGTTGTTCGCTTTTCGTGTTCTGGAAGGGTCGGTGTTATTTATTGGCATCTCCTCTTTGCATTGTATTCGCAAACACTCGCTCCATCTCTCTTCCTAGTTACACGCTTGTATGCATAAGCGTAGCCATCGTTATCTCAGTTGTGTTTAACTAGTGGTGGGAGTGTTATTGAGTTAGGGATGGTACATGCTTGAGAATAATCGCCACACTGCCCTCCACCTAAGTCTGATTATCCCGATCAGACACATTGCCGGAGCCAAACGCAGGTAGCCTTTCCAAATGGACCACCTTCATCTTATTCCTTGGCCTTCCCATAGTTTGTATGCGATATACCACGTAGTTGATCCGTTTTCTGACTTTGTATGGGCCTTCCCAGTTACATTGTAGTTTTGGGGACAAACCTTTCTTACGCTGTGGGTTGTATAGCAGCACTAAATCTCCTTCTATAAAACCTTCCAAATTTATTGCTCTGTCGTGAGTGGCCTTCACCTTATCGCTCATGATCTTAGTCCGTTGTCTCACAAGATCGTGAATTTCTCTCATTTCTTCTTCCAATACGGTAATAGATTTCCGAGCATTTACTCCTGCATCAGCGTTTATGCCAAACTTGAAGTCAGCTGGCAATCGAAGATCATTCCCGAAAATTACCTTTGCGGATGTCTGACCAGTTGTTTCATGTACTGCAGAGCGATATGCCATCAGGAATAAGGGGATGTGAGTATCCCAATCCTTCTGGAACTTATCTACTACTTTCCTCAGGTGCTCTTCCAAGGTTCTATTGAATCGTTCCACCATGCCATCTGACTGAGGATGCAGTGCAGTTGTTCGAGTTTTCCGAATGCCCATTGTCTTGCACATTTCCTGGAACACAGCTGATTCGAAATTTCGGCCTTGGTCAGAATGTATCTCCATCGGTGCACCAAACCTAGCTACCCAATTGTTAGTAAACACTTCTGCTATGGTTTCTGCCTCCTGATTTGAAATAGGGTACACTTTGGCCATTTGCTGAAATAGTCCGTAACTACCAGTACATATTTGTTTCCGAGTTTGCTAGTAGGAAATGGACCAGCTACATCCATGGCTATCCTCTCAAATGGCGCACCTGAGTTATACTGTTTTATTTGGCCGTGGCTCCTTGATTTCGGTCCTTTAGCTTTGATGCATACTTCACAGTTGGCAATCCACTCCGCGACCGATTGACGGCAACCAACCCAATAGAATCTTTGTTCGACTTTTTCCAAGGTCTTGGTGACTCCAAGATGACCTCCGCTTGGACCGTTATGTAATTCATTGAGTACATCAGGGATTTTCTTCCTTGGGACGATTATCAACTTTCGAACGCATTGACCATCCTCACTCTCCCATATTCGATGCAAACAACCGGATTCTAATTGCAAACTATTCCACTGTGCCCAATATGACTTGGCAACAGGACTTTCTGCTGACATCTTCTCTCTTGATGGTCGCTCGTTTCGTTCGATTCCTTGCATTACACGTGTAAGATCTGGATCTTCGTGCTGACACCTCCCTAATTGATCCATGTTCCATTTGTCCGTAGATGTTATAGTCACGAGCCGCACATCTATAATGTCTTCCTTGGCCTCAGCTTTCGAACAATGCTTGCATTCCAAGTTACATGGTCTTTGTGACATTGCATCAGCATTTCCGTGGGTGCTACCTTTGCGATGCTCTATGGAAAAGTCATAACTTTGCAGTCGCTCTATCCACGGTGCCAATTGACCTTCCGGATTACGGAAATGTAAGAGCCATTTCAACGCTGCGTGGTCTGTCCTGACGTGGAATCGCTGCCCCATAGAGATACTTGTGGAAATGCTTAACGCACTCTACCAATGCCAACAGTTCTCTCCGGGTTACACAATAGTTCCTTTCAGGCTTCCCAATTGTTCGGCTATAGTATGCAACTACCTTCTCCTGTCCATCAACTATCTGAGACAAAACACCTCCTATAGCATAACCACTCGCATCTGTATCCAGAATAAACTTTGAACCTGGAATTGGATATGCTAACATCGGGGCAGTGCATAGTCGTTCCTTCAATGTTTGAAAAGCCACCTCCTGTTCCTTCTTCCATTCAAATCTCATATTCTTTCTGGTAAGGTCATGGAGACTACTAGCTACGCTGGCAAAATTCGGTAGAAATCGGCGAAAATACGTGCACAGCCCAAGGAAGCTCCGTAACTCATGAAAATTTCTCGGTCTTGGCCAATCCTTTACGGCCTCGATCTTTTCCTTAGCAGTGCAGATTCCCTCCGTAGTTACCTTGTGACCCAAATAACTTACTTCCTTTTTAAACAAGGAACACTTCTTGGGACTTAGTTTCAGACCAGCAACAGCTATTTTTTGGAAAACTTCCTCCAAGTTCTTTAGGTGTTCCTCAAAGCTTTTGCCCAGCACGATGATGTCGTCGAGGTACACCAAACATGTTTGCCAATGCAATCCTTTTAGTATCTGGTCCATGAGTCTCTCAAAAGTAGCTGGAGCATTGCATAGACCGAAGGGCATTACCGTAAATTGCCAAAGTCCTTCTCCAACGCTGAAGGCCGTCTTCTCTTTATCTTCATCCTTTACCTCCACTTGCCAGTAGCCGCTTTTCAAGTCCAGTGTAGAAAACCATTTCGTGCCAGATAACGAGTCCAGAGTATCGTCGATTCTTGGCAATGGATAACTGTCCTTCTTCGTTACGTCGTTCAATTTCCGGTAATCCACACAGAACCTCATTTTTCCATCTTTCTTTTTCACTTGTACTACAGGTGAGCTCCATGGACTAGCTGATGGTTCGATCACGCCGCTGTCACTCATTTCCTGTTTAATTTCTCTTAATACTTGGCGTTTGGCCAAAGGAATACTACGAGAAGCTTGGCGGATTGGTCTTGCATCACCAGTATCAATTTGATGCTTCACAACTTTGGTCCGACCTGGTTTGGAACCATCCTTGTCAAATAGGCTCGAGTACTTTGATAGAAGTTCCTTTGCGTTTTTCTGATGATCTTTTTCGAGGCCTGCCGTCCATGATATCATCTGAAAGATTAATCTTGATGGTGGAATCATTTTCCTGAAGCTGTTCACAATTGATAACTACCTCGACCTCTTGGCATTGTCCCAATATTGCTTTTTTGGAAAGTTTAATCGGCGATTTGAACTCATTAAGTACTCTTACCGGTACACGTCCATCTTGTTTTGTAATGGCCAGGGTTTTTCCTACAATACGTTCGTCCTTGCTTTGTTTGCTGCCTCGACAACCCACAATTTGTTTGTCCCATAATCTCCATCAATCTTTGCCCATATGATTGCTTCCGACTTCGGTGGAATTTGTTGGCTCTCCTCCACAAAAACTCGCTTACTAACGTATTTGTTTTCGTAACCAAAATTTAATGGCACATTCATGTTCTGGTAATTCATAATCCTGTTTTGCATGTCAATCTTGATGCCTTTCTCGTTTAAAAAGTCCACACCAACTATGATTTCGTCAACAATATCTGCTACTATAAAACTGTGTAGAACGGCCACGTTCCCAATTGCGATTTCACATGTTACTTCTGCTAGGACGGGCGTCCTCACCAGTGGCCGTACGTAACTTTGCTCCATGCAATGGTCTCACCTCTTTGTTGACTAAATCAGATCGAATTATAAAATGCGATGCGCCTGTATCCACAGTTATTAAGTGCTCTTTTCCATCCACATATGCAACAACAGTAACATTACTAGCTTTCCTTCCGATCTGTGAGACAGAGATTATGGGGCATTCAGTTGCGGGAGCCAGTCCACACCCCTTTCGGCTGGCTCGATTTAGTTTAACGACTGATTTGGTTGGGAGGTTTTCTCATCTCCTTCAGCTTTGCGTTTTCCTCCACTTGAATTGCTGGGGTTACTGGAGCCAGTGCCGCAATAACGTGCTATGTGACCTGGTTTTCCGCACTTAAAGCATTTAATGGCACCATTACTATTTTTCTGTACTCCGTTTAACGCTTCCAGAATTGTGTCTACCCAGTCTGGCCGTTCTACCTCCACGCGGTGAGCTTTGTACGCCGGCTTACTTAATAGCGAGGCTGTTTTCGGCGTTAGAGCATGTGATACCGTCTCAGCAAATAATCTCTTGGGATTTGCATATGTGGCTCGCTTCGTCTCCACGTCAAGTATTCCATTAATAAAGCTTTGGATTTTTACCCTTTCTGTGTATTCTATAGGTGCGTCCGCGTTTGCTAGATGGGCCAACCTCTCGATATCCGATGCAAATTCCTGCAATGTCTCATTAGCCTTCTGAAAGCGATTCTGTAGCTCTATTTGGTATATCTGTTTTCGATGTTCGCTACCATAGCGCCTCTCAACTGCACCCATCAATGCTTCATAATTATTGCGTTCACCGTCGGAAATCGTCTGTAAGATTTCGGCTGCAGGACCCTTCAATGGCACGAACAGTGCAGCAACTTTGTCTTCCGTGCCCCAATTATTCAACGCTGCCGTCTTCTCAAACTGTAGCTTAAATACCTGGAAAGGAACAGAACCATCAAATGACGGGGATTTTACCTTGGGAGTATTCGCTGAAGCAGATGGACGGTTCAGTTGCAACTCCTGGATACGGCCCCTTAACGCATCTACCTCGGCCTCTATTTTATCTTGAAATTGTGCAATTTTTGCATCTTGCACTTCTAGTTTCGATGACACCCTCGCCTCCTGTGCTTCCAACTGCGATGAGATATATGCCTTCTGTTCATCCATTTGCGCGGAGATCTGTGATGATATTTGTTCTAGCTGAGATGCCATACATGTTTTCTGTTCTTCCAACTGAGATGCCATGCAAGTTTTCTGTTCTTCGAGCTGAGATGCCATGCAAGTTTTCTGTTCTTCCATTTTAGTCGACATCTGAGTTAATACAGCCAATATCATGTTTGTGTCCACGCTTGCTACTGGATTCGGAGACTCCTTTTTTTCTTCCATTTTTGTCGGTGCCTCCTTCACAAGATGAAAAACATGATCATCAACGTTGATTCCTTCTGCTTCCATAGCCTCTCGCAATCGTGACTGTAACTCTGATTTATTGCCTTTAGTGTTTAGTCCCCGTTGTTCCAACTCATTTTTGAGTTGCTGAATCTTTAATTCATTCAGCTTCGCCATGTCCTTGTTATCCTTAAATTCACTGGTATTTATTCAACAATACCGCTTCTGACACCAATTGTGACGAATTCGATGAGTCTTCGGTTATCAATCCTGGGTTCGATCACTATAAAGTCAAATAAACACATGCACAGATATTGTAACTAATAGCTAGTTTTATTTACTAGTAATAAACGCAATACAAATTTAAGAGTTTGATAACTTCGCAGTAGTTCACTGAACAACACTTGAATATAAACTTATCATCCTGCCTTGCTTGGTCACCGCCTTATATAGTCCAACAGGGTGCTTGCCTACGCACCGAGAACTTTCTGGGTTGTTCGCTTTTCGTGTTCTGGAAGGGTCGGTGTTATTTATTGGCATCTCCTCTTTGCATTGTATTCGCAAACACTCGCTCCATCTCTCTTCCTCTTCCTAGTTACACGCTTGTATGCATAAGCGTAGCCATCGTTATCTCAGTTGTGTTTAACTAGTGGTGGGAGTGTTATTGAGTTAGGGATGGTACATGCTTGAGAATAATCGCCACAATATTGATATAATGTAATATTATTTTAATTTTTGCTAAAAACCCCAAATTGTGCGTTGTTTACTTAACGACAAGGCTGATAGCGAATAAACGAATATCGATAAAAGATTGTTAGTAAATACCGATATCGTTATAAATATCGTTACGACAAAATGTCGATTGCGAATGTCGTTATAGAAGTTAGTGAATTCCACTACTGTTCGGCGTTTCGAGAGAGTATTACGACAATACTTCTTTGCAAGTTTTGTCACCAAACACAGCTAATGACCATGAACGAATTATACATACAAGATTAAGCCATCAATTTTGCCCCCATATTGTGAATAAAACAGCTGACTTTTTGTAACTTTTGCAGGGTTCATGTACGGCCCAATCAATTTTTGTTTATTTTGTGTGATAACACGTTTGCTTGTTCAAATTGTTCAAAAATAATACTATTTGTGCGTTTAATTAATAAAAATGAAGTGCGCAGTGTTAAACTGTACAAATTCCCATAAAACCAAAGATAACAAAGTTTCTTTTTTCAACTTTCCAACTAAAGAAAAACTCCAACAAAAGTGGCTCCATTTTTGCCGACGTGCTCCAAATGTTAAAAATTACCGAATTTGCAGTGAGCCCTTCCTTCCAACAGACTTGGAAAATTATAAGAAATTTGAAATGGTTAAAGATTCATTTTGGTAATTGTTTCCCTGAGGAGCTAAAACACGTCCAAACATATTGGGAGAGGTATCAAACAAGGTGTTTTGACTTCGGTATCAACAATCCGAAAGCGGATTTTAAATTTTTTGTTTCAGTGAAAAGTTATTCGCAAAAAAGCCAAAAATGACACAAGTCCGATCCCAAATAGGCGGCTTGATCCAAGGTATTTATGTGCAGAACACTTCTGCATAGGCGGCCTTCGGCCGCGCTTCAAAAAAATAACCCTTAGCCGGTCCAACACCGGCTACGCGGTCCGGTATTTCTGCGTGGAACACACTTTTCCACTTTTCGGTACATCCTAATCTGAAATTACGACAACCACATGAAAATTACAGAAAATTTTCAACTTTGATTGCTAATATCTCTTCACTGAAACGAAAACTCGAAAGTCCGCTTCCGGATTATTGTTACCGAGGTCAAAACGCGTCTTTTGATACTTTCCGATAATTTCGGACGTGTTTTAGCAGTTGTCTCCTAAAGGAAACAATTACCTTTATTTTTATTAATAATAATAAATAAAGATTTACGGAGGTAATATCCATAGGATTCGCGAAATGCAGAGAACTTAAGCCAGATGCTGTACCGTCTGTGACAATAGAGAATAGCTCTGTTGTACTATCAAATGTAGATGCTAAAGAAGAAAATGATCCTGTAACTATGTGTGACTCAGAGCAGTTATTTGATGTAAGTTAATTATTTTGTTATTTCTGCGATTTATTAACATTTAGGATTTTTAGTGAAATGTTGAAAAGGGAAAACTTTTGCTTAAGTCAAATGGAAATAGACGGACAAAAAACCCGTGTGTGTAAAAAGTGTTTTTTAAAAATATTAGTATTAAGACTGTATATCGCCTGAAAGTCCAAGGGCAGTTTGGTTGCAGTATTGAAAATGATAGACGAGGCAAGCATCATAAGTTGTCAACCGAAAAAATTTAACGAAGTACTTGAACATATACAAAGTATACCCAAGTATCAAAGCCATTACAGTCGCCGTCACACAAACCAACTATATTTTCAACGTGTCCTCAATCTTGCTCTCTTATAGTATAGATTGTATAAGGAAAAATATCCTGAACCGGTTTCAGAGTCCAAATATCAGCAAATATTTCGGCAGCTGAACATAAAATTTAAGAAGCCGCAAATCGATCTCTGCAATACATGCGAAATCCTCAAGTCCCGAATAGAAACGACGTCAGACGAAAGCGAAAAGGACCAGATTTTAATGCAACAAAAAGAACATCACGATAATGCAGATTTTGCTTATAGTTGCAAAAAAATGGATAAACAGCTAGCCATTAACCATGTAAATATTAAAATGTTTTCTTTTGACTTGCAGCAATGTTTACCAACTCCTTACTTACACGCTTCCATGTTTTTCTACAAACGTCCATTATGGACTTTTAATTTAACAGTACACGACGGGGAAACGAAGAAGGCAAACTGTTACATATGGCATGAATTAATTGCTAAACGCGGAGCGAATGATATTGGCTCCTGCATTTTTAAATGTTTGATAAATTTGCCCGAAAGTATAACACATGTCATATTGTACAATGACTCCTGTCCAGGACAGAATCGCAACTCATATATTTCTGCCATGTTTGAACAAGTGGTGGAAAAACATTCCAGTATAGCAGTTATAGACCATAAATTCTTCGTGCATGAAATAAAACAGGAGGAGTTTCTGGACTTCAGCTCCCACCTTAAGCTGAATTATACTTGGAGAACGACAAATTCAAAGGGTAAGCTTTAAATTTTAACTTATAAATACCTAAATTATTATCGTTAACATACATTATATGTTTTCTAATAATTTTGTTTAACGTCCTTAATTACAGGAGACAAATTTGAGTGGAAAAACGTTCGCTGGATGCGTTATGAGAAACAAAAGCCCGGAGTTTTGCAAGATAAGACATCTTTGAAACCAGAAGTGGAATTTAGTGAGTTAAATATTAACCCACGTCGTCCATGAATGTCCAATTCAGCATTGAAACAAAGAACAAAAAGCAAGACTTACTGGATATGCTTCCTTTAATCAACACCGAGTTTCACAACTTTTATAAATGCATAGCAGCGGTAGGTGAACGCCAAGTCGAAATTGACTGGGACCTCGAAGAAGAAGATAACTAAATTCAGTATTCTTTTCGATGCTTATGAAGATAGATTTTAAGTTTTTATGCGATTTTTTGAATTCTTTAAAACACACGAGATTTTTTCTTTATTTTAATGTACAGGGTGGCTGATGAAAGCCGCTACCAAAAAAAAATTAAATAACTTTTTTTCTATTTAATGAATCTGGTTCATTTTTTTTTTATTTTGCAGATTGACTTTTACGTTTAACAAAAATGGATAACTGGGACAGTGAAACAAGAATTTGGATTGTCCGCCGCTATCACGCACTGGAGTCCGTAGTTTCGGTTCAAAGAGAGTATAGGCGCACGTTTGGCGGCAATCCTCCGAGCAGATGGACCATAATAAGACTTGTAAACAATTTTGCGGAGCATGGGACAGTCAACAGAAGACCTTACCATCGAAACCCTTCAGTTCGAACGAAGGAAACAATCGCTGCTGTAGCTGCTGCCATACAAAACAATCCACGTGTTTCGACAAGAAGCTTATCTGCTCAAATGGGTGTAAGCAGACAGTCATTACAGTCAATTATGCACAAAGATTTGGACTTATTCCCATATAAAATTCAAATGGCCAACAAACTGAACGCTGCAGACTTGCCGGTTTGCTTGGAATTTTGCCAGAAGATGCTTCAAATGGTGGAAGAGGATGGAAACATGTTGAACTGTCTTTTCATGTCTGACGAGGCCCATTTCGATTTAAACGGCAACATAAACAAACAAAATTGTTGAATATGGAGTGCTTCCAACCCACAGGTACTCCATGAGACGGAATTACATCCACTTCGTGTCACAGTGTGGTGTGCAGTTTCATCACGCTGCATTGTCGGGCCTTACTTCTTCGAAGAAAACGGTCACACCGTTACGGTTACTGGAGACCGTTACTTGAGCATGTTGAGAGAGTTTTTCTATCCAGAATTACGCCGAATGAGAATTTCTTTCAACTCTGTGTGGTTTCAGCAAGATGGTGCAGCTCCTCATATAGCCCAACCTGTTATGACAGAATTGCGACGAAAATTTCCCAATAAGCTGATATCCAGAAACTCCACTTTCCGTTGGCCACCCAGGTCGCCTGACCTTACTGCACCTGACTTTTTCTTGTGGGGTTATTGCAAACAGGAAGTCTTCAAAGCAAAACCAACAAATTTGAATGAACTAAGGCAATCCATTCGAGAAAAAATTGCGGCTATTCCTGTCTCAACTCTCCAAGCAGTAATGAACAACTTTTTGGTAAGATTCCGCACATGCATCGACGAGCAGGGGGGGCATTTAAATTTAAATATAAGATCAAAATAACGATAAATGTTAAATTAAAAACTGCCTGTTTCGGCTTTCTTTTAAAATTGTCATATGTTAAATAAACTTGAATCAACTTAAGATAAAAAAAACATGTACCAATTTACTCAACCCACATTTGACAAAACAGCCTGTATGGGACAAGTTGATTTTCTGTTAGAAAATGCATTTGACAAAGTATCTTATTTATTTGTTTTCAATTTATTTAAAAAAGTTAAATATTTTTTTGAAAGCAATTGACTGCAAAACGTGTCTTTAAGGATCAGTGCCCAGTTTAGATGGAATTTTTTCCTTGTTTTTGAGAAACTTCTTTTGTAGAAAGCGTTAAACATGTTTTTTCGTTCTCCTGAAAAATTAGCATTTTTAAAAGAGGTAAGGAAAGGAAAATAGGAATATTTTCAGAACTTAGCGATCACAAATATAATATAGTACAGGAAAAACTAATTTCTATGTACCCAAATGACACCCAAATCAAATTCATTAAGTGCATCAATAGAGCACATTATTTAGAAACAGAGGTTGAAGCTATTAAACAAATATCATTATACCAGGTTAAAGAAAGTATGTATTCAGGCATACAGGAGACATACAATAAAATAAGAACTAAAATCTATTATCCAAAGCTAATGGAATTAGTGCAAATGGTAATCAACCAACGCGATATATGTAAAGGAGTAAAATATGGCCGTTGCCAAATCAAAAATAAACTTCACTACACCGAGACACCATCGGACATAAATAATACACATAGATACATACGTCATAAAAAGGTTTAATTTTTTAACGCTAATAGACAAGTTCCCTAATTTGAGGCAGTGTATTCCCTAAATGACAGAAACCACATATCGTTAATTGAACAATTAGAAAACCATTTTTTGAAAATCGGAAAACCACAAAGAAAATAATTGCAGATAATGAATTCAAGACAACATATATTAAAGAATTTTTAAAGCAAGAAGGAGTTCAAATTCATCTAACCAAACCAAACAGTCATACAGGCAATGCAGATATAGAAAGAATGCATAACTCCATAGTAGACATTTTTAGAGTTATATATTCTTCAAATAAAAATTTTGCCAATCAAACAAATAATGCAAAGAGCTGTTAGAAGTTACAATAATAGATATCACTCTACTTTTAAAAGTACGCCCATAGATGTACAAAGTGGAAAAGTTAGTAAAATAAAAATTAAAGAAAATAATGAGCAAAATAAAAAAAGAGTTATAGAAGAGCTAAGCAAAAAAAGAGAGGTTTATACCGAAAACAGGAAAGAAGGATTTATAAAGAATTGTAAGGCATTGAAACATAAGGAGCAGTCAAAACATAGAAAGAAGAACTTAGAAGGCAAACACCCATGCAATATTAAATAACCATTTAAATTTTCAGATATTGATGATACTGATATTGACAATACAATGGATATGCCAAATTAACGGACAAATTACTGTAACAAAAATAAGGGACGAAACAGGATTTCCAGATATACAAATGAGAGACCAAGAAGTAGTTAAGGACACAGAAATAATTCTTCACATGGTAAATATTGTTAAAATAGAGGACGTTTTAGACAAAATGACGGACAATGTAGTATTAATGAAATTAAAATACAAAGAACTATTTCTAATAGAAATAAGAGATACACGGAACAAACTACTGACGTTGAAACCGACAGGAATAAGACATAAGCGAGGTTTAGTAACTGCAGTTGGTAGCCTATCTAAATGGATATTTGGAACGATGGATGATGAAGATAGACAGGACATATAAACCCACCTTTTACAGACAGGAACAAAAATTAACAAACAGGTAGATGTAAATAATTATTTCGATATAGCATTAGAACAGTTAAATAGTGTTATTAATATCGACAGGGTAATATTAGAAAAATAGTTAAATGCCATACAAAAAATTATAGATGGAGAATACGAAGTTTATACCTAGAACAATTAACAAAAATACAATTGCTAAAAGCTAGAATCGAGCAAATACTTGATAGCGTAGTAGCATGTCAATATAATATTATGCATCCCAGCATATTAACAAGCAATGAAACAATTAAATATGATATTGATTTCAATAAATCTAAATTTCTACAATCAGGAACCGCTTATTTTAATAACACATATTTAATACTTAGCATAAAAATCTCAAAAACGTTTGTAAATCTCATACCAATACCTAATGAAGATTGTAACGAAATAGATAGCGAAATTGAACAAATTTTTAAATATGAGAATCAAACCTTTAAGTTTGAAGAAAGTCAACAGCTGCGAAAATTAAAAAATAGCTCACATTTTACAATAAAATCAAATAGCCAATTCGCTTGAAATATGGAGTTAGAGATAATAGAAATAGATAAAGATACAATAATTACTAAAGATGCACAAAATTTGTTAATTAATCAAATATGCACTAAAAATGAAATTATACTAAATGAAAATAATATAATACAATACAGAAATTGTGCACTTAAAATAGATGACTACTATTTCGCAAATTCTGAAGAAGTTATAGAAGGAAAAAAAATTATACAATCAATATGAAAAGAAACAAAATTTTACAAAAAAAAATTACGTTAAGCGATATGATCAAAATAAATAAACTAAATTTCAGTAACATTGCAAATTTGTACTTTTATAACAAAATCTCATATGTATGTATTGTAATCATATCAATAGCCATATTTGCAATTTCAGTGATAAAGCATAAACGTGTAATAATAAAATTAAATAGTCGAATTCAGGGGAATTCCAATCTAAAAGGGGGAGGAGTTATGTATAATGCCAATGACCCCCCTATTACGAATAACTTAAGCAATAGTTACATAAGTGCACAATCAGCAATAGACAGTTTTGATAAATTTATTTTGAACATAACAGGAAATTCACTTCCGCCCTAATTTTGGTAAATCAATAATTGCAGAATGCAAAATAAGCTTTGATACTAGTTAATTAAGACTAAGCATTTTTACTTTAGTTGAGCAATATCACTTAAGGTTTCGTAACTGAATAGAATAACATTATAATTCAGTTTGGTCTGACGCTTATAAAACTTCAGTCGGTGCTTCGCCTAATTTATTTGCATTTTTTTAAAAATCCGTTTCGCTGCGACCGCAACAGAATTCGCGTACCAAACGACTAGGTATGCGTGCATACTTTTAGGCACTTGTTCTTTTCCGTACAAGTTCTAAAAATATGCCTTGGTGTTGGTAAAAATTTGTAAGTTTGTGGAATCACAGTTTCACTTCGGTTAGCCACCCTGCACAAAAAAGCGATTAGTCTAGGATCAATCCGCGAAGAGTCGCAAAGGATGCGACTAACACCAGTTCTGATCACTTTGTATGGGTTGATCTGTTCACATTTGCTTGAGCATGTCCTATGAAGAGACCAATTGTACCCATTTATACCCGAGCGGGTACGAAAGGACTAATATAAGTATGCTACAAAAACTTAAATTGACGTACAGCCCTATAAGCATGCTACACAAATAAAAATTTAGTTATGTATATTGAATTATAGCCAACTGTAGACTAAAGGGATTAATCGTAGATCGCTCTCTTTAGAGATTAGTCACACGATTTTTTGCAGGGCATTGTTGGTAGGGTGTTATTTTCCATACAAGTTGAAAAAATATGTGTTGGTGTTAGTAAAATTTTGTCAATTTGTGGAATCAGAGCTTCACCACGGCTAGCCATGTTTTGTAGGGAAGATGTGTACACTGCCCTGTGGCGAGGTCAGTAACAAGTGAGAATAATTTCTGGTTCAGAACTAGAGATAAAGTTGCTAATAAGAACTAGTGAGATAGTAACTAGACTTTCACTAGTTCGAAGCCGGCAGTTGTGTAATCATAAATATTTGGAAAAATGTTTTGTTCTTGTAACTTTCTTTAAAGAAAGGTTAAAATTTGAAATCATAAATAAAAAAAATAAAAAAAAATGTATCAGTGGGTAAGATTTGAAACGACTCGTCTCGCATCAGCTTCAACGCACAAATCAATAGTGTGAGAAAAGTTACATATGTATACATTATGATAGAATGGTTTAAAATGTAGGCTCAAATTATTAGCCGTGCATAAACTAACCACAATGGTGAGGCGGTATTGTTGCTGGGCTATCACACCGAAGGCCCTAGGTTCGAGTCCTGGGAGAGGTAACATCAAGAGTGGTTTGAAAAAGTTTTTCAAAACGGGGGTCACGACCATAGGCAGTCAATTTGCAAAAAGTCTCCGAGCGTAGTTCTCCAAATACTTTTTTTTTCATTCTAAACTAACTACATCCAATCTGCAGAATTTGGAAATAGTTCAGAACTAAAGCAATATTAGCAATAAGGGACCTATATCCGAACTGTCGAATTTTAACTAGTTCGGAACTGTCGAAAAGGTAATGCAGCGGGGGACAATTTCCACCGCCTAGGACATCGCCATGTTAAATTCGCCAGTTGTTTACATATGAAAGAGATTGAAGGCGAACTCGTGTCGTTCGAAACGCACTAGATGCGCACCAGTTCAGAACTAGAGATTTCCCCACAGGGATGTATTAAAATACTGGAATCCATGCAAGTTAACGGCATCCTCCACACATCAGCCTTACGGTAATTGTAAACAATTATTTAGATTTTTCCAATATCCACATTGGCCTACTACTGCAAGTCTTAAGTAAACAATCCAAGTCACTTGTTGCCACATCGAAGTATTAAATAAACCCAAGCTCAATTCGTAGTCTAAAAATAAGCGTTTGTTATTTTAGCTGAAATAACAAACTCATTCTTTGTTTTTGCAGTTGGCTACTTTTGCATCTTTGAAGATGCAATGCAATGCAATGATCCGTTTATTTAATTTTCCAATGGATATTGATATTTTCATTTCAAGGGCAAGCCATTTCAAGGTTAAGCCTATTTCATCATGTGATCAAATTAGTTTTAAGTAAACATTTTAAGAATGGATAAATAGATCTAAATTAGAATAAGCAGCTCCAGTTTTCTGAGTACCGCTTGAAGCACACGTTTTGAAATCGTTGTCTAATACGATTAATAAAACGACTTCTAATAATATAAAATAAAGTGAAGTGTTTTAATTTGAGTATCTAAACTCGTTCGCTAACGCGAACTGAAATAAAGTTTTTAAAAACGTTTGGGATAAACCCTAAACGTTAATTGGCGCCCAACGTGGGGCTCACGCGGTACGATTTTAGGGGAAAAGTACAAGTACCCTAGTACGCGAGTGTTCATAAGGGAACCTGAAAGGAGAAAACGCCAAGTATCCTGGGTACCTTTGCGCGAGTGTCAAACAAGAAAAAGGGATCAAATAAGGAGAAAATTAAAAATTATCCTTGATCCCATGTGAAAAATTTTGTTTTCTTTCACATGCAAAAAGGCTCAAATAAGGATAAAATAAAAAGTATTCTTGATCCTATGTGGAAATTTTTTTTTTGTTTCACAAACCTTAAAAAATAAAAAGAACTTTTCACCACACCACAAAAATTAAAAATACATAAATAAAAAAAAACTTCACCACAAAAGGTACAAATATAAAAAGAAGAGTTTTGCAAAAACTAAAAACTTTAAAAAAAAAAAAAAGAAAGAAGAAAGAAGATAAACAATTTTAATAATAAGAACTTTAAAAAAAAGAGAAGAAAAAATAAATCATCTTTACGCTGGTGTTGTTTCAAATCAAAAATCAAACAAAAAATCAACTTTACCCCAACCCAATTGGTGGCCATCGTGATAAAAATTGGAAATCAGTTCGAGAATAAACCACGGCACACTGACGCCCTTACTTACCTTGGTTGGTTGACTGGTTAATGCGGAATATGGTATGATTAAACATTAAAATAAGTGAATTTGTTAATAGTTAAGTTGTAAAACTGAAATTTATTGTTGTGTTCAGCAATTTTAAATTTTGTTTTAAAGAAAAATAATATAAAAGGGTAATATCCCAAATAAGCCAAAGTATTTGAAGCTAAAATATTGCGATTACTGTGGTGGGGAGCATGATATTTTAAAGTGTCCCTTGATTAAGGAAAAGAAGAAGAATTAATAGCAGTTCAGGCAGATAAATATGTCAAAGAAGCCTACGTTAAATAATGACCTCTTCGGTAGACAAGGTTAATAATGAAATAATTAAAATTCTAGAAACTCTAGATCCCTTTCAAGGAAGTTATAATTTTTCGCCACATAGCAATAATACCCCAGTATTAGACGAAGATCTTGATGAGTTAGATAAAATCTTAGCAGAACTAGAGAAAGAAGAAAATAAGGAAACCTTAATTTGAATAAAAGGATATATTTAAAAATTAAATAAAAAAATGCCTAACGGTAAGGGATTAATCTACCGTTGATCACTAGATTGATCGCAGATAGCAACATTCAATTGAGACAGGATATTGACAGACTAAAGTTGCAATTAGAAACTTATACCAATAGTGCTACAGATTACGTGGCTGAAACTTGTCAAGAATCTCTTGCCGTTATTAAATCTCTACCTGAATTTTCAGGAAAACTCAACGCTGGCGTGAAGCAGCTTATACCGCTATGAGCCTATATGTTAGGAAGAGCAGGAAATACGAGTATTTTGCTGCTTTAACTATTTTAAGAAATAAAATAACTCGCGATGCCAATGATATTTTAACAAATCATGTCACAGTTTTAAACTTTGATGCGATAATCGCACGTTTAGATTTCGCATATTCGAATAAACGTCCAATTCACATGATTGAACAGGAATTGAGTGTCTTGCCACAAGGCTCAATGTCTGTGGTAGAATATTATAATTTGGTTAACAAAATGTTGACTCTTCTAATCAATAAAACTAGAAAACCATGTGTCAGGTAATGCAGCAGATATTACCAAGGAATTGAACAAGAAAAATAGGGACCATGCCCTTAGAATATTTATTACTGGCTTGAATTTGCCATTGAGTCTTCAGGACTTACCGGATGCTTTAGCAAAGGCTCAAGAACTTGAGTCAAATAATCAAAGAGCACGTTTTGCTCAAAATTTTTCAAATGAAACAAACATACCCAAGTAACAATTTGCGGTTTCCTCATCGAAATAATTCTCAGGCAAATCAACAAAATGCCTTCCCAAAAAATCAAGGGTATAATCAACAAAATAATTATACAAAGCCTGTACCCATGAACGTAGATCCATCTATGTCAAGAATGTTTGACAAAAATTATAATGCCATAGGGCAACGAAGCACAAATTTTTTTAATCAAAATGCGAAACCTACAGTAAATAATGCAAATACTCATGTGAATAGCCTTCAAGCCCAAAGTTCACATGGAATAAAGCGACCCAGAGAAAGCAATAAAAGCTTTAGGCCGCAAGAAAAAAATCAAAGAATAAATAATTTAAATGAAGACTTTTTTTTAGAAGAAGAGGGGACAACGTCCACTACATCACAGTCTGCGACTACAAATTAAATAAAAAATTTAAAGCTCTTGTCGATACGGGAGCAACTTCTTGCTATATAAGGCAAGGATTATATGAAAATAGAAAAGAATTAGCCATTTACAAAAGAGTAAAAACAGTAAATGGTTATTCAATTATTAAGTATTGTTATATAATAACACTATTTGGAGTAAAGCAGGTTTTTTATGAAATAGATAACTTGGAATGTGATTTGCTCCTAGGATATAATTTTTTGAAGAAAATAGAAGCGCACATTGATTTGCGCACTGGGAACATTTTTTTTTAAATAAGTGATGGTGAAAATGTTAAGGTAAAAAAGTGTAGAACAAATGAAAATTTAAACCCCTTGGGACAAAAAGATCCTAAGGCGCCCGCCGATGGTAATACCGCCAACGTTGAAAATAAATTTGAAGAAAAAATAGAAAATTTTGTGAAACAAAAAGTTTCTACACAGCCAGCCGAAGATTTTACCGGCAATATCATATTAAAAAATATTTTGTTTCTTTGAATGAAAAGAATCTTGAAAATTTAAACAATGAGTCTAGTGGAAATATAATTGAAAATTATTCAATGATGAACGAAAATGGTTCAGATGTTAGTGAAGGTAGTGATAGGATTAGTGACAATGAAGAATTGTCAAATTATAAAAAATATGTGAAGAATAAAATAAATGAAAATAGTGAGGATGAAAATTCGGAAAAACCTTTTGAAGGTTTAGGTAATAAAAATCAAGATAAAGAACTTTTAGATTTTAGAGAATATATAAAAGAAAAAATTAGTAAAATACATTCAAATATAAATACCAGCTTTCCGTTTATGACTAACGTAAAAGCAGAAATAAGGACAAAAAATGTTGAGCCTATCTGGAGTAGGCAACACCCACATCCTTTATCAGTAAATTCTTTTGTAAATAAAGAAATCACCAAAATGTTAAATGAAAACATAATTAGACCCAGTAAATGTCCTTATTTTGGTTGGTACCTAAAAAAGGAACAAATGAAGATGGCTCACAAAAATTTAGAATGGTCATCGATTATAAAAAATGAAATGAACATACAATATCTGATAGATATCCGATTCCGGATACAAATATAATTTTGTCTAATTTACTAAAGTCAAAATATTTTTCAAGCATTGACTTGGAATCAGGCTTTCATCAAATTTCATTGTCGGAAAATGACATAGAAAAAACGGCTTTTTCCGTTAATAACGGTAAGTATGAATTTTTACGAATGCCGTTCGGGTTGAAAAATGCGCCCAGAATTTTTCAAAGGGCAATGGATGATATATTACGGGAACACATAGGAAAAATTTGCCATGTTTATATGGACGATATAATTATTTTTTCAAAAAATTTGACAATTACAGAAATACTAAGGAAAGCCAATATGAAGTATTCACTTGAAAAATCAAAATTTTTTCAAGAAGAAATAGAGTTTTTAGGGTATATAATAGCCCAGAATGTTATTAAAACAGATCCTAATAAAATAAAATTAATTTTAAATTACCCAATACCTGAAAATCAACGAGAATTAAGACGATTTCGGGGAATTGCGGGTTATTATCGAAAGTTTGTTAAAAATTATGCTACAATAGAAAAACCTCTAAATAAATATCTTTCAGGAGAGAATGGAAGAGTTTCCAAGAATATGTCAAAAAATTTTTAAATTGAAATAGATCAAGATGGTATTTCAGCATTCAATAAATGAAAGAAACATCAAGCGTCAGAAATGGAATTGACGCAACCAAATTATTCAAAAACATTTGTATTAACTACCGACGCATCAAACGTAGCGATTGGTGCTGTGCATTCACAGGAGAGTAAATCAATTACATTTATTTCAAAAACTCTTAATAAAACTGAAAGAAATTATGCAACTAATGAAAAGGAATTATATGCCATTGTTTGGGCATTAAAAAATCTTAGATATTATTTTTATGGTGTTACCATTTGCTTTGTCATCCCGTAACCCTAATCCAAAAATGAAAAGATAGCATGCTTTTATAGAAGAGTTTGCTCCAAAATTTTTGTATCAACCTGGTAAAACCAATATTGTGGCAGACGCGTTGTCACGTCTTGAGTTAAATAATATGTCCGATGATCCAGAAGATTCAGAAAGCAATGAATCAAACCATTATGCACAAAGTATTCGAATACGGGAAACAAAAAAACCTGTAAGTCAATTTAAACAACAAATAATTTTATGTAAAAATAGATTCACAATCCATGAATTAATTGGAAATTTCGGAAAGAAAAGGCATTTAATAGAATATGACACGGTGGAAAATTTGTTAACCATTTTGAAGGAATTTACTCAACCAAAATTAGTGACTGCAATTCATTGCACTATTGAGGATTTATATGAAATCCAAGAACCCCTGAAACGAACTTTCCAAAATGAATTTGCTTATACAAGTCTTTTTCTAATGGATATAACTAATAGAGAGGAGCAGTCAGGAATAATTGAACAAACACATAACAGAGCTTGTCATAGTTTTAATGAAAATATTAAACAAATAGAAAAAATGTATTATTGGCCAGAAATGAGGAAAAAAATTAAAGAATATATTCGTAATTGCATAATATGCAACAAAAATAAATATGATCGACATCCTAAAAAAATCCCAATAGGAAAAGCTCCAATCCCAGAAAGAGAAGGGGAACAGCTTCATTTAGATATTTTCTACGCACAGAAATTAAAATGTATTACATGTGTAGACGCTAATTCAAAATTTTTAATAATAAAACATATAGAAGATAAATCCAATATTGAAAAAATAGTTTTAGAATTGCTTCAGACTTTCACGGATGTAAAGCGGATTACCTTAGATAATGAGCGAAGTTTCACAACACCAGTATTTAAATCCTTAATGCAAAGATTAAATATCGAAATATATTTTTGCGATCCAAGACATAGCATAACAAATGGGCAAATAGAAAGAGTCCATTCAACAATAATTGAAATAGCTATATGTATAAAGGAAGAATACAATATAGTAAGTGATTTAGAAACAATACTTAAAGCAGCCCAACAATATAATACAACAATTCATTCAGTTACAAACCTCAAACCAAATGAAGTCCTATATAACAAGGTAAAACACGAAAATTTACCAATAATATTCAAACAAGCACAGGAAAAAATGCTTATAACCCATAATAAAAATAGAATAGAAAAACAATACTATCCCGGCCAAATTATTTACGAAAAGGTCATAGGAGAAAGGAATAAACAACAGGTTAAGGAAAATTTAGAAAATAAAAGACTAATTAATAATAGAGAAAGAATTATACATAAAGATAACATTAAATCTTAATTTTTCACAGATTCGCAAAATGATACTATTTATAATTGCATCCTTGTTCGGCCCAATAACTGCTGACATTGTGGATTACACCAGACAAAATTATGTATTAATTGAAAATGGATACGTCTCTATATACGATGAATATGGAGATGTTTTTCATATCACAAATTTAACGTATTTGGAAAATTTAGTCAACGAAGAAAATCAAAATTTTTATAAAACATCAGTTTCATATAGCACAGATAATTATGATGAAATAAAAACAAATAGTTTGGATGATGAGTCTGATATTTTGGTAATTGAAGCTCTATTAGGACAATTAAAACAAAATTCTTTCAGACAGAAAAGAGGAATAAATGAGTTAGGAACACTTTGGAAATGGATAGCAGGAACCCCTGATCATGATGATTTTATAAAAATTAATGACAAGCTAGATGAGTTAGTTGAAAATAATAATAAACAGTTCACCACGAATTCAGAAATTTTTAAAGTTATTAGGGAATTAACAGATACAGTAAATAACATTAAAGGGGATGCATTTTCTAAAACACTGAAAAGAAAAATAAATCAATATATGAAACAAGAACTTCAAAATTCAATAAATACAATTACTCTTGGAAAAGTGGGAACCTTAAATCCAGTAATTTTGCATTTAGATGAAATAAAAAATATTACAGACCATCAACATGGTTTAATGTCAATTACAGATTTAATGGACATATCAGAATTTAGAATTGCTCAAAAAAATAATTTAATTGTTATATATATTAAATATCCAAAAATAAAATGTACTTGTAAATATTATGAAACTAGAGCTATAGCACAGGTAGATGGTAAATTGATTATTGACAATATAATAAGTTGTAATAATGAATTTCTTAATGTCCAAAATTGTAAAACAGAAATAGCAAATACTTATTGCAGATTTAGTAAAGAAAAAACATGTTTGTCAGAACTTTTGAATAAAAAACAAGCAAAATGTAAAAAGATTAAAGAAAAATACAATAATATTGAAATAATTAAACAAGGAGTTATATTAATTTCAGGCGAAAATATTGTGGAAAATCAAAATTTAACAGGAACATATTTAGTAACATTTGAAAATCAAACAATAATAAATAATATAACTTATGTTAATATTGAAACGCAAATCTGGAATTATTTAACACATAACTATGTAAATAACTTTGAAATTTTGGAATATATCGAATCAAATAATGAACATTTAAAGTTAGAAAATATAAATCTCTTAGGTAAGAGAAATGGAGATATCAAAAGACATACTTTCTTTTTTTATATTTTTATAACTTTTTGCATAATGGTGATCATTTATGTGTGCAAAAAGTTAATTACATCAAATAAAATTGAAAAACAGAACGAAAATTTTTAATTGCAACAAATTTTGTACAGTGTAATTTTAGATCAAATTCATAACTATCTCTATCTCTATGGCGCGATATACAACAGGTATATCATCATAAACCTCCTAAGAGATTTTTGCGCCAAGCTTCTCTTCCAATTTGTGGCGTGCCGATTTGAATTTTCCCTACAAATTGGTGGGACCTACAGTTTTTTGCCGACTCCGAACGGCATCTACAAAGGAGACGAATTTTTGCTGAGAAGCCTGTCATGGCAGAAATACACTCGGAGAGTTTGCCAAACCACTGCCGAGGGGCGACCCCGTTTTGAAAAACTTTTTTTTTCAAATCACTTTTGATGTTACCTGTACCAGGGCTCGAACCATGGACCTTCGGTGTGGTAGGCCGGCAACACTACCTTCACACCACGGCGGCCGCCAATTCATAACTTAACAAAAAATAAAATCGAATCGGGGGCGATTCATCTTAAAGAGGGGGGAGTTAACGGCAGCCTCCACACACCAGCCTTACGGTAATTGTAAACAATTATTGAGATTTTCCCAATATCCATAGTGGCCTGCTACTGCAAGTCTTAAGTAAACAATCCAAGTCACTTGTGTGGCACATCGAAGTATTAAATAAACCCAAGCTCAATTCGTAGGTTAAAAATAAGGGTTTGTTATTTTAGCTGAAATAACAAACTCATTCTTTGTTTTTGCAGTTGGCTACTTTTGTATCTTTGAAGATGCAATGCAATGCAATGATCCGTTTAATTAATTTTCCAATGGATATTGATATCTTCATTTCAAGGGCAAGCCATTTCAAGGTTAAGCCTATTTCATCATATGATGAAATTAGTTTTAAGTAAACATTTTAAGAATGTATAAATAGATCTAAATTAGAATAAGCAGCTCCAGAACCCTAAACGTTAATTTGCAAGTAGTCGGCTGATGCAATATATCAGCGAGGAAAGTCTGGGTTTGAAAATACCTGCATTTAAATCTTTAGTGTTAGAAAGTCTGAGCACCTTTCAATCCCCAGGATGATCAATTTCTGTTTGCACTTCATTTTGTTATTATATTTTCAGCAAGAGCCGTTTTCGAATCTTCTTTTAATCGTGTAAGTGACTGATCAGTTTTTAATCACCCAAAGTGATCGAAGAAGACTCAGAAAGGTGATTTATATTAAAGTAATCTTCCAAATGCTATTTGGGAAGTTGTTTTCATGTAGCTACCACATATGGGACATTTCGGATTTTAATTGATATTTGTTATTATATTTAGTACTTTTCCATCAATCAAGGTCGATATTTGAGAATCTAACTGACTTTTTTCTGTTGGAGCTATTGCTTTAGTATCTTTTACGAATTACATTTTAAATAGTTGGGACGTTTCTTTCTCAAACCTTTGTTTAAACGTAATTTGGACAGTTCCTCCGTCAAACTTATAGCTACAAATTAAAACAACATTAGTTATTCCAGCCGTTACATCCAGGGGGTTAATTCTGGCTTTGAGTTAGCGAGAAGTGAAAAAAAAATCTTTTCACTTTATTTATCACTTGACGTTTTCCATTTTTTCACTTTACTGAGCTCTAAAATACGATTCTGATATGTGCGGTGGAGACTGTTGGCAGAAGAGCCTTTTGACTTTCGTTGACACAAATTGTTCTTGCTAAATTATAGTTTATTATAGAATTCTAAGAATAAAAGAAGTTTTTATCACTTTAAACGTTTAAATTTGTAAAAAATTTGATGTTTGAATAATTTTGAAATCTTGACGTTAACACTAAATTTATATTGGTGTTTACTTTTTTCACTTCATTTCAAATCGAAAATTTAAAGTAAAACGGGAATCGAAAATCGTGGTGGATTGGCGTATTTTACTTTTCACTTCACGATAACGCAAAACCAGAGTTGACCCCCAGCACATCTGTTTGAAGTAAAATAAGACGTTGTTCAGTATGGTCTAAGAGATTATGAAGATTCCGATACAGATATCCGCTTGGGTCGACAAAGTTGCTTGCATATTATTATTTCATCATAGTTTGGCAATATATAACAGTTCTTTTCCTTATTTAATAACCTTATGTTTGTACATTGTCTTTTACTTAAATCATTTTCAAGTAAAAGCTCGAGAGCGTCTTCCGGAGTAAGGTTTGGGTTGTTAGATGAAACCAATTTTCTCAATTCGGTTTGCTGTGCTAAAGAAGAGGCAGTTTTTTTAAAACAAATCCCAAATCGCTGTTTTTGCATTTTTTGGCCGCAACAGTAGTTGCATGCATCAAAAGATCACCATCGTAATTTTTCTCAGCAGAAAGATTACTTGCCAGCCTTCTTTTAAGCCGATCTTTTGCGTGCGTATAATCGATCTTAGGCCTTCCTGCTTTACTTGAACAGGGTTTTTCAAATTCTCTTTCACAAAGTTTGATAATAAAACTTTCGGAAACCTAATTGAGATATTTCTCCCTAATCGATTTACCATACGACGACATTTTGTTATATTATCGTTAGCATATGCCAATAAGTTATGAATTTTTTCTTAATTTCATCTTTTTTTTCTAAATTTAACTCGTTACTGGCAATTTTTTTAAAAAGCCAATCCAGAACAACCTTATTTTTAAGTTCGCCCTGCAACCAAATTTAAAGTATTTCTTTGTGTTGGAATTCAAATGTTCCTGGAAATTACAAAATAAGCCCAAATGGGGCAAACACGGACAAAGCTCACACTTATAATTTTAAAGACCTGACTCCCACCTTTCACCAGACATATAAGTCTTGAACAATACGGGACAATATATACGAATTTTACTCCACAGAGCCCCGGCAAATACTAAAAGTTTACCTTAAAAAAGTTATTACATGAAACACAGTGTCACATTTATATATATTTGTATACAGCTTAAAAAAATAAACCTTGCTTAATGTTTTTTATTGTAAACTTAATAACTTTTTTTAATATTTATTAATTTTGTCACAATTCGCTTATTATAATATTTTACTCAGCTGTTCACAACTTTGTTGCTGGTTCAGAATCATCATTTCTGACAGCTCATAAATGTGGCAGACTTGCTATATCAACAGTATTTTTGCATATTTTGGACCACTTTAATGTCTCTATTAATTCTAAAAATTTGTTACTTCTTTTGGATTTCTGCCAAAAAACTGTTTCAGACCATTGTGCATTGGTAGCTACTAGGCTATGTCTTCTAAGAATTAATCCAGATTAAACAAATAAGGAAGTCCAAGTTCGGGTGGAACCGAACATTATATACCCGAATTGTAGTAGAGCTATAGAGGTTTTAAACTTTTTCTACTACCATGTGGGCATATCTTATAAATTAAAATGAATGTGTGTCATTTATATGCGTCTAAAGTTCTCAATCGATTTTTATGAAATGTTCACAGTAGATTCTCTGCTTCACTGGTTACAGCATATATAATTTTGAAAAAGTGGACGGGGACACGCCCCCTTGCTATATAAAATTCCAATTCGTCATAATTCTGAATGTACTTGGTGTAAGTTAGTGATTTTTAGAGGCATGTGTCCTTTAATAAATATTTACACACTTAGAAAAATAGGATGTGACATTAAAAAAAAGTCGGCGTGGTAGTACACTCTACATGTCCATAGTATGCTTCGTATCAAGTTTCGTAATTCTATCTTACCCTTTTCTGAAGGTATAAATAGGCGAAATTTGATATTTTGTTCATTCATAAGTGGGCGGTGCCATGCCTAATTCAAAAAAATCATTAATAAAATCATCAAATCGAAATTTCAACATTCTACCTGCAACAGTGGAGGAGATATGGGATCTTCCGTTTTCCTACCTTCCTCTTAGAAAGCTTTAACACAAAAGTGGGCGTGGTCGTCCACCGATTTTGCGATTGCATACTCTACACGTCCATAGTATACCTAGTATCAAGTTTCTTCATTCTACAGTATACGGTTCTGAAGTTATCAACAGTCGAATTTGAAAATTGCGGGGCACCGCCCACTTCCCAAAATTAGGCGAAATACGAAAATGTATGTATTTGCCAAATTATGCCCTTCTACCTGTATCAGTCAATGAGATATTAAGTATCCCTACCTCTATTTCAGATAACTTTTACGAAAAAGTGGGCGTGGTCGAAAAGGAATTTTGCTTATTTTCTATTGGTTTATATATCACAACCATAGTATCTCGCCTTCCAAGTTTCGCTATTCTAGCATAAACGGTTTTGAAGTTATTAACAGTAGATGTTTGAAAATTTTTTCACTCACATGTGGGCGTGTGGTGCCACGCCTATTATCCAAAAATGTGGTGAAATCGTTATCCATTCAATACAGCTGCCAAATTTCATGATTAAGGATGCTCTTGTTATTTAGTTATCTCATTTTATCTATCTATCTCTATCTCTATGGCGCGATATACAACAGGTATATCATCATAAACCTCCTAAGAGATTTTTGCGCCAAGCTTCTCTTCCAATTTGTGGTGTGCCGATTTGAATTTTCCCTACAAATTGGTGGGACCTACAGTTTTTTGCCGACTCCGAACGGCATCTACAAAGGAGACGAATTTTTGCTGAGAAGCCTGTCATGGCTCGGAGAGTTTGCCAGACCACTGCCGAGGGGCGACCCCGTTTTGAAAAACTTTTTTCAAATCACTTTTGATGTTACCTGTACCAGGGCTCGAACCATGGACCTTCGGTGTGGTAGGCCGGCAACACTACCTTCACACCACGGCGGCCGCCGTCATTTTATACGTTTTTGAAATTTTCGATATCGAAAAAAGGGGCGTGGTTGTTGTTAAGTTTCGCTCATTTTAAATAGCAACCTACCTTGGCCGGAAAGTAACCTGTCACTCAAATTTCTCAATTCTTACTCAAGTTATCGTGTGCACGGACGGACATGCCTTAATTGATTCCAATATTTTGTACCGTTACAAACCGCCATTATATGGACAAAAGTATAATATACTGTGTACTAGTACAGTTGGGTATAAAAATCTATTAGTGACATAAACAAGTTTTTTTCTATCTCCTCCTCAGTCCTCATAAAACCTTTCTTAAATGTCTCTAGAAGTTACTTAGCTTTATCCTCAAAATGAACGGGGTTCGATTGGTTGATAATCCATGTTACTTGGCTTAGTAAAGCATTTATTCAGTTCACAATCTTATATTCGTTGCACATTGTAAATTATATACACCGATTAGAGTTTGAATTATGCCAGTTTTCGAAAAAACGAGCGCGAACAAAAAGTTTAAATTTTAAACTAGAAATGTTGAACAATTACAAAAACATAAGAAACATTTGTGTCAGTTGGCAGGATTCGAACCAACGCACTCCGCATAACACTCGTCTGCTCTACCCACTGAGCTACGGCGCACACAAAACTGTTTTCAGAAAAATTCAATGACTTGAAAAAACTTTCAAAAATAAATGAAAAGAAATTTAAAAAATGTTAGACGCTTTTTTCAGTTAAGTTTTAAATCTAAAGCGGAATAAATTTAAAATTGGAAGGTCATTTATTACAAAAAAGTTTAAAAAATTGCTTAGACCGACAAATGGTTTAAAACTTAGGCTCAAATTTATCTCAATTCCATACATTTTTAGTTGCGTAGTTCCCACCCAATCTGTTAACTTTTCAACTTTGTATGGTTCAGGCTAGCTATTTTTACATGGCGATGACCTAGCAGGCAATCAGTAGTGCTTACTTCTGTCGCACTGTAACCTAAATGAAAGCCAATCTCGTCAAGACAGATTTAAGTTAACTATTTTGAGATAATTTTTAATTCACTTCTTTCAGACTTTATACCTTTCATGAATACGCATTACGGTTTTAAGTGTCCGATCCTTACTCACAATTAGTAAAAACTCTGCAAAACCAATAATTTAAAGATACATAGCATGAACCCCATTTATCGGAACAATCGATTGTATGGGATCTATATGTTTGTAGGTCCGATCTGGCTGATTTTCACTACACACATTAAATACATAATAAGTAACAACACTGCAAATCTTTACGTTCCTAGCTTTTTAATTGCAAAATTTATAGCCCAAAACCCATTTATCGAAACTATCGATTGTATGGGAGCTATGCGTTGTATTGCTCCGATTTTGCTGATTCCGACAAATGATTAATCTCATGCAAAATGGCGGCTCCATACCAAATTTCATCAAGATATCTCAGAAAATGAGGGATTAGTTTGCGTACAAACAGACAGACGGAGAGACAGGCATGGCTAAATCGACCAAGCTCATCGCCCTGATCATTTCGGTATACTTATTGGGGGGGTCTATCTCTTCTTTTTCTCATACTTACAATCATCGGACCAAAGTTGTAATACCATTTAATGTTCATGAAAGGTATAAAAATGGTATTTAATGAATTTTGATAATTTTTTATTTTTAGGAATAAAAAAATTGTATCAAATGAATTTTGAAAATTTGGAATAAAAAATCGCGCGATTTTATATTCCAAATTTTCATTTTACACCTTATATATGTACATTTGTATATGAAATAAAAAAATTGTATTGAATGAAACTTGATAATTTTTAGAAAAGCGCAAATTTTCATTTCACACCTTATATATGTATGTATATGAAATAAAAAAAATTTATTAAATGAATTTTGATAATTTCAAGAAAAGCGCGAGTTTTTATTCCAAATTTTCAAAATAAATAAATAACACCGACCATTCGAGAACATGAAGAGGGAACAACGAAGAAACTTCCGGGTGCGTAGGGTAGCACCCTGTCGGACTGTATAAGGCAGTGACCAAGCAAGGCAGGGGATCACTTTATTTTCAAGTGTTGTTCAGTGGACTACTGTGAAGTTACCAAATTCTTAAATTTGTATTGCTTTTATTACTAGTAAATAAAACAAGCTATTTGTAACAGTAGCTGTGAGTGTGTTTATTAAACTTTATAGTGATCGAATGCCTGATTAAAATCAAAGATACATCGAATTCGTCACAATTGGTGTAAGAAGCGGTATTGTTAAATAAATGCCAGTGATTGCAAGAATAACAAGGACATGGCTAAGTTGAATGAATTAATGTTTGAGAAACTCAACACTGAGTTGGGACAACGCGGACTAAACACTACAGTCAATAAATCGGAGCTACAGTCACGATTGCGAGAGGCCATGGAAGCGGAAGGAATTAACGTTGACGAATATATATTTCATCTTGTGGGCGAAGCATCGAGAAAAATGGAAGAGAAGAAGTCTATGATTCCAGCCGCAAGTGTATGCACAAAAGCGTTGTTGGCTGTATTGACTCAGATGTCGTCCAACATGCCAACACAGCTGGAAGAACAGAAGACACACAGGCCATCTCAGCTTGAAGAACAGAAAATGATATCTCAAATGGAAGAAAAGGAGACACGTATAACATCAAAATTGGAAGCACAAAAGGAGTGTATATCCATGCGGTGGCACGAATGTCTTAGCAGGTAGAAGTGCAGGATGCGAAAATTGCACAACTGCAGAATAAAATCGATGCTGAAGTAGATGCACTGAGGGGTCGTATCCAAGAGTTGCAACTGAATCGTCCAACTGCTCCAACGACCGTCCTGAAGGTAAAAACCCCATGTTTTGATGGTTCTGTTCCTTTTCATGTATCTAAGCTACAGTTTGAGAAGACGGCAGCTGTGAATAATTGGGGCATGGAAGACAAAGTTGCTGTATTATTCGTGGCATTGAAGGCACATGTAGCCGAAATCTCAAGACGATTTCTGAAAGCGAACGAAACCACTATAAGGCATTGAGGGGTGCAGTTGAGAGACGCAATGGTAGCGAATATCGGAAGCAGATATACCAAATCGAGCACAGAATCGCTTCCAGAAAGCTAATGAGACGTTGCAGGAATTCGCGTCGGACATCGAGAGGTTGGCTGATCTAGCAAAAGCAGATGCATCTGTAGTGTACATAGAAAGGTAAATATCCAAAGCTTTATAAATGGAATACGTGATGTCGATACAAAGCGAGCCACATATGCAAATCCAAAGAGATCATTCGCTGAGATCTGACGCTAAAAACAGCCTCGCTTTTGAGTAAACCAGCATACAAGGCTCACCGCGTGGAAGTAGAATGGCCAGATTAGGTAGACCCAATTCTGGAAGCATTGAAGATAAAACAACATAAAAATGAAGGTGTTAAATGCTTCAAGTGTGGAAAGCCAGGTCACATAGCTCGTTATTGTGGCTCTGGCTCCAGTAATCCCGCCAATTCAAAAGGACGAAAGCGAGCAAATCTCCCAAACAAGTCAATCGTTAAACTAAACCGAGCCAGCCGAAAGGGGCGTGGACTGGCTCCCGCAATTGAATGCCCCATAATCTCAGTCTCAGAAATCGGAAGGAAAGCTAGTAATATTACTGTTGAAGGCTACCTGGACGGGAAAGAGCGTTTGCTGGCTGTCGATACTGGTGCATCACATTCCATCATTCGGAGGAACTTGGTCAGCGGGAAGGTGAGACCATTGAAAAAAACTAAGTTGCGGATAGTAACTGGTGAAAGCAAGCAAGTCCTGGGAGAGGTGACATGCAAGGTTGTGATTAGTAATGGGTCTACGTATCACGACTTCTTGGTAGCGAATATTGTCGACGAAGTCATCATTAGCGTCGATTTCTTGGCGGAGAGAGACATTCACATCAACGTAAGGAACAGGGTTATGACTTACAACGGCCAAGAAGGACCTATGATCTTTGGACACAATGGTGACTATTGCACTAAAGGAGTGATCTTGGAGATGAAGCAGCAGTAGCCTCGTAAGGCAGAGGTAGCTCCTCGACCATTGGGACGTGTGTTGAAAGGACTGAACTAGAAAAAACAGCTAAGAACAGGAGGGATGATTAGGCAAGTCGCATTGCAAAAGCTTATTGGACTCAATGGAGCAGTTTGAAGCTAATATCTGGTTGTTTGCATCGGATATGGAAAAGTAAAGATGACCAGAATCATCGAGCACTTCTTGTTGTTCCCCAGGCAAGAATTCCATATACTAGCAAAGCCTCGCACAGGTGCCCAGATGGAAGGCACATGGGAATAAAGAAAACGCTGCAGGAGGTAAACCGGCGGTTCTATTGGATTGGTTGCAGACAAACTGTGAGGGAATGGATTACTAAAAGTGCAAAGTGTGCTGAGGATAAAAGACGAACATCTGGTGGTCATGGTCCGAGGAAGCAACGCAACTAATTGGATAAAGTTAAACAGTACAATTGGCACGAGAGAACAGAATGGAATCCTGAAGAAATAAGTTGCAGGAATGTTTTCCGGGTACCACTGGGAACGAAAGTGAAGGCAAAAATCCATGCGGGATTAAAGACGGACAAAATGGTAGGCATGTGTGACAGTGCAATGCATTGTGGGAATCTCTGCAGGAGAGGTTTGATGTCGGAGTTTCAATCCCTGGAGGAAATGAGGTTTAATAAAGCGATGCCAACCATTAAGTGTCTAGCATCGTTTTGTTTGGGAAACGTGTCTGAATTTGTTTCCTGCTTTGTTTTGATTATGTACCTGTTCCTGATGTAAATTCAGGCTGGGTATATGCGCTAACACCATGAAGCCAGTGCCATAGTGCTCCTTCGGCTGAATAGTGTTTTAGTGTACTGGTCGGATGGGGTATCTGAAAAAATTGGTAACCGGAAGCTAAAATTTTATATCCTGTAGTGTACTCATACAAACATATGTACATAGCGTGCAACAGCCACGACCTACATGCATGTCTGTTTGTATAGCCGCATTTGAAAAATGCATTTGACACCTTTGACCAATAGCGTTGCTTAAAGTATGTCAATACTTTAGCTGAGCCACCATTCATTCTAGAGTTCTGCTTGGTCTGACGCTAAGCGCTTCTATTGGCTAATGCAAGTAATTGTCAAGCTGAAGTTGAATTCAGCTTCATAGAAGTCGAGAAAGAGGAGGAGTCTAGCAAATCACTTTCTGTGACAAATTTGTGTATAAATAGAATAAGATTTGTCAATAAAGATTCAGATTTGATTTGATGCGAACCATAAGCTCACCAAATTATTTTCTCAAACTTATTCCGGCTGTCTCCCCGATAGCCTATTTGATCGGCCGAATCTCTCCGGCCTTTACAATCAGAGAGATCTCCCTTAAAAGTAAAAGCACTGACCCCCTTAGGACCACCACATGGCGATCCTGCCCCACGACCAGTGGAATTTCTGATTAGACCAATCCTGTGACAATCCCTTTTAATTCAAGGTCCAGATGAATAGCGAAGAAATCATCAGCCAGGCTAAGTTCGATGAAATTTTTCTAAAATACACGGAGCCTTATGTGCCCGAACCAACAAATGAGCCATCAGAAGCATACCCAACCTACCTACCCACTCCAATAAATGAAAGTCCGAAAAGGTTGACCATAGAAGAATACAAGGCTAGGCAGTCCGAATACAAAAGGCCGACAGAAACAACAGAACAACCAAAGCAAAAAAAGAAGCGCCGAAGTGGAAGGCAATTCAAGGAACGACAGGCAAAAGCCATTCTATATAATCAACTTAATCTAGAATATAGAAAAGATAACAAAATATGTATTATTAAGAAGCTTAAGATGTTGAGGTATAAAAAAATAGTATAAATAAAATTATTATTCAAAAATAATGACTAAAAAATAATTTGCTCCAGTAAAAGAGTAGTTTATGAAACATGCATCGGGCATTGATAGGCTGCATGGGATACCTAGACATGCGTATCCATGCTGGGCGATTCCATGAGAAAATAAGCCTTAGTGTGAAATATATTTTGTTTATAAAAATAGTAAATATGTCGATAGATAATTTGTAGAAACCTTAAATTAGCCAAAAAATAATAACACGCAAGTGTTGATATGCAAAAAAGCCCTTCTGTATCTAAAACTGTTCTATGAACGCGCCTAAAAATATTCCACTTTCCTTGAGTTGACATATAAAATATATGTACCAAAGAATGTATAAAAGGAATAAGCAAATGGCACATTAGAGGAAAAATGCATCGTGAAGCTACAGGGCCTCATAGCTTAGTTGTTAGAGTACTCTAACAGCGGCTTTGGTGCAGACACTTGGGTTCGTATCTCAGTGTCCGAGAAGGGGTCTGATGAGAAGCTGGGCACTTCGAAACATGTCATCCCATACCATCGCTGTGCATAACGTTGTAATTTTTCCTCTAATATCAATCAACAAACAAACATAAAAATTCGAGCTTTGCTCCAACAACAATCATAATAAATTTAAGATTCTAGTTAAAATATTAGTTAATTTTTTTTGGCTATAACTCGTCGACTAATTGATATTTTTTTAATCTGTTAAAGCCAAATTATTGCTAGAGACCTGTGCAACAATTAAAATTTATTTATAAAATTTTTGTAGTGCTTATGAAGCAAAATGTTGTAAATTTTTTTTTCATGCTTTTTGAACATATTTTTCACAAAACTAAGTCTTTTTTCTTTCTGTTTGATCTATAATATGCTTCTCAATTCTTTCAGCGACCAACAATTTTTGTTGATTTACGGCCTGTACATTTTCAAGTATTCATAAAACGAGCTCAAGGCCAAGAATAATAATTTTTCACTTTTTTGAATTTTTATGAAAATTGTTATTGTTTTTATTTTTTAATAATCATTTTTAATTAATTATATTTCATTTTTAATTATTAATATTTCCTACTCTATTCAATTAAAAACTTTTAATAATTAATTAAGAATGATTATTAAAAAATAAAAACAATAATAATTCTCATAAAAATTCAAAAAAGTGAAAAATTATTATTCGTGGCCTTGAGCTCGTTTTATGAATACTTAAAAAATTAAAATAATGATTTGGCCAGTTGCCGTTTAGCAGGCGGCTGTGGGTCAACATCACTGCTCTCTCTAATATTTTGGTCATCGTCATCATCAGAAAGGTCGATAAATTCGTCCAACTGGTATTCCGGAATTTCATCTTTGTCTTCCCCTTCTACCTCTTCTTCCTCGTCTTCCTCTTCTTCAAAGGTGTTTTTATACCACCACCAAATTTCAGCGAGTATTGCATTTGTGGGTTTCTTTCCTCTGTACCTGAAACGAAAATAGTTTTCAATCGTTAACATGTTTAAATTGTGCACTCTGACAAAGATATTAGAAAAATCTAGTTACCTTATTTCAAATGGGAGCGCAGTTTGGTGATAAAGTTCGCCTTGCTCATCAGATTCAGTTGGCAACTGTTGAGTTGATCAAGATGCTGATACAAGAGATGAATTTTGTACAACATATTAACCCCAATTTCATCGAAAGCTGCCAACATGTTTGCAACAGATTCCTTGTAGTTGTCTTTGTGTTCTTTACCCAAAAGTCCTTTAATGACTGCTTTCAATGCGAGCCATGCATTTAATTCTCGGTCAATTAGACCTTGGTCAAAATCTTGACGACTCATTAGTTTCGGTATGTCGGGACCATTAACAACCCATTCCTGAATTTTGGCGTTACTTAGTCTTGGGAAAATGTCTTTTAAGCGGTTGAATACTGCTGGTCTTTTTGCGCAACATTTCAAAAAATTTTTAGTAATGCCAAGTTTAATGTGGAGCAACGGCAACAAAATTTTCATTTCAGGAACAAGACTTTCGTGTAGCCTATTGTCTTTGGACCATTTCCGTCCAATGCTACTATTCCATTTATGCTGTTTGTACTGGTTTCTTCCTCTAATACCTTCTCCGTATCGTGTATCCCAATCGCACAAAAAACGCGGATATTTTGGCCGGCCAGATGCTGTTAAGCCGGTAATCAATGAAACTATTTTGAGGTCGCAGCTATACGCAATTGGAACACAAGGCATTCTATTCGTCTTGTGCAAAAGCACAAATTTGAAGCTGATTAGTGAACTATCGATGAGTAAACCCCAATCATCTTTTTTATAGGTTAACCCTATCGTCTCCATTAACTTTTCGAGATCGTTGCTATAAGCGACATTTTTTGCATCATTCACGTTAAAGAACTTTTCTAACTCTTTTTGGCGTTTTCGATATGCTGTTACTTTGGCACCTTTCGCCAGCAAATTATTTCCTTTCAAAAATAAAGCCAGTTCTTCTGATTTCTTCTGAGTCATACACAAAACTGCATTCAAATGCTTTTGTGTGACTAGGATTGGGTCCTTTGATGTTTCATAGGATGTACCTTCACCAGGGTCGTATTATGAGAAGAAATGCATGGATATAGCAGCGGCGGTTGTAGTACTGATATCTGGTTGAAGATCAATACTTCGGTATGTTGGTACTGGAACGAATTCTGAGTGCGATAATGGTAATTGGACACTTGGCACTGCTACATAAGTTTTATTCTTATACATCCATAGCAATTTTCTTGTTGATGCGGGCTGTTGTCTAACCACATCATTGGTATACCAAAAGGCATAGCCTTCTTCCTTTCACTTTTCCATTGCATAACACTTGAATAGCAATTAAAGCAAACTTTTTTAGGGGCATAGTTTACGTCAGTGATAAACTCTTGCGAGAAATATTGTTTACAGGCTTCCAAAAAACAATCATTCGCATTGCCACATTTATCATCGCTTGCTATGACACGTCCACAAACATTATAAAAATGGTCCATTTTACATTTTGGTTCCGACATTTTTAATACAATATATATTATACAATGTTGTTTTTGTTATTTTTATGAAACCGATTCACTTAACTTAAATCACTCACAAAATGAAATAAGTTCCAAAAAAATTAATAGCGAATTTTATCACGACCGAGCGAAAATTAAAAGACATCAGCTTCGGCTGAGTTTCGAGTCTTAACTGAATCTTTATTTTTGATATTAGTTCGCTTGTGCGGTGGTTGGAAACAAAAAAGAGGAAGACGAGGAAAAAGAGGAAGACAAGGAAAAAGGGGAAGAAATTTATTGCAATGGACTGCAAAGTTCGAAGGTCGATTAAAAAAAAATTCGAACTAACATAAACAAACGCCGCGATACGGGTCTTCTAATTTAGCCTCTACTTTCACCCCTCACTCTCAGAATCGACCTAACTTTTGCTAACCTGTGATTCCTGTATGAAATTATTGGTAAGAAAAACAACTAACAGAACTCCACTTTGTTCAATGAATTTGGTTTATATAGCCAATTTTATAAGCTTTATGAAACGAATATATGGCATTGTATCACCCGTTACAAAAAAGTGGTATTTCATGTTAGTTAGTCAATATTAGAATTTTGTTCCTAACCACGATTGTATTTTAGCTTCTATGAAGTTAGTTACCAAATATTTAACAATGAAGTATGTCCCACCCGTTACAGTTATGAGCCAATATTTTTGGAATTTGTATGGAAAACAGCAAGTGCCTAAAGGTATGCACTCACACGTACACGGAAAAACATTTTCAACAATGTGAACTTCGCCGAACAAAATTACCCACGTTTTTCTTCACTTGTTTCGAAAGCGCGACTTACTATTTACCCAGACTTTTATCCATTGTAGGTTGGCAAGGTATGCTTCATAATATCAAATAAACATACATACGAGTATGTATATACTAGTTATGTCCGACAAAATTAAAAAAAAAGCCTAGGGAAAAATTATACTAGTAAAGTAGGTACCATCAAAGCTCTTACATCTGAGTAAAAACTTTAGTAGTTGAAAATTCTTTAAATCGAATGAAACGAAAATTAGTTTCACTTATGTAATAATTCATGAAGGGTTTACGCTGTTGCCTCTCTGGCATACTCGATTTATTAAAAATAACTTTATTCAGCGCTTCAAATACACACATGCCCCAGTTGCAAGGGGCTGTCCCCCTCGTTACACTTTCTTTACTATCTCTTCGGATTATAGCCATACAAATATTTGAGAAAAATCAATTATGTTTGCATCAACATATTTCACATTTGTGTGTGTGTATAACCATTTTTAAATAAACTAAACTGCCTTAATAAATTCGAAGAGTTTTAGTAATATATAACTTGACTTACGGAGAGCGTCCATATTTTGTCCCACCCGTTACAATTTTAAAACTAATATTATTTCCACAAATCCTACATTTATTCAAGTTTTCTTTTAATTGGACCATTAACTGAATGCAATATTTAACAACATCTCTCTATATCATTAATTATTTTTATAGAAATCTGTTAACAAAAGTAAAATTTCATGTAAAACTGTCACACCCATTGCGATGGAATAGCCCTGCTGTATTGTATAAAATTGATCGTATACTCACGGTTGTACAGGGAATTCTGAATTCTTGAGCCTGGTGGTTCCGGAATTTCTTTTCCTTGCAGTTGTGGGATATGCTCTAGACAATTGTTATAGATGTGGATAAAGTGCCCTATCTACTTATTGCAGGTAGGAAAGTGCTTTACTGGGTTGTTTTAGTAGAGAATATTGAATAATTATTGACACAGCACAATTTTGGAGTGTATCGCGTTAGCCCTTTTTTATACACAAATCTATTGGTTTACGTGCAGAATATATACACCAAGGAAGTTTAGCCTCTATCTGGATGCGATATGATAGTTTATCTGTGTATGGCTGCAAGCACACTTTAACTCGCGTTAATAAGGTTTGTTTTACGTTGCTAATATTTTATTATGCACAAAGATATTACTTTGCCAAATTTTATTAAAAAACTATAAAAAAGGGTAGAAAGAGCCGGTGCGAAAAACAAGAGCAAAGGTATAATGTATAAAAGAAGAAAATGATGGCCGCCCGCATGACAGCTGTTGATCATGCGGCGAATTGGTGTGGGGTGATTTATGCGTGGTTGCCACACGTCCCAAATCGTTCCAATTTTAACACTTAAATCTAAAGGTGAGTTCATAAGTTGTGATGGGTAAATAATGTAATAATAATAAAATATAATGTAATCCATGCGTTATAATGATATTATATACAATTCATGACA
The DNA here is from genome assembly GCA_949987695.1 of Merzomyia westermanni. Classification (NCBI taxonomy): domain Eukaryota; kingdom Metazoa; phylum Arthropoda; class Insecta; order Diptera; family Tephritidae; genus Merzomyia; species Merzomyia westermanni. The sequence continues at coordinate 104,911,827 of OX465290.1, read as the reverse complement.
AATATGTGTAACGAGTATTATTTTATGTACAATTCAGGAAATATGTTTATAATGAATATTATGGGTTTGGGATTGGGACGTGTGGCTACCGATGTCGCGTAAACAGTATAAATAAATTTATATATATTCAGGTGCTTTTTGTTCAGCAATCAGTATTGGCCGATTATTAACCGGCGGGCATCGGTCGGACACTACATCTACATATACTCGTACTATATGCATTACTACGGGACAATAGACACTCTACATCCTTCACTCTTAAACATTTACGCCTTGATTCTAATGTGGTAACAACATTTAGGCAATTCAAATGGTCTTATCTAGTATTTCTTGGTATACTCGTACAACTCTTGTGTAACTACATTGAGGCATTGTGTACCATATCAAGTGTGATAACTAAGGCATAGACGTCAAATAAAAAAACAAAAAAAAATCGCACCTGATGCTTTCTTGCCGTAGGAGACATCTATTGTGAGCTGAGTTGCACTCGATTACCTAAAAGAAATTAATAGTACATAAAGGTGAAATGGAATGAGAACTTGCAAAAATTATAATTTATAATGTTCACCTTTAACTTCACTTTTTACAAAGTCGTTGCCAATACGTCTTAGACTTTTTTAAGAATTTAAGAACGTACTGCAAAATGCAACAATGTGTTTTGGCCGGCAACTTTGTGTGTAAACAAATGGCAAACAACGAAAATTGTGAAAATTGCAATTCATTTCATTGCTTAAAAACCAAATTTCCAAATCGCTTAGGCATCTTAATAGACTGGCAAAGATATTGGGGAAAAGGCGCATGGACAATGGGTAGGTAAATATATACAGAGTAATCCACGTCCAGAACCTAGCATTTTCGAGACACTTATTGAAGCAGCGAGTCATCAAGGGTTTGAAATAAAAATTGAATCGGGATTAGAACTGGTCAGTTTATTGGATTCTTGCGTGAAAGCAGATAATGCGTATTTCAATACGATGATACGTATTCTAACGGCACGTTGTATGATGGAAGCCTTGTTTTTATTAGTAGTACCGTCGAACCTGAAGAGTTCTTTCACTAAGGTTGAGTTCCACCAATGTGCAAATATTTTACATCGCCAATTCGAAGGTACATACATATGTGAAGTAAAAATTCAAAAAACTTTATATATTCCCTTAGAATACAAATGCAATCGAATTGTTCCTATAGGGTGCGGAAAATAGAATTTGTCGCACAATTTTTAAAATCCTTAAAAACCAAATGTTCAGACATGCATACATAAAAATCAACACAAGAATTTGATCATTTCAAGTGAATATATTGATGATTTTTTAGATACTATAATATTATTGTACATCGTCTCCTGACTGCGTCTAAAGGTGCCCATAGTACATACGCCGACTTACTCTATAAGAAAAGAAGTAAGCTATAATTTAAATTACCGACACAAGATGGCTTAATATGCTGGACGTGCTTGTACTTTCGTGAAAAAACACAGGGCGAAGATGGGTAAATTTAAAAGTGAGCTCGCTTTTCCTTGTTCTATTAAATATAAACATAAACATTTTATATTCAGGACTATATACAACTTTGTGGTGACGTAGTTTTCCATGCATTCGATCTAGAAACTGTACGACTGAGTTTAGATTCTCACAATGTACGATATAATGTAGCTGTGTGCGGTCGTTTAATTCGTCATCGTATTAAAAGACAATATTTTGTTTATTTAAACCTTTGCTGGAATCTATAAAGTGGAAGATTTTAATAAGTCAATCCGTGAATTGAAGTGAGAACACAAACAAAACAAGGCTTGAGCTTTTTGCCAAATTATTGCTATTTAAAAACATTTTGCGCATATATTGCATTGTTGTTGGAGTGCATTTTGTTATTTTCTTTATCTGCCAATTCATTTGCTTATTAATTTTTTGTTCACTTTTTTCTTCATTTTTCCTTTTGTTATAATCAGGATCAGCTGCTTCCGTGACACTATTCAGTGTCTATCAAACGGTTCTCACTTTCAAAAGCAGTATCCAGTGGCTTCACAACTGGTTTCGTCATCAGCAGTTGTTATCCAGTGTCATTCCAACACTTTAGCGTAACCCATATTTACCATAACTGTGTACATACTTTTATTTATTTTATTTTTTGTTCTGTCGTAAGCTATACTATAATTATGCCTTTCTCCTATTTGTACAAAAACTGCAGTGTGAAAAGTGAGTCAGAGCGTTCTATGGCGTGCTGGTTATGCGATAGTGTAGCTCGCATTAAATGCTCTGATATGATCGGTAGAGTGGCCGACTTGATCAGTGACGGGAAGGGACTTCGCTGGACGTGTCCAGTGTGTAAAGTTGTTGATATCGAACTCTAAAAGCTGTTCCGCATAGCCAGGAACGGCTTCAACGAAATCGGTGAGGAGCTTAAACTTTTCAACGCTAAATTCGAGAGCTACAAAGCAGCATTTAAATCGTTTAAATGCCTGGATCACTCACCCGCTGCACAGTGGTCGCAAAAGGGCATATTTGGTTCAAAACCACCTAGAGGCCACAAAACTTAACCGATTTTTTAAATTTAAACGGGGTATTGTTCAGGAGCTAAAAAGAAAGAGATTGTCGACGCGTTTTTTTAAATTTTTTGTCTAAAAAAGCATACAATAACTGCATAATCAAAATTTTTATAGGTGGTTTTGAACTTAGAGGGGTATTTTGCCCCTAATTCCAGATTTGGGGGGGGGGGGGGTAGTGGAAATTTTGAGTATGCAGTTATTGTATGCTTTATATGGTCTAGAATCTGTAGAACAGTCGAAACAATTTTAAAAAAATTTTGTAATTTGGTTGCACAGTGTAACTTTTTTAGACAAAAAATTAAAAAAAAAAAAGAACGCGTCGACAATCTCTTGCTTTTTAGCTGCTGAACAATACCCCGCTTAAATTTTAAAAACCGGTTAAGTTTTGTGCCCCCTAGGTGGCTTTGAACCTCACGAGAACGAAATCCAATGATTTGACGTCAAATGATGACTTGTTTAATTCCAACTATGCTTTTAGTACAGATATACCACCGAGCTACCCATTCAGAGTACCAACGCTGGACTTCATACAAGTCCCTTCTATATCTGCTGATAATGGGTTAACACATCTGGAAAATCTTGGTGTTTCTTACCATAGTGGTCCCGATTGGTTTCCTACTGCAATTCTTAAATGTTGTGCTAAATCTTAATATAATATTATAATGTGAATGTTTGGATGTCCAGACGTTTGCTTTTGTTACTCAATAACGTGAGAATGACAAGACGGATTTTGTTGAAATTTGGTGTGCAGACAGCTAATAGTCTGTAAGGAGTTATAGGCTATTTTTATACCTAGTAGTGCTACGCGCACAAGGTATATTAACTTTAGTCGCCTAACGGCAGTATGTAACGGCATAAACGGATCGAGACAGATATTGACTAATATATATATCAAAATGTTCAGGACGAAAAGAAAAATTAATTAAGCCATGTCCGTCCCTCCGTCTGTGAACACGATAACTTGAGTAAATTTTGAGATATTTTAATGAAATTCGGTACGCAGGTTCCTTGGCACTCATCTCCGAGGGCTATTTAAAATGGGCGAAATCGGATGATAGCCACGCCCACTTTTTATATATAGAATATTTTCGAAAACACAAAATAAGTGATTACTCAGTACAATAAGGATACAATCTGATGTATGCATTAAAATTGTGGCACAAAATAAATTTTTCAAGAAATTTTTTAAAATGGGATGGCACCGCCCACTTTTGATTGAGTCAAATTTAGAAATGTTATTAATCATAAATCAAACACCGTTCAAGATATCGAAACGAAATTCAGCACGCAGGTTTCCAGGTGTGCAAGGAATGTTTGAGGAAAAATGGGCGAAATCAGTTAGGGTCCACGCCCACCTTTATATGAATATAACTTCGCGTAAAATAGCTTTACATCATTTATATTTCACAATAAAAGTTTCCGTAAACAAAGAAATCCAAAAACTAAAATTTTTGGAAAATGGGCGTGGCCCCTCCACTTTTATAGTGGATTATTCCACAAAACTTTTTATGCCATAACTCCGCCAAAAATTTATTTGTCGAAACGAAATTTGGTTATAATGTTCAACATATATAGATCTGTTGTAAAAATTGGCGAAATCGCTTCATGTCCACGCCCAGTTTTTTAACATAGTTCTGAAAATTTGGTTTGTAAAATTTAAAACGCGATATTTCTACAACCAAGCAAGCTATATCAATCCAAAGAGCATGTATGAACTCAGAAAGTACAAACTTTAACTCAAATAATTTGGAAATATTAAGGACAAAACCCAAAGAGGAATCGCTGAAACCCTAATAGAAAACATCGAGTAGCATCGAACATACGAGCAAAAATTCTGCCGATTTTCAAAAGAGCGAACTGACGCCTCTTATTCATACATGCTCTTTGTTTTTGGTTACTAACCCAATTAAGTTTAAATAAGAAATAATTTACATATATGTTGCAAAAAATGGGGTGATTCGTTTTAAATTCAAATTAAATGGTTTTTATATAAACTTTAAATTTTAAAAGTATGTATTTGTACTTATGTACGAATATACATACAGGCCTATGTATGTAAGGAAAAAGTGGAAAGTTATAGTTTTATGTGATTTAAGAATCACTATTAATATAATGTAATTTAATTCAATTGTTGGAATTCACAAATAAAATGATTTAGTATAGTTTTAATTTTACACATTAATTGAAAATAGATATTTAATTTAGTTTTGTTTCACACGGCTCAACTGATGTTCACAACGGACTTCTTGACAACCGACGGCGCGCAACTTGACTTTCAGACTCACTTGCTAGGTCACTGGTACTTGAAAAAACGACTTTATCAACTGCTTGTACAACGGATCAACTGAGAGAGTAAAGGGCAACTGAAAGTCGCACTATTCTTGTAATTATAGGCTGAGAGTCTTTAAGTGGTTGTTGTTGGCTACTGTGGTTGGCGACTGTAGTTGGCTGATGACCACTGTTTACATGTACATATATACCTGTGAATTAGGTATGTATCTATTTAAATTTATTAGTTTCTCTTTCTTTTAATAATTATTCCTATTCTTATATATATATATATATTTTTTTTTTCTTTTTGGAAAACATTTAATTTATAAAAATGGAAATTTAAATTTTATTTAGCCTATCTTTTTCTATATTTCACTATTTAAATTTTATAGAAATAACAATTTCTTGTTTTATTTGCCGCTTTTAGTTTGGGGCACGAAATGAAGCCTACTTTATATATATAATATGAAATATTCGACTTCGTAAACGAAATCGTCAACCTGACAAAAATGTTATCAAATGAAAAAAATTTATAACTTCACCGCAATGATGCGGCTTTCAGAGTCCAGCTATCCCGATTTGCTGCAGATTCTCGGCGGTCATGGGGCAGATTTCTTATTCTGGTTGAATGTTGATGAGGCTTGGTGTTAATTTAGTTATTTAGTCAACAGAAATTATTTTCACTATCGTTTCAATATCAGCACTACTTTTACTTTCAGTTTAAACAGGTACGATTTTATATGATGTACTCCCAAGATTAAAGTTTTAAATGGTTGGGTTACCACGTTCGCGGATCTCTGCTGACCTTATTCGTTCAAAGCTCGTCCAGAAAAGGAAAGAAAGATCCTTCCCGGAAGCTTATCTAGGGCAATTTTTTTTTTGACGGCTTGATAGTATGGTGTGTTACTTTTGGGACAAATTAGTACTTGATAAAAAGTAAAAAAATTATATACCCTATAGCGAGTATTGGCTATTAGTAAAAAAAGTATGTGTTTTAAATCATGCATGTACGCCAGTGCAGGGCCAAACTTTAAGTTGTATACTCCTAGAACGAAATTGTCTTGTTTTCTAAAAAAAAATTATGGAAATAGATTTTCCTCAGTTTTTAGTATCCAAAAATATAAAAATTATAATTTGTAGACCTTCGGAAAATTAAAAAAACTTCGAAAAGCTTCGAAAATCAAGATGCTGAGAAACATACCTTACACTCTAAATTGACATTGCTGATGGTACATTGAGCAAAATACTGATACTCCATTAAAAGTAAGTTATTTTGTTCACACACGAGTGGCTTCTGATACCCAACACCTACTTGTAACCATGGGGGAGAACACAAACTGGGCAGCCCGATTCGCTTTATTCATATTGTCAGTACTGACTGTCATATAAAACATGAAATTTTCCAAAATCCTCGAAATTCTAATCTGACGCGCATTTAACTCTCGTTTCCTTTGTTGTACGTTACACGAAATTTCAAGGGTAGCGAAAGAGCCCAAATTAAATGCAGCTCTCTTTAGAAAACCTCTAGGATTACACGGGTTGCTCTTGTGAGTAATGCACTAATATAGGGACGATAATCTCTGGCAAAATTTGGCAGACATATATGTACCTTCTTATAATTTCGAGGTTGAAATTTGCTGACCGAGCAAGAATATCATGACATTCTTGTCCCTAGGATTGGAAGTTAAACATGTTTTAGTGCACAGTATTATGAACGCGAGGCACTCGGAGCAGGTTAGTAGGCTTAGAATATACCCACGCCGTCAAGATAACGTGTAGGTATGGCATTGTCACAGCCTGGAGGGTTGTACACCCTGCTCAACGTCAACACCACTGCTGACGGTACGTATACTCCAAAGGTTTCTGTTGCCAATCTCAGAGTATATAAGCTAGTGGCATATACCCAGACAGTACTTGCATAACACCGATGCTGCAGGCGTATATAATCTTTGCCGGCACCCAGCGAAAGTTATTATAAAGACCAAAAAGTTCGGGAAGAACGTATATGGCATACACGTGATATACAGTGGCGGACATAAGCGTACATACAGTCGTTTTCTGCGATTTTCACAAATGTTGGCCTCAATAAAATTATTTAAACAAAGCTTGAGTAAAAACATGTGTCAGGGTCTAATACAACAACTATGAATTTGGTTTTAAAAATGTACATAAAATTAGTGGAAATTCAAAGAAATTTTATTAAAATTTTTAATTTTTTTCTCAGAATTTTTAGAATTTTTTAGAGTATGCAGTTTTGTAGCCCACTAAATTTAAGTACAATAAGGTGTTAATCTTAAGTTCGCAACAGGTTTCGCAGATTTTTATAAATTTTTTTTCCGAAGAGCTAAAATATTTTCTTGCGTTCATAAACTTGTATGAAGGAAAATACACAAAAAAATCAAGAAAAAAATTGTCAAAAATCAGGTAAATGTGTCACGAACTAAAAATTAAAACTTATTTTTGTTGTTGGTTTTATGGTCTGTTCATTTTTACATATTTTTGTAAGTTTAACGAGCTCAAGACCGGTTGATAATAATTCTTAGTTAATTATTATTACTTTTGGTTAGAGGAAAAGATGAAAGCAACAAACATATATACAGGCTATAGTTATAGTACTATTTCGAAAACAGTCACGATTTCTCGTCAGACTAATTCTTATAGTTTTGCTATTTCAGAAGATCTTGTGGAGAATCGAACCCACTCACTCTGATTGCAAGCGCAGCCGCCTATCCCATAGGCGTGTAGTTTTGCAAGCTGCTTTATTCAAGTTTTCCTCTAATTGTTGTTTGTTATCTTGCCAACGGTATACACAATATTTTAGACATTCTGTCTATATGTAAATCATGTATGCTAGACTTTGTTTTTGTACATTCTTCTTTCTATTTTTTTTTTTAGAAGATAGTTATTGTAAATAACCGCGTGCTCCGGTAAATTTATTTTTATTGTTGCTTTTATGGTCTGTTCATTTTTAAATATTTTTGGAAGTTTAACGAGCTCAAGACCTTTATTGTACTAAAATTTAATGGGATGCAAAAGTGCATACTCCAGAAAATTCTAAGAATTCTGGAAAAAAATTCAAAATTTTAGTAAATTTTCTTTGAATTTCCACTAATTTTATGTACATTTTTAAAACAAAATTTATAAATTTTTCTGGAACAATTTTCCGTCATCCCTTGTCAATTTTGGTTTGGAGACAAACCGCTTTCGGCGTTTTGCCATCTTCAGTGTCTTTCTTCGTTCTGAAGTAGTAGGGTAAAAGTATGAATTTTCAAAACGAATAAAGACACTGAAGATGGCACAACGCCGAAACCGGTTTGTCTCCAAACCAAAATTGACAAGGGATGGAGGCAAATCGTTCCAGAAAAATGCATACTTCTACCCTGTCGGAAACAGCAATAATAATAAAAACGAAGACAAAATTTATAGTTGTTGTATTAGACCTTGACACATGTTTTTACTCAAGCTTTGTTAAAATAATTTTATTAAGGCCAACATTTGTGAAAATCGCAGAAAACGACTGTATGTACACTTTTGCTCGCCATAGAATATTACCAGTTAAACAAATTTTCCAGAATATGCGCCAGATCCAATTTCTTGTTCGGGGGCTAGTTTCAACATCATCCCGAAGCAGGAGAGTCAGGAAAAGACCAAATATCGTTAAAACAACAGGAGTGTAAGATTAGGGGGTCTAGAATATACCCGAGGTGGGTATGCCCGGTTCCGTGGTCAACAAAATCGTTACCACGGCAGTCGAACTAGTAAAGGTATATTGTCAGGGCAGTTGTTACTGAAAAGTTTAAAAATTATAGGAAAAGTTAAAATTGAACTATACAATAGTCAGTTACTGCAAAGCACAAAGGCATAGAGTTGCTGGATATTTTTATACTGATATATTTTTATACGATCTTCTAACAAAATCAACTTTGCTAAATATGTTATAAAAATTATAATCCAAATTGGCAGTTAAATGACAGCAGAGCTAAATTTTTTTCATTAACAGCACAATTCAAAATATATAGTGACTTTGCGATTTAATTTTATTATTTCATTTGAATCAATCTTTCGCAGCTGCCATTTCCAAATTACGTTATAAACTTCCCTCGCAGCCGCCATTATAAGCGGTGCTCGTTCGATACTCTCTCGTTCGTTTGCCAAAGTTTGGAAATTGTTGGTTCAATTGCCATCACGTCGCTTTCGCCATTGTGTACCACAACAAGTGTGATATGTTATCTATCAAACTTGCTTGTTGATTTTGTAAGAAATTCGTAAAAAATCAGTATAAAAATATCCAGCAACTCTATGCCTAAGTAATTAATTTATGGTGTATTGCCTTGTGCTAAATGGTTGAAAATAATAAGTTTTGACAGAGCGAAGGAAAATTCTAACATTTATCGCATATGAAAGTCAAAATGTACCCTAGCTCTTGGGGCACGTGTACACATTAGACAGGGTCGATTTATTAACCGATATCGCGCCATCGATTTTTCGAGAGGGTTTGGGCTCAGGAAAAAAAAGTTCCACTACGCATACCCAAAAAAATAATTTTCGAGCTTGCGAAATTTAATTTTTTTGACTTTTCGACTTTGATTTTTAAGGTTTTTTTCAAGACCTTCTAAAAAAAATTTCATTTGATTTTAAAATGTTCATGTATACTCTGTCCGACCCAAAAATGTCCGCTAAAAACGTTGGCGACAACAGTTTTTTGAAAAAAAATATTTTTTGGGTTTTGGGGAGTGTTTTGGTCAAAAAATGTACCGTTTCGTCATTTTGTTTTTAATGGTTTTTTCAGCATACCTGCAAAAATGTTTTCGATGAAAACGAATTTGTCTCATATTTCCTGCCCCACTTAAAATTATGCGCTAAAAACGTTGGTCATAACGGTTTTTTGAAAAAAAATTTTATTTTCGGATTTTGGCACTTGTTTTGGTCGAAAAATCGACTTTTCCAAAACCCGAAAATAACAGTTTTTTTTCAAAAAACTGCTATCGCCAACGTTTTTAGCGCATAATTTTAAGTGGAACAGGAAATAACGACAAATTCGTTTTCATCGAAAACAGTTTTCCCAGGATTAAATAAGAGTTAATTCGCTGTATCTTCAAAACTATTTGCATATCAGTACCCGCAGAGGAAATGGGAGAATAAAGGGAGTAGGAATATAAAAGGGAAAAGCAAAACAAAAAGGAAGTAAAAGGAAAATATAAGGATAAATGTAGAAAAAGCGTCAAGTGGGGAAGGAAAAGAGTAAAATTAATAAATTTAGGAAAATTTAATTTTGCCGGGGCTCCTAGTCTTATAAATAAAATTGTGTGTATGTCTGTGTGTCCTTTATAGGCGTCCAAAATACTCAACAGATTTTTATAAAATTTTCCCGGTGTATTCCTTGGATCACTGGTTAAAGCGTAGGCTATATATAGTTTTGAAAAAGTGGGCGATGCTACGCCCACACATTTCTGTGTGTTGTTTGTGCTTCATACATGTACAAATTTTATTGTTGATATCTAACAGGGGTTCAGAAGTTCGCTGGGGAATTCGCAGGTCGTATATAATTTTTGGAAAAGCCCCAGGCTATTTAAAGTAGCAATTCCGCATAGCTAGGAATTTATTTGGTTCAAGTTAATGATATTTTATGCATAGATAAGTGTTCCATATTCTAAACTTTCACGATAGGTTTCAAAGTGCGATGGGTACGACATAGGCTATATATAGTTTTGGAAAAGTGGTTTCACACCCCGAGATTATATAAAATTTCAATTCATTATAACTCTAAATGTATTTGATCTAAATAATAATACAGTGAAACCTCCCTTGGGCGGACACTCAACGGCAGTCAATTTTTGTCCGCCTAACAGAGTTGTCCGCATAAGGGAGTGGGTAGGTATTTTATAAATCTTTTTATGCTCCCCATTTTTTCATTTAAATAAAATATACTTATACAACATTGATCAAACAAGATATGTGTATATTTATTACTTTCAAACTTACATATGTACGTACGAGTTTATTATACATATACACATCTCATTTACAAACAGTAATAACAAAAATAAAAATTCCACTTCGGAGAATAAATTACAGAAGTCTAGAAATGTGAGATTGGTCACTTAAAAAACTGGGAAATTGTTGATTGACGTAAATGTTTTCGTTTTTTTAAAAGAAAACTATTTTGCATATGATTCTCTAATTTTTACAACAATTCGAAAGCAATAAACTCTTCGCTGCAGAATCTTTTCAAATTAGAAACAGCCGTCAAAGCAGTTTCATCTGAGCAAATTTCGTCACTTTCTACGATGATACTTTTAGTATCAGTAGTCCTTTCTTCGTAAATGGTTTCATTATTTTCAATATTTTCATCAATTTCAACATCTAACTCCAATTCAGAGCTTTCGGTCAAAATGTGATCATCTTCGGGCTCGAATTCGAGTGAAATATTACTATTTTTGTCAAAGCATACTTTTTGAAAGCAACTTTTTACGGTTTCCGGTTGAACTTTAGCCCAGGCTTCTTTTATAAAATGCATTGCCTCTAGAACGTTTATATTTTTTTAGAAGAACTAGTCTCTATGCTAATCAAGATAATTTTTACTTGAAAGCTTCGATTATGAATTTCAAAATTTTGGATAATTCCTTGATTCAAGGGTTGGCAAACCGAAGTCGTGTTACTAGGAAGGAAAATTATCTTAACTCTTTTGGGTGAGATGCTGCATTGTCTAGAAATAACAGTACTTTTCTATTTTGCAACTCCATTTTTTTGTAGAAATCTCTTAGCCATTGTGCCATCACCTCACGTGTCATCCATGCCTTCTTATTTGAATGCCAATTTACTAGACGTTTTTTAATACCAATTGATGCAAACGCTTTGGAGCGGGCAGCTTTCCCAATAACAAGGGGGTCTTTCCTTTTCCCCTGTATGCCGAAGACTTTATACCTTTCATGAATACGCATGAATACGCAACTCTAGTACAAACTCTGCAAAACTGTTAATTTAAAGATACATAGCCAAAGCAGCTTTTATCGGAAAAATCGATTGTATGGGAGCTATATGTTATGTCCGTCTGGTTTGGGTGATTTTCACTGCACGCATTACATATATAATACATACCAAACCTGCATAATTTTACGTTCCTAGCTTTTAAATTTATAGCCCAAGCCCCATTTATCGAAGCTATCGAATTTATGGGAGCTATATGTTATGTTGGGGCGATCTGGGTGATTTTCACTACACACATTACATACATAATAAATATGTCCTAAAACTGCAAAATTTTACGTTCCTAGCCATTGAAGTGCAACAGTTACAGGCCAACCCCCGCTTATCGGAACAATCGATTGTATGGGAGCTTTGCATTTTATAGGCAAGATCATGCTGGTTCCGACAAATAATTAATGCTTTAGAAAATGGCTGCCTCTTAGCAAATTTCGTAGAGATGTCTCTAAAACTGAGAGACTAGCTTGCGTTCAAACAAACGGACATGGCTAAATCAGCTCAGCTCATCGCCCTAATCATTTCGGTATACTTATTGTTGAGTCTATCTCTTCTTCTTCTCATATTTACAAACATCGAACCAAAGGTATAATACCAAATAAATGTTTATTATAGTTACAACGTTTAGGTATAATTACAACGTTATGCACAGCGATGGTATAATACCAAATAAATGTTTATTATAGTTACAACGTTTAGGTATAATTACAACGATATGCACAGCGATGGTATGGGATGACATGTTTCGAAGTCACCAACTTCTCATCAAACATCTTCTCGGATGTGCCATTTTTACTTTATTCCTTTTTACATTCTTTGGGACATATATTTTACATGTCAACTCAAGAAAAGTGTAGTATTTTCTATGAACACGCCAAAAAAAATATTCCAGTTTCTTTGGCGGCCGCCGTGGTGCGGCGGTAGTTTTGCAGGCCCACCACACCGAAGGTCCAAGGTTCGAGTCCTGGCACAGATAACATCAAAAGTGGTTAAAAAGGTTTTTTCAAAACGGGGTCGCCCCTCGGCAGGGGTTTGGCAAACTCTATGACTGTATTTTTGCCATGGAAGGCCTCTCAGCAAAAATGCATCTCCTTGTAGGTCCCGCCAATTTGCGGCAAAAAAATTCAAATCGGCACACCGCAAATTGGAAGAGAAGCTCGGCGATAAAATCTCTTAGGAGATTTATAATGATATACCTGCCATACATTTATTTATTTTCTATAATTGGTACAGGTACAGTGCGGGTGCATAACAAATAACACGGAAGTGTTGATATACAAAAATCCCTTCTATATCTTAACTGTTTTAGGAACACGCCTTAAAAAATATTCCACTTTCCTTGAGTTGACATATAAAACATATGTACCAAAGAATGTATAAAAGCAATAAAGTAAAAATGGCACATTAGAGGAAAAATGCATCGTGACGATACAGGGCATCATACGAGTAGCTTAGTTGTTAAAGTACTCTAACCGCGGCTTTGGTGCAGTCACGTGGGTTCGTATCCCAGTGTCGAGAAGATGCCTGATGAGAAGTTGGTGACTTCGAAACATGTGATCCCATACCATCGCTGTGCATATCGTTGTAATTTTTCTCTGATAGCAATCAACAAACAAACAAAAAAATTGAAGCACTGCTCTAACAACAATTTTAAAGAATTAATTATATTTACAAATCAAGCATTGTCTTCGCTTTTTCTGTCTCATTTCGAAGATACGTACTTGCAAATTTTCCTTTAAAATAAAATAAAATATTTTTATCGGACAGTTAAATTTTAAAATTTACTTGAGAAAACGCCCCTAATGTTTTTTTTTATTATTCTTATACCTATGTGAAATATATTAAAATTATAAGCTAAAAGTTCCATGTTAAAATATTTTCAAACGAATTAAAATTAAAATGGTGTGCAACACAGCAACACTTTTGTGCAAAAATGAAACCTGTTTCATCTTTTTACGATCCTGCACAAAACCCTAATTTGCCGTAGTCAACGAAAACAACCGAGATTTTCCCCGAAATAATTTTCCGAAGGCATCCATTCGACGAATGTTTTTTTACCATTCGGCAATCGCAGCCATATTGAAGTGCCTCAGACGTAAACAATGACTCCATGTTGATGTACCTCTCTAAAGTTTGACAAATAACATATCACACATGTACTGATACACAATGCATTGAGATCTGTCATATTTGAATTTTTTTGAAAACCTGTCACATGTTGATAGAAAAATTTAAATAAAATTTGAAAAGTAAAATAGCGCACTTGATATTGAGCCTTAGCCGAAAATTTGGTGTAACCAACAAAATTCGATAAGTCTTTTTATTTTAAACCATCCCACAAAATATTGCAACTGTAATAAGTACCATTACAAAAATAAAGCAAAGGCATATATGATGTAAGTAATAGGGCTCCTACAAAAAGTCTCTCTCTCTATGGCGCGATATACAACAGGCATATCATCATAAACCTCCTAAGAGATTTTTGCGCCAAGCTTCTCTTCCAATTTGTGGTGTGCCGATTTGAAATTGAAATTGTACCAGGGCTCGAACCATGGACCTTCGGTGTGGTAGGCCGGCAACACTACCTTCACACCACGGCGGCCGCCGTCTACTTAGTCGAAAATTCGGTTAATAGACTAGTCGGTTGTAACCGTTTGACATTGTTATTAGCCGATTTGTGGTATTCGAATAGTAATATTTGCTTCGCTTCAACTATTCGACTTTTGTTGAAACTCGAATACTATTAACCGAATTTTCAATGAATGTTGCGCCAAAAAAAAATTAAAATTAGCTGGTCTTATTGATATATGGCCAAAACCGTGATAAAGTAAACCAAATTTTTTTTTTTTTTTTTACGAATACTGTGTAAAATACTACTTGATATGAAAAATTATTTCATAAAATATCTAGTAACATTATGTGTCAGTGAATTAAAAGTGTCTAAGTTTGATATATCGCCCTTTTGAAAAATTAACTTTGAAGTGGGAAGATGGAAAAAAATTCAGCACCGGAAAAAAAGGTAAATAAATTTTTTTTGTAAAATATTTTTCGTTGGCGAAAAAGTTGAATATAAAGAAAATTGTCTAATTTATATAATACCAATTACCAAATAATTGATATGTCCTCGGTATGCATGTTTGGGTACAAGGATTTAGGCTGCAACTTTTATGTAGCGAGGCAATGAAAAAACCGCTTTTTTTCTTTTTTGCGAAATTTAGCGATTTCTTGATAATGCCTTCGTAATGTTTATTAATATAGCTGAGGAACTTTCGGTATTTGTAAAAATAACATTAAAAAAAAAGCAGATAAGATGGACTTAAAGTGGCCAAACATGTGTAGCGAGGCAGTGATTTTATAATAATTATTTGATATAACTTTTTAAGAAATTATAAATCTAAAGGTTCGCATAAGTAAGGCCCAGCAAAATAAGTTTTATGTGGCTAAGATTAAAGCAGCGGGTAAATACGAGGAGTATAAAAAGAACAGAGCTGCTAAAGCTAAATTATATAGAGAAAGGAAGAAAACCGAGGAAAGTAAAATGCCACTAAAAAAGAAAATTAATGTTATCGTGAAACGACGTCGAGAAACTCTCGAAAGAACCCAAAAATGCCGGGCCACAAAGGCGGCGAAGTTAACGGAGAACATCTCCAGCTTGACTGGAGTCGCACGCGGGTATAGGTCTATACAAACGCTCGGCAAAGCAGTGCGTAAAGCAGATCGTGCATTTCCAAAATCACCAACTAAAAAGAAAGCTGTTATAGCCAACATTTTTTGCAATATGAGTGAGGCGGATCAAATAGATTTAAGAACTGTTATCCTGGCACCACCACCACCAAAAAAAAGGCTATCCCAGATGTACTAAAGGTCACAAAAGCTGTGCGGGAATTTATTGCGCGTGATGATGTTTCTCGTGTGTCACCCAGGATTCGAGATGTGAATGAGTATATATGCGAAACTGGGGAGAAAATCTTAATACCCACTAGGCATATGATAGTGACATGTAAAGAAGCATATACACTCTTTAACGAGGAGCAGGAAAAGTTGGGTAATGGTAAGTTTTGTGCTTCTTACACATTCTATTCTTAATACAAATATAGATGTTTCAACTATTTCTTTGACCCTTCTACATAGGTACTTGTGGAACTACTTTTTTTAATCAACATCGGCCGGACCACATTAAGCTAATAGGTGAATTGCCGCATAATATGTGCTTATGCTCTTACCACTCCAATTTCATAGATGCTGTCTCCGCTTTACATACATTTGTAAGCAAAGTACCAGACTACAAAAATGGTTTTATTCAACAATTCTTGTGTGATGGTTCTACAAGGTGGCGCAAAATTAATCCTCCTATCAGAAAATGCTATAAATTTTGCGATTGGCCCCTAAAGTCAGTTCGGTTTTGACATTTGTGTAGTAAACACATGCGAAATACACGTTGATAAACAATGTTACGCTACACTGCTCCAGAACGCGGAATATTGCTGACTATTTATTTGACCAATAATCGGTCGGGGCCAAACGGTTACTGTGAATGGTGAGCGCTACAGAGCAATGATCAACGAGTTCTTTTTGCCGCAACTTGATGAATTGGGTTTGGAAAACATGTGGTTCCAACAAGACGGTGCAACAGAACACACTGCACGTGCCACAACCGATATGCTGAACATCGGAAGCTTACTTTTGCGCCACCTGTTACAATTGACTGTTGGTATGGGCAATGTAACCAGTGTTCCGGTATAACTATTTCGAAGTTGACTGACTTGGTGGGTGCTGGGTATCTCGGTATCATGGATGGAATGGAAAAAATGTAGTGATATGAATCGAACTGAAAGACGTCGGCAAACTGGAAAAATTACTGATCTTCTTTCGCATATAGCTGCTATGTCAACGAAATTTTTGATACACAGCTTCAATACACGAGAGCAGTCCGAAACGTTCAATTTGCATGATCTTTCTCGAGCTCACAATATAGACTATGCCGTGGAAGGACTCATGCAAGTTGATTTTGCAGAAAATTTCGTTTGCGCAAATCAGGATGAGGTACAAAACGCACACTGGAATCAGCGGCAGCTCACAGTTTTCACTAGTGGACTATATTATAATGAATGTTTCGAAGCCAAAGTACTCGTATCCAACAATTTATCCCATACTAAAGAGTCGATATTTACATATTTGTGGGTGTTATTGAAAAAGCTACCTCGGACTATCAGAATTTTAAAAATTTGGAGTGACGGACCATCCTCGCAATTCAAAAACAAATATATTGCATCTTTAATTGTTCACTTTGAAAACATATTTCAAATTAAAATTGTTTGGAACTATTTTGCAACCTCGCATGGAAAGGGCTGTGTAGATGGGATAGGTGCAACAGTAAAAAAAATTGTTCGCAAACACATAAGGGCACGTGACATTATTGTTAATGATGCTTCTGACTTTGTGCGGGCAGTCCTCATGACTCCATCAAAAATTCTGGTTGAAGAGGTAACGGGGAAGCTATTTGCAAACTCGAAACCGATACCTAAAATATCCAGCACCCACCAAATACAAACGCGTGAGAAAAAAATTGTTACTTTTTGTATCTCAAAACAAGGATATAACTAGTGAATATATGTTACCTTATTATTATTAATTATAATAAATTTATACATTGTTAAAAATTTAATGGTGTAATATATTGTTATCAGCACAAACATATCTGAAAATTTATTGTTTCAATTCTTTCTTGTTTCACTTTTAAGTGCATTTATTTTAATAAATCCAAACTGCGTACTAGTATTTGCTCGAAAAGTGTCCTTGCTATTCGCACAGGTAACATGGCAGTGAATTAATGTAGCATGGCAGTGCTCAGAAATACTGCCGTAAGATATACTGAAATAGGATTTTTGGTATACAGGAGATCTCTAGCGTTGGCTTGATATCTTTTCTGCGTGGTACAGGAAAGCGAATAATATAAGCTAGACAGATTCGCAGATTTTCAAAAAATGCGAACTGAGTTCAAAAAAAACTTCCAAAATTGTGTAGCGTGGCAGGGCAAGAAAATCCGGCTTAACTTTAAAAGCGATAATCGGCCGTAGTAGTACTTATGCAATTTATGAGGCTCATTTTAATCATCCTTAAAGGTGCTCAGCAAGAACAACTTAAGTTAAGTAGTTTTAGAGATATGAGCAAAAATAGTATACGAACGTAGCGAGGCAGTGGAAAAAATTTACCATATGAATATTATTAATAATTTCAACATGAGTCGTAGAAGAAGTTTGATGTGGCAATTTTTCGAAAAAAACTTCTTTCTGCCAACTAGCGCCAATTGGAAACACCACGGGATGGTAAATCGGTCTCCACTTGGTCCTTCCATTGGAGTGAAGGTCTCACTCTTTCTATGTTACAACCGACAGGCTCCGATAAAGAATACCTTCTGTGCCGGAGCATCTTCATTCATTCGCACAACATGGCATACCCAACGAAGTCGCTGGGTTTTAATTTGTTGGAGTATATCGGTGTCTGCATATAGCTCATACACCTCGTAGTTAAGTATTCTTCGGTACTCGGCGTCGCCGAAGCGTAAGGGTCTGTAAATCTTTCCAAGAACCTTTCTGTCCCAGAGCCACCTCATCAGATGCTGACAGTTTCTGCACCATAAACTAGGACGGGTACGAGAAGTGCCTTGTAGAGTGTATTTTAGTTCTTAGAGAAAGGAGTTCACTTCTCAATTGTCTACTCGGTCCGAAGTATCACTTGTTTGCAAGAGTGATTCTTCGTCGGATTTCTAGGCAAACAATATTTTTGGTGTTAATGCTGGTTCCCAGGTAAATTATGTCCTTTACTATTTTGAAATTGTTGCTGCCAACAGTGGCGTGGTTGCCTAGGCGCGAATGCGCTGACTCTTTGCATGATGACAGAAGGTACCTCGTTTTGACGTCGTTTACCACCAAACCAATTTTCCGCCTCTTTTCCTAGTTGGAGTACGCATAAGTTAGTGCGCGGTTTTTAAGGCCAATGATATCAATGTCGTGCAACAATTGCACGCTTTTATAAAATATTGTTCCAACGGTTATGTTCTGCAAAAGCTGTTATGATCTCCAGCATCAAATTAAAGATAGCACACGATAGGGGATCACCCTATCTGAAACCTCGTTTAGATTTGAACGGCTTGGAAATATCCTTCCCACCTAACAACTTCCCACGCGAATTTTAGAATTATTACTTTTATGAGAACTTAAATATCGCCGGGTTAGCTCAACGAATTGCATTTTTTGAATTGGTAGCTGCGGTGTCTGCACAATTTTACCACCTATAGGGTCATGAATACCAATTAATTTAAAGTTAATAAAAACTTAATTCCAAACGAAAATATGACCTCAATACAAGGTAATGGACGATTGTAATGTCACTCGAAAATTTAAAAGTGAAACAGAAGCAGGTTTATGTTCATTATAATCGACTAACCGAAAATTTTCAGTTAATCGAAAGTATACGGTTAGTCAGGTAACCGTCATCAGTAGACTATTCGAATAGTGCTAGTCGACTAATGATGTATTTGAATAACTCGGTTAATTGACTAACCGAATAGTAAGAGCCCTAGTAAGTAACAGTTTGCCTTAAAATTTGTCATATACTCTAAAAAACATTCTCCTGTAAAATTTGATTTGTGTCGGTTACACTTAAATGGCTGTTAGGGCTAGATATATTGTATTGTTCTATTCAAATTTTATATGAACAAGTAAGGAAGTCTAAGTTCGGGTGAAACCGAACACTACATACCCACTTTGCACTTGAAACGCTGTTGTTTTTGTTTTGTGTGGTTAATGGTGTTAAAAGGCTGCGCGATAATACATATGTATATGGTTCTATCCTGGACCCATTTTCGTTTAAAAGAAGCAAAAAGGATACAGAAGCTAACACTAATGACCTTGAGCGGGTAATAACGCAGTTTTCCTTCAGATATGGGGATTTCCCTACAAAAAGTGTTTATTTTAAAATAAAGATATAACAGAACAATAAACATAAACACGGAAGTGTTATTGTACTAAAAAAATTATTGCACACTAAGGGTTGTTTTTTACCTGTCTATGCAATAACCAAAAACGCATCGCTGCAATAATACTGTATGTTACATAGTAGCAGGTAGTAAATAATTGTCCTGTTAAATATCTATGTGGAAAGGTTTGACGAGCGACCCAATATTTTGAGTAAAAAGTAAAATTTTTGTTTAGTTGTATGTTGTTGTTGTTGTAACGACAAAGACACTCAGCGAAGGTTTTGGGGACTGCTGTCAAAATGACAATCCTTGGCCGGATATGAATCCGGTACGCTCCGGTACTCCCTTGCGGTACTGCCCGGCTGTCGTGGTAGCGATTTGGTATGACCAGTAGAACCTTCTAGGCCTTGTCACTCCTCCTTCCGTAAGGGGGGAGAGATGGGTAGTGAGAGGTGAGAGGCATCATATCCGTAGATCAACCATCGAGTTGCACGTCATTACCTTTCTGCATATTAGTCGCCTCTTACGACCGGTATGCCTACCTCGGGCATATTCTAAACCCCTAACCCGCAGGGGTTTTTTTCTTTAGTATTTTTGTTTAGTATAGTTTGGTCGCTTAATAATTCAAACGCGTTTTTTTAAAACGTTAAAAAAATCAAAAAAAGTTTGAATAAATATATATGTAAATTAAAAGAGTGCTAAAGCGGAATATTAATTACTTATATAACATAAACTAAAGACTAATTATTCAAATAGAGTGATTAGTGTTATTTTTTTGTGCTCAAAATTCAAACACGTTTTTTTCAAAACGTTACAAAAAGGTTCGAAGAAAAACATTTATTAAAGGAGTGATTTGTGTTCGTGTTATTATCAAAATGGTGTGGAAGCAGTTTGACAGAAGCGAAATCCATCAAAAAAGCTTACAGTGCAGACGAAGGAAGGACCGAATTACCACCATCACCAGAAACTGTGTTCTACTGAATAACTCATCTGTTTGCAAATACTGAAAGTCAGTAAAGATACATATGCGAAATGGAAATAAGCTGTAAAACCCAGTTGTTCTAAAGTCAAAAAACAACTCATCTTTTTGTGCATTGCTGGACCCAGAATTTGAAAATTCCATCTCCATATTTGTTTTTGCGTGGCGAGTATCTTCAGATAAAACAATTTTGTACAAATTTTGTACTTGATATATTTTGAAAGGCTTTGAACCACCTGCTCTTGATATTAGGACATAACAAGTAAGAAAGTCTAAGTTCGGGTGGAACCGAACATTATATACCTAGTAGTGATCTATTATGTCATCCCAATTTACGCAGGTCTATTTTAATACTTTCAGTTCGTATTTGCGTTCAAATAGACAGACGAACAGACAGACAGAAGTATCGAAACACGGATGGCTACATCGACTCAGCTCATCCTCCTGATCATTTCAGTATACGTACAAACATTTCATGTTCATGAAAGGAATGAATATCAAAAAAGATATACAACTTCGCTTTTGCAGTGGGGTATTAACTACTTGCACGGAAATTTTACTTTTCATCCTGAAGGTTTTGATATACATTAATAAATATATATCTCGAATCGCTTATGCCGAATGAAGTAATATATCTTGTGTGCGTAACAAAAATAGATATAAAAAAGGGTGTCTTATATAGGCGCTGTTTAGGCGAGATGCCTAAAGTCTCAAAAAATGGGCCACCCTAATGTAACTTTAGCGCCCTTCCAATCACTCACACCAACCCACCCACCTGTGTGGGCATGCATGCATATTCGTGTTTTGTCAGCACACATATACATGCATGGGGGTGTGCATGTGTGGGTTCACCTCCCCTTAAAACCGGAGGATGATTTTCAGGTTCAACGGTTGTCCTCGATCGAAAAACCGTCTACTTTTTCAGAGACAGTCGACACGACCGCATCACAGCCAGCCCAGGATTCTTCGCCCGCATCAATAATTAAGGTAAAATAATTGTTCAAAATTATATTTTTTACAAATATACGGCCACATTTTTTATAACGAGAATTCTCGTTTCTTTTTTCTTTTCTATTTTGAGCACAAATTCGACCGCCGTGCTTTTGAGCCACCGCCGCTCCAAGTTAGCACCACGCTCGAATTTACATGGTCCATCTCCCCGTCAAGAGACACCAGCATACAGTCCACAACAACAACAATTGGAGTATTAATCAAGAATCTAATTTGTATTACCAGAAGCTGCCACACAATAAAGGAGAAAATACTCAATATTGGTCACACTCTGCCGCAATCACAAATAACACACAACTCTGCCACACACTCTGCGCAATTACAAAAAGCGAACAACTCTGCCATACACTCTGCCACATACCACAACAAACAACATCAACTTTATACAACAAATTCGGCCGATCACCACATCAAAGCACGTAAGTTGTATATTTCTTGCCACTTACTTTTTTTTTTGTGTGTTGCATACAATTTTATAAAAGTGCCGCCCGCGAGTGTAATCAAACGTAAGTGCGATTAGTGAATATTTAATAATAGTGATTTTTTTTTGTTTCGGTTAAGTGCTTTAGTTTTCTTTAAATTTTAAATTAAATTAAACGCTTAAAAATCCTTGTGACTATCCGGATTATCCCCCCACCAGTGGTAAGGTTTTTTGGACACAGCGCAAGGCAAGAGGTAACATAACCTCATTTTCACAATTAGTTCACTTAGCCTTTCGATCTTCAGTTTTTGGTTTTTCCACTTGTTTTTTTCGTAATATACAGAACAGAATTTTAATCGAAGGCTAGTTTTATTATTTTCTTATAAAATTCACTATTTTTATAGCACTTTTCTTTGTTTTCACATTTCTTCATTTAATATTCACTTTCGCTCGTTTGATACACCGCGCACTTTATCTGTGTTTGTTGTGTATTTCTTTATTGCGGCAACACATACACACATTTATATATACATATTCCCCTTATACGTGTGGGTGGCGAGTAAGTCACAAAGATTCTGTTTACATTTTTGCGTTTGTAGCAAACAAATATTATTATTATTATTATTATTCGTCAGACAAATCGGCCAAGTCTGCAATATAAGTCAAAAATTAACAATAAAATAAAAATAATTGAATTAAATTATACATTAATTGAGTTTACTACAATTTTATTGAGGTTGGTTTGTTTTTCCTGGGTAAAATACTTCCTTTACCTTTTCTATTCAGCATTTTTCTTGTACGGTTGAGCATTTCATCGTACCTTCAGCTTTCTTTTTTCGGTTTTGTTTTGATTCTACAGATCCTCTAAGTCCAAAATATGGAAAGTTTCATTAGGCTGGCTGATTCGATTTTTGAATTCGAATCAGACTACAATGAATTAGAGGATTCAGTCCACAGCAAGTACACTCTTGGGCTTCAACAAGAGGACTTGAAGGCAATGTGGAGAAAAACCAGAACGGCTTATGACGACTTACTTAATTCAGATAAGTTAGAGGCCACTGGTATAGTTTCTGTCAAACAGAAGTATAAGAGATCATATGCAGTATATTTACGCTGCATGTCAGATATGGCTACACGCCAAGCGACATACAACAAAACAGAAAATAAATCTGAAGAAAAGCCCGAATTTGAACATAGTATCCGCCTGCCTCCATGTGATACTGAAGTTTTCAAGGGCGATTATCTGTCATGGCCAACATTTCGTGACATGTTCACGGCTATATACATCTTAAATAAATGCCTAACACCAGTGGAGAAATTGTTCCATCTGAACAACAAGACACAAGGTGAGGCAAAAGATATCGTGAAAAAATGTCCACTCACGAATGAGGGATTTGATACGGCCTGGAGAAATTTATGCGAGAGATACGAAAACAAACGTATCCTAGTAAACTCGCAACTCCAAATTTTATTCAACTTGAAAAAGGTAGAGAGTGAATGTGGTAGCGCGATTAAAACACTTCAGCGCGAAATAAATAATTGCCTTTCGTCCCTGCGAAGTCATAAAATTGACACGTCGAACTGGGACGCAATTATAACGTATTTGTGTTCGACGAAATTGCCGGAAAGTACGCTTGGTCTATGGGAGCAAAGCATAGACCACAAAGTGGAAATATCCAAGTGGGAGGATATGGACAAATTTTTGTCCAACCGCTTCCAGACACTCGAAACAGTGTCTGGGTTCATAGGGAGTTCTTCGAAAGTGCAAAAGCCGCAAAGTACGCGGATTGCCAACGAAACCCCTGCAAAAAGACTTGGTACATACCAAGCAAACGTGACTAAACTACTGTGCACAAAGTGCAAATCGAATACCCACAGATTGCGAAACTGTCCCCGTTTTCTCAAATTAACTCCGGTGGAGAGAATTAACTTTGTCAAATCCACCAAGGGCTGTTTGAATTGCCTATCCCCAGGACATACTGTGTCGAAGTGCACCAGTTCTTATGACTGCAACAAGTGCCACTCTCGACATAATACGCTCCTGCATGCGGAGTCTCTCCAGACGCAGGCAACCACCAGCCCTAATCAGTATCATGCTGATAATGCTGCCTCAACTTCAAAACAGGCACAAGAGAGACGGGAAGCGGAAAAATCTGTTTCGGCTATAAACAGAAACGTTAAATCCTGCCATGTGCATTCAAGCGCAGGTGTGCTGCTAGGGACAGCTCGAGTAACCATTCATCATAATGGTACAGACTTCCCAGCAAGAGCACTGATTGATTCTGGTTCAGAATGCTCGTTTATGACAGAACGACTCAAACGCAGAATCAATTTACCGGCAAAAAGGATGCATGCTCAAGTTTCGGGCATCACTAATGCCGTGTCCGCTCAAGTCAAGGAGGCCTCCAATATTGAACTCCGTTCACCAGTGGACCCTTGCTTCAGCTTAACAACATCAGTTCTAATTCTAGCCAAACTAACTGGGAATCTGCCATCCTGCCATATCGATGCTACGACTATGCAGGCTTTCCCAGACTAAGTCTTGGCAGATAAGCGATTCTACATCAACGAGGAAGTTGATATTATACTTGGCGGAGACGTATATCCGCAAATTATATTGAGTGGGCTGAAAAAGAATGTACTTAGTACACTTCTCGCCCAAGAAACGGTGTTCGGTTGGATATTAACCGGGCGCATAGAAGCACCGAATCCAACCAGAAATATAGTGTCCTTCTACAGCGAAGTTGCTTTGGACAAACAGCTTACAGCATTCTGGGAGTTGGAAAATCTGCCCAGAAGCAAAAGCCCAAACGCAGATGACAAGTACTGCGAAGATTTATATAGGGAAACTACAAGTCGTAGAGAGGATGGAAGATATGTCGTCTCTCTTCCATTCAGACAGGACTACCCAGATCAGATAAACATAGGAGGGTCTCTTAGGCGGGCGTGTTCACAATTTTTTAGAAATGAGACGCGGTTAGCAAAGAACCCGGAATTAGGGAAAGAATATATAAGGGTCCTGTCTGAATACGAGACATTAGGGCATATGCGAAAAGTTACTGCCATTGTACCAGCTGATTCGGCGGACAATTACTTTTTGCCCCATCACGCCGTAGTAAAGGCGGAGAGTACCACCACTAAGGTACGCGTCGTATTCAATGCGTCGAGCCCAACGGCAAATGGCACAAGTTTGAACGACATTCTCCTGCCAGGCCCAGTACTACAATCAGATCTTCCAGTACTTATACTGCGATGGAGACTATATCGCTTCGTTTTCAATAGTGACATCGAAAAGATGTATAGGCAAATTTGGATGAGCGATGATCACGTCAAATTCCAACGGATTATTTACCGAACATCGCCTCAAGAACCCATAAGCCTTTACGAGCTGAAAACGGTCACTTTCGGGGTTAATTGTGCGCCTTATCTGGCAATTAGAACCCTTTTACAACTAGCAGATGAAGTAGAGAGTTCTCACCCTACAGCATCTAGCATATTAAGGGAAGGCATGTACGTAGATGACGTACTAGCGGGGGGACACACACTCGCCTCGGCCATTAACGCGAGGAATGAGATTCGACAAGTCTTACTCTCCGCGGGCTTCCCACTACGAAAATGGACTTCGAATACTGAGGAAATTCTCAACGACATCCCAATATCGGATCGGCTGACCGAGGACTTTCTGGCATTCGAAGATACCAGCACCGTTAAGGCATTGGGCATAAGATGGAATGCCCATTCAGACCTGTTTTACTTTAAAGCAGGGTCACTAGAAGAAAGTGAAAAGTTGACAAAGCGAGCGATTCTATCCGCCATCGCTAGACTCTTCGACCCTTTAGGATGGCTTGCACCAATGGTCATTGTGGCAAAAATTTTGATGCAGAACATCTGGTTAGAGGGCACCGATTGGGATGAACCAGTTTCGTCCAATACATTGGAACGATGGCAAAACTTCAGACATCAATACCACGAAATCGACAACATAAAGATACCACGATGGGTAAACTTTTCACCAGAAGATGATGTCGAAATACATGGATTCTGCGATGCTTCGGAAAAAGCATACGCTGCAGCTGTCTACATGCGAGTCAAAAGCAATGATGATATCTTCGTGAATCTACTCCTTGCCAAAACCAGAGTAGCACCAGTGAAGACCATCTCACTTCCGCGTTTGGAACTTTGCGGAGCAGTACTGTTAGCGGAGATGATGGAATCAATATTCCGAAACATAAAACTGGGACCTGTGAAACAGTATCTATGGACGGATTCCACCATCGTTTTGGCATGGATAAGGAAACCACCCTGTTCCTGGTCAACATTCGTCGCACACAGAATTACAAAAATCATCGACCTAGTCGGCAGCAAGGACTGGCTTCATGTCAACTCGGAAACGAATCCAGCAGACTTAGGAAGCAGAGGACTACCGGCATCGGATTTGGTCAACAATTCTTTGTGGTGGCAGGGACCTTCTTGGCTACAAGAAGACAATTCCCAATGGCCAGTACAAGAAAAGGAGTATAATACATCCGTGGAGGAAAAGAGAGCGCAGGCCTACGCAATATCAACGCAAAAAGAGATCGAGATTCTTGACCGGTTTTCGAATTTACCGAGGGCTTTGAGGGTACTATCATATGTTATGAGATTCTTTCGAAGAACTCATCCCAAGACAAAAGCTTCCTTTCAAGAAAAATCGTGCCTAATCTCATCCGATGAGATCAAGACCACGACGCAACTCTTGATTAAACTCTATCAGAAGCAACATTATAATGCGGAATATGTAAACTTGAAGAAGGGACAGGTAATCGATAGGAAAAGCGAGATATTGCCACTCAACCCATTCATCGACAAAGATGATATTATTAGGGCGGGTGGTCGTCTTGGAGCGTCTCAAGACCTCGCTTATAACGAGCGCCACCCAATCATACTGCCATACAATTGTAGGTTGACGCGTCTGACTGTACAAATGACACATCAAATCTCTCTCCATGGGGAAAACCAACTGATGCTCCGTCTCATCCGCACCCAATATTGGATTCCGAATGTTAAGAACATGATTAGGGCCACCATCCACAACTGTAAGGTCTGCACCATTTATAGAAAAAGAGCGCAAACCCAACTTATGGGTACCCTTCCTTGCGAACGCACTACTTTCACCCGCGCGTTTACCAATACCGGGGTAGATTTTGCCGGGCCTTTCGACATTAAAAGTTACCGCGGTAGAGGATGTCGATTGTCAAAGGGCTACGTTTGCCTCTTTGTTTGTTTCACGACTAAAGCGATCCATCTGGAAGCGACCAGTGATCTTAGCGCCCCATCCTTTCTAGCAGCGTTTTCACGTTTTATCGCTAGACGAGGATGTCCGAGAAACATTTACTCCGACAATGGTACCAACTTTGTCGGCGCTTCACGATCTTTGAGATCTGAATTTAAAGCATTTATCTCGGAAGCCCGAGACAAGGCTATCTCCAAGTATAGCCATCAAGCCATGACATGGCATTTCATTCCGGCCGGGGCTCCACATATGGGGGGACTCTGGGAGGCGGGAGTGAAGAGCTTCAAAAGCCACTTCAAGAAGTTAGCCTCGCCTCATAAATTCACGCATGAGGAATTCCATACGCTATTGTGCCGGATTGAGGCATGCCTCAACTCGCGGCCACTTAGTCCAGCCTCAAATGAGCCCGCGGACCTGGAACCCTTGACCCCGGGGCACTTCCTGACTGGAAGTCATCTCCTGGCTCCGCCAGAACCCGAGGTGAATGAGAGCCCTGCCTCCATTATTAATAGGTGGCAGAAGCTCAAGGCTCTTCATCAAACCTTCTGCAGGAGATGGAAAGTGGAATACTTATCCGAACTTCAAAAACGAGTGAAGTGGAAGCATCCGAAACAAAATATTAAGGTGGGGGATCTCGTTGTCATCAAAGAAGACAACTTGTCTCCCAATGAATGGAGGCTCGGCCGAGTTACCCACGTACACCCCGGCGAAGATAACCGAGTGCGTGTAGTGGACCTCATGACCGAGAAGGGGCAGATCAGAAGACCGTTGGTCAAGCTGATTCTGCTCCCTATGGAGGGAATGGCTGGCGAGAGGCCCGGGGCCTCATCTTAACCATCCCCTTCCATCACCTCCCTGCCGTTTAACCGCCCCTATCCCAAAATTTTCCCCCTTCACTCGCTACCCTTAACGAGGACACCAGAAAGCCTACCGCAGAAGGGCGATCCATTCTGCCACAGAAATCGCGATTGCACTCGATATCGAGGCCAAAGAAAACCTAACGCAGAAAGGCGGACCAATCTGCCACTGAAAATCTATCCATCTGCCACGACAAGTTGGTAGCAGATGGTCCCACCCTCGTATACATTTACATATATGTTCATTTTTTCAATGTACATATGAAAAAATATATATTTTTGTTAACACCCAACAAGCCAAGTAAACTGAGAAATGAATCTTTAAAGAGCTTCAATTGTAAAACGTTTGAAAATAAACGTTGTTTAATGAAAACGACACGTTATTAGAAGGCTTATTAATTTAAACCTACAAGAAAGACTTTAAAGAAAGCTTTCTAAAAGTTTTTTTTCAACTTTATTCAAACCAGATTTGGTATGTTATTTAGCTATTGCAATAAAATAAATAACTAAGTTCTAGTCAAGAAATAATTCAAGTTGAAAAGAGGAAAAAATTTACAAATATTTTTATCTGAATTTTTATAAACATTTGCATTTCACTTTGAAATTGAAATAATTTGTAACAGTTTTTTCTTGAAGTTTATAGAAAGTTTACTTGAAACTTTCAAAGAAATTAAAACTACAAAAGCCTACATATCGCTTATTGCAGCAAATTTATTTTGGAAAATGTTTACAGAAATGATTGTTGGGATGTTTGTTGGGTGCACATATTTCTATGTAATAATATAACTGACTTACCCTCTTCCTCCGGTGCGCATCGCCTATAGCGCTAATCCCATATGGTCCAGTGGCGCGCCAAGCCACCCTCTGTACTGCACGTTGCTCATGTACCTGAAAGTAGGACAAACTTTAGTATATATATTCCAAGGGGAAAGATATCTATATATGCAACATCAAAACATCAGACAAAATCGTTAGGTAAACCAGGATATGGCGAACGTGGAGTGAATTTTGGTAATTTTTACCTTGAGGGGACAACTACTAAAACACGTCCGAAATTATCGGGAAAGGTATCAAAAGCCGCGTTTTGACCTTGGTAACAATAATCAGGAAGCGGACTCTCGAGTTTTGGTATCAGTGAAGAGATATTGGAAATCAAAGTTGGAAGATTTCTGTCATCTCATATGGTTGTTGTAATCACAGGTTAGGGTGTTCCGAAAGGTGCAAAAGGTATGTTCTGCGCAGCAATTCTGTGTACCGCGTAGCCGGTGTTGGGCCGACTAAGGGTTATTTCTTTGAAGTTGCATAGCAACCTTCTCGTGCACTGGCCCAAAACCAACCAAAACAAGATTGATCAAAGTGATCAGAGATCTTTACCATATAAATATGCATTGAGGACTACGAACGTACCATGGAGTTTATAATGCAAAAATATCGTGAACATACAACAAGTCAAATTCTCTTGGCAATTTTGCCATTATGGACTCACCGTGTTTAACACCCGAAGTTCTAAGCAATACAAGCGGTTCCTTCTACAACATACAAAACTTGCGTAGCACCTATCTATTAAGTGCCCTAATCCGAATAGTCTAACTGTGCATAGTATTGATATTAGTTTGAAACCGTTGTTTTTATATAAAAATACCGTTTGTTTAGAGTCGCGTGAAAATTTAAGGAAAGCACAAAAGGACATTAAAACTGTTGAAACTCAGCTAGAAGAATATTCCACACATTGCATTAAAGATATAGCGGATTATTTTCTACAACTACATAGTTTTTTACAAAATGAAGAGCATCGCATCTTAGAGGACTTACAAAAGAAATGCATGGCACCACAGAGGGCACTACGCGATGCAGCTTCACAACTTAACGAATTTCAAAATGCGTTATATAAAATGCGGCATGATTTGGAACTTTATCAGCAAAATGTGCCCACTGACATACATTTACGCAATTTATTCGATATTTATAACTGCCAATTGGAGAAAATGGACTGTCGCGTGCAAATATCGAAACTAAACGAAAATCCTTTCAGCTTTGAAGTAAAAAAACGATATACGCAAAGATTTTTCTCGCCACTATCACTACGATTACACTGATCCAAGCATTAAAATTAGTTTAGCACCCGTTTACAGTGATTTGAATCAAACATTCCGTGATATGAAAACTGATACTTCTGATGAAATGGATATAGATTGCTATACCGAAAAGCATAAACGTAAAAATAATGAACGTAATAAAAAGAAGAGACAAGCACAACAACGACGTAATGACAACGAAGATACTTCTCAAAATACTAACAGTGCTTTCGAGGTTGAAACACAAGATACGACGGTACATGACAAAGATATGGTACGCATCAGTCATGTTCAATCACCAGAACATTTTTTTGTACAAACAAAAGGTTCGGTTCATCAAATTCGTGAACTTTCAAATAAATATGTAAATTTCATGCAAACCGATATAATACCAAAAACAATCGATGAGGGTCAATGTTATATGACATATCATACCGCTGATAAGCAATGGTATCGCGCTATGGTGAAAAAGTCATCACTATATAATTGACGAAATACCTTTTCAAAATCGTTACCGCAACCTTTTAGTCGCAATAAGAGCAGTTTCACAGCTGCTTTATATTCTGGTTCGAGCATCTTCTCTTCGAACTCCGTAGCTGCCTCATAGGATGTTATCGGTAAGAATGCTGTAGAGATTGTTGACCTAACAACATTGGTCCCTCATGTTGCATCATAGATGAATGTTGCTGATAGTGATTATTGCTATTGATCACCTGCAATGAAAAGAAAGAAAATCATTAATATTTGAATACAATTAATTGCAACATATATGTTCACACATTTTTTGGTTCCTAAGTAATTTGCGCTGCTACCGAATCGATACAGAATTTCGGGCAGCGCTAACAAATACTTACCTTCTCCAGATATTGTCCATGCGCCAGGCGATCTTCCACAGCTGCATCTCCATTTGTCCATGTGCCCCTGAAAATAAAAGAAAAAATTAGATTTAATACACTTTACCATTAAAATTTACAATTTTTACTTACCTTGCAGAGCTGCTGACCCACGCGTGCCGGAAACAAGAAAATTATGAATTGTTCCAATTCAATGAATTTTCTTTGTTTCTTTTTCACGACTTTGCAAGGCATGAGTACGCACATATATGTATGTGTGCAAATACAAACCATCACGCCATGCGAGCTCTCATTTACTCGCAAAAAATTTGCTAGCATATGTATATATGTATATATGCATAATTTTACCATCACGTTAGTGATGCGATATTTTAGTCACCGGGTACCGAAATCCCGATCTGCCAAAATCGGTACCATTCACTGCGGGATCAATAGGGTAACGAAATCTACGTTCGTACCTGATCGGCGAAGATCCCGCTTCTAGTAAAATAGGGAATAACCTATAAATAATAAATTTTCACACAAAAATTTGGGAAATTTTTTTCGAACTACGAAAATTTTTTTGTTTGTTTTTTGTTATTCATTTGTTCTCGGGGTTTTGTTTTTGTTTTGTTGTTTTCGGAGGGGGCAGGACTGTTTTGCCCACAAAACAACAAAAAATAAACCCTAACCGTCACCACATTCTCACTCTCTACCCAGTTCGGTGCCGAAACCAAGTACCGAAAAAAGCGAAAATGTCGCTGTGTGCACGGCACTGACGCCACTTATGACGGCGACCATGCAAGTAAGAATAAATCTCTGCATGAGGGCCAGTGGCGAATCGAAATACAAGGCGATCAACGTAATCAACTTGTCGCTACCGTGCCGTGCGGGAAAAAATAACCAATTCCCATGTACGAATCATATGCATTGTAATTATAAAATTTCATCATAGATCAGAATCGTGCCACATTATATGGCATTGAGAAACCCCGAACGAGGTCGCTCGCCACCCACGTATATGGGCGTCCATACCAATATACCAATATTCAAGGGGATTTTTCTGTTTTTTTTCTTTCTTTTTCGGTCATATGCAGTATGACTCGCTACGCATCCTTGCGCAAGAGGGCCGAACGCCTAGCCGCCCGGTACCCAAAGCCATGCCCGCTGTGTGGCGATAGCCACCCACTGCGTGCGTGCACCCGATACCAGGGGATGGAACCTCTGCAGCGCCTCAAGGAGGTTATCCGGGCGGGCTACTGCGACAACTGTTTGTCGATGGTCCATATTGCCAGGGACTGCACAAGCGACGTCAGGTGCCGACGATGTGGTGGAAAACACCACACCACCCTCCATCTGCCCATGGACGATCAAGTACGCGCGCCTACGCCCTACAAGAGCTGGGCCCAACAAGTCGAAGAGGCCGAACTGGAAGCCGCTACAGTGGACGCGATGGAAGAGGAGATGCTGTCACTCCACGCATCAGAGACAGCCTGGTCGCCTGAAGAAGGCGAGATCACCGAGCCGGTACCGGAACCACGGCCGTTCCGACCGGTCGAAGGGGTACCGGACTCACTGCCGTTCCGGCCCCTTCTAGCTCACGAGCGGCGCGCCTTCCAACGGCGCACCCCGCGGTCACCGCAACGCAACACCCATAACGCCAGCCATCATAATAACACGGGCAACCGTACTGCACGACGCGCCCACCGAAATAGCGGCAAACGTCGACTGGCCACTCAGCCGCGCCAGCGACTTCGCACCAATAATCGACGCACACCTACAGACGAGCGTAGACTGGCCTCCCAGCCGCGCCAGCTCCGCACCAACGATCCCATCGACGGTAGACTGGCCCTACAGCCGCGCCAGCTACCCCAAACTACTGGTTTCCGGGACGGTCTCAGCCGCGCTCTCGCCCGGGTGGGTCCACCGCTACGCCCCATGATTGCTCTTGCGCCAACCGCGATCGTGAAACTGGAAGCCGGGGGGGGACTACGGCGCATCCGTGCGCTTCTCGATGCATGCTCCCCTCGCACAGTCATCGACCGCGGGCTGGCGGAAGAGCTAGGGCTGCCCACCACCTACTCGGGCGGAGAGCGCGGTTGCTTCCTCCGAATCCGCGGCAACCACGGGAACAATAAAACGGTCACCGCCCATGCATTGTGCGTGAACCATATGCACCGAATAAGTCCGGTGCACAACGCGGACGCCCAGGTTGCTGTTCCGTACCAGCACATCCGGTTGGCGGATCCAAATTTCTACTAGGCGGCGCCGATACAGATCGTGCTCGGGGGCGACGTCTATGCCGACGTCGTAGCCTCGGGCACGCTTCCGCCGTCGTTTGGGCCACTGCTTGCCCAAAGCACAATTTTCGGATTTGTGCTATCGGGAGCCGTTAGTATGTAAGGCTAGATTTAAGAACAAATAACATTTTTTTTTCTTTTTCTTGTTTTTATTTAAAGTAAATAAAACCACTTATTTCATGGCAAGAAATATACAGCTTTCTTATTTTCTAAAGTTTCTTCCTCCTCTCTCTTAGCTCTAGGTGCGATACGATGGAGCCGCCAAACTTCAAACGGCACTTCGGAGGCAGACGACTGGGACAGCGCCAGCCGGCACTCACTAGGATAGTTTAAGTCCTTAGCTTAAGAGGAGGCGCGGTGGAAAATCCTGGGGCGGGGTAAGATGTTGCGTATCGCAAGGGGGCCGGCATGTTTAGGCGAGATGCCTAAAGTCTCAAAAAATGGGCCACCCTAATGTAACTTTAGCGCCCTTCCAATCACTCACACCAACCCACCCACCTGTGTGGGCATGCATGCATATTCGTGTTTTGTCAGCACACATATACATGCATGGGGGTGTGCATGTGTGGGTTCACCTCCCCTTAAAACCGGAGGATGATTTTCAGGTTCAACGGTTGTCCTCGATCGAAAAACCGTCTACTTTTTCAGAGACAGTCGACACGACCGCATCACAGCCAGCCCAGGATTCTTCGCCCGCATCAATAATTAAGGTAAAATAATTGTTCAAAATTATATTTTTTACAAATATACGGCCACATTTTTTATAACGAGAATTCTCGTTTCTTTTTTCTTTTCTATTTTGAGCACAAATTCGACCGCGGTGCTTTTGAGCCACCGCCGCTCCAAGTTAGCACCACGCTCGAATTTACAGGCGCCAAAGAACTCAACCGATCTTTATGACAATATATACTTGGGTTCACTGGGTACAGCATAGAAAATATATAGTATTGGAAAAGTAGGCGTAGCCACGCCCCCAGGCTATATAAAGTTTCAATTCGTCATAATTCCGAAGTTTTTGGTCTAAATTAATGAAATTTGGATATACGAGTATGTGTCACTTAGTCAATATCTACATCATTTTTCAAAAGTGGGCTGTGCCACGCCCACATATTTTATGTTTTGTTTTGCTCTTGAACTTTCACGATAAGTTCAGGAGTTCGCTGGACATGACACAGTCTGTATATAGCTTTTGGAAAATCCCCCAGGTCATATAAAGCTGCAGTTCGGTATAGATAGGAGTTTATTTGGTTCAAGTGAATGAAATTTTATATATAGATGTGTTCTTATATCAAAACGTCAAAACAACGTCTATCGGGTTTGCTAGTATATTATAAAACGGCCAAAGCAGACCACGAATTTCAGCATTCTTTTGTAAAACTGAGAGACTAGTTTGCGTTCAAATAGACAGACGGACAGACAGACAGACGGACGGAGAGACGGGCATGGTTAAGTCGACTCCGCTCATCGTGCTGATCGTTTTAGTGAACTTTTCTCTTCTTGTTCTCATACTTACATACATTTAATGTTTATGAAAAGTATGAAAATCAAAAAAGATATATAACTTCGCTATTGCAGTGGACTATTAACTACGTGCCCGAATATTTCGCTTGTGTGTTTCCAGATTTGGCTAATTTTTGGCAGGAGTATAATACGAGTACATACTACTGAGAAGCAGCTGACCAATTTTGATTGAAATTACAATATTGAATTATAAGCGATTGCCTTTGAAAATAGCAGAAGTTTTATGCTGAAAAGTGAGCGACGCCACGCCTACTTCTTCGAAATTGAAAAAATTTTTTTGCGGTCGAGTTTTCTTTAAAAAGCTTATGATGTGTGCAAAATCTAATTGATATAACTTGCTTAGCTGTAGAAATATCGCTCTTTAAATTTTACAAACAAAATTTTCAGAACTATCTTAAAAAACTGGGCGTGGACATTAACCGATTTCGTCCAATTTTACAGCAAACAGTAACGTTTATATATAGAACATTATCACCAAATTTCGTTTCCACAAATAAATTTTTGGCGGAGTTATGGCATAAAAAGTTTTGTGGAATAGTCCACTATAAAAAGGGCGGGGCCACTCCCAATTTCGAAAATTTTAAGTTTTTGGATTTCTTTGTTTACGGAAACTTTAAAACTGAAATATAAATGATGTAAAGCAATTTTACGCAAAGTTATTGCCTATTTAATATATCTACGATCCTTTTGAAAATCTTTCATATAAAAGTGGGCGTAGACCTTAACCGATCCCGCCCATTTTCTCCTAGAACATTCCTTGCATACCTGAAAACGTGCGTGCTGAATTTCGTTTCGATATCTTGAACGGTTTCTGATTTATGATTAATATTATTTCTAAATTTGACTTAATCAAAAGTGGGCGTTGCCACACCCATTTTCAAAAATTTCTTGAACATTTTATTTTGTGCCTCAATCTCAATGTATTCACCAAATTTTATCCTTATAGGTGTATTATGTACTGAGTAA
The DNA here is from genome assembly GCA_949987695.1 of Merzomyia westermanni. Taxonomy (NCBI): domain Eukaryota; kingdom Metazoa; phylum Arthropoda; class Insecta; order Diptera; family Tephritidae; genus Merzomyia; species Merzomyia westermanni. The sequence goes on along the minus strand of OX465290.1, from coordinate 104,875,820 downwards.
TCACCTTTTTTGTGTTTTCGAAAATATTCCATATATAAAAAGTGGGCGTGGCTATCATCCGATTTCGCCCATTTTAAATAGCGCTCGGAGATGAGTGCCAAGGAACCCTCATACCAAATTTTATTAAGATATCTCAAAATTTACTCAAGTTATCGTGTTCACAGACGGACGGACGGACGGACGGAGATAGCTTAATCAATTTCTCTTTTCGTCCTGAACATTTTGATATATATAAGTCAATATCTATCTCGATCCGTTAATGCCGTTACGCGATTAAAGTTAATATACCTTGTGTGCGAAGCACTACTAGGTATAAAAAGGCTGTTATAAAGGCATCATGGTTTTCTTCACATAGCTTAAAGTATGATTCGAAGCGAAAAATTAATCGTTGTTGCAATTTTTTCCCACTTCTTTTAAATAAATTAGAATTTTTCTTAAGTTAGTATTTTTTAATTTGACACTAAGTGTTACCAGTGACGAAAGAAGGTAACCATAACAAAAAGTTATATTCCCTTTGTAAAAAATCAATAGTTTAATCAAAAGGAGACATTACTTCTTTGTATTCAACCATGTAAGATATATCTGTGGCTGACAAACTGCAATTTTTCAAATTTAGCTTTTCAAACAGATCCTTTAATTTGTCCCTATGTTCTAAAAGCCGGCACACGGCGTCATATGTGGAGTTCCACCTTGTTACTACAGGTGTAATCAAAGTAGATCCTAATGTGTCTACAATCACCTCTGAAGCCTTTGGCCAGTTGGAGCTCTTTCACAAAATATTGCATTTCTTGAAAATCTTTGAGCAAAAACTACATTTAATGCATAAAATCTAACCACTCAAATTTTTTTAGGTAGTTGATATACTCGTATTGGTACCTGTTTATGCCTATTAATTACTGCACACTTCTCAGATAAGTCTTTTATGAAATCGGTTCTAGTAAGTAAATTTAATGTATGACTGGCACACCTTATGTGTTTTGGTAAAGCTCCTATACTTTCCAGTGCTCCATTCATAGTACGTAAGTGCATGTCATCATCGGAGTCATCAGACTCCTCCAGGCCACAAATGCCAAACTCTTTTAAGGCCTTTATAAAGTTAGAGCCATTATCTGTCACAGTTCCTACAACTTTTGATGTTACAAGACCGAAATTACTATTTATGTCTGCTATCATTTCATGTATTCGAATGCAGTTGTGCACTACAGAAAACCTTTTACATGCTAGTGCAACCGAATTCCTACAGAATTTGGCATTCAACCAGTGGGATGTATATCCAAAGTAGCCTTTGTGCTTTGTGGACCATATATCTGCCGTGGTACAAAAGTAATTATTTAAAGAGATTCGCTTTTTTATTATTTCAACAATTTCTGCAAATCGTGCATCTAATTTCGTCATTAACGTAGGGCGGCTCATCACCCTCAGCGCCGTCCCTTCAAACATTTTTCGAAGGGTTCCTTTTCGACAGTTGTGAGACGTGCTGCGGAGTCAATAATATAGTTTATCACTCTGTCGTCAAAGCTTTTCTCGTTTGATAAAATGGTTGAGTTGTTCGATTTTCTGAATCCCGTATGCTTTTCAGGATGCTTTACACGCATGTGCTTCAAAAAATTTGATGAAATATTTTTATTCCCCTTTTTGCGAGTATCGCAGAATACACATTTCGCACTTATAGTCCCTGCCCATGAGCCTATCATTTTTAATCTAAATCAAGACTAACATAAACAAGTAGGGGAGTCTAAGTTCGGGTGGAACCGAACATTATATACCTAGTAGTGATCTACTATGTCATCCCAATTTACGCAGGTCTATTTTAGATAGATAGATAGATATTCTTGAGGATAGCACTGCGACCAGGTGGTCTATTGTGCCCTCATCTAATTACAACACCTCTTCCAAGCCAACTTCCCTCAAAGGTGAGGATTTCAGTTGGCCTGAGGGCTTGTAATTCCGTCTGCTCTGGCCATGGTGATCCCAGGACTTGTGCTCTTTTCCTGGCTATTGCGTCGCATGCCATAAGGATGTGCTCTGCAGTCTCCGACGTCGTATGACAGAACCGGCAGTTGTCATTCGCCCTTATTCCCATTTTGTGTAGGTGGCTGTTGAGTCTGCAATGACCTGTAAGAATAGCAGTTAGAATTCTTAAATTAGCTTTGGAGAGGCTTATTATTGCTCTATGGCGAGAGGTATTATAACCCCCCAAGAGCAACTTTGACTGCCGCAAGCCCGACGCATTGCGCCAGTATTCCTCTCGTTCCTTTTTTTCGTCTTTCCTCAAGCATTCTTTAAGCGTTTGAGGACCCACTGGCAACATTGGCTCAGGCCCGATAGGGCTTGTGCTTGCTGCGTGTCGTGCTAGGCTATCAGCCTGCTCGTTACCCTCGATTCCTGTATGACCTGGAACCCATGCTAGAAGCACCCTATTGTTGGTTCCTAGGTCATTTAGCTTCTCAATGCACTCGCGGATAAGCGCTGATTTTATCTCATACGATGAGATTGCCTTGAGTGCAGCTTGGCTGTCGCTAAGTATAGCGATGCGCTCATTTCTATATCCACGCTGCAGGTTTAACTCTGCACAGTGGTGTATGGCGTATGCTTCCGCTTGGAAGATGCTCGGGTATGTCCCCAGAGGCGCTGATATCCGCGCTCTTGGGCCGAATATTCCGGCTCCGATTCCCTCTGGGGTCCTCGAGCCATCCGTGTACCACACGATTGTGTGGGAGCGGTGTATGGTGTCTACTCTGGATTGTTCCCAGGTTGTCTTGGTTCCCAGTTCAACTCTAAATCTCCTTTCAAAGATTATTTGCCTGAGAATGTCGTCCCTCGGTAATTGAGAAATTGGGATAGTTTCTTTTAACTTTACCATATTGTTGGTTGACATTACTTTTCCTCTGCCCGAACCCTCTTTAGCAATGTTAAGGAGGGTTCTTTTGGCCGCCTGTTCTATCGCTAAGTGTAGGGGGGGTAGATCGAGAATAACCTCCAGCGCAGCGGTGGGGCAAGTGCGCATTGCCCCTGTGATGCAGACGCATGCCATACGCTGGATCTTGGAGAGTGCTTGTCTCACCGTTGAATAAGCTGTTCTCGATGCCCATGCTACTGAGCCATAGGTGATAGTGGGTTTTACTATCATGGTGTACATCCATCTCAGGATGTGCGGGCTGCTTCCCCATGTTTTGCCCGCGATGCGTCTGCATACCATGATGGATCTTGTCGCCCTACTAGACATGTTCACAAACTGTTGCCTCCATAGAAGCTTGCTGTCAAAGATGACCCCCAAGTATTTTACTTCAGCAACAAATTCTATCAACGTGCCATCGAGGGTTATCGCTCTGAGTCCCGGGAGGGCTCTTTTCCTGGTAAAGGGGATTATGGCCGTTTTTGTGGGGTTTAGATTTAGCCCCACACTGGCACACCATCTCCTTGTGATGTTAAGTGCTCTTTGTATGATGTCACAAAGGGTGTTCTCAAATTTGCCCCGTGCAATTATGAGGTCTATTTTAATACTTTCAGTTCGTATTTGCGCTCAAATAGACAGACGGACAGACAGATGCCTACATCGACTCAGCTCATCCTCCTGATCATTTCAGTATACTTTTTGACGGGACTATTTCTGCTTCTTCTCATACGTACAAACATTTCACGTTCATGAAAGGTATGAAAATCAAAAAAGATATACAACTTCGCTTTTGAAGTGGGGTATTAACTTGCCCGGATATTTTACTTTTCATCCTGAACGTTCTGATATACATTAATAAATATATATCTCGATTCGTTTATGCCGAATAAAGTAATATATCTTGTGTGCGTAACAAAAATACATATAAAAAAGGGTGTCTTTCATAGGCGCAAAAGAACTCAACCGATCTTTATGAAATTTTCTCAATATATACTTGGGTTCACTAGGTACACCATAGACAATATATAGTTTTAGAAAAGTAGGCGGAGCCTACTATATAAAGCTTCAATTCGTCATAGCTCCGAACTTTTTTGGTCTAAATTAATGAAATTCGAATATACGTAACCAGCGAAAATTCAAAATTCGCGATACTTTTTGAACACACCTCGTATATATATTTGGACTTAGTCAATATCTACATAATTTTTCAAAAGTGGGCGGTGCCACGCCCACATATTTTGTGTTTTGTTTTGCTCTTGAACTTTCACGAAAGGTTCAGGAGTTCGCTGGGCACGACACAGTCTGTATATAGCTTTTGGAAAAGCCCCCAGGTTATATAAAGCTGCAGTTTGGTATAGTTAGAAGTTTATTTGGTTCAAGTTAATGACATTTTACATATAGTTTTTCTTTGTATCAAAACGTCAAAACAACGTCTACCGGGTTTGCTAGTATATTATAAAATGGCGAAAGCAAACAACGAATTTCCGCATTCTTTTGTAAAACTGAGAGACTAGTTTGCGTTCAACTAGACAGACGGACAGACAGACAGACAGACACACGGACGGAGAGACGGGCATGGCAAAATCGACTCCGCTCATCGTGCTGATAATTTTAGTGAACTTTTCTCTTCTTGTTCTCATACTTACATACATTTAATGTTTATGAAAGGTATGAGAACAAGGTGGGCTATTAACTACGTGCTAATTGGCAGGAGTATAATAGATACTACTAAGAAGCAGCTGACCAATTTTCATTGAAATATCAAGATTGAGGCGGCGCCACGCCTACTTCTTCAAAATTGACAAAATTGCGGCCGAGTTTTTCTTAAAAAGCTTCTTACTATGATTGAGATAACTTGCTTGGTTGTAGAAATATCGCTTTTTAAATTTTACAAAAAAATTTTTCAGAACTATGTTAAAAAACTGGGCGTGGACATTAACCGATTTCGCCCATTTTTGCAGCAAACAGTTACCTTGATCTACAGAACATAATAACCAAGTTTCGTTTCGCCAAATCAATTTTTGGCGGAGTTATGACATAAAAAGTTTTGTGGAATAGTCCACTATAAAAGGGGCGGGGCCACGCCCATTTTCGAAAATTTTAAGTTTTTGGATTTCTTTGTTTACGGAAACTTTAAAAGTGAAATATAAATGATGTAAAGCTCTTTTACGCAAAGTTATTGCCTATTTAATATATCTACGATCCTCTTCAACATCTTTCCATTTTTTCCTGGAACATTCCTTGCATACCTGGAACATTCCTTGCATACCTGGAAACCTGAGTGCTGAATTTCGTTTTGATATATTGAACAGTTTTTGGTTTATGATAATTATTATTTCTAAATTTGACTTAATCAAAAGTGGGCGGTGCCACTGCCATTTTCAAAAATTTCTTGAAATATTTATTTTATGCCTCAATCTTAATGTACTTACCAAATTTTATCCTTATAGGTGTATTATGTACTGAGTAATCAGTTTTTTTGTGTTTTCGAAAATATTCTATACATAAAAAGTGGGCGGGGCTCGGAGATGAGTGCCAAGAAACCCGCATACCAAATTTCATTAAGATATCTCAAAATTTACTCAAGTTATCGTGTTCACAGACGGATGTAGGGACGGACGGACATGGCTTAATCAATTTCTCTTTTTGTCCTGAACATTTTGATATATATAAGTCAATATCTATCTCGATCCGTTTATGCCGTTACGTACTGCCGCTAGGCGACTAAAGTTAATATACCTTGTGTGCGTAGCACTACTAGGCATAAAAACTATTTGAGCAAAATTGCCAAGATTCTGCTTACTTCCTCGAAATCATAACAAAACTCCAAAACTCCATTTTTTGGGTATAGTTTTATTTTTTTTGCAGAAACGCTTTCAGATTCGGAAGCTCTAAGGGATAACTTGGTTTCATCTTTTTCTTTAAATGGTCATTTAACCGCCTGGGCGGTGTCCACGCTTCTGCACCATATAGCAGTACGGGTGCGATGAGTGACTTGTAGACTGTTATTTTCGTTCGTCGAGAGAGGACTTTACTTTTCAATTGCCTACTCAGTCCGAAGTAGCATTTGTTTGCAAGAGTAATTCTTCGTCGGATTTCTAGGCTAACATTATTGTTGGTGTTAATGCTGGTTCCCAGGTAAACGAAGTCCTTTACTATTTCGAAGTTATTGCTGCCAACAGTGGCTTGGTTGCCAAGGCGCGAATGCGCTGACTCTCTGCATGATGACAGAAGGTACTTCGTTTTGCCCTCGTTCACCACCAATCCCATTTTCTCCGCTTCTTTTTCTAATTTAGAGTAAGCAGAAATTACGGCGCGGTTGTTAAGGCCAATGATATCAATATCGTCAGCATATGCCAACAGTTGCACGCTTTTATAAAATATTGTTCCAGCGCGGTTAAGTTCTGCAGCTTGTATTATTTTCTCCAGCATTAAATTAAAGAAATCGCACGATAGGGGGTCACCCTGTCTGAAACCTCGTTTAGTTTCAAACGGCTCGGAGAGGTGCTTCCCAATTCTGACCGAACTGGTGGTGTTGCTCAAGGTCATTTTGCATAGCCGTATAAGTTTTGCGGGGAAACCAAATTCAGACATAGCGGCATATATGCAGCTCCTTTTCGTGCTATCGAAAGCGGCTTTAAAATCAACAAAGACATGATGTGTGTCGATTCTGTTCTCACGATTTGGCGTATTGTAAAAATCTGGTCGATGGTAGATTTACCAGGTCTGAAGCCACACTGATAAGGTCCAATCAGTCTGTTCACATCAGGCTTCAGTCTTTCGCACAATACGCTTGATAGGACCTTATATGCGATATTCAAAAGGCTGAATCCGCGATAGTTGGCGCAGTTTGCAGGATCGCCCTTCTTGTGGATTGGGCAGAGAACACTTAGATTCCAATCTTCAGGCGTGCATTCATCCAACCATAGGTTAGGTTAGGTTGTGCTGGCAGGCCAACGCAGTGGCCTCACATAGACGCATAGCGTCCGTAGTAGTACCAGAAAAACTTTGACGACCTCTTGTTATACAGTTGACACTTCAGTGTCTATTTTACAAAACAGTAATGTTTTCTTCGCAAAAACCAGAAGCCTACTTGGGCCTATTTCTGTCAGTGAAGCTAGGTTGGGCAATTGTCCCTTTCCAAATGTTTGAAGCCGCAGTCTGGATAGAGCGGGGCATGTGCACATGACATGCTCCACAGTCTCCGTCTCCGCTTTGCATTTCCTACACATGCTGTCGGAAACAAGACCGATCTTGTGGGCATGGCCTGCCAGAAGGCAGTGCCCTGTAAGGATACCAATTAGCAGTCTACAGTCTTCCCTTTTGAGGGATACAATTGTTTTTGTAAGTTTCATGTCGTACGATTTGCACAGGATTTTGGAGATTTTACAGCCTTGCACTTCTTCCCATGCCTTATCTGCTTGTTTAACCATGTCTAAATCGCACCTACGCTTTAATTCCCTTAGCGGGATGGGTACGTTAATACTGTTGCTCGCATCTAGTGCCACTCCACTCTTTGCTAGCTCATCAGCTTTCTCGTTTCCCTCTATACCTTTGTGGCCTGGGGTCCAAAAGATATGTACTCTATGTTCTATACTAAGTTTTTCAAGACTTCTTTTGCACTCTAGTACGCTCAAAGAAGTGCTACTATTTGAGATTATGGCCTTGATAGCCGCCTGACTGTCGACGTAAAAGTTCACCCGCTCTCCGAGCGCTAGACTTTCTACAGCTATTTCTGCTCCCACTTTAATGGCTATGACTTCCGCCTGGAATATACTGCAATGATCTGGCAATTTCAATGATTTAGTGATCCCCAAGTCATTACAGTACACTGCGGCTCCTACTCCTTCCGTCATTTTGGAACCATCTGTATATATGTGTACCGTGTTTTCCGTCATTTCTGCACCTCTCCTCCAGCCCTCCTCCTCTATAGTGGCTTCCAGAACCTCTTCGAAGCGCAGGCAAGGGACCGTGTAGTCTACATGTCTTATCAAGGAAGACGCTATACTACTATGGCCAAATGATCTGCACTCAAACTGCCCCGTGGCATATAGCCTGTTTGCAGTTGTTAACGCTATGTTCTTTGCCGTTATGTTTGCGGGCGGTAGATGCAAAATGGCGTGTAACGCTGCTGTCGGTGTGGTTTTAAGCGCACCCGTTATGCTTATCATAGATGTTCTATACACTCTCTCTATTGACTTCATATACGTTTTCTTCGTTAAGGCGGTCCACCAAACCAGGACCCCATGGAATAAAATTGGTCTAACAATCGCATTGAAAACCCAATAAGACAAGGCAGGCGAAATACCCCAAGTGCAGCCCAGCATCCTCTTACAGATATACAGAGCTGCTGAGGCCTTTTTCGACCGTTCTTGTACGTTGAGTTTCCAACTCAACTTGCTATCCAGTATAATACCTAAATATTTGGTACTAACCTTCGGTTCTAATACCACATCTCCTAGTTTTGGCTTTACCCAACTTGGTACTTTGTATTTTCTGGTAAATAATATTAGGTCTGTCTTATCAGCATTTGTGCTCAGCCCAACCTCGCAGGCCCAGTCATGGATGACCCTAAGCGCCTGGTTCATCAGCGAGCTGAGCGTCGATAGACATTTCCCGCTTATTATGACTGAGACGTCATCTGCATATGCTGTCAGTTTTACTGGCCCCCCTTCGAACTGCTTGAGCAGTTTGTTAAGGGCCAGGTTCCACAGCAGCGGCGATAGTACTCCACCCTGCGGGGTGCCTCTATGTACTACTTTTGTGGTTTCGTAACCGCCCCAACTGGAAGTGATCTTCCTGCACCCCAGCATGCAGCCGATCCAATTTTCCAAGGCGGGATCCAACCATATTCGCCTCCGTGTTTGAATAGCTCAGCAGGCAAACCATCAGCGCCAGCTGTTTTATTGTTTTTCAATCGGGATATTGCTATTCGCACCTCATTATAGTCGGGTTGTGGAACGTCAATTCCATCATCTTCGATTTTGGGCTCGGGCTAGTTTCTTGCTCAGTTTGTCCATTTAAAAGGGCAGAGAAGTGATCCCTCCATATTATGAGTGCTCTCTGAACATCGACCACCAGGTCGCCGTTCTCATTCTTACAGAAGTTTGCCCCGGGCTTAAAACTTTCGGTCATTCGCCGAATTTTTTGATAGAATTTTCGGGCATTATTCCGATTGGCCAGCATCTCAAGCTCCTTTATTTCACGCTTTTCTGCCTCTCTTTTTTTCGCACTTACTTAACTTTGTTTGCTGACTTGAATAATCTGAATCACGGACAGAATCATCGGAATTAAAATCCAAAGAAAATGTTTGTGATGGATTCATTTTTTTTTTTTTTTAATCCGTTTACTTGTGTACATAAGTCTATCTAAAAACAAGCATTGTGAGTTCCTAACTGCCGGTTTCACGAAAGATATTTTAAATCTTTGTAAGTTTAACGAGCTCAAGACCAGTTGATAATAATTCTTGGTTAATTTTTATTATTTTTGATTAGAGAAAAAACTGAAAGCAACAAACATATACAGGCTATCGTTATAGTACTATGTCGAAAACAGTCACGATTTCTCGTGAGACTAATTCGTATAGTTCTTCTATTTTTCAACAATTAGAGGAAAACTTGAACTAAGGAGCTTGCAAAACTACACGCAGCATAGCCGATGGGTTAGGCAGATGCGCTTGCAATCCGAGTGAGTGGGTTCGATTCTCCACAAGATCCTCTGAAAATAGCAAAACTATACGAATTAGTCTGACGAGAAATCGTGGCTGTTTTCGAAATAGTACTATAACTATAGCCGGTATATGTTTGTTGCTTTCAATTTTTCCTATAATCAAAAATAATAATAATTGACCAAGAATTAGTATCAACTGGGCTTGAGCTCGTTAAGCTTACAAAAACATGTAAAAATGAACAGACCAGAAAACCAACAACAAAACAAATTTACACCGGAGCACGCGGTTATATACAATACCTATCTTCTAAAAAAAAATAGAAAGAAGAATTTACAAAAACAAAGTTCAGCATACATGATTTACATATAGACAGAATGTCTAAAATATTGTGTATACCCTTGGCAAGATAACCAACAACAATAAAGGCCGGTATGCAGATCACAAGAAATTGCTCAATAAAAATTTAGCAATTTTTCTTGCGTGAAAAATAGTAGTATGGGAGTAATAAAAATTCATGGTGAATAGCAAGCAGCAAGAAGAAGAAGATCACATAAGCAAATAAACGAATTAAACGTTTTTTGCCAATAACTTTTCACTGAAACAAAATTTTTCTTTTCCGCTTTCGGACTATTGATACTGAGGTCAAAACGCGTCTTTCGATACCTCTCCCGACATTTTTGGACCTGTGTTACCAGTTGGCGTATTACCAAATTACTGTTTTCTTCAAGAAATAAATGCCGCTTGATATATTTCTTGCGGAAACCTGTGTTGCCGTACTCAAATTTCACGATGAAATAGTAGTAAAATTACGTTGAGAACTGCGTACTACCTCAAGAAAAGGTAACCCAAGAAATTTTCTTAAGCATTTTTTAAGCGTTTTTTTATATGGAGTTTTTGCTTTTCTTGTGATCTGCATACCGGCCTTTAGAGGAAAACTTGAATTAAGCAGCCTGCAAAACTACACGCAGCATAGCCGATGGGTTAGGCAGCTGCGCTTGCAATCCGAGTGAGTGGGTTCGATTCTCCACAAGATCCTCTGAAAATAGCAAAACTATACGAATCTCCTTTGTAGATGCCGTTCGGAGTCGGCAAAAAACTGTAGGTCCCACCAATTTGTAGGGAAAATTCAAATCGGCACACCACAAATTGGAAGAGAAGCTTGGCGCAAAAATGTCTTAGGAGGTTTATGATGATATACCTGTTGTATATCGCGCCATAGAGAGAGAGATACGAATTAGTCTGACGAGAAATCGTGGCTGTTTTCGAAACAGTACTATAACTATAGCCTGTATATGTTTGTTGCTTTCAATTTTTCCTCTAATCAAAAATAATAATTAACCAAGAATTATTATCAACTGGTCTTGAGCTCGTTAAACTTACAAAAATATTTAAAAATGAACAGACCACAAAACCAACAACAAAAAAAGGAAGATATTTTAAATGAATAATTATATTTTACTCAAATTTTGTATGAAATCTGGATTGAAAAAAATCAGCGGTAAGAAAACGAAACATTTTTGCAGGTTGTGTGTGCAAATTAAAAGAAACGGGATGTTTTTAAGAAATTGTATGTTTGCTATTTATTGTTTTTTGTTGCTTTGGCGTGCCAAACTTGATTTTAAGTGGGAGTGATGCCTTTTGTCTTCTTTGAGCTTATTAAAACCACCTGAGCGTGAAACAAGAATTTGAGTGCGAATTTGAAACAAACTCAATAATGAGCAAACGATCAAATATTCGGACGGGTGATATTTTAATGCCATATCCTGCTTGTTACCATAACTTGCACATGTATATTTGCATGTAGTATTAACAGCAACGTGAACCCGATTTCTTCAATACTAATACTTTAATATTAATAATAATACTTTCCTGGAGTTAACATATAAAAGTATACCCTCCAAAAAAACGTGTGACTAATCGCTTAAGAGAGTGATTCGTTTACAGTGGGCTACCATTGATCCCAACTATTCCGTTATAGGCATAGTTGGGATAGGTCGATTTTAATTTTTGTAGCCTCCTTTTACGTGTTGAAAGTAAACCTGTCCGACCTTAGCCGTAGGAGAACATGCTTTTTGGGCACCAATTAGTCTCTTCAAAGGACAGCTCAAACAAAAGAGATCACTTCAACCCATACAAAGAGATCAAAACTGGTATTGGTAGCATGCTCCTTTGCGACATATCCCGGATTTATCCTAGACTAATCGCTTTTTTTGCAGGGTTGTTAAATACGCGATTTGAACGTAGTGTTGGATGTTGAAACAACGGCTCTATTGTGAACGAACCCTTTTTTATATACCACGAAAATGTTTAGACAGCTTAATTTATAGCAGCTAACTTCAACTCTTTGATGTCCAAAAGTACCCAAAAAACCAAGGCGAAAGTCGTTAAACTCTGATTCCACAAAGAAAGCGACGTTTGTTCCAACGCTCATAACTCAAGAACGCCTGCACCGATTTGGATGATTGACACTAACTTAGATTGTTCTCTGACCAGAATAGGATAATACCCAATAAAATTTCCGAAAAATTCCTGAAAAAAAAAATTAATTTTCCTATACATTCTTTATGATGCGAATTTTTATAATTTTTTTTTGTTAGAAAAGCTCAATAATAGATCGATCGATGGTGAAGTGGAATTTTGTGTGTGTGAAATAGTTACATCTATAGGGATATGGATAGGGGTACGGATAGGAATGGGGATAGGGATAGTGATAGAGATAATGATAGGGATAGGAAAGGCCATTATTTCTAGATCCTTTCAGATAAATATGTGGGCAGGACAAAGTCTAACGGTCCCTCTAGCACTAACAAGAAAAGCGACTAGAAAACAGTTCAGTACTTGTCGTAGTACTTCAAAAGTACTTACAAGTACCGTACTTGTACTTAACCAATTCAATTACAAGTACTAAAGTACTTATCTTCTTCTTTAAATGGTCATCTAACCGCCTGGGCGATTTTGACCGTCCAACATAGCTCACCAGTCGTTTCTTCGTTGCGCCAACTGGCGCCAATTGGAAACACCGCGGGATCGCAAATCTGTCTCCACTTGGTCCTTCCAAAAGGGGTTCTCATATCCGAGGCTTTGTTGTTGAATTTCATTGGAACGTTGTTTTATGTGGTGGGTCCCAAGCCCAACGCACAAACAGTTTCACGGGAGGTTGAATTCTATTACACGTTTGTATAGCGAGCCGCTTGATCCAAGACAGACGCCCGCTTGCAGCCGCACCACATGGTGATCAGACGCTGCTGTTTGAACCCCCCAGCAAGCCCTTAAACCGATTATGTCGGAGTGGCCTTACCAGGTTGTCGCCTTCTCACGTTTAGCTCACCACCAAACGGGTGTTCGGTGGTTACCCAGAGGATACTTGGGCGCAAATCCCGGAAGTAGTGAGCTGCTTGAACCGCATGCAAAAGAATCGCTCTGGCCATTCCCGACTACTTATACTTGTACTTATATCTTCGAAGTACTAAGGTACTGGTACTTGTACGTATACTGGTACTTACTTTTTACAGGTCTGCTCCCACGATAACATTTGTGCCTCTTTTTATGAAAATAGTGAAACTAACTAAGGTAGATTAAGATATTTATATACTATTTGATAAAGTGTAACTAATTAGGTACATATTTATCTGATTCTTAAGAAGTATTATATTATCAATATTATGAATTTATGCAAATAATAAAAGCCTTAGTTTTAAGTAAATACATATAAACTTAATTATCAAAATTAAAGCTTAAATTGATATATACTGGAGAAAAAACTATGTACTACTGATTACAAAATATCAAAAGTTGACTTTTATAATAAGATTTAATAAACATCGCAGTGATTAAGTTAGCATCAATCAAACGGTATCAATACGGGGGGGGGGGGGGGGGGGGTTATTATTTCAAAAACCCACTTAGGATTGGGGTTACTGACCTAAATTTGGATCCTAGAATGTGTTTATACTATATAGGCGTTTGATACCTATTGCATTGGCGAGGACATAAATATAGGATGCTATTAACTACTTTAAAGAAATCATTTTGTTTCGGAGATATTGACTTAAATGTAGAACTAGGTAGGACATTTATGTATTTGTGAAATATGGTCATCAAATAAAAGGTATGAGCAGGGGATATACCATGGTTTTCAATTTTACCTCAAATGATTGTGAAATATTGGCTATACACGTATGGTCCAATACACATATGTGGTTCATAATTTCTAAAAATCCTATATACCTGCTGATTACCTGCCAATTTTACTACCATAATAATTTGCAAAGCTTCAAGCAAAATATCATACAAAGTCTAAAACATAAGCAATATTACTTCCTTTGGGATAGATATGTGAAAGTGAGTGTGGTTTTCAATCGATTTGCTTAATATTTTGTCACGATTATACTCCAATGTCACAAAAGTACGCTCACCATTCTTAAATACAATTTGTCTTTAAACTTAGGAGCAATCGCTATCAGGAGACAACAGAAACTGTTTACCCAAAAGAAGTCGGTGCCACGTCCACTACCAATACATCTTATAACTTTAAACGAGTTATTCTTGTATATTTGTATATCCACTACTATCTCAGGAACAACTTAACCGATGTGGATGAAATTTGGTATATGGGTAGTATCCTTTGTTTTAAGATTTTCTACTTTGGTGTTGCCACTTGGGGTGGTTCACAGGGTTGCCACCTATATCAATTTTTTTTAAATATTAAGCAATATATGGGAATATGGGTATCGAATGAAAGGTATTTTAGGCCGTATACCAACCAAAGTATTTTCGAGTAGGGTTGCCACCTGACGGCATTTTATTTATTCCTTCAGATATCGACCACTATCTCGGGAACGGGTAAACCGATTTCGATGAAATTTGGTAGATGGATAGTATGCTTCCTTCTAAGATTTTCTACTTGGATGTTGCCACTAAAGGAGGATTAGAGGGGTGCCACCTTTCCGACTTTTTTTAAATATTAAGCAATATATGGCAATATGGGTCACACGGAAGGTATTTTAGGCCGTATACCAACCAGAATATTTTTAAGTAGGATTGCCACCTGACTGCATTTTAACTATTTCTTCTTATATCGACCACTATCTCGGTGCTCTATCTATCTGAGTGCTCTTCGTAAGTAAGATTAGGCGACAAATTCGAAACTATTCGATTTGGCTCATTTTCACAGCAAACAGTTATCGCTACGAAAAAAATGTCTATGCCAAATTTCAGTGTTATATCTCCAACGGCTATTGATTTACAGCCTGTAAAACTTCTGAATTTGCTTCTTTTAAATGTGGGCGTTGCCCAGCCCATATTCCAAAATTTTAATGAACTTGTGCTTTGCGTTATAAAGTCAATCCACCTACCAAATTTCATTAATTTAGTGGTATTCGTTTTCGAATTACCTAATTTTTGAAATTTTTCGATATTTTCGATATAGTGCCATTTCTCACTTTCAATACCAATCTATTCTGAGTCTAAATAGCCCGCATATGGAATTTGGTGAAGATATCTCAACATTTGCTCAAGTTATCGTGTTAACGGACAGACGGACGGACATGGCTCAATCAAATTTTTTTTCGATCCTGGTCATTTTGATATATGAAAGTCTATATCTATCTCGATTCCTTTATACCTGTACAACCAACCGTTATGTGTACAAGTACAGCTGGGTATTAAAATATAACAAAGAAAATATGAGGGTTTTGAAGTCATAGCACATACGACGAATAGCAATAGCTTGATCCTTGCACGACCTAGCGGAACTTTTTTGAGTCAATATTGCATTGTCGCTTGGTTCTGAGTCACAGCAATTTACTTACAACTAATCGTAAATTTCCAAACATTGAATGAAGTTTCCATATATCTCGATCCGTGCGCCAACGAATGTTTCTTCACTTGTATTTCAGTGTTATGGGGTTCTTAACTATGTTCCAAATTTTAAGTATCTAGCTCAACGGAAAGTTTTTGAAAAGCCTGCAAGTTTGCAAAATTTCGTATAGAAATGAGCGGGCCAACATGAAATAAACTTAATATAAAGGTACACGGTTAAAAATTTGAGCCTACATTTTAAGTCATGCGTCGGTTTAAACAATTTTTTAAACGTTTTTGTAATAAATTCCAAACCGTTAAATAACCTACACCAATTTTGAATTTATTGCGAATTAGATTTAAAACTGAACTGAAAAAAACGTCTACAATTTTTAAAATTTTTTTTATTTATTTCTGAAAGCCTTTTCAAGTCACTGAATTTTTGTCATTACAGTTTTGTGTGCGCCGTAGCTCAGTGGGTAGAGCAGACGACTCTGATGCGGGAGCGTTGGTTCGAGTCCTGCCAACTAATACAAATGTTTTTTAATTGTTAAGACATTTCTGGTTTAAAACTCAACTCTTTTCTTCACGGTAATTTTCTCGAAAACTGCCACAATTTAAATTCGAAACCAAATTTAATTTCGGCACACATATATTTAGCCCAGAAAAGTTTAAAATTTAGGTTAAAATTTTTACCAGTAGAGTAAAATACATTAATTTTTTGGATTCAGGATCCAAGCAATTCAAAATCACGCAACCTTGGTACATACATATTTTCTGTCGCACAGAAACTGGATCTTGGCTACGACTAAATAGTGGCCCGAGTCGATGTTTGGTCCTAGGATCGATTAAAGGTGAATTTAACCGGAGGTAGCTATGTAACTTGGGGAATATGCTTTTGTTTACATCTATAACAGGATTCGCTTATGGTCCAAGTCAGCGTAAATTTATTTTCCGATATTTCGTTGTGGAGTCCGAACTTTCATTCTGTGAAGCCAAAACACCTTTTGCCTACCCTGTCATCAAAGTCGCCAAATTCGCTCCACGCAATCCTAGAATACTTCCTTTTCCATATCGTCCTTCTCCTCCATCGGTGTGTGGACGCAGATCAAAGAAATATTAAAAACTCTTGCCTTTACGCGGATAATGGCGAGACGTAGTCCAACCGTATTACAATTCCGACGCACATCTAAATGAAAATGCAGTGCAATAACACCCATTGCGAAATAAAGCCGTGTCAGTGATTCCATTTTCATTCCTGTACCTTAAATCGAATTTTTAAATTTATAATAATTCCTTCTATATTACCACATTTATTTAGGCCACAAGTTTTTAATGAATAATTTTTTTTTACCAATGAACACTGTTGATTAATCAGTTAAGCCCTAAGGTTTTGAAATATGTATGCATGTGTGAAAAGATCGTGTACATTTGTATGTAAGTACGAATCCTAGTCTCTGGACCTTTGTAGCCTAAATAAAAAATAAATAAATACAATAAATTTGTCCTACAAATTGGCTGGACCTACAGTTTCTTGCCGAATCCAAATGGCATCTACAAAACTTCGCTTAAAAGCTTTCCATGGCGGATATGAACTCGGAGAGTTTGCCAAACCACTGCCGAGGGGCGACCCCGTTTTGAAAAAGATTAGATGTTACCTGTCCCTTGACTCGAAAATTGGACCTTCTGTGTGGTAGGCCAGCAACACTACTGCAGCCGCCTGTGAAACGAAAAAACGTCAATTCATACAGCTTGGTTTAAGGCTACGTTTAAAGTCATGCGGATCGAAAGTTTTTAGCTACCTTTTTTTTTATTTTTTTTATTTTGTTGTTGTACTTGGATCTTGAACATGAAACGGTTCTTGTAAGTATGGCAAGAAGAAGAGATGGACCCATCAATAAGTATAACAAAGTAAATATAAGGACGATAAGCTGAGTCCCTGTGTCTTTGAAATAGGTACTTAATTTACGTTCTCGACAGAAATTAAAAACGGTATTTGTGTTACTGGGAGCTGTTAATTTGAGAAGATCCGTGATGAGAGTAGAAGCTCTTATTTCATTTAATACCACGCATTCGTCCAGTATATAAACGATAGTGCATGCATTACTACCAAAGAACAGGTATGCTGGCGTAGCTGCACCGTTGAGGTGTGAATGAGATGTACCTGTCTGACCAATTCTTAGGCGAACGAAAGTTTTTATCTCGAGGCAAGATATATTTGGCGGGTATGGAGGTTTACTTTCGTTGGGGTTGAATTTTTAAAGCGGCGTTGATAATTTCTTCAAGTGATCGATCCATATAATCGCCTTTGCAGGCATAATTAAACAACTTTAGTAGCTCTGGTCAGACGCTGATGCAAGAGCTAAAGGGGCCAGCTCTTGTAGATCTTAAAGGACACATATATCCAAATATCATTAATTTATACCAAATACATTCAGAGTTATGACGAAACTAAATTTGATATAGCCTCGGAGCATTTCACCGCCCACCTTGTCCAAAAAATATATACGAGTATAGCCTATGTCGTACCCACAGAGTTTCTACCTATCGTCAAGTTTCATAAAGATCGACGCCCACGACGCTGTAACCAGTGACGATCGGTTAAGTACTTTGGACGCCTATAAAGGACACACATTAATTTTTATTTATAAGCAGAACTTTTATTTGTAGCAGAATGTGGCAGTGCTCTGATCATTTCGGGATGGTTTTCACGAGTTAAATTCCGGATTGTTTTCTTGACTTTTTCAGCACTATTTCGGTACCTTTTCAGGATCGGTACCTTTTTTGAGTCGTTTTCTAGGTAAATTAGGATCTTTGTCCTATTATTTCTACATAATTTCGGGATTGTTTTCAAGACCATTTTTGGGTCTTTTTGTGATCACTTCGGTATTGTTGTCGGGACATTTTCGAGATCATTTGGTGCTGTTTTTGGGACTTTTTCGGGATCAATTCGTTTCTTTTTTGGGATAATTTCTTGATTGTCTAGGGACTATTTAGGGACAGTCCCAAAATGATCAAAAAAAACAGTACTGAAATAATCTTGAAATGGTCCGAAAAAGTTTCGAAAACCATCTCGAAATAGTTTGCAAAAAAGTCCCGAAAACAATACGGAAATGATCCTTGAAAAGGTAAGAAGTTAACTTCTATCACGTGTACTATGCTATTTATATGCGGTGTTTTATAAAATATTACCCCTAGTATTTTCAAGGATTGAGTCGGTAGAAGCTGAAAGGCGGAGGGGAGCATTTGTGTTTCTAACAAATACGAACAATTTGCTTTCGCTGGGTGAAAGTTTGGCCCCTTATGTGTGGGACCATTTAGATAAATCCGTTAAGATGCTGGAGAAGATAACTTCTATTTTTGTAAAATTTTTGGTTTGCGAAAATATCGTCAGCGTATCCAAAATATTCTACTTGTGGGTATGAGGATATGATAGAGCTTACTTAACTGTGATAAGAATTTGACATAGCCCAATTGCTATGTTCATTGAAGTCAATTAGCAATATGTGATTTCTATGATTTTCTGAGGAATCGACAAAGGAGATATGGGCTTCGTTGGAACTAGCTATGAGCCTTATTTTATATGAACAAGTTTTTTTTGCACTAGATAATGGTGTGATGTTCGATGTCGATGTTGCGTACTCTTTAACAACAGAGTTGGCTCTTTTAAAACTTAAGAGGTTTTCGTCTGACATATTTCTTTTGTACTTTTTCCAGGCTGTTTGCTTTAAATTTCTTAGTGATGTAAGATGGTTCAACCTGTAGAGGAGTCTGGTGGGGAATATTTAGCTACTGCTTTGCGGTATTGTTAGGTGAGCTGCATAGTGAATTATGTGCTTGACTGAGACAGCCTCGGCGTTAATGTTACTCGTGCAAACATCTTGTTCAGATATATGAGATGAGAATATGCAGACCTTTGACCCATATGCCTTTTCTAAAAAGAATTTAGAGCGGGGTTCTACTTGGTAGGCCTTTGGTGGGGGGAGTGCGGTGACAATCCGGAAATGGTTCTGGTTCATTTCTTCAATGGTGTGGTCATTGGAGGTGATCAATTGTCAACGAATAAACTTTTGGGGCAAACCTGTGATGGGTCCCGCAAAGCAGTTCTTTGACAAAACTGTTATGGCAGATCTGTAATGGGGCAATATGTGCATCACCTTCTGCATCACAAAAGGTCATGTCTACGGTATTGCATGGGTGTTATTGGGTCGTTGGGAGGATACGGAGAGATTGAAGGGAGGGGATATCTGTCTGTTTGAACGCAAACTAGTCCCTCTGTTTTAGAGATATCTTGCTGAAATTTGCTACGGGGTCGCCATTTTGCAATATATAAATCATTTGTCGAAACCAACAAAATCGGACAAATACAACCCATAGCTCCCATACAATCGATTGTTACGATTAACGGGGCTTGGAATATAACTGTTGCTATTTAATAGCGAGGAACACACAATTTGACAGCTACAGTACTTATTACATACGTAATATGTGTAACGAAAATCATCAAGATTGGGTCAATTTATCGTATAGCCCCCATACAACAAATTTTTCCGATAAAGGGGATTTGGGCTATGTATCTTCAAATTAACAGGATAAGTCAAATTTTGCAAGGTTTGTACTTACTTATGAAGGTGTAAAGCCTTCGGCACAGCCAGAAACAGCGCTTACCTTACTTGTTGTTTTTGTAAATTCTTTTTTTTTATATTTAGAAGATGGTTATTGTACATACCCGTGCTCCGGTGTATCTATATTTTGTTATTGAATTTTCCGGTCTGTCCATTTTACGTATTTTTGTGGGTAACAAGATTGGATGGGAGCTTTGGTGCGCCTTTTCAGTATATGACCAAGTAATTGGCAGTTTTGGGATCGCGTAAGCGAGGGGTAATACCGCCATCGTGTAAAACGACGGTGTGTACCGAAGAAGATGATGAGTTGTATGAGCTCTATGCAGACATCGACATAGTCCAACAAATTAAAACCCAGCGGCTCCGTTGGCTTGGCCATGTGATGCGAATGGAAGAAGATTCTCCGGCCCGGAAGGTATTTTTCTCGGAACCCATATATTTCAACTTTTTCCTGAATTTATACACACATGTAATACCCGTTTTATTTAAGTGGTCAACAATTTCGCTCTCAGATATATTGTTAAGGCCTTAATATGGAAAAGCTATTATCCCCGAAGAGGAACATCTTATAGAGAGTTTTCAATTATTTTGTAATGCTTTTATTGGTGGTTACGCATGGAACAGTTATAGTAATTATAACAGCTAGGCTTCATACCTTTCATGAATACGCATCATGGTTTTAAGTGTCCGATCCTTACTTACAATAAGTACAAACTCTGCAAAATTGTATGGTCTTACCCTGTTCATTTACAGATACATATCCCATACCCCGTTTATCGGAAAAATGTGTTGTATGGGGGCTATACGATATATTGGTCTGATCTTTATAGTTTAGACTACACACATTACATATGTAATATGTACAGAAGCTGATTTTATGTTCCTTGCTATTAAATTGCAAGAGTTATAGCCCAAATCCCGTTTATTTGAACAATGGATTGTATGGGAGTTATGCGTTATACTGATCCTATCTTGTTGGTTTCGAAAAATGATTAAGATATTACAAAATTACAGCCAGATAACTCTAAAACTGAGGGACTAGTTTGCGTTCAAACAGGCAGACAGACGCACAGACGGACATGGCTAAATCGATTCAGATCAACTCCTTCATCATTTCGGTATACTTATTTGTGTGTCTATCTCTTCTTCTTCTCATACTTACAAATATTGGACCAAAGTTATAATACCATTTGATGTTCATGAAAGGAATACAAAAGAATTACCGAAATTGGTCCAACCGGCCGGTTTGCCTTGAAATGGGAAATTTTGACAAACTTTTTTATATACTAAAAGACCACGCAGCGATGAAAATGGCATTCACCAGTTTTGGTGTGATACGCACCCAAACATACACACAGCCAGACAAAAATTCCAAAAACTGTTGCTTTGGATTCTATTGGCTCAATAATGATCCCTCCTATCTATATTTCTTAAATATTTTCTGCACAGACATCGGCCTGTAACAATTTTAGTATATCGAGAACATAGCTTAAAACAGGCATATAATTTTTATCATTATTATTATTTAATATTATATTTTGTTATACATGTGTTTGCTTTGGCTAAAATTGGTCAAAAGCTGTAGAAAGAGGTTTGACTATAGGGCATTAAGCCTTGTCAAAGAAGTCAACTAAAAGCGATCTGGAAAATGTGAATTAAAAATTATCTCAATATAATTACCTTAAATGCCTTGATAAAGTTCGCTTTAAGTTCGGTTAAAGTGCGACAGAAGTAAGCACTACTGATTGCTTGCTAGGTCATCGCCATGTAAAAATACAAAGTTGAAAAGTTGAACCATATAAAGTTGAAAAGTGAACAAAGCAGATTGGTTGGGAACTATGCATCTTCAAATATATGGAATTGAAACAAATTTGAGGCTAAATTTTAAACCATTCGTCGGTTTAAGCAATTTTTTAAACTTTTTTGTAATAAATAACCTTCCAATTACCTACACCAATTTTAAATTTAGTCCGGTTTAGATTTAAAACTAAACTGAAAAAAAACGTCTACATTTTTTTTCATTTATTTTCATTTATTTTTGAAAGTTTTTTCAAGTCACTGAATTTTTCTCAAAACGGTTTTGTGTGCGCCGTAGCTCAGTGGGTAGAGCGGACGAGTTTTATGCGGAGTGCGTCGGTTCGAATCCTGCCAACTGACACAAATGTTTCTCAGGTTTTTTTAATTGTTAAACATTTCTGGTTTAAAATTTAAACTTTTTGTCCCCGCTCGTTTTTTCGAAAACTGGCATAATTCAAATTCTAATCGGTGTATACAATTTACAATGTGCAACGAATATAAGATTGTGAACTGAATAAATGCTTTAATAAGCCAAGTAACATGGATTATCAACCAATCGAACCCCGTTGATTTTGAGGATAAAGCTAAGTAACTCCTAGAGACATTTAAGAAAGGTTTTATGAGGACTGAGGAGGAGATAGAAAAAAAATTGGTTATGTCACTAATAGATTTTTATACCCAACTGTACTAATACACAGGGTATTATAGTTTTGTCCATATAATGGTGGTTTGTAACGGTACAAAATATTGGAGATAGATGTAAAGTTCTATGTAACAAAATTCTTAGAATGAACAGAGGAATCAATTAAGGCATGTCAGTCTCTCCGTCCGTGCACACGATAACTTGAGTAAAAATTGAGAAATTTGAGTGACAGGTTACTTTCCGGCCAAGGTAGGTTGCTATTTAAAATGGGCGAAACTGAACAACAACCACGCCCCTTTATTCGATATCGAAAATTTCAAAAACGTATAAAATGAGATAACTAAATAACAAGAGCATCCTTAATCATGAAATTTGGCAGCTGTATTGAATGGATAACGATTTCACCACATTTTTGGATAATAGGCGTGGCACCACACGCCCACATGTGAGTGAAAAAATTTTCAAACATCTACTGTTAATAACTTCAAAACCGTTTATGCTACAATAGCGAAACTTGGAAGGCGAGATACTATGGTTGTGATATATAAACCAATAGAAAATAAGCAAAATTCCTTTTCGACCACGCCCACTTTTTCGTAAAAGTTATCTGAAATAGAGGTAGGGATACTTAATATCTCATTGACTGATACAGGTAGAAGGGTATAATTTGGCAAATACATACATTTTCGTATTTCGCCTAACTTTGGAAAGTGGGCGGTGCCCCGCAATTTTTAAATTCGACTGTTGATAACTTCAGAACCGTATACTGTAGAATGAAGAAACTTGATACTAGGTATACTATGGACGTGTAGAGTACGCAATCGCAAAATCGGTGGACGACCACGCCCACTTTTGTGTTAAAGCTTTCTAAGAGGAAGGTAGGAAAACGGAAGATCCCATATCTCCTCCACTGTTGCAGGTAGAATGTTGAAATTTCGATTTGATGATTTTATTAATGATTTTTTTGAATTAGGCATGGCACCGCCCACTTATGAATGAACAAAATATCAAATT
This sequence comes from Merzomyia westermanni, assembly GCA_949987695.1. Lineage (NCBI taxonomy): Eukaryota > Metazoa > Arthropoda > Insecta > Diptera > Tephritidae > Merzomyia > Merzomyia westermanni. The sequence goes on along the minus strand of OX465290.1, from coordinate 104,852,376 downwards.
TCGCCTATTTATACCTTTAGAAAAGGGTAAGATAGAATTACGAAACTTGATACGAAGCATACTATGGACATGTAGAGTGTACTACCACGCCGACTTTTTTTAATGTCACATCCTATTTTTCTAAGTGTGTAAATATTTATTAAAGGACACATGCCTCTAAAAATCACTAACTTACACCAAGTACATTCAGAATTATGACGAATTGGAATTTTATATAGCAAGGGGGCGTGTCCCCGTCCACTTTTTCAAAATTATATATGCTGTAACCAGTGAAGCAGAGAATCTACTGTGAACATTTAATAAAAATCTATTGAGAACTTTAGACGCTTATAAATGACACACATTCATTTTAATTTATAAGATATGCCCACATGGTAGTAGAAAAAGTTTAAAACCTCTATAGCTCATAACTCCACTACAATTCGGGTATATAATGTTCGGTTCCACCCGAACTTGGACTTCCTTACTTGTTTAATCTGGATAATTTCTTAAAAGACATAGCCTAGTAGCTAACAATGCAAAATGGTCTAAAACAGTTTTTTGGCAGAAATCCAAAAGAAGTAACAAATTTTTAGAATTAATAGAGACATTAAAGTGGTCCAAAATATGCAAAAATACTGTTGATATAGCAAGTCTGCCACATTTATGAGCTGTCAGAAATGATGATTCTGAACCAACAACAAAGTTGTGAACAGCTGAGTAAAATATTGTAATAAGCGAATTGTAACAAAATTAATAAATATTAAAAAAAGTTATTAAGTTTACAAAAAAAACATTAAGCAAGGTTTATTTTTTTAAGCTGTATACAAATATATATAAATGTGACACTGTGTTTCATGTAATAACTTTTTTAAGGTAAAATTTTAGTATTTGCCGGGGCTCTGTGGAGTAAAATTCGTATATATTGTCCCGTATTGTCCAAGACTTATATGTCTGGTGAAAGGTGGGAGTCTGGTCTTTAAAATTATAAGTGTGAGCTTTGTCTGTGTTTGCCCCATTTGGGCTTATTTTGTAATTTCCAGGAACATTTGAATTCCAACACAAAGAAATACTTTAAATTTGGTTGGAGGGCGAACGTAAAAATAAGGTTGTTCTAAATTGGCTTTTTAAAAAAATTGCCAGTAGCGAGTTAAATTAAAAAAAAAAAGATGAAACTAAGAAAAAATTCATAACTTATTGGCATATGCTAACGAAAATATAACAAAATGTCGTCGTATGGTAAATCGAAATATCCCAATTAGGTTTCCGAAAGTTTTATTATCAAACTTTGTGAAAGAGATTTTGAAAAACGCTGTTCAAGTAAAGCAGGAAGGCCTAAGATTATACGCACGCAAAAGATCGGCTTAAAAGAAAGCTGGCAAGTAATCTTTCTGCTGAGAAAAATTACGATGGTGATCTTTTGATGCATGCAACTACTGTTGCGGCCAAAAAATCCAAAAACAGCGATTTGGGATTTGTTTTAAAAAAACTGCCTCTTCTTTAGCACAGCAAACCGAATTGAGAAAATTGGTTTCATCTAACAATCCAAACCTTACTCCGGAAGACGCTCTCGAGCTTTTACTTGAAAATGATTTAAGTAAAAGACAATATACAAACATAAGGTTATTAAATAAGGAAAACAACTGCTATATATTGCCAAACTATGATGAAATAATAATATGCAAGCAACTTTGTCGACCCAAGCGGATATCTGTATCGGAATCTTCAGCAGAGGTATCACGTCATAACCTCTTAGACCATACTGCACAACGTCTTATTTTACTTCAAACAGATGTGCTGGGGGTCAATTCTGGTTTTGCGTTGTCGTGAAGTGAAAAGTAAAATACGCCAATCCACCACGATTTTCGATTCCCGTTTTACTTTAAATTTTCGATTTTACATGAAGTGAAAAAAGTAAACACCAATATAAATTTAGTGTTAACGTCAAGATTTCAAAATTATTCAAACATCTAATTTTTTACAAATTTAAACGTTTAAAGTGATAAAAACCTCTTTTATTCTTAGAATTCTATAATAAACTATAATTTGGCAAGAACAATTTGTGTCAACGAAAGTCAAAAGGCTCTTCTGCCAATAGTCTTCACCGCACATATCAGAATCGTATTTTAGAGCTCAGTAAAGTGAAAAAATGGAAAACGTCAAGTGATAAATAAAGTGAAAAGATTTTTTTTCACTTCTCGCTAACGCAAACCCAGAATTGACCCCCTGGATGTAACGGCTCGAATAACTCTCTCTCTCTATGGCGCGATATACAACAGGTATATCATCATAAACCTCCTAAGAGATTTTTGCGCCAAGCTTCTCTTCCAATTTGTGGTGTGCCGATTTGAATTTTCCCTACAAATTGGTGGGACCTACAGTTTTTTGCCGACTCCGAACGGCATCTACAAAGGAGACGAATTTTTGCTGAGAAGCCTGTCATGGCAGAAATACACTCGGAGAGTTTGCCAAACCACTGCCGAGGGGCGACCCCGTTTTGAAAAACTTTTTTCAAATCACTTTTGATGTTACCTGTACCAGGGCTCGAACCATGGACCTTCGGTGTGGTAGGCCGGCAACACTACCTTCACACCACGGCGGCGGCTCGAATAACTAATGTTGTTTTAATTTGTAGCTATAAGTTTGACGGAACAACTGGCCAAATTCTCTATCTCTATGGCGCGATATACAACAGGTATATCATCATAAACCTCCTAAGAGATTTTTGCGCCAAGCTTCTCTTCCAATTTGTGGTGTGCCGATTTGAATTTACTCTACAAATTGGTGGGACCTACAGTTTTTTGCCGACTCCGAACGGCATCTACAAAGGAGACGAATGTTTTGCTGAGAAGCCTGTCATGGCAGAAATACACTCGGAGAGTTTGCCAAACCACTGCCGAGGGGCGACCCCGTTCGATCACTTTGGGTGATTAAAAACTGATCAGTCACTTACACGATTAAAAGAAGATTCGAAAACGGCTCTTGCTTATGTTTTGAAAATGATTTATTGAAAATATAATAACAAAATAAAGTGCAAACAGAAATTGATCATCCTGGGGATTGAAAGGTGCTTGGACTTTCGAACAACTAAAGATTTAAATGCAGGTATTTTCAAACCCAGACTTTCCTCGCTGATATATTGCATTAGCCGACTACATGCATGGATTCCAGTATTTTAATACATCCCTGTGGGGAAAATCTCTAGTTCTGAACTGGTGCGCCTCTAGTGCGTTTCGAACGACACGACTTCGCCTTCAATCTCTTTCACATGTAATCAACTGGCGAATTTAACATGGCGATGTCCTAGGCGGTGGAAATTGTCCCCCGCTGCATTACCGTTTCGACAGTTCCGAACTAGTTAAAAATTCGACAGTTCGGATGCAGGTCGCTTATTGCTAATATTGCCTTAGTTCTGAACTATTTCCAAATTCTGCAGATTGGATGTAGTTAGTTTAGAATGAAAAAAAAGTATTTGGAGTAGGATTCCATGGTAGAACTACGCTCGGAGACTTTTTGCAAATTGACTGCCTATGGTCGCGAGTCCCGTTTTGAAAAACTTTTTTTTTTGAGCCTACATTTTAAACCATTCTATCATAATGTATACATATGTAACCTTTTCTCACACAATTGATTTGTGCGTTGTAGCTGAGTGGATAGAGCACTCGACGCTGATGCGGGACGAGTCGTTTCAAATCTTACCCACTGATACATTTTTTTTTTTATTTTTTATTTCTGATTTCAAATTTTAGCCTTTCTTTAAAGAAAGTTACAAGAACAAACCATTTTTCCAAATATTTATGATTACACAACTGCCGGTTTCGAACTAGTGAAAATCTAGTTACTATCTCACTAGTTTTTATTAGCAACTTTATCTCTAGTTCTGAACCAGAAATTATTCTCACTAGTTACTGACCTCCCCACAGGGCATTGTACACATCTTCCCTACAAAACATAGCTAGCCGTGGTGAAGCCCTGATTCCACAAATTCACAAAATTTTACTAACACCAACGCATATTTTTTCAACTTGTATGGAAAATAACACCCTACCAACCATGACTGCAAAAAATCGTGTGACTAATCTCTAAAGAGAGCTATCTGCGATTAATCCCTTTAGTCTACAGTTGGCTATAATTCAATATACATAACTAAATTTTTATTTGTGTAGCATGCTTATAGGGCTGTACGTCAATTTCAATTTACTTATCGGAGTTAATAGTAACCGTTTGGGTAAAAAGTGGATTAGTCCTTTCGTACCCGTTCGGGTATAAATGGGTACAATTGGTCTCTCCATAGGACATGCTCAAACAAATGTGAACAGATCAACCCATACAAAGTGATCTGAACTGGTATTAGTCGCATCTTCCTTTGCGACTCTTCCCGGATTGATCCTGGACTAATCGCTTTTTTGTGCAGGGTGGCTAACCGAAGTGAAACTGTGATTCAACAAATTTTTACCAACCCCAACGCATATTTTTAGAATTTTTATCAAAGAACAAGTGCCTAAAAGTATGAACTCACACCTAGTTGTTTGGTACGCCAATTCTGTTGCGGTCGCAGCGAAACGGATTTTTAAAAAAATGCAAATAAATTAGGCGAAGCAACGACTGAAGTTTTATAAGCGCCAGACCAAACTGAATTATAATTTTATTGTATTCGATTAAGAAAGCTTAAGTGCAATTGCTTAACTAGTATCAAAAGCTTATTTTGCATTCTGCAATTATTGATTTACCAAAATTAGGGCGGAAGTGAATTTCCTGTTATGCTCAAAATAAACTTATCAAAACTGGCTATTGCTGATTGTGCACTTATGTAACTATTGCTTAAGTTATTCTTAATAGGGGGGTCATTGGCATTATACATAACTCGGGCGACCCACTGTTTATTCACATTTTTATCCGTTGCTGGTTGGCAGGGAAGTGACTAAAAGTATGCACCCACCAGTGATGTCACGAATATTCCCATTCGCATTCGAATGTTTTTGGACATTCGCATTCGCATTCGCAAAATTTCTGCGAATGCTTTGCGAATATGAATTTAAGAAAAACGTTATTTGAAGAGAATGCCATGTTAATAAGACTAAAATCCATTTATTTCCAATGTTTTTTAATGCATGAAAAAGTAACTCAACTTATAATATATGATCAAACTAAAAATATATTATTCAATGATGATCTATATATATGTCTAATCTAAACAAATAAACAAAAAATTGTAGACGCTTAAACAAAAGTACTTATCTCTTAGAAAATAATGAGTTAATAATTAAACTTTAGCCACTGAAATATAAAAATAAAGCGCAGCTTCAAAGAAAGTCCCGTGACTGACTGGCTTTGACATAATCTGCTCCCGTTCTCAATCACGGTTGCAATAATCGCAATCACGTATTGGCTTCGTCAATATTGTGACGAATTCAATGATTCCTTACTTATCAATCCTGGGTTCGATCACTATAAAGTCAAATAAGCACACGCACAGATATTGTAACTGATAGCTAGTTTTATTTACTAGTAATAAACGCAATACAAATTTAAGAGGTTGGTAACTTCGCAGTAGTTCACTGAACAACACTTGGAAATAAACTGATCAACTTGCCTTGCTTGGTCACCGCCTTATATAGTCCAACAGGGTGCTTGCCTACGCACCGAGAACTTTCTTGGTTGTTCGCTTTTCGTGTTCTGGAAGGGTCGGTGTTATTTATTGGCATCTTCTCTTTGCATCGTATTCGCAAACACTCCCGCCATCTCTCTCTTTCTCTTCCTAGTTATACGCTTGCATGCATAAGCGTAGCCGTCGTTATCTCGGTTGTGTTAACTAGTGGTGGGAGTGTTATTGAGTTAGGGATGGTACATGCTTGAGAATAATCGCCACACTGCCCTCCACCTAAGTCTGATCGTCCCGATCAGACACATTGCCGGAACCAAACGCAGCTAGCCTTTCCAAATGGACCACCTTCATCTTATTCCTTGGCATTCCCATAGTTTGTATGCGATATACCAAATAGTTGATCCGTTTTTTGACTTTGTATGGGCCTTCCCAGTTACATTGTAGTTTTGGGGACAAACCTTTCTTACGCTGTGGGTTGTATAGCAGCACTAAATCTCCTTCTATAAAACCTTCCGAATTTATTGCTTTGTCGTACCTGGCCTTCACCTTATCGCTCATGATCTTAGTCCGTTGTCTCACAAGATCGTGAATTTCTCTCATTTCTTCTTCCAATACGCTAGTAGATTTTCGAGCATTTACTCCTGCATCAGCGTTTATCCCAAACTTCAAGTCAGCTGGCAATCGAAGATTATTCCCGAAAATTACCTTTGCAGGAGTCTGACCAGTTGTTTCATGTACTGCATAGCGATATGCCACTAGGAATAAGGAGATGTGAGTATCCCAATCCTTCTGGAACTTATCCACTACTTTCTGGAACTTATCCACTACTTACTACTCAGGTGCTCTTCCAAGGTTCTATTGAATCGTTCCACCATGCCATCTGACTGAGGATGTAGTGCAGTTGTTAGAGTTTTCCGAATGCCCAATGTCTTGCACATTTCCTGGAACACAGCTGATTCGAAATTTCTGCCTTGGTCAGAATGTATCTCCATCGGTGCACCAAACCTAGCTACCCAATTGTTAGTAAACACTTCTGCTATGGTTTCTGCCTCTTGATTCGGAATAGGGTACACTTCTGGCCACTTGTCCATAACTACCAGGACATATTTGTTCCGAGTTTGCTAGTAGGAAACGGACCAGCTACATCCATGGCTATCCTCTCAAATGGCGCACCTGAGTTATACTGTTTCATTTGGCCATGGCTCCTTGATTTCGGTCCTTTAGCTTTGATGCATACTTCATAGTTGGCAATCCACTCCGCGACCGATTGACGGCAACCAACCCAATAGAATCTTTGCTTGACTTTCTCCAAGTTCTTGGTGACTCCAAGATGACCTCCGCTTGGACCGTTAGGTAATTCATTGAGTATATCAGGGATTTTCTTCCTTGGTACGACTATCAGCTTTCGAACACTTTGACCATCCTCACTCTCCCATATTCGATGCAAACAAGCGGATTCTAATTGCAAACTATTCCACTGTGCCCAATATGACTTGGCAACAGGACTTTCTGCTGACATCTCCTCTCTTGATGGTCGCTCGTTTCGTTCGATTCCTTGCATTACACGTGTAAGATTTGGATCTTCGTGCTGAAACCTCCTTAATTGATCCATGTCCCATTCGTCCGTAGATGTTATAGTCATGAGCCGCACATCTATAATGTCTTCCTTGGCCTCAGCTTTGGAACAATGCTTGCATTCCAAGTTACATGGTCTTCGTGACATTGCATCAGCATTTCCGTGGGTGCTACCTTTGCGATGCTCTATGGAAAAGTCATAACTTTGCAGTCGCTCTATCCACCGTGCCAATTGACCTTCCGGATTACGGAACTGTAAGAACCATTTCAACGCTGCGTGGTCTGTCCTGACATGGAATCGCTGCCCATAGAGATACTTGTGGAAATGCTTAACGCACTCTACCAATGCCAACAGTTCTCTCCGGGTTACACAATAGTCCCTTTCAGGCTTCCCAATTGTTCGGCCATAGTATGCAACTACCTTCTCCTGTCCATCAACAATCTGAGACAAAACACCTCCTATAGCATAACCACTCGCATCTGTATCCAGAATAAACTTTGAACCTGGAATTGGATATGCTAACATCGGGGCAGTGCATAGTCGTTCCTTCAATGTTTGAAAAGCCACTTCCTGTTCCTTCTTCCATTCAAAACTCTTATTCTTCCTTGTAAGGTCATGGAGACTACTAGCTACGCTGGCCAAATTCGGTACAAATCGGCGAAAATACGTGCACAGCCCGAAGAAGCTCCGTAACTCATGAAAATTTCTCGGTCTTGGCCAATCCTTTGCGGCCTCGATCTTTTCCTTAGCAGTGCAGATTCCCTCCGTAGTTACCTTGTGACCCAAATAACTTACTTCCTTTTTAAACAAGGAACACTTCTTGGGACTTAGTTACAGACCAGCACCAGCTATTCTTTGGAAAACTTCGTCCAAGTTCTTTAGGTGTTCCTCAAAGCTTTTTCCCAGCACGATGATGTCGTCGAGGTACACCAAACATGTTTGCCAGTGCAATCCTTTTAGTATCTGGTCCATGAGTCTCTCAAAAGTAGCTGGAGCATTGCATAGCCCGAAGGGCATTACCGTAAATTGCCAAAGCCCTTCTCCAACGCTGAAATCCGTCTTCTCTTTATCTTCATCCTTTACCTCCACTTGCCAGTAGCCGCTTTTCAAGTCCAGTGTGGAAAACCATTTCGTGCCAGATAACGAGTCCAGAGTATCGTCGATTCTTGGCAACGGATAACTGTCCTTCTTCGTTACGTCGTTCAATTTCCGGTAATCCACACAGAACCTCATTTTTCCATCTTTCTTTTTCACTAGTACTACCGGTGAGCTCCATGGACTAGCTGATGGTTCGACCACGCCGCTGTCACTCATTTCCTGTATAATTTCTCTTACGACTTGGCGTTTGGCCAATGGAATACTACGAGGAGCTTGGCGGATGGGCCTTGCATCACCAATATCAATTTGATTTTTCACAACTTTGGTCCGACCTGGTTTAGAACCATCCTTGTCAAATATGCTCGAGTACTTTGATAGAAGTTCCTTTGCCTTTTTCTGATGATCTTTTTCGAGGCCTGCCGTCCACGACGTGATATCATCTGAAAGATTAATCTTGATGGCAGAATCATTTTCCTGAAACTGTTCGCAATTGATAACTACCTCGACCTCTTGGCATTGTCCCAATATTGCTCCTTTGGAAAGTTTAATCGGCGGTTTGAACTCATTAAGTACTCTTACCGGTACACGCCCATCTTGTTTTGTCATGGCCAGGGTTTTTCCTACTAATATGTTCGTCTTTGATTTGTTTGCTGCCTCGACAACCCACAACTTGTTTGTCCCATAATCTCCATCAATCTTTGCCCATATGACTGCTTCCGACTTCGGTGGAATTTGTTGGCTCTCCTCCACAAGCACTCGCTGTATTTGTTTTCGTAACCAAAATTTAATGGCACATCCATGTTCTGGTAATTCATAATCCTGTTTTGCATGTCGATCTTGATGCCTTGCTCGCTTAAGAAGTCCACACCAACTATGATTTCGTCAACAATATCTGCTACTATAAAACTGTGTAGAACGGCCACGTTCCCAATTGCGATTTCACATGTTACTTCTCCTAGGACATGGGTGTCCTCACCAGTGGCCGTACGTAACTTTGCTCCATGCAATAGTCTCACCTCCTTGTTGACTAAATCAGATCGAATTATGGAATGCGATGCGCCTGTATCCACAGTTAGTACGTGCTCTTTTCCATCCACATATGCAACAACAGTAACATTACTAGCTTTCTTTCCGATCTGTGAGACAGAGATTATGGGGCATTCAGTTGCGGGAGCCAGTCCACGCCCCTTTCGGCTGGCTCTATTTAGTTTAACGACTGATTTGGTTGGGAAATTTGCTCGTCTCCTTCAGCTTTGCGTTTTCGTCCACCTGAATTGCTGGGGTTACTGGAACCAGTGCCGCAATAACGTGCTATGTGACCTGATTTTCCGCACTTAAAGCATTTAATAGCGCCATCAATTTTTTTCTGTACTCCGTTCAACGCTTCCAAAATTTTGTCAACCCAAGCCGGACTTTCCACTTCTACACGATGAGCCTTGTATGCAGGTTTACTCAAAAGTGAGGCTGTTTCCTGCGTCAGAGCATGCGATAACGTTTCAGTGAACGTCCTTTTGGGGTTTGCATATGTGGCCCGCTTCGTCTCCACATCGCGTATTCCATTTATAAAACTTGGGATTTTTACCCTCTCAGTATACTCCATGGGTGCGTCCGCATTTGCTAGATGGGCCAACCTCTCGATGTCCGATGCAAATTCCTGCAAAGTCTCATTAGGTTTCTGGGAGCGATTCTGTAGCTCTATTTGGTATAGCTGCTTCCGATGTTCGCTACCATAGCGTCTCTCAACTGCACCCATTAATGCTTCATAATTGTTCCGTTCTCCGTCAGGAATCGTCTGCAAAATTTCGGCTGCAGGTCCCTTCAATGCCACGAATAATGCAGCAACTTTGTCTTCCATGCCCCAATTATTCACAGCTGCCGTCTTCTCGAACTGTAGCTTAAATACCTGGAAAAGAACAGAACCATCAAATGACGGGGATTTTACCTTGGGAGTATTCGCTGAAGCAGATGGACGGTTCAGTTGCAACTCCTGGATACGGCCCCTTAACGCATCTACCTCGGCCTCGATTTTCTCCTCAAACTGCATTATTTTCTCGTCCATGCGTGCCTCTAGCTTCAATGACATCTTGGCTTCCTGCTTTGCAGAGATCTGCGATAACACCTGTGCTGAACTTTGTGATGATATTTCGGAAATACGTGCCTCCAACTTGGACGTAATACGTCTATCTTGTTCTTCCAGCTGAGATGCCATGTGTGTCTTCTGTTCTTCCAGCTGAGATACTATACAAGTTTTCTGTTCTTCCATTTTAGTCGACATCTGAGTTAATACAGCCAATATCATGTTTGTGTCCACGGTTGCTACTGGATTCGGAGACTCCTTTTTTTCTTCCATTTTCGTCGATGTCTCCTCCACAAGATGGAAAACATGGTCATCAACGTTGATACCTTCCGCTTCCATAGCCTCCCGCAATCTTGACTTTAGCTCGGACTTATTACCTGTAGTGTTTAGTCCGCGTTGTTCCAACTCATTTTTGAGTTGCTGAATCTTCAATTCATTCAACTTAGCCATGTCCTTGTTATCCTTGAAATCACTGGTATTTATTTAACAATACTGCTTCTGACACCAATTGTGACGAATTCAATGATTCCTTGCTTATCAATCCTGGGTTCGATCACTATAAAGTCAAATAAACACACTCACAGATATTGTAACTGATAGCTAGTTTTATTTACTAGTAATAAACGCAATACAAATTTAAGAGGTTGGTAACTTCGCAGTAGTTCACTGAACAACACTTGGAAATAAACTGATCAGCTTGCCTTGCTTGGTCACCGCCTTATATAGTCCAACAGGGTGCTTGCCTGCGCACCGAGAACTTTCTTGGTTGTTCGCTTTTCGTGTTCTGGAAAGGTCGGTGTTATTTATTGGCATCTCCTCTTTGCATCGTATTCGCAAACACTCCCGCCATCTCTCTTCCTCTTCCTAGTTATACGCTTGCATGCATAAGCGTAGCCATCGTTATCTCGGTTGTATTAACTAGTGGTGGGAGTGTTATTGAGTTAGGGATGGTACATGCTTGAGAATAATCGCCACAATATCAACCAATGCATCTGTGATTTGTGTTATTTAGATGATAGAGGAATGGAAATGTGAATTTAAATTTATCAAACAAGCAAATACGTGCAAGCTAAAAAAATGTATGCTTTTTCCCCAATGTTTTTTAATGTTTATTGCAACATGAATTATCATGGGCTTGCTTTAAGTTTCGAATGCTCAATTTTGGCGTGTAAAAGGAAATGTCGTTTAAAAACCAAAACTTATAGTTGTTTTTGGTAGTGGGCAATTATTTTGCTATTGCTATTGTTTTGATTTGATTGAAAATTTCTTAAATTTTGCAATATTCGAACACTGCAAATAAAGTTGCATAACCAAAACAAAGATAACAATAGTAATTAGCCATGGATGAAATAGATAAGGTTTAGCCGTCACAGAGCTGACAGAGCTGTCAAATACCATACTTTTCAAGAAAGAAAGTGTAAACATTAGTACAAAATAATTACTATATCAAATGTGAATGTATTTCTTTCAAAAAATTTTTTAAATATCTATGATTTAATGTCGTATCACGATAATAATTGTATTAAATAAGTTCCGGCAGTGTATTTTTGGAAATATTTACTCATTTTAATTGAGGTCCTCATAGCCGTGTACCAGTGCGAATTTGTATGTAAACATTGGTACAAAATACTTACTATATCAAATGTGAATGTATTTCTTTCAAAAAAATTGTTAAATATCTATGATTTAATGTCGTATCACGATAATAATTGTATTAAATAAGTTTCGGCAGTGTATTTTTGGAAATATTTACTAATTTTAATTGAGGTCCTCATAGCCGTGTACCAGTGCAAATTTGTATGTAAACATTGGTACAAAATACTTACTATTTTATATTTGCTATGATGTTTTACTTAAATAAATACATACTTACGTACTTAAAATAACCATATCGTCAATAAAAGATTTTGTTTAATTTTAAGTGGCTTTATTTCATATATTGTTTATACAAACAATGCAAATGAAATCCTTTCTTCATAAGCAGACGATATGCCTTTGCGCTTGTTGAATAAAGTGTGATTGAATGAGAAATATCCTCTTCACACCAGTTACGCCTCTTTAATCCGCTCTGTAATTTTTTTATTTGTCCTGATGTAAATATTGTTCCCAACTTCTCCACTATGTTGTTATGTTCAAAATCGGCCCTTTGTAAACGCTGCTTCAACTCAGACATTTCCTTGCTATGCTTTATTTCCATTTGACTTAAGCAAAAGTTTTCCCTTTTCAACATTTCACTAAAAATCCTAAATGTTAATAAATCGCAGAAATAACAAAATAATTAACTTACATCAAATAACTGCTCTGAGTCACACATAGTTACAGGATCATTTTCTTCTTTAGCATCTACATTTGATAGTACAACAGAGCTATTCTCTATTGTCACAGACGGTACAGCATCTGGCTTAAGTTCTCTGCATTTCGCGAATCCTATGGATATTACCTCCGTAAATCTTTATTTATTATTATTAATAAAAATAAAGGTAATTGTTTCCTTTAGGAGACAACTGCTAAAACACGTCCGAAATTATCGGAAAGTATCAAAAGACGCGTTTTGACCTCGGTAACAATAATCCGGAAGCGGACTTTCGAGTTTTCGTTTCAGTGAAGAGATATTAGCAATCAAAGTTGAAAATTTTCTGTAATTTTCATGTGGTTGTCGTAATTTCAGATTAGGATGTACCGAAAAGTGGAAAAGTGTGTTCCACGCAGAAATACCGGACCGCGTAGCCGGTGTTGGACCGGCTAAGGGTTATTTTTTTGAAGCGCGGCCAAAGGCCGCCTATGCAGAAGTGTTCTGCACATAAATACCTTGGATCAAGCCGCCTATTTGGGATCGGACCTGTGTCATTTTTGGCTTTTTTGCGAATAACTTTTCACTGAAACAAAAAATTTAAAATCCGCTTTCGGATTGTTGATACCGAAGTCAAAACACCTTGTTTGATACCTCTCCAATATGGTTGGACGTGTTTTAGCTCCTCAGGGAAACAATTACCAAAATGAATCTTTACCCATTTCAAATTTCATATAATTTTCCAAGTCTGTTGGAAGGAAGGGCTCACTGCAAATTCGGTAATTTTTAACATTTGGTGCACGTCGGCAAAAATGGAGCCACTTTTGTTGGAGTTTTTCTTTAGTTGGAAAGTTGAAAAAAGAAACTTTGTTATCTTTGGTTTTATGGGAATTTGTACAGTTTAACACTGCGCACTTCATTTTTATTAATTAAACGCACAAATAGTATTATTTTTGAACAATTTGAACAAGCAAACGTGTTATCACACAAAATAAACAAAAATTGATTGGGCCGTACATGAACCCTGCATACGTCACAAAAAGTCAGCTGTTTTATTCACAATATGGGGGCAAAATTGATGGCTTAATCTTGTATGTATAATTCGTTCATGGTCATTAGCTGTGTTTGGTGACAAAACTTGCAAAGAAGTATTCACGTAAAACTCTCTCGAAACGCAGAACAGAAGTGGAATTCACTAACTTCTATAACGACATTCGCAATCGACATTTTGTCGTAACGATATTTATAACGACATCGGTATTCACTAACAATCTTTTATCAATATTCGTTTATTGGCGATCAGCTTTGTCGTTAAGTAAACAACGCACAATTTGGGGTTGTTATCTGTGTCGTTAAATAAACAACTCATAATTTTAAGTTTTTAGCGAAAATTAAAGAAATATTACATGTGCGGCTTGCACATGAATGCAGACGTGTTTAGAACAGCTCCTAGCTATTAAAGTTATTAAACGTTGAAATAAAATCAGAAATTGAAGTTTAATTAATAAGACACTGACATTACCTAAAGTGAAAATCGATTGTGATCATAAATCTTGTTTTAATATTCTACTCGCACAAGAAAAATTATAGAACAAAAAATTAAAATGTTATAAACAAATACATAAGTGCATATACATACATACTTAAATAAACAAGCAAATAAAAATATTGAAAGCAACGAAACAAAATTACTGTTTGATCCGTGCTGTGTCATTGCTCTTTCTGTTGTTGTTGCTGTGCTCTCACCGAGCTTGTATATTAAGTGTGCTGTTTTCGGCCGTCTTTTTGCCTTTTGTATTTTGTTTGTTGTTGCCTGCTACAATATTATTGAAAATGACAGGCCGTGTAGGCCGATTGAGACACCAACAATGCCTATACCTGAGTGAAGTCAACTCGAAGCGAAAATTGAGAGTGCTGTACGAGTTGTCGTGAGTGAATCTGAGAGCCGAATCATGAAGAAAATTAATGCAGTGGCTGGTGAAATAACAAAAACTAAGGAATGCATTCGTGCTTTTGAAGGCAGACTGGAGAAGGTAGAACAAGAGAGCGCAATGGTTGGTGAGCTGCGCAACGAGGTGTATAAATTAAAAGAATGCCTCAACGAATGTGAGAATGCGAGGGTGGCTGGTGATGTCGTTATCAACGGCATACCATACAAGAAAGAGGAGAATTTGGTTGAAGTATTTGGTGATATTTGCCGGGTGGTACAATCTATCTCCTATTAGTGCTGCATTTCGTGTCAAGCGAAAAAGTAATGATAAGCAAAAGAATAATGGTAATATCAATGCGCCTGTTATCATTAAGCTCTCTTCGCCAAATGATCGTACTCTTCTACTCCGAGCACTCCGTAAATTTCATAAAACGAAGAGTAGGGGAGTTGCTCTTAATGAAATTGGTTATGAATCCGATCAATGCATATATATTAATGAATGCCTTACTAAGAGCCGTCGGGAACTTCTTTTCTATGCTTTGCAGCTGAAGAGGCAAAAACAACTTGTGGCGGCGTTTTCAGTCAGGGGAGTATTATATGTTCGAGCTGAATTGCAGGGTTATGCAATAAGAGTAGAATGCAAGGATGATGTTGATCGCGCTGCAACCAAATTGTGACTAATTTATTTTACGTATAATATCGCTTTTCCTAATCTAATCTACTACAGTTACTACTCTGTTTTCAGTTACTACTCTTTTTTCTGTTCTTCTTTTCTTTATTCTTATACCTCTAATTCAACCATCACAAACTGGTGTTACAGCAGTACATCTATCAAATTCAATTTCAAATTCAATTTCATTGAATTAATGTTGCGTAGTCTCTCTGTTTTGGTTCGTCATGGTTGGTTTAAACCAAAATATTGAAAATGGCCTCGGCGTTAATAAAAATCATAAATTGCTTGTTGATATTCTGTGCAAGCAAAATAAGGGAATGAACGTTGTGCATTTTAATGCGCGCAGTTTGAATGCAGATAAACTATTTAGATTATGTAAGGAATATCTTTGTTGATTCAGCTGTTGATGTGATATGTGTTACTGAGACTTGGTTCTGTCCTGATGTCTCTGATTTCTACTATGAAATAGCCAATTATAATGTGATAAGGAATGACAGAAAAACGAAAAAAGGTGGAGGAGTTGCGATATACTACCGGTCTAACCTAAAAATAAAGCTGCTGGCGGGGTCGGTTAACTCAGAAACGGAGTATCTAATAACTGAAGTATCTGATGGTGTAAGCAAGGTTTTAGTATCCTGTGTATATAACCCACATAGGTCGTGCATGTTGGATTTGTTTTTTGGTGAGTTATCTGTTTTTGTTATTGAATATGAGCGTTATATTGTGTGCGGTGATTTCAATGTTAATTTGCTTGTTAATGACTCCTGTACAGCGAAACTGCTCGACCATGTATCGGCAGGAGGACTTGTTGTAGTAAACAAGTCTGTGCCTACTAGATTTGCTAACAACTCAGAGCCTAGTCTTTTAGATGTGTTTATCACTTCTGACCCTGAACATGTGCTTAAATTTGACCAACTATTTTTCATATATGACCACGACTTAATCTTCTGCACACTAGATGTAGTTTTCAATCGTCCTGTTGATGTAACTTTTACGTATCGAGATTTCAAGTCATTAAATGTTAGTGAACTGCTTCGTGATATGTCCTTTATTTGTTGGGAAGATTGCTGGTATTGTGAGACCGTTGACAAGAAGCTTGAGTTTTTAAACAGTAACTTGACTATGCTTTTTGATGCTCATGTTCCTACTCGCATAGTTCGTGCTAGGAATCAGTAGTGTCCTTGGTACACAAAAAAAGTTTGTATGGCGATAAAAAAACGTAATAGGCTTCAAGCCAAATGGAAAAAAAATTCGAGTGATAGTAGTTGGTCCCAGTATAAAGGTGCGCGAAACGAATATACGGCCACCATTAGACAAGCTAACTAAAAGTTGGTATTGTAGAAACAAACTTGACGTGACACTTCCGTCTAGAGACTTGTGGCGTAATCTTAAAAAACTACATGTTCACGGCAGCGCTAAACAAGAGTGTGATTTGGACCCAGACATACTGAATGACTTTTTTATTAATGCAAGTGATAGCGTGAGTCCCCCTGCACCTGATTATAGCCCGAGTTACTGTTATTTTGCTGATAAATTTCAATTTGCGGGTGTAAGTGAGATTGAGGTTGTGAAAGCTATAATGTCCATAAAGTCAAATGCTGTAGGAGAGGATGGAATTTCGCTGAAGTTCATGAAGATTGTATTGCCAGCAATCTTGAGCACTATCACACACGTTATAAATTTTTGTTTTACTGGCTCGTGCTTTCCGTCTCTATGGAAAAAGGCAATTATTCTTCCTGTGGCTAAAAAAACTAATGCTAATAGCCCTATCGATTACAGACCAGTAAGTATATTGCCTGCTTTGTCGAAGGTGTGTGAATCAGTAATGGCTGCACAAATTTCAACATATATAAATGAAAGAGGCTTGATGTCACCGTTTTAATCATTCTTCAGGCCGCAGCATAGTTGTTCTACCGCTATGTTAAAGATTCTGGACGACATAAGAATACAATTTGACAAGGGTGATTTAACAATTCTCTGCCTGCTTGACTTTTCAAAAGCATTTGACCTTGTTAATCATGGCCTTTTATGCAAGGAACTGAAATCTCGCTTTGGCTTTACAGACAGTGCTACTAGGCTAATGGCTAGTTACCTCAGGGAATATATCATCTTCTCCGAAACCAACTACTACTGGTGTTCCACAAGGATCAGTTCTGGGGCTACTATTGCTTAGTCTTTTTGTTAATGATGTGTTTTCTGTGTGTCGCTATGTTAATGTACATGCGTATGCTGATGATATCCAGCTATACTTGTCTAGTCGTATTGGTCTCGTTGAAGATTTGTGTTTCAAAGTTAATAGTGATCTGTCGGCAATATCATCTTGGGCTCGGGATAATTGCTTGCGTTTAAATTCTTCAAAATCATTTGTTCTACCTATAAGCAATACCGCGGTTCATCTGGATGATATTCCTGAACTATTTATTGGTTGTGATAGTCTCTCTTTTGTTAACAAAATAAAAAATCTGGGATTTACTATTAACTCTAACTTGAATTGTCGTGATCATGTAAATAAAGTTGTAGGTAATGTGTATGCTGTGTTACGTCGTCTTGAGACTACCGCCTCATTTACACCAGAAGAAACTAGATGCAAATTGGCCAAACAACTCATAGTACCCATTATTACGTACTCTGAGATTGTCTACAGTAAGTTAGATTCTATCTCCTCCCACAAAATTAATGTTGCATTTAATAATGTTACGAGATATGTATATTCACTAAAAAAGTTCGATCACGTCTCTATGTGGAGAAATAAAATTTTGGGGTGCAGTATATATAGCTACTTAGCTGCTAGGAACTGCATATCTTTGTATAGGTTGCTTACTGCACAATATCCGAATTATTTGTACGAGAAACTACAACTGGCTAGGTCAAGTCGACACAACAGCCTTATTACACCTAGATACACCTTTCTGACGTCTTCTAGAATGTTTTTTGTTAACGCTGTTAGGTTATGGAATGCTATACCTGAATCTGTTAAGTCTGAGCTTAATAGAGGGAACTACAAATCAATTATATACAATTATTTTAAAAGTTTATAAAACTGTACTACGGCGATGGATGCACTCATCATAACTTAACTCTTCTTTCTTTTCTTCCTCTTTTTTTCTTTCCTCTTTTTCTCTTAACATAAGTCATGTTATTTTTTTGTTTAAATTGTATTTATTTACCTAAGTTAGTTTTAGTTTGATAAATACTATTTTGGTGTAACTGCTGATGCACTATAAAAGACTTAGTCTTAAATGTGTAACACTTCTTTTATTCAAATAAATAAATAAATAAATAAAATAAATAAATTACATTATACCAATATTATTATCGAAAAAATGGCATTTGAATACTTAGCGTATTTTTTATCGCGTGATGGGGAATATTTACACCGAATCGTTATAGCTAAGTAAGTAAATAGCACAGTCGATAATGCAGGAAACAAAATCGTTAATTAAAATCTCGAAAAATCGCATCGTTATAAGTTAGTGAATTCCACCACAGGAGTCAGTAAAAACTTGCAGCAAAACATCTGTTGTCATTTTGATTGGTTAGTAGCTAAGGTTTTTACATTTTTGTTGTTGCTATCCATGTCACGATCAGCTGTTATCATTTTCAAATTTTACTGAGTGAAATGTCCCCAGCTGAAACTTGCAAATATTCTGTGTGTCTGTGTTAGATAAAAAAGAACTTAAACTCCGTAAAGAAGTGCAAAATCGGTTTTAGGAAGAAATGGGACTTCATGCAAAATGGTAGTGGAACATTTAATTTCGGCAATACTGCCAGGAAAGCATTTAAAAACTAGCAACTCTTTTCTTCTATTACACAAATAGATGCAGAAATCTTAAACGCGTTTTGACTTCGGTATCAACAATCCAAAAGCGGATTTTAAATTTTTTGTCTCAGTGAAAAGTTATTTGCAAAAAACCCAAAAATTACATATGCCAAATAGGGGGCTTGATCCAAGATATTTATGTGCAGAACACCTTTCTGCGTAGGCGGCCTTCGGCCACGCTCCAAAAAAAATAACCCTTAGCCGGTCCAACACCGGCTATGCGGTCCACAGTATTTCTGCGCAGAACACACTTTTGCACTTTTCGGTACACCCTAATCTGTGATTACAACAACCACATGAAAATGACAGAAAATTTTCAACTTTGACTGCAAATATCTCTTCATTGAATCAAAAACTTGAAAATCCGCTTCCGGATTATTGTTACCGAGGTCAAAACGAGTCTTACCTTTCCCGATAATTTTGGACGTGTTTAAGCAGTTGTCTACTAAAGGAAAAAATTACCTAATTTTAGAATTATAAATTATTCATGAAACTAGCTCAAGGCCAAGAATAATAATTTTTCACTTTTTAATTCTTATGAAAATTATTATTGTTTTTTATTTTTTAATAATTATAACAAAACCGAGAGCACGCGGTTAGGCAGTTCTGCTGATGATGAGAAAGCAGATCTGCCAAAAAATCCATCATGATCACCCTACTAACTATCAGAAGTGGTTCATGCATATGGTAAAGAAGAATAGAATTAGGAGTTTAGATGACATCAAAACCAGCGTGTTGCTAGCTTAATGGTTAGCAATGCGTGCCAAAATTTCTCTGTTGAAGAAGCCTAGCAGCTTCCGAAATGGATCTATAAGAAAAGCTAGGGCGTTTTTCGTACTCTATACAATTAAAACAAATTTAAATAATTAATTAAAAATAATAATTTTTAAAAAATAAAAAGCAATAATAATTTTCATAAAAGTTAAAAAGTGAAAAATTATTATTCTTGGCCTTGAGCTCGTTTAATGAATACTTGCAAATGTACAGGCCGTAAAATCAACAAAAACTGTTGGTACAAAAAAGCAATTTTAGAATTATATTGATTGCTATTTCATGTGAGTATCCTATAAATACCACCAAGTTTGAAGATTTTTGTAAAAAACTGCCTTTTTGTACATGGAAAAATGGTGTGGTTTCCAATGTTAGGAACAGTTAATAAAATCTTAGCTCACAACTCAAAAACTTTTGAAAATTTTAAAATCCCTGCAGGTTGTTTTTGTGAAAGTGCGTCAGAAGCTCGTTACAAATTATACAAGAGAGATCGATGCGCACACCCAAGAAAAGATACAAAGCGGAACAAAATGGCTGACGTTTTTAACAGAACGCTGTATTCTTCAGACCCTCTTCTTTTCAGCTTGTCTTTATCCACTAGAGAAAAATATCGAAAACGAGAGACATTACCAACTGAAGTACTCCAATTGCTTGAGCCCCCAAATGAGCACCAAATCTTCAACCAGTTGCCATGGAAACCTGAAAACAATTTGGATGATTCAGCTTCCGATACATTGGAAGCAGATGTTGCTAAGAACGATTTAGCTTTAGATGCGGAGGACGATTTGCAAGATTTTGAATGATCTATTTAGTAAATATGCTTTTATTTTTATTATATTTAGGCTCTTTAACCTATTCTTTAACATCTCCCTCATTTCAGATTACAACTCAGATTATGATATTAAATATTTATACTTTGAAGAATATATTGGACTAAACATTTAATAATTTTAAACATTTGTTTCCAGAATTTTGTTAGGATCGATCAAGTGGGTTGTGAATATACTAATTTTGTTAGTAAGCGAAACACTTTTTGTATTTGTATGTGTAGCGCGGGTGTGCCACGTCCCAAATTTTGATTTTATTTTTACTTTTTCTATTTACATATATGGCATAATAAATCTACTCACACTATTTGAGTGTAATATCCGGTTTCTAATAATAAATGCCAAAAAAAGGGTTTCAGATCATTGTGCAATGGTTTGGTTCTGTTATATAACGAATACATAATTATATGTATGAATTGACTAATTTCGTATTTTATTCATAAATAGGGTGACATATTTGCTGGAATAAATGATGGCATCCTTAGCAGAGCAGAAGCACTCGCTGCTGTGGATATTGGAAAACATCAAGCCAGTCATCATCACAGTCAAATGCCAACACAAATCAAGCATGATGTTATGTATCACCATCATAGTATGCCTGGACCTCCACAGCGACCACTTCAGGTATGAAATTTATTATTATACTAGAAAACCACTCTTCACCGCGTCTCAGAACTTATAACAGACTAAGTTCGATTTTAATCATTATATCTCCAAAACTAATTGGCATATTGGACTTGATCACATCGCTTATTGCAGTGCTCATTAGCACCTTTCCAAACCGGTAGAGTTATGGAAATAAGAGATATCTTAAATATGAAGTTAGACGTCTAGTAACGTAACAGTGAAAGTTGTTGTTTAGTGGTAAGCGTCCAAACATATATACGGAGAGACTGTCACTTTGGATTCTATGGGATCAATAATGATCCCTCCAATCAATTCTTCCTCTGAATTTTCTGCAATGTACAGACATCGACTTGTTAAAATTTTATTATAGAAAAACGATCCGGTATCAAAATACAGTAACAGGTGGTGGCTTTACTCCCCGCGTCTTATACAATAAACTCATTTGTCAGCTTTAAAAATCTGTTGATCGTTTTATTACAGCTAAAATTTCTTTTACACTTTGCATATTCGAATATAGATTTTCGAAAAGTGTTCATTCTACCGAATTTTGTAAATGCATTTGCTAAGGTTCGAATCAGATGTTTTTTGTTTATTTTTTTTGAGGTTTTTACACTTTTTAGTTAAATCGTTTTTCTAGATTTAACAATTTTATATTTATTCAAGCAAATTTAATTTACAGTAAAACCGAGTTACATGAGTGAGTTTCGAACTGAACTTCGAACTGAACTTCCGCTTTCAATGTTATTATTTATAACTAATCTCATATACGTATGTACATACTTAGCATCTATGCATTTATATATGTTTAGGGCTGTCTTATCTATACTTTATATATAAAATTCGAACGACAACCCCGATTGAGCGAATCAGCCGATCCACTGGGCCGACTTTTTAAATTCAAATTTTAAAACATCGTACTTCACCCGCAACAGGACATAGGATATTATTTTAATTAAATATTTAAGAAAAACTATGTTAAATTTAAGTATTAAGTTTATCAGTTATGGTACGCGTTGCTAGACCGTTTGCCATTCAAGCGTTTGTGCTTAGGAGCATATATGTAATAATGTATTAAATATATGTTAGAGAGTATCAACAAACCACATCCCTGCCAACCAGCAATGGATAAAAAAAAAGAGGCTAAATCGGCAAAATAAAAAGGTTGTATATAAAGCTGTATACATAACTATCGTAGAGGTCACACTTGCCCACTGTACGGTTATTAGCTTTCTCCACTGCAACTCAATCAATGCTACTTGACTTGAAGAATACACACACTTTTCTTCTTGAAAGTGAGAAAATACATCCGGCTTTCTAACTTTCAATGAATTATCAACTGAAACAAAACTTCTCTTTTGTAAAGAGTTCATATTATCAGGTAGGTGATGTCGCAATTGGGTTATCAACTCCACTAAATATAGTTGACAATTTTACGAATAATTTTCTGTATTTCCTCATCAATACTACCTTCATTTAACTTTAATTTTATACGAAAAATGTGATGTTGAGACTAGAAAAGGTTTGGATTAAAAAAAGGCTAAAAAAAGCCACGAAGCTAAAACCAAAATTATGAGGCTAAAGAACAAAAAAAGGTTAAATCTAGCCTCGAAAAAGCTAAGCTAGTCACACTGGTCGCGCGTACCAAACAAGTGGATAAAACAGTGGGCAATTTTGTTCGGCGAGGTTCACTTTTAAACCATATTGAAAATGTTTTCCGTGTATGTGTGAGTGTATACTTTTAGGCACCAGTTGTTTTCCATACAAATTCTAAAAATATGCGTTGGGGTTGTTAAAAATTTGTGGAATCAGAGTTTCACCACGGCTAGCCATGGTTGGTAGAGATCCCTAAGCGCGACTCACCGTTTATCCAGATTTTTATCCATTGCTGATTGACAGAGATATTGCTCTTCAAGTTTCTCATTTTTTCTTATACGCAGCTAGCGCAGCTACAAAAATGTAAGATCAGTTTGATTTTCAACATTATTTATTGTGTGAAAGTAAATATATTCTCAACTTTTTCTCAAACGTTGTTTTTCAATTTGAGAATGGGTGAGATATACTTGAAAATCTTTTGAAACATTTCGTTCCATTCTAGAACTGCCAACATAGCACAGATATCGACATCTATCGGACGTCTGCTACATCGATAGTCACCGACACATTCTTTGCAAACCATCGATATCGTGGAATATTTCTTATAATAATAATTTTTTGATCGTGATACGGATGGTTTCTTCGAAAGTACTTAATAATGTGCATATTGCCCTGTTCGGCGAGCATAAAACTTTATAAACATTTTTACGAAAAAACAAATGCTCTTGATAATTCATTGAGAGAGAGCGGTGCAAGTTTCTGCAATAACCAGAACTTTGCCTTCTTAAGCAATGAAAACAGTAGCAGCTGGTTTGCTTGCAAGTTTTTATATATTCCTGTTCGGCGGAAACTTTTACCTTTTTGATTTTCGAGAGAGTTTTACGTCATTATTTCTTTACTGACAGTTATTTGCAAGTTTTTCGCCGAGCACACCTACTATTTAAATCAATATTCAGGTACATTTTTGGTAATTCTTGCACAGTTCTTGCTGGGTCACTTAAAAATATGCTGCTGGGATCAAATTCTTCTGTCAAAGATTCAGAAGGTCCTGGTACTCCTCTGCTCTAATGTGAACCGCTTGGCTATTAACTTTCCAAGAGGAAGGTAAGCAGATTCACCTTATGTCCAACTCTTACCGTTTTAAGCATGAAAAACCTTATCGAGTTTATAAGCAAGTATAATTAAAAGTATATCAACGAAAGTTCTTAGTTAAGCGCATAATATCAAGTAGAACTAATTTTGAACTAGTTTTATTTATATAATTACCACTTTTCGATGTCTTTGAAATATTTTTAAAAACTAGAGATCGGCCAGTGGTTGAAATTCAGCTACAAAATTTTATTTTATTTTAAATATTTACTATACACTTCATTCGCCTTTTTTTCCTTCCTTTCTCTGCCGTTCCTTTTCCCTAACATATTTTAGTTTTCTTTGATTCCTTCTTTTGCTCTTTTAAATTTATTTTATTCTTTCCTTTCCGTTCCTTTCCTTTCATTTACTTTCCCTTCCTTTCCTTTCCTTTCCTTTCCATTCCATTCCCTTCCTTTCCTTTCCATTCCATTCCCTTCCTTTCCTTTCTTTATCTTTCCTTACCTTTTCTTAACTTTCCGTTCCTTTTCATTTCCTTCCTTGCCTTTCTTTTCCTATCCTTTCCTCTCCTGTCCTTCCCATCACTTTCTTTAAATAAACTTTGTTTTATTCTTTTTTATCTTATTTCATTTATTTTCTTTTACTTTATTACAATTCACACAAGCCCAACCACAAATACAAAAGAAACTTCGGTGTTGAATAGTCTTTATGAATAATCATTAATTTTTGTAAACAGTGTTTGTAGGTATCAGCAATGAAGTTTACATATTTGCTCATATTTTACATTGCTTGTTTAATGCCTCCAACAAAGCAACTTTTCGTGCTCTCAGGAGAGCCGCTGGCACTGGGTATCGTAGCCAGTAATCAATGCAGTAAAAACAACTAAAGCAAAAATGCATGAAACGTGTACTCACACAACAGAGGCTCTATAGTGCGAATCCTTGTTTTTCATTGGTCCACTTCCAACTCTTCGCACTCACAATGAGAGCCGATCACACGAGTAATACAGAAACATGGATGACATGTCTACTCACCCAACTACGGCTCTGTAGTGTGAATACATATTTGGCATTTGTGTTGATGTCGTTTTTAAACTATGTTTCTATATTTTTATTAATTTTTTTTTTAAATTTATTTGGTTGACGGTACCTATCCATACATACCTAAAATGTATAGTTTGGTCTTAAAGTGGGACAATTTCCCCCCAACTTCCGCATTTATATTATAGATTCCTGTCCTACCCATAAAAAACCACTAAGTGGTTGATGTTGTCATGTTCTCTTGTTCTCCTTTGTGTACAATAAAATTGCACTTGCTAATTTGATAATTTTCTTCAAATATTACAACTTAAGGAGTATTTTTCTTATTTATATCGTATCGTCATGAAGTTCCCTGCCGTTCAAAGTGTGCCTCCTAAAATGCGCATGCGCCTTTCTTGTTTTTATTTTGTGTGTGCAAGGTGTGTACCAAGCGTGTAAATAAGGGTATGTTTATGTGAACTCCCACGTGGCTTGAGCGCTGTAGTTATCGTACCTTTGTCGTATTTTTTAGAAAATGTTAGAAAAGTTATTTTTTAATTGATATTAGAGAAAAAGTAAAACGATTTGTACGGCGATGGTTGGATGGACCCCCTTTTAGACACTTGATTAGCATCCATTGAGTTTCCACACCATCCAGGAGACCGCAATGTAGGTTCGTTATCTAAATTTTTCGGGTGTGCGTATTCCCTGTAGGCCTATTTTCACCTATATACATAACTTACCCAATAGTTAAAAATTAAATTAATAAATTCAACGTTTTATTAAAAAAAAAACCGCAATTTAGGTTCGTAAATGAATCTAAACAAAACTACTTATCAAAATAATTACTAAACAAAACTACTACAACAAATTGTTTCGATATTCGAAATGAACTCAATAAATTCAGAAGGCGGTCAAAACCCGTCCTTTTATACTTTTCCCGATATTTTTGGACGTGTTTTAGCAGTTACGTGTACGTGTTTTAGCAGTATAGAATTATGTACCAAAACAACATTTTACTATTCTAAGGGCCGTTTTCTCTACTTGCTGTTAAAGGCAGGATTAGCCAACTGGCAGATAAATTTGTCGGCAAGATAAATTCTACTTCATTTTCTCAATATATCATAAACAGCTGTGAAAATATAAATATTAAATAAAAATTTGAACAATTTTTTGCCAAACATAGTTTGTTAAAATTCGTGTTTGTATTCTTCAAAGTAATCCAAGCTTTTGGGAAAAGTCCTCCTGGCTATACTGCGCTCACTGGTTTCCTCGAATGCTTCTTCTAGTGCATGAATATAAAACGCATGTCGGTTTTTCTTAGCAATGGTTAATTTATAGCCGAAATAATTTCAATTGACAATCAGCTGTTTCGTGTTTTTCAAACCGACCAATTTTAAAAGTTAGGCTGCCTGTTAAATTTGTCGACGGAAAACCCATAACGAGCACTACAGAAAACAAAATTTCGTTTAAAGAATGTATACATTTAAACGTTTATTTTTATTCACTTAGGGCTTATTACTAGTTATTTTCCAATTTTCAAAACACGTTTTGATAATAAATTCAGTAAAATAAATTAACTACCACGGCAACCCAGCTGTAAAATCCAGTCCATTTTATCACTAAGCTTTTGCGTCCCACGAGTGAGTGTCAAACGCTTGTTTGACATGTGAGTGAGTGTCAAGCACCTATGAGCTAGAGATAGAAGGAAGAGAAAAGGATGCCGACATAACTTACTTGTAGAGTTGTACAATGAATTCAAACTGCTAACATCGCATACGCAAGCTTTATTGAAAGCAATATATTTCCATCCATATAAGGTGAATCAGTAGAAGTTTTGACAGCAAAACTCCTGAACGTACAACAACGTAGTAAAACTGCAAATCAGTATACTACAGAAATAGAAAAACTCACGAAATCTTGGGAAGGAGCACACATATCAGATGGATTGCCCACAGATTTAGCAACTAAATATGCAACACAATCAGCGGTTAAAGCTATGTACAAAAAACTTTTCAAACGAAAAAGTGAAATTAATTATGCAAGCAGGAACGTTCACATCCATGAACGAAGCAATATCAAAATTCACAAACAGTTGTACTGAGGTCACGGGTCACCCAAATTCGGTTCTGCACATACGCCAACAGAGTCAATACCGCGGTGGTTTCGGTGGAAGTTACCGAAATAACAGCTACGGAGGCTATCAAGGTAGAAGATTTAGACCACAGCCCCAATATAACAACAATTTTAGATAAAATAATGCCTCTAGGAGTAGACAAACGCGAAATAACACTCGTAATGTACGTAATTGCACCCAGCAGGAAAACCAGCAAACTCCACTTCAACAGGAAACAACAGAAAAGTGCGTGTACTTAATCTACATCTAAATAGTTACATATCTACCAAAACATCTCTAAATAACTCAATTTCAACTCTCTTAATAGATGCAGGAGTAGATCTATCTATTGTTAAAAAGAATCAAATCGATAGTAATATCACAATTAATACTTCATAAATAACTGATTTGAAGGGTGTATATTGGAACGATTTTCTGTCATCCTTTGTCAAATTTGGTTTTGAGACAAACCGGTTTCGGCGTTGTGCCATCATCAGTGTCGATTTTCGTTCTGATCTGTTGTTGTCGTTTGCCTTGTATTTATAGTTCGTATGTAGCAGGTAATGTCAGCATGGGTGTCTGTTTATGTACGTGTGTGCATGTTTTGTGTGTGTACATTCAGAAACGGGGGTGGTTTGCACCGGCGCACGCATCAATAGTGTGAGATAAGGTTACATAGCTAGGGACAACTTCCACCGCCTAGGACATCGCCATGTTAAATTCGCCAGTTGGTTACGTGTAAAAGAGATTGAAGGCGATCTAGTAGGGGTTCAGAAAGCACTAGAAGCACCCAGTTCAGAACTAGATATTTTCCCCACAGGGAATTTGTGAAAAAAAAATAAAAATTATATTTTATAAAAATGGTTTCCTTCCCCTTTATTTTTTAAATTGTCTGTAATAAGTACTTTCGGGAGCGCGGTTTCAAGTGTTAGTGCCTTTCTATAAATAAATGAAAAAATTTCAATATGATGTCTTCATCACCATGTAGTTGTGTCAATGAACAAAATGTGTTTTGCTACATTTGTGGGGAATACACAGTCCAAAAACTCAGGAAAAGAAAACCAGATTTTATAAAAAGTGCTTATTTTTTGTACTTTAAATTGCAAGTTGTAGACAAAAACAAGCCATGGATACTTCGAACAGTTTGCAAAATGTGCTGTGAACACTTGAGACAGTGGGTCAATGGTAAAAGAAGCCATATGAGATTCGGGGTGCCTATGCAATGGAGAGAACAAACAAATCACTTGACTGTTACTTCCGCTGTGTCGATTTGCGTGGTGTTAATGTTAAAAAAATGATGTATCCAAATGTTCAATCCGCTAAGAGACCTTTACCACATTCAGAGGAAGCACCTGTTCCAACATTTTATTCTACCCGTGAATCATCGAATACTGAAGTGTCTAGGGATAGAGATATCGAAGAAATAGCGTCTACTGAGAGAACAACTTTTACCCAAGTAGAATTAAACGATCTAATAACGGATCTTGAATTATCTAAGGAATCTGCAGAAGTGTTGGCTTCTAGATTAAAAGAAAAAACTTGTTGGCTACAGGTACGAAAGTGGCTCTCTACCGTACAAGAGAGCAAGACTTGCTTCCATTTTTTAATTCGGAAAATGATATAGTTTTTTGTTCAGATGTGCAAGGCCTCCTTCTCAAAATTAGTCTTTCAGAATGCCAACCAAATGAATGGCGTCTCTTCATAGACAGCTCTAAACGAAGCCTTAAGTGTGATCTTTTACACAATGGCAACCAATATGGTTCAATTCCCATTGCTCATTCAACGAAATTAAAGGAAGAATATCAAAATATTGCACTTGTTTTAGACAAAATCAAGTATAACGAACATAATTGGAGTATTTGTGTAGATCTAAAGATGGTTAACTTTTTGTTAGGACAACAAAGTGGATACACCAAATACCCATGTTTTTATTGCCTGTGGGATAGTCGTGCCAAGCACCAACACTGGACAGAAACGGACTGGCCTGTACGTGAGATGTTGTAAATGGGAAAGCAGAATGTGATAAACCCACCTTTAGTTACAAGAGATTCAATTATTTTGCCACCCTTGCAAATTAAACTGGGTCTAATGAAACAATTTGTGAAGGCGTTAGATAAAAATGGACAATGTTTTCTTTACATAACGGGAAAATTTCCTAGGCTAAGCATAGAAAAAATAAAAGCGGGTATTTTTGATGGCCCACAGATAAGAATGTTGATAAAAGATACTGATTTTTCAAATTCAATGACCAGTTTGGAACTGCTTGCGTGGAATTCGTTTGTTGAAGTTACTAAGAACGTTCTGGGAAATCACAAGTGAAGTAACTACTCTGATTTTGTTAACAACATGCTAGAGAATTACAAAAACTTAGGATGTAACATGTCCATCAAAGTCCAATATCTCCACAGCCACCTTGACCAGTTTCCGGAGAATCTTGGTTCCTATAGCGAAGAACAAGGCGAACGGTTTCACCAGGACCTAAAAACTATGGAAGAGAGGTACTAAGGCCGATGGGATCAGCATATGATGGCTGACTACTGCTGGGGAATGCAACGTGATTGTCTTGCCATACGTCATTTACGAAAATCACGTAAACGAAAGTTTTTGTGTAAATAAAAAGTTAATATAAAATAAATAACAAAAAACTTTTTTTTTTCACAGTAAAAATTTACTAAAATAGAATATATTAGGAAGATCTACGCGGATATAAAAAAGTTATATGTATTTGAAAACGGAATTAATAGGAGATTGTTTTAAAATAATTTAAATATGCACTGGTTGACAAATTATTCGAGAAAACCGTGATTAAAAATGAAAAAATTTAACAAAAAATTTAATTTTTCACATTATTTTTGCAATTTCTCTGACGTTTATGAAGATATATTAACAACTTGTATACTGATAGAAGCGGCGAAATGTAATATTTTCAACGACATCAAAACTGTGTTGATAGAATAAACAGAAACAAAGTTATGGGGCCATACATGCCTTTACCTCTCAAAAAGGGGTTCTTGACCCTATCTAGAAAACTGTACGTAGCATTAAAAAAGTAAGTATACAGTTTTTATCAGGGTACCGAGTACTACCAAATTTGGTTACAAGTAGAGCTGCACCAAACCAAAACTCTTATTTTGTTGACCTGTGTTATCACTTCAAAGAACCCGGCCACCGAAAAAATTTATGAAGCAGCCTTCAGCAAAACATATATACAAACAAATAAGTCTGTAAATTAGTCTCCGAGAGTCACTTAAATCGATAGTTCGTTTTCCGGTAGTCCATTTTTATTACACTCACATTTCGTGAAAAAACAAGTGCCTTTATTTGTCATTCCATTTAAATAAAAACAGTGAAACCACAATGACCCCCAGGCTTCCCATGATAGGTGCTAATCGGTGTGCTATCAAAAAAAGGAATAAAAAAGACAAAAATAAAAACAAGTAAGGAAGTCTAAGTCTACCACGTAGTGAACTATTATGACATACCAATTTACACAGGTCTATTGTAATACTTTTCAGTTGTTGTTGTTGTTACTAACGGCATAATGGGCAAGATCACTCTGCGAATCGTCATCAAGCTCTTCTAACGGGAGTCCAAGTAAACGCGCAGTTTCAACAGGGTTGGACCAGAGTGATATTGGTGTTAGTAGAGTAGGTTCAATTGAACAGGAAAAGAGATGTTTGGTATCGTTAGGGGACATACCACATGCAGGGCACGTCTGAACGTACTCGAAAACACGTAAATCTACAAATAAAAAGCATTGGACGGTAGAATAATAAACGAACAGACAACCCCTGTTTCCGACACAATATTCGGACCTTTAAAATTAGTTTACAAAAAACAAAGCAATCACTCAGGTACAACAAACACACACGCACTGACAAATAAACACAAAACAACAACCGAGCAAAAAAGGTCAAACAAGAGAAATCACCAACTTTTACCTGCCTCAGTCAACCACACAAAAACCGATTGGTGCAAACCACCCCCGTTTCTGAATGTACACACACAATACATACACACACGTACATAAACAGACACCCATGCTGACATTACCTGCTACATACGAAGTGCAAATACAAGGCAAACGACAACAACAGATCAGAACGAAAATCGACACTGATGATGGCACAACGCCGAAACCGGTTTGTCTCAAAACCAAATTTGACAAAGGATGACGGAAAATCGTTCCAATATACACCCTTCAAATCAGTTATTTATGAAGTATTAATTGTGATATTACTATCGATTTGATTCTTTTTAACAATAGATCTACTCCTGCATCTATTAAGAGTGTTGAAATTGAGTTATTTAGAGATGTTTTGCTAGATATGTAACTATTTAGATGTAGATTAAGTACACGCACTTTTCTGTTGTTTCCTGTTGAAGTGGAGTTTGCTGGGTGCAATTACGTACATTACGAGTGTTATTTCGCGTTTGATTAAAATTGCTATTCCTGTTTTGGCGATTTTTAGTTTGTCTACTCCCAGAGGCATTATTTTATTTAAAATTGTTGTTATATCGGGGCTGTGGTCTAAATCTTCTACCTTGATAGCTTCCGTAGCTGTTATTTCGGTAGCTTCCACCGAAACCACCGCGGTATTGACTCTGTTGGCGTATGTCCAGTACCGAATTTGGGTGACCCGTGACCTCAGTACAACTGTATGTGAATTTTGAAATTGCTTCGTTCATGGATGTGAACGTTCCTGCTTGCATAATCAATTTCACTTTTTCGTTTGAAAAGTTTTTTGTACATAGCTTTAACAGCTGATTGTGTTGCATATTTAGTTGCTAAATCTGTGGGCAATCCATCTGATATGTGTGCTCCTTCCCAAGATTTCGTGAGTTTTTCTATTTCTGTAGTATACTGATTTGCAGTTTTACTACGTTGTTGTACGTTCAGGAGTTTTGCTGTCAAAACTTCTACTGATTCACCTTTTATGGATCCTTTCAATTTTGTTTTTATTTCTTCTATTGAGTTTTCATTGCTTATAAGGTATCTCGCTGATTCCTTCAACTTAGTTTTCATCATTGATATTGCTATTGCTTCGTGACTATCTTTGATTTGTTCAAGGATATCAAGAGCATCCAGAAAACAATGCAAACTCTCAGGTTTACCATCAAACTCAGGCAGCACCCATGAAGCTGTCTTAATGAATTCTACCGTTGGTTGAGCCATTTTAACTAGATTGGAAGAGCACTCTGATAAAACAATATAGAAGTCAATCTGTAAATCTTCTTCAATCGTAGTTGGCACAGTTACTTCTATATTATACCTTGCGAGTGAGGATACCAATTTATCTCTAACACTCGAAAAAATTTGGTATGCTCCAGTACAGTGATCTTCAGGAAGCCGGCCGCTTACTCCGCATATTATTATTCCTAATTTGTTCAATGACTCTAGTATAATCGCGATATGTTTCGTTACTGCCTCCGTTTTTATGCTGATATTCTTGTTAATGCACTTATATGATTTTTCTGCTTTAATTTTTTCCTCTGTTAAATTTATGGAAATTTCCTCCCAGTTTGTCATTGAGGGAGTTATATCAATGGAAATGTGAAATAAAATTTTTATGCAAAAACAAAGCTTATGCAGCTTACACAAAAAAACAAGCGTAAATACGTTGTTGTGCGCTATTTAACTTCCTTAATTTGTTCCCTATGTACTTTTTTAGTATCATTATTGCCGCAACAATCAACAATATGAACACGCAGATGAAAGCGATCAGCCAGTTATCTGGAATATTAGGTACATTTTTCTTTTCTAATTTAATTGTAGGTTCGAATTCTGCTAATATATTTTCTGATCCTCTATTTTCTGAATTTTCTTTTCCTACTGCGTATCCTGCAATACCTCTCAGTATGGTTTTCCGCCATGCCATTTTGAGAAACCGAACATTTCTTTTATTTACCTTCCTGTTTCCTTTAAAAACAAACATAAGATTATTAAAACTGTTTAATTCTTTTTTGTTATTTATACATGTTTACGAGTATTTTAAAAATTTTTTTCCATCATCAACTTAGTTTCTAAGGCTAAGGTTGTGGGGTTAAGTACATCTTCCAGAGTTGGTTTCCTAGATATCCCTCAGAATTTCCAAAAATTCGTTAAAAATTCTAATTCTTTTTCTAAAATTCTCTCTTCAATTTTTTGATCAGAATCGTCACAAACGATAGGATTCTTATCGCAACATTTAGGTTTTCTACCTTGGGGCATTATAAAAATGATTTCAAATGTATCTTTATACAATTTCAAAATTTAATTAAAATTTTCGCTTATTTTTTGTTTATTTTCTCTGTTTGGAAAAAACCTTTCTTAAAGCATACTATTATTTCTTATTTCTTACTTCTAAGTATTTTAATTTGCTCTTGTAATTAAATTTTTTCTTCGTAAGAAGTTACAAAATTCAGCAAACGATAAGTTTTGGCTTTTTTCTTTTTGACTTTTCTTCCGCCCCGTTTTTGTTTTTTCCTCTTTATTGGGGCAGGAATTTTAACTTCCTCTTGCCTGTTTAGCCTGTCCCGTCGCCAATACTCTTCAATAGTTATCGGTAACGGACCTTTCTTCAAAGCTGGGGAGGTTTGAGGAACCTCTTCGGTGGCACTGGAGGGGGTCTTGAGCTTCGTTGACTTGCTCTCTTTCAATAAAAAAAATTTTGGCACCTTTCAAAAATGGAGTCGAACTCCTATTGGGTTGGCGCTTCCATAACAGCCTTAACTGTTCTTATTGTTTTATTATTTTTCTCAAAAAAAAATTCTTAAATTTACCCTTCAATCGTAGTTGGTACTGACGTTAAGTCGCCAAAAGAAGCTAAATTATTATATACTTACATACATTATATGCTGCTTTTCTGCTTTACTTACCACCGCGTTCAACTTCATATGTTCATGTTCCATCTTCATATAGTCATCCTTTGATATTGCCAAATGCCAATCAGCAGTAGTTCCAAAATAACTGCATGCCAATATGTATGATCCTCGTCATGCTCCAGCTTCCTATATTCATCATTCGGTATTGCCATATGCCCATCAGCAGTAGTTCCAAAATAACATTTTAAAGGGTGCTTTATTTCATAGCACATCACTGCACGATCCTTGTAGATGATCACTGCCAGGATCTCAACAGTCTGCTACATGTAAGAATAGCAGTCTGCTGAGCAGAAAACTGGCAGGATCGTCATGAAGAATATACAAAAAAACACAATGAATTTAGGAAGAGTGATGTTCTAAGTACGTTGAAATATTGATTGATTTTATTGAACTGTTACTCTATTTCTACAAATTTTTATCATAAACATTTCTTATTTTCTATAGTACAAGGTATATTAACTTTAGTCGCGTAACGCTGGTATGTAACGGCATAACGGAGATAGATATTGACTTATATACTCGTATATCAAAATGTTCAGGAGGGAAAAAGAAATTGATTAAGCCATGTCCGTCTATTAGCGATAACTTGAATAAATTTTAAGATATCTTAATGAAATTTGATATGCAGGCTCCTTGGCACTCATCTTCGAGCGCTATTTAAAGTGGTCGAAACTTTTTAAATATAGAATATTTTCGAAAATACAAAAAAAGTGATTTTTCAGTACATAATACTCTTATAAGGATGAAATTTGGTGTGTACATTAATGTTAAAGCAGAAAATAAAATTGTCAAGAAATTTTTGAAAATTGGAAGAGGCATCGCCCACTTTTGATTAAGTCAAATTTAGAAATAATATTAATCATAAATCAAAAACCGTTTAAGATATCGAAAGGAAATTTAGCACAAATATTTATATTAATACAAGATATGTTCCTGAAAAAAATGGGGGGAGATCGATTAAGAACCACGCCCACTTTTATACGAAAGATTTTGAAAAGGATCATGGATATATTTAATAGGCGATAACTTTGCGTACAAAAGCTCTAAAAAGTTCTAAAAATTTTGTTTGTAAAATGTAAAATGCGATATTTTTATAACCATGCAAGCTATATCAAGATCTTGCACGCTTAATAAGCTTTTTAAGCAAAACTCAACCGCAGAAAAAAAGTTTGTGGATTTTGGGGAAGTAGGCGTGGCGCCGCCCACTTTTCAGCATAAAAATGCTGCTATTTTCAAAGGCGATTGCTTGTAGTTGAAACTAGATATTTCAATCAAAATTGGTCAGTTGCTTCTCAAGTGAAATATCCGGGCAAGTTATATACGTAGTTATATACCTAGCTATATACCTAGTTTGATTACCATACCATTAATGAACATGAAAGGTTTGTAAGTATGAAGAAAAAGAGATGGACGGATCAATAAGTAAGTTAAAATTATAAAGACGATGAGCTGAGTCGATTTACCGATGTCCGTCTCTCCGTCCGTCTCTATCTGCCCGTCTGTCTTATTGAACGCAAATTGTTCAAACATAAAATGTGCATGTATTGGTATTTTGAAAATTTGGTAAGCTGTTGTTGGTAGGGAAGGTATTTATATACGAACAAATTAATGGCGGTAGTGCTTCCGGCCTACCACACCGAAGGTCCACTATTCGAGTCCTGGGACAGGTAACATCAAAAGAGGTTTGAAAAAGTTTTTCAAAAGGGGGTCGCCCCTCGGCAGTGGTTTGGCAAACTTTCCGAGTGTCTTTCTGCCATGGAAGGCTTTTCAGCAAAAATTCATCTTCTTTTTAGATGCCGTTCGAAGTCGGCAAAAATCTGTATCCCGCCAATTTGTAGGAAAAAATTCATATTGGAAGGGAAGCTCGGCGCAAAAAGGTAGTTTATGATGCTGTACCTGCTGTATATCGCGCTATAAATTTATATTTTTTTAAAATTAATTTACCCCTCAAAACTCATAACTGAAGTGTTTTTATTAAAACCAAACAGCTGCCTTTATAATACGAACTGAAAGGTATTAAAATAGACTTGCGCAATTTGGTATGCCATAATAGATCACTACTAGGCATACAATGTTCGTGTCCACCCGACCTTAGACTTCCTTACTTGTTATTTATAAGATAATCAAAAACTTTGCGTGAAATAGCTTTATATCATTTCTATTTCACTTTCAAAGTTTCCGTGAACGAAGAAAGTCGAAAAAAATTAATTTTCGGAAATGAATTCGGCCCCACCCCTTTTATAGTGGATTATTCCACAAAACTCTTTATGCCATAACTCCGGCAAAAAATTATTTATCGAAACGATATTTGGTGAAAATTTTGAATATATAAAGGAAACTGCTTGCTGTAAAAACGGTTTTCTGAAAAATCTAAAATGTAAAAGGAGATATTTCGCGTCTGCCCTGTCCGACGTGGAGTATGATTTTTCATGAACATTAAATATATGTAAGTATGAGAAGAAGAAGAGATGGGCCCATCGATAAGTATACTGAAATGATTAGGACAATGAGCTTAGCCGATTTAGCCATGTCCGTCTGTCTATTTGAACGCAAACTAGTCCCTCAGCTTTAGAGATATCTGGATGAAATTTGGTATAGGGCCGCCATTTTGTAAAGCATTAATCATTTGTCGGAGCCAGCAAAATCGGACCAATACAACGAATAGCTCCCATACAATCGATAGTTTCGATAAATGGGGTTTGGGCTATGTAACTTTAAATTAACAGTTTTGCAGAGTTTGTACTAATTGGGAGTAAGTATCGGACACTTATATTCGTGAGGCGTATTTTGTTGTTATTGCTGTTGTACCGATAGTTTGCCAGCCTAGTCGTCACCTCCCCTACCTAACATTGTCATCAAGCTCTTCTAACGGGAGTCCCAGAAACCTCGCGGCTTCAATAGGGTAGGACCATACGGATATTGCTGTTAGAAGAGTAGGCTCAGTTGAGCAGGTGAACAGATGGTTAGTGTCATGGGGAAACACGCCGCATGCCGGGCAGACATTTGGCATGTCAGGGTTCAGGCTGGATAGGTACGAGTTTACCCTGTTACAGTATCCAGAACGAAGTAGGGCAAGCATGACCCTTGTCTCCCTAGGCAACAGGTGGAGCTATCAAAGGAATTTCCCGACTTTGTGTTGATGAGTTCGAGGGCCTGTCGATAGACCTTTCGATCAAACGGCGAAAAAATATGATGCCGGATCTCATCATTGTGCTCACGGAGATGACTCCTTATTCTCCCGGGAGTCGGATTTTCGTTGAGCAGGCTCCTGTTCGCATGCTGCGCTTGTAGCAGTTGAACAGAAATTGCTTGGTCAGCATTTCACTATGCTCTTTAACGGCAAGCATTTTTGTCCCGCTATGGAGGTGGTGTTTAGGAGACATCAGGAGGCATCCCGTGGCAGTTCTGAGTGCGGTGTTTTGGCAAGCCTGTAACCTCCTCCAGTGTGTGTCTGCTAGCCCCGGCGACCATATAGGCGTCGCGTAGCTCAGAACTGGCTGGTCAATTGCCTTGTAGGTTGCCAGTAACGTTTCTTTATCTTTTTGCCCAAGTCCTGCCAGCTAGTGACTTGAGGATTTTGTTGCGGCTTTGTACTTTAGTGGCAATCCCGTGAGCACCGTAGTTGAATATGTTATCAAATTGGACCCCTAAGATTTTGGGATGTGTGACAGTCGGAAGCTTAATGTCGTCGAAGTAGATTCTAATTCCATGTTCACCTGTGCTGTCCACGTCGTAAATAAGGTGGCCGAGGACTTGGTCGGTGACGATGTCAGATTTCGTCCAGCGAAAAAACCGGGCAAGGATGGGAGGTAAGAGTTTATTCTTGAGCACAGCTCATCTACGGAGGAGGATCGCGCAGTCATCGGGGTAGGAGACGATCTAGACACCCTCTGGTGGGAAGGGCAGCCTCGATATGTAGTACATAAGCCAAATCGGGGATGGGACACCACCCTGTGGTACCTCTTGTTTGATTATATGTGGTTGTGATCGTTCACCTCTGAATTCAACCGGTGGCTGCCGACCACTCAGATAATGGGCGGTCCAACGCTTCAGACAGAGGGGAAGAGTCGAATCCTCCAGGTCGTTAATGAGTTCGCATGATTGATCGTGTCGAAGCCTTTCACGGTCCTGTCATTGGAACGATGTTGGTTGGCGGTGTAGTAAGGAGGAGTGATATCAGTCGATAAGACTCCCCGTCGTTGGCCGGCTTGCCGGGCTTTAGTAGTGGCACCACCTTTGCCTGTTTCCATTTTTCTGGAATGACAAAGGTGGTCATAGACAGATTGAAGACAGTTGCTAGATACCTTACTCCTTCTTCTCCGAGATGTTTTAGCATCACCATGTATATACCATCTGGGACGATCGATTTTGAGCTTTTGGTTCCCCGTTTGGCCTCCCGAACCTCCGTGGTGGTGATGGCAATGGGCGCTTGGCTATTTTTTCGTGTGTGCGCTTCCCTGGTGGCTCGTCTAATTTCCTTGTCGACAGAAGGATGTAGTACAAATTGCCGCGCATAATTCCGGGTTCGACTGGACCTTATCACCAAAGCCGATGGATATTTTGTCGTAAGGTTTAGTCCGATTTCACAAGGATTTGACAGTGGACCATAATTTGCCAACACCAGCAGAGAGGTTGCAGAACCTGATGTGCTGCCCCCATTCGGCGCATTTGTGTTGATCAACCATCCGTCTAATTTCTGCATTGAAATCTTGAATATGGGGATTCGTAGGGTCTAAGCGTCGCACATGGTCACTTTCATTTGCCAGGGCCGCAGCCTCTGCTGGGAACGGACGTATATCCTTGATTCTACCTGACGGAATGTATTGATTCGAGGCTGAAGCTATGACAATGCGAAACACTTTTTCCCCTTCTCGTACGACAGACGGGATCGGAAGAACAGCGAAGGTGCTCTCAGTGAAGTTAAGAAAAAGATCTCAATCAGCTTTGCTGAAATAAGTGAAGGTGCGATTTTCGGAGGTGACAAAGTGGGGGCGATCGATTGAGAGGACTATCGGTAAATGATCTGATGCAAGAGTCAACATCGGTCGCCAGTCAACGCAGTTTATGAGACCAGCGCTGACGATGGTAAGGTTTAGCTAGCTTGAACAATTAACCGCGTCTCTCGTGGGGCATCCCCGTTCACAGTGCAGAACGTCGAATCATCTATTTCTTCAGCTCGTTCCTGTCCCCTAGGCTGTAGGCTCGAGTGCCGAAGGTCATGGTGTGCGTTAAAGACTGAGGATTACACGATTATTGCTTCTGAGTAGCGCACGAATGTCAGGGCGTTATTCCCTCGGACAGCAGGTGACAGGAGGTATATAAATGTTAATTATTTCGAGATCGACATCCCTTGACCGGACAACCATACCTTGACATTCTAAGGTGTTATCCCCCAGGTTGACATCAGGCTCAAATAGACGGTATTGCGCAGATTGATGAGTGATGAAAGCAAGTCCGCCCCCAAGTCCTCTCGCACGGTCACGCCGATGGATGTTGTAGCCGTCATATATCTGAAGATCGGATCGGGCACCGAGCTTTGTCTCCCGTATCTCAGCAATCCTGATATTTTACCGCTTCACAAAGTTCACTATTTCACTAACCTTGCCGGTTAGGCCCTTGCAGTTCACCTGCAGGACACGAAAGTGCGAAGGGGGAGAAATAGTCACACTGGGAGTCAAGGACTGGTGCGTATGCCTAGGTGGAAGCAGCCTATGTCGCGTTCCTCGTCGCAAACTAGAAGACGAAGGATCCGGACCACCCGAAGGAGGCAAATCAGTCGACGTTGTAGGTTCTACAACATGGCTTTAGATACGTACCAGTCTATGAATTTCCAAGTTCAGAGCATATAAGCAGGTGACATCAGCCAAGGCAAAAGTTCCATTTGACTGATGCCGGCGGTACATATAATCTCAACTGACAAACAGTGCACGTGGTGTAAGGGACCAGGAGCTGGTTGCTTTGACTTACATTTGTGCTGGTGATGGAAGAAGAAGGGCAAATTGTTAGTGGGAGGGCAGTGGGCTGTCGCTCAGCATTGCTCAAATCTAGAGGGGTGATACGCAGAAATTATCTGTGAGCTGCTGTGTGAGGTGTTGGCGCCGGGGGGCGTAAGCTGCGGCGGGAGTTGCACACTACTTTCTGGCCAGTATAAGTGCTGTTTGTCGTGGAGACTGTATCTGGAACTTGTGCCGGTGCGACACTGGATCGACGTTAGCCACGGAAGGCCCTAGGACGTGAACAGCAAGGGGCCGCAAACGTTTTGAAGAAACTAGGGGGCCTATGTGTGGAGGGATTTAGCCCGGAGCACCTAGTTTTGTGCAGCCATCCTTTACATTCGAAACACTGGACGCGGTGTGAACGTTTGACATAAATCTGCAAACGCAGCAGATCCATTCTCTTGGTCCCGGGGTGGGTTCAACACCCTGCTACAAGGAGCTGCTCGGGTAAACCCGAGTCATTCCGGTACGATAGAAGAAGTGGTAAAGCAGCCTTTAATGTTTTGTTTTTTGTATTTTTTTTATATTTTATATAAGTATCTCTTATATAAGTTCATCTTAATTTTGGCTCAAATCTGAGTTTAAAATGTCTATGATTGACCTGAATTTTAAAAGGTTTTTAAATTACTTAAGTAAAGGTTTAAATTAAAACACGTTTTAGGCAACAGCTGTGTTTACGGGCCAATACGTTTAACATCCTAATCAAGCAGTTATTTTTAAGAATTTTTCTAAAATAGACTGTTTTATTGATAGAAAATCTGAAGTTATGAAAACGAATATTTGGATAACCTTGTTCAAATCTATGTAGAGCATACGA
Organism: Merzomyia westermanni; assembly: GCA_949987695.1. Taxonomy (NCBI): domain Eukaryota; kingdom Metazoa; phylum Arthropoda; class Insecta; order Diptera; family Tephritidae; genus Merzomyia; species Merzomyia westermanni. Next base: position 104,811,609 of record OX465290.1, on the reverse strand, counting down.
GGTGTGTTCAAAAAGTATCGCGAATTTTGTGTTTTTTTAAAAATTATTTATTAATTCATGAATATCTATTTTGTCCCCTTCAAAGTAATCTCCATGAGATATTATACACTTGTGCCAACGGTTTTTCCAATCTTCGAAGCACTTCAAAAAATCATTTTTTTGTATCTTGTTTAGCTCCTCCTTCGATGCCGTCTTTCTCTCGTCAAGAGAAGCGTAACGTCGTCCTTTCATGGGCCAGCGAACAAAAAAAAGTCACAGGGGGCCAGATCTGGGGAATAAGGTGGCTGCGGCATCATTAGTGTGTTGTTTTTGGCCAAAAAGTCGCGCACAAGCAACGATGCGTGAGCAGGGGCGTTATCGTGGTGCAAAAGCCAATTTTTGTTCTTCGACAAATGCGGGCGTTTGTGGAGGATTGCTTCGCGCAAATTGCGCATAACTTGCAGGTAATATTCCTTATTGACCGTTCTTCCCTGTGGCAAGAACTCATGATGCACCACGCCCCTGCAATCGAAGAAAACTGTCAGCAAAACTTTCACATTCGACCGAACTTGGCGCGCTTTTTTCGGTCTTGGTTCGTGCGGCAGCTTCCATTGAGATGATTGAGCTTTGGTTTCCACGTCATAACCATAAACCCACGATTCGTCACCAGTTATGACCCTCTGGAGCAAATTTGGGTCGTCGCGGACAGAGTTTAACATCTCATTAGCAATGTTCATGCGATGCTGTTTTTGGTCACAATTGAGCAATTTTGGTACGAATTTCGCGTAAAAATCGAAGACGATCCAAAACACGTGCAAGCAAAGCAGCTGTCAACAATTAACTGAACATTCAAAATGGCCGAGCTTGTCGGCATAAGTGAGAGACATGAGTACCAACATAACGCCACAAAAATTCGAATATACGTAACCAGCGAAAATTCAAAATTCGCGATACTTTTTGAACACACCTCGTATATAGTCCTTATGAGGATATTTACCTTAAAATCCCCCCATATAAAATAATGAACAACAGCTGAAGTGTAATCTAGAACATATACCACTTAAAAATAAAGAATCTATTATCATTAACTGGCCATCCAACGAATTATCTGAAAATAGGTAGGATTGAGGTTGAGAGAGTTAAAACCTCAATCCGACTAGTAAATGCTTTCATATATTCCTCAAAGCATGCCAATGTGAGTTTGTACCTTGTACAGCTGTATTAATATTGATTACAAAAAATTAAAGAATTGGTTGATACAACTTCATACTTCTGCCGTAATTTAGGTGGTTCTAAATGTTTCTTTAATAAAATTAAAATTATAGCGTGTCAGTCTTTTGGGAAATGGCCACGTGACGGTCGTTTGTCAGGTAAGGTCCTCATTCGTGCCGTTAATTATATTAAGCCTCATTTCAAGGGGTTGCACAAGAACATCGATTGCTACTTGATTGTAATCAAATTACACAACCTGCCTTGAACAATAGAGCATGACGAAACATTATACACACACCAGTTATGTATGTGCACGTATGCAACTACATGTATACGTAGACGTAACCCTGCAAAAAATGCGATAAGTCTGGAATGAATCCGGGATGAGTCGCGAAGGAGCATGCGACTAATGCCAGTTTTGACCTCTTTGTATTGGTTGAAGTGATCGCCTTTGTTTGAAAATGTCCTATGAAGAAACTAACTCGTCCCTTTTATGATTAAAAGAGGTCTTGTCGGAGAGATTCCATTTGTTCCTCTACGGTTACGGTCGGACAAGTTTACTTTTAACACCTAAAATTAGGCTACAAAAATTAAAATCTACTTATTCCCACTATGCATATAACGGAATAGTTGGGATCAGTTGTAACGGGCCTGCAAAAAGTGCTATTAGTCTAGGATGGAACCGGGATGAGTCGCAAAGGGGCTTGCTACTGTTAATAACTTCAGAACCGTTTGTGTTAGAATAACGAAATTTGGTTGGATGTTTATGTGGTAAAAACACCAATAGAAAATGAGCGAAAGCGCTTTTCGACCATCCCTACTTTCTCATAAATGTTGTCTGAAAATGAGGTAGAAACACTGAACTGCCCATATCCTATTGACTGATGCAGGTAGAATGATATAATTGGCAGTTACATAAATTTTTATATGCGTTATACGATTCTTTTGCAAAATTTTGGAAAGTGGGAGTGGCACCGCCCACTTATGAGTCAAGTAATTTTCAAATTCGACTGTTAATAACTTCATAACCATGTAAGATAGGATTACGAAACTTGACGCGAGGTTTACTATGGACATGTAGAGTATGCCCACTAAAAGTAAGCAAAATCGGTGGACGACTACGCCCTTTTGTACGAAAGTTCTCTAAGAGGGAGGTAGGAAAACAGGACATGCCATATCTCCTTCACCGACGCAAAAAGAGTGCTAGAATTCGGTAGTTACAATGACCCGATGATCTTATTAATAATTTTTTTTAATTTTAGGAACTGAGCGTGACACCGCCTACATATAAGTGAACGCTTAATACCGCTCACTTTTTGCAAAGTTTTTTTTTTATACCTAGGGCACGTTTTCAGAAAATATCATTATCTGGAATCAAATTAATTCCACCTTTATATAGCATCGCACCCAGGGGCCCCCTGAACCCACTGTGAAAGTATCATAAATATCCACCGCCCACTTTTCTAAAATTGTGTAAGTATTGATTAATGAACACATATATGCAAATATAATTAATTAGACTAAACATGTTTAGAGTTATGGTAAATAATAATTTTATACAGCATGGGGGTGTGGCACCGCCCACCTTTCCAAAATTTTATATAGCCTATTCTGTAACCAGTGAACACGAGAATCTGCTGTGAAAATATCATAAAGGTCGGTATAGTACTTTGGACGCCACACACACAGACACACATTAATTTTTATACCTAGTGGTGCTACGCATACAAGGTATATTTACTTCATTCGCCTAACGGTAGTTTGTAACGGCATAAACGGATCGAGATAGATATTGAGTTATATGTATCAAAATGTTCAGGAGGAGAAGAGAAATTGATTAAGCCATGTCCATGTTGAGGAAATTTTGATATATCTCAGTGAAATTGTGTGTGCAGGGTCCTTGGCACTCATCTTCGAGCGCTGTTCGGATGATAGCCACGCCCACTTTATATATATAGCATAGCCAGAAAATAAATTTTTTGAGAAATTTTTGAAAATTGGAATAGTCATCGCCCACATTTGATTAAGTCAAATTTAGAAATAATAATAATCATAAATCAAAAACCGTTCAAGATATCAAAACGAAATTTAGCACACTTATTTATATTAATACAAGGTATGTTCCGGAAGGAAATGGGGGAAATCGGTTAAGAACCACGCCCACTTGTATACGAAAGATTTTGAAACGGATCATAGATATATTTAATAGGCAATAACTTTGCGAACAAAAGCTTTATATCATTTTCAAAGTGTACGGGAAGGAAGAAAGTCGAAAAATATAAATTTTTGAAAATGGGCGTGGCCCCACCCCTTTTATAGTGGTTTATTCCACAAAATCTTTAATGCCATTACTCCGGAAAAAATTGATTTATCGAAACGATATTTGTTGAAAATGTTTAATATATATAGGGAAATGTTTGTTGAAAAAATGTCAACGGCCACGCCCAGTTTTTTAACATAGTTCTGAAAAATTTTTTGTAAAATGTAAAACGCGATATTTTTATAACCATTCAAGCTATATCAGTAAGATCGTGCACACATAATAAGCTGTTTAAGCGAAGCTAGACCGAAAAAAATTTTGAGGATTTTGGGGAAGTAGGCGTGGCGCCGCTTACCTTTCAGCACATTCAAAGGCGATTGCTTGTAGTTTGAACTAGATATTTTAATCATAATTGGTCAGCTGCTTCTCAATAGTGTGTATTATACTACTGCCAAAAATTAGGCAAATCTGATAACACGCAAGCAAAATATTCGGCCAAGTAGTTAATATCCCACAGCAATAGGGAACTTAAATATCTTTCATGAACATGAAATGTTTGTAAGTTTGAGAAGAAGAAGAGATGAGCCCATTAATAAGTATACTGAAATGATTAGGACGATGAGCTGAGTCGATTTAGCCATGTCCGTTTATCTATTTGACCGCAAATTTTGCAAACATATGCATGTATTGGAATTTTGAAAAAATGTAGTGAGCAGCGATTTTTAGGGAACCTATTTATGTACGAATAAATTAATTTACCACTCAGAACTCATAACAGAAATGTTTTTATTGAAAACAATCAGCTGGCTTTATAATACGAACTAAAAAGTAATAAAATAGACCTGGGTAAATTGGTATGTCATAATAGATAACTACTAGGTATATAATGTTCGGTTCAACCCGCACTTAGGCTTCCTTACTTGTTATTTATAAGATTGCCCACATGGTAGTAGAAGAAGTTGAAAACCTCTATAGGTCATAACTCCACAACAATTTACCAATTTACCACGCCTGCTTTTACACAGCTGGGTATTTAATTTTCGGTGCCACCAGGACTTAGAATTCCTTACCTGTTTTTTTTTTAATTTTTTTTTTTTTAGCTTTTTAATTTGAAACCCTTGTAAGCATATTTTACTTTTTTGTTACAAAAAAGTAACCTTGTAAAACATCCTCAGTGGCAGCACCTTATAACGAAATTGCTCCAAATCGGTTCAGCTGTTCTCGAAATAATAGTAGATATGGAAATATATAAATAAACTAATAAAAAAATATACGTACAAAAATAGCTCGTTTAAAGTTAAAAGATAAAACAGATATAAACCTGTAGCGATGATAGCATTAAGGTCGGAATCCCCTTCACGTTCTACTTTGTGGTAAAGAAATCTTTCCAAATATATTTAATTTACCGACTATTCTAGGAACTCCTCCTTTCTTAAAAAGTATTTAAGAAACCATAATAGATAAAAAATTGATATAAAACTTTATTAACTTTATTAAATTTAAAATTGGAGGGGTGCAATGTGGCGCCCCGCCTAAGGATAACTAGAGTGGGAACCCCACACACTAATGAACACAACAAAACGAATTACAAAGTGCAAGGCAAATGCACTTAACGGCATACAAAATTCCACACAGTCCTTTTACTCGAGCAAGGAAAAAAGTATAAACGCGAACATTCAATCAATATTAATCAAGTTTAAAATTCATGTTTAATTCTAAGTGTGGGGATACTGTATTCAAACCTTATATTTATTTAAAACTTAAATTACAAAAACTTCAATAGATGTATTCGGAATAGAACAGGAATTTTAAACTTCATTATTATTGATTGAAAGTCCGCGTTTATATTTTACTTTCACCGGTGTGTGAATAATTCAGTCGGGCGATATGTTCTATGTCTCCCATCTAGAATTTAATACATATGTATGTGTAGAGAACGACCAAAGTTCGACGGTTACCAAAAAGCCCGAGCTTTTGCCGAACATATGTATGTAAATTCTTATTAACTTAAAAATTCTATAGAGTTTCTGATGTAAACTTTAAAATTTGTCTAGACGATGAACACAAATGTTCACAAAAAATATTTTAGACAGATAAATTTAAAGTTTACATAAGGAAACGATTCTGCAGTTTAGTTTTAAAATATTACCGAATTGGATACTTTTCTAAAAGAAAATCTGCTATTAAGATATTGTAAAACTTTTGAATATTGTTAACAAAACCCACAAAATTGCTTTGAAATATTTGTCTGATCCTCCAAGTGTGTCTAGCGATCAATAGGTTAGTATCTACTGTAGTCAGCATTATACTGATTAGCGAAATCGGCTGCAAGTAAGATATTGTTTTCGCATTATAATACAAAATTATTTGATTTCGTGTATTAAAAATATATGTTGTTATACCCAGCTGTACTAGTACACAGGTAATTATAGTTTTGTCCATATAGCGGTATAAAATAATGGAGATAAAGCAAAGTTCTTAGAATGAGGAATCGACATGTCCGTCCGTCCTTCCGGGGACACGATAACTTGGATAACAATTGAGATATTTTAAAGAAATTTGGCACACAGGTTACTTCGGCCAGGTTACTTCGGCGTAGCCAGGAGGAGGATTGAGGGAAAGACCCCGCACCCCCTTCGAAAATGAAATATTTTTTTTTACTTTTGATTTAATAACACAATAACATCTTATGCTTCTGATTTAAAATTTTCTCATTTTAGACTAATGACAAAGTACATTTTTAGGAATATATGAAATTACCGGTTAGTGGATTATGCGTTTCAATTTTAAGCCTATATACAAATACTAGTCTTTTCAGATCTTGTACGAAATTCAAAGGTACGCCTACAAATTATTTTTGGTAGTAATATAATAACAGATCGGTCTGAAATTGCTGGGCTAAAACTCTACTCCCTCATCTCTAACTTCTATAAAAATCAGACTTCAGGCGGTAGCGTGTGCAGGCTCACTAATTTAATCAGAGCACACAATGGCGGAAAAATAGATCATATTCATTCATTAGCGCAACATGGCCTCGCCAACGATGCCTCTCACTTTTATTTCGATGGAGTATGTCGACGTCTGCATATATCTTTTGCAGCTCGTCATTAAATCGAATGTTCCCAGAGCTTCTTCTGCACCATAAACCAGGACGGATACGATAAGGGACTCATAGAGTGTTATTTTCGTTCTTCGAGAGAGGCCTTTACTTCTCAATTGCCTTCTCAGACCGATGTAGTACTTGTTTGCAAGAGTGATTCTTCGTTGGAGGTCTAGGCTGACATTATCGTTGGTGTTAATGCAAGTTCCCAGGTAAAAACTCTAAACAGGTTAAAACTGATCCGGACAGGTAATTAAAATATTGATATGTACATTATGCTTTACTATCTTATTTATTCCTTCTCTTTAAACAATTAAGGAGCGGTTAAGTGGTTTAATGATCCTGGCGATACATAAAGGCATGCCCATTACAACACAAGAAGTAATAAACATAATTTGTGTTAAACAAAGAAGATTAAAACTCGTTTTATAAGTAATAATATTTTGTACGCGTGAATATAAAAACATGTAGAATCTACATTGTAGATATGTTTAATGTGTAAAAAGTGAAGTATAAAACAACCAATAAATTATGTATTATAATCTTTCGTAAAAAAACTGAAGTACACCCTAATTAATTAAAAAATACAGTAATTTTTTATTTTAATAAATCATGAGTACCCCAGGAAATAACCACTAGGCGAATATATTACGGGGAGAACGAGATATGCACATATGAACGAATGGGCACAGGCGAAGCCGCTAGCCATTGTGTCTCAAATTTCAGTTATAAATGCACATTTTGAATCATTATTTAATAGTTTTCCCTTATTGCCACGGAAATGTATTATTATGTTAACTCTTTACGTTACTATCTCAAAATCGGGATCGTAATTTTGTATGCGGGTAACGTGCCTGTATTCTAAGCTCTTATACTCAGGTGTTGCCACTAAGGAGTGTTTATAAAAGTTTCCGCCTATGTGGAATTTTTAAGTTAAATATAATACATTTATTTTTAAAACGTACAAGTAACAAACCAAACAAGTTATATTTACGAGAGAAAAAAGTTAAATGACGTCTTTTTTGGAGACATAAGTTAATGCCAGTAATGGATACAGTAACTTGTGGATTGCCATCATTTGTGTTGGCAGATTTTTCTTTTGGCATATCAATCAAAAGGCCAGTTTCTTTTCTTAATCTGTTTTGAATATTTCCCTTCCTCTGTTGTTCCTTATTTACCTCTCCTCTTACACACCATGTCTTGCGTTTTAGACGATATTCAATGTGAAGCATACACTCCATGCAAAGGATCCATATTCTCTCCCGAATATCGAGACCTCTTCAACGTATTGCCAGTTCACGGTGAATAGTTTTTCTGGGTTTCTCTGACCTTTTGATACTAGTTCCATTTCGGCTGCTATTCAAACTTGTTCGCCACTTATGCACTTATTTTAACCTCTTCGGGTATAATGTTCACATATGTACATTTTTATACCTAGTAGTGCTACGCACACAAGGTATATTAACTTTAGTCGGGTAACGGTGGTATGTAACGCCATAAACGGATCGAGATAGATATTGAGTCATATTTATCAAAATGTTCAGGAGGAAAAAAGAAATTGATTAAGCAATGTCCGTCCGTCCGTCTGTTAGCACGATAACTTGAGTAAATTTTTTGATATATCTTTGTGAAATTTGGTATGCAGGTTCCTTGGCACTCATCTCCGAGCGCTATTTAAAATGGGTGAAATCGGATGACCACGCCCACTTTTTATATATAGAATAAAAAAAAAGTGATTATTCAGTACATAATACACTTAGAAGGATAAAATTTGGTGCGTACATTAATGTTAAGGCAGAAAATAAATTTTTCAAAAAAATTGTTTGATTAAGTCAAATTTAAAAATAATATTAATCATAAATCGATTAAGAACCACGCCCACTTTTATACGAAAGATTTTGAAAAGGGTCATATATATATATAATAGGCAATAACTTTGCGTACAAAAGCTTGGTATCCTTTCTATTTCACTTTCAAAGTGTCCGCGAAGGAAAAAAGTCGAAAATTATAAATTTTTGAAAATGGGCGTGGCGCCACCCCTTTCATAGTGGATTATTCCACAAAATTTTTTATACCATAACTCCGGCAAAATTTTATTTATCGAAACGATATTTGGTGAAAATGTTAAGTATGTATAGGCAAATGTTTGTTGTAGAAATGGGCGAAATTAGTCACAAAACTACACGCAGCATAGCCTATGGGTTAGGCAGCTGCGCTTACAATCAGAGTGTGTGGGTTCGATTCTGCACAAGATCCTCTGAAATAGCAAAACTATACGAATTAGTCTGACGAGAAATCGTGGCTGTTTTCGAAATAGTACTATAACTATAGCCTGTATGTGCTTGTTGCTTTCAATTTTTCCTCTAATCAAAAAATTAATAATTAACTAAGAATTATTATCAATTGGTCTTGAGCTCATTAAAACTTACAAAAATATGTAAAAATGAGCAGACCATTAAACCAACAACAAATTAAGATAATATAATATAATGTGATGGAATAAATGCGTTATAATGAAATTTTGTACAATGCATGGGAAATATATTTAACGAGTATTATTTTATGTTCAATTCATGAAATATGTATAATGAGTATTATGTTTTTGGGATTGGGACGTGTGGCTACCTATGCCGCGTAAAAAGCAAGTGTTGTAATGTTAAGGAACAAAACTTGTTTACACCTATTATTTTGTCCATAAGTGTATGTATATGCATTACAAACATATGCAAGGTTTTTAAAGTTAAATATACAATGGCGACCAGTGATGAGTACATGGCGCTTTTTGTTTAACATATGAAAGGTTTTATAGTTAACTATACATAAATACAGTTGGAACAGCGATAAGTACATGGTGCTGATCTTAACTGTGTTTATATGTATTTGTGTACATAGGTGCATTTGTATTTAAAATTTAATTTATAACTAACAAGTTAATTATGTTGCGAAACTTCCCACTTTTCCTCTTCAATTTGTAGCATTCGCTTCTTTATTGAAATTTTTGCATGAGCGATTTTCTCTTTATTAAAGTAGTGCTTTCGTCGATCTTTATTTTGGTTTTGATGTCACATAAATTTTACACGGATTTTGTGAGCTTCTTTGAAAGTATGAAGGAGCTGCTTCAAAGTTTGCGACAAATCTTTTACCGAACCTTCTTCGGTTGCCATATGTTTTTTGAGGCAATCTTGCATGGAGTTCTGGCACGGCCTCATTCGCGGTGTAGCTGAATGTGCAGCACTTTGTGGTATATTTTCCTCATGTGATGAAGGTGAGCTTCTAACTGTTGCCGAGTTTTTATGGGTACTTGGTACCGCATCTTCCCCAATCGATGCATTTAAATTATTTCGCAAGCACCAAATGGAACAGTAGAACTATCACCAACAAATGCATGGCACATCACTGTGTATACATATCTAGGCATTTGCAAATTGTTTACGATCGCCATCGAGTGCTAAAACGGGTCTACAAATGTCGAGAGAGGTATTAAAAGACGCGTTTCTATCGCAGCAATGAGAATCCACCTCCAGAGAACAAATATTTGTATTATTTTGGAAAATATTTGCAAAAAACCAGAAACTGACCCAGTTCCGATCCCAAATAGGGGGCGTTGATCCATGGTATTTATGTGCAGAACACCTTTTTGCATAGCCAAAAAAATAACCCTTAGCCCGTCCAACGCCGATTCCCAGTATTTTTGCGCAGAACACACTTCTGCACTTTTCGGCACACCCTATATGTGTGTCTACAACAACCACATGGAAATGATAGCAAATTGTTAACTGTTCTTTAAAATATCTTGCAAACTACTAAAGATAATTGTGCTCCGAATACGGATTATGATTCCTAGGCCCAATAGCCGACATTTTTTCGCACTCGGTGGCGGTCGTAAACAATTACCAAGTACCACAATGGGCCCATTTTACAAGACGGTTCAATGCCTAATTTTCATCAAAAATTTTCGATAGGGGTGTCAAAAGAGGCGTCTTCATGCCGGTATTAATAATCCGCAAGCGGAAATTAAAAATGTTATTTCTGTGAAAAATTATCAAAAAATGGCACTTAATCGGTACAAAATCGAGGGACTGATCCATGGTAAATATATGAATACTTCTTGTCTTAACTTTTTTTATTAAATTTTTAACTTAAGTCTAAATTTTTTTTTTGTTTGTGACCTCTATCTTGGAGCGAAAAAATTCAAGTTTTTGCAAAAAACCGCCAGAAAATGATTAAAATTTACCAAAACTCAAATAGTTTTATGAATTGTTTTAAGAAATTTACTTTTTTCTGAATAATAAAGGATTCAAGGTTAGCACACACTCGAACTCTAAACAAATGTAGATTAAATTAGACCAGTTAAGATGATAAATTTTTTTAAAAATCAATATGAAATGGTTTTTTTAATATGTCTAAGTAGCCCAGAAACCTGTCAAATCTTGAATATGTAATTTTCTCCCGCAAAATGGATTTCAAAAAAGCCATATCTGGCTAAATTGACACACTGTCTGTATACCAAACAAAAAAAATTTCCAAAATGGTAACCGGCGTAGAGCCCACATTCAGAAATACGCAGAACTTCATAATGAGCTCCTCCCAATAAACAATATTTTCCAAACTTTGAAATCAACGTTTTCCAAACGAGTTTGTAATTAAACTATTTCACAAATGTTTAAATATGTTTTCACCATGGTATGGTAGCTTTAGGGAATTAACTTGAAGTGAACTTTCGGCGAGGTGAACAGTATAGCAGTTTTCAAAAATAATGTTAAATAGTTTACCTACTTGATTCATATGAACTTTATTATATGGCTGACGTGGTGTAGCGGTAGTGCGCCGGCCTAACACATCGAAAGGCCCAAAATTCAAGTCCTGGGACAGGTAACATTAAAAGTTTTTCAAAACGGGGTCCGAAGGTATTTCTGTCATGGAAGGCTTCTTAGCAAAAATTCATCGGCTTTACTTTGTAGATGCCGTTCCGAGTCGGCAAAAAATAGTAGCCTCCCGCCAATTTATATAAAAAATTGGAAGCAGCGCGCCACAAATTAATAAAAAAGCTCGCGTAGAATATTTTTTTAAATTTATACTTTCATTGTAAAACAAAGTAATAAGTGGAACTGAAGTAATTATAAAACATATTTTAAAATAATTATAATAATTTATTTAATGAAAAAAGTTGAGGAAATTGTTGGGATTCGAACCAGCAACCTTTGGAGCAAACTTATAGCACATACACATTAAGCCGTTGCCTAAATTGAAGTTTTATCAATCAGTTTTCAACAAACCCTTACTGTACATTGAATAAAACGAAACCTCATTTGCAATTGTTTAAAAAGGGATCACTTTCGTTGATTCAACAATTTTTTACAAAGAGAGTTAGTGTCAGAAGCGGTAAATATCATAAATGTTTTACTAATTTCTATAATAACAACGCAACTGCTCATTCATATGTCACTGACTATATGTATGCATATGAAAAAAAACCATAGTATTTTATAAATTTAGATATTTGTGAGAAAAACGCCGCAGGCGAAATTTTGAAATAAGAACTCGAGCGATTTTTTAAACCAAATTTTTATTTTATATCTTTTATATGTATGCATATGAAAAAAAAAATAGTATTTAATAAATTTATATATTTTCGAGAAATCGCGCGATTTTTATTCCAAATTTACGCCTGCAGCGCTTTTCTGCAAATTACTAAAATTCATGTCAATGACTTTAATTCTCAAAATAATTCTACATTAATTCTCTTTGCGAAATTGCAAATTAATGTCACTGACATAAGTTCCATTGACATTATGACACGTCACCTTCAATGAGTATTCGGGCTTTTGCGTGTTCCAAATTAAATTTGTGGTGAGCGGTTCCAGCAACTGGGTCCCGATAAGGTGTAAGTAAAAATGGTTCTAATCCATAACCGGCATCACCCAGTAACCAGGAGCTGTGGTCGCCGCTTTCATAACATGATAAGAGATACCGCTTATTACTTCTTCTTTAAAAGGTCATCTAACCGCCTGGGCGATTTTCACCGTCCAACATAGCTCGCCAGTCGTTTCTTCGTTGCGCCAACTGGTGCTAATTGGAAACACCGCGGGATCGCAAATCGGTCTCCACTTGGTCCTTCCATCGGAGTGGTGGTCTCCCTCTTCCTCTGCTTCCACCGGCGGGTGCCGAGCATCTTCGCTCATTCGCACTACGTGGTCTAGCCAGCGAAGCCGCTGTGTTTTAATTCGCTGAACTATGAACTATGTCGCCGTCGCCAACGCGTAGAGGTCCACAAATCTTTCGAAGAACCTTTCTCTCGAATACTCCCAGAGCCGTCTCATCAGATGTTGTTAGTGTCCACGCTTCTACACCATATAGCAGGACGGGTGCGATGAGTTACTTGTAGAGTGTTATTTTCGTTCGTCGAGAGAGGACTTTACTTTTCAATTGCCTACTCAGGCTGAAGTAGCATTTGTTTGCAAGAGCAATTCTTCGTCGGATTTCTAGGCTAACATTATTGTTGGTGTTAATGCTGGTTCCCAGGTAAACGAAGTCCTTTAGTATTTCGAAATTATTGCTGCCAACAGTGGCTTGGTTGCCAAGGCGAATGCGCTGACTCTTTGCATGATGACAGAAGGTACTTCGTTTTTCCCTCGTTCACCACCAATCCAATTTTCTCCGCTTCTTTTTCTAATTTGGAGTAAGCAGAAGTTACGGCGCGGTTATTAAGGCCAATGATATCAATATCGTCAGCATATGCCAACAGTTGCACGCTATTATAAAATATTGTTCCAGCGCGGTTAACTTTTGCAGCCTGTATTATTTTCTCCAGCATTAAATTAAAGAAAGAAAGAAAGAAATCGCACGATAGGCGTCACCCTGTCAGGAACCTCGTTTAGTTTCGAACGGCTCGGAGAGGTGCTTCCCAATTCTGACCGAGCTGGCGGTGTTGCTCAAGGTCATTTTGCATAGCCGTATAAGTTTTGCGGGGAAACCAAATTCAGACATAGCAGCATATAGGCAGCTCCTTTTCGTGCTATCGAAAGCGGCTTTAAAATCAACAAAGAGATGATGTGTGTCGACTCTTTTTCACGGGTTTTTTCCAAGATTTGGGGTATTGTAAAAATCTGGTCGATGGTAGATTTACCAGGGCTGAAGCCACACTGATAAGGTCCAATCAGTCTGTTCACATCAGGCTTCAGTCTTTCGCACAATATGCTTGATAGGATAGATGGGATTCAAACTGCAGCGTCTGATCACCATGTGGTGCGGCTGCAAGCGGGCGTCTGTCTTGGATCAAGCGGCTCGCTATACAAACGTGTAATTGAATTCAACCTTAAGCTAAAAAAGAAAAAATCATGGCTCGACCCAGGATGGCATGCATTCATAGCAGTTATAAACATTGTATAGTCACATACCTGCAAATGCGTCAAAATGTTTATTATGTATAAATAAAATATTAGCCATAATTTAATTTACTACCTAGTATTGATGCTAAAACAACCTTTAAGGATAATGAGCATTATCGCGAGGTTTTAAAACTTAACGTGGATTCCGTCGATGCACCCAATTACTGCTGGAATTCGAAAACGATTGTCTTCTTTCAAAGTTTATCCACTTGGGACACTGTGTTCGTTCTAAACTAACAAGCACATAACTCCCAATTTTTGACACCATCGTCCTGTCAAGTGCGATGTGAGAATCTTTGACGATAGCTTGTTGAAATTCTTCTTGCGCGAGCAATCTCAAAGCCGCTACCAGCTTCAACTCAACTGGTATAGTTGACCGTTTTATTAAAGGCTTAACATCTATCGCAATATTATGAAAATCTTCTTTATTTATTCGGTAGTATGAAATGAAGCTGAAAATATAAATTGTACGTTTATGGTTGCCCAACAGCTTTATATAAGGACTTATACATCCTCTGGAAGGTCCAAGGGATTGGAATGGTCTCTTAGAATACGTCCAGGTATCTTCTCTTAACGTCTCCAGTGACTTTGACTTTTAAATAAGCAGAAATAGCAAACACCCTCATTTTTCAAAAAAGTTGTATTATTAGCTAAAAACTAAGTTTGTTGCTTTGATAACAGATTTTTCGAACTTAACTTCGAACATAATCTAATGGTGCTATTTCACCTTACTTGTCATTTACAAACGAGGTGATGACAGCTGCAATGAATACTGCAAATTATAGGAACAAGTGGAATTGGGATATAAAAAGTGTCAGTAATCACGATGACAAGTTGCAGTAATAGGGCAGTAAATCGCATGCATTTTATCGCCCGACTTGCAATTTCGGTATCGGAATGTAATCGGGCGATTTCTACCACAAGCCTGATAGGAATGGTAATTGTTGTTGGAGCAGTGTTCGAATTTTTATGTTTGTTTGTTAATTGATATTAGAGAAAAATTACAACGATATGCACAGCGAGGGATGTGTTGATATGCAAAAGGCCCTTCTGTATCTAAACTTCTCCATGAACACGCATTAGAGGAAAAATGCATCATGACGCTACATTGCACCATAGCTTGGGTTCGTATCCCAGTGCCCGAGAAGGGGTCTGATGAGAAGTTGGGGAATTCGCACATGTCATCCCATACCATCGCTGAGCATATCGTTGTAATTTTTCAAATAATATCAATCAACAAAATTAAACTGATTTTTCAACTTTTCAATGCGTTCCCAATTTGTACGCTTAACTTAAAAATCAATTTCTATATTAAATATTATTGTTTTGTTGTTTGAGCGTATTTTTAGCTGTTTGAAAATGCTACCTAAAATAGCAACATAAGTAAAAAGGTTTAAGTATGGAGAAATATATTGAGTTTCGACTCTTGTTGTTTTTGTCTGAAACATTTTGCAGTTTTAAGATATATTACATTTTAACCAGTATATTGAAAAAGGCAGTAAGTAACACCCAAAGGTAATTTATAAGATTTTCCGGAAATTATTTTGAAAGTTAAAACTGCCACCTAATATGAGGAAACGTCTATTCAGAATTTGGTAGCTTAAACCTGTTTAAGCAAAATCCGTGAAAATTTATGTGGTGACAGATCTAAGTTAGAAGAACACCATGTAAGTAAACACTCTCTTCTGTCCTAACACAAATAATTTGGCAGCTCCCCATTCCGGAATTCTGACTACACACATTCCATCTCATTACAGTGCTGGCTTTATTTTCTCCACAACCTAGGACGAAACACACTTACGCTCTGCCCACCTTACCAAATCTCCAGATTTGAGCATATCTAAGGCCCGGTTTTTCAGTACAAGTTTAACTCAGTTTGTCAGTTAAACGAAGCTTAAACTTGTTATGCGGTTTTTCAGTTAACTTTAAACGAAGTTTAAGCGGAGTTTAAGCGGCCAATCAGGCAGGGTTAAACTCTAGTTAAACTGTCAGCTGTTTGCATATTTCATTGTTTTGTTTGTCAAACATTAAACTGAACGCTATTAAAAAAGGACAATATTTGCATATTTAATTAAATAATGGATATATCATCTGACGAAAGGGATTATAGTGATGCAGAAATAAGCGAAATACTCATTACAATACTGAGGAGAAGAATTGTTATAAGTTTGCACCCAAACCATTTCAATGTTTTTGATGACAACGATTTCTTTGCCCGCTTTCGCTTGACCAAGTCATCCGCATACAGCGTTTTGGAGCTTATTGGAGAACATATAAAGCATCCAAAAAATTGGTAATAATTCAAAACTATAACTAATAACAAATATTTAATCACAGTAATTTGTAGGAATCATGTATTGACGAATGAACAAATGCTAATTATTACTCTGCGTGTATACGCAACTGGTGGAATGCTTCAGACGATTGGTGATTTATTTGGAGTATCAAAATCTACAGTGTCTAAGGTGGTAGCGACAGTGTCTCGCCACATAGCTTTGTTAAGGCCTCGTTTTATAAAATTTCCCGAGAGCCCTACAGAGAAACAGGAAACCTGTGAAGCATTTTTCAAATTAGCTAAGTTCCCCACAGTTATAGCGGCTTTGGATTGCACACATATAAAGGTCATTTCACCGGGTAAAATTTTTCGTGAACCTAGTATAGATCTTTATAATATATACACGTACGTTTCAATTGTAGGTGGGGAAAATCCGGAGTTGTATAGGAATAGAAAAGGCTTCTTTTCCATAAATGTCCAAACCACATGTGATGCAAACCTTAAAATAGCAGGTATTGTGGCTCGGTGGCCTGGTTCCGCTCATGACTCCAATATACTAGTCTAGTTAAATAAATTTGTATTCATTATAATATCACATAAAAATGCATTCGTTGCGAGTCTTATTTATTTATCTTTTAGGTACAACACGTTTGTAGGTACATAATAACATTTTTTAAAACTTAAAAATAATAATCCATTTAATTTTTGGCCAGGATTTGTATACACTTAATAAACACTCTATTCTTCCATTTCCAACTCTCTCCTCTTCAATTTTATTTGCAACTTTAGCATCTCAATTTCTAAATTAATTTTTTGTATTTTTAGTTCATGCTCTTCTCTTATCACTTCCAACTCCCTTTGGAGCTTTTTTTTGGATAGCTTATTTTCTTCAGCGATGCACTTCATGTGCAGCTCGCATTTACTTGATTTATTGTCGCAATATCGGCCCAGGTGACGGTGGCAGAGCTCCTCTTTCGGGTCGTTAGCTTAGTGTGCACAGGTTTTATTAAATCGGCTGGCGTATAGGAAATCGGAAATTCTTGAGTTTCTTCTACAATTTCTACAATGCAATCGTCTTCTAAAAATAAACAATAAAACTATAGTGCAAGCTTTGTTTAAATATTTTTTATAATTCGTTACCAATTGTTTCTAAAACGTCATCATCGTACACAGCTGTGTCGCCTCCAATCTGCTCTGCCTGACAAATACCTAAGATTCTCCCATCTATTGTTGTGCAGGGTACAGACATTTTAGTTCATCCACCGGTTCTATATGTTTCCCGTCTTTCCGCTGTAAACTTTTTCTTTGCTTCCTTCTTCAAGTTTTCATCCTTGGAACGCAACACATTTGAGCATCTAAATATTTGGCCAAACTTTGGATTGAAAGCAATTTCAATTTCGTCCCAAACTTTTAATCTTGCTTCCGAATTTACTCTGTCCGTTTTCTTTCACTCAAGAATGTGTTTACTTGAGTCTACTAGCTCTAGTAAATAGCTAACTTCATTTAAAGAGAACTTTTTGCTTCTGGACATTTTTAATTTATGTATATTTAGATATTTCGTTTAAATTGCACACCGCGTATTTTGTATCCTTCTTCACAGCGGTTTTTCATTTAGCAATGGCATTAAATTGTAAACAAATGTCATCTGTTGCCGTATCGAGATAAAAAAAAGAAAACCAATGTTGCCGTATAAAAGCAAATTATGAAAGCGGCCTTAAACTCTCACTGAAAAACCGCTCCGCAGTTTAACTGGAGTTTAAATTTATGCCGAGTTTAAGCAACCTTAGTTTAAACTGAGCTTAACCAACGACTGAAAAACCTGGCCTAAGTAACACAATTGATTAGACAAATAAAGTTGCAAAATACGAGCTGGTCGTTCGAATTCATTTCCCCAGTGGTTTCGTTTGAGCACTGCTTACTCGTTGCTTCGTCGCTGCTGTTGCAAAATATTTTTGATATACTGATATACATCCCTTCCAACCATGGTTAACCGTGATGGAACTCTGATTCCACAAAGTCACAAATTTTTACTAACACCAATGCATATTTTTGGAATTTGTATGGAAAACAACAAGTGCCTAGGAGTATGCACTCACACATACATTTTCAACATGGTTAAAAAGTGAACCATGCCGACCAAAATTGCCCACGTTTTTATCCACTTGATTTTAATCTCACTGTTTACCCAGATTTTTAACCACTGCTGGTTGGAAGGGATGTAACAGGTGGCGCTAAAGTAAGCTTCCGATGTTCAGCATATCGGTTGTGGCACGTGCAGTGTGTGCTGTTGCACCGTCTTGTTGGAACCACATGTTTTCCAATCCCAATTCATCAAGTTGCGGCAAAAAGAACTCGTTGATCATTGCTCTGTAGCGCTCACCATTCACAGTAACCGTTTGGCCCCGACCGATTATTGGTCAAATAAATAGTCAGCAATATTCCGCGTTCTGGAGCAGTGTAGCGTAACATTGTTTATTAACGTGTATTTCGCATGTGTTTACTACACAAATGTCAAAACAGAACTGACTTTAGGGGCCAATCGCAAAATTTATAGCATTTTCTGATAGGAGGATTACTTTTGCGCAGTAACCGTTTTTCACCGACCGAAATAAATAGTCAGCAATATTCCGCGTTCTGGAGCAGTGTAGCGTAACATTGTTTATTAACGTGTATTTCGCATGTGTTTACTACACAAATGTCAAAACAGAACTGACTGTAGGGGCCAAACGCAAAATTTATAGCATTTTCTGATAAAAAGTCGATAATGAACAATCGTAAAATCCGCTGCCTACATTTAGGCACGTTCTGGGAGGGCATTACAAAATTTGTTCGTGCTTTTCAAATTAACATATTTATTGCAATTGTTTTCGTATTGCAGTGTTGCGATGCAAACTGATGTGCTTTATTATTTAAAGCATAAATTTATTAATTGCATTACCATTTCACTTTGAAAACTAACATTTACTGGAGATCAAACTATAATTCAGTTAAGTCAATCTTTAAAAACTCAGAAGATTAGTTAAATAGAAAATTAAAATGTAAGATAATTTGGTTAACTCAACTGTTGCTATATATATTGTGACGAATTCGATGATTCCTCGATTAATAATCCTAAGATCGATCACTTTAAAGTCAAATAAACGCAAGCACAAATATTGTAACAAATATCTAGTAATAAATGCAATAAAATTACGAGATGGATAACTTCACAGTAGTTCACTGAACAACACTTGAAAATAAAGTTATCCTCTTGCCTTGCTTGGTTACTGCCGTAGGGGACATCCATAAATTACGTGAGCCATTTTTAGATTTTATATCCCCCCCCTCCCCCCTTAGGTGAGACTAAGTGGGCTTTGGTTAGACCACTCCCCGCATTAGGTGAGATTTACGCTTAACATGTTTGAAACTAAATTCCTTTTGATTAATTAAGAAATAAATAAAAACTAATGTTTATTCAGTGCAATATTTTCCCTACTATCTATTTTAATCGATGCAAGGATATTCCTGTGCAGTTTCGATTGAAATAATCGAATGTCATCTGTGGCTTTCGGCAGTGCAAGATACTGTGCTTGGAAGTGTCTACGTTTTCTTGCTCCATCCATTCAAAACGCAAAGTAGCTCCTTAGCACGGCGGGTCACAACACGCGTTGGAAGATTCTCCTTGAGTTGCATGAAAAGCCGATCTATGCTTCTGCAGCTTTACACGCGAAGCGAAATAAATGCAGAATGTCTTACAACATCTGCTAAAAGAAAAGTTGTATTAGTTCATATTTTTTTAACTTGACGTTAGATTTTCGATAAAATCTCAGTGGCGGCAGTAAAATTTTTAGGTTGGAAGGAGAGGTAAACATGTTTAATTTAGAAATAATAAACTTTACTTGCGTCAAATGCGTTTTCCATGGGGAGACAAAAAATATAAATATGTATATGCAAAATGTATGAATGTGTGTAAAGAAGTTATAGGGTTATACTTGGACACTCGATTGTAAAAAAAGACAAAAGACGAAAAAGAGTACGTGCGGAAAAAATTTACGAAGTTGATATTATTTCATAACATAATTATAAGTAATAATTAACTAATTTAATTAATTTCAGCTAAGTAAAGCAATATACATGAATTTATTTATTGGTTTTTTTTTGATGCACTTATGTGAAACCTATTAGCTATATGACTGCTAATTATTTTTAAATAATAAATACTTTGCCAAACCTTTTGTTATATTTATTGGCCTCTCATTATACAATCCCTTAAACTGTTTTATAACAACCATGCAACTTTTCTAAAGAGGGGCATGGCCCTTGAAAAGCCCTTCACTTTTTTTGTTGGAGAACGCTACTATAATTGTATAATTGTGTGTTCACCATACCCTGCCAACCAGCAGTGGATAAAAATCTGGATAAACAGCGAGTAGCGCTTACCAAACAACTGGATAAAAAAGTGGGCAATTTTGTTCGGCGAGGTTCACTTTTTAACCATGTTGAAAATGTTTTCCGTGTAGGCGTGAGTGCATACTTTTAGGCACTTGCTGTTTTCCATACAGATTCCAAAAATGTGCGTACCAAATCAGTGGATAAAAAAGTGGGCAATTTCGTTCGGCGAGCTTCCCTTTTTAACCATGTTGAATTTGTTTTTCAGTGTAGGTGTGAGTGCATACAAAGAACGTTGAAACAATAAGAAGGTCCAACGCCAAACATCGCACGTTATCAATTCACGGGTAGGGAATTCACCCGTGGTAAGAAATTTTGAACCAATGTAATTCTTATGGAGTCGAATTTTATTACCGCGTGGTGAATTCCCTACCCGTGAATTGATAGCGTGCGATGTTTAGCGTTGGACCTTCTTCAGTATTCACTATGTGAAATTAGTTTTCGAATAAAAACGATATTGGAAATTTATTGGTAATTTTTTGGGTTTTTTAAAAGATGGGTATATAATTTAACAGGATGGCAACCCAAGTAGTGCCTAAAAGTATGCAACCTTTACTGTGCTGTCAGGTTTGTTTTGGGAAATTTTTTAGCTAGAGAAGTGCAGCCATGTTATTTCTTTATGGAGTTTCTGCATAAGTGCGAGGGCGATGGGCGATCACATGTACACGCCATGTGCAAGGGGAAAGTGGATAATATCTTCACGCTGCCCATACAAAACTATCCACTTTTTTATCCTCATTTGTGGATAGCGCGACCTATGTTTTATCCACTATTTTATCTGCGTATGGTTGGTAGGGATGTTATTTCTTTATGGAGTTTCTGCATAAGTGCGAGGGCGATGGGCGATCACATGTACACGCCATGTGCAAGGGGAAAGTGGATAATATCTTCACGCTGCCCATACAAAACTATCCACTTTTTTATCCTCATTTGTGGATAGCGCGACCTATGTTTTATCCACTATTTTATCTGCGTATGGTTGGTAGGGTTATTGTTTCAACATTCTTTGCTTTGGTATTAGTAAAAATTTGTGAATTTGTGGAATCAGAGTTTCACCACGGTTAGCCATGGCTGGTAGGGCTTCTATGGCTATGTAAGTGATTTGAGAGTATTTATGGCCCATCCTGCCCCACGTATTATTTTGTCTTTGATATCTATAATTTGCCTATTATAATTTTATTATATGTATGTTAAGATTATAATTTCCAAATTAGTAGATTTTTAATGTGTTGAATTTTTTAACCGAATGCTATTTTCTTTTATCGGAAAAAAAAGAAACAAAAACAAATAAAGTTCACTTTACCCTGAGGATTAGCCTGTCTGCTTTAGAAGCTAATTTTTCAAAATCCAGAATAATAGAACAATACTTACTAGGGATTTACTAGATTTGAAACTTACGAAAAAGAAAACTTATAAGTGATAAGACCTCCTCAGAAAGTTTAGCTAACCTCAAAATTCTGAGTTAATCTTTCGATTCCCTTTAAATATTGCATGGTATTAATGCATCCCATGCTGTGTGTAAAACTTGCTCTCAAAACAAAAACCACCGCCAAATCTTTAAAAACGTGAAAAATGTTAAATGTTAATGAGTGGGGCTTAATAATATTATCAATAATATGACTAATGCATTTGTTTTGTAAAAATTTTTTTACCACTGGATAATATAAGTAAACTATGATTTTAGTTTTGAAATTTCAAAATGTGTGTCCACAACAGTTTCCTGTGTACGCAAAAATAGATAATTCAATGGTAACCTGTTAACTCATTGGCACATTCATGCTTCTGGAAAGAGGGTGACGATATGTACGCATTATGTGAGATATACATATACAAGTAGATATGAATGGTTGTAAAACTAGATATATACGAGTTATTTTTTAGAATTAACTTAGTGGCATATACCTTTGAAACCCAAGTGTTTATAGTGAAGGTGCTGATGGATTTTCACCCTTAACAAACATTAATTCCTTTGTAATACATATTAGCAGCGTACCTTTAAAGCAGGACACACTTGATGTATTTAGCGACTTCCGGAAAGGAAATCTAACAGCCAAATATATTAAGAACATATGGTTAAATTTCGAAAGGATTCCTCTACTAAAACCGCAATACGTTTGTAACATGCTATGAATTAATTTCTTGCACCTGTTAGAATTTAGTTTTTCCCTATATAGATATGAACGTAATCGTATCAGGGTTGTTCTTATCTGAAATGAAAATATTTATTCTTTGTTCAAATTGTTTAACCAAGACCATTGTAAATTTTTTGAGTATCTGACGTTTATAAAACAACACTGAAATATTTGAATAGTAATTTTTGAAGGCTTATTATAATATTTTTTTTAACTTGAAGAAAAAAGAATTTAAATTTAAACTAAGTATATACCCATGTACAGTGAAATTCCCCAAGACGGACAGTCCTTATAACCGGACAGCTCCAATAACCGGACAAATTTTGTGTACACAGGTTTTTCAATAATTTTTTCATACAAATATCATTCTAATAAACGGACGCTCTTATAACCGGACGCGGACACTGTATTTCAAGCCATTTCCATGAAAAAAATTCTAATAAACGGACAAAATTCAAAAACATCGCAAGCAAGCTTTGTTGTTCATTATAAAAATGAAATAGGGGATTCCCCTTTTAACATGTATGCATACATTCAAGCCGCCCGTGTCAAGTAAAAGGTGCACCATGGTTGCGTTCAAAGTTCGTAATAATATGGCCCCGAAAAAGAAGCTACTTTCTATTAAAGAGAAAATGGAAATTATTAATGTTTTCGAAAAAGAAAAGCTATTAGTACGTGGAATTGCAAAAATGTAAAGTATGGTGAGTCCAAAATTTAACTTGTAGGTACACGTTTCCTTTGCTTTAAAAGGTTCAATATTGGCAAAACGGAAGCTGCTGAAATTAATAAAAATAAAGAAAAAATTCGTTCTAAATGGGAGTCTGGATCTAATATTCACCAAAAGCGAAGTTTCCTTAAAGAAGGCGGCTCGGAAATAGAGAGGATGTGTTTTGATCTTTTCGCTAAGGCTAGAAGTCAAAAAATCCGATTTCTGGTCCCATTTTGAAAGCAAAGGCAATGGAAATTTGCAAGAAAACTGGGTGTACCTAATTTTAATGCTTCGGATGGATGGCTAAATAAATGGCGATTAAGGAATAATGTTTCCTTCAAATGCATATCTGGTGAAGCTGCAGATGTGAATCAGGATGATGTCGAACAGCTGGAAACTCTGTTGAATGGGTACAAGCCTGAAGACATTTACAACGCCGATGAGAGTGGGCTTTTCTTTCGGGCCTTGCCGGACAAAACCCTCGCTCTTAAATCCGAAAAATGTGTGGGAGGTAAGCTATCAAAGGAAAGACTCACAATTTTGTTCTGTGCTAATATGGCTGGAGATAAGGAGCCGCTTTTGGTTATAGGGAAAGCTGCCCGTCCTCGATCCTTTAAACATGTTCCAATTGCAAAACTTCCAGTGGATTGGAAGTCTTATAAAAAAGTATGGATGACTCGAGAAGTGATGAGCGAATGGCTGCAGCAGTTCAATCGAAGAATGAAAGCCCAGAATCGAAAAATTATCTTGTTTCTAGATAACGCGGCTTCTCATCCAAACGAATTAGACTTGACCAACATAAAAATTTGTTTCTTGCCACCAAATACAACGGCAGTTAGCCAACCCCTTGATCAAGGTATAATCCAAAATTTTAAAACTTTGTATAGAAGCATAGTTTTAAAACACTTGATAACTAAAATTGGCGATACAAGTTCAGCCTCAGAGCTCTCAAAATCGATTAATGTACTGGAAACTGTGTATTTCATCAAAGCATCTTGGGATAAAGTGGAAGCCTCAACAATCCGAAACTGCTTCCGTAAAGCAGGATTTTTGGAAGCTTTAGAGGATCCTTCAGATTTTGATCCCGAAGATGACATTCCACTGGCAGTCTATGCTAGGCTTCAGGAAGGACTAGATTTGGCAAATGATTTCGAAGGTTTTCTCCAAATAGATCAAAATGTTTTCACTGAGGACAACAATATAGAAATTCAATTTGACCAACCAGATGATACTATGGACTTAAGTGATTCAGAAGATGAACCTTCAGAAGAAATAAGTAGCCCCATAACATCATATGATGAGGCTTTAAAACTTGTTGCGCACTTGAAACAATATGCAAAAAATGACTATGTAGCTTTTCAGCAGGTTAAAAATATCGAGAGTCACTTTGAAAATGAAAATTTTAAATTAAAGGAATCAATGTTAACCCTCAAACAGGCAAACGGGTAATAACGGTCTGAAAAAGTTTTGAATTTTTTTCTAGCTTAATTAGGACATGACAAACTCAAATCTGTCAGAAAAAATTCAATATCTCTTTTCATTTGGCAGCTAAGGGAAAAATAAGAAAGAGTGCCTACAGGCACTCTTGCCGGTTGGGGAGTAAAAATTCTAAGACCTAAACATTTTATTAAGGAACGATGTTTTATTGCAAAAAGTATGATAGTACAATGAATAAAATAGGAAATATATTATGTTTTTGTATGATATTCCGAAAAGCAATTTTTTGTGGCAGAACAGCATAAATGTAAGTTACATATTTCACAAACACATTGAGTTTGGGACTTTTTACAAAGTTTGCACCATTTTTTACCACCTTTCTTGTCAACCCATTTCGGAAGATGACATCATCTACAGGATGCACAGCTTTTCTGCCTATACTTAGAGTATTCGGCAAAGATTCCACTTGTGTAATAGGTGGTTGGCTTGATGTAGATGGGCGACCAACCAGACGTATTTGAGTGCAGTTTACCAGACCAGCAGCGATTTGTTCTCTGAACTCAGGCAGCTGTAACATCTTTTCTCCTTTTTCAGGTATGTTGTTGGAATCATTCATCTTCTCCGCGATTACAGAGAATGTAAGCATTAGTTGAAGCCATATCAATAAAATGATAAAAAAGGCGCGTCATTGCATCACGTGTCTTGGCTCTCACATGGTATCGGCCCATCAAACCATCCATTAAGTCGACACCTCCCATATGGCTGTTGTACTCACGAATGATTTGAGGACAATTGACTTGAATATGTTGCTTTTTCTTTCTGTCATATCGCTTTGCCTTGGGTAAGTCCTTATTTGGATTGCTTCGAACGAATGGCTCAACACCTACATAAGTCGAAGCCAGCCTAACTGATTTGTTGTCCTTCCAAACTACTGTGCTTATGTCGATGCCATATGCAGAGCCCACGTACTCTGTTGAGAACCCGCGTTCCTTCTTCACTATGACATTATCCGGTGGCAGTTTGCAATTACGAATGCGATTCATTCGAATTGTGCCAAGACCAAATATACCCCGAGCTCGCAAATAGACCAATAGAGGTAAAGATGTATAAAAGTTGTCAAAGTAAATGATGTGGTTCATGAGGTTGTTCACAGTTTGGGACAAACGAACAACAACATTTGCTGAGCTGCCTAGATCCGGACAATTTGGTAGAATAACATTGTCCCCCGCGCCATTGTAAATTTCGAACCTATATGCGTAACCATACGAATCGCATAATACGAACAACTTTATGCCCCACTTGTGCGGCTTGTTTGGCATATATTGCCTCAAATGATGTTTCATTTTCGTGGAGCACATTTGCTCATCGACACTGTCAAACGAAAAATGTAAACCTGTTTTAATTATATGAGATTATAAACAAGAAGTTGAAACTTACCAAAGTCGGGCATGTTTTGGGATGGAATCAAAGCGTTCGTTGAGAAGATTCGAAAAATTACGAATTCGAAAAAGCGGATTATAGCCCGGCTGGCCTTTTCTTACTCTTTCTTCCTCATCTCGGAACGATATGAATCTTTTTATGGCTAAAAACCGTTTCACCGGCATTGTTTTGCGAATAGGTTCAAAGGTGTTCTTGCCCCAATAGGCCTCTATATTTGGGTATCTATATATCGACATATATAAGTGAATACCTATGTATTTGCGGATATCATCGGCAGTGACACTGAAGCTTGTGTTGATGTCCTCACTTCGAGCACACCGGTTAGTCTCTTGCACAATCATGTCAATGATTTCCTCGAAAAAAAAATAGAGGAATAATTGCAAAGGGGATGAAAGCGCTTTTACGTTTTCAGGTAAAAGTGTGGCCCCACGAAATGCGACCTCATTGACATGAAGTCTAAGGTTTGTATTGCGCCAAACTACTTTTTCGAATTCAGCAGAATCCTTGCTTATTGATTCAATGTCTACAACAAAAACGTCTAAAATAAAATCGAGGATGGGGGAGATATAGAAAGATGGGAGAGATATACTTACTTCCAATGAAACCACCATTGGTAGACACAACTGCTGAACCGGTATCTTCGAATGTTGGCAATGGCGACCGAGCTCTCTTGTTTTGTATTGGAGTTGAAGTCAATGCCGTGTAAGTCGCACCTGTTGATGATACTTTTTCTTGATCGGCGGTAACACTGTCTCTAGCAGCAGACGTGGTTATTGAGAAATTGGGGTCCTCGGTGAAAACGTTTTCACTCGTATCCATATCTTGAAGGCATTGCGATATCAAGTGTTCGTCCTCTGGACTTATTTCCTCTGGCTCGTAGCCATTGTCACATTCACTGTCTGAATCTTCTTCATCACTCGTCATTACCGATTCCATGAGTTTTACGATTTCTTCGTCCGATAGCTTAGACAATTTCACTCGCGACATTGCACAGGTGTTTAATAATAATTTATATGTATTCACCTTAAGAAAATAAACTTAGAAGTATGTAAAAGCCGACTATATACACCACGCTCTACAAACTTCACAATGAAAAAAAGTTCACTCCACACGGCAAGAGAGCCCTGAGGCACACTTAGTTTTTCTGCTCATCTACACAAAGTTAAACTAATTTTAACACTTTATATATAAAATTGCAAGTATATGAATATATCTTTACGGAAAAAAATTATGAAGCACAGACAACGATTTAAACATTAAAAATTTTTGTGTTGAAAGTTAGGAATTTTTTTAAGGAAAAACGCGTCCGTTTTCTCCACTTGTTCGCACAATAGTAATAACAGAGACCAAACACTCCATCGGACTGAATTTTAGTTTGAGAAAAAAATGTCACCTGAAATACCGTCGAGGAAGATAAAATCATTAAAAAAAAAAAAACTTACCCTTTCTTATAGAAAACTAGATTTTAAAAATGCATGCCCTGAGGGACTCTTACCTGTTAGAGGGTTAAAACAAACAAGCATCACACAATTTTTTCAATCAAACTAGTCGATATTGAAATGTAAGACTTGTACAATGTATTTAATTGATATATTTATGTATGTATATGTAATACTAAAGTATTTAAATATTCTTTACTTCGAAAAATTTCTTAAATAAACTACAATGAATTTTATATGTGTAGTATATATTTTTTGACCTCATCCCCTATAAGCGGACATCTCCCATAACCGGACAAAAACACTGCGACCGTGAGTGTCCGGTTATGAGGAATTTCACTGTACTTGTAAATTTTGCTAGAAATTTTAGTTTAACATTGTATGAAGTCAAGTTTGCTGCAACCCGAAGAAAATATTTTCAATTTCGCAAGTATACTTACAACTTAGTGGGCGCATAACAGTTCGCTCGCTGTACCAACTGGCGGCAATTGGTAACACCACGGGATAGTAAATCGGTCTCTAATTGTTCCTTCCACCAGATTGGTGATCGCGATCTTTCTCTGTTTCAACCAAAAGATAAGAATGCCTTCTTTGGCGGACGATGTCCACATTAGGGCTGCCAGATACTCAGGACTAAAAATAAGTACATGGATGTGAAAAGTCATTACACCACTGAAATCAGTAAGATCAGTACTTCACCGTGAAATCGCTTTTCCAATTCAATGACGTTAATTCTCATAAGAATTTGACATTAATTCGCTTTCACAAATAGAATTAATTTCAGAAACGCTAAATATCATAAATGCTTTACTAATTTCTATAATTGCAACGCAACTGGTATATCAGGTGCAGTTACATAGATAATGGATTAAGCAGGTTTTACTCCAAATTTTCATTTTATACCTTACATATGTATGTATATGAAATAAAAAAAATTTTGTATAATGAATTTAGGTAATTTTCAGAAAAGCGCCGCAGTCGAAAATTTGGAATACATTTTTTATTTCATATACATACATATATAAGGTATAAAACGAAAATTTGGAATATAAAATCAACCCCCCTACAAACCAGATACCGGTTACCAATGTAGCTAAATAATTGGTTTCATTAATTTCTCATATGGTCTACGAAGTGGCTATTTTTGTTCAGGCGGCGTGAAGATTTTAACCATATGTGTGACTTCGCATCTCCCTTGCACACATAGAATTCTCCCATTGACAAAAACTATAGCTGTACTTTTCAATACTTCCAGTCTTAAAAAATTTCCCTTTTCAAAACCAGTTAATGTTTTGGCTAACATGTAGTTAAAAATATTTCCTCAATTGGTTTTTGTTTTGGCTAAATTGTGGTGAAAAATATTCGTTCAGTTGGTTATTGTTTTGGCTAACATGTGGTGAAAATTATTGGCTGAATCGGTTACCAAAGTAGCTAACATATGGTTAATTTTATTAGCTGAATTGGTTAATGAAATACCAGTTATAGTGGTTATTGTCAAATGGAGATACCTAAACATTTTTTCCAAATAAATTGTACTAAAATGCATCATTTTTATTAAATATTTATATATTTTATTGAAATTATTTTTTAATACATTCGAATAAATCATATTAAAACTAAATTTTTCAATATTTTACAAATTTGAATAGTTTGTGGGAAAAAGTAAGTAAAAACAAATAGGTTATTATTAAAATTGTTATAAATAATAAATAGTATTTTATTTTACCACTATTAATATTAAAACTTTATTATAATTTTGTATTTAAGTAGTGTTATTCGATTATTAATAAGACTAAGACTTATTTACATTGTTGGAGTTTATAAAAATTAATTTAGAGTACCATGAGGATATCATAACTAGTATTTATTTACATTTGTAAAGTATATAACCATTAATTTAGAGTAGAAAAGGATAGGACCCTAAGTATTTAGTAATATATTTTTTGTTTATTTTGGATTAAAAACATTGCTAAAATTGTATTATGATTTTTAAATATAATAGAAGATAATATTTACAATATTTTAAATCTATTATCATTACTAGATTTATTTACAAAAGCGGTACTATCTACATTATTCAGATTTTATTGTCGTTCATTGTACTAAAAAAAGTAAAGATGTATTGTTAACAATGCAATAAAACCTAAAGATATATTATTTACAATGCATCTTTTTTAACAGTTAATTATTTCAAGGATTATTTACAAAAGTGGTAGTATTTACAATATACATATTTTATTGTCATGTAAAAAGTAAAAATCTGTTATTTGCAATGCAATAAAACTTAAAGATATATTATTTACAATGCATCTTTTTTAACAGTTAATTATTTCAAGGATTATTTACAAAAGTGGTACTATTTACAATATACATATTTTATTTTCACGTAAAAAGTAAAAATCTGTTATTTGCAATGCAATAAACCTTAAAGATATATTATTTACAATGCATCTTTTTTAACAGTTAATTATTTCAAGGATTATTTACAAAAGTGGTACTATTTACAATGTACATATTTTATTGTCAATTCAGGATAATATAATAAGTATTTATAAAACTAGTTTAAGATAATTATATAGGAAACTATATACATTATTTGGTCAAACACTATAAAGTGGGTGACTAAATACTACTTTGTCGATGTTGTATATCCTTTAGCGGATATTTGCAATCTCAGTTGTTAATATACATGTCAAAAAACAGTTTCTAAAAAAATTTTTCAACGACTTATAAAAAAAATAAGTCACTAAAAATTCTATCCAAAAAAATATTTGGAGCATTGATGTCAACATCCAATATTTCAAGTATTCGCTAAAAGATATACAAGATTGACAAAGTAGTATTTCGGGGCCCACTCGATAGAGTTTGACTCACTACAAAAATGAAAAAAATGCAGTCTTAAAATGCATACGTAATAATCACTTTATGACTGCATTCTTTTCTTTTATAAAAAAAACCTGCTTATGCCGGTTATGGCTAAGGGCGACAAACTTCCGTATGTCGTCGATTAGTACGTTTTTAGGCGTACCAGCAAAAGCATCTGTAAGGAAAATATAACATTATAATTTGCATAAAAGCTGTACTTATAAATACTTACCGAAGACTAGGTCGATAATCCTCAACCCCAATAATGCTGCCTTCTTCCCTCTCCCTTCATAGTTGTAATGGAAGGTCAAAGGGTCCGCTAATATGCCTTTAAGGACATCCTTCACGGAACCCTTTGCTCCCTTCATTTTAAGGAGTATGTTGAGCTGGAATGTATAACAAAATAAATATATGAAGTTTGTACACGGATTACAAAAGTTACCATTGTGTCTGAATAAGCCTTGCTTCCCAAGAGCTCATCCAAAGTATTTAAGCTATCCTGGGATGCCAGTGGGAGCATACTTTTAATTTTAGTATACTCCTCACTGATAACATCTCCAGTTATCTTCGAAATACTTTGGTGAACTCTTGAGGTTACCATCTTGCATTCGCGCAATAGCACGCCTTGCGCTTGGACCTCTGCGCGATCAGGCATCTGTAATATTAAAAAAAAAACAATAACTATAATATTTAGAAATATATTTATTTAAGTATAATCAGACAAAACTATCTTTAAGTAAAGTAGGTAATAATTGGAAGCATATTATGGTATTATGGAGAAAGACTAACAATATTAATAATCAAGTATGACCTC
Organism: Merzomyia westermanni; assembly: GCA_949987695.1. Lineage (NCBI taxonomy): Eukaryota > Metazoa > Arthropoda > Insecta > Diptera > Tephritidae > Merzomyia > Merzomyia westermanni. The sequence continues at coordinate 104,780,131 of OX465290.1, read as the reverse complement.
GTGCAATTCGATAAAAAAAAAACATGAATTAAGTCATCGTTTTTGCTTTCCGAGCACCGAGCGCTCGAAATCGAACCGACCTGTGTTTGAAAAATTGTCGTATAAAGGGAATGTTAAATTTTTGTATACCTTTTCAGCGAGGGATTTCTCCACCTTATCCACCTTCCTCTCTATCTTGGCAAGGACGGCGAATAACTCGTCGCGCATGTCGTTTTGGGCGAGAGTAGTCTCTTGACCTTGCGTGGTTGATGGGGGCTGGCAAAAAAACGCTCCTGGTGGGTAACCGCCACTTCTAAGCTTCTCCTTGAAACTGTTGAGTCAAAAAATAAGAAATGTTAGTTTTAAAACTATGCGAAAGACAAAGGATAGAAATACCTCTGGCAATTTGGCTAGTCGAGCATGGTGCTTCGCTTTCCCCAGTAAACATTTCGGAATCCATAGCACTAGGAAAAAGAATAAAAGAGATTATGCAGAATCGGAACTAAAATAAATGTGTTCATGTTTGGAATGCAAAAATATTTATAATCTATATCTCTCGGACTAACTGTTACCATATCTTCAGTCATCACACCTACTAAAATACCTAAAGCAGGCATTGACTCTATAGGTTCTGAAAAATAATTTTGTAAGTTTGATATAAGGAATGCATTAAAATTGCTGGATCCTTGTTCTTCTCCAACAATTTTAAGTGGTCCCTTATGTCTATGAAAAATACTATCCTTTTCTTTTTTAAAATTTATTATAAACGACCCCATTTTAGAAACTTTGGTAGAACCTGCAACAACATCCATTCTTTCAAAAATTCTTAAATACATTTGCTGCAAAATTTGATTAGGCTTATTAATAATTTTCTTTAAATATTGCATACAATTTTCATACTTATATGCAGAGAAACTGTCTAAAGGACCAAATTGTTTAGCGCAATCACAAAGATGCAATAAACCGTGAATATTATAACTTATTAGGTGTTCGCAATAAATAACCCCGAATAAAGTAACAAACTCTTTTAACAATTCAAAAAAGCCTTTACCTTCGCAAACTTGTCAACATTAATTAAAACCCCTTCACCTTCATCATTTTCTACTTCAAAATCATCGAATAGAAAACGATCATCCTCCCCGTTACTCGAATCGCATTGCTCTGCACAGGAATATTCTGATGCTGCTCTACTTGTAGGCGGAACATCATCATCGTCTAACCTATGTACATTAGAATACCCCAATACCGCTCTGCTTGTAGACGGAATATCGTCGTTTTCTAATCTACTTGCCAGGGAAACATCTTCAGACAAATTTAATTTGCGAAATTTCGCTATATTTTCCTTGTATTTCATGTTTTCTTTGCTAAGTAGATTGGACAACGTTCGTTTACTCATACTTAAAGGAACGAATACTTAATTTCAGTGGAAGGTGTCGTCCAAATGGAATGGTGGATCGTATTCTGTGGATCGTGTTCTGTAATAGAATGAAATTATGTTTATGCTTTAATGAAATGTTTATTCGTATATAGGTTTGAGGTGTTTTAGCAGTTGACATCTGAGGGATGTTATAGTATGTATACATTGACGTGTTTTGGAGCTAATTTTCATTTTCGAGGCAAAGCATGCTGGATGCTGAGGTCAAAACCCGTCTTTTTACATAGCTGCCGACATTTTCGGACGTGTTTTAGCAGTTGTCATTGAATGTAAAGTATTACCTAACTCACGTATAGCTGTTCTTTAATTAATTAAGTTAAATAGTCCCATAGGGTTGCTAGATCGTTGTCACGTGAAAACAAGAATCGCAGATATGAACGCACTTGTATTATGTGAAGGGTTTTATACGAAAACAGGCATTTTATGCTGTAGTGTGTACTTAGTCTTACATAACTAGTGCATAAATCCGACTAATTAGCAGGCGTTATCGATACCTTTTCGACAGATCGATAAACACATTCCATCACATAACAAACAGCTGTTTGATTTGATGACTTTGTTTTGATTTGCTGCAAGCGTTGGAAAAGTTTTTAAGAGACACTGAACATTCGGCTCAAGAACGATTTTTGTTCATTAATTGTATTAAGGTAATTCTATACGACAGCGCCTAACTGCTAAAACATGTCCGAAGAGATAGTGTATATAAATACCGTGGTGTTGATTTATAAAGAGGTAAACAAGTCTTTTGAGCTATTTTTTGATATTTTTGGACGTGTTCTATCAGTTATGTGCTGTCGTATAGAATTACCAAATGCTTTATTATGCGAGTTTGCCTGTTGTATTGTTGTAAATTGTTTCTAACCAAATTGGTAATACCTTGCATCCAACGTCAACTGTAACAACTGCACTAAAAATGTCGATATTGGTACCCAGAGATGCGTTACGTTCCCAGGTACCATAATCTGGTGGATGAAACCCAATACTTTTAGTCCCTGAATTGAATTGAATTGAATATCGACATTTTTAGTGCAGTTTTTACAGTTGACGTTGGATGTAAAGTTTTACCACCAAATTGTACCTTTTCCTAATAAAAAGTGGGATAAATTATTAGAAGAAAAAAATATTAAATTGTAAAAGCTTTTTTCATGTAATTTTTTTTAATCTTAGCCCAAAGCAATTTATAAAGTAAGGAGTTCAACGCCGAAAATTTATAAGTGCCGAAGATAATACATTTTCGAATACGCTAGGCGGTAATTGTTTCCTTTAGGAGACAACTGCTAAAATACGTCCAAAAATATCGGGAGAGGTATCAAACAACGCGCTTTGACTTCGGTATCAACAATCCGAAAGCGGATTGCCAATTTTTTGTTTCAGTGAAAAGTTATTCGCAAATAACCTAAAAAATTAACCAGGTCTAATTCCAAATAGGGGATTTGATCCAGGGTATTTATGTGCAGAACACCTTTCTGCGTAGGCCGCGCTTCAAAAAAATAATCCTTAGCCGTTCCAACATCGGCTACGCGGTCCACAGTATTTCTGCGCAGAACACACTTTGCATTTTCGGTACACTCTAATTGTGATTACAATAAGCACATGAAAATGACAGAAAATTTTCAACTTTGCTTGCTAATTTCTCTTCACTGAAAAAAAAACTCGAAAATCCGCTTCCACATTATAGTTACCGAGGTCAAAACGCGTCTTTTGATACCTTTCCCGATAATTTCGGACGTGTTTTGGCAGTTGTCTCCTAAAGGAAACAATTACCCGCTAGGCTGTTTGAAAAATTGGGTAAAATAAGTCCCACTTACCTTTGGATGAAACGGCGAGGAAATATCTAGGTGGACTTCATCATAGTGTCATATCATAGAAAATGTGTCCTTATTCTCCTGCGATGCAGATTTTTGTTGAGTAGACGCCTGTTCGGGTGATGCGGTTTGAACAGGAATTGCCTGGTCAACATTTTGCGATGCTCTTTAACACAGAGCATTTTTACCGAAAGTGCAAAAAGTGTGTTCTGCCCAGAAAAACTGTGGATGATAGCCGGAGTGGAAGCTGTGCCGAAGGCTGTTTATGCAGAAAGATGGCCCGCAAAGGAATACTTTCATTGTAAATATATCTTAACATAGGTAAATATAAAATTCATTTTCCAATTTTGGATTATTGATGCCTAGTTCAAAACGCGCTCCCGACATTTTGGACTTGGCTGAAGTTGTAGCAGAAAATTACCAAATGGTTATTTGATCTGCATCCACAATTTGTGGCGAAATATAAAATAAATGTTAAAAACTTATTTACTTACCCTTTTTTGCTGCCGGTTATTGTTTGGTGTTTTATGAAAAATCTTTCAGCAATTTTATTAATTTTTTTTTTGTTTTGCTTAAAAATGTTTCCATAATTTTATTTCAAGATTTGAAAATAATTGACATTTTTTTTTACAAATGGCGTTAAAATTTGAATTTTGGGATATTTTAACAAAAGTCATGCTGTTCCGGTCGCACTCATAAAATAATGAATGTTATAAAATCAGCAAGGTTCTCTCTTTTTCACAAACCTTATGCATATTAACCCTAGAATAGACATTTGGAACTTATGGGCACATATTTCAATATAACTCAGAACAATTTTTTTTTGATCGCTTAAGGTTAACGAAATCATTCCAATATTTTGGAAATTTGGGAAACTAAAAATTCATATGTATTGGTATTTTTGGAAAATGTGGTTAGCAGTGGTTTGTAGGGCCTACGAACCACTGCCACATTTCAAAAAAATACAAACACATGCACAGTGTTTGTTTGAAAAATTTCCCAAATATTGGAAATACGACAACTGTCTTCATAAATTAATTTATGTTTGTCAAATTTCATAGAAGTCAAAAAAAAATGTTTGATAATTTGAAATTGTGAAAATCTTTTAATTTTTTTTTGTCAGGAGATGCGTGATAAGATAGGTAAGACTTTATTTAATGTTTTATAGTACCCAGATTAAAGTCGTGCTGTTGTTTTTGTAGTTTCAGAACTTCGGCCTGGAAGATTTCGCTAGCGAATACTGGTCGCACTGGCATCTAGCAGGTAGCAGCACGACGCGAATGCCAACACATTTAGGAAGCAAACAACACATTCAGAAGAAACGGCTCTGCATACATTGAATGTTAAATGTGCAACAAGAGCTACATATGCTTATCCACCCACAACAACAAAACCAGTGTCAATTTATCAATCTCTTTTGACGAAACTTCTGGGAAGCTAACAGCGTCTTATGATGCCGGTTTTAGTCCTAGTGCTTGTAGAGCTGTTTCCCTTTTTGCCATGGAGGCGGCTCACCTTAAATTTGTATAGCATTTTAAGTAAAAATGTGCAATGAAATAAATAATTTAATAAATAATAAAATTTATTAATTTTCGTGTAATTTCATTGAAAAAGTTGGTAGATGTCGTGCATTTGACAATGACCACTATAACTGGTATTTCATTAACCAATTCAGCTAATAAAATTAACCACATGTTAGCCACTTCGGTAACCAATTCAGCTAATAATTTTCACCAAATGTTACCCAAAACAATAACCAACTGAAGGAATATTTTACACCACTGTTTAGCCAAAACAAAAACCATTTCAAAGCATATTTTCAACTACTTGATAGCCAAAACATTAGCCAGTTTTTAAAAGGGAAATTTTTGAAGGCTGGAAATTTGGAAAACACATGTGGTTAAAATCTTCACACGGCCTGAACAAAATTAGCTACTTTTTACACCGTTCGAGAAATTAATGAAACCAAGTATTCAGCTACATTGCTAACCGGTATCTGGTTTGTAGGGGGGTGTTATAATATGGTTAATGAACTCTTACCTATTTTTAAATATTGCTCTTCTCCAGCTGCATGTGGTTTTCTTGTTGTAACCAATGATCATCTGCAAAATAAGATACAAATTCTATAAGATCAAAAAAGTTTTTAAACATTTTGTTTTTACCATTTTAATTTTTTCAAAGCAGTTTTACTAATAAAAATAAATTTTTTAAAGCTGCTATTCTATTTCCAATATTTGGGAAATTTTTCAAACAAAATATGTACATGTGTTTGTATTTTTGGGAAATGTGGTTAGCAGTGGTTGGTAGGGATTTTTTTATTTCATATACAAACATATATAAGGTGTAAAATTTAAGTTTGGAGTAAAACCTGCTTAGTCCATTATCTACGTAACTGCACCTGAAATTGCAGTTGCGTTGTTATTATAGAAATTAGTAAAGCATTTATGATATTTAGCGTTTCTGACATTAATTCTTTTTGTGAAAGCGTATTAATGTCACGGCCATTAATTCCATACTTATCATATTTCTGTACTTGACGAACAATTTTGGCATCCTGTGTGTAATTGGTTTTGACCTGTTATTCTCACTTGACATTTTTCAAGCATAGGCTATTTCTATCTTTCTATGTCACGCTTTTTCCATTTTTCTTCTACAGATTATTCTTTTATTGTAGGAAGAAAGCTTATAAGAAACACGAATTTCTCAAAAAGACAATCATAATCTATATACATACTTTAGGGAAAAATCTTCACAAATATCTTTATCGTCGGCTTAGATAGAGTGTAAAACTTATAAATCCACTTTTTATCAAAATTAGCTTTTTGATGCAGTTCGATAGGACAGGGGATATTGGATCAGGCGACATTGGATAATGTCAATGGAATTAATGTCAGTGACATTAATTCGCATTTCAAAATCGCTTACTTATTTCTATAACATAAATGCTTTACTTATTTCTATAACAACAACGCAACTGCTATTTCACGTGCAGGTAAATTTATAATGGACTAAGCATGTTTTACTCCAAATTTTCCTTTTTTTTGGCTGCTATGTAAATTTTTTTGAATGTTAACAGGTTTACATTTTAAGTTGACGCTATATTTTTAAAATTCTTTATCTGGTTCTAAGCGAAACGTTTTTAACTTCCCAAATATATTGTTATCCAAATCAAAATGGTTTTGTAAGTTTCAATATAGGAAGCTTGCTGTCTTTGCTCATGAAGTTTATCGAGTAAAACTTTCATAATGCTAAACTTTTCTATTATAAGTAAATTATTTAGGCAATTCTCCAGGTCTCTTATTGCCTTATGTAGTATTTCTTGGAATACAACTCCTGTGAACACTACATTGAGTTGTACGTCATATTCATATATGTATATTAAGTTGAACTTTTATGAAAACCTGGCGCTTGTTGATAGAAAACTTGAAATAAAATTTGAAAAGTAAAATAACACACTGGATATCATTGTGAATACATGCAAGTGACGAATGTGTGACAAAAATAATCACAATAAATAATCACCTGATTCGCAGAGTTGTTTTTTTTTTAAGAAAAATCTGAGATTTAGGCAATATTTTAATAAGTTTTCTTTAATTTTGTGATATACTTGTAGGAAATTACAATGATCTAAGAGTAATTAAAGAAATGTGTAAGTTGAATGTGAATTGATTTCGATTAAAATTCTGTTTAGCTTAGGTTGAATTGCTGCAGCCCTTTGCCTTTGTTAAAATGTAAAATACCTTTTTTCCGGGAAGTGGACCGACCTATTCAAAAATATTTTATCTATGCCGCGATTAGCTGATAAATAAAAATGTCTACAGAAGAGCTTTCGTTATTTTGCTTATTTTTTTTGTGAGGGCTGACCGCGGGTAAAAGCTAGTATATGATTAAACCTTTCGTTAAAATATATAATAAACTCGAGGAATTCAGGTTTTTAATATAAAACTAATTTTTTGAGGTTCATAATACAAGGTTATTGCAATTAGAATTAAAAACTTCCGTCGACGAACAAAACTATCTTCCCGGTCGTTTCTAAAATGACCTTATACAGTGGTGATGTGGAAAGTAGTGTTACAAGGGTTACTTCGCCAGAATGAAGGTTAAAATTTCCAACAACCCTAAGGCCCACTTGCAGAACGGTAGGATTTTTTTTACTCAGAGTGTACATCTCATGAAGGGTTAAACTGATAGTTTGTCTTGCACAGCAAAGGATTAGCAGTTAAACCAGAGTTAAATTTAAAAATTTTTAACCCAGCGATGTTGAAGGGTTAACTTGCTAGCTCTCTGTTCATCTGTCAAAAGAAATGTTCATTTACATTTTAAACTACAAAAGATTGCAAAACGTGTGATAAATTTGAATTAACACAAAATTTGTATAAATAAAATAAAAATGATAAACGAATTTCTCCAACAGAACTGTGGCGGAGCGAAGTGACCATTTTAACGGTCTTACAGACAAGGCTTTCCATAGGAGATTTCGGCTCCAGAAGTTCAGACGCAGCAAGCTGCGAGTATGACAATTTCAGGGTTGCACGTGACAAGGCCACACTGAATTAACAGCCCTTGACCGGGTAAAAAAACCCGGGCCATTCCGGTAAGATAGAATTGGCTGTTGTTGGAAACTTCATTACATTAATAACTTTAGCAAAGTGGACATGTCTGAATTTGGCTTCCCCGCAAAACTTATACGGCTATGCAAAATGACCTTGAGCAACACCGCCAGCTCGGTCAGAATTGGGAAGCACCTGTCCGAGGTTTCAGACAGGGTGACCCCCTATCGTGCGATTTCTTTAATTTAATGCTGGAGAAAATAATACAAGCTGCAGAACTTAACCGCGCTGGAACAATATTTTATAAAAGCGTGCAACTGTTGGCATATGCTGACGATATTGATATCATTGGCCTTAACAACCGCGCCATAACTTCTGCTTACTCCAAATTAGAAAAAGAAGCGGAGAAAATGGGATTGGTGGTGAACGAGGGCAAAACGAAGTACTTTCTGTCATCATGCAAAGAGTCAGCGCATTCGCGCCTTGGCAACCAAGCCACTATTGGCAGCAATAATTTCGAAATACTAAAGGACTTCGTTTACCTGGGAACCAGCATTAACACCAACAATAATGTTAGCCTAGAAATGCGACGAAGAATTACTCTTGCAAACAAATGCTACTTCGGACTGAGTAGGCAATTGAAAAGTAAAGTCCTCTCTCGACGAACGAAAATAACACTCTACAAGTCACTCATCGCACCCGTCCTGCTATATGGTGCAGAAGCGTGGACACTAACATAATCTGATGAGGCGGCTCTGGGAGTATTCCAGAGAAAGGTTCTTCGAAAGATTCGTGGACCTCTACGCGTTGGCGACGGCGATTACCGAAGAAGATTTAATGATGAGCTGTATGAAGCTTACGCAGACGCCGACATAGTTCAGCGAATTAAAACACAGCGGCTACGTTAGCTAGGCCACGTAGTGCGAATGAGCGAGGATGCTCCAGCCCAGAAGGTATTCTTATCGGCACCCGCCGGTGGAAGCAGAGGAAGGGGGAGACCACCACTCCGATGGAAGGACCAAGTGGAGACCGATTTGCGAACCCGCGTTGTTTCCAATTGGCGGCAGTTGGCGCAACGAAGAAACGACTGGCAAGCTATGTTGGACGGTCAAAATCGCCTGGGCGGTTAGACAAGGGAATTATGGTCAACAGTCAAGGTCCTATCAAGCGTCAAATCGGACTCAAGGCGATGCGCGAGATAATTTTGCAGACAGTTTATAATGCATCCATCTGCTGACAGGGCCAAGGGACGAGCCATCCTTCGCTCGCATAAACACAAACACAACACAGCGCCCATTACCGGCTCCGTCGCCGAGGTCAAGACAGCCATAATGAAGGCCAGAAACCCAGTCATCCAAACCGTCATCTCTTGGATGAAGATCTACCTCCTAGGTAAATAAGGAAACATCTCCGTAAGCAGTATGATGAGATCCGCCTTTAAATTACCTTGCTGTTTGATCTGCGTAACTATAGGCGGCCCCAAAACAACCTCCACACCGAGTCGGTAAACAGATCCCTTAGATATGGCCTGTGAACCCCATAATTGACATCCAACTACCTGAAATAGAAGAAGGGCACGTTCTTCCACTGTTAACAACAACAATAACAACAACAACGTTCTTCCAAGGGATACTACAGTCATGCTAGCACAACTTCGTTCTGGATATTGTAACAGGTTAAACTCTTACTTATCCAAACTGAACCCCACCATACCTTTTCTTGGACTTCCGGTAGAAGAGCTTGATGACAATTCTCAGAGGGATCGTGCCGAAGGGCGAATCACTTTTAATAACAAAACCAACAACAACAGCAGCCAATTATTTTATATTGGCAGATTTTGTTAGAACCCAGTCGAGGTGTGTGGATTTCGTTGACGGGTTTTGGATCGGCTTAGGGTTATTTTTTTGCAGCGCCGTCGCATACTCAGAATGGTGTGCAGTGCAGAAGTACTGTCGATGGCAGTAGCGTTTGACATCTGGTTGAAGTGTCACACGATTAAACTGTTACTCGGTTGAAATGGCTGAGGCTGACATGTTGCGGTTGAACTGTCGCAGATAGTCTGTTGTCGGACTAATAGTCATGGCAAAACCGTAAGCATTACGACCACCACCATATAACAACGACGTTCCGATCAAAGGTAAATCGGCAGGTCCTGAACAACATTCACACAAAAAGGAACGAGAACTTTCACCCTTACCCAACTCATATTTTAACTCTTACATAATGCGGAGTCTGCCACCAAGCTACCAATAATCTGTTTACCAGTTCAATGGAGTAGACTCTTCTAAAACCAACTATGGTCCAACCGTATTGAAACTGCCAGCTTCCTGGGACTTTCGAAGAGGTTGATGGCAATATTAGATAAAGAAGTTGGTGAGTAGGCAGGACAAAGTATCGCTACAAAGACAACAAAAAACTCCTGCATATTCAGACGGATTTGTGGTTGTTGATATCACTGCTCTTCATTATGCCTAATCGGACTGAGCTTAGTGAAATTTCTGTTCTTTTCATAACTTTGGGGACCACACCACATGAGCGGTTAGGAGTTTAACCTTGCTTTGTGCTGCCGAATCTCATCTTTGTGCTTGCTGTATAGTGGTATCCCTGTAGGTGCCGATAAGCAACTACATTCAAACCCAATCTGATTCCTACCCCAAACTGTGCATAGAAAAACCATACATTAAATGGGAATATGAGTTTATTGATGCTTACCGAAAGAAAACAGCTCGGATTTATTAATAATATATGGAAGCCTGCAAATTAAATGAAAGTTATTACGTAAAAATTTCCAACTAACTACATTTCGGTTACCTCAAGAAAGAAAACAAATTTTTGCTCGAAATACTTGCAGTGCCTAATAAATGCAATATTCTAAATTAATTACTTCCTTATTTATTGCATTTATGAGAATACTTACCGGTGTTTCAAGAATTTGTGCAGCTAATATGCAAATTATTTATTTCAAATTCCACAACGATTATATTTTTTGACAACCAATATCCGTTTCCTTATGTTTGAACAAAGCAATTGTCACAAAAAACTGACAGAGGTTACACCAAACACCTAAATACCCGAATGTACTGAGTTAGCTAACTCGACGTCAAGAAGTTGTTCTGCAACAAATTGATTGAGGAATTGCCATATGTATGTTTTGCAGACTTTTTTTAATCAAACTATTATTGTTCTACTGAGTCCCTTTTTTAACCACCCAGTTACCCATTCACGTTGCCATTGTTGGACGTATAACTTCCGACTATATTAGCTAGTTATGTTTTTTCATAGCAAGAAACTCTTAAAACTTTTTACTACGGTGGTCGCGATGGGATCCCTACAATTGTTCTGAAAAGTTGGGCTGGGCTTCTCTGCAAATCTCTAACAAAAATTTTCAACGCGTCTTTGAATCAGGGTATGTTTCCAAGAATTTGAAAGATTTCATACATTGTATCTCTCTACAAAAGGGGGAGGAAACGTTAGTCCTGAGAAATAGAGGTATTGCAAAACTTAGCGTCATACCCAAGCTATTGGAATCTATTATTACAAAGCAATTGTCGTTTCCAGTATCATCGGCATGGTTTCTGCATGGGTAAATCCACCGTAATTTGTTGGAATGCGCAGTCATGTTTCTAGCGGCTTCAAAAACAACTTGGAGACAGATGTCATCTACACACAGACTTCAGCAAAGCTTTTGATAAAGTTTCTCCCTAGATTCTATGTCGAAAACTTGATCATATGGGATTTTGTCCTTTTTCTTGCGTTGGGCATCATCTTACTTAAAGGGCAGATCACAAAAAGGAGTCCTTAGAAATACTTTATCTGGCCATATCGAGGCAGAAATCTTTGACTTTTTTTGTTTTTGCTGTTCATTAAAGACCTTCCTATTACTCTTAGGTACTGCAAGTCGTTGATGTGTGCTGATGATGTTAAACTTTTTACACCCATCAAAACCGCAGAGGAAAGGGCATGTATTCAAGAAGATCTAAATAACTTAGTGAGATGATATGGTGTGAACTAAATGGCACTCAACCTGAAGAAATGTAAATATATGTGTTTTACCATAAAATCAATACCTGTGCATATTTACATCATTTGAGGGTACCGAATTGAGCTGCATTGACTTAGGTGTTACAATGGACCTTAAAATTGATTTAAAGTCTCATATTGAGAACAGCGTTAATAGGGCTAGAGGGGTTGTTGGCTCTAATTTAGCGGTGGTCCAAAGAATTCAATGACCCGTATATAACCAAAACACTTGGCTGGTAAGGCCAGGTTTGGAACATGCTTAAATAGTTCGTACACATCTGCCTATGTACACATCTGCCTATGTTGGAAAGTCGTCGTAAAATGTTCGGTGTTTTATTTATGGTAAAACTATTAAGAGGGCTGGTGAGTAGCCCATATTTGCTTGGCGAAATTATGTTTAATACAGATTGAATTTTGAGTTGCGTGAACCTTTTCGTTGCTTGTGCCAGGACTACAATAATATCTGCAAGAATTTTGATACCTCTAATACAATTTTTTCTATTAAGAGATATCTACTTGCTATTTTAAATAAGCAGTGGCTTGGAAATACATACTTTTCAACCACACCTCAGATCCGTGCCAAAAGTTAGCTATAAGCACCTAAAAGCCCTTGCCAACGCTCAACAAATGCTTGTGTGTAACCACCCTGCAGTCAAACCAAATAGTTACAAACTACTTTACAACGAGTACATGCACCAGGCCCAACTATTCAGCCAACTGTCATATTTCCATATAAGCAACTGGTATTTTGAACATGGCGATGTCCTACGAGATGTCAATTGTCAGATTTCGACCAGTACATACCAGTCATCTACAGGGTGTTTTTTTTACAGGTTTGTTTTTCGAATAGAGATAAAACTGGCATTTTGTGGTCAAATCTGGCAAATCTAATGTCATTTATGTTCAGTTTCGTTTGCCATTTCATCATGAACAGGTTGACAAAAGAACAACGCTTGCAAATCGTGCAAATTTATTTCGAAAATAATGGTTCAGTTCGCGAAGTTTACCGTGAGCTCCGTCCATTTTATGGTCGACATAATCGTCCATCAGAGCAATTAATTCGGTTAACCATGGATCGTTTTCGCACCACGTTTACTCTATGTGATAATACGCATCCGCAGAGACGTCGAACAGTGCGCACCGAAGAAACAATTGCCGCTGTAGAGCAAAGTGTTGAAGAGGACCCGAATGAATCGATTCGCCACCGTGCACAGCAATTGGAGCTTTGTCCATCAACTTTATGGAAGATTTTGCGCAAAGATCTTGGCTTGCGACCTTACAAGATCCAGCTTGTGCAAGAATTAAAGCCGCGAGACCATGCAATGCGTCGTGATTTTGGTGTATGGGCCGAAAATGAGATTGATTTCGATGCTGATTTTCATCGCAAAATTTTGTTCAGTGATGAGGCTCATTTTTGGTTGAATGGCTACGTCAACAAGCAAAATTGCCGCATTTGGAGTGAAGAGAATCCACATGAGACCCTTGAAACGCCATTACATCCACAAAAACTGACTGTTTGGTGTGCTCTATGGGCTGGTGGAGTCATTGGGCCATACTTGTTCCGCAATAATGCTCGAGAGGCAGCTACCGTTAATGGAGACCGGTATAGAGCCATGATAACCGACTATTTTGTTCCCGAATTGGATGGCATGAATGTGGATGAGTTGTGGTTCCAACAAGACGGCGCTACATGCCACACAGCGCACGTCACAATCGATTTATTGAAGGAAACATTCGATGAGCGCATAATTTCGCGGAATGGACCTGTAAATTGGCCACCAAGGTCGTGTGATTTGACACCATTGGATTATTTTCTTTGGGGATATGTGAAGTCGCTCGTCTACACCAACAAACCAGAAACGTTAGGGGAATTGGAAGCCAACATTCGTGGCGTTATTGCCGACATACGGCCCCATATGTTCGAAAAAGTGGTTGAAAATTGGACCTGTAGAATTGGCTTTATTCGAGCCAGCCGCGGCGGCCACATGCCCGAAATCATATTTAAACATTAATGGCATAAAATTATCCTTCCAATAAAGCCAAATTGATGGACCTTAAAACGATTTTCTTGTGTTTTATTTCAATTCGAAGTTCTATACCCCTAAAAAAAACACCCTTTACTACTCATGATACTCGTTTGTATACTCGTATAGTGGAAATATTCTAGTATCTAGGCCTCTTGTTTACAATCGATTATCCGACTAATTGATTAGTCGAATAGCAACTATGGAGCTGTTTGAAAATCGAATAGAAAATTTTCGATTGCGCCTAATCGAATACTGCCAGTTGATAAATAAAATTTTTAAAATAAAAATAAAATTTTCAACATTTTCTATAGTTGGAACTCAGTTTCATGCGAATAGAGCATCCATTGTCAATAAAAAACACAACTAGTCGAATGCAAACAACAAGTCTACTAGTCGATTAGTGATAATCGACTACTTTTTCAAACAACCACTTCAAATCGATTAACCGACTATTCGATTAGTTCTAGTATCATACTGGTCGTAAAATACCAGTTTCATAGTAGTACAAAATGGAAGGAAATTTATTAGTAAAATTGCAGTCTAATCATACCAGTATCATGCTAATTCGAAAAAGATAAAAGAATACTAGTCCAAATGTAGACCCAAACCTCGAGCAGGGATTAAAATAAGAAAATGGACTCATCAATACATCAATTTAATTGTTCATAATTTTCGCTGTGAAAAACCCTGATTTGGGATAGCAAAAGGTAAACTATATCTTTGGAATATTTCATAAGCTGATTGCGAATTCTAACAGCATGCAATTCAAATGAAATATACGAAAGAAATAATTACAGCTTATGTCGCTTAAACACATACTATGAAAACTGTATACTAGCATGGGTTGAACTTTTTCTAACTAGTATGATTTCAACCAGAAAATTTTAGTTGTATTATAGTATCGACTGGACTTTTTTTGACTAGTATGATTTTAACCAGAAAATTATAGTTGTATACTAGTATGTTTACTGACTAGTTTGATATTTCACTGCAGGGCATAGCAACCGGTGGTTGTGTGAGTATACGGGTGATTGTCGCTTGCCCGGCAATGCACAATCAGAAAGCGCTATTCGGCATTTGCATTGAAAATTCGTAGCAATAGGTTGTAGGAATTTCGCTACCGAACGATGTTTTGTTCATATCTCTCTCTATGGCGCGATATACAACAGGTATATCATCATAAACCTCCTAAGAGATTTTTGCGCCAAGCTTCTCTTCCAATTTGTGGTGTGCCGATTTGAATTTTTCCCTACAAATTGGTGGGACCTACAGTTTTTTGCCGACTCCGAACGGCATCTACAAAGGAGACGAACTTTTGCTGAGAAGCCTGTCATGGCAGAAATACACTCGGAGAGTTTGCCAAACCACTGCCGAGGGGCGGCCCCGTTTTGAAAACTTTTTTCAAATCACTTTTGATGTTACCTGTACCAGGGCTCGAACCATGGACCTTCGGTGTGGTAGGCCGGCAATACTACCTTCACACCACGGCGGCCGCCATGTTTTGTTCATATACTTTATTATTATTCCTTGATTACTCGACAATCTTTGATGGTTATTAATTTTAGGGGCAATAAAATAACAGCAAGACTTATTTAATATTGCATTTCATGGCATACAGGATTAAAACGTTTAAATTTTTTATCCGTACATGTGGTCGTCATGAGAGCCGCTAGGCGACTAAGCTTGTTTCCTTATCACACGCATGCGCCACCACCATCAAATACAAATACCACCATGAAACGAAAAAATCTAAAATTTTAGCTTTTCAGCGAGCCCACATACAACAAGTTCGTGTGAGCACGAGTACAGCCGCTTGCGCCAATTGCTATGGTAACCACCGGTTGATATAGTTACAGACAAGCATTTGTTGTGTATTGCCGTGGGCCATAATCTAATTGTGTAACATATGTACTGTGCTGCTCGGAATCATGTCCATTCCGACATCAAAATGTCACAAATTTAATTAAAAATAGAGAATAAACATATTAAATCAAAAAAGGTTTGGGTGGTGTTGCTCCGAATCACGTCCATTTCGACAGCATCCTTAACTCTTTAAACCACAAGAATAAGACCACGTTTAATATGTACAACAATAAATCATAGTCTTGAGCTGGAAGCAAGAATGGGAGGATTTGAAACGCGTCCTTTCCAACCTCCCAATAAACTTACTTGCTCGGAATGGCGTCCATTCCGACAACATAGCATCTATGTTTGTACAAGCATGTTATGAGATTCAAACTCTTGGTCTCAACCTCCTTGTTCGCAGAATTCTGATGAGTCCTTTCTGGCTCAGGCTTACTGAGCATCAGGGACCGTAACTGTTACGATTTTTATTTTTTTTTTATTTTAAAAAATCCTATTCAACAATTATTTTAGATTTTTATTTTTATAAGTTGTATGTAACAGTTATATTTGATTTTTATTTTTAAAAAACCTATGTAACAGCTATTTTTTATTTTTATAACTATTTTTTATTTATATTTTTATAAGTCCTATTTCTGATTTTTATTTTCAGAAATCCTATGTAACAGTTATTTATGATTTTTATTTTTATAGATCCAATATAACGATCAACACAACAAATTAAATCATTTATTTTTGATTTTTATTTTTAAAAGTCCAATGTAACTGACATTTTTGATTTTTATTTTAAAAAATCCAAAATAACAATTCCTTTTGATTTATATTTATAGAAGTCATGAATAACAGTTAACCGCTGACTTATTTTTAAAAGCCATGCTTATAAAAGTCATCCTAATATTTCGCATTTTTTGATAGTTATATTGAATAATTTTCTATTTAATTTTTTCTTAAAATTAACTTCAGTGCAGGAAAAACTTTTTCTACACTCACTTGAGTAGCGGATACTCTGTGAACAACTTTCGCCAATTCGTATATATGAGGTGGAGAAAACTTTTTTCTTCCCAATGTTTATCAAATGCTTTTCCATTTTTATTGTCTTGTGGTTGTAGTTTGAAATCTCTGCCATTGATCGCTTGATGCAGTTATCCTCCTCATCGTCACTGATATTGAAATCTATGATACTTAGAAAATCACTGAAGTAAAGCACGTTTCATGAGACGAACTATCCGCATTAAACACTTCTCCCAAATGTGTATCAGGTGCCTAGAAATCAAATATATGAAGAGAAAGAACTTCACGGTGTCGTTGCACCAGGTTCAACTGAACTTGTCTGGAAGGATGGAATTTCTGACAAGACTTCTTTTTGGGGGGAGGAGGTGCTCCCGATTATGAATGCGGAAAATTTAAAATCGTGGTCTGAAAGTTCCAACACTTAAATTTATTTTAACCCATATATATTTTAAATCGCGTGTCTTTTTAACCAACGAAATTACCATAATGAAATAAAATGGATATAAGCCTTCAAAGTCAACATCTACGTGAAAGTATGCCAGAGGTAGCATCTCGTAGTTTACTATCCCTATTGTTGTCGAGCGGATGCGATTACCTACTGAATATGATATGCCCATCTTATATTCGCATGTCTAAAGCATTGCGAGTATATTAGCCGGGGAGTAGCAGTGTCAATTGTACTGGAGGGTGTAGATATGTACATATACAACAGCAGGTGGATCAGAATAATAAAATGTTGATCATACGATTATCATGTTAATCGTATGTTAAGCCATATACACGTATATTAAGGTGTCCGTTATTTCCCAAGTAGGCTTTTTTCAAACGCCCTCAAATTTGTAGATTATGACCTACAAAGAAATATAAGACCAAAATTTACCCTTATCATTCAGCTAAACCCGTGCCTAAATCATGTCACATTTCCCATACAAAATTTCACCGAATTTTTGTATTTTTTGCATCTTATTGATTTCCATTGGAAAATTTGTTTACATATTTTAGTAGGGAATTCGAGGGGCTACTGCTTTAAATTTGTTTTTGTAAGTTTTATTTTTTGCCTGTATTCTGCTTTAAATAAATATAAGTTATCTTCAAGAAATTTTACTATAAAATACATCACTATTATATTTAAAGACCACATATGTTTATATTTGTAATTTCTTCAAAAAAACAATAATCTTGTTCTCAAAAGACTTATTTTCTTCGAAAAGTTATCACTTTTATTAACATGACTTTTAAAAAGAAATTAAGTGGTTAAGTGTTATTCATGACTTTTCTAATTTTAAATCAAAACAAATTGTTATTTTGGGCTTATAAAAACCAAAAATAACTGTTACATTGGACTTTTAAAAATAAAAAATAACTGTTACATAGGATTTTTAAATATAAAAATCAAAAATAACTGTTACATAGGACTTATAAAAAAAAATCATAAATAACTGTTATATGGGATTTTTAAAAATAAAAATCAAAAATTTTATTTATTTATTTATAAAAATAAAAATCAGAAATAATTGTTTTCAGTGATTTTTTTCCATAGAAACTGCAAAATAAAAATCATAGTCAAACTTGATTTTCATTAAAAAAATAAATCCATTGGTATATTTAAATTAGTTGTAAAAATTTCTCTCATAGTAAATTTTTTAGTTAAAGTTTTCATTAAAAACTGTGATTTACGGTCCCTGCACAAAACACATAACAGCTGGGTATATGTGTAAATCCATCCGAACCCGGCTTTCCTTAATTGTTTTTCGTGGACTTTTCAATACTGCACGGAATGGCAAATCAGCCTCCACTTCGTCCTCCTTTCGGAAACGGTGGACTCACTCTTCCTCTTCTTCCACCGATCGGTGCCGATAGGAATATCTTCTTGGGCTGAGCATCTTAATTAATTCGCAAACATGTCCTACTCTATGGCGCATGATGTTGACGCTCCACCGGATGAGTTGAAGGCGCTAGAGGCAAGTATTAGCGTGTAGGTGTGGGGTTGTGAAGACATACAAGAACTGGGTGAGTCACGCTTTTGTTTGTTACTCCAAAGTAGTTTGCAAGTAGTAAATAGAGAAGCCAACTCCAGTGCTAGATATAACTCTTTGTTCAGAGCCAAGTACAGCAATGCCCGATTGGAGGGTCCTAAACAAACCCTCCTTCTCGGATCAGGCTTACATTGGTTATAGTTTATCTTTCAGAATGGTCAAGGAGGGGAAACTTTTTAAAACCCCTAAAGCAACACATTGGACCCTTTTTCAAGCAACCAGCGGGGTCTGGAGAAATCCACCCACATCCTAACAGCGGCATTAACAAAGGTGCGTAAATCAGCCTGTCCCCTTAAGAAACCCAGGGATGGAACGAAACCACTGTGGTAGAGTAAACAACTGGGTTGACTAAGGAGTCAAACTAGGGACCTATTCAAGCTAGCGGATATAGTTGAGTGCTGGGATGAGTACAAGAACCTGTTAAAGATGTACAAGAAGGAAATTCGAGTAGGGGAAAAAATTTTTTGGCAAAAAATCTGTGGGGATATTAAAAGTTCCAATGAGACTGCGAGATTGAGAAGGATCCTTTCAAATGGCGAACGAGTTCAGGGCCTTATCAACAAGTATAATGGGGAATGGGCGCAATAGTGGAGAATCCCGTAAAGAACTTATCTATGCCCACTTTCCATCAGAAGAAGGCATCGGTGAGCAAATATATAGCTTAATCTCGTCAACCCAGGAGCGCACTGTTGAAAGAATGATAACAAACTCTAAAACTAAGTGGGCACTAAACTCGTTCTCCAAGTTTAAGTCGCTAGGCCCAGATGGTGTCTTCCCGACTATGCTCCAAATCCGGAAAGAAAAAGAAATCGGACTTGGTAAATCTACCATAGAAGAGATTTTTTATAAATTTGCCAAATATGTAACAACGACTTGAATATGAATTGATACGTATTCTCTATTTTCACAGAAAGGAGGTGTCCATATGCCGTTATTTTAGTATTTGATTTCTTCTCAAAACTTATACGGAGGTGTCAAATTATATCGAGCAGTAGCAAAAAATTTGTCAGAATTTTGAAAGGCCTCTATCCCTGTCTTATCATTATTGTGCTGCAGATATTGAACAGATCTATAACAGGTGTGCAATTTGCTGACTCGCAAAATAAGAGGAAAAATTGTGGTTTTATTGCTGAACGAGGGCAAACCGAAGTACCTACTGTACAAATATTAGCAAAACCGAGCATCAATAACATTTTCTTTTACAGGCATCTGCCATTTGTCCTTTTAGCTAACTAGAATCATACTATCTTTAATTTATTCAATAAGGTCGTTATTTACTCCCACAAAACTGAGCAGTAAATTGATCGTATTAATGACAGTAACTAGTTTATCCCGCCCATGTTATCAATTCAGAGATTATACGCGGATTTCTATTAACGTGTAGCATACGTAAGACAAAGAAGGGGTGGTGGATTTAATGCGATATCAAAGATATTCAAAAAACATTACTTTTCGATTTGTCTTGTACAAATATATAGTAAAGGCACCGTATGTTTCAGCATGATGTTCTCTATAAACATACATACATATGTCTCGTATGTATAATTCTTAAATCTTATTTCCTGTGTTGTTGTTTCATGGCAAATGTGCAAATGTACGTACAAATTGTAATGTAATCCCTCAGGAATTCCCAGGCAATATAACTGAAAGCAAAAAGTAAGACAGCAAGTGCAATGATGTCCGTCCATTTAACAAGTGGCAGCCCAACCACTTACATTTGTGTGTATTAGGGATGTTGCGAACATTCACCACACCATATCAAAATTCTAAGTCCGCCACTAACCATGATATACCTTTCAGCAAGGTTCGTCATTCTATTGCAAATGGTTCTGAAGTTATTAACAGTCGAAAATTTTAAATTGGTAACACATATGTATACGGGCGGTGCTATGTATGTCCACTATCAAAATATCATAAATAAAATGGCCAATTCAATATGGGTGTCAAAAATTAATATTTTGGCATGCATCAAGCAATAAATTATCGAATTTTATGTGTTTATTGAATTTTTTGACATTGCAAAGAGATCCGATTTAGCCCATTTTTTATAGCAACGTGGGAAAATGGCCTTTGTATAAAATGTCATTTAATTCTCAAGTTATGGTGTGCACAGTCGGACGGATGGGGGGCCTGGCTCAGTCGATTTTTCTGTTCATTCCAAGAACTTTGATATATTTATCTATAAACATATATAAACCGATTTCTTTATGTGGGAAAAGTTATAAACCCTTTAACTAGTGCAGCGAAAAATATATCTATAGGAATGTAATTTTTTTTAACTATTCAATTTACATACATTGAAGAAAACCAAGCAGTTTGATTTTTAAATATTTTTTAACTGAACATGGCGGAAGCCGAATAAAGAGTCAACAATTAGATATTTTCTACTAATTATTGCTTGAGTAATATTGGACGTATATATTAGCATCAGAGCATAGATTTCTGGCATCGGAATCCAAATTTTCAGATGTCAACATTGCATATTCGCAACATCGTTAGGACGTACATCTATGTATATATATATATGTATATCAATCATTCCACTTTCAACGTTTATTTCAAAAGGTACACGCATAAGAAGTACTTTATCCGTTATACCCGCTGTAATAAAAATAAATCATAATATTCTCATTCACCCTTAACCTATGTATGTACCTGCCTTATAAGCGTACCAGTTAACGTCAATGCTACAAACGTATGTTACTGTTGAAACCCCGAAATACTTAATGCAACCTGTTTCGTTCTTCTCCACCCATAACCCGCTTTCCACTTTTTACTTGTAAATGTTTTTTTTTGCGTATTGTGGATTTTCACACAAGCTTACATACATACTATGTATCTGTGAATATCCCTTGCTGTCGTTAACTTTACTTCGTAAGTTCTTTTATACCCAGGTGTACTTAAAATTAATAAACCGATTGAAAAAAATACATAAATATGGCATGTTTTTGAAGTTCTTATCAAAACGTATTCAACCATTTTTAAATTTACAAGCCATTGACGTTTTTTACAGTTCTCGGCTTCATGCTCTCAAATAAAATGTCAGTTGATTGTAAATATTCTTCAAATTGCTATACAAATGTAGGAGCATACGAAATAGAATGGATTCTATTTTTCTCTGACTTGCATAATAATTACGCTGTTCTTCGACTTTTTGCATACACAAAAAATACATACTGCTTAAATACAAAGTAAACGATGCGAATTTGACAGCCGACCAAGTACATATGTATCGATAAAGTGACATTTGCAGATGTCAGTACATATCGTACATATTTAACATAGCGGTGTCCTACGAAATATCTATTGCCAGCCTCACCATCATACTAGTTACCATACTACTCAGTATCAGCTGAAATAAAATACCAGTTGACAGACTAGCCAGCCTCTACATCAGCATTAAAACTGTTGAAACAGCTAATCTTCTATTTTATAGTAGGCTAGTCCTCGGATTAAAAATAGACACAAATTTTTAAACTTTTTTCCGGGATATCTTTCTTGCAATCCTGGAATTTTCGTGATAGGAAATATGTTACTAAAAACTAAATATGTATGTGTAATACTCAAAATTTTTTAATATTTTCATTTTCTTTGCCGACTGTGTTACTTAAAGTAACATAAGAATCTGTAGCAAATAACAAGAAAGCGTAGATCTACCGCTTCCAGTATCGAAATGTTTTCATTTATTTATTCAATTCGCTTCAAAAGCTCAAAACTTTTAGTAAAAAAAAAAATGTGGGTATCTATCACAGAATACACTAGACCAGATATTGACATCTATGTTCTATGTATTGGTGCTTTAAGTCAATTAACCCATTTGAAACGGCAAGTAGAAAAGTACACAAACATTTTTTTATACAAGTTTTGAAGCAAAAAGCCTTTTTAATCGACTGTTTCTAGGTAGCTATTCGATTATGCTTCTCATATTAGTTTGGTAACTTCGCAGTAGTTCACTGAACAACACTTGAAAATAAACTGATCAACCTGCCTTGCTTGGTCACTGCCTTATATAGTCCAACAGGGTGCTTGCCTACGCACCGAGAACTTTCTTGGTTATTCGCTCTTCGTGTTCTCCAAGGATCGGTGTTATTTATTGGCATCTCCTCTTTGCTGTATTCGCACACACTCGCGTCATCTCTCTTCATCTTCCTTGGCACACGCTTGCATGCATAAGTGTAGCCATCGTTATCTCTGTTGTGTTTAACTAGTGGTGGGAGTGTTATTGAGTTAGCGATGGTACATGCTAGAGAAAAATCGCCACAATATATTCAGACTCTCCGGATACCAATATATTATATTCGCATACATATGTACATAGATGAGTCTAGGCAAATGCAACAGAGAGCAAATAAAAAAGTAGATACTTTCTATCGGTTTCGATACTATTCTGTGGTTAGGAAAATAAACCGATTTATTCGAATGCCCAACCCTGCTTTATAAATATAAAGAGATCTAACTCTGTTTGCGTTTGAGCGTTGCTTTTCTCCACAGAATATGCACCTAAACGAGCAAACTTTCTTGTCACCTGAAACTTGTTCATGACATCTTGACTCTACGCACACATATTTTCAAGCAATCCCTAAATTTGAATGAAACCCAGTAGAACGGCGAAGCTGCCAGTCATTAATACTTTCAACCTTACTTTTCATGTGCGGAGCATAACAAGTTCCATGACTATTCCCCCTGTAGTAAGTTGGAAATTTGTACTCAAAGTACTCAAAACTCAGGCAATACAATTTTCTAGTACTTGCGATCAATCTAACAAAATCATATATTCTAGTATGAATAACATTCGCAGGACCTAACAAAAAGTCCTAGTGGGAAGTTATTCCCCCTACTACTGATCACACATGGGTCATCTTGGTATTGCATCAGACATAACCGTTTTCCTCTAATGATGTCACTCAAGCGAATTTCCACTGGTTTTTCATATACGTCTTCTTCTTGCGGTGCATCAATAACATGATTCATTTATTTGGCATTTGTCTTTCTCTATACTATTTTATCGGGAAGCAATTAAAAGTTTATAACATTCGCGAAAATTTCATAAAAATTTATTTATGAAACAAATTTGTCAAATAAGCATATCTACAGTTTTTGTGTTGCTTATTTGGTCTACTCTATACTGTGGGTATCTATATGATTTTTCCTTTTTGCCAGTGCAAGTGAATTAAAAATCCAATTATTTGTTATATATCTCAGAGTCAGACAGTTTCTCAAACCATTTCTTTAAAATCGTATCCCGAAAAACCCGGGATGGCTAAAATCCAAAAATTGTTTATCCCTAGCACATACATTCGCTATTAAAATCAATTCTACCTTTCAGTAATGATTTTTAAGGAATTTCGGAAAATATTTACTTATAAAAATTTTTTTTTGCTAAAAGTCCTTTTTTTAAGGAGTTTTCTAATTAATTTCGCTCATTTAAATTTAAAATTTTCTTAAAATATTACTTGTGTTCATTAACAAAAAAATCTTACGAATTATTATAAATTCATGCAATCTGTTTGTGTCAAAGTGTTCATGAACTGAAAAATTTCTTAAGAGATAATAAAATTAGTTCTGTTAAGTAACAAAAAATTATTACTGGATGTTACGAATTTTTGTTATTTCTTATATAACAACCAAAGTCTCATAATAGTTTTTTCGTGAACTATTTAGAGCAAACGAATTTGAGAGACTTAGAAGTATGTCTGTTAATCAATAAACAATTATTACGCGACTTTACGAATACCATATAGACAATCAAGACCAAATTTCTTTAAAATATTTTTTGTAAATGAACAAGAGTAGTATTTATAAGTATATTAAAGACTACTATTTGTCCCGTCATTTGAACCTCGGACCTTCGGTGTGGTGGCCCAGCAACACTACCACACTATATATATATATAAATCTTCAAATATAAGAATAAAGGTCTCACTTGAACACTGCAAATGTAAATGTTGTATCCCCTTTTGAAACTGGTTCCAAATTGAAGACAATTATGTATTAGGCCTAGCTTCTCTCAAATGCCGCCTCAAATTTTTTCTAAAAATGGGCGGGACCTACCGTTTTTTGCCCATTCCGAACGGCTTCTGCAAGGCCAATGAATTTTTGCTTAGAAGCCTTCCAGGCAGAAATACACTCGGAGAGTTTGCCAAACCACTTCCGAGGGGGGATCCCGTTTTGAAACAACTCCAGGGCTACCGCCACACCACGGCAATATGTATTCAAAGATTATGGTGATTTGTATACATTATGGTGTTTGAAAATATTTTGTTTTCCGTTGGAGTCTCAAAGAATAAAGCTTACAACTATCTAAGTTCATATCTTCGCACTTCTGTTATTTTTTAAGGTGTGTATGCCATCGCTCGAAAATTAAATATCGTAAAATTACACCAAACTAGCTGGGCCCGTGCGCTCCTTGCGCAAAAAAAAAACAAAAATGGTTTGAAACCTTTTATTAGTCCAGGTCCAGGATTTTTCAAACCTTTTTCTCAAATTATAAAAAAAGATTTTCCGCTACACTTGTTGTGAGACCCTAAAAAATTATACAAATATACGCAAACAGCTATTTGAAATTCCACCACTTATATTACATTCACATTGAGCCATAAACTTGAGTTGATTGCCAACATCAATATGAATTAACTCAAAAAATGTCCCTTTAACTCGAGTTTATGACCCAATGTGAACGCAGTCTTATTCACTTATTTTAGCAATGTTCAAGTGTAGATGGCATTGTTCAGTCTTAGCATTCAAATGTAGATGTCGCGAGGCATGTGAATGTCAGTCACAATAGCGTTGCAGTACAAATTGATTTTTTTGTGCATTCCCTATCTCTATGGCGCGATATACAACAGGTATATCATCATAAACCTCCTAAGAGATTTTTGCGCCAAGCTTCTCTTCCAATTTGTGGTGTGCCGATTTGAATTTTCCCTACAAATTGGTGGGACCTACAGTTTTTTGCCGACTCCGAACGGCATCTACAAAGGAGACGAATTTTTGCTGAGAAGCCTGTCATGGCAGAAATACACTCGGAGAGTTTGCCAAACCACTGCCGAGGGGCGACCCCGTTTTGAAAAACTTTTTTCAAATCACTTTTGATGTTACCTGTACCAGGGCTCGAACCATGGACCTCGGTGTGGTAGGCCGGCAACACTACCTTCACACCACGGCTGCATTCACAATCGTTTATTTTAAAGAATTCATTTTATAAAATACGCTTAAACAAAAGCACTCCGCTAATTAAAACATGGTTTCGCATGTAGAGCTAACCCCCACCTTTAAAACGATACCTTATTTATTAATATTGGTTCCAAATGAGAGCAGAAAATTAGGAAATAACACAAAAAGACCCTACAGAAATAATATATATGATGAAACTAAAAGTGGAAAAATTTTTAAAATTGGAGAAAAGGCTGTACTCGCGTTTTTTCTTCATAAACTAAAAAAGTTGCAATGTCGTGCAACTTTTCAAGAAGATATGCCAAAAAGTGCATACTTAATGATAAATATCTGCATGCGAATGATTCATGACTGAATCTGTGAATTAAATACCAAACGCACTTAAACAGATACCTTCAAATTACGGGTTTACACAAGTTTGTTCACAAATGCACCATTTGTCCCGGAAACATACAAGCAAATAATTCGGAATTTAGCGTGTCGGGCTTTTAGTCTTTTCTCTCTAATATAAGCAAGGTTTCTCAGTCATCTGTTTCCATAACTATTTTCCACCTGCCTCCTATAGTCGAAACACTGTGCGTCGCTGCCCTGTCGCGCAATAAACGCCACGGCTTTTGTGGAATGTTACGACCACTATAGACAATGTTACGATCGCCAAGGCGGTAGTGAAAAACCAGTAATAATGCGACTTTGTTTACTACATTTTTTTTTTAAGAGCGTGATACCGCATATTCGTAAAAGCCTGTACTCAGCGATCAAATGAAATCTTGATGAGCTTCGGGGCAAACATACTTAATTATACAAATAATATAGGTTATCTCTAAAATGATGCGATTTTCTTGATATTTTGCCTTCAGTTTAAATTGAGATAACTTAACATTTGAATATTTCCAATAAGACTTTGAAAGACGTTGAATATTCTCCAGCCGCAAGCCGCAGCCAGTTATATAATGAACTGTTTTAATCGAACTTATTATTTTTACACGTTTTACATACATACATATGTACATACATATAGATCTATGCAATCATATATGCGAGTAATTGTCCACTGTGAAGGGTGGGAGTTGAAGGTGTGTAACCCTCGTCCAAACATTCAATGAGAATAGGTGGCAGGAGCGCAAAATGCTGTTCAACAATTTAGGCCAAACAAATTTTTGGGGCTCACAATACCTAAGTGTATAATTTAAACTTTAGTAATGAGTAATATTCACACTAATGCATGAAACATTGAAATGAAGACCTACATCAAAAAATTCTAAACGATGTAGGCCTAAAGCATGAAACACAATACCTGAACTCAGCGAAATAACCGCAATCAATACGTCCGATTGCGACAGATTTATATTTATCAGCGTCGCCGCTGCTCTTCAAAATGCATGTACTCGTACATATATTTGTAAATTCCTTTTTTGAAATACAGTAATACAAGATCGTTTCTTACCTCGTTATACCTATGTAGTAATTTCATTTTCTTCCAAGTCGCGACTCTATATATAAAGCGAAAGAAACATTTCGCCTTTACTGTTATTTTGTTTAATGTCAGCGAAATATTTGTTCAGAGTTTGAGCAATGACACCGCTTCAGCATTGTGTTTCAAGATTTAACTCTTATGCAAATTTGTAACCCTAGAAAGCTAACCTTTGCTCACTCACTATAAAACCTAACCGTTCGTCGATTCGACAAACATTCTTTAAAATACATATTTCTAATATAGTTATTTAATTTTTGGTTTGATTTATTGTATGCATATATGTGTACCAGTTTTTAATCCTCGAATTAAAACCTTTTTTTTATTATTTTGGAACAATTCTGATATATTTTTTTAAGTCTTTAAAAGAGACCGAAAGTTTTCAATAGGGTATTCGTCGAATCGACGAGGGTTACGTGTCTAGGGTTAAAAATGTCAGAGGGTCGGGTTGATGCTCATAAAATCTATGACAAATATATTTTGGCAATTGTCAGTCTAGACAACATATTTTTGAAAATAAAGTCAATGGAGAGTAGCTCTTGTCAACAAACTGTACACATTTTGACTGTGTATCTTGTAATACTTATTTTTATATGTGGCGCAGATGAGATGACCCTTAGAATATTCGCGTAAAAGTTCTTCGGAAGATGTATGAGTCAGTTATGTAACGAACGCCAGTTTTTGAATATTCGCTAATGCGAATGCGAGTATTCAGTTTTTGTTCAAAATTGTCGACCATTGTGAATAGCTATTAAGAAAAAAGAAAGAAGTATTTTTGTTTAAATGTCTACATTTTTTTGTGTTTGTTTCTTCTTCTTTAAATGCGGCTTACCGTTTAACATAGCTCGCCAGTCGTTTCTTCTTTCTGTAAACTGGTGCCAAATAAATAGAAACACCATGGGATCGCAAATCGATATTCACTTGGTCCTTCCATCAGAGCGATGGTCTCCTTCTTTGCATGATACCATCGGCAGGTTCCGATAATAAATGACTGGCGTGCTTTGTTGTAAGACGACTTAAATCGTCTAGGCGGAATTTCCTTCGAGATGTTATTTGTGTAATTTCGGACAGCACTATAACATTCTTATAATATCTTCAAATATATTAAAAAGTCTTGCTTCAATCATTGTAAATTAAACTAAATATATAAAATTCCGAGGGGAATATATACCAGGTATCATGATTTCCGGCCCTTATAAGGGATTTGTAAAATTGGACACTGCAGTATTAGTCAAAGCTGTGAAATTGTTGTTTGTATAAGTTTGTTCTTTTTCCGACAAGTTCATTTTTCCTCTGCATGTTATGTGTAGCTTCAAAAATCGATGTGCCTACATAGGTACATATGGTTGGCGATGTGGCGCTGTTTTTTATTGCAGTACAAGTTGCTGTTACAACTGTTGTCTGTTAAACTATATTAATATGTCTCCCAAAAGAGTACGTATGCTGGTAGTAGAAACTATAAATTGGAACCGCAATATACAAGTATAAAATATTGCACAAAAAAATTATCGGGGTAGCCTTTGTAATACCATATCTGTGGTAACAAGATGTTAACCCCATGACTTGGCCAAAGAAACACCTTTTTCTCTCGAATAACATTAGAACAATAGAACTGTGAGTGCGACCGAATGCACCCTTAAACGTTTTGATACAATTTCACTTCGACAACGGGATAAAAGCAAAGATGTGGAACTTTAAGTACAAAAAAAATTTATTACGTGGCAAACCACCCCATATTTATGTGGCAATTTGTTGTTTTATGACTGTGTAGTAAAGTGTATCATTTTCCCATTTGTACCCCTTGGCACAATTTCAATTTATAAAGATTTGTGAGAAGCAATGTTGCCCTGTGCACTTGTTTTGATTTGTTTGGAATAATAACAGATGCTCTCAAAACATATTATTCATTGTTAAAAATTATTAACGGTTGACGATGACTAGGCAAGTGTATACTGATATGTACATATGTATGCATTTTTATACCTAGTAGTGCTACGCACACAAGGTATATTAACTTTAGTCGCGTAACGGCAGTACGTAACGGTTAAACGGATCGAGATAGATATTGACTTATGTATATCAAAATGTTCAGGACGAAAAGAGAAATTGATTAAGCCATGCCCGTCCGTCCGTCTGTGAACACGATAACTTGAGTAAATTTTGAGATAGCTGAGTGAAATTTGGTATGCAGGTTCCTTGGCACTCATCTCCGAGCGCTATATGTGCGAAATCGGATGATAGCCAAGCCCACTTTTTATCTATAGAATATTTTCGTAAGCACAAAAAAAGTGATTACTCAGTACATAATACACCTATAAGGATAAAATTTGGTGTACACATTAAGACTGAAGCACAAAATAAAATTTTCACTTTTGATTAAGTCAAATTTAGAATCAAGGAACGATCGAGGAAAAAATTGATTTGTCAGGACGAAATTTGGTGATAATATTCTATATATAAAGGTAACTGTTTGCTATAAAAATGGGCGACATCGGTTAATGTCCACGCCCAGTGTTTTAACATAGTTCTGAAAGATTTTTTTGGAAAATTTAAAAAGCGATATTCTACAGCCAAGCAAGTTATATCAATCGGATTTTGCACACATAATAAGCTTATTAAGAAAAACTTTACCCGAAAAATTTTGTCAATCTTGAAGAAGTAGGAGTGGCGCCGCCCACTTTTCAGCATAAAATTTCTGCTATTTTCAAAGGCAATCACTTATAATTCAATATTGATAATTCAATGAAAATTGGTCAGTAGTATGTGTTATACTCCTGTCAAAAATTTGCGAAATCGGAAAACACACAAGCAAAATATTCGGGCACGTAGTTAGCAGCCCACTTCAATGGCGAAGTTGTATATCTTTTTTTGATTTTCATACCTTTCATAAACATTAAATGTATGTAAGTATGAGGAGAAGAAGAGAAAGTTCACTAAAATGATCAGCACGATGAGCGGAGTCGATTGAGCCATGTCCGTCTCTCCGTCCGTCTATCTGTCTGTCCGTCTGTCTATTTGAACGCAAACTAGTCTTTCAGTTTTACAAAAGAATGCTGAAATTCGTTGTTTGCTTTCGCCATTTTATAACATTCTAGCAAACCCTGTAAAAGTTGTTTTGACGTTTTGATACATAGAATACATCTATATATAAAATGTCATTAACTTGAACCAAATAAACTCCTAGCTATTCCGATCTGCAGCTTTACATACCTTGGGGGCTTTTCCAAAAGCTATATACAGACTGTGTCGTGCCCAGCGAACTGCTGAACCTATCGTGAAAGTTCAAGGGCAAAACAAAACACGAAATATCTGGGCATAGCACCGCCCACTTTTTAAAAATTATGTAGATATTGACTAAGTGACACCTATATCCAAATTTCATTAATTTAGACCAAAAAGTTCGGAGTTATGACGAATTGAAAATTTATATAGCCTGGGCGCTCCGCCTACTTTTCCAAAACTATATATTGTCTATGTTGTACCCAGTGAACCCAAGTATATATTGTGAAAATTTCATAAAAATCGGTTGAGTTCTTTGGCGCCTATAAAAGACACACATTTATTTTATATCTATTTTTGTTACTGACACAAGGTATATTACTTCATTCGGCATAAACGAATCGAGATATATATGTATTAATGTATATCA
Organism: Merzomyia westermanni; assembly: GCA_949987695.1. Taxonomy (NCBI): domain Eukaryota; kingdom Metazoa; phylum Arthropoda; class Insecta; order Diptera; family Tephritidae; genus Merzomyia; species Merzomyia westermanni. The sequence continues at coordinate 104,749,112 of OX465290.1, read as the reverse complement.
AAACGTTCAGGATGAAAAGTAAAATATCCGGGCAAGTAGTTAATACCCCATTGCAAAAGCGAAGTTGTATATCTTTTTTGATTTTCATACCTTTCATGAACATGAAATGTTTGTACGTATACTGAAATGATCAGGAGGATGAGCTGACTCGATGTAGCCATGTCCGTCTCTCGATACGTCTATATGTCTGTCTGTCTGTCTATTTGAACGCAAATAGGAACTGAGAGTATTAAAATAGACCTGCGTAAATTGGGATGCCGTAATAGATCACTACTAGGTATATAATGTTCGGTTCCACCCGCACTTAGACTTCCTTACTTGTTTTAAATGTTTCCACACATATTAGTACAACTGCGAAAGAGTGCATGAATATGTGCATGATTTCAAATAACAATTAGTTCAATTTGTTGTTGAAACCCAAGTAGTTTACTTAGCTCTTTAAATGTCGCACAAAACTCAAAAAGGATAAATACTTTATGTTGTTGTTCCAAATCGCCCATTTGTGTAACTACAATGTGTGATATTTTAAGCTAAGGTTACATACCGTTTTGCTAATTATTAAGGGCCGTGTGAAATTTACCCGCAGAGTCTACTCTGGTAACAACATTCTTTTTACCGGCAAATAAACAGTTTTGCAACTTTTACACCCTTTTGGAATAGCTAAAGTTTTGAATCGCACGTGTTTCGTAAATATTTTTGTGGACATAAAAAAACACAAATTTTGATCGTAAACTAGTTCCCAAGAATTAATAAGCAATATCAGCACATTTACACGAAATTTCGTTCAGGTATTCATTTTATTCTTATTTTTCGTTTATGACATCAATTATTTCTAGGCCAGAAACGGGGTTACAACAACTAAATTGCCAATGGTAAAGCTTTTGGTGACTTAATTTTCCAGGTAAAATATTACCGGTTATCTTAGAACCAGGGAGTTAGTAACGTCTTAGCATTTTATCTGTTATTATTGAAAGTTCAGTATGAAAATAGGTGGGAGAAAAAAATTTATATTCTTAATTTTTTACCATGTTTAAATATCTTTGAACATTTTTAAACATTTACGCATAATTAAATACAGTCCACTAAAATTGAAGAAAATATTGTAAACAAGTAAATATTTTCCCTCGGCAGTATGTTCAAATATATCTGTATCGAAACTTGCTGATCCCTGTAGAAAACGTTGGAGTATCAGCGTACTCCAACACTTATTTCATTCATATAAAAAAGGTGGTCCAATTTACAAGGCGTTGTCCACCTTCAGGTTAAGGGTATACATTGCTTCTGAATACTCTATGAAGCATCTGCGTGAGAGTACTTTCAAAATTTACACTCTTTAATGACTGTTTATTTCAAATTAACTGGGAGGAGCTATTTGATGGGCTTGATACCGCTAGTAGTTTCTGCACTTTTAAAACTATTTTGTACAATCACTGCTTGGATTGGATTCCGGTTCGAAGAAAAAGGCCCTACAAATTACCATGGTACTCAAGGGACCTAAAGAAACTAAAGAATCTGAGAAACAAATACTTCAAAAAATTCAAAAACACAAAGAATCATTTGTTCTTTATTAAATACAAGCTTTATCTTAGAAGTTTCAATAATTTGGATAAGTATCTTTATACCAATTACATTCGTAACATTGAGTCAAACATTAAATCGAACCCGAAATCATTCTGGAATTATATTAAGTCAAAAAAATGCTGTGCCAGTGTACCAACTGGTGTTTTTCTTGACGACAATTCTGCGAATTCTCCAACTGAAACAGCCAACTTATTTGCGGAGTTCTTCAAGTCGAATTTCGACGCTGAAGACAATAGTAATCAAACATTTGAATTTCCTAGGAGTCAGGACTGTGCTGTCAACTTTGGATCGCTTTGTCTCTCTTCAGAAGATATTAGTAATGCCATCCTCAAGTTGAAATCTTCCTATCGGTCTGATGTTGATGGTTTGTGTCCAGTAGTGCTAAAGGGCTGTCCGGCTCTAATAATTCCTTTAAGATTGATCTTCAATAAATCCTTGTCTTCAGGGACGTTCATTAGTGATTGGAAGATCACTTCTATTACCCCTGTCTTTAAAAGTGGAAACAAGAATGATGTCCGCAACTACAGGCCTATATCCAAACTGTCTACTATATCCAAGATTTTTGAGCATGCTGTCAATGCAAAGCTAAATTTTGCTGTTAAATCATTAATTTCTCCCTATCAACATGGATTTGTTGCCGGCAGATCAACAGTTTCTAACCTGGCGGTCTTTAGTGAATACTGTGTTGAGTCATTTTCTGCACATATTCAAGTGGATTGCATCTACACAGATTTCTCTAAAGCTTTTGACAGAGTTTCACACAGAGTTTTAATTGAAAAGCTGGCTTTTCTGGGCTTTCATTCCTCATTTCTGCGTTGGATTGCCTCTTATTTATTTAATAGGCAATGTGTAGTTAATATTGATGGTGTATCCTCCAGGCCCTTTGTTGCAACTTCCGGTGTACCCCAAGGTAGTATATTAGGACCGTTATTTTTTATTTTGTTTATCAATGACATTAGTAGTTGCTTCTCGTTTGCCAACTGCTTGCTTTACGCTGATGACTTAAAGCTATTCTCATCAATTAAGGGGCCAGAAGATGCCTCAAGACTGCAAAACGACATTGACAAACTCTATCGATGGTGCGAAAAATATCATCTTTCCTTGAATCCGGCCAAATGCTTCCACATAACTTATGCGAAAGCCACTAATATAATACATACGACTTACAAAATTTCAAATTGTGAGCTTCAGTCCGTTAGTGAGATTAAAGATCTCGGTATTATCTTTGATAGTAAATTTTCTTTTAGCAACCATGTAAACTATGTTACTGTTAAATCGTATTCGATGCTTGGCTTTGTTAGGCGTAATACCATCAAATTCTCAGACCCCTATACGTTCAAGCTATTATTCACGTCCTTTGTTCGGTCGCATCTGGAATATGGAGTTTTTATTTGGAGGGCAAGTCAATTGACAGCAGTAAATAGAATCGAGCGTATACAGAAGATCTTTCTTAAATATGCTCTTCGACCACTGAACTTTTCTGAACCTATGCCTTCCTATTCTGCACGTCTGATGCTATTAAATCTTAAGTCATTGGTGAATCGTAGATCAATTATCTGTTTAAGTTTTGCTTATAACATTATTAATGGGTCTATTGACTGCCCATACTTGCTGGAGCGGTTTCGATTTAATGTTCCTCAACGTTCTCTCAGGAATTCCTACCCCTTTTATGGAGATAATCTTAGAACTAACTATGCATGTAACGCTCCTATTGCCCGTGCTATTCGGGAGTTTAACTCACTGAGCTTCATGGTTTCCTTGGATTTTTCACTACCAAGGTCTGAATTTTTAATTATTTTAAACTCTGCATTTTAAGTTCTCCGGTCCTTATATGTACATAAGTTTCATACGTTAAGCTCTACACCTAATTTAAGTACTATTTAATATTTTTTAGTCTGTAAGGATTTATTCCATTGACTGCAAATAAATGAAATGAAATGAAATGAAAATTCTGCCAAAAGACTACTCCATGGAGTATTCTACACCAAAGCGAGAGAGAAGTAAGTGTACTTTTGAGGACCACCTACTCCCTCTCTCGGTTCAATTTTCATGGCGATGTCCGTTAATTGGATCACCTAATTTATCTCGGAGTACTTCATATCTTTACTTTGCAATACTCCATTGAGTACCTACGTGAGGGTACTCTCAAAATTCTCCCAAAGGATCATTCAATGGAGTATTCAACACCAAAGCGAGAGAGGGAGTAAGTGATCCTCAAAAGTACACCTACTCCGCTCTCGCTTTGGTGTTCAATACTCCATTGAATGATCCTTTGGGAGAATTTTGAGAGTACCCCCACGTAGGTACTCCATGGAGTATTTAAAAGCAAAGATACTCATTAGGGAGTATTCTTTGGATGATGGAACGGAGTATTTCCGTTTTTTGCAGGGATATACATACGGATACGGCGGCCGCCGTGGTGTGAAGGTAGTGTTGCCGGCCTACCACACCGAAGGTCCATGGTTCGAGCCCTGGTACAGGTAACATCAAAAGTGATTTGAAAAAAAAGTTTTTCAAAAACGGGGTCGCCCCTCGGCAGTGGTTTGGCAAACTCTCCGAGTGTATTTCTGCCATGACAGGCTTCTCAGCAAAAATTCGTCTCCTTTGTAGATGCCGTTCGGAGTCGGCAAAAAACTGTAGGTCCCACCAATTTGTAGGGAAAATTCAAATCGGCACACCACAAATTGGAAGAGAAGCTTGGCGCAAAAATCTCTTAGGAGGTTTATGATGATATACCTGTTGTATATCGCGCCATAGAGATAGAGATAGATACATATTTACATGCATACAAATAGAATAATTTGCATAGCTCTGCAAAAAGCAGAAATACTCCACTCCGTCATCCAAAGATCACCTAGTCCCCCTCGGAGTACTCCATTTCTTTGCTTTTAAATAATCCCTGGAGCACCTACGTGAGAGTACTCTCAAAATGCTCCTAAACGATTACTCCATGGAGTTTTCGACACAAAATCGAGAGAGGAAGTAGGTGGTCCTCAAAAGTACATCTACTGCCTCTTTCGCCTTACTCCATGGAGTAATCTTTTGGATGCTTTTGGAAAGTGCTCTAACGTAGGTGCTCCATAGACTACTCTGAAGCAAAGTAAGGGGTACTCCGAGATAGATTAGGTGATCCAATCTCCGGACATCGCCATATAAATTCGACCACCTGTTTTATATGAATGAGGATAAGTGTTGGGTACTCTGATAATCCCTCGCTTTTTACAGGGAAAGATATCCTTACAAACACACACATACTTTCTAAGTAGCAAACATACATACATACATAACCGTAAATCAATCATTTTTTTGTATCTTGTTCAGCTCCTCCTTCGATGCCGTCTTTATCTCGTCAAGAGAAGCATAACGTCGTCCTTTTATGGGCCTCTTCAGTTTAGGGAACAAGAAAAAGTCACAGGGGGCCAGATCTGGGGAATACGGTGGCTGCGGCATCATTAGTGTGTTGTTTTTGGCCAAAAAGTCGCGCACAAGCAACGATGCGGGAGCAGGGGCGTTATCGTGGTGCAAATCCAATTTTTGTTCTTCTTTGCACATCTTCTCGGCCTTCTGAGAACATTTTGTACCACCGATAAACGTTGCGTCAACATTCGGAATGCATCCGCGCACTTAATTTCGTTTTTCACACAAAATTTGATACCGGTTCTTTGATCCATTTTTTTGAATAGGTAAAAATCGAAGACGATCCAAAACACGTGCAAGCAAAGCAGCTGTCCACAATTAACTGAACATTCAAAATGGCCGAGCTTGTCGGCATAAGTGAGAGACATGAGTACCAACATAACGCCACAAAAAATTCGAAATTCGAATATACGTAACCAGCGAAAATTCAAAATTCGCGATACGTTTTGAACACACCTCGTATTGGTATCCGGGTATTCCAGTATTTGGTATTAGTATTTTTATGCTATCAAATAGTGCTAGAAACAGTGCATTAATACAGGCTTTTGCTTTAAAATTGATATAAAAAATTATCTGTGTGCTTTTGTACCGGGCGGTTTAAATGGGTTAATGACTTAAAGCACCAATATATACACATTTTTAATGTATTAATTTTCGCATAAGCATAGACGTCAGTATCTGGTCTCCTGTATACTGTGCACATGACAAAACCATATCGTGTAAAAGGTCTTTAAGTAAAGTCTGTGAAGTTGGCATACGTGCCCCTGCGGGTTAGGGGTTTAGAATATGCCCGAGGTAGGCATACCGGTCGTAAGAGGCGACATATGCACAAAGGTAATGACGTGCAACTCGATGGTTGATCTACGGATATGATGCCTCTCCCCTCTCATTACCCATCTTATCCTTCGTTACGGAAGGAGGGGTGACATGACCTAAAAGGTTTCACTGGTCATAAATTGCTGCCACGAGAGTCGGGCAGTACCGCAAGGAAGCGTACTGGGGTCAAATTCGGCCAAGGACTGTTAATTCGACAAAACTCCCCAAAACCTTCGGGGAGTGTTTTTGTCGTTACCAAAACAACAACAGCAACAAGTTGCCATACGAAGGTTCACAAAAAAAAAACACAAACTGTTCTGGGTAGCATTTAAAAAGTTCTGGGGTTCCTGAAACGAAAAAAAAGTTCTTCAAAATAAGGCCCAAAAAATATGATTCTAAGATTTTGTTTGCAAAGTTCACGCACCCTACGATATATCGAAACACGAACTTTTTAAAACTGTCCTGGGTAGCATTCAAAAGAAGAAAAAAAGTTCTGCAAAAATTTTACCTAAAAAAAGTGTTTTTTTAAATTGACCCAAAAACTGAAAATTTCCAAAATGTTCAAAAACCCAGAATTTTAGAACTGTTCTGGGTAGCATTCAAAAAGTTCTGGAGTTCTTGAAAAGAAAAAAAAGTTCTGCAAAATTGTACCTAAAAAAGTGTTTTTTTAAACTGACCCATGAACTGAAAATGTTCAAAAAACCGGAATTTCAAAACTGTCCTGGGTAACATTCAAAGAGTTCCGGAGTTCCTGAAAAGAAAAAAAAAGTTCTGCAAAATTTGACCTAAACAAGTGCTTTTTATATTGACCCAAAAACTGAAAATTTCTTAAATGTTCGAAAAACCGGAATTTCAAAACTGTCCTGGGTAGCATTCAAAAAGTTCCGGAGTCTCTGAAAAGAGAAAAAACGTTCTGCAAAATTTGACCTAATAAGGGTTTTTTTAAATTGACCCAAAAACAGAAAGTTTCTAAAATGTTCAAAAAACTAGAATTTTAAAACTGTTCTGGATGGCATTTAAAAAGTTCTGGAGCTCCTGAAAATAAGAAAAAAGTTCTGCAAAATTGGACCTAACAAGGTGCTTTTTATATTGACCCAAAAACTGAAAATTTCTTAAATGTTCAAAAAACCAGAATATTAAAACTGTTCTGGATAGCATTCAAAAAGTTCCGGAGTTCCTGAAAAGAAGAAAAAAAGTTCCGCAAAATTCAACATTAAAAAGTGTTTTTTTAAATTGACCCAAAAACTGAAAATTTCGAAAAACGTATTAAATGGGTTGATTCAATAATAACAGTAGCTACAGTGATCAAATTTGAAAAGAAAGAAATTTTCAAATTTTGACTCTTAATAACTTCAGAACCGTTTACGCTAGTATAACGAAATTGTGCAAGAGGCATACTATTGTTGTGATAAATGCACCCATAGAAGATAAACGAAATTGCTTTCCAACCCCGCCTACTTTTTCATAAACGTTATATGGGAAGGACGTAGAACTATTGAACTGCCCATATCTAATTAACTGATACAGGTAGTTATAATAACACCGCGATACATACATTCTGTCCTATGAATCAAATATACTTTTTCGGAAAGGGGAGAAAAATAAAAATACACGTATATCGGCGATTTTCATGTACACGTCAGAATTTTTTTTTATGTATAACACTCCGTTAAAAAAACGAGCTTTAGTTCTGTCCTATGTACAGGGTGTTTTTTTTACAGGTTTGTTTTTCGAATAAAGATAAAACTGGCATTTTGTGGTCAAATCTGGCAACTCTAATGTCATTTATGTTCAGTTTGGTTTGCCATTTCATCATGAACAGGTTGACAAAAGAACAACGCTTGCAAATCGTGCAAATTTATTTCGAAAATAATGGTTCAGTTCGCGAAGTTTACCGTGAGCTCCGTCCATTTTATGGTCGACATAATCGTCCATCAGAGCAATTAATTCGGTTAACCATGGATCGTTTTCGCACTACGTTTACTCTATGTGATAATACGCATCCGCAGAGACGTCGAACAGTGCGCACCGAAGAAACAATTGCCGCTGTAGAGCAAAGTGTTGAAGAGGACCCGAATGAATCGATTCGCCACCGTGCACAGCAATTGGAGCTTTGTCCATCAACTTTATGGAAGATTTTGCGCAAAGATCTTGGCTTGCGACCTTACAAGATCCAGCTTGTGCAAGAATTAAAGCCGCGAGACCATGCAATGCGTCGTGATTTTGGTGTATGGGCCGAAAATGAGATTGATTTCGATGCTGATTTTCATCGCAAAATTTTGTTCAGTGATGAGGCTCATTTTTGGTTGAATGGCTACGTCAACAAGCAAAATTGCCGCATTTGGAGTGAAGAGAATCCACATGAGACCCTTGAAACGCCATTACATCCACAAAAACTGACTGTTTGGTGTGCTCTATGGGCTGGTGGAGTCATTGGGCCATACTTCTTCCGCAATAATGCTGGAGAGGCAGCTACCGTTAATGGAGACCGGTATAGAGCCATGATAACCGACTATTTTGTTCCCGAATTGGATGGCATGAATGTGGATGAGTTGTGGTTCCACCAAGACGGCGCTACATGCCACACAGCGCACGTCACAATCGATTTATTGAAGGAAACATTCGATGAGCGCATAATTTCGCGGAATGGACCTGTTAATTGGCCACCAAGGTCGTGTGCTTTGACACCATTGGATTATTTTCTTTGGGGATATGTGAAGTCGCTCGTCTACACCAACAAACCAGAAACGTTAGGGGAATTGGAAGCCAACATTCGTGGCGTTATTGCCGACATACGGCCCCATATGCTCGAAAAAGTGGTTGAAAATTGGACCTGTAGAATTGGCTTTATTCGAGCCAGCCGCGGCGGCCACATGCCCGAAATCATATTTAAACATTAATGGCATAAAATTATCCTTCCAATAAAGCCAAATTGATGGACCTTAAAACGATTTTCTTGTGTTTTATTTCAATTCGAAGTTCTATACCCATAAAAAAAACACCCTTTATAATTATACATAAAAAAAACTTTTACGTGTACATGAAAATCGCCGATAAACGTGTATTTTTATTTTTTCTCCCCTTTCCGAAAAAGTATATTTGGGTCATAGGACAGAACTAAAGCTTGTTTTTGTAACGCAGTGTAATATAATTTAGTACTTACATCAGTTTTCTTATTCTTTCTATGAGTCAAGAAAATTTCAAATTCGACTGTTAATAACTTCAGAACGATGTAAGATAGAATTACAAAACTTAATAAGAGGTATACTGTAGACAATTAGAAATTAAGCAAAATCGGTGGACGAACACGCCCACTTCTGGACTAAAGTTTTCTAAAAGAGAGGTAGGAAAGCGGACTATGCCATATCTCCTTCAGTGATGCAGATAGAATGCTAGAATTTCGTAGTTAAAATGACCTGATGATCGCTTTTCAAAATTATATATAGCCTATGCTGGAACCAGTGAATCCAAGAATCGACTGTGAAAATTTCATAAAGATCGGTTGAGTACCTTGGACGCCTACAGAACTTTTTTTGTTCTTTTCAGGAGCTCCAGAACTTTTTGAATGCTCCCCAGACCACTTTTGAAACTCCCGTTTTTTCAACATTTTAGAAATTTTCAGTTTTCGGGTAAATTAAAAAAAACACTTTTTTTAGGTAAAATTTTGCAGAACTTTTTTTCTTCTTTTCAGGAGCTCCAGAACTTTTTGAAATTTTGGTTTTTTGAACATTTTAGAAATTTTTAGTTTTTGGGTCAATTTAAAAAAACACTTTTTTTAGGTCAAATTTTGCAGAACTTTTTTTCTTCTTTTCAGGAACTTCAGAACTTGTTGAATGCAACCCAGAATAGTTTTGAAATGTTCAGTTGTTGGGTCAAATTAAAAAAAACATTTTTTTAGGTCAAATTTTTGCAAAACTTTTTTTTTTCTTTTCAGAAACTCTAGAACTTTTTGAATGTTACCCAGAACAATGTTGAATTTCCGGTTTTTGGAAATTTTCAGTTTTTGGGTGAATTTAAAAAAAAGTGTTTGGTCCAAATTGGCAGAACTTTTTTCGTCTTCTCAAGAACTCTAGAACTTTTTGTTTGCTACCCATACAAAATTTTAAAATCATATTTTTTGGCATGGCATAGTAACCTAGGTAAAAGAAGCAAAACAGCTGATAAATTTTTTTTTTTTGGGTTAGAAACTCAAATGTCAAGCTTTGTTTATATTGGGTTTGTTTACGTTGGGTTTGTTTACATTTTATCAAAACAATTGTATTTACATATATCTGTTTTGTGCTTTAAATGTTCACGTTTTTTTGAATTTAGTGGCTATTTCAATTTATTCAGAAATGGGAAAGTGTGTGCTTTGCAAAAAAATAAGAGCTAAAGGTGGTGGTGCCTTTTTCAAAGTCCCTCAGGAGCAACGGAGAAGAATTGATTGGAACAGAGCTTGTGGCATCACGCTAACAGCAAACGACGTGGTTTGTGTTGAGCATTTCGCAAGATCAAATCTAATTGTGGGTGCGAAGCGATTGCATTTGATGCCCAACTCTGTTCCAAGCCTCAATATAAATGCGTATACAATGTAAGTATACACGCGAGGATTAGAAAACGGATATACTTATGTACCAATAAGAACATATTTCTAGTTACCAAAGTGACGATCGAGCTGAAAATGTTGGTCTCGAAATTCTTTCGGACGAACCTTTAGATTTAAGAGTTCATACTAACTCAGAAGTGGCAAAAAGTGGTTCTGCAGAAACCACGCATAATTGTGTGGCACATACCAATGGCGTCACTCAAACTGAGTAAGTAATCTAAGGCTTAGCATGATATTTTACGTGCACTCGTAAGCACAGTTTTCTTAACAAAAAAATTTCCTCAGCCCTATAGTAATTCAGTGTACCATGGAAATGGAGATTGCCATGTTAAAAGCAAAAAATAAAAAGTTATTGGAGGAAAATACCAAATTGAAAGTCCAGCTTCATGAAAGTGCTTCCGTAATGTCTTTCATACAAAAAATATTTACAGAAGGCCAGGTTCGGAAAATGATTGCGAATGGTTGGTTTAGCATCAAGAAAAATGTATGTAAATTTTCTTATACTAATTGTTTTTGTTATATAGAAAGGAACATACAATGGTCGTGGGGCGATATTTCAAATGCCATATGCATTCACGCTGCTGGGTTCCGAGCATACAGGCATCTTTATGAAAAAGGCTTTCCACTACCGCATGTGACCACATTGCAACGTTGGTACCGCAAGATAAATGTGCAGGAAGGTATACTATCCGTAGCATTGGATTTCATGCGCCAAATATATGAGCTGACTCCTGTAGAGAAGGTATGCGTATTGGCTTTCGACGAAATGAAAGTCACTGAGGCATACGAATATGAGCCTACAGGAGATTTCGTCAGGAAGCCAGCTAATTATGTTCAAGTGGTGATGGCACGAGGATTGTGGAAATCGTGGAAGCAGCCAGTGTTTTTTGATTTTGACTGCAAAATAACAGTCGATGTTTTGCACAAAATAATTTCGGCACTGCAATCCGTTGGCTTCCCTGTTGTTGCAATGGTCTGTGATATGGGGTCTTCCAACCAGAAACTATGGAGTGACCTCGGCATTACCCCAGGTATAAATTGAGTGTTCACATATCAGTTCATAACTATCCTAATTCACAACAATTTAGACCGTCCTTGGTTTACGAACCCCAGTAATCCGGAAGAAAAGGTTTTTGCATTTGCTGATGTTCCGCACTTGCTAAAATTAATACGCAACCATTTTCTTTATACGGGCTTCATTTGGAAAGGTCGTATTATTACAACCCGTGCGATAGTTGATGTTATAAAACATACATCCACATCCGATATGTCCATAACATTTAAGTTGTCCGAAGAACACTTATCTGTTAAAGGAATAGGTAAGCTAATATTACTTATTCTATAGCCGCAAAATGTATATACTTAACTGATACAATAAAAAATTTCAGCTAGACAAAAGGTGAAACTTGCAGCACAATTGCTTTCTAATACGACTGCGAATGCCATTTTGCGGTGCTACTCTCAGGGATTGGATGTTGTAGAGGCGGTTGAGACAGCTGAATTGGTTCAGTTGGTGAACGATTGGTTCGACGTACTAAACTCATCTGTTAACACGTTCAATTATCCAGGAAAGGTAGTGTTTGTGTGTAGTAGATAAACAATTATATTATATTGATTATGTTCTTAAAGGAACCTTTTGGACTGAAGATCGAAAAGCAGATCGAAAAGCAGATCGAAATTTTGGACCGGATGAGCAGCTTCATGTCCGGCGTAATAATTCCAAAAAAGACAAGCGTACAGATATTTCAAAAAGGCGTGTTAGTGTCAAATAATGCACTGAAGCAGTTATACGAGTACCTATTTTCGAAGTATAATTTTAAGTACGTGGTTACAAGGCGTCTAAACCAAGATGTGCTGGAACATTTCTTTGGAAATATTAGAAGCAAGGGAGGTTTAAATGATCATCCCACCCCAAAGGAGTTTAGGTTTCGACTCCGAAAGTATATCCTAGGTAATTGTTTATAATTTTATCTTCAAAATGCATATGCACATATGTATATATAAATATAAAACTAAACCACTTTCCAGCAAGAAACACGGAAAACTTGCAGGGCACAGGAAATGTCGAGCATGACCCCACCGAGTGGCTCAATACGTCACAGCCGCAGCTGTTGTGTGATATCGGAACGCTTGAGGTGGAAATAGAGCAGCCGGAAGTAGAGCAGCCGGAAGTAGAAGAGCAGGAAGTCGTCGAGGCTCTGAGCATTGCCCATGTTGAATGTGACTCCGATGTTTTGCAAGACGATGCACTCGAGTATATGGCAGGTTACATTATCCGCAAGCAGCATCTAAGTGACCATGAGGATACCAGCAACACGTCCTTCACGTGGGTCGATCAGGTTTCAAAGGGTTTCTTAAAAAAACCATCCGCAAGTTTCGTGAATGGCGTAAGAAATTTAGAGTCAGTTTTTCTCGCTATGAACTCGGCGGATATAGCCCATTGCAAAAACATAAGGCAGCGATTATTCGATAAAGCAGCACATGTGAATCTTCCTGACAGCGTAAAACGATTTTTTTTTAAGTGCCGGGTATTCTTCCGAATGAGGCATTTAAATAAGCAGTTAAAAGTCAAGAAAGCTAAGAATAAGGTGTTACGCTGTAAAAAGTTAAATAAAAGTATCCTTTGAATTGGTATAAAAAATATATACAACTACATATTTGCAACCGTTAAAACTTGTGTTGATTTCCTTTTAATTCCATAATTTTTAAAGGCAATATCGTTAACATAGTATCTTTTTATTTCCATTTGCAGTATATCCTAACTGGACGGCTGACTTTTTATTATTAGTAGAAGAAAAATGTTTATTTTTCATTAAATTGTAAGCAAATTGAATTGTCAAAATCAATTGAATGTGTGTGTGCCTCTGCGAGTTTGACAATTTCTTGTTGACAGTAAAGTTTCTTCAAGCAACAACAAAATGTATAGCAGGGTTGCATTTCCTCCCGTGCTTCTACCTATTTGATATACCTTGATTTTTTGGTACTAATTTTGCAGTACTTTTTTTTTTCTTTTCACTAACTCCAGAACTTTTTGAATGCTACCCAGAACAGCTTCTGTTTTTGTTTTTTGTGAACCTTAGTATGCCAAATTCACAGACGTCTTTAACTAGACTTACTAACGAGTAATGGGATAGTAACTATCTACCCAATACACATCTACAACTAAGTCTACCCAGTTGCTTAGCTTAGGCACGTATGCCTACGCAACTAAGTCTACCCACAATATTTAAGTTTTCCGTAAACTGTTTCAAGAAAGTTTACAGATTTCTGCTCGTGAAATCAATTATAAAATTCATTGAAAAAAATAACTATTTAAAAAAGAAGAAAATTACTTATTATAAATGTTTTTCAATTGTTCAATATAGTGAAGTAATATTAATTTTGATAGACGCATATTTCACATATGAGCACTGAATTTTCACTAAAGTTGTTTGTAATGTAATTTTGTGAATTTGAAATTGGTATGATACTGCTGCATAGGCTAAATAGTATGACGGATGGTATGATACCGGTGTATGTATGTAAACTGATATGATCCTGATGTACAAGGTGGCGCAAAAGTAAGCTTCCGCTGTTCAGCATATCGGTTGTGGCACGTGCAGTGTGTGCTGTTGCACCGTCTTGTTGGAACCACATGTTTTCCAATCCCAATTCATCAAGTTGTGGCAAAAAGAACTCGTTGATCATTGCTCTGTAGCGCTCACCATTCACAGTAACCGTTTGGCCCCGACCGATTATTGGTCAAATAAATAGTCAGCAATATTCCGCGTTCTGGAGCAGTGTAGCGTAACATTGTTTATTAACGTGTATTTCGCATGTGTTTACTACACAAGTGTCAAAACAGAACTGACTTTAGGGGCCAATCGCAAAATTTATAGCATTTTCTGATGGGAGGATTACTTTTGCGCAGTAACCGTTTTTCACCGACCGAAATAAATAGTCAGCAATAGTCCGCGTTCTGGAGCAGTGTAGCGTAACATTGTTTATTAACGTGTATTTCGCATGCGTTTACTACTCAAATGTCAAAACAGAACTGACTTTAGGGGCCAATCGCAAAATTTATAGCATTTTCTGATAGGAGGATTACTTTTGCGCCACCCTGTATATACGGACTAGTATGTTGAATGGTATGTTCTTGATGTATATAATAACTAGTATGTTAACTGGTATATTGCTGATGCAGAGACTGACTAGTATGCCAATTGGTATGGTGCTGATGCAGATGCGGACCATTGCCATCTCGTAGGACATCGCCGTGTTAAAAATACCAGTTGCTAATATGGAAAAATGACAGAATTTGGACTAGTTGAGCCGGTTTTGCAAACTAGTATTTGACTAGTATAAAACTAGTAGAATTCAATGCAGGGTATGCTTTTAAGGAAATGCATCAAATACTCGAAGGTAACAAGAAAGCAATAAAAGAAAAGGGGCAAACTGATCGCCTAAATTAGATTAGAATGAGTCCCTTCTCGTACGCATACACACAAACATACACAATTAGCTTAGGAACATAGTTTTAAGAATTTGTATATAAAACCCTGCAAAATATTAAATAAATGAGTTCCAAATAAGATCTCAAATAATATTGTTTGAATTTCCACCCACAAGTGGTAAGGAAATACAGAATTTAGAATGCAAATTTACGGCTAAAAACTATCTTGAAAACTAAAATCTACATTGTTAAACCATTCACTTCGCCTTTATTTTAAATTAGCTTTGAATTTTATTTGCGACTACGACAGCCTAGGCTACAGCCTACCACCACCCAGGCAAACGCAACTGTCCCTCACGCCTTGTATGACCCCAACCTCGCCTCCAGCGCACTTCAAAATTGTACAGCTGAATTGTAACCGATTAGCTGGACATATCGCGGAGATAATTGAATTTATCGATTCAAGAGACCAAACTGACCACAAGATCAGACTTACGAACTTGTGATGGGTATAACGTACATCGAAAAGACCGTCCCAGCGGTAATGGGGGTGGTCTCGCGTTTATAACACACCACACTTTAAAATATAATCTATTTGTTCCCGACTTCGACCCAAGGGACTTAAAATGCTAAGGTGTAGTGGTCCGGTCAGGCGATGTCGATCTACAAATTATCAACATCTACATTCTCCCTGTAACATGTTGCCCGAGGGACTATCATCCCGACATAAATGTGTTGCTAAGAGGTGATAATCGTTTGATCCTTCATAATCTCTGAACGAAGAACCTTTATATGTCTGTCGGTGTGGGTAGGGCAGCAAGGGAGTGCTTTGTATAGTCCGTAAAACGGAAGAATACCGGAAATTCGACTGAATTTCCTTGCGAAAGCAGCGGCCCTGGCAAGAGAACGTGACCAAGTGAGACTTCTCAATCCCGCAGATCCCAGAATTAAAGATCTTAACGCGGAAATCCGACGGACGGTCAATGACTACAAGTTGACCAAATGGAAGCAACACCTAGAGGCATGCAAGCTCTCCGGCGTAGTCGGCAAATTAGGGTCAACAATCAAGGCTCTATCAAATCCGACCAATTACAATGACAAGGTCGCCATTCCATTTGGTGACAGCTTCAAATCGGACACCAGGCGATGCGCGAGCTCTTTCTGCCGACAGTTTATAATGCATCCACCTGCTGACAGGGCCAAGAGACGAGCCATCCGTCGAGTGCCCAAACACAACACAGCGCCCATTGCCAAGCCCTCAAGATGAATCTGACCCGACGTCATTGCCATAAATATGTTGAAACGCCAAGGTTACGAGGGACAGAGTTATTTGGCAGCTCTCTTTAACCTCTCGCTAACCACTTTCGTCATTCCAGAGATTTGAAAACAAGCGGTTGTGGTCCCCTACTAAAACCAGGGAAACCGGCGAATCACAGCGCCCGATGTCTCTCCTGTCGCCGGTTGCAAAGTTATTCGAACTGCAAACCTGTAGTAGGCCGAACACCAACATGGCTTCCAGAAGTCGCATAGCGCAACAACCGCTTTGAATATCATAACGACGCAGATAAACTATGGCTTGAATCAACAGCCACCAAACCATAGGACGATGCTCGTGGCACTTTACCTTTCCAAAGCTTTCGACACGATCAACTATGCCACACTCCTAAGAGTCCTGGAAGAGACACCGCTCCCTGCCGGCCTAAAAGGTGGACCGCTAACTACCTCAACGGTTGGCAGGCGTCAGTCAAATTTAGGAACAAGAAATCTAAACCACGAAGAATCAAACAAGGGGTGCCGCAGGGTGGTGTCCTATCCTATTTTGTTTAATTTCTATATTTCGAAGCTTCCTCCCCCATCAGAGTCTCCATTGTATCCTACGCTGACGACTGCACGATTATGGCCTCGGGTAAGGGCCCCTCCATTGACGAACTATGTACGAGGATTAACTGTTACCTCCGAGAGTTTTCCCGCTTCTTCACAGAGCGAGACCTGACCTTATCTCCGACTAAATCGACGGCGACACTTTTTACGACATGGAATGCGCAGATGGGACAAGAGTAAAACGTTCACGTAGATGGAGTACCTCTACCTAGCGTCAACCACCCTAAAATCCTGGGTGTGACGTTTGACAACAGCCTCACCTTCGCTAGTCATGCCACCGTAATAGCATCTAAGGTACAGAGCAGCAACAAGATCCTCAAGTCGCTGGCCGGCAGTACTTGAGATAAAGAAACGTTGCTAGACACATATAAGGCTATTGGCCGACCGTTTATTAATTACGCTGCGTCGATATGGTAGCCCAACCTTGCTGACACCAACTGGAGGAAGTTGCAAGTCTGCCGAAACACCGCCATCTGATCTGCCACGGAATGTCTGCTTATGTCATCGGAGTCTCACCTTCATAAGGAGGCCAAAACATTCAATACACGCGAGCATGCGGAACTGTTAAACAGACAGCTTTTACTGAACTTCCAAAAACCTAGTCATCCAAACCGCCATCTATTGGAGGAAGCTCCGCCCCCGAGAGACATAAGAAAACATCTCCGTAAGCACTATGATGATATCCCGCACCACATTACATTGCCGTTTGATCTGGCCAACCATAGGCTCTAAACGACCTACATACCAAATCGGTAGACAGATCCCTCTGATCTCAGCCTGTTAACCCCGTAATCGACATCGAACTACCTGAAATAGCTGATGAGGAGCGTATTCTTCCGAGGGAGACTAGAGTCATCCTAGCACAACTTCGATCTGGATATTGAAATAGATTAAACTCTTACTTATCCAGACTGAACCCATACCAAATACGTGCCCTGCATGTGGAATGTCCCCTCACGATACCAAACATCTCTTTTACTGTTCACTTGAACCTACTCTTCTAGCACCAATATCACTCTGGTCCAACCCTGTTTAAACTACGCGTTTCCTTGGACTCCCGTTAGAAGAGTTTCATGACGATTCTCAGAGTGATCGTTCCTATTAAGGAGGGCGAAGCACTGGTAATAACAACAACAACTACGATAAAAGTTATGAAGTCCCTAACTAATACTCGAATACAAATTTTAAGGCCGATATGCAGATCACAAGAAAAGCAAAAACTCCATATAAAAAAACGCTTAAGAAATGCTTAAGAAAATTTCTTGGGTTACCTTTTCTTAAGGTAGTACACAGTTCTCAACGTAATTTTACTACTATTTTATCGTGAAATTTGAGTACGGCAACACAGGTTTCCGTAAGAAATATATCAAGCGGCATTTATTTCTTGAAGAAAACAGTAATTTGGTAACATGCCAACTGGTAAAACACGTCCAAAAATGTCGGGAGAGGTATCAAAAGACGCGTTTGTTTCAGTGAAAAGTTATTGGCAAAAAACGTTTAATTCGTTTATTTGCTTATGTGCTCTTCTTACTTCTTACTTCCATACTACTATTTTTCACGCAAGAAAAAATGCTAAATTTTTCTTGAGCAATTTCTTGTGATCTGCATACCTGCCTTTAAAATGAAAATACACTGAGCTTTTTGTCTTAAGTGGTTGTGAAACTAGTGTGCACAATTTACTCACTTACAAGACAGCCGAGCCTTTTATAAAAAAATTTTTCCATCGATAACTGAAATTTGATGCACACAATGTGCCCATTCGTTCAATGTGCATATGCTTTTCTTACCGTAATATATTTCTTGTCTACTCGTTTATTTCATTGGGTAATTATGATTTATTAAAATAAAAAAATATACTTTAATTAATTAGTGTGTAATCAAGTTTTAGTTTATAATGTATAATCTCTTCGTTGTTACATACTTCAGTTTTTACAAATGTACAAGTCAACAAAATATTATTATTTATAAAGCGAGTTTTAATCTTTTTTGCTTAGCATACATTTTTTAAATTCTTTCTTGTGTAGTAATGTATAAAAAGAAGGGATAAATAAGATGGGATATTCAACAATTGTAAAGCATAATATACATATAAATATTTTAATTACTTGTCCGGTAGAGTTACATCGATAAGTTTTTAATCTCTTTAGACTTTTTTACCTGGGAACCAGCGTAAGCCCCAACTATAATTTCAGCCTAAAAGTTCAACTAAGAATCGCCTTTGCAAACAAATGCTACTTCGGACTGAGTAGGCAATTGTGAAGCAAAGTCCTCTCTAGAAAAACGAAAATAGCACTCTTTAAGTCACGTTTACCCGTACCCGTCCTGGTTTATGGTGCAGAAGCTTGACCACTGACAATATCTGATGAGGCGGCTCTGGGAGTATTCGAGATAAACATTTCGAAAGATTTACAGACCCTTACGCGTTGGCGACGCCGATTACCGAAGTAGATTTAATGACGAGCTGTATGAGCTAAGTGCACTCACTTATGTACCTAGTCCATTAATTAATTAGAATTAAAACCCAGCGGATTTGTTGGCTAGGCCTTGTTGTGTGAATCAATGAAGATGCTCCGGAGCAGAAAGTATTATTTTCGGTACCTGGCGGTGGTAGAAGAGGAAGAAAGCGATCAACACTCCGATGGAAGGACCAAGTGGAAACCCATTGACGATTCCGTGGGGTTTCCGCACTTTTCTGGGCTACATATATGTTCAAAACAAATTTGGTTTCGAATTTAAATTGTGTTAGTTTTGGAGAAAATGAGGGTTAAGAAAAGAGTTTCAATTTTAAACCAGAAATGTCTTAACATTCAAAAAACGTAAATAATATTTGTATCACTTGGTAGGATTCGAACCGACGCTCCCAACATCAGAGTCGTCTGCTCTACCCTCTGAGATACGGCACTCATAAAATTTTAATGAGAAAACTTCATTGACTTGAAAAACCCTTCAGAAATAAATGAAAAAAAAAATTTTACAAATTTTAGACGTTTTTTTTTTCAATAAAGTTTTAAATCTAAACCGCAATAAATTGAAAATTGGTGTAGGTAATTGAAAGGTTTGGGATTTATTACAAACATTTTTTAAAAATTGCTTATACCGACGAATGGTTTAAAATTTAAGCTCAAATTTTTAGCCGTGCATTTGACGCCAGTTGCAGAAAGAAGAAACGACTGACGAGCTATGTTGGACAGCCGAAATCGTTGAGACGGTTAAGAGCTATTTAAAGAAGAAAAAAAGTTGAAAAGGTTTTTGGCAGAAGATTGTCGCTCTAAGAACCTTCTTCATAAGTTGGTTTCGGCGACTATATTTTATCTTTGAACAAGTGGTTATAAAACCTTAAATAAATTTGTGGCATTTTCTTCCCTGTGGTTTTTTGCAAACTGGAAGCGAAACCTCTGAAAAGCGTTTTGTCTTGAGTGAATCGAGTATCTATTTCCATTATTATATGATTAATCAATGGATAGAAAACATAAATCTTGAAATAAACATCTAGGTTACATGCTTGCAGATTTTGAGTAGATTTGTATCGGTTTTGACTTGTTCTGTTTTGATATTTGTGTAGTAAACACATGCGAAATACACGCTAATAAAAAATTTTACGCTACACTGCTCCAGAACGCGGAATATTACTGACTATTTATTTGACCAATAATCGGTCGGGGCCAAACGGTTACTGTGAATGGTGAGCGCTACAGAGCAATGATCAACGAGTTCTTTTTGCCGCAACTTGATGAATTGGGATTGGAAAACATGTGGTTCCAACAAGACGGTGCAACAGCACACACTGCACGTGCCACAACCGATATGCTGAACATCGGAAGCTTACTTTTGCGCCACCTTGTATATTTTTGATATTTGGTGCTTGGAATGCGGTTCCAATGCTGAAAAAGCTAAAAAGGTACATGATGCTTTGAAGAAAAATATTGAAAATGAAGGCTTTACATTTCAAGCAAGTAAATTGAAAAATGTATTAAAATACACCTGCAAAACATTTACCGAGTTTTGGCAAAAGTGTAAACGTACACAATCGAAAGTTCTGAGAGCACATTCAGATTGGTTTGCCCAAAAAGAGTCGATATTATTGAACCCACAAGCATCTGGCTCTAATCAAATTCGGGGACGTCCTAGAGTTAGTTTGGCAGAGTGTTCAAGGAGAACAAAGCGACGACGAGTAGCAGAATTATCTGAAATTGATGTGTCTGCTGCTGATGATTTACGTTTTGCTACCCAACAAACGAACGGATCGATTTTGCCAGCAAATATAAGTGAAGTAATTTGTCTATTGACGGACGCAAGTTTAACAAAACATCAATATTTGTTAATAAGAAACTTCATGAACAATAAAGTTGATGATCATTTTTTACCCTGTTACGATAACATTTTTAAAGAGAAAAAGAAAAGTTATCCAGACAAAATACGTGTAACCGAATCTTACGCTGAAGTTGAGCTCAAAGTCTATTGGACCATACAGCTATTCGGATATTAGAGCTACAGACCGAAGTAATAAATGAAGTTTTAGATGAGTCCGTAAACGGCCCTACATTAATAGGTAAATGTGGGTTCGATGGTAGTTCGGGACACAGCGAGTACAAACAGAAAGTTCAAGATACAAATTTGGAAGATAGTAACTTATTTGTCACGTCATATGTCCCGCTTCAAATTGTTACAAAAGCAGATGAGGGTTGTAGTACAAAGATAATTTGGAAAAATCCTCGTCCATCGTCCACCCGGTACTGCCGTCCTATTAGGTTTCAATTTAAAAAAGAGTCTGCTCAATTGTCCATCGATGAAGAGATGTACTTCAAGGAGAAAATTAAAAAGCTCCTTCCCACCCAGGATTGTCACCCTTACACTCATATATTAGATTTTTCGAATATTTTCTTCATGTATCGTATAGACTTGATCTTAAGCAGTGGCAAATTAGGACCATAGAAGGAAAAAAACAATTTCGCAAACGAAAACAGCATATTCTATCACAATTTCGAAAAAAAAGGGATTAATAGTCGGCAAGCCAAAAACCGGAGAAAGTGGGTCATCTAGTGACGGAAACACGGCAAGAGAGTTCTTCAGAGGTCCTGGCTTGTCTGCTGAAATAACAGGTATTGACAAAGATGTAATTGAGAGATGTGCAGCAATATTGCCACCTTCAGTTCACAAACTTTTAATTCACGGTCCTGATGTTATTGAAAATGCACTGGTATCGATTGGAGAGCTCTCTGAAGAAGCTGCTGAGTCTAGAAATAAAGATATAAAAAAGTTTAGACGTGGGCACACGCGAAAAACTTCACGCATTTTAACAAATACAGATTTACTTAATCGGTTGCTCCTAAATCAAAATCAATTTTATCGAAACCGGTTTTCGATTTGCTTGATTAAGTTTGAAATCGATCGCTATTTCATATTTTTATCATTTTTATTTAAGTTTTTTTGCTATTATTTTGGCTTTTATTATGTAACTAATGTGTTATCTTATTGTTTTTGGAGAAGTAAATATTATTAAAAACTTTTTTTTAAACAACAATTTTTTTTTTAATTTTTTCTAAGTTATTTGTATATACGTGGTGAAAGTGGGTGGTATGGGAGGTGGTAGGGGGTCAGCAGGGAGGTGTCATCCGCACAAATTTTATCACAAAATATTTATCTCATTTTCATAAAGCTATGACCAAAGTTTCATGTTGATATCTGTATGGGAAGTATTTTTGGCCACCAACTCCATAGCAGGCCGACTAGTGTGCGAGGGTGAGTTAAAAGAAAACCCTAAATCCTTTTGGAACTATGTCCGTCTGAAACCTGTGTAAAATGAAATGGGATTTGCTCTAGCAGTCTAGCTGAATCAGTGAACCTTTTTGCTGATTTCACTGGTCAACATTTTTGCACCCAGAAATAAGATTATGACATAAAAAAGTTTTTGATTTGGGTTTGTTCGGAAAAAATGAGAAAACGAAAAACATTCATCAAAATTTGACATAAATTTGATTTATTCTAGTATAGTAAAAATCAATTTAAAATTTATTCTTATAAATTTAGCTTTAGAATACAGTTTAAATGTTTAAAAATGCTTTTTCTGCCATATTCGGTAACATTTTATCTTATTAACGTACAAATATAGTCCCCCATCATGCTTTCCGTGTACTGGCCTTGGTAGCGTTTCTCAAACTCCATTATATCTTGATGAAATCGCTCCACGTGTTCTTCTGAATAAGCTCCCATATTATATTTGAATTTATCCAGATGTGAATGTAACATGTGCATCTTTAGCGACATTCTACAGCCGATGGCGGAAAAGTTCGTAATCATGCCAGTTATCAGCTCTTCATAATTTTCATCCCTATGATTTCCAAGAAAGCCATGAACTTCTGCCAAATTTTTTTTATTTGAGGCCTACAAAGACTCCAGCTTTAATTTTCGCCTCGGCCAGCTTTGGAAAAAGTCTGCAAATATTTGAACGCTTTAGACTCAATGTTAAGAGCCTTCACAAACTGTTTAATAAGGCCTGATATAATATGCAATGGTGGCATCAATATGTTTTTAGGATCGACAATTGCTTCATGTTTAATATTAAATCTTCCCACTCCATACTCAGTACGTTCAGGCCAATGTTTTTGGCGATAGTGGGCGGCATCATTTCTGCTATCCCATAGGCAAAGATAACAGGAGTGTTTGGTATATCCACCTTGCATTCCAGTAAAAAAACAAACCATCTTGAAGTTTCCAATAACTTCCCACTTGTATTCCATATATTTGATTACAGTTAATAGCATTTTAATACTGTCATAATTTTCTTTGAGATGTATGGAATGTGCCTGTGAAATAGATCGAAATTTGTTACCATTGTGTAGTAGAACTGCTTTTAGACTTTTTGTTGAGCTGTCGATAAAGAGGCGCCATTTGTATTACAAGGAATACCAATTGCTTCAAATAAACCTTCACGTCATAGCAAAAACAGAGTCCATCTTCCTTACTGTAGAAACAAGAAAATTCTTCATGACGCTTTCTTTGCCGAGATATTCGAACATCAGAAGTAAGTAAATTTCGTTGTTTAAGCCGTTGAGTCTTTTGATAGATTTAAGTCTCTTATTAAGTCATTGAGATCTTCAGAGTTGATGAGATGAGATGTGTTATTCCTGGTTCAAATTGAGGAACAAATTCGGAATGTACGGATGCAGATGAACTCGGTGTTTGAAAGCTGCCTTGAGGGAATAGTTGCTTTTCCAACACAGGTGTATCAGGTACAGGATTTTGTTCCGAATGTGGTACTGGAGCGGATATCGATAGTAGTTCCGGATATATTGTTTTCCTTAAACGTTTCTCTTTCAGTGGTTTCACTACACAAAAATAGCAATCAGTGTCATGTTTACTCGGTTCTCTCCAAATCTTCGGCACTGCGAACTTCATGGCTCTTTTCTCACCCTGGTACCAAACTACAGGTGGCGCAAAAGTAATCCTCCTATCAGAAAATGCTATAAATTTTGCGATTGGCCCCTAAAGTCAGTTCTGTTTTGACATTTGTATAGTAAACACATGCGAAATACACGTTAATAAACAATGTTACGCTACACTGCTCCAGAACGCGGAATATTGCTGACTATTTATTTGACCAATAATCGGTCAGTGAAAAACGGTTACTGCGCAAAAGTAATCCTTCTATCAGAAAATGCTATAAATTTTGCGATTGGCCCCTAAAGTCAGTTCTGTTTTGACATTTGTGTAGTAAACACATGCGAAATACACGTTAATAAACAATGTTACGCTACGGAATATTGCTGACTATTTATTTGACCAATAATCGGTCGGGGCCAAACGGTTACTGTGAATGGTGAGCGCTACAGAGCAATGATCAACGAGTTCTTTTTGCCGCAACTTGATGAATTGGGATTGGAAAACATGTGGTTCCAACAAGACGGTGCAACAGCACACACTGCACGTGCCACAACCGATATGCTGAACATCGGAAGCTTACTTTTGCGCCACCTTGTATAATAAAACGTAAAGCATTTCATAACAATTTCAGTTATTATGCAATTATATATAGATATACTCGTATGTATATATATATGAAATAGTTAGTACAATAAAAAAAGAGAAAATAAACTTACGCTCCAGAATGCTTCTGCAAGAGTTACATGAAACATGTGGAACCCATTTTTTGCCCTGGTTTTTAACAGGTAGACCGAAGTAGGCTAGGTAGGTCTCGCAAATCCTTGTGTTTTTAGTTAAATCAAACTTTGTTTGTCTTCTTTTAATACATTCGCCACATATATAGCAAAACGAATTAGCCGCTCGTTTACAACTTCTCGAAGACATCATTCCTCTGTGATATGCAAAAACATAGTGTCGCCCACAACGAGTGACCCAAGAAACTACAGCTTCTTAAAAAAAATTTTACTTACAAAAACGCTATCAGGTAGCTGGCATGCTCTATTGCTAGGCCTGCCAATCCGTCAGTAAAAGTTTCGATGAGTTTTTTAATATGTACTTAACGAATTGCCAAATCTACCTAAAATCATGTGTATCTGGGACCTTTTATCTCCTTTTTACTGTTTCTCAGCCACATTTTTTTGGTTTTTTTTTTAAGATGAGTATGTTGTGCTTTAAGTAGATCTTTTTTCGGTGCATCGCTGCATCAGGTAGCTACCCGCCGCCCTCTATCGACCGAAATAGCGCGAAAGGACCTACATTAGCCTGGTGCAAAAATGCAAAATTTTCAAATCGCTATAACTTCTACAAAACCCAATATGTTTTATTCGTAATTGCATTTTTTTTTATAGAATTGAACATAGAATCCGAATATATAGAACAAAACCCCTGTACAAAAAAAATTTTTTTTTTGTTGACCTGTTTTTTTCAAGATAATTTTGTCGTTGACTTTGACAATATCCATAACGGGTGCTATATTGGTACACCCAAATCCTTAGATTTTGGCTCTTTGTCAATATCTGAACTAGATATTATTAGTGGGATATCCTCTCTACTATCCTCCTCGAAAAGAGATAATGATGGATTGTGTGCCTCTCTGTTTAACAAATGTAGTAGTTCTCTCTGTTTGGCGTTGTACCTTATCTTTAATATCTCGCTTTCTACTGGCCGTATCATTGATCGTTGGAAGGTGGCGCCCATTACACCAATCTTCAAGTCAGGAAATAAGAATGACTTGACTAATTATAGACCGATTTCTAAATTGTAAACTTGTTCCAAATTTTTTGAGAAAATAGTTAAAGCCAAGTTAGAATTTTCTGTTAAAGGGTTAGTTGATCCAGCATGGCATTGTTGGTGGACGTTCAACTGTCACAAATCTCAGTACTATGTCTCCACATTCAAGGACGGCTGTCAAGTTGACAGCATATACACAGATTTCTCCAAAGCATTCGACACAGTTTCACACAAAATACTTCTTTGGAAGCTCGAAGGTTTTCATTCCACCTTTCTGTTATGGCTATTTGTCAAATAGAATATGATTTGTCGAAGTCGAGAGTATAAAGTCTTACGCGGTTTTAGCAACTTTGGGTGTGCTCCAAGGTAGCATCCTCGGTCTCATTCTATTTAAATTTTTTTTATAAAGGATGTTGGTTTCCATATAAAGCACTCTCAATATATACTTTATGCAGACGATTTAAACCTCTTTCGTAGGATTACCTGTGCATACGATATATGGCTCTTGCAGGAAGATTTCAATGCCCTTAATGTTTGGGCTTCAAAAAACAAGCTGGTAATTAATATTAATAAATGTTGTCTCATAACGTTTTCTATATCCATGAATGTGCTCTTGTCAGCATAATCGATTTCAAATGTATCTCTTGCCTCGGTTAAAGAATTTTGTGACCTTGGCGTTGTTTTTGACTTTTATTTTACCTTCGTTAACCATGCCAAACTGTTGATTGCAAATCTTATTCGATGAGAAGCGGTTGGCTGTTCATGACAATTTGTTCTGGTGGGATATTATCACAAGGAACTGTGTGTAATTAGAAGAGCGTCTAGCGAATCTTTCACAGATTCCATCCAAACTCCGTCTTACCTTCTAACAAAGAGACTTACTTTCGAAATAATCTTGCTGGACCTTGCGGATTCACGGCTGTTTTCAATTGACTCTGCCACGACTACTGGTGCTACTTTATACCGTTGCCATATCTTAGTTTTGAAGCACTCGTTGAATAACTTTCTGACTTCCGGTCTAAGCTTCCTGAGTTCTCCACTCCACCATGGAGGGGATTTCTTCTTCTGGATGCTTACCGGGGTGGATTTGTTGAAGGCGATTCTGAGAGCGCGCTCTAGATTTGCCACCGTTTCGTCGATCTCTTGTGGGTTGTCGATACTAAGTCTAGAGTTGGCGCGTGATAGAGACTTTAATCTTAAGCTTACGAATTTCTACCAATTAGTTCTCTTCGGGTTTCTGTAACGGAGAGGTTGGTCTCATTCGCACTTTATGTCGAAGAGAATCCAGCGCTGATCAGAGAATGGAGGTTGTTCGGACACTCACCAGTTATCTACCAAAGCTGGCCCATCGTCTGAGACTAAAGTGAGATCCAGCACCTCCTCCCAGCCTTGATACCTTTCTGAGCTCGGGAAAAGGAAGGGGGTGTGAAACCCCTCTTGTTGTTTATGGTGCTGCTCCCCCAAATAGTGTGCCTAGACTTTGCATCACAGCAAATGATTATATGTGATCCGCGCTTGACTATAACGAATCGTGCGTCATGTGCCATGTAGACCGTCACCGTCACGTTCCCTGGTTGCAGTCCCCTTGTAGCGTTACGAAGGTTGAATCTGATGTGCTGTAGTTGGAACATAAGAATGTATTAAAACTGTTTTTGATTACAATGCATGCTCGTGGATTACCTTTATTCGCCTTGTAGAACAGATTGTGCTGCTGTTTAGCCCCATAATGATCCCATTGCTAACCCAGGGCTCTTGGATA
The DNA here is from genome assembly GCA_949987695.1 of Merzomyia westermanni. Taxonomy (NCBI): domain Eukaryota; kingdom Metazoa; phylum Arthropoda; class Insecta; order Diptera; family Tephritidae; genus Merzomyia; species Merzomyia westermanni. Next base: position 104,721,491 of record OX465290.1, on the reverse strand, counting down.
GAACTGATGTTTTTTTTGTATATATAATAAGCTGGTCTGATCTATTTATGTGGGGTGCGAATAAAACAAAGTTTTTTCGACCTTACAGCTCAACGTTTCGCTAAGATTTTCTTAGCATCTTCAGGAGCGTAACTGTTAGTTTATTTTAAAAAACCATAAAAAGAACAAAAATACAAAAACTGATGTCGATATGTTCCTCATACAGGAGGACGTTCAGATTATATTTCGCACTTTTCGAGTGCTACAAATTAATCTAAACTCCATTACGAGGTCTTACTGTCGTCCCCATCATTGATAGCGAACCCCTGCAGTAGTTGGCTAGCTTCACCTTGGCCGTGCGGAAGGCAAATGCAACCTTGTGGTCTGCCTTCGCCAGAGCCTCGAGTGACTCTTCGCATATAGCGACCAGTATCGGTTTACTGGTTTCGTAGGCGATTTGTTTTTTATTAGTTGCCAGTCCCCAATGGCTGGAATTTTGCCGTTATACAGCGTGATACACTCCAAAGCTCTTGCCCCGGGTCAGCCAAATGCGAGCACGAGTTCTCTTCGGAATCTCCGCCGTTGGTATGAGTTTTAGTGTTAGGTTGTTGAGCCCGTCACTGATTTTAGCCACAAACTCAGTGAGGAACTCCAAAGCAGCTTCTTTACCCCAGCTCCGTTCGATGCACTATGACCGGCCTTGCCTATGGCAGAAGGAAGAGCTGGTCCTTGGATCCTTTGGTTGCTACCCTTAGATATAATAGTGTCATCTGCTGTAACTGTTTGTGTTATGGAAGTACTATGGATGGTACTAACCTTAACACTTTTAATCGTCTCCTGACTGGAGGCGAGTAAAGCGTCCTCGTCAGACCCCAGGGTCCGGAGATCTGTAACCTGTCATGCCGTCGTCGTCTTTGTCGAGGTTTCACCGTCTGCCTTCTGCGTCAAACTCATCGTATTTGTTACGTCCGTTTTGTTCATCGCATCCTTTGTTGGTTGTTTATTATTAATTTTAGCGTTCATGTTTTGGTCCCACGAGTAAACCGGAAGGGTTAAGTCACTCGTCCGCAGAGCCGGCATGCTTTGAGAAGCCACTTTTACAACCATTCATCCCTTGGCATGGTTATCCTGACATCTTGGATTAGGGCGGTTTTGGTACGGCGCTCCCGCACTTCTCCACACGGTTTGGAGATTACTACAGACTTTTGGGTTTGTGAAGCGCCGCCCCGAATGAAGGAAATGACCGGTTTTCCTCTTAGTTCACCGCAGTCCGTGGTTCTCTCATTGAAGAGAGATTCCACAGGCCACTGCTTAAGCCTCTTCGCCACGGCAAGGCGACCAACATAGAAGAGGATGTTTAGATAACATCGCAAAAATTTTAAATTCTTAATGAGTTAAATCAATTAAAATTAGTGTAATTTAAAGTACTGGAAAGAAAATGTGTTTAAATTGTATGCCTAATGACAAAAATATGTTTTGTAGTATAGTTCAAGAGGTGTTTTTTAATAGATTGCATACAACATCAATAAAAATTGTTGGTACAAAAAGGCAAAAACTCGAAATATTTAAATCTTGTAGTTTTGAGAGAAAAGAAATTCCTTCAGCTATTTATTTTTATTTTATTTTTTATTAATTGAGTAGTCTAAAAATTGAATAATTCGTACAGATCAAATTTGAAAGTGTACATAAAGACAGCATGAGGGTACTGTACAGAAGAATATAAAGTAAAGTATATGGCTTTAGTTTACAATCGATTAGTTACAATAGTTACAACTCACAAATTAAAATGAAGAAATAAATATTACGAGTATATAAAGTAACAAAGTTACAAATTTTACTTTCTTAACATGGTAGTTTACAAACAGGTATTAGTGTATTTTATGTATGTTTATTATCAGCCCAATTCTAAGTATTTCCAAGGGAGTTCATTTCCCAAAAAATTGTGTCTCCTAAAAACGAATTCTCCCAATTACGAACTCTCTGGGAGAAAATTTTTCCCAAACATTTTGATGGGACAACTTTTTTTTACATTTTTAAACGTTAACTGTTTAGTAACAATAATCTAGTTTTATATAAATAAATAATGTTTTATTAAAATAAAGTGTGCTTAGCTTGTCATGATCGTTTGACTGGCGAAGATGTTAGTGGTAGTGGCGTTCCAACTCACCATAAGCCAGCCACTGAAACTATTACACAATGGTGGTGTCGGCAGTAGTAGCGGCGTATCTAATCAATTCTCTAATAGAGGGTTGATGGGAAGTAGCTGCGTATACACATATATATAGTTATTTTGTAAATAATCAATTAAAAGAACATTAAAAAAAAATAATTCCCAGCACAAAAAAAATATTTTTACTTATCGGTGGCTAAGTGGAAGATCACCCTATTCGTACTGCAAAACGACCCATGTAAACTTTGAATATTTGTGTTTATATTGCCTCAGAGGCTAATGAGGTCTTTGCGTCCCTGAGACTTATATAGGGCCGTATCTCTGAGGACTGTCTTAATAGTGATGATAATGGCCGAATAAACCTCAAAGGAGATTAAGAATATGCTTCTCTACCAATTTCTTTTTCGCTGCTCATAATTCTCATCCTAACACTCTGAGTATTTGCTAAACGGCGACTCCTTTTAGAAAAACCTTTTCAAACAACTTTTGATGTTACCTGTCCCGGTACTGAAACCGAGGACCCTCGGTGAGGCAGCCCAACAACTCTACCGCCACACCACGGCGGCCGCCCTCAGCACTGCCTTAGCGAGGCAAATAATAGGTGGGACCTATTCAGTTTCGCTGCGGCGCTTCCTAGGCAATGGACTATTATGGTGCAACACAGTACCTCGTGCACGAGTTACATCCTTCCGAGGGCGGAAGATTCGATCAGAGAATAAAATTTCCAGGAAAGCCCTTCTTGAGCATCTCGAAACTTCATGTTAATAAGCGTGGGGAGCTTATAACATTTTTGATTGAGGGTATGAATATAGTGACACGGGAGTCCCACCATGGTCCTTGAGACTTTGCCAGTTTTATTCCTCCATTGGCTAACTCGCCAACGGATCGAGATAGATATTGACTTATACCTATCAAAATGTTCAGGACGAAAAGAGAAATTGACTAAGCCATGTCCGTCCGCCCGTCCGTCCGTCTTGAATAACTCAGTACATAATTCACTTAGAGGATAAAATTTCATGTGCACATTAACGTTAAGTCAGAAAATAAATTTTTCAAGTAAGTTTTGAAAATGGGAGTGGCACGGCCCACTTTTGATAAGTCAAATTTAGAAATGTTATTAATCATAAATCAAACACCGTTCAAGATATCGAAACGAAATTCAGCTCGCAGGTTTCCAGGTGTACAAGAAATGTTTAAGGAAAAAATGGGCGAAATCGGTGAAGGTACCACGCCCACTTTTATATGAAAGATTTGCAAGAGGATCATAGATCAATTTAATAGGCAATAACTTTGCGTACACAACTTTATATTATTTCTCTTTCACTTTCAAAGTTTCCGCGAAGGAAAAAAGTTGAAAAATAAAAATTTTTGAAAATGGACGTGGCCACGCCTCTTTTATAGTGGATTATTCCACAACACTTTTTATGCCATAACTCCGGCAGAAATTGATTTGTCGAAACTAAATTTGACGGAAATGTTGAATATATAAAGGGAAATGTTTGTTGTAAAAATTGATTAAATCGGACACCGGCCACGTCTAGTGTTTTAACATAGTTCTGAAAAATTTGTTTGTAATATGTAAACCGCGATATTTTTGTAATAATGCACACTATATCAGTAAGATCGTGTACACATAATATGCTTTTTAAAAGAAACTCGGCCGCAAAAAAATTTTGTCAATTTTGAAGAAGTAGGCGTGGCGCCGCCCACCTTTCAGCATAAAATTTCTGCTATTTTCAAAGGCAATCGCTTATAATTCAATCTTGATATTTCAATTAAAATTGGTCAGCTGCTTCTCAGTAGTATGTATTATACTCCTGCCAAAAATTACCCAAATCGGGAAACACACAAGCAAAATATTCGGTCACGTAGTTAACAGCCCACTGCAATGGCGAGGTTAGATATCTTTTTTGATTTTCATACCTTTCATAAACATTAAATGTATATAAGTATGAGAACAAAAAGAGAAACGTTGACTACAATGATCAGCACGGTGAGCGGAGTCGATTTAGCCATGACCATCTCCGTCCGTCTGTCTGTCTGCCCGCCTGTCTGTTTGAACGCAAACTAATCTCTCAGTTTTACAAAAGAATGCTGAAATTCGTTGTTTGCTTTCGCCGTTTTATAATATATTAGCAGCCCGTGTGCGACGTTGTTCGCAGGTTCAGTTTTAACATTTTTTAAAGATGCTTTACTATTAAATACATATTGTTTTGAAATAAACAGAGCATATGGTTTCGATATCCATATACATATGAATATTGATTTCTTTTGTATTTACATTCGGTTATTAGAATGTAACAAAACACTAAATTTCAAAGTAGTAGGCAGTAGGCAGTAGCTTGATTCTGAGGGTTCCCAGTTCTGGATATTGCAACATACAATTGCCCATGTGTAAAACACTCTGCCCGTAAGTCAATACTAACATAGTTAAAAGTTTGTCGTAGCGATTTGTTTATTGAACGATGTTTCTCCTGCAGCTGGAACCGTGAGGATTGTTACCTCTAGGATTATCTCTAGCATTCGTATTATTTGTAATCTGGTTCCATTGCATAACGAGGGTGGCTTGTGGTTGCGCAGCAAAATTACTGGAATGTTACTTTTTAACTTAATTTATGACGGGGTAAGAGAATTTAAAAACTCAGTAGGGTAGTGTACGGCATCTTCTCTATTAAGGACAGTGTCAGTTGATAAATACTCTCTAGCTTCGCTGGGAATTCTATCTAGAATGATGTTATTAATTTCGTCTACCGTTTTATTTCTTGGTGAAACGATAGCCCTCTCGCATAGCCAGGCATATGGCTTACTACAAAGATGTTCGATATTCGCGTAAATTTGCAATATTAGTTCGTCCACGTTATGCACCACATTACCAAGCCTTGAATCAACTATAAAGTAACCGCTCTCATTGGAAATTTTACCATCTCCAATGTCTAGTAAATCCTGGGGATATGTACGACGTGGTTCCATAGCAAAGATGCCTTGAAGCATGATTTCACAATATGAGCTCGAGTTCCCTTCGCCACTACAGTCAAAGTCTGACGAAAATCTCCATCAAAAAAGGTTGTCATTCCACCAAAAGGTTTGTCGGTGGATCTTATGTCTTTTAATGTGCGATCTACTGCCTCAATATGCGCTCGATTGGTCTTTGCTTCTTGTAAAATTTTGGCAAAGTGACCCGTTCTTTCGAATTGAGCAAATCTGTTCTTCTTGGATGGATACGCTTAAGGGCAATTTAAAAGTGGAATGGGCTGTTCGACCAGCGGATAATAGAGTCGCTGCGATTCCCAATGACGCTACTGCCAGCGCCACGTGGTCTTTAGATCTGGCATAAGCCAGAAGAAGATTAAGTAAAAAAATTTTTCCACAACCACCAGGAGCATCTAAGAAAAATGCTAGACCAGCTTTGTTATCAATGCTGTGGACAACTTTGCCATATGTTAGTTGCTGATCCGAAACCATTTTTGGTACATTAGTTGCAAGGTAGTCAATTAAAATGTTTACGTCACATGGAAACCTCAATGTGGTCTCAAAAGGGCATTCAGTTCGTTGAATATTCCGATTTGGAGAAGGCAGCCCAAAACTCGATAACTCTTTTTCGCATAGTCCTATTACTTTGTCTTCGATGTCAATTAAACCTTAAAAAAAAGTAAAACTACTTACTTGAATAGGATCAAATTATCGTTAATTTTTATCAAACCTTGGTTTATCAAATCTTCAGAAATTAGTAGAACGGGATCGTTACGCCTTCTGCGCTCATTGAAAAGAAAGTCTTCTCAGAAGTCATTCTTGAATATGTTCCATAGCAATTCAGCGTTTGAAGGCTGACAAAAAACTATTATAATGCAGAATAACTATCTGCATTGACGGTGAATGTAAAAGAGATGCTTCAGCTAATGCATTTTTCCAATGATCGTCATTTCCCAAAGTAGTAGCTCTCGGCAAGCGGCTGGAAAATTATTAAAAACTATACCATTTACAGTCCTCAAGCTTTCGAAAGAAGTGGGGCCCCGAATATTGTGTAACAATAAACGTATATAAAAGCATTTAGATTGATTGGGGTGGACATTATAGACTTTACCAAGTGCCGAATCCTTTTTGATATCGGGGTTACCTTCAACAGCAACTCCGCCCTTCGTTCTGGAAAACTTATGATTGCTCCACCTGCAATAAGACGGCACTTCGTGATAAAGAAGCGTTTTCTCATGGCGCATAATTCAAAAAACGCCATTAATGTAGTTTCAAGAACTTGGTGAACATTGTCTTCTGAAACTCGTTGTCCGTTCTCTAAATGCACTGATACGTGTATAACAGCTGAAAATCGCCCATGAATTGGAAAATCAAAAAAAAAAAACGCCAAAAGGACTCAGAAGAGCTAATATAACGACGGTTGAGATATTTTTGAATTTCATCAGAATTGCTTTGGAAGGAAAATGTAGCCTAATCTGTGCCCTTGTTGACATATTTTGCATATGTAACGGGTGTTTTTTTTACAGGTTTGTTTTTCGAATAGAGATAAAACTGGCATTTTGTGGTCAAATCTGGCAACTCTAATGTCATTTATGTTCAGTTTGGCTTGCCATTTCATCATGAACAGGTTGACAAAAGAACAACGCTTGCAAATCGTGCAAATTTATTTCGAAAATAATGGTTCCGTTCGCGAAGTTTACCGTGAGCTCCGTCCATTTTATGGTCGACATAATCGTCCATCAGAGCAATTAATTCGGTTAACCATGGATCGTTTTCGCACTACGTTTACTCTATGTGATAATACGCATCCGCAGAGACGTCGAACAGTGCGCACCGAAGAAACAATTGCCGCTGTAGAGCAAAGTGTTGAAGAGGACCCGAATGAATCGATTCGCCACCGTGCACAGCAATTGGAGCTTTGTCCATCAACTTTATGGAAGATTTTGCGCAAAGATCTTGGCTTGCGACCTTACAAGATCCAGCTTGTGCAAGAATTAAACCCGCGAGACCATGCAATGCGTCGTGATTTTGGTGTATGGGCCGAAAATGAGATTGATTTCGATGCTGATTTTCATCGCAAAGTTTTGTTCAGTGATGAGGCTCATTTTTGGTTGAATGGATACGTCAACAAGCAAAATTGCCGCATTTGGAGTGAAGAGAATCCACATGAGACCCTTGAGACATCCACAAAAACTGACTGTTTGGTGTGCTCTATGGGCTGGTGGAGTCATTGGGCCATACTTCTTCCGCAATATTGCTGGAGAGGCAGCTACCGTTAATGGAGACCGGTATAGAGCCATGATAACCGACTATTTTGTTCCCGAATTGGATGGCATGAATGTGGATGAGTTGTGGTTCCAACAAGACGGCGCTACATGCCACACAGCGCACGTCACAATCGATTTATTGAAGGAAACATTCGATGAGCGCATAATTTCGCGGAATGGACCTGTCAATTGGCCACCAAGGTCGTGTGATTTGACACCATTGGATTATTTTCTTTGGGGATATGTGAAGTCGCTCGTCTACACCAACAAACCAGAAACGTTAGGGGAATTGGAAGCCAACATTCGTGGCGTTATTGCCGACATACGGCCCCATATGCTCGAAAAAGTGGTTGAAAATTGGACCTGTAGAATTGGCTTTATTCGAGCCAGCCGCGGCGGCCACATGCCCGAAATCATATTTAAACATTAATGGCATAAAATTATCCTTCCAATAAAGCCAAATTGATGGACCTTAAAACGATTTTCTTGTGTTTTATTTTAATTCGAAGTTCTATACCCCTAAAAAAAACACCCTTTATGTGATAGATTTAACAGAATGACAGTATTCAACATTTATATGAGCTGAAAAGCATCGCAGGAGCATAGGGCAATAAGTAACGACCCATCTATTATCTATTCTGGTTATAGCGCCACGTACATCAAGGTCGGCAGTGTTACCCCCATTTTCAGGAGACCGTCTACGGTATGTTGGGTAGCCATCTTCGCCGGACTGCGTCTCTGCACTATAACTGCGAGAAAACCTTTTCAGACATTTGCCTTCTGCCATGCAAGGTGAGAATATGTTATCCTGCCCACATGGTCCATGAATCATATTTTTGCAAACGATTTCATACAGAAGTACACCATCGCTTGGGTTCGGGATTTTAGCACAAATGATGCTATCTATTTCGTGTGGCTGAATTTTTGTCTGCAGCCAAAGCAGTATATGACAATGCCGAAATCCACGTTTTTGCCATTCTACAGACAGCATATGACACCTAACATCTCCAAATATGCATTTTTTGGTTAAAAGAAACATAAGCTTTTTCATTTTCAAATGAAAAACTCTAGCTACCATTCAGGATTACACGTGAAAGTTATAAATAAGTCAGGCCGGCCATATTTACGTACATATGTCATCGCGTCTTGTGTTTTTTCTTGCATAAGCTTTTTCATTTTCAAATGAAAAACTCTAGCTACCATTCAGGATTACACGTGAAAGTTATAAATAAGTCAGGCCGGCCATATTTACGTACATATGTCATCGCGTCTTGTGTTTTTTCTCGCATGTAACGCGCTGAATGGAAGTATGACTTTTTGCCTAATATTAGAAATTTTTATATTAGAATCTTAATTTATAGCATCGCGTAAGTGTATATACTCTTCAGCTCGTAGTTTTTGCTGATTTCTGTGTATAAAATTCAATATTTCAGAAATCAGTTTTGCCATCATGCCCACTGAGTATTGGTTTAATAAGTTTTTAAAATAATGAAGCTGATTTAAACAGTTATCTCTCACCATAAACCGGTAAGCATAGAACTGCATGCAAGAGATATACTTGGTTCCATTACAATTTGGCATGTTTAAACAGTATCCGTCTTCTCCTCTTAAAAACATGATGCTCGATGCAGCTCGTTGAGGCTCGTTGGATCTGCCTGCGCGACAGGGTAAAACAATATCTCTCGGCCCTTTGCCTTCGTCTATCAAACGTACGGCTATCTCGTTTACTATGGGTGCATTATATCGCCCTCTGTGCTCATAAGCAGGTAGTTTGTCCGCATGGATAACCAACCGAAAATCGTTTGCAGACTCGGACGTGGGCATACGCTCTAAATTATATTTGAAGCTCGAAATAAAAGAGTTATATGTATGCAGCAAATTTTGTAGTATTTCAATAACTTCCAAATTTAACGTTGGTATCATGTTTGAGCGAATGGAGGTTTCGTCCGCCTCGGAAATAAAATACTGGTAATAGTGATCCAATAAGATGGTATACCTGACCTTGAATTTTGTAAGTTGGCATGAAATTTCCTTCTCTTATCTCATGCGTGCCAAAAGAAGTCATTTGAAACAAACTATTGTACTTCCTGGCATTATCCAGAAAATGCTTTGATAATGGGTGAGTGCCGAGGATTAGGGATTTTAGTGGGTCCGGCGGCTCCTAAAGATTAGGAAGAATTACCTTACCTCCAGCACAGCATAAACCTGGAGCCTCGCCACTCCATTTTTTTACACCGCAATGTACACAAACCACATTCATTCTTCCTATTCGAAGATCCTTTAAATTAGCATAATTGATATTTGCTTGGTAATTGAATGCGCATCTACTGGAAAAACAGTAAATTGGAATACGTTCTTGTACACGATATGTAGCTGCTGTTTACGCATTGCGCGGTGTTTTCCGACTTAGTCTGGTTCGCACTTTTGGCATTTTCCTTTTTAGTAAGTTCACAACTACTCGTATAGGAATATAAATTTTCACTGATTTTAATTCTTTTTTAAAATGTACACAACTATTCGTAAACGTAACATTTCGAAAATTATAAACTTTCACTGTTTTCAGTTATTTCTCACGCCATAAGACAATTATACGCTATTAACTTTCAAACAAAACGAAATTCATATTCTATTTTAAAAACATAAAATTCATAAAATTAAAACCTGAGATTCAAAAAAATTGCAACAGTAATCGACGCTGTAAGCCACCTCTTAATGATTACATGTATGCAAATACTTTTCTGTTATCTTAACAGCTCGATATATGCCACACCATTGAATTTGATTACATACTTAATAGAAAAGTCAAGCGATGTTAGTTTTTTGTGAACATTTGAATCTGCGTTAATTTAGCAGTTCAACAGAATTGAAAACAGCTAAAAAAATGCATATCCACGGGATTCGTTAGAACTTATGACGGAGCCGTTGAGATATTCAACTAAAAATTGTTCGCTAATACCCATATTGTCCAAATATATTTAGTGGTTCTTATGGTGACATTTTGGTATTCATGTCCGAAAAAGGTTGAGCTGTTGACTTGAAGAGCACCTTATTCCTATCCCTGGTCCACATTTAGGTGGATATCTCGAAAAAACGATTGTCTGCTAATACCATAATCAGCACGTTAAACTCGCTGCCCATATGGAAAAAATATTATTCTGTGGTCACACTTAGTCCACGTTTTATCAGAAACGGGTTCGCATACAAACACGCAAACACGAAAACAGGGTTTCATACGGGACTAGAACTACAACTTTTTAAAACACCCATCAACATCTTTCAGTTGACACCCATATTGTACAAACACCGTCTGGGGACACACCTGGTCCATATTTTGGTCAATAAACGGTAAAACGGGGTCTCATATGGGACTAATAACTACACCATGTTAAAGCACTCGTCAACACCTTTCATGGGATACCCATATTGTATGAACACGTTATAAGGTTACCCTTTCATGGTCCACATTTTGCGGGATATCTCCAAAACCTTCTTCTTCTTATATTCTTATATTTTTTTTCTGGTTTATAACCATGTCGGGCTCAAGCAAAACCTACTTGCAAAATTTCATTTAATTCGGTCAAGCCGTTTTGGAGCTTTGCGGTCCAGAAAAAAACTGCATTTAAAATATATATTAGTATAGACCATCAAACCCGGTAGACGTTGTTTTGACGTTTTGATACATAGAACAGATTTATATATAAAATTTCATTCACTTGAACCAAATAGAGTCCTAACTATACCGAACTGCAGCTTTATATGACCTGGGGGATTTTCCAGAAGCTATACGAGGTGTGTTCAAAACGTATCGCGAATTTTGAATTTTCGCTGGTTACGTATATTCGAATTTCGAATTTTTTGTGGCGTTATGTTGGTACTCATGTCTCTCACTTATGCCGACAAGCTCGGCCATTTTGAATGTTCAGTTAATTGTTGACAGCTGCTTTGCTTGCACGTGTTTTGGACCGTCTTCGATTTTTACCTATTCAAAAAAATGGATCAAAGAACCTGTGTCAAATTTTGTGTGAAAAACGAAATTAAGTGCGCGGATGCATTCCGAATGTTGACTGTGGCATACGGAGAAGCTACCTTGGACCGAAGCAACGTTTATCGGTGGTACAAAATGTTCTCAGAAGGCCGAGAAAATGTGCAAAGAAGAACAAAAATTGGCTTTTGCACCACGATAACGCCCCTGCTCCCGCATAGTTGCTTGTGCGCGACTTTTTGGCCAAAAACAACACACTAATGATGCCGCAGCCACCGTATTCCCCAGATCTGGCCCCCTGTGACTTTTTCTTGTTCCCTAAACTGAAGAGGCACATAAAAGGACGACGTTATGCTTCTCTTGACGAGATCAAGACGGCATCGAAGGAGGAGCTGAACAAGATACAAAAAAATGATTTTTTGAAGTGCTTCGAAGATTGGAAAAACCGTTGGCACAAGTGTATAATATCTCATGGGGATTACTTTGAAGGGGACAAAATAGATAATCATGAATAAATAAATAATTTTTGAAAAAACACAAAATTCGCGATACTTTTTGAACACACCTCGTATACAGACTGTGTCGTGCCCAGCAAACTCCTGAACTTATCGTGAAAGTTCTAGAGCAAAACAAAACACAAAATATGTGGGCGTGGCACCGCCCAGTTTTGAAAAATGATGTAGATATTGACTAAGTGACACATATATCGAATTTCATTAATTTAGACCAAAAAACTTCGGAATTATGACGAATTGAAACTTTATATAGCCTGGGGGCGTGGCTCCGCCTACTTTTCCAATACTATATATTGTCTATGCTGTACCCAGTAAGCCCAAGTGTATATTGTGAAAACTTCATAAAGATCGGTTGACTTCTTTGGCGCCTATGAAAAACACCCTTTTTTATATCTATTTTTGTTACGCACACAAGCGCGCCGTAACTTCTGCTTACTCCAAATAAGAAAAAGAAGCGGAGAAACTAGGATTGGTGGTGAACGAGGGCAAAACGAAGTACCTTCTGTCATCATGCAAAGAGTCAGCGCATTCGCGCCTTGGCAACCAAGCCACTGTTGGCAGCAATAATTTCGAAATAGTAAAGGACTTCGTTTACCTGGGAACCAGCATTAATACCAACAATAATGTTAGCCTAGAAATCCGACGAAGAATTACTCTTGCAAACAAATGCTACTTCGGACTGAGTACGCAATTAAAAAGTAAAGTCCTCTCTCGACGAACGAAAATAACACTCATCGCACCCGTCCTGCTATATGGTGCAGAAGCGTGGACACTAACAACATCTGATGAGGCGGCTCTGGGAGTATTCGAGAGAAAGGTTCTTCGAAAGATTTGTGGACCTCTACGCGTTGGCGACGGCGAGTACCGAAGAAGATAAAATGATGAGCTGTATGAACTTTACGCAGACGCCGACATAGTTCAGCGAATTAAAACACAGAGGCTTCGCTGGCTAGGCCACGTAGTGCGAATGAGCGAAGATGCTCCAGCCCAGAAGGTATTCCTATCGGCACCCGCCGGTGGAAGCAGAGGAAGAGGGAGCCCACCCCTCCGATGGAAGGACCAAGTGGAGACCGATTTGCGATCCCGCGGTGTTTCCAATTGGCGCCAGTTGGCGCAACGAAGAAACGACTGGCGAGCTACGTTGGACGGTCAAAACGCCCGGACGGTTACATGACCATTTAAAGAAGACGCAAGGTATATTACTTCATTTGGCATAAACGAAACGAGATATATATTTATTAATGTATATCAAAACCTTTAGGATGAAAAGTAAAATATCCGTGCAAGTATATATTTTTTGATATATATTCCTTTCATGAACATGAAATGTTTGTACGTATACTGAAATGATCAGGAGGATGAGCTGAGTCGATGTAGCCATCCGTCTTTCGATACGTCTGTCTGTCTGTTCGTCGGTCTATTTGAACGAAAATACGAACTGAAAGTATTAAAATAGACCTGCGGAAATTGGGATGACATAATAGATCAGTACTGGGTATATAATGTTCGGTTCCACCCGAACTTAGAATTTCTTACTTGTTTATACCTATTTTTGTAATGCACACTGCAAAAGCGATTTTCATACCTTTCATGAACATGAAATATTTGTACGTATGAGAAGAAAAAGAAATTGTTCCATCAAAAAGTATACTGAAATCATCAGGAGGATGAGCCGAGTCGATGTAGCCATGTCCGTCTCTCGATACGTACATCTGTCTGTCCGTATTTCTATTTGAACGCAAATACGAACGAAAGTATTAAATAAAATAGACCTGCGTAAATTGGGATGCCATAATAGATCACGGTTCCACCCGAACTTAGACTTCCTTACTTGTTATTTATTTATTTATTTGTGTCTAAAGTAAAACAGACACTTAAGATTACACTTGATATTCACTTCAAAAAAATGCTACTTAAAAAATAAGTTTTTACTTTAAATTGAATTTACAGTTTAGAGCTCGGTCAATCCAAATCTAGAAAGTGTTAAATTCTACTAAAACCAACACGAAAAACTTCAAAACTACGAAATTTTCTACATGGAACATTGAAATTTATAAGCAGAAGAAGAGAAGGGCAATCAATCTTGCCAGAAACAAGATCAATAATAAAGGAAACCGACAAAAGCGTTCTCCTGTTTCAAAGTATATGTGGTTTGACGTTTGTCGATTATTTATTCATTTGAAAGTGAGATCAAACTTATTGATCGACAACGTGAAATGTAGGACGGAATCGGTTCAGAAAAGTTAAGATTTCGCAGAGCAAAACGAATAAAGCACTTTTGAACTCTCTCTAAACAGTTTATATGAACCGCATGGTATTGCCCCCATATATAGGGTGTTTTTTTTAGGGGTATAGAACTTCGAATTGAAATAAAATACAAGAAAATCGTTTTAATTTCCATCAATTTGGCTTTATTGGAAGGATAATTTTATGCCATTATTGTTTAAATATGATTTCGGTCATGTGGCCGCCGCGGCTGGCTCGAATAAAGCCAATTCTACAGGTCCAATTTTCAACCACTTTTTCGAGCATATGGGGCCGTATGTCGGCAATAACGCCACGAATGTTGGCTTCCAATTCCCCTAACGTTTCTGGTTTGTTGGTGTAGACGAGCGACTTCACATATCCCCAAAGAAAATAATCCAATGGTGTCAAATCACACGACCTTGGTGGCCAATTGACAGGTCCATTCCGCGAAATTATGCGCTCATCGAATGTTTCCTTCAATAAATCGATTGTGACGTGCGCTGTGTGGCATGTAGCGCCGTCTTGTTGGAACCACAACTCATCCACATTCATGCCATCCAATTCGGGAACAAAATAGTCGGTTATCATGGCTCTATACCGGTCTCCATTAACGGTAGCTACCTCTCCAGCATTATTGCGGAAGAAGTATGGCCCAATGACTCCACCAGCCCATAGAGCACACCAAACAGTCAGTTTTTGTGGATGTAATGGCGTTTCAAGGGTCTCATGTGGATTCTCTTCACTCCAAATGCGGCAATTTTGCTTGTTGACCTAGCCATTCAACCAAAAATGAGCCTCATCACTGAACAAAATTTTGCGATGAAAATCAGCATCGAAATCAATCTCATTTTCGGCCCATACACCAAAATCACGACGCATTGCATGGTCTCGCGGCTTTAATTCTTGCACAAGCTGGATCTTGTAAGGTCGCAAGCCAAGATCTTTGGGCAAAATCTTCCATAAAGTTGATGGACAAAGCTCCAATTGCTGTGCACGGTGGCGAATCGATTCATTCGGGTCCTCTTCAACACTTTGCTCTACAGCGGCAATTGTTTCTTCGGTGCGCACTGTTCGACGTCTCTGCGGATGCGTATTATCACATAGAGTAAACGTAGTGCGAAAACGATCCATGGTTAACCGAATTAATTGCTCTGATGGACGATTATGTCGACCATAAAATGGACGGAGCTCACGGTAAACTTCGCGAACTGAACCATTATTTTCGAAATAAATTTGCACGATTTGCAAGCGTTGTTCTTTTGTCAACCTGTTCATGATGAAATGGCAAACCAAACTGAACATAAATGACATTAGAGTTGCCAGATTTGACCACAAAATGCCAGTTTTATCTCTATTCGAAAAACAAACCTGTAAAAAACACACCCTTTATAAGCTGCATATTCGAGTTTGAAGCGAACAAATGCAGAGTATACTCGTAAAATCTTATTAGTATAAGGATCTGAGAAATTAGAAGAGTGGCGTTTGACAGAAGCAAGTGTTCCAAAAGAACTACCAATAATGTAGTTTAAATGCGTATTAAAGCTTAACTTAGCATCAAAATACACACCTAGATCTTTAATTTCGTTGACCACGATTCCCCTAAGGAATAGCAGGTCGACAAAGGTTGAATGTTTTTCGAGTATGTCACTTTATGACTTTATTAAGTTCATTTTGAAGTAACAACGAATCATAGGACCCGTTGATTTCTGAAAATATTTTGAGAGCGTATGCATATAGGAGATGTGGAACAGCAAAAAATATCATTAATGAATTATATAAACAGTAAGGGACCTAATATGCTACCTTGCGGTACGCCTGAGGTAGCTATAAATGGCTCTGAGATCTCACCATCGATAGCAACTATACAATTATGTAAATATGACTTGATCCATTTAAGGATACTGTACTGAAACCCGAGGCAGGCAAGTTTTGCGGTGAGGAGTTTGTAAGAGATTTTCTCGAACGCCTTGGAAACATCCGTGTAAATCGTATCAATTTGAAAGCCGTTACGAAAGCATAAGTAACATTCTTCAGTAAAGACTGAAAGGTTGGAGACCGTTGATCTTGCAGATGCAAATCCATTTTGATTTGGACAAATCAAATACTTTACGTTAAAACAAAGTTTTTCTTTTGTAATGCATTCAAACAACTTAGAAATAGACGAAAGCTTTGATATTGGTCGGTAGTTCGTTATATCATTTTATTTCTACTTTTAAAAACTGGAGTGACGGTGGTACATTTCCAATCATCAATGAAAACCGTTCAAGCTAAAGACAAATTTAAAATTCTGGTGATAGGTTTCACAAGCGCTGAGCAATTCTTCAAGAATTTCATGGATAGCCTATCCAAGTATGTCTGAGAAGAGTCTTTAGCGTTCCTTAGCCCTTCAATAACATCATTTTCCGACAGAACCAGTGATCCAAAAGCAAAAGAATAAGTTTCATTGAGACTAAGATGAACAGCAGCTAATTCATTATCAGTCAAATCCTCATCAGATTAAAAATTCAACTAAAAAAAATCTGCAAAAAGCTTTGCCGCCTCGATAAGAGAATGCTCAAAACATTTTTCTTAGACTATATATATGTCAAAAGTTTTTTAAGGTCATTTTTAGTATTTAGTTCAACTTTTCTTATGTAAGTGTCATATAAAGACTTATTCAAATCATAAAATTTTTGCCTAAAAAAACATACAGCTCATAAAAGTTAGGTCTCTCAGTAGGTTTGTGTTTCTTGAAAAACTTATTTCTCAAAATTTTTAGATGTTTAAACTCCGTAGAAAACCAGGGCAGATTATGGACTTTACTCTAAAATGTACGAACAAATAAAGCAAAAATCGAACTTTTAAAAGTGCTAAAACAAGTTGCAGCTTTATTACTTTCAAAGGATAAGTCCCAGTCAATTATACTAAGCTCTTTATCCAGAGCATCAAAATCGCAATGATCAAAATTAAATGACGGTTTAGTAGAAAATGATGTTTTAAGGAATTCGTAAAATTTAAACTCCAGTGACATTGGCTTATGATGCAAGTTAGCCGGTGATAAGTTAAAGTCGGTAGCTATAAAAGTTAAATCAAGAATGTGACAAAAATTATTTCGTTAACATTTCATTTGGTTTAAGCCAACACTTAAAAAGTTATCAATAACGTATGATTCATTTCAACTAGAAATATTCACAGGAGTCAAGTAAGTACCGTTATCAAGATAATTGCAATTTTCGTTGCTCAAATTAGAATCATCAAGAACACATAACTGATCATTGCCAATGTCTCGCCGAAGAACAAGAATGTTATCAACATGCGATTTATAACGACATTCATCATTAAGTGGGGCGATGTAAGATAGAACTTTACCAAAAGAACCACTTAACTGAACACACAGTTGGTCGAGAAGGGAGTCAATTCCCACAACAGGCGGTTTTATCGTACCGGAATGCCTCGGGTTTTTTATATCCGACTAAGGGCTGTTATTTCGACACGACCCTGTCTAACTTGTCACCTTTCCCACTAACATTGTCATCCTCCGAGCAGCTCCTTGCAGCACGGCTGCTCAAAACTCTCCTGCTCTGGGCTGGTGTTGAATCCAACCCGGGACTAGGAGAATGGATCTGCTGCGTTTGCTGGAAGCAGATTTACGTCAAACGTTCACACTCCGTCCAATGTAATACTTGTAAAAGATGGTTGCACAAAACTAGGTGCTCCAGGCTAAATCCCTCCACACATAGGCCTCCTAGTTTCTACAAAACTTTTGCGGCCCCTTGCTGTTCACGCCCTAGGGCGTCCCCTGGCCAACGTCGATCCAGTGTCGCACCGCCACAAGTTCCAGATACATTGTACACGACTAACAGCACTAATACTGCCCAGCATGTAGTGTGTAACTGCATCTGCCGCTCACGTTCACCAGCGCCAACACCTCACACAGCTGCTCACAGCTACTTTCTACGTAGAACTTCTCTTTTAGATGTAAGCAATGCTGAGCGACAGCCCAACCCCCTGCCACTTACAACTTTCCCTTCTTCTTCCAGCACTAGCACAAATGTAAGCCAAAGCCACCAGCTCCTGGTCCCTTACACCAGGTCGGTTGAGACTATATACACCTGCGACATCAGTCAAATGCTGCTCTTGCCTTGGCCTATGTCACCTGCTTATATGTTCTCAACTTGGTAACAGGAATTTATGAACTGATACGTACGTTGCGCCATGTTGTCGAGCTACGCAACCTACAACGTCGACCGATTCGCCTCGTTTCGGTGGTCCGGATCCCTCGTCTTCTAGATTGCGATGCAGTGCGCGTTCCAGCCTACTTCCACCGAGGCATACGAACCACTCCTTGGCTCTTAGTGTGATTATTTCTCCCCCTTCGCACTTTCGTGTCCTACAATTGAACTGAAACGGCTTACCCTGCAAGGTTAGTGAGATAGCGGCAAAATATCAAGATTGCTGCCTTCATCACTCATCAATCTGTACAATATCGTCTATTTGAGCCCGATGTCGACCCGAGGGACAACACCTTATAACGTCAAGGTATGGTTGTCCGGTCAGGCGATGTCGATCTTGAAATAATTAACATTTATATACCTCCTGCCACTTGCTGTCCGAGGGATTGCCACCCTGACATCAGTGCGTTACTCAGAGGCGATAATCGTGTAATCCTCGGATACTTCAATGCACACCACTGCCTGTGGTACTCAAGCCTACAGGTTGATGGTATGGGACAGGAATTGGCTGAACAAATAGATGATTCGACGTTTTGCACTGTGAACGGGGTTGCCCCAACGAGAGTCGCAGTAAATTTTTCTAGTTCGCCAGACCTTCCCATCGTCAGCGCTGGTCTCATAAACTGAGTTGACCGGCGACCAATGCTAATCTTGGATCGGATCATTTGCCGATAGTCCTCTCAATCGATCGCCCCACTGACTTTGTCACCTCCGAAAATCGCACCTTCACTTATTTCAGCAAAGCTGATTGAGCTCTTTTTCTTAACTTCACTGAGAGCACCTTCGCTGCTCTTCCCATCCCGTCTGAAGTACGAGAAGAGGAAAAAGCGTTTCGCATGGTCATAGTTTCAGCCTCTAATCAATACATTCCGTCAGGTAGAATTAAGGAGGTACGTCCGTATTTCCCAGCAGTGGCTGCGGCCCTGGCAAATGAAAGTGACCATGTGCGACGCTTGGACCCTACGGATCCCCAAATTCAAGATATCAATGCGGAAATCAGACGACTGGTTGATGAACACAAACGCTCCAAATGGGAGAAGCACCTAAGGTCCTGCAACCTCTCTGCTGGTGTTGGCAAACTATGGCCCACTGTTAAATCCTTGGCAAATCCGACCAAACCTAACGACAAAATATCCATCATCTTTGGCAATTTGTACTGCATCCTCCCGTCGACAAGGAAATTAGACGAGCCATCAAGGAAGCGCACACACAAAAAAATAGCCAAGCGTCCATTGCCATCATCACCACGGAGGTTCGGGAGGCCAAACGGGGATCTCAAAGCTCAAAATCGATCGGCCCAGATGGTATATCGATGCTGATGCTAAACCATCTCGGATAAGAGGGAGTAAGGTATCTAACAACTGTTTTCAATCTGTCTATGACCACCTTTGTCATTCCAGAAAAATGGAAACAGGCAAAGGTGGTGCTACTACTAAAGCCCGGAAAGCCGGCTAGCGAGGAGTCTTATCGACCGATATCACTCCTCTCGCCAGCAGTGAAGACCTTGGAGGCGGTCTTGCTCCCTTACTACACCGCTAACTTGCGACTAGCGGAACATCTGCATAAAAGGCACGGCACTACCACCGCGCTAAACGCCGTCACCACTCAGATAGGTGTCGGTCTCAACCAACATCGTTAAAATGACAGGACCGTGCTAGTTTCGCTTGCCCTGTCGAAAGTCTTCGACACGGTCAATCATGCGCAACTCATTAACGACCTGGAGGATTCAACTCTTCCCCCCTGTCTAAAGCGGAGGACAGCCAACTATCTGAGTGGCCGGAAGTCATCGGTTGAATTTAGAGGCGAACGATCAAAACCACGTATAATGCACGATCCCGGCGACGGGCCCCTCTGTAGACGAACTCTGTTTAAGGATTAACTTATACCTCCCATCCCTGTCTGGTTTTTTCCCGGGACGAAATCTGACAATGTCACCGACCAAGTCCTCGGTCACCTTATTTACGACGTGGACAGCGCAGGTGAAAATGGAATAAGACGTCCATGGCATTAAGTTTCCGACTGTCACATACCCCAAAATCTTTGGCTTTACGTTTGATAACATGTTCAACTACGGTGCTCATGTAGCAGCGATTGCCACCAAAGTACAAAGCCGCAACAAAATCTTTAAGTCACTAGCTGGCAACACTTGGGGAAAAGATAAAGAAACGTTATTGGCAACGTACAAGGCAATCGGCCAGCCGGCTCTGCGCTACGCGCCGGGACTAGCAGACACACACTGGAGGGGGTTGCAGGACTGCCAAAACACCGCCCTCAGAACTGCCACGGGGCGCCTCCTTATGTCTCCTGAGCATCGCCTTCACAGTGAGGCTTAAATGCTCGGTGTAAAAGAACATAGCGAGATGTTGACCAGGCAATTCCTGTTCAACTACTATAAACCGCAGCATCCGAGCAGGAACCTGTTCAACGAAAATCCGCCTCCCAGGAGAATAAGGAGTAACCTCCGTAAGCACTATGACGAGATCCGGCATCACATTTTTCGCCGTTTGATCCAAAGGTGCATCGGGGGGCCCTCAAATACATTCACACGGAGTCGGTAAACTCCTTTGTCAGTTCTCGTCCGGTGAATGCAGTCCTGCAGGCACAAGCTCCACTTATTGCCGATGAGGAACGCGAACTGCCTACGGAGACAAGAGTCATGCTGGTCCAACTTCGTTCTGGATACTGTAACAGACTAAACTCTTACGTATCCAGACTGAACCCTGACATGCCAAATGTCTGCCCGGCAAGCGACATGTCTCCCCATGATACTAACCATCTGTTCATCTGCTCAACCAAACCTAATCTTCTAACAGCAATTTCTTTCTTTAGAAGAGCTTGATGACAGAGTTGGATAAGAGGTAATACTTTAGGCAAGAACTACAACAAGGGAGTCAATATTATGTAACTCATAAAGCGAAGTTCGTAAACTATAACGAGCTGCTATCAGGACACCGCATCAAAGAAATTGGCATTCAGCCATGTTTCTGTTAAAACAAATGCTTTAATATCAGGGACGTAACTGTTATAAGAAAAATGATAAAAAGGTCCCATTTAACCATTAGTACTGATGTATTCAAATATTGGTTATAATTAACCATTACCGTAAGAGATACTTTATATTGGTCACCATAACCATTATAAATGAGAGACAATTTTTTTGGTTACGAATAAAGATTAAGTAAACCAAAATATTTTTTTGGTTAACAATAACCATTATCGCAAGTAATATAATTTTTTGGTTATCCATAGCAAAAAAAAAAGAGTTAAAAACTCTTAAATTAATTTTATCATAAAAATCCGAACAATAGAAAAGTGGTTATACGATATTTTCTCTATGGCACTAGGACTTATTATTTAGTTTAACGAACATTAGCGATCGCAAATATCATGGTGCATGTCTTGCAAGTCGATTCGTTTGTCCTTTCATTGTAATGGAAAAAATCGCGAATAATGACGTTTCGTTTTCTACCCATATTATTTTAATTTTGAACAATAAACCAATCTAATTTTCCGCGTTCCTAAAGTGCACTATAATCGGTCACAATCACTTTACAAATGCACATGAACAACCACACGAACACAACTACAGTGAAGTATCGTCGAACCCTTCAATGGATAGCGAAAAGTAATTGAGATATACAATTTTCGAGTAATGGGACTTTTAAAATTTACTAAACTGAACTAAGTTGGATTATTTACAAAAACGTATGCAGTTTAACTGATTTATTCTGCTTTTATGATTTGAAGTTTTTAATTATTCAAAGGTTTGTAGACAAATGTTTATTTAAATACATAATTTCGTACTGTTACTGATATTCTCATAAACGAGGTTTCCCTGTAGTTGGAACGCTTTATACAATATTTTCGAGATATAGAATGGATTTCCAAAAACAAAATATGCATACTAAAACATGTGTACATGCTCAGAAATAAGTAACGGTAAATTGTGTACAATTGCTTTTACGCTTTTTCTTCGAAATTGACAAGAATAAGTTCATTGAAGCGTAAACTACGAATACTTTTCTGATCATGCCATAATAACGTAATATGAGAAAAATTTACCACTATCCAGAAAAAATAGTTTGCTGTCGAGTGGGTCACCGATAACCAAAAAATTATATTACTTGCGATAATGGTTATTGGTAACCAAAAAAATGTTTGGTTGACTTAATGGTTATTCGTAACCAAAAAAATGTATCTCATTTATATTGGTTACGATGACCAAAATAAAATTCCTCTTACGATAATGGTTAAAAATTCCCTAAAACATATAAAGGGAATTTTCGCGTAACCTTTTCTTCTGAAAGAAAAATATAACAATTATTTTCGGTCCCTGTTTAATATTCTTAATTCGACCAATCAGGTTCGAAGTGGTTGACTCTCTTTTCCTCGAAAAAAACCGAATGGCCGAATGGAAACTTTGGTAGGCCAAACCTCGGGTTTCAGTAATTTTTCATATTCAGATTCGACCATCCCTAATTTAAAATTTACAAATCCGAGATATTCCGGTTGCTGCTCTTTCTTTGTCAATTAGGCAGCTAAGGTGTTGCTTATCGATTGATGCTTGCTTTGCGATATACTCAATGATTTTGGTACTCAAACCGGTATTTTTGAAAACTAGGTAGCTAAAGTAAAGAATTATACATTCCTTACTCAAATATAGATTATTACTATCATTGATTAGCAAAAAATTTTGAAAATTTCGACCATTTCTAATTACTCAAAATAAGTTGTTCACATTTTTCTATTCTCTCTCTCTATGGCGCGATATACAACAGGTATATCATCATAAACCTCCTAAGAGATTTTTGCGCCAAGCTTCTCTTCCAATTTGTGGTGTGCCGATTTGAATTTTCCCTACAAATTGGTGGGACCTACAGTTTTTTGCCGACTCCGAACGGCATCTACAAAGGAGACCAATTTTTGCTGAGAAGCCTGTCATGGCAGAAATACACTCGGAGAGTTTGCCAAACCACTGCCGAGGGGCGACCCCGTTTTGAAAAACTTTTTTCAAATCACTTTTGATGTTACCTGTACCAGGGCTCGAACCATGGACCTTCGGTGTGGTAGGCCGGCAACACTACCTTCACACCACGGCGGCCGACATTTTTCTATTAATTCCCTTAAAAATGCTTGAAGAAATGTCTCCCAAAATCATTCGTCAGTTCTCCCATTTTTTAAACGTTCAGAATACCTACTTTTCCTCCCAAATGCATATTCGATTTTTCAAAGTTCGTTTGTGATACGGGGAGATGGGAAAAATTCCCAAAAAATGTGCGTTCATGATTGTGGGAATGGGAAATTGGAGAAATCTCTCTAGAAACTTCAGTACAGATTCGCTATGTATATGTATGCTCAGTAAGGAGCTGATGCCTAGTGCCCAGAAGGGGGCGCATGAGCCAGGAAGGACTCTATTGCTTAAGCTCAGTAGGGAGCTGATGCGTAGTGCCCAGAAGGAGGCGCGTGAGCCAGAAAGGAATTCTGCGAACAAGGAGATTGAGACCAAAAGTTTGAATCTCATTACATGTTTGTACAAATATAGATGTTATGTTGTTGATGTTGTCGGAATAGAAGCGATTCCGAGTAACACAGTGTAAGTTTATTGGGAGGTTGGAAAGAACGCATTCCCAATCCTCCTTTTCTTGTTTGCCAGCTCAATACTATGATTTATTGGTGTACATATTTAAACATGGTCTTATTCTTGAGGTTTAAAGGTTTAATGATGCTGTCGAAATGGACGTGATTCGGAGCAATTCGGTTTATTCTCTATTTTTTATTACATTTGTGATATTATGGTATCGGAACGGATGCGATTCCAAGAAGCACAGTACATATGTTGCACAATTAGATTAGGTGCTTATAGCAACATTTGGCACTGCGTTGTGTGGTTGAAAAGGATGTGTTTCCAAGCCACTACTTATTTAAAATAGTAAACAGTTATCACTTAATAGAAAAAAGCGAATCAGAGGTATTAAAATTCTTGTAGGTGTTATTGTAGTCCTGGCACAAATTACGAAAAGGTTCATGCAACTCAAAATTCGATCTGCAAGTGCTTAGGAAAATCGGCTGGAAATGCCTGGATGACCTCTCTTCTCTTTATGGCGCGATATACAACAGGTATATCATCATAAACCTCCTAAGAGATTTTTGCGCCAAGCTTCTCTTCCAATTTGTGGTGTGCCGATTTGAATTTTCCCTACAAATTGGTGGGACCTACAGTTTTTTGCCGACTCCGAACGGCATCTACAAAGGAGTCGAATTTTTGCTGAGAAGCCTGTCATGGCAGAAATACACTCGGAGAGTTTGCCAAACCACTGCCGAGGGGCGACCCCGTTTTTGAAAAACTTTTTTCAAATCACTTTTGATGTTACCTGTACCAGGGCTCGAACCATGGACCTTCGGTGTGGTAGGCCGGCAACACTGCCTCCACACCACGGCGGCCGCCTGGATGACCTAGTAGGGATATTAAACACAATTTTGCCAAGCAAATATGGGCTACTCACCGGCACTCTTAATAGTTTTACCATAAATAAAATACCGATAGTTTTACGACGACTTTGCAACATAGGCAGATGTAGTAGGGAGGAAGATTCCTTACCGGATCCCATGGCAGGTGAAAAGCAAGAACTGTTTTTGAACCGATTCTAGCTTATCACAGTAAATCCGATAACCCGGGTTTGAATCTATTAAAGCATATTCCAAAATTGGCCTTACCAGCGAAGTAAAAAGTGTTTTGGATACATAAGGGTCATTGAATTCTTTGGACCACCGCTTAATGAAGACCCCTTTGGCCCTGCTAACGCTTTTTCAATATGAGACTTGAAATCAATTTTAAGGTCCTTTGTAATACCTAAGTCAATGCAGCAGGTTACCTGCTCAATTCGGTATCCGCCAATGATGGAACTATGCACCGGTATTGATTATCTGGTAAACCACATATATTTGCATTACTTCAGGTTAAGTGCCATTTAGTTCACACCAAACCATCTCACTAAGTTATTTAGATCTGCTTGAATACATGCCCTTATAAACTATTTCTAGATAAACTATTTCTAAAGACTACTTTTTGTGATCTGCCCTTTAAGTAAGATGATGTCCAACGCAATAAAACTGGCGTAGATCCCATACATTCCAGTTTTAGTAATATAATCGAGTGAGAAACTTTATCAAAGGTTTGCTAAAGTCTGTATAGCTGACATATGTCTCCAATTTGTTTTTGAAGCCGCTAGAACATGAGTGGTGAATTCTAACAAATTAGATACGGTGGATTTATTCATGCAGAGAGGGATCGATAGCAGATGATACTGAAAACGACAATTGCTTTTTAATAATATATTCAAATAGCTTGGGTATGACGCTAAGCAATAATAATAATAAAAATTCCCAAACGGATTACCCACCATACCCACCTGCTCAGCTACAGAGAAAACCTCATCAGCTAAGTAAAGTAGATATAAGATAGATTATACATTAAGAAATAACTAGTTAACAGAGTAAAATTATTGTTAAAAGTTAATATAGAAGTCAAAGATTAAGAAACAAATAGTAGCTATGTATTTAGGATAGAGAGAATTGATTTTTTTATGCTGAAAAGCGAGTCTGAAATATCAAATCTACCAGAAAGAGAGTTATGACACAAACAGCGAAAAGGCTCATTTAACTGAAAATTGGTTCGGCACTGTTTTAAGACTAGAGGTTTAAAATGCCTTGAAGGACAAGACGGTACATTGAAGTTCACTTCATTTAGAAGAAATGGGCTGGAGAGTGAACCACTTAGCAAGTTAATCATAAAAACAGCTCCAAGCATTTCCCTCGGACTAGAAAGTGTATGCAGATGAATTAGTTTTAAACGATTCGTATATGGTGGCAGATTATACAAGGGATCCCAATGCAAATCTCTTAAGGCGTATAGTAAAAATTATTTTTGAACTAACTCTAGGCGATCTACATGAACCTGGTAATGCGGGTTCCAAATTATAGAACCGTATTCAAGTATCGGTCGCTAAATTCTTTAGACCATCGTTTAACGAATGCTAGGACACCCCTAGCCTTATTGACTGTTGTGTTAATATGGCGGTTTAAACTGAGTTTATAGTCCATAGTAACCCCCAGGTCAAAAAAATCATACACTTGCTCAAGGCTATAATTTTTAATTGGCTAGGAAGCCGGCTGAGAAATTCCACTCGAAAACCCCATGTATTTACATTTTTAAAGGTTAAGTGGCATATAATTTAAATCGCACCAAGTAACTAGTGTATCTAGATGTGATTGTAGCTTATTTCTATCTTCAAATGACGCGAATGACATGAAAAGCTTTACGTCGTCAGCATCCATTAAAATTTTTGAAAATTTTATTATTGTAGAAATATCATTTATAAACAAGAAGAACAGAATCGGGTCAAGATGGCTTTCTTGAGGAACCCCTGAAGAGACATAAATGACATCGGATACTTTATTTTTGAACACTACTCTTTGTGTCCTGTCACTAAGGTAAGAAGAGGTGCAACGATTGAGACCCGGCTGGAAGCCCAACTGATCGAATTTATGAATAAGTAATGAGTGACACACTTTTCCAAAAGCTTTGCTGAAATCCGTATAAATAACGTCGGTGTGCAGATTTTTTCTAAAGCCATTTGAGACATGACTGGTAAACTCAAGTAAATTCGTAACTGTGGACTTTCCCTTACTGAACCCGTGTTGGCAGTCAGCTATCAACGGGCCAAGATGGCTTCCTTGAGGAACCCCGAAGAGACATAAATGACATCGGATACTAAATTTTTAAACATTACTCTTTGTGTCCTGTCACTAAGGTAAGAAGAGATCCAGCGATTGAGACCCGGCTGGAAGCCCAACTGATCGAGTTTATGAATAAGTAATGAGTGACACACTTTTTCAAAAGCTTTGCTGAAATCCGTATAAATAACGTCGGTGTGCAGATTTTTTCTAAAGCCATTTGAGACATGACTGGTAAACTCAAGTAAATTCGTAACTGTGGACTTTCCCTTACTGAACCCGTGTTGGCGGTCAGCTATCAAAGTAGAGATCGGACCCGTAAGTTGATTTGTAACAATAGTTTCAAACAATTTTGGGATGGCAGAAAGCTTTGCTACACCACGAGAGTTCTCTAGAAAAGACCTACTCCCGCTTTTTTAAAGCGGTAGAAGAAACGATTCTTTCCACGCAGTTGGAAAGCACCACACTTAAGTGATAGATTGAACAAATTGATAAGGGGCTAGTAAATATGGTTCGCACATTTTTTCAAGAAACATGTAGGAATCCTATCAGGACCATATTTAAAAGATTATTTTAAGGTTTTAAGGTAAATTAGAACATCTTTGGCGCATATAATTGGTGATGATTTTGAAAGTTTGAATTGGTGACGGCAGAATAGTTAGAAGTGAAAAATTGAGCAAAGAAATTTGCGATATCTTGATTATCGCTAGATATAATGTTTTGATATTTCATGGCTGAGGGAAACCCTGATATGTACTTTACGTTTAGAATTTACGAAACCATAAAAGGACTTTGGATTGAGAATAATACCTCTTTTGGTTTTAGAAATATAAGCTTTATAGCACTTTTTATTTAAATCTATGTACTTCTGACGTAGAATGGAATACGGTAAGTAATGTTTGTTTAATCCGGATTTCTTATATAAATTAAATGATCGCGTTTTCCTATTTTTCAGAGCCTTAAGCTCTTTAGCAAACCAAGCTTGCGTAGGATGATCATAAGTTTACTTTAGGAATACACTTCTCAAATAGGCAGTGAATAGTTTGATTGAAATGTGAGACGTTTAGATCGATATCACTACCAAATTCAGGCCAAGTTAATTTAGACAGTTCTTTATTTAATTTCTTGTAGTTTATTTAATTTCTTGTAGTTTGCTTTGGAAAAGTTAAAATCAAAGGTACTGCATGAGTAGCATTGAGTACCTTGGCCATTACTTATGGTTTCGTAGACTATTTCCATAGAAGGGTGGTAAAGGTCTCCTAGTAAAACCAACGGATCACAACGATTTACAGAAAATTGGTTTATATCATCAACATACACTAAATCTAAGACTTTCCTAAACTTGTTAGCGGTAACATTTATTTGATTAAGGCAAAGATCGGAAATTCCATCTAAAAATTCATTGTACCCCAGTTTAGACGGATTTGGAATAATGTTTCCATCAGATATGTTCCACGATATATGAGGTAAGTTATAGGTCATCACGCACGTTTTACTTCCACTTTAGTTGAGAGCTAAAATGTATGACTCTTTACAAATTCTTGGAAATATACCCTGGCTAAAAAATGCGTTGCAAATGTTCGTTAGAGGCTTGTAGAGAAATTCAGCACAGTTTTTCAGAACTATTGTAGGGATCCCATCATAATGGTACGAGGATAAATGTGAGCTGTCTTGTATATGGAAAAAAGAATTATGGTAGATAACGTTATGACATGGTATGGATGACAATTTATAAAATATTTTCTGCGTTTGTTTTTTTGCGCAAAACGCGCACCGACGAATATCGTAATATGTAAATGTGTTTTCCATATTGTTTATTTTGCTTTGCAACAATACAGTTTTACATGAAATTGCAAATAATGTAAATATACTTGAAAAATTTATTTTGTATTATTATGTGGGGTATATGAAACCTCAATTCTCGCTTCTAAAATATAAATCGTGTTCATTTTCTATAAAATAGCTCCTAGCTTGTTATGTAAAGCTTAGTACTATGTTCACGCGTGAAAAGTGTTGCAACGAGCCTAAACATCATTTTAAATCACTTTTTTGACTGGAAATTTGGAAAACACATGTGGTTAAAATCTTCACATGGCTTGAACAAAATAATAAATAAATAATATCAATCAACAAACAAAACATAAAAATTCGAGCACTGCTCCAACAACAATTACCATAACTATAATTGATACAGGTACAGTGCGGGTGCATGACAGATAACACGGAAGGGTTGATATGCAAAAAAGCCCTTCTGTATCTAAACTGTTCTATGAACACGCCTAAAAATATTCCACTTTCCTTGAGTTGACATACAAATATATGTACCAAAGAATGTATAAAAGGAATAAAGTAAAAATGGCACATTAGAGGAAAAATTCATCGTGACGCTACAGGGCATCATACGAGTAGCTTAGTTGTTAGAGTACTCTAACAGCGGCTTTGGTGCAGACGCTTGGGTTCGTATCCCAGTGCCCGAGAAGGGGTCTGATGAGAAGTTTGGGCACTTCGAAACATGCCATGCCATACCATCGCTGTGCATATCGTTGTAATTGCTCTCTAATATCAATCAACAAACAAAACAAAAATTCGAGCTCTGCTCCAACAACAATTACCATAAAAATAAGCTACTTCTACACCGTTACAGAAATTAATGAAACCAAGTATTAAGCTACATTGCCAACCGGTATCTGGTTTGTTGTGGGGCTGTTACATATCGTCGACTCTGCGATAAAAGCTGCTAAGTCCACTTTTCACTCATGCTGGTGGAAAAGTTGAGGAGATTTCTTCACTTGGTAGTGAAAGAAAATGACGTGTTTATTATCCAGAATCGCTAAAAAAATACTGAAAATAAAACCTGCTAAGTCCAAAAGATTTAAGAAAATCTGCTAACTCCATACATTTCAATACGAATTTTAATTTTGAAAATTGAGTAAAGATTTCAATAAATTTGGTTTTTTGTTCTACCTAAAAATTTTTCTGAAGGGAGTTAGCAGCTTTTACAGCGATGATGGCGATATTTTAAAAGTAATTTTGCTTGAATAGCTTATTACTGACGCCGAAACTGTAGATACTGAAAAGCTCCGTTTTAAGTTTTTTAAACACTTTCTTCAGTGCTACATTAAAAAGTAGGCGTCCCCTCGTTTTTAACATCATAAAATAATTATTTCACCAAGTTCAATTTATTTCATTTGTTAAGTGTTGTGGAATGATCCACTATGCAACGCACACTTTTAAAAGTATATATTTTTTCGGAAGTGAAACAGAATTAATACCAAATTATTTTTCGGAGAGTTTTGCCTCTTTATCAGTCAATGATACTCTTAACAATTGTTTATATTAAACTGGACATGGCCCCACGCAATATTGCTAAATTGCTTTGCCGGATTTTGTTATGATATCTTAAACGGGTTTTGATTTATTAATAATAATATTTGTAAAGTGTACTTATTCAAAAATGGGCTACGGGATGTCACAGTTTCAATCTACACACATCAAATTCGATAGACAGACGGACAGACAGACGGACGGAGAGAAGACATGGCTAAATCAAATCAGCTCATCGTCCGGATCATTTCAGTATACTTATTGATGAACCCATCTCTTCTTCTTCTCATACTTACAAACAATTCATATTTATGAAAAGTAAGAAAATCAAAAAAGATAGATAACTACCCTATTGCAGTGGGGTATTAACTACTTTCCCGGACATCTTGCTTGTGCGTTATCCGATTTGCCTAATTTTTGGCTGGGGTATACTACATACTATTGAGCTGACCAATTTTTATGGAAACATCTAGTTGAGATTATAAGCAATCTCCTTCGAAAATAGCTTAAAAAGTTTATTATGTGTGTAAAATCGTATTTATATAGTTGTAAAAGTTATAGAAATATTGCGTTTTAAATTTTACAAATAAATTTTTCAGAACCATGATAAAAAGCGGTGCGTGGCCCTGAAACGATTTCTCCCATTTTTACAATAAACAGTAACCTTTATATATTCAACATTTCCGTCAAATTTAGTTTCGACAAATCAATTTTTGCTGGAGTTATGGCATATAAAGTTTGTGGAATAATCCACTATAAAAGGGGTGGGGCTACGCCCATTTTCGAAAACTTATATTTTTCGAATTTCAATATTCGCGGATACTTTCAAAGTGAAATAGAAAACATATAAACCTATTTCACACAAATTTTTTGCCTATTAAATATATCTTTGATCCATTTCAAAATCTTTCATATATAAGTGGGCGTGAACCTTAACCGATTTCGCCCATTTTTCCCCGGAACATTCCTTGTATGCATGGAAATCTGTGTGCTGAATTTCGTTTCGATAACTTTGAACTGTTTTTGATTTGCGATTAATAATATTTCTAAATTTTACTTAATCAAAAGTGGGCGGTGCCACTCCCGTTTTCAAAAATTTCTCGAAAAATTTATTTTCTTAATTTTATTTATTTATTTTTATTTATTATTTATTTAAACATTTAAAAATTTACAGTTGGCCAACTTAACCATAATCGTAATGTTAATATACACACCATATTTTATCATTATAGGTGTACTATGGACTGAATAATCACTTTTTTGTATTTTCGAAAATATTCTTCCTTCTTCTTCTTTAAATGGTCATCTAACCGCCTAAGCGATTTTGACCGTCCAACATAGCTTGCCAGTCGTTTCTTCGTTGCGCCAACTGGCGCCAATTGGAAAAATACGCTTGATAGGACCTTATATGTGATATTCAAAAGAGTGATTCGGCGATAGTTGGCGCAGTTTGCAGGATCGCCCTTTTTGTGAATTGGGCAGAGAACACTTAGATTCCAATCTTTAGGCATACATTCATCCGACCATAATCTGCATAGAAGCTGATGCAAGCGCCTTACCCGCTCCCCGCCTCCGTGTTTGAATAGTTCAGCAGGCAAACCATCAGCGCCAGCGATATTGCTATTCGCACCTCATTATATTCGGGTTGTGGAGTTTCAATTCCATCATCTTCGATTGTGGGCTCGGCCACCAGGCCGCCGTTCTTATTCTTACAAGAGTTTGCCCCGGGTTTAAAACCTTCTGTCATTCGCCGAAGTTTTTGATAGAATTTTCGGGCGTTATTCCCGTTGGCCAGCATCTCAAGCTCCTTTATTTCACTCATTTCTGCATCTCTTTTTTTCGCCCGGAAAAGCCGCCTCGTTTCCCTCTGCAACTCGTGGTAGTGTTCACACACTTTCCTCGTTGCATTCGATCTCAGCGTTGCCTTGTAGGCTTCGTCTTTTCTTTTCGTTGCAGCGCGGCATATTACATACTACCGTTAGGAGAATGAAGTTTAAAATAGGTCAAATGTTTAGAACTTTTCCCTGGGGACATTATTGATTTTCTGCAATATAACAATAAATATTGTTCATGCCATATATAGATAAAATTTAGCCACAGTAAATCCTAAAAATTAAGAAATTTTTTTATTAAAAAAGTATTCGATTTTTTTGATACCTATATTTATTCGATTTTATAGATATCTCAATATCATCGCATTTGGTCTTAGGCTTTTGAGAAATTGGAATTTGAAAGGCTTTGTCATTTAATAGCTTATAGCTCACTAAAAAATTAACAAGTAAAATTAATATAAGACAACAACATTAACAATCACTTCAGAAAGTTTGACTTACTAGTTTGATCTAATCTATTCTGGTAAAAATAGTTTGTCCCAAAATCGGGCTTTAGCTGGCAATATATAGAAGGTGGCGCAAAAGTAAGATTCCGATGTTCAGCATATCGGTTGTGGCACGTGCAGTGTGTGCTGTTGCACCGTCTTGTTGGAACCACATGTTTTCCAATCCCAATTCATCAAGTTGCGGCAAAAAGAACTCGTTGATCATTGCTCTGTAGCGCTCACCATTCACAGTAACCGTTTGGCCCCGACCGATTATCGGTCAAATAAATAGTCAGCAATATTCCGCGTTCTGGAGCAGTGTAGCGTAACATTGTTTATTAACGTGTATTTTGCATGTGTTTGCTACACAAATGTCAAAACAGAACTGACTTTAGGGGCCAATCGCAAAATTTATAACATTTTCTGATAGGAGGATTACTTTTGCGCAGTAACCGTTTTTCACCGACCGAAATAAATAGTCAGCAATATTCCGCGTTCTGGAGCAGTGTAGCGTAACATTGTTTATTAACTTCTATTTCGCATCCGTTTACTACACAAATGTCAAAACAGAACTGACTTTAGGGGCCAATTGCAAAATTTATAGCATTTTCTGATAGGAGGATTACTTTTGCGCCACCCTGTATTTGTGAATATGCTCATGATGTTACATACAATTGGTTTGTTCTTATTAACGAGATCGAATCCACTACAGTGTTGTTCAAGCTGTCTCTTATAGGAGGCATAATAAACTTAAGTTCGGAAAACAATTTTTTTAACCTGAACGGCAGGGACCATTAATTAAATTTCTTCTTTAAGTTTTTTTCTACTGAGATGAAAACGCGTCGTTCGTAATCTTGCTGGACAATCGTCGATAAAAATTAACCAGTGTACCATCTTATAAAAGAAAAGATGTGCCAAAATGAAGTAAAAAAAACTGTTAAAACGGTTTGGAACCAGTTCCGCCTTTTGAAATGGTTTCGGTTTCGTTCTTTCGGTTTGCGAAACATTTGTTTAGCTTTTGGTATTGTTTTTGTAACCATACATGGAAAGTAATGTAGGCACTTACAAACTAG
This sequence comes from Merzomyia westermanni, assembly GCA_949987695.1. Classification (NCBI taxonomy): domain Eukaryota; kingdom Metazoa; phylum Arthropoda; class Insecta; order Diptera; family Tephritidae; genus Merzomyia; species Merzomyia westermanni. The sequence goes on along the minus strand of OX465290.1, from coordinate 104,687,703 downwards.
TCACCCCCAAACAATGCATTTTGAATTCCGTTTTTAAATATTCCAACTTTGACCGTGAATATCTTTCTAATGGTTAGATAAATGAAAAAAGTATGCAGATTTTTTTACATAAATATCTAAAATTCACTGAATAATTTTAATTTTAAGGAAGTTACACAACTTTTAACAAAACCTTATGTGTTTTAGAAATTGATCAACTTTTTTTAAGGTATTGAAAAAGTATATCACGACTTTTTTTTGAATAGTCTTTAATTTGGTGCAGATATTGAGGCAGAACTTGGATGAAGGGTCTTTTATTTATAAGATACTAGCAGACCCGGTAGGCGTTGTCCTGCCTAAAATTTTTCTTGCCTACATTTAACAAATTGTATTATTTTCCGTCCCCACTTTTCACTTCTTTTACATTCATCCTTATCTCCTCCTTTTTCTTTCAACTTTTACTTTTCCCCATTCCCATATACCATTACTCTTCTTTACCCTCTTAATTTTCCTCTAACACCACCTCTATATTTCAAATTTCTACTCCTACTCCCCTCTCCTATTTCCTGTGCGGGTACTGATATTTACATACTTTCGAAGATATATCAAATTAACTTTTATTTGATCCTGGTACTGTTTTCTGTTTCCAAGGTTTATATCATTAACTGGAACCAAATAAATTCCTAGCTATGCCGAATTGCTACTTTAAATAGCCTAGAGGCTTTGCCAAAAACTAAAAATGGCCTGTGTCGTTTCACAGAGATCGACAATAAACTTTGGACATTAATGAAGCACAAACAAAACACAAAAAATTTTAACGTGGCACCTCTCACTTTTCCAAAATTATATAAATCTTGACTAAAGGACACATATATCTAAATATCATTGATTTAGACCAAATAAGTTCAGAGTTATGACGAATTGAAATTTTATATAGCTTGGAGGCGTGGCACCGCTCACTTTTCCAAAACTTTCCTAAGAATATACTGTGAAAAATTCACAAAAAAGATACACAGATACCCATTCATTTTTATATCCAGCGTGCACTAGTACTCAGGGTATTTTAGTTTTGGTCATATAACGGTACAAAATAATGGAGATAGATATATAGTTCCATATATCAAAGTTCTTAGAATGAACAGAGGAATCCATTAAGACATGTCCATCCGTGGACATGACAACTTGCGTAAAAATTATGATATTTATTATATTAAGTTGGTCGTCCTATTGCCAATTTTGTATAATTTTTGGAAAATAGGAGTGGTACCGCCCACATATGAGTGAACAAATTTTCAAACTTCGACTGTTAATAACTACAGAACCGTTTATGCAGAATAACGAAATTTGGTTGGAGATATACCAGGGTTGGGGTACATACACCCATAGAAAATAAACGAAATCGCTTTTCGACCTTTCAACGCTTATCATAAAAGTTATCTGAAACGGAGGTAGAAATACTGAACTGCCCATATTTCATTGACTGATACAGGTAGAATGTTATAGGTTTTCCATAACCTCAATTTTTTATTCTTTATACGATGTTTGTAAAATTCTGGGAAGTGGAAGTGAAGCAAATTTCCAATTCGACGGTTAATAACTTCAGAACGGTGTAAGATAGAATTACGAAACTTAATAGCGGATATACTATAGATATGTAGAGTACGCCCACGGAAAATAAGCAAAATCGGTGGACGACCACGCCCACTTTTGGACCAAAATTTTCTAAAAGAGAGGTAGAAACTCGGAACATGCCATATCTCCTTCACTGATGGAAATATAATGCTAGAATTTCAAAATGTCCAGGAGGAAAAAAGAAATTGATTAAGTTATGTCCGTCCGTCCGTCTGTTAGCACGATAACTTGAGTAAATTTTGAGATATCTTAATGAAATTTGGTATGCAAGTTCCTTGGCACTCATCTCCGAGCACTATTTAAAGTGGGCGAAATCGGTTAAGAACCACGCCCACTTTTATACGAAAGATTTTGAAAAGGATCATAGATCAATTTAATAGGCAATAACTTTGCGTACACAACTTTATATTATTTCTCTTTCACTTTCAAAGTGTCCGCGAAGGAAAAAAGTTGAAAAATAAAAATTTTTGAAAATGGGCGTGGCCACGCCTCTTTTATAGTGGATTATTCCACAACACTTTTTATGCCATAACTCCGGCAGAAATTGATTTTTCGAAACTAAATTTGACGGAAATGTTGAATATATAAAGGGAAATGTTTGTTGTAAAAATTTATTAAATCGGACACCGGCCACGTCTAGTGTTTTAACATAGTTCTGAAAAGTTTGTTTGTAAAATGTAAAACGCGATATTTTTGTAATAATGCACACTATATCAGTAAGATTGTGTACACATAATATGCTTTTTAAAAGAAACTCGGCCGCAAAAAAATTTTGTCAATTTTGAAGAAGTAGGCGTGGCGCCGCCCACCTTTCAGCATAAAATTTCTGCTATTTTCAAAGCCAATCTCTTATAATTCAATCTTAATATTTCAATGAAAATTGGTCAGCTGCTTCTCAGTAGTATGTATTATTTACTCCTGCCAAAAATTACCCAAATCGGGAAACACACAAGCAAAATATTCGGGCACGTAGTTAATAGCCCACTGCAATAGCGAAGTTATATATCTTTTTCGATTTTCATACCTTCTATAAACATTAAATGTATGTAAGTATGAGAACAAAAAGAGAAACGTTGACTAAAATGATCAGCACGATAAGCGGAGTTGACTTAGCCATATCCGCCGTTCCTTCCGTCTGTCTGTATATACGTCTGTCTATTTGAACGCAAACTAATCTCTCAGTTTTACAAAAGAATGCTGAAATTCGTTGTTTGCTTTCGCCGTTTTATAATATACTACAAACATGGTGGACGTTGTTTTGACGTTTTGATACATAGAACACATCTATATATAAAATGTTATTAACTTGAACCAAATAAACTCCTAGCTATACCGAACTGCAGCTTTATATAACCTGGGGGCTTTTCCAAAAGCTATATACAGACTGTGTCGTGCCCAGCGAACTCCTGAACCTATCGTGAAAGTTCAAGGGCAAAAACAAAACACAAAATATGTGGGCGTGGTACCGCCCACTTTTGAAAAATTATGTAGATATTGACTAAGTGACACATATATCAAAATTTCATTAATTTAGACCAAAAAAGTTTCGAGTTATGACGAATTGAAACTTTATATAGCCTGGGGGCGTGGCTCCGCCTACTTTTACAAAACTTTATATTGTCTATGCTGTACCCAGTTAACCCAAGTATATATTGTGAAAATTTCATAAAGATCGGTTGAGTTCTTTGTCGCCTATGAAAGAGACCCTTTTTTATATCTATTTTTGTTACGCACACAAGGTACTTTACTTTATTCGGCATAAACGAATCGAGATATATATTTATTAATGTATATCAAAACGTTCAGGATGAAAAGTAAAATATCCGGGCAAGTAGTTAATACCCCACTGCAAAAGCTAAGTTGGATATCTGTTTTGATTTTCATACCTTTTATGAACATGAAATGTTTCTACGTATGAGAAGAAAAAGAGATAGTCCCTTCAAAAAGTATACTGAAATGATCAGGAGGATGAGCTAAGTCGATGTTCCCTCTCAATACGTCTATCTGTCTGTCCGTCTGTCTATTTGAACGCAAATACGAACTGAAAGTATTAAAATAGACCTGCGTAAATTGGGATGCCATAAAAGATCACTACTAGGTACATAATGCTCAGTTCCACCGGAACTTAGACTTCCTTACTTGTATTTAATGGTCGGTTCCACCCGAGCTTAGACTTCCTTACTTGTTATTTATAATCATTTTTATAGAAGCATAGCGAAAATTAAAAACTGTTAATAACTAATATTTGATCAGTGTATTCCATTCTCAACTAGGAATTCGCTTTTCCGTGTAAAAACAATTTTTTTCGCCCACACTAACACACATGTGTACCCAATAGACTGGCCCCAGCTTGTATGGAGAAAAATAAATATCGACAATTCTAAAATTTTCGCATCTCAAAACATTTGGTTAGCAGTAAAAAACCAAGGTATAATTTTTCAGCCAAATCCGATGACGCTCTAACGTGCCTTGTGGAGCTCAAGATACGAGAACTTGCAAAAAATAATAATTTCCCCGTATTTTTTATGTTTACAAGTTTTTAGAATCAAAAGTTATAATTCTTCATGGATGCAAAAATAATCGATAATCTTGTTAGCTTTATTGCGGTTTGGGCCAATCACACATCGTAATCAGAAAAACAGCTGATAAAGTCTTGTTCTTCTACTCGATATTTGCAATAGTAGTCGGTGACATTGCATTGTTTAAAATCTCAAAATAAATTAATCTTTACAAAATGAGTTCTAAATTAGCATCAGGAATTTCAAAGAAAAGACTACGTTATGATCAAGAAGTATTTTAAGTAGGAAAATGTGAGAGTGTTATTTTAGGGACCAAGTTGCCATCAATGAAACAGGTGCTCCAATTATTATTTTACAAAATTCGCAACGAAAATATGACTTTGTACGATTGAGTTTTGGAAAAAAGCTAATGTTCCTACAATGCAAGAAAAAAATTGTATCAAAATATTAAAAAAACTTTACGAGGAATGGAGAAATTTACAAAAAAATTGCAAATTCCCATACTCAAAGTATCGTAAAAATGAAGCAGAATTTCGAGATAAAATTGAGAACTATATATTCGACATAGCAGCCTCGAATGCCCTCGATATAATGAAAATACAGGAGGATAAAGATTTTCTTTTGCTTCAAAGAAATAAAGGACGTCCAGGTAGTATGTATGGTGTTGATATTATATTGGCTAGAGAAGAAAAACGGAAAGAGCAACGAATGGAAGAAGAAAGCGTGTTGAAAAGCACCGAACTCAAGGTAAGTACAATAATGTAAAATTTTTGGTTTTTTAATTTCTCACACCGAAGACACTGAAATGGACTTTTTAGCTGGCGAAATAAATGTGCCTACCGATATAATTGAAAGTCAAAATACTGACACTAATTCAGTAATAACAAAAACAAAGCTGGGGAAAATTAATTTTATTGATAATAGAATGCTTGCGAGACATAGATAATAGAATGCTTGTATAGACAAATGTAAGCTCTCTAAAAGAGATGCCATGCATTTGGTAAATGCAACGGTTGCCGCCTTCATAAGCAAACTACAAGCAATTGATGGTGGAACATTGCCTATAAAAATGGAAGACTTAGTCCTCAATCGAACCGCAATACATTCAATGAGAAAACATTATCTTCGCAGACAAGCTCGGGAGATTATTGATGGATCCAATGTAGTAACTTTATATTTTTTAATACATTTATAATGGTGTTTGGTTTTTTTTACTTCACCTTAGATTCCTGAAGTTTTTGTCCTTCACTGGGATGGTAAGCTTCTTCCAGAAATCAGTGGCACAGAACAAAACAGAGCCCTTGGCTCTCGTTTTAACGGGACAAAATATGGAGAAACTGTTGGGAATATCCAAAATGAAAAATTCAATGGGAGATACAATATCTTCAGAAGTATATAATTTTTTGTGCGCATGGAAACTCTATGAATTAGTGAAAACTATATCATTTGATACAACATCTGCTAATACTGGACTTAATAATGGAGCTGCATTCTTGCTTGAAAAAACATTTGGCGGCACCTTACTTTTCTTTCCCTGTCGTCATCATATTAGCGAGCTGTTAGTGAAAGCAGTGTTTGAATTGAATTTTGGCAAATCATCGGCACCGGATGTTCCCCTTTTTAATCGTTTTTCTAGCTACTGGAAAAGTATTAACCCTCAATCCTTCAAGGGTGGAATATAGGACGTAGAAATTCGGCTAGTCTTAACCATAGCTGAATTGGATATTTTTAAGCATTTCTCCTTAACTGAATTAAGCGACCACCACATTCGTGCAGATTATAAAGAACTATTAGAACTATCGCTGCTCTTTGTTGGGGAAGACGTACCAAATTTTTCACGAGTTCGATCGCCTGGCGCAACATCGCACGCAAGGTTTATGTCGAAGTGTTTATATTGTTACAAGATTTTCCTGTTTCGCGACCAGTTCAAAGTAACATCTTCAGAGATAAAGGGTCTACGAAGCATTTGTATTTTTCTTATCCGCATCTACGTTCCATATTGGTTTCGTTGTGTTGATCCCATAGCTGCTCCACAAAACGACGTTAAGCTCATTCAAGATTCGATTGCCTATTTCAAAAAAAAAGTTTCCATTGCTTTGTTACAAAAAATATAAAATCATTTATGGTACTTGTCGGAAGAAATGGTTGGCCTTTCATTTTTGACGAAAAAATCCCCTCACATATTAAGCAAAAAATGGTGGAGGCAATTAATATAGATAACCAAGAGGAACACGCTGTTCTAAAACGAGTTTCCGTAACAATACCAGTAATTTTGTTTCACCAAGAACTAAAGCGTTCTTCACCCACTTAGAAATCGAAGCAAGTTTTTTGGAATCGGATCCTTCCATATGGCAAGAAAGAGAAGATTATATGGCAGGAAACCGAATATGTGAACATTTCACTGTGCTTTATGACGCTGCTGAAAGAGTACTGAAATTGATCACAGACTTTAATCGATCATTGACTTATAATGAAGAAGATAAACAGTACTTACTGCAAGTTGTTGAGCACTACAGGCAAAATTATCCATCTTGCACCAAATCATCTCTCATTTAATAGGTAATGTAATTTTTTTGTCTATTGGATATGTACACTGAATTGAAATAAATTGTGTTGTTTTTTATACCACTTTGACCACAAATTTGCATTCAAGAAGAAGTATAACTTTTGGCACTAAATATATTGAAAATATGGAAAAATGTAAAAATTGTGATTTTCTAGAGGTTCTACGTACTTTGGGCTCCACAAGGCACGTTCAGGCATCGTCGGATTGGGCTTACCTCATGTCTTAAGACGCGAAAATGTATGGTTTTCGAAAAAAAAAAATGTACGGCCAGTCCAGTACCCAATATACTATATGTAACTAGCGGACCCGGCAGACATTGTTCTGATAAAATTTGACTTGCCTACATTTAATAAACTGTACTCTTATCCAAATATCATCAATTTAGACCAAACAAATTCAGAGTTATGACGAACTAAAATTGTATATAGCTTGGGGGCGTGGCACTGCCCAGTTTTCAAAAACTTTATATAGCCTATGCTTTAACCCATGATCCCAATAACATACTGTGAAAATTTCATAAAAATCGGCTGAGTACTTTGGCCGCCTATAAAGGACACACAGGCACACAGACACACATTCATTTTTATACCTAGTAGTGCTACGCACACAAAGTATATTAACTTTAGTCTCGTAACGGTGGTATGTAACGGCATAAACGGATCGAGATAGATATTGACTTATATATATCAAAATGTTCAGAAGCCATGTCCGTCTGTCCGTCCTAAGTAAATTTTGAGATATCTTAACGAAATACGCAGGTTCCTTGGCACTCATCTCCGAGCGCTATTTAAAATGAGCGAAATCAGATGATAGCCACGCCCACTTTTTATTTATAGAATATTGTCGAAAATATATATAAAGTGATTTTTCAGTACATAATACTCTTCTAAGGATGAAATTTGGTGTGTATATCAATGATGAAGCAGAAAATAAATTTTTCAAGAAATTTTTGAAAATGGGAGTGGCACCTCCCACTTTTGATTAAGTCAAATTAGGAAATAATATTGATCATAAATCAAAATCCGTTCAAGATATCGAAACGAAATTAAGCACAAATATTTATATTAATACAAGGTATATTCCCGAAAAAAATGGGCGAAATCGGTTAAGAACCACGCCCACTTTTATACGAAAGATTTTGAAGAGGATTAGAGATATATTTAATAGGCCATAACAAAAGCTTTATATCATTTCTATTTCACCTTCAAAGTGTCCGTGAAGGAAGAAAGTCGAAAATGTAAATTTTTTAAAATGGGCGTGGCCCAGAACCTTTTATAGTGGATTATTCCACAAAACTTTTTATGCCATTACTCCGGCGAAATTTTATCTATCGAAACGATATTTGGCGAAAATGTTGACAATTTATAAATTTAAATGTTTGTTGTAAAAATGGGCTTCTCAGCAAAAATTCATCTTCTTTGTAGATGCCGTTCGAAGTCGGCAAAAATCTGCAGGTCCCGCCTATTTGTAGGAAAAAATCAAAACGAGAAATAACAATTTGGAAGGGAAGCTTGGCGCAAAAATATCTTAGAAGATTTTTGATTATATACCTGTTATATATCGCGCCATACATTTATATTTTTTTAAATTAATTTACCCCTCAAAACTCATAACAGAAGTGTTTTTCTTGAAAACAATCAGCTGGCTTAATAATACGAACTGAAAAGTATTAAAATAGACCTGCGTAAATTGGTATGCCATTATAGATCATTACTAGATATATAATGTTCGGTTCCACCCGAACTTAGACTTCCTTACTTGTTATTTATAAGCTTATAAGATAAGAATTGTAGCGTAGTTACGGGATCATTATGTAAAGCGCAACGCTATGCAGAAAGTCACTTCTTGTTTAAAGAAAAATCCTTATTATATAAAGGCGTTCACTCCCTTCAGTGTCGGTCAGTTGTTTTTGTTGTAGGAACGCTTCGCCCGCCTAGTCGTCACTTTTCTTACCTAGCATTGTGCTCAAAATGTTCTAACGGAAGTCCCAGGAACCTCGCGCCTTTAATAGGGTTGGACCAAAATGAAATTGGTGTTAGAAGAGTTTGCTCTGCTGAGTAGATAAATAGATAATTGGTGTCATAGGGAGACACAGCACATCCCGGGCAAACATTTGGCAGGCCGGGGTTCAGTCTGGATAGGTAAGTACACAGTATCATGACCCTTGTCTCGCTAGGTAGTTTGCGTTCTTCTTAGGCAACAGGTGAAGATTGTGCATGAAAGACGGAATTAACGGGTCGAGAGCTGACAAAGGAGTTTACCCACTGTTATGAAACTGCCTGGTACGGGAGAGGAGGAGAGCCTTTTCGGATGGCAGTAGCCTAGCTGAGGCTCGTCGGCTTTGAGGAGCGTTTCTTGCCACTTCCCCTTTCCCACAGTTGCATAACAAAAAAGTTCATGCCTGGAAATAAATATGTACAAATGGAGAAAAAGTTAAAAGAATGAAAGCGGGAGAAATAACCAGCCCGAATCAGCGGAGTCTTCCCACCCCTCCTCTTCATAAGATGTGAACAGCCTTGAACTCTACTATGACTCCGCTTAGCGAGTAGGGTTCCTTTAATACTGACTAGGGTCCGTATTTATGTCGTCAAGTCCCTTCAATTACCCACTCAAATACCACAACTCACCATCAGTTTCCAAAAACAACTGAACGTTTTTAGCCTGACCTTAATTCGCTATAACTCAGCTAAACAAAGTCAACCCATAAAATCAACTAATGCAAATAACTTTGAGTTCAGTGCCCAATTTATTAATACAATTTATTCGTTACTCTAACTCTAATTTAACTGACTTATCAAAAAAAAAAAAATTTATTCAGACTTTTTTTTCTCTTACTTAATTTTTTCCTTTTAATGCAATTTAAAATTTAAGTAACTAATAAAACTAAGATTCAATAATGATTTTAATATTAACTTTTCTTCGTACTACAAAAAAATTCAAATACAACAAATTTGGTTAGGGGCGTCTATAAATTACGTAAGCCGTTTTACAAGAATTTTTGACCCCCGCCCTACCCCTTCGGTGAGACTTAATGAGATTTGGGTAGGCCCCTCCCCCCATTAAGGGATATACACGCTAAACATGTTCAATCGATTCAAGGATACTCGTGTACAGTTTCGATTGAAATAATTGAGCAAATGTCATCTGTGGTTCCGGTAGTGCAAGAAGACTGTGTTTGGAAGTGTATAGCCTCCATTCAAAAGACACAGCAGCTCCACACGCGTTGGTTGAATCCTGATGGTAGATTCTCGTTCAAAAGAAATTGGTTTCATATTGGAATTAGTTCATAATTTTTTAAGTTGAGATTTTCGACTACGCCCATGGTTTAAGTGAGGTTTGGGGAGATTTTGTCGGAATCCTCCCCCCATTTTAAGCTCACGTAATTTATAGATGTATCCTTACCGTCTAATGTCTATCTTGTGCTTTGATCTTTTAAAGTTTGACTACATCCTAATGCCTACCTAGCTTTTTTTCTTAACACAAGCATATGCATAAATCTATTCAAGTGGAAATATGTATGTAAGACAAGTTATGTATGTTGCAAAAAAAATTACCAACACAATATGAGAATACGTGGGTATATTTGTATACCCCGAGAGGACAACTCCATATATAAAGTAGTGTGCATAAAAATATATATTAGAAACTCACCTCGCTTTGTAGTCCGAATTGGTACCAAAGTCGGCGGATGAAGCTGAAAGTAAAAAGAGGAAAAGCCAAGTATGCAAAACAATAATGCAATACTTGTTTTGTTACAGGGCTTTAGCGGAGTGACCGCGATCAAGGCACATCCTTAGAACTGATATCTTTAGTTATTGCTTTTATGTGCCGGCGCGTAGCACTTGATAATTTTGATGCGAATTGCAAAAAATTAAAGCAGATCGGGAAATTAGAAAAAAAAAATGAATTAATCAAAAAATGTATTTAATGCTAATAAGAAAGTTTAGTATAAAAAGAAAAACAAAAGAATATCGAGCCCTATGCGCAAAAAAGAGGTAAGAGCCATGATTTTCGATTTTAGCTTTTTGATGAAAATCGATCACTTGTTAACACACACATAACCTCCCAAGGTTTCGTAGCTGTGAAACGTACCATTATGAACTTATAGCAAAAGCAATTTAGACGTAAGTACATGTGTTTATTTTATTATTTTTAGTGAGCGCAAAGTGGCTGTTACGTCTTTTTTTCCTTTTCAAATTAATGATAAAATATGATATTTCTTTGTCAAAATCAGTTAAAATGTTAAGATTCGGTATATATACTAACTTTATCATTCTATTAAGGATTTAAAAAAAAAATTGAAATATGGGCGTGGCACTGCCCACATATGAATGAGTAAATTTTCAAATTTCGAGTGTTAATAAATTGAAAACCCTTTACGCTAGAATAATGATTGTTGGGAAAAGTACACCCACTGAATATAATCGCTTTTCGACCATGATCACATAAAAGTTTACTGAAAATTAGGTAGCAATAGAGAGCCATGCTAAATCTCATTGACTTATACAGATAGAATGCTAAAATTTGGGAAATACATTGGCCTTTTCGTCCTATTATTGCTTTCTGCAAATTTTTGAAAATGGGCGTGAGACCCACATATTAATTAACAAATAATAACTTCACAATCAATTGAATAATGGCACTTTAGAGGAAAATTGCATCGTGACGCTACAGGGCATCATAGCTGAGAGCATTAGTTCTAACAGCGCTTTGATGCAAGTCCTTGGCTACGCATCGCAGTGTCCGAGAACGGGTATCATGAGAATTTTGGGACTTCGAAACACATTATCCCATACCATCGCTGAGCATATCGTTGTAATTTTTCTCTATTGATATATTATTTGCAAATTTATATTGTTAAAATAAGCATGATTTGTGAAATTCGTGTACCAATATTATATAAATACGTTACATCATACTTCCTATACCACACTGCATATCTGTGCGAAAACTCAGGAAGCTCGAGTAATAAATACTCCCACTTTAATATAATATGTTTTTGTGAACCGATATTGGATATTTCCAAAAACCCATAAAAGAAGATTTACTTACTTACTAACTGAAATAGAGCTTAACCGTTTAAATTGTTTCACATGATCATAAATCGGTCTTCATTTGGTACTATATTCGGAGTGGTGGTCGCCCTCGGGGCTGGAACATCTTCATTCATCGCCTAGCCAACGAAGCCACAGTACTTTAACTCGTTGAACTATGTCGATGTTTGCATACCCCTCATCATTAAATCCTTTTGGACATTTGCCAACGTGTAGAGGGCCATAAATATTTCGAATACCATTTCTCTCAAATACTCCCAGAACCGTATCAACAGATGTTATCAGCTTCCAGCCTTCTGCACTATACAGTAGGCAAAGAGCACTTAGAATGATTCAGCCATGCATTCATTCTTCCATATTCTGTATGGAAGCTGATGCAGGCGTTTTATCAGCTTCAGATGAATAGCTCATCAGGTAATCCACCAGTACCCGCTAATTTTTAAATAAGAGGACAAATAATTTGAAATAACAAAAGAAAAGTGCAGAAAAACAACCTTCGTTAAAGAAAATTTGTGACGTAACAGACAAATTATGAAAAAGTAGACTGATTTGGTGAGGGCAAAAAAGACGTATGCGCCAAAAATTATACTTATATTACATATACAAGGTGGCGCAAAAGTAAGCTTCCGATGTTCAGCATATCGGTTGTGGCACGTGCAGTGTGTGCTGTTGCACCGTCTTGTTGGAACCACATGTTTTCCAATCCCAATTCATCAAGTTGCGGCAAAAAGAACTCGCTGATCATTGCTCTGTAGCGCTCACCATTCACAGTAACCGTTTGGCCCCGACCGATTATTGGTCAAATAAATAGTCAGCAATATTCCGCGTTCTGGAGCAGTGTAGCGTAACATTGTTTATTAACGTGTATTTCGCATGTGTTTACTACACAAATGTCAAAACAGAACTGACTTTAGGGGCCAATCGCAAAATTTATAGCATTTTCTGATAGGAGGATTACTTTTGCGCAGTAACCGTTTTTCACCGACCGAAATAAATAGTCAGCAATATTCCGCGTTCTGGAGCAGTGTAGCGTAACATTGTTTATTAACGTGTATTTCGCATGTGTTTACTACACAAATGTCAAAACAGAACTGACTTTAGGGGCCAATCGCAAAATTTATAGCATTTTCTGATAGGAGGATTGCTTTTGCGCCACCTTGTATAAAAATAAAATTGATTACATTATATAGGTTGGGCTAAAGAAAAGCTATGTACCTAATTTCATGGCAATACATAAACTGAATGTGAAATTAATTTAAAAAAGACATTCTCCTGTAAAATTTTCTTTTTGGCTCTTACGTCTTTTTTGCGCACAGGGCTTGATATAATGTTTTTAATCGTCGAATGCACGAAATATAAAAAAATACAATTGTTTATAAGCCACATAAAAATTATTTAAATAAAATAAAACTGTTCCATGAACACGCCTAAAAATATTCCACTTTCCTTGAGTTGACATATAAAATATGTATATGTACCAAAGAATGTATAAAAGGAATAAAGCAAATGGCACATTAGAGGAAAAATGCATCGTGACGCTACAGGGCATCATACGAGTAGCTTAGTTGTTAGAGTACTCTAACAGCGGCTTTGGTGCAGACTCTTGGGTTCGTATCCCAGTGTCTGATGAGAAGTTAGGCACTTCGAAAAATGTCATCCCATACCATGTTGTTGTTGTTGTAGCGACTACTTAACCTGTCCAGGGTGTCACCCCCCACCAACATTGTCATCAGGCTCTTCTAACGGAAGTCCAAGAAACCTCGCGGCTTCAACAGGGGTGGACCAGAGTGAGATTGGAGTTAGAGGAGTGGGCTCGGTTGAGCAGAGGAACAGATGGTTAGTATCGTGGGGAGACACGCCGCATGCCGGGCAGACATTTGGCATGTCGGGGTTCAGTCTGGATAAGTAAGAGTTTAGTCTGTTACAATATCCAGAACGAAGTTGAGCCAGCGTGACTCTTGTCTCCCTGGGCAGTTCGCGTTCCTCGGCGGCAACAGGTGGAGCTTGTGCCTGTAGGACCACATTCACTGGACGAGACCTGACAAAGGAGTTTACCGACTCCGTGTGGATGAGGTTGAGGGCCCGCCGGTGCACCTCTGGATCAAACGGCGAGGAGATGTGATGCCGGATCTCATCATAGTGCTTACGGAGGTGACTCCGGATGCTGCTGATTATGGCAGTTGAACAGGAATTGTCTGGACAACATCTCGCAATGCTCTTTGACATTGAGCATTTTTGCCTCATTATGAAGGTGATGCTCAGGAGACATAAGGAGGCACCCCGTGGCGGTTCTGAGTGCGGTGTTTTGGCAGGCCTGCAACCTCCTCCAATGTGTGTCTGCTAACCCCGGCGACCATATTGGCGTCGCGTAGCTCAGAACCGGCTGGCCGATTGCCTTGTACGTTGCCAGTAACGTTTCTTTGTCTTTCCCCCAAGTACTGCCAGCTAGTGACTTGAGGATTTTGTTACGGCTTTGTACTTTGGTGGCAATCGCGGCTACATGAGCACCGTATTTGAACATGTTATCAAACGTGACCCCTAAGATTTTGGGGTGTGTGACAGTCGGAAGCTTGATGCCGTCGACGTAGACGTTTAATTCCATGTTCGCCTGCGCTGTCCACGTCGTAAATAGGGTGGCCGAGGATTTGGTCGGTGACAGTGTCAGGTTCCGTGCAGCGAAGAAACTGGAAAGGGTTGGAAGGTATGAATTTAGTCTCGAGCAGAGCTCATCGACGGAGGGTCCAGTCGCCAGGATCGTGCAGTCATCGGCGTAGGAGACGATCGAGACGCCTTCTGGTGGGGAAGGGAGCCTCGATATGTAGTAATTAAACAGAAGCGGGGATAGGACACCACCCTGTGGCACCCCCTGCTTAATTATACGTGGTTTTGATCTTTCGCCTCTAAATTCAACCGATGACTGCCGGCCACTCAGATAGTTGGCGGTCCAACGCTTTAGACAGGGGGGAAGGTTTGAATCTTCCAGGTCGTTAATGAGTTGTGCGTGATTAACAGTGTCGAAAGCTTTCGACAGATCAAGCGCAACTAGCACGGTCCTGTCATTTGGGCGAGATTGGTTGAGACCGTCACCTATCCGTGTGGTGATGGCGTTTAGCGCGGTGGTAGTGCTATGCATTTTGCGGAAACCATGCTGATGTTCGGCTAATCGCAGGTTTGCGGTATAATAAGGGAGCAAGACCGCCTCCAAGGTCTTCACTACTGGCGAGAGGAGTGATATCGGTCGATATGACTCCCCCACGTTAGCCGGCTTGCCGGGCTTTAGTAGTGGCACCACCTTTGCCTGTTTCCATCTTTCTGGAATGACAAAGGTGGTCATGGACAGATTGAAGACGGTTGTTAGGTACCTTACTCCCTCATCGCCGAGATGTTTTAGCATCAGCATGGATATACCGTCTGGCCCAATGGATTTAGAATTTTTGGACCTCCGTATGGCCTCCTGAACCTCTGTGGTGGTGATGACAATGGGCGCTTGGTTGTTTTTGCGTTTGTGCGCTTCCCTGATGGCGCGCCTGATTTCCTTGTCAACCGGAGGATGCAGTACGAATTGCCGGCAGAAAGCGCTCGCGCATCTCTTTGGTTTCGACTGTACCTTATCACCAAAGGTGATGGATATTTTGTCGTTAGGTTTGGTCGGATTAGACAAGGATTTGACAGTGGACCATAATTTGCCAACACCAGCAGAGAGGTTGCAGGACCTTAGGTGCTCCTCCCATTTGGCGCGTTTGTGTTGATCGACTAGCCGTCTGATCTCCGCATTGAGGTCTTGAATTTGGGGATCCGTAGGGTTCAAGCGTCGCACGTGGTCACGTTCATTAGCCAGGGCCGCTGCTTCTGCGGGGAAGTACGGACGTATCTCCTTAATTCTACCTGACGGAATGTATTGATTGGAGGCTGAAGCTATGACCATGCGAAACGCTTTTTCCCCTTCTCGTACATCAGACGGGATGGGAAGAGCAGCGAAGGTGCTCTCAGTGAAACCAAGAAAACCAACCCAGTCAGCTTTGTTGAAGTTAGTGAAGGTGCGCTTCTCAGAAGTGACGAAGTCATTGGGGCGATCGATTGAGAGGACTATCGGCAGATGGTCAGATGCAAGAGTGAGCATTGGTCGCCATTCAACGCAGTTTATGAGACCTGCGCTGACAATTGTGAGGTCTGGCGAACTGGAACAATTTGCCGCAACTCTCGTGGGGGCGTCCCCGTTCACAGTGCAAAACGTCGAATCGTCTATTTGTTCAGCCAATTCCTGTCCCCTACCATCGGCTTGTAGGCTTGAGTGCCACAGATCGTGGTGTGCGTTGAAGTCTCCGATAATTACACGGTTATCGCCCCTGAGTAACGCACTGATGTCAGGGTGGTAATCTCTCGGACAGCAGGTGGCAGGGGGTATATAAATGTTTATAATTTCGAGGTCGACGTCTCCTGTCCGGACAACCATTCCTTGACGTTCCAGGAGGTTGTCCCTCGGGTCGACGTCAGGCTCAAATGTACGATATTGCACGGATTGGTGGGTGATGAAGGCGAGTCCGCCCCCAAGTCCCCTCTCTCGGTCGCGTCGGTGGATGTTATAGCCGTCACAAGTCCGAAGACTTGATCGGGCGTTTAACTTCGTCTCCTGAATGGCAGCGATCTTGATGTTCTGACGCTTCATGAAGTTCACTATTTCACTCACTTTCCCAGTTAGGCCGTTGCAGTTTAGTTGTAGGACGCGAAAGTGCGAAGGGGGAGAAATATTCACGCTGGGAGTCAGGGACTGGTGCGTATGCCTTGGTGGAAGCAGGCTGGGTCGCACACTACGTCGCACTCTAGAAGTCGAGGGATCCGAAGCACCAGAAGGTGGCGAATCAGTTGACGTTGTAGGTTGCGTAGCTCGACAGCATGGTGCAACGTACGTATCAGTCCATAGGTTCCTGTTTCCTAGTTGAGAACATATAAGCAGGTGACACAGGCCAAGGCAAGAGTTGCATTTGACTGATGTCGCAGGTGTATATAATCTCAACCGACAAACAGAGCACAAGGTGTAAGGGACCAGGAGCTGGTGGCTTTGACTTACATTTGTACTAGTGCTGGAAGAAGAAGGGGAAGTTGAAAGTGGGCAGGGGGTAGGCTGTCGCTCGGCATTGCTCATTTCTGAAACAGAGGTGCTACGTAGAAAGTAGCTGTGAGCGGCTGTGTGAGGTGTTGGCGCCTGTGGGCGTGAGCGGCAGCGGGTGTTACACACTACTTGCTGGGCGTTGTTTGTGCTATTAGTCGTGCAGACTGTTACAGAAGCTTGTGACGGTGCGATACTAGATCGTCGTTGGCCACGGGACGTCCGAGGGCGTGAACAGCAAGGGGCCACGAAAGTTTTGTAGAAACTAGGGGGCCTATGTGTGGAGGGATTTAGCCCGGAGCATCTGGTTTTGTGCAACCATCTTTTGCAAGAATTGCATTGGACGGAGTGTGAACGCTTAACATAGATTTTCTTCCAGCAGACGCAGCAGATCCATTCTCCTGGACCCGGGTTGGGTTCGACCCCAGCCCGGATAAGGAGAGTTTTGAGCAGCCCTGCTGCAAGGAGCTGCTCGGAGGATGACAACATTAGTGAAAAAGGTGACAGGTTAGACAGGGTAGAGTCGAAATAACAGCCCTTGGTCGGATGTAGAAATCCGAGTCATTCCGGTACGTAGAACCGGCTGTTGTGGGAATGCATCCCATACCATCGCTGTGCTTATCGTTGTAATTTTTCCTCTAATAGCAATTAACAAACTAAAATAATAATAAATAATTGGCGCTATATATACCTCCTGGGGAGACTAAGACCGAGCTTTTCTACCAATTTGTGGAGCGCTGCTTCTAACTTTTCCTACAGTTTTTTGACGATTTCGAACGGCATCTGCAAAGCAGATGAATTTTTGCCTAGGAGCGACCCCGTTCTGAAAAAACTTTTCCAAACCACTTTTGATGTTACCTGTACAAGAGCTAGAACCTTGGACCTTCGGTGTGGTAGGCCAGCAACACTACCGCCACACCGCGGCGGACAAACTTATTTGCGATGAGAAATAAAAATTGTGCAGATTAAATGTGAGAAAACTTACAAACCAATAAGAAAAAATAATATCGCAATTTTTATAAAACTTACCTTGCAAAAGCCTTAAAAACTCGAATTAAAATTGAAAGAAAAAATGTATTAATTTCAAAATAAATATAATCTTTAATCTTCTTTCCCTCTTCGGTGTGTGATGATCTTGACAACTTAATGGTGTATTTCAGTGTGTTGAGTGATAAATATTGCTGAGCTTTAACACAGTTGCTTATTGCGTGCCAGTTGCCCAAAGTTAATGTTGCGTGGCTTCGCACAAAATGTTGCCAGTGTAATTTCTAATATTTGGCTGCGGTGTGTTACCTTTTGGTTGGCTTGCGGAATTGTGTGATGTTGTGAGGTTTTGGTTGTGTGGTTGTGCTCGAACTTAGCTTTGGGGAAATGTTGAAAAGCTGGTTCCCAGCAGCAAAAGGATTCATAACTGAAAAAAGTCAATGAGTTTGTAATAGATCGCGGGGTAAGGAGCGGAAGCATTTTCGGTTTAAAGTCGTTGTTGTTGCTTTCAACAGCTGCCACTTATCGATTCCTATACCCAAGTATGTGAGTACCCATATACCCAAGTACGTGTATGGTCATTTACACAACTGAACGACTTATTGTCATTGGTATGCGATTGCTTCAGTATTCAACATTCTAGGAAATCGAAGCTGTGCAACAAACTTCCATTGAAAACTTTGAATTTATTTCTGTTTTTTTACCGTGTTTCTGATGTTGGGCAAAAAATGCTGCACGCAAACCATAGTATATGTCTACTAGTAGCGCAACTTACTCCGAATCTGCACACACACACAAACCACACAGGGTGCGTTGTATGCAATAATAAAACAATCAAATTTAAATACCGCAATATTGAAGGTGAAGACTTAAAACACCTAAATTATTGAATATAAAGCAGTTATAACACCTTATCAGTTCCAGCAGAATGTAAATTTCAGTATAAATTGAAGTTTTTAGTTGTAGTTTTTACTTTAAAGCAACTCTGAACGCGATTTCCTTCATTACACTCTCCCGGAGTACCTAAATCCACTACCTTCCACTCCGATTCGCAAAAGAAGATGCCGAACTAGTAGGGGTAAACAATGACGCAAACTGCGTCTTTATTATTTTAGTTTTGTTCATAGAATATGTCTACTAGTAGCGCAACTTACTCCGAATCTGCACACACACACAAACCACACAGACATAAAACTCACTAATTATTGAATATAGGGTAGTTATAACACCTTATCAGTTACTATAAAATGTCAATTTCAATTTAAATTAAAGTTTTTAGTTGCAATTTTTACTTTGAAACAACTGTGAACGCCATTTCCTTCATTCCACTTACTCCGAGTACCTTCATCCACTACCTTCCACTCCGATTCGCAAAAGAAGATGCCAAACTAGTAGTGCAAAATGTATTAGGTATAATTCGTTATGAATTTCAATTACTTTTTATTATATTTATAGCATATGTTAAGTTTTACTTATGTATGAATTAAAAAGTTTAAAACAATAAAAAACATTTTATCGCAGTCTTTATATTCGGTAAGGGCTAAATGCAGCAAGTATATGAGTCGGTAAGTCGTGCTACTGTTCGCCTAATATACCCAAATATGTGAGTCGGTAAGTCGTTCAACTGAACGATTCATATAACCAAGTATGTGAGTCGGTAAGTCGTGCCACTGATCGGATCATATATCCAAGTATGTGAGGCGGTAAGTCGTGCAACTGAACGATTTACATACCCAAATACATGAGTCGGTAGTGCATATAAATAAGAGGTTGATATCCCTGGGTAAGCGAGTTGTCCAGATATGAATTTCGTAGGGCATCCGCCGCGTTGAAATTCAGTGATGAATTCAGTAGCAAAACCTCCACTTTGTCTATTACCAACTCATTTCCTACCTATTACCTTTTGCTGTTGGGTTGTGTTATGTGTGCATGTATGCGTATGTGGGAATCTGGTGGAGATCTGTTTCCTCCTGTATAATCTGCTGTTGATCCTGCGTGTCTGCATGTGTTGGTAATAGTTGTTGCTCTTTTCTTTTCACCCAAAATAATTTTCTTATTTGTAGCGGCCAAACCTTTTATTCCTGTAACATTTTTCAGATTTTTTATATTAATGGCGGGTGAATGTTGTGGATTTTGTGCAGTTGAAATTTTCAGTAAATAATTCGTTAATAAAAAAACAGAATAATCAACGCAATGAAAATAGATAAAAACGGAAAACCTAAATTATTTTGTTTTTCTTGTTCAAGATGACATCGTCATCTATATTTACAAATGGGCTGCATACAAATACGCATAACTACCTACATAGCTATTCATATGTTCAACCAAAAAAAATTTACTTACTTTTCTCTCGATTTGTGGTGTCAGCACTCCTTGCGCTGGTGGCATTTCTAACTGGCGGTAATCTTTGGAAGGATTCCCAGGCACCGGCTATTCACTGTTTTGTTTTTTGAGTAAAACCACACCTTTTTAAAGCAAACTCCAACTCGCTCACCATTCAAAAACTTTAGTTTTTTTTGCACTGCACATTTAAGACCGCGACTTTTTGATATTCATGAAAGTCGTTTAGCGGACCCCCTTTTAATACTTGGCTTGACCCGTGTTAGACCCAATAGCGGCACGTACATATGTACACATATGTGCAAGCAACCGTTCAAACCCACTCACACAAACAACCTTTCGATTTGCAACTATCGTGAATGCGTTTTGTTAGCGGTTGCTTACTAGATCAAAAACTTCAGCGGGTGATGTTATCCCTATCCCGTCTGCACAACCCGCATCGAAACCGGGAGGGGAAGACGATATTATTTTAACGTATGCGCAAACAACTGCGAAAACCTCCGAGAAAACCACTGCGCAAACTACTTCCTCTACGACACCTGTACGGCGATTCTGTAGCTATTTTAACGCCAGGTGTGAGCGTTAACTTTGCTTAACACCATTTTTAACGCTGTTCCCTATTCACTAACTATTAGCTGTCGCGAATTATTTTCGAGGTGTTAACAATAGCGTTAATATATTTGCAAGTGTTTTCTCTCTCTATGGCGCGATATTCAACAGGTATATCATCATAAACATCCTAAGAGATTTTTGCGCCAAGCTTCTCTTCCAATTTGTGGTGTGCCGATTTGAATTTTCCCTACAAATTGGTGGGACCTACAGTTTTTTGCCGACTCCGAACGGCATCTACAAAGGAGACGAATTTTTGCTGAGAAGCCTGTCATGGCAGAAATACACTCGGAGAGTTTGCCAAACCACTGCCGAGGGGCGACCCCGTTTTGAAAAACTTTTTTCAAATCACTTTTGATGTTACCTGTACCAGGGCTCGAACCATGGACCTTCGGTGTGGTAGGCCGGCAACACTACCTTCACACCACGGCGGCCGCAAGTGTTTTAGCGTTTGCAAAAAGTAAAAAAATTAGTTTTGAGTTTTTTGCATGTAATTTAGTGCAAAATACGGCGAGTCAGCTGTTTAGCGGCGTTAAAGGAAAGTTACAGAATCGCACTTTCGTTAAGAACAAACGCCGAAATTTGGCGACAAGCTTAACGCTCGGCGAGTGGTTAAAAGTTACAGAATCGGGCTACTGAGCCTGTTTCCCATTTCGAGAATCAGGAACCTGACCTAAATTATGAGAATACTAGGCCTAAGGAACTAGTCGTTATACCTCTGCAGAAACAAATTTTTGTGTCCCGATTTGCCAAAGAAACTACTCAGGAGGATATCGAGGGCTATATAAAATCTAAACTTTCGCCTTCCTTCCTAAAATTAATGAAGTTTTCCGTTACAAGTGATAGAAGTATATCATCTCTCCGGATTGCTTTGATATGATCCTGAATAAATCATTCTGGCCTGATGGTGTGTTTGTTCACGAGTTTGAGTACAGATCGCGGCAAAGGCCTGTAAATGTTGCTTACTTACCTCACTCCGCCTCTGACTCAAACAACTGATTGATGATATATAGTACTCTCAATATTTATTATCAGAACGTTAGAGGACTGAACACTAAGCTTATTGATCTGTATATTAAAAGCCATGACATAAACTATGTCGTACTTGTTTTTACAGAGACATGATTGAAACCAAATGTGTTGAGTTCCGAATTGTTATCTAATAAGTTTGAAATTTTTAGAAAACACCGTGCGGAAAGGACTGGGGGAGGTGTGCTAATTGCTGTTGACACCAGTGTTTCTGCAGAAGAAGGATCTTTTGCTGACTCTGATGACGTTGAACTTCTTTATGTTCGGATACAATTTTCCACTAATTACAGGTACTACGTAGTAAGTTATATTCCACCTCTATTTCATATTTCTGTTTATATAAAGCACTCTTCAATAGTAAAATCTGTATCTTCTATCGTCCGACCTTCCTCTCGTGATATCTTTTATGAGTTTCTTTATGACCTATCGGAATAGTGTCGGTAAGTGCGTGGATTTAATTTTTACAGAAGACTCATCGAACTGTTCTGTATTTATATATATATAGAATCTTACTTTCTGTCGAGACTACGTTCTACTAAAGAGAAAGTTCCTGCTGGCAGATTCCTGTTTAGAAAAGCAAACTTTTCTGAGCTTATCACGTAAGTCTCAAAAATAACTTGGCCCGACTACTCTGGAAGTATTGAGGAAAGTATTCTTCATTTTACTAATACTATGCATTCCGTATTTCTCAAAAGTGTGCCTTTTCCGAAAAGCTCTAAAGTAGCTTATAATAATGGATGGGGCTCAAAAGAACTTGTTCTGAAATCTTTAAGCGTATCCACTATGGGTTGAGAACTCTTTATTGTTTGTACCACGTTTGGATGGCGACGAGTAGAAAGAGGCGATGTCTGCCCGTGTGCGTCTCGCTGTCCCGAAGCTTCAGCCACGTAATGTGGATTCGTTGAAGCTGACACCCAAAAAATCACCACTTACGACAAATCCAAGGCTTAACCAGAAAAATATTTATACGCACACGTAAGGGTTTGGGGAATTCTTAAAAAAATTTGGTTCTTCCTCTTTACTTCTCTATTTTTTTTCTTTTTATTTATAAAGGTAATACAAATATATTTTTTGTTCTTTTTTTCTTTACATTTCTTTGCACTGACTAGATTAGAGAATTTTTAGAGTTATTTAATATTTGGGTTCAAATAACACTGGTCTACAGCCAACAACCACCAGAGACGCGAAAATGAAATGTAAAACCATCCCCTGATTCCGAAAATCGAGGTTATTTTTGATTCTATGATACCGTTTTTGAGATATTTACGATTTACCGTTATTTCAAAAAAAAAAAAAAGATGGCTCCACTTAATCATGTATATCTCAAAAACAAATTGAGCAATTCCAAAACGGTTTGAAAAATTTAAAAGCTAATAAAATTTTCTATAAACAATGCATACAAAGCTAGGCCCTGTAGGTTCAAAGATAATGAACAATCAATATGGATTTAGACTTTTTTTTTTTTTGTAAAAATATAAAAAAATTTGTACATTGCTAGGAACAGATACTTTTTTTATCTGTAAGCTCTGTTTTATTACAAAAAAAAGAAACTTTCATCCGATAAAATCGATGGACTAATACAAAAGTTATAAGCATTCAAATAAATATAGCCATATAATACTGAAGTACTCTACACGTACAGGGTGTTTTTTTTACAGGTTTGTTTTTCGAATAGAGATAAAACTGGCATTTTGTGGTCAAATCTGGCAACTCTAATGTCATTTATGTTCAGTTTGGTTTGCCATTTCATCATGAACAGGATGACAAAAGAACAACGCTTGCAAATCGTGCAAATTTATTTCGAAAATAATGGTTCAGTTCGCGAAGTTTACCGTGAGCTCCGTCCATTTTATGGTCGACATAATCGTCCATCAGAGCAATTAATTCGGTTAACCATGGATCGTTTTCGCACTACGTTTACTCTATGTGATAATACGCATCCGCAGAGACGTCGAACAGTGCGCACCGAAGAAACAATTGCCGCTGTAGAGCAAAGTGTTGAAGAGGACCCGAATGAATCGATTCGCCACCGTGCACAGCAATTGGAGCTTTGTCCATCAACTTTATGGAAGATTTTGCGCAAAGATCTTGGCTTGCGACCTTACAAGATCCAGCTTGTGCAAGAATTAAAGCCGCGAGACCATGCAATGCGTCGTGATTTTGGTGTATGGGCCGAAAATGAGATTGATTTCGATGCTGATTTTCATCGCATTGTTCAGTGATGAGGCTCATTTTTGGTTGAATGGCTACGTCAACAAGCAAAATTACCGCATTTGGAGTGAAGAGAATCCACATAAGACCCTTGAAACGCCATTACATCCACAAAAACTGACTGTTTGGTGTGCTCTATGGGCTGGTGGAGTCATTGGGCCATACTTCTTCCGCAATAATGCTGGAGAGGCAGCTACCGTTAATGGAGACCGGTATAGAGCCATGATAACCGACTATTTTGTTCCCGAATTGGATGGCATGAATGTGGATGAGTTGTGGTTCCAACAAGACGGCGCTACATGCCACACAGCGCACGTCACAATCGATTTATTGAAGGAAACATTCGATGAGCGCATAATTTCGCGGAATGGACCTGTCAATTGGCCACCAAGGTCGTGTGATTTGACACCATTGGATTATTTTCTTTGGGGATATGTGAAGTCGCTCGTCTACACCAACAAACCAGAAACGTTAGGGGAATTGGAAGCCAACATTCGTGGCGTTATTGCCGACATACGGCCCCATATGCTCGAAAAAGTGGTTGAAAATTGGACCTGTAGAATTGGCTTTATTCGAGCCAGCCGCGGCGGCCACATGCCCGAAATCATATTTAAGCATTAATGGCATAAAATTATCCTTCCAATAAAGCCAAATTGATGGACCTTAAAACGATTTTCTTGTGTTTTATTTGAATTCGAAGTTCTATACCCCTAAAAAAACACCCTTTACATATGTATTAGTACTCATATATTAGTTAGTAAGTAGGAAGATTTTTGAAGGGTTATTAGATACAAAAAACTGGTAATGCCGTTTTCTCAAGTAGGTAAACTTTGAAATTTCAAACCGAGGGACATTTGAAGCAAGAGCAATGTTTTTAAACCAGGTAGTGTTTTCTTTGTATAACTAAGGAACTTTTTTGTCTAGGTAGGCTTCGATTTTTACTTGATCTGAGTATAAATAGGAGTAAATGCGAATTGTTCCTTCATAATATCTGCAAAGCTAACGGGATACTGTTCAGTCTATAGTGCATTTTATAACCCATCATTTACTTAAAAAAATAATATAAATAAAAAGGCGCGAGAGTTTGAGTGTAAAAATGATTCAGATATGTTTCATCTGCGGTCAATATATTGTTAAAAGGTTGCGACGTGTATTTGAAATCCTTTGAAAGTTACATACTATAAGTATGTTGGCATTCAGCCTAAAAACACTGGAATATCAACATGTCGAATCGAATTGATTCATTCGGAATCCTGAACAAAAAGGTGCGTAGTAAAATTTTGGAATTTGCTACTTTTTAATGCATATCTGACTAATTTCTGAAACTGTCTACTTAGGCAACATATGAAATTTAGTACACCAATGCAGTGAAGGGAACCAACTTGCCATTCGACGGGCTGCTATATTTGTACCACAGAAGTATTTGGGGTTGGAAAGTCAAGAAAAGTAACGCATACCAGTGTATCTACAGCGTCATTGCCAGTACCAAATTCAACGAAACATTGCCATTGCCACATTCAACTTTAGTTCCGGGTCCAGTTTCATTGTCAACAGCAGCATCTGATTACGCGGCATCAAGTTTTACTGATCTTCACACAGAAAACGAAAGAAACGCTTTGTCACAGGCACAACTCAATGATTGGTTAAGAGATTTGGAACTGTCCAAGGTAAAGGCCGAGCTACACGCCTCTCGTATGGAACAATTTAAATTCCAAGTATTCATGAAACGAGCTCAAGGCCAAGAATAATAATTTTTCACTTTTGGAATTTTTTATGAAAATTATTATTGTTTTTATTTTATTAATAATCATTTTAATTAATTATTAAAAGTTTTTGGATTGAATAGAGTAGGAAAAATGTTTAGAGACAACTGCCATAGCTTTTCTTATAGATCCATTTCGGAAGCTGCTAGACTTCACTCATCAGAGAAATTTTGGCACGCATTGCTAACCATTAAGCTAACAATACGCTGGTTTTGATGTCATCTAAACTCCTAGTTCTATTCTTCTTTTTACCATATGCATGAACCACTTCCGCCATTTGACAGTTAGTAGTGTGATCATGATGGATTTTTGACAGATCTGTTTTATCATCAGAACTGCCTTTCCGTGTGCTCTCGGTTTTTGTTATTGCTTTTTTTTTATACCAACAATTTTTGTTGATTTACGGCCTGTACATTTTCAAGTATTCATGAAACGAGCTCAAGGCCAAGAATAATAATTTTTCACTTTTGGACTTTTTTATGAAAATTATTATTCCCGCAAAATCTTGGTGGCAAAAGTGACGAGCATGGCAAATGAAGTTAATTGAAAGTCGGTATCAAGAATTCTGGGATGTCGCAGTGATGGGTGACTAATGTTGGTTTCTCATAAGAAAAACCGATCCTAATCTAAATAAGCGTCAAAACCAAACAAATAACTTTTTCAAGTATAAAATAAGGTCATAGAGTTAAGACAAAACTTACATACATTGTTATCGTCTCATATGAACATACATATGCTAATATTTGTAGGGTACTTAAGTTTTATATGGCTATATTTATTTGAATGCTTTTAACTTTTGTATTAGTCAATCGATTTCATTGGATGAAAGCTTTTTTTTTTTTGTAATAAAACAGAGCTTACAGAGAAAAAATATATCTGGAAAAAATTAAAAAATGTTAGATATCCTTCCTCGGAAAATACACATTTTTTTATATTTTTACAAAAAAAAGGTAAAAATCCGTGTTGATTGTTCATTATCTTCGAACTTACAGGCCTAGCAAAAAGTTTTGTATGTTTATAGCAAATTTTATTAGCTTTCAAAATTTTCAAACCGTTTTGGAAGTGCTCAATTTGTTCTTGAGATATTAATGATAAAGTGGAGACATCTTTTTTTTTTTTGAAATAACGGTACATCGTAAATAAATCAAAAATGTTACCATAGAATCAAAAATAACCTCAGTTTTTGGAATCAGGGGATGGTTTTACAAACGAATTTCATATTCGCGTCTCTGGTGGAGAAAAAAAGTTCGAATTCGTAGACCAGTGTAACCAGCACTAACTGAACGACTTTACTTTCGTATAACAGAAAACGGAATTCAGAGAGTAATTTAATTTAGACAATTTATACATTTTTTTCTGTATATGAATGTATACATATATTAATATTTTCAAACCTAGAAAGGTAAGTATATGCAGAAAAATCTCTCGTTGCGATTCATATTTC
The DNA here is from genome assembly GCA_949987695.1 of Merzomyia westermanni. NCBI lineage: Eukaryota > Metazoa > Arthropoda > Insecta > Diptera > Tephritidae > Merzomyia > Merzomyia westermanni. Next base: position 104,660,466 of record OX465290.1, on the reverse strand, counting down.
CGATTGATTGCTGTTAGCGTATAATAAAAAAATTATGTATTAATATCACGCTATATAAAAACTGCTACATCCAGCTTAAGCACAGTTCAGCATCAATATGCAGCTGCAGCTTCTTGGCCAGGTAAATTGCTACAAGCAACTCCGTCTCCATCCAACTTCAGGAAGAGCAAGGTGCAGCACAAGATGAAATTTAATTTTTTTGACTTTTTTCGACTTTGATTTTTAAGGTTTTTTCATGACCTACTAAAAAAATTTTCGTTTGATTTTAAAATTTTCATGTATACCCGACCGAAAAATGTCCGCTAAAAACGTTGGCGATAACAGTTTTTTAAAAAAAAAAAAAATTTTTTTTTTGGGTTTTGGGGAGTGTTTTGGTCAAAAAATGTACCCTTTCGCCATTTTTTTTAAGGGTTTTTTCAGCATACATGCAAACATGTTTTCGTTGAAAACGAATTGCCTGATATTTCCTGTCCCATTTAAAATTATGCGCTAAAAACGCTGGCGTTAACAGTTTTTTGAAAAAAATTTTATTTTCAGGGTTTGGAAAAGTCGAGTTTTCGACCAAAACAAGTCCCAACAATTTTTTTGGGTATGCGTAGTGGAACTTTTTTTTCCTGAGCCCAAAACCTATCGAAAAATCGATGGCGCGATATCGGTTAATAAATCGACCCAGTCTACTGTATATAAATAAAAATATGTATCTACGACGGTCCTTTACTCTTGCATTCTTTGATGTCTTTTACATGATACCAACCTACTTTACCATTTTCTATGACGCGCAATTGGTACATGTTGTTTCCCTTTGTGGCAAGGACTGAAGATTTGATGAATATGGGTGCTATCTTGGAGCTAAATTTTCTCGCGCTATTGCTTAAAACAAAATTTCGACGAAGTACTTCGTAACATATATTGAAATTTTTTGAACGGCTACGTAGGTTATAGCGTTTGGCAGGTTGTTCGAAGGCGTTCTGGATGTTATTGGCCAACTGAGTACGTACGAGTCGGGGCTTGTCCTTACGGTCTATTACAAACTCAGACATTTAAAAAATCAGAAGACGAGGTTATTTAAGCGATACAAAATGTCTGGATTGTATACGTCACAAGTAGGTAGGTAGGTAGGTTGCAGTGGCTGCTAGTGAACGGAATAGCACACGTAGGCCCCGTAGGTCCCGTTGTGATACCACATGGATCCGACTGACCCCCTACTCAAACCGTTTTGTGGATTTCGCAAAGCGCAGAATATCCTTTGGCTTAATTCTTGATAATTCGCCAAGATGATAAAAAATACCCGACCCCAGATATTTCAACCTATTGCCCCACAGCGCGGGACATTCACATAGAAAATGCCTCACTGTTTCAGGCTCCTCCTCGTCTCTACAGTGTAATGAACAACTTGCCTCTTCGCCTTTTGGGTAACTAACCGCTACTCTCCGCAGTAGACAAAGGGGACAAGACGAACACTAATAGACAGAACGGCGGCATTGGCTCATAAAACTAACAGAAAACCAGTAGTTTTAGCCGTGCCTTGAACTGCCTATCCGACCGTATAGGTATATGGTTTGAGGAGCGTACTCTGCTTACAAGTCACCAGCTAAGCTGCAGCGAATGGGGTGGGGTTCTTGCTCCTACACTGACTTTTGGGTCGGCACACAAACAAAAAAATTTTAAGCAGAGATTTTCGCTTTCGAGTAACTCGCAAGCATAAAAAGGGTGGATATGACCACTGAAGATACGTTTTCTCCCAGTTCGGAACAGACCCCAAAAAAAAATTAACTATTAAAATGGCGAAAATCAACAGAAATTTAATATATGGGTTTCCTGCCTGCTTATGCAAATACTCACCGGATGTGTAGGAGGGCTTCCTCATTTGCCTCTCCTTCTCTTTACCCTCCCATCCTGCTAAGAGTAGAATACAATTTTTCTCCTAGCCCATCTCCATCACTAATGCCTCTTACGCAAATTAAATAAGATTTACTCCATAGTTACTTTAAAGATAACAATAGTATAACATAATTTATTCATCTCATTTTAACCTAAATCTACAAACCTATCATTTTCTTAGGCTAGTCAATATATATTAGGCGTGTATGTATGTGCATGCAACCATTTACATACCTTTCAAAACAAAATTTTCCTAGTCAATCTACGTTAATATTACACACTTCGAATGTTCGCAAATCAAAATTTAAATCCACTGTTAATACTTTTGCAACATAACTATGCCTAATTTCTAACTATGATAACATACTTTGTTTAACATTCCATTCGTTGTTGTTTATTTTATCATTGCTAACAAAGGGATTAAGCAAAATGTATGATAATAACTAATCTAACATAATAATAATAATTTTACAACATAGAACCCGGGAAATGTCATAAACATTCGAACTTGTTCGACAACCTTCCTCTCAGTTCGCTTTTTAAATCCACAACATTAACATAAGTGGAACCTATGTGGATCCTATGTTGCAAAACTGCTATAAGTTAATTACGTCATTAAATGTTTATACATACATACTATCAAATATTCATTAAAATTAATAATTAATTAATTCAATAAATTTCCCTATCGTTATAAAAGAGGGAAGCAAAAAAGGGTAATATGCGAATAAATTATTTCATCGAAACCATGTCGTTACAATTTCATTAAGTCGGGCTTAATGCAAACAAAAAAAAAACGTATATATAATTATCATATTTGTGCGGATGTACATATGTAGGTAAATTTATCGCTTGTCAGGGCAGAGAATAATGAAAAAAAAAAAAAAATTGTACATTTATTTTCATGCACATTTTCAAAAATAAAAAATGGCAAAGAAAATAAATGTAAAAAGAAGAAGAAAATAAATGGAAACAAAAATGGTTAAAAAAAAAGGTACTTACGGTTTTACGGTTCCTCCGTCCACTGGCCAGCCGTCGGGGATGCGTAGACCTTGAAAGTTAGACATGTAAATTTAGCCATGCATCGGGTTGCCATAAGGCCTTTCGCAAAATTTTATATTTATGCAGGTATACATCGGTAACCAAAAAAAAATTTTAATTTTTCTACCTTTGTTTAACTATTCACTTCTTTTTTTCCCCCCTTTCTTATATTTTTCCACTATATATCTGGTTTTTTTTTTGTTTTTGTTTTTTTTTTTCTATTTTAATTTATCTTATTTATTTAAATTTTTATTTATTTAATTTTTAATATTTTTTTCTTCAATATATCTCTATATACACGTTTATACTTTTTACAATTTCTCTTCCTGTTTTTTTTTCCTTTAAATTTAAAATTTTCACAGAAGAAACTAAACTCTACTTTATAAGTAAATAACAGAACTTATCTGCACTATATGTATATATAATTGAACGGCTTGTTGCGCTGCTGGTTCATCCTTCCTGCTCCTGATTATGTGGTCTTACGATCCTTGGTCATATACGGCTGTTTTATTATGTTTCGGTTGGTGTTGATCATGGGTTTATATATGTTTTTCGATACTTCGAATTGTTTTCGAATTTACCCAAAATTCAAGTATTTTCAGAACATTTCAATATTTCGAATTGTTTTCGAAATTAAACAAATTTCAAGTATTTTCAGAATATTTTAATATTTCGAATTGTTTTCGAAATTACACAAATTTCAAGTATTTTCAGAATATTGTAATGTTTCGAATGGTTTTCGAAATTAAACAAATTTCAGGTATTTTCAGAATATTGTAATTTTTCGAATTGTTGTCGAATTAAATTGAAATATATTTTTTTTATATATACTCGTATATATATATATTTATTTTTTTCCACTCTTTTGGCTATTTAATTTTTGTCAGAATCCTTTCGAAGGATGCTCGAATTTAGAGGTTATTGTAGTTAAATTTTTTTTTTTTTTTGGGTCTTTTCGAAACTTGTGCAAATTTCCTTTATTGTTTTTTTTTCACAGTAATTTCACTTGCTTGTGAACATATTTTTGTCCTTTTTCCCACGTCCTTTCGTTCGGACAGATCTGGAAAAAATTAAAAAATGTTAGATATCCTTCCTCGGAAAATACACATTTTTTTATATTTTTACAAAAAAAAGGTAAAAATCCGTGTTGATTGTTCATTATCTTCGAACTTACAGGCCTAGCAAAAAGTTTTGTATGTTTATAGCAAATTTTATTAGCTTTCAAAATTTTCAAACCGTTTTGGAAGTGCTCAATTTGTTCTTGAGATATTAATGATAAAGTGGAGACATATTTTTTTTTTTTGAAATAACGGTACATCGTAAATAAATCAAAAATGTTACCATAGAATCAAAAATAACCTCAGTTTTTGGAATCAGGGGATGGTTTTACAAACGAATTTCATATTCGCGTCTCTGGTGGAGAAAAAAAGTTCGAATTCGTAGACCAGTGTAACCAGCACTAACTGAACGACTTTACCTTCGTATAACAGAAAACGGAATTCAGAGAGTAATTTAATTTAGACAATTTATACATTTTTTTCTGTATATGAATGTATACATATATTAATATTTTCAAACCTAGAAAGGTAAGTATATGCAGAAAAATCTCTCGTTGCGATTCATATTTCCGATTGATTGCTGTTAGCGTATAATAAAAAAATTATGTATTAATATCACGCTATATAAAAACTGCTACATCCAGCTTAAGCACAGTTCAGCATCAATATGCAGCTGCAGCTTCTTGGCCAGGTAAATTGCTACAAGCAACTCCGTCTCCATCCAACTTCAGGAAGAGCAAGGTGCAGCACAAGAAGAAATTAAATTTTTTTGACTTTTTTCGACTTTGATTTTTAAGGTTTTTTCATGACCTACTAAAAAAATTTTCGTTTGATTTTAAAATTTTCATGTATACCCTGTCCGACCGAAAAATGTCCGCTAAAAACGTTGGCGATAACAGTTTTTTGAAAAAAAAAAATTTTTTTTTGGGTTTTGGGGAGTGTTTTGGTCAAAAAATGTACCCTTTCGCCATTTTTTTTAAGGGTTTTTTCAGCATACATGCAAACATGTTTTCGTTGAAAACGAATTGCCTGATATTTCCTGTCCCATTTAAAATTATGCGCTAAAAACGCTGGCGTTAACAGTTTTTTGAAAAAAATTTTATTTTCAGGGTTTGGAAAAGTCGAGTTTTCGACCAAAACAAGTCCCAACAATTTTTTTGGGTATGCGTAGTGGAACTTTTTTTTCCTGAGCCCAAAACCTATCGAAAAATCGATGGCGCGATATCGGTTAATAAATCGACCCAGTCTACTGTATATAAATAAAAATATGTATCTACGACGGTCCTTTACTCTTGCATTCTTTGATGTCTTTTACATGATACCAACCTACTTTACCATTTTCTATGACGCGCAATTGGTACATGTTGTTTCCCTTTGTGGCAAGGACTGAAGATTTGATGAATATGGGTGCTATCTTGGAGCTAAATTTTCTCGCGCTATTGCTTAAAACAAAATTTCGACGAAGTACTTCGTAACATATATTGAAATTTTTTGAACGGCTACGTAGGTTATAGCGTTTGGCAGGTTGTTCGAAGGCGTTCTGGATGTTATTGGCCAACTGAGTACGTACGAGTCGGGGCTTGTCCTTACGGTCTATTACAAACTCAGACATTTAAAAAATCAGAAGACGAGGTTATTTAAGCGATACAAAATGTCTGGATTGTATACGTCACAAGTAGGTAGGTAGGTAGGTTGCAGTGGCTGCTAGTGAACGGAATAGCACACGTAGGCCCCGTAGGTCCCGTTGTGATACCACATGGATCCGACTGACCCCCTACTCAAACCGTTTTGTGGATTTCGCAAAGCGCAGAATATCCTTTGGCTTAATTCTTGATAATTCGCCAAGATGATAAAAAATACCCGACCCCAGATATTTCAACCTATTGCCCCACAGCGCGGGACATTCACATAGAAAATGCCTCACTGTTTCAGGCTCCTCCTCGTCTCTACAGTGTAATGAACAACTTGCCTCTTCGCCTTTTGGGTAACTAACCGCTACTCTCCGCAGTAGACAAAGGGGACAAGACGAACACTAATAGACAGAACGGCGGCATTGGCTCATAAAACTAACAGAAAACCAGTAGTTTTAGCCGTGCCTTGAACTGCCTATCCGACCGTATAGGTATATGGTTTGAGGAGCGTACTCTGCTTACAAGTCACCAGCTAAGCTGCAGCGAATGGGGTGGGGTTCTTGCTCCTACACTGACTTTTGGGTCGGCACACAAACAAAAAAATTTTAAGCAGAGATTTTCGCTTTCGAGTAACTCGCAAGCATAAAAAGGGTGGATATGACCACTGAAGATACGTTTTCTCCCAGTTCGGAACAGACCCCAAAAAAAAATTAACTATTAAAATGGCGAAAATCAACAGAAATTTAATATATGGGTTTCCTGCCTGCTTATGCAAATACTCACCGGATGTGTAGGAGGGCTTCCTCATTTGCCTCTCCTTCTCTTTACCCTCCCATCCTGCTAAGAGTAGAATACAATTTTTCTCCTAGCCCATCTCCATCACTAATGCCTCTTACGCAAATTAAATAAGATTTACTCCATAGTTACTTTAAAGATAACAATAGTATAACATAATTTATTCATCTCATTTTAACCTAAATCTACAAACCTATCATTTTCTTAGGCTAGTCAATATATATTAGGCGTGTATGTATGTGCATGCAACCATTTACATACCTTTCAAAACAAAATTTTCCTAGTCAATCTACGTTAATATTACACACTTCGAATGTTCGCAAATCAAAATTTAAATCCACTGTTAATACTTTTGCAACATAACTATGCCTAATTTCTAACTATGATAACATACTTTGTTTAACATTCCATTCGTTGTTGTTTATTTTATCATTGCTAACAAAGGGATTAAGCAAAATGTATGATAATAACTAATCTAACATAATAATAATAATTTTACAACATAGAACCCGGGAAATGTCATAAACATTCGAACTTGTTCGACAACCTTCCTCTCAGTTCGCTTTTTAAATCCACAACATTAACATAAGTGGAACCTATGTGGATCCTATGTTGCAAAACTGCTATAAGTTAATTACGTCATTAAATGTTTATACATACATACTATCAAATATTCATTAAAATTAATAATTAATTAATTCAATAAATTTCCCTATCGTTATAAAAGAGGGAAGCAAAAAAGGGTAATATGCGAATAAATTATTTCATCGAAACCATGTCGTTACAATTTCATTAAGTCGGGCTTAATGCAAACAAAAAAAAAACGTATATATAATTATCATATTTGTGCGGATGTACATATGTAGGTAAATTTATCGCTTGTCAGGGCAGAGAATAATGAAAAAAAAAAAAAATTGTACATTTATTTTCATGCACATTTTCAAAAATAAAAAATGGCAAAGAAAATAAATGTAAAAAGAAGAAGAAAATAAATGGAAACAAAAATGGTTAAAAAAAAAGGTACTTACGGTTTTACGGTTCCTCCGTCCACTGGCCAGCCGTCGGGGATGCGTAGACCTTGAAAGTTAGACATGTAAATTTAGCCATGCATCGGGTTGCCATAAGGCCTTTCGCAAAATTTTATATTTATGCAGGTATACATCGGTAACCAAAAAAAAATTTTAATTTTTCTACCTTTGTTTAACTATTCACTTCTTTTTTTCCCCCCTTTCTTATATTTTTCCACTATATATCTGGTTTTTTTTTTGTTTTTGTTTTTTTTTTTCTATTTTAATTTATCTTATTTATTTAAATTTTTATTTATTTAATTTTTAATATTTTTTTCTTCAATATATCTCTATATACACGTTTATACTTTTTACAATTTCTCTTCCTGTTTTTTTTTCCTTTAAATTTAAAATTTTCACAGAAGAAACTAAACTCTACTTTATAAGTAAATAACAGAACTTATCTGCACTATATGTATATATAATTGAACGGCTTGTTGCGCTGCTGGTTCATCCTTCCTGCTCCTGATTATGTGGTCTTACGATCCTTGGTCATATACGGCTGTTTTATTATGTTTCGGTTGGTGTTGATCATGGGTTTATATATGTTTTTCGATACTTCGAATTGTTTTCGAATTTACCCAAAATTCAAGTATTTTCAGAACATTTCAATATTTCGAATTGTTTTCGAAATTAAACAAATTTCAAGTAGTTTCAGAATATTTTAATATTTCGAATTGTTTTCGAAACTAAACAAATTTCAAGTATTTTCAGAATATTTTAATATTTCGAATTGTTTTCGAAATTACACAAATTTCAAGTATTTTCAGAATATTGTAATGTTTCGAATGGTTTTCGAAATTAAACAAATTTCAAGTATTTTCAGAATATTGTAATTTTTCGAATTGTTGTCGAACTAAATTGAAATATATTTTTTTTATATATACTCGTATATATATATATTTATTTTTATTATATATATATATTTATTATATTATTACTAACTACATGATGCCCATGACTGTTACTATAGCTGTTATTAACATTGGTAAACACTGTTACGGTTGTAAGGGTATTGGTGCCTGTTATGCCGCCCTCACAACAGCTTCTGCAGAAATCATTATAGGGAATGCCCAACCTTTCCGAATGTCTGCCTACGCCTATATGCCCTGTTAGAAGTCCCATAAGTAATGAGAGTTCCTCCCTTCTTAGTTTGAGTAAGTCTTCGGACCTACTCGCGATAATCTCTGGCCACAGTTTTGTATGATTGCAGGTACCTAGGTTATCCCATCTATCCCTTGCCTGTTTGAGGAATATATTCCTCGCTAAGAGCTTGCTAGTCGCGAGCGGCATGCCTGAACCCTTCCAGGACTGTGAAAGCGGAGCGGATGTACCCCCTCTAGCCAGCTCATCTGCCATCTCATTTCCTGGTATGCCACAGTGTCCAGGCACCCATACCAGGTGAATTGAGAGTTGCTTAGCCATCTCGTTGAGAGATCCGCGGCAGCTCTCCACAGCCCTGGAATTGCATGTGAAGGCCCCCAGCGCCTTGAGGGCTGATTGGCTGTCAGAGAAGATGTATACATCACCACTATTGATGTTCACTCTCTTCAGTAATACTACAGCTTCCTGTATAGCGGCCACTTCTGCCTGGAAAACACTACAATGATCAGGTAGTCGGAAGCCAAAGTTTAGCCCCAGCTGAGGGGCGTAAACCCCCCCGCCTACCTTGTCATCAAGTTTCGAGCCATCTGTGTACAAATGGATTGACCCGTTGTCCTGAGGAGGACCTTTCTCTCAGAATTCCCTTTCAGGTATTCTGATATCAAATTTCTTCTCGAAACAGTACTTCGGTATACAATAGTCCGAAATATACGCAGGGAGATTTTTAAGGATGGACGTGTGACCTTCACCAGGGGCCCTTTATCCTGGTAAATTCCTAATTCGCAGTGAGGAGTACGCCGCATATAATTTACCGCATATGTCAACCGGTAGAATGTTAAGGACTGCATTCAGTGCCTCTGCCGCTGTTGTCCGAAGCGCCCCACTAACTTATATGAGCGCACTTCTCTGTACTCTTTGGATTACGATAATGTTGGAGCTCTTCTCCAGGCCCGTCCACCAGACCAGGACCACATCCAGAAGAATTGGTCTTACCACGGCAGTATAGAGCCAGAGTGTAACTTTGGGGGACAACCCCCATCTTTGTCCTATGGTACCCCTACAAGAGTATAGGGCCACAAGAGCCTTTTTAGCGCGCTCCTGGATGTTCTCTTCCCATGAGAGCTTTTTGTCGATAATAACCCCCAGGTATTTTGCGGAATCACCCAATTTAAGGGCGACGAAATTTTGTTTTTCCTAGTAAACAGTACCAGCTCTGTTTTGGCCGGATTAACACCTAGACCTTTATTCCCAATCCACTCTTCGACTAGCCTCAGGTTTCTTTGCATGATATCACATAGCGTTTGAGGATATTTACCACTCACAACCACCGCAAGGTCGTCTGCGTAAGCTATGACTTTAGACCCCCCTCCTCCGCCAAGCAATCCATTGAGTGTAGCTACCCATAGAAGAGGGGAGAGGATCCCACCTTGTGGCGTGCCTCTGTTGACGACTTTGTTCACCGCCACCCCAGCTGGGTCAGCGTGCACCCCCCTACTCGTCAGCAGTTGGTGCACGAATGACACAAGCCAAGCGTCGATACCGAAAGCCGTCAGGGCTGTCATGATCGCTTCCGGCGTGACATTGTTGAAAGCCCTCTCAATATCCATAAAGGCTATCAGTGTAAATTCCTTACTCGATAGGGATTTTTCTATATGCGTGACGATGTCATGTAACGCTGTTTCTGTGGATCTACCTTTCATGTATGCATGCTGCGAAGGTACGACTTTGCTCTCCAGCTTATCTCTAACGTGAGGCTTAATTATCCTCTCCAGTACATTAAGTTAGAAGGACGCCAGACTGATAGGTCTGAAGTCCTTTGGGCCAACATGAGATGTTCTACCTGCCTTAGGTATAAAAATTACCCTGGAGTTTCTCCAAGGGTTGGGGATGTAATTGAAAGTAAGCACCCCTTCATAAATAAATAGCAACCAAGGGATTCTCAGTTCCATTGATTGCTGAAGTTGTACGGGCGATATCCCATCTAGACCCGGTGCTTTAAATGGCTTGAATGACCAAATCAATGGCCCATACAATTCTTTTATAATTGAGGTACTGCCCTAGGTCATGTACACCATGGTTGGTACCTATGGTAGCTTTCCGCTTCTGGAAAGTGGGTTTTCCTCCCCCGTATCTGTCCATGACCCATCTGGCCTTTTCAGACACCCCGGCGAGCTATGGGGTGATTTGGATAGAATCTTCCGTAACCTCGAACCCTCTGAAACTGATTCCATGCTGCTGCAGAAATCTCTCCAGGAGGTTCTTTTTGATTTCCTGAGTTCCCTTTTGTACTCTCTAAGCTGTTCCTTGTAAGCTTCCCATTTCACATCCTCCTTCGAGGCTTTTGCATTATTAAAAGCTTGTCTACAAAGCTTCCCGTATCTATCTAATTCGGGGTTCCACCAGGGTGGTTTTTGTAGGGCAGGCTTTATCTAAAGCCACGTGACAGGCCTTAGTGAACTTTACCACCAGTTCCTCAATTTCCTTAGTATCCCCAGGCGTTTCGGGGCTACAAGCTGAAAGGTACTTATCCAGTTCCTTATTATACAGTTGCCAGTCGGCATTCCTAAGGTTTCTATAGGGGGAGGAGATGGACGGTGCGCCTGCCAATTCAAAGCAGATGTAGCGGTAGTCGGAAAAGGAGTGCTCATCGGAAACCATCCAGTTCCTGACCATACCCTCCGCACTTCTTGAGCAGAGCGTAACGTCCAGCACCTCCCTTCTATTTTTCGTGACGAAAGTGGGCTCGCTGCCCCACAGCGTCACAAGTACAAGGATTAAGAATCAATGTTATCAAACCAAAAGTGGTTTTACAGCTTCGTTAATTCGAAGAGGAAGATAAAATTGTTTCCCTCAGTAATGAAATTTAATGATGTAGTTTCTCAGGATGGTGATGAAATTGCTAATATGTTTGCTGCCTTCTTTAGATCTAACTATAAAAACTTTGAGTTATTTGTCTTTGCTTAATTCAACACCTGTCCCTTTTATTTCTTGTGAACATGTACTAGTGCATCTTGAAAATCGGAGAACCTCCTATTCTAGTAAACACGATGAAATTCCGTCAATCGTGCTGAAAAATTTTGCTCAGTTCCTTTTACGACCTTTAACGCCTTTGTTCAAGAAGCATTTCCTAAAAAGTGAAAAGAGTCATTTATAGCAATTTTATATAAAAATGGGAGTAGATGAAGTGTTACAAACTATTCATGTAGTATATTGGAACGATTTTTCGTCATCCCTTGTCAAATTTATTTTTGAGACAAACCGGTTTCGGCGTTGTGCCATCATCAGTGTCGATTTTCGTTCTGATCTGTTGTGGTCGTTTGTCTTGTATTTATAGTAGGTAGCAGGTAACGTCAGCATGGGTGTCTGTTTGTGTACATTCAGAAACGGGGGTGGTTTGCATCGATCGGTTTTTTTGTGCTTGACTGAGGCAGGTAAAAGTTGGTGATTTTTGTTGTTTGACCTTTTTTGCTTGTTTGTTGTTTTTGATCTTTTGCTGTTTTGTGCTTATTTGTCGGTGCGTGTGTGTTTGTTGTACCTGAGTGGTTGCTTTGTTTTTTGTAAACGAATTTTAAAGGTTCGAATATTGTGTCGGAAACAGTGTTTGTCTGTTCGTTTATTATTCTGCCGTCGAATGTTTTTTGTTTGTAGATTTCCATGTTTTCGAGTACGTTCAGACGTCTGCCTTTTGCTTGTACATGTAGGACCTTGACTGTTTTTTTGATGTTTCCGGGGGGGCATTTATTCTCCGCCATGTGATTCGCAAAGTTGGACTCTGGCATGATGGTTGGATTCCGTATCTTTTTGTTGTAATCTCTAATGTGTTCTCTGAACCTCGTTCTTACTTGTCGTCCGGTTTGTCCTATGTAACTGTGCTGGCATTCACAAGTGAGCTTGTATACACCATGGCTGCTAAATGGATCTTCTGAGTTAGTTTTGGTTCTGAGCTTCCGTCCTAAATTGTTCGATGTTTTGAGCGCTGTGTTGATGTTGTATTTTCTAAGGAAATTTGCTAATTTATATGTTGCCCTTTCAGTATATGTCATTGTCGTCCAGGTTTGTGTACTTTCTTCTCCATTGTTTCTTTTTTGTTCTCTAAGGTCCCTCCTGAGTTTATCTACTAGTGCTTTTTTATATCCGTTGTTTGTAGCGATGTTATATATTATTCCAAGCTCTCTTCTATATGCTTCTTGTGTAAGAGGTGTTCCTTCCAATCTTTGTACTAAGTGCCTTAGCGCTGCATTTTTATGTTGTTGTGGGTGGTTCGAGGTATTATGTATTATTGTGTCGGTGGCCGTTGGTTTCCTATATATGTCGTGGTTGAATTTATTGCTAGCTTTATCAATACTTATTGTGAGGTCCAGATAATTGATTGCTCCGTCTTTTTCGGTTTCCATTGTGAATTTTATGTTCCCGTGCTGCTTGTTGAGGTACTCCAGTACTTGCTCTTCGTTGTTGGTAGTTAAAACGCATATGATATCATCCACGTACCTTGCGTAAAATAACACTCCTAATTTGGAATTTAATTCCTGTATATACTCTTTTTCCAGGTTTTGCATAAACGCTTCCATAAGAATAGCCGATGTTGGGTTTCCCATCGCAAGTCCGTTTGTTTGTCTGTATATTTTATTGTTGAATTGAAAATAGTTTTGACGTAGTGTGGTTCTTACCGTGTTCGTGATTTGCGTACTTTTTACTTTATCTTTTGTTTTACGTAGTATTATAGAGTTTACTATGTTCAATGTCTCTGCTAGTGGTATTGATGTGTATAGATCTTTTATGTCGAAAGATACCAATTTGCTGTCCTTTGTCACTTCAACGGTCCTAAGTTTGTTTATTAGTTCAGATGTATTAGTTATGGTGTGTTCGTTGCTAAGTTCCAGTGTGTCCTTCAATACTGTTTTTAAATATTTAGATAGCTTATAGCATGGTGCCGATTTAAAATTAATGATTGGTCTCATTGGATTGCCTGGCTTGTGGATTTTTGGTAGCGCAATCAGTGGTGGAGTTGACGGGTTCATTTGGACTAATGTATATGCCGAGTTTGTATCTATTATATTTGTTGCAGTTTTTATAGCCACTTTGATTTCTTTCCGGTATTCATCCGTGGGGCTCACTCTTATTCTACGACATTCCATATCCTCGATGAGTTTTTTGGTTTTTGTTATATACTCATCTTTTTCAATTAGCACAGTTGTGTTGCCTTTGTCCGCCTTCGTTGCGACAATGTTGTTTATCCTGAGTTTATGTTGTAGGTTCTTGACTGTTTTTTGCTCCGTGTTTCTCTTCTGTCCTTCCTTTGCTTTCACTTCCTTGTTTATTATTTCTCTGCACATGTGTCTTGCGTGCTCTTGTTCCTCAACTGGTATTAATGATATTGCGACCTCTGCGTCTACGATCGCCTGTTCCGTTTTTCTTTTTTCGTTTTGGCCTATAATATTGTGTTTTAGTCCCTTTTTAAGAAGTTGTTCTTCCGCCGCGGTGATGGCCACTGTCGTTAGGTTTACGAGCCTGGCATGGAAATGGTGCGGTTGTTGTGTTACAAACTACGAATACAAAAGCTCAGTGTTATTCCCATACTTTTCGAATCCATCGTCACAAATCAATTAGCCTTTTCAGTCGCTTCGGTCATTGACCTATCACAACATGGGTTTTGCAAGGGTAAGTCCACTGTGACTAACTTGCTTAAGTTCACAACGCATATTTTTAGCTATAGGTTTTAGTAAGGCATTTGATAAAGTTTCACATTCTATTCTGTTATTCAAACTTTACCAGTTGGGTTTCCCACATTTAATTCTCGCATGGGTGTCTTCTCACTTTAAAGATAGAAAACAACAGGTTATATTTACCCTGGAGTCAATTGTACTAGGTTTATACTAATCAAATACTAGTTTGCTAAAGCGGCTCAACTAGTTCGAGTTCTATAATTTTTCCGTATTAGCAACTGGTTTTCTTACATTGTCCGCTTTTGCATCAGCACCATACCAATTGGCATACTAGTCATTATATACATCAAGATCATACCATTCAACTTACTAGTCCGTATATACATCAGGATCATACCAGTTTACATACTAGTCAGTACACACACCAGAGTCATACCAGCCATCCAATTAGTTAGGCTATGCATGAGTATCAAAAGGGTTACTGTACCACTTCATAGTAGGCTAGTTCCTTTTGTGTTGAAAAATATACGAAAATTGCAAAATTACATTACAAACCACTTTAATAAAAATTCAGTCATCATATATAAAATATGGGTCTATCAAAACAAATATTACTTCAGTATATTGAACAATTGAAACAAATTTTAATAAAAGTATATTCGCTATTCATAGCAATATTGTCCTTGGAAAACATTTATTAAAGTAATTATCTTCTTTTCTAAATAGTCCTTTTTTCAATGAGTTTTATAATTGATTTCACAGGTTGAAATCTTTATACTTTCTTGAAACATTTTATGGAAACGTTAACTATTAATCTCAGATAGAACCTAATCCATACATCCATACTTGTAAAAATAGCTTTATATAAAATTAAGAAAATTCAAGGAAATATTAGCTTTTTATGGAGAGAATTCTAAGTTTCGGAGTTTTTTACAAATAACCATGCAGGTAACTCGAATATGGAATTCTAGTACATAATGTGCCAGCTTCTTTAAAATTGCTATTTTTAACCACCTTGATATTGTACGTGTCTCTGCTCGCCATTTCCGTTTTTGCAGCTTCTAAACGATTCCGTTATTCCCTGTTATTTTATTTATGACAACTGCATTTCACAATCACAATAAGTCAACCCTAAAGATTAAAAACAATTTAATATTTTTTAATGAATTTGTAAAAAACTTTTTCATCAGAAAAAGGTTACTTTGATTATTCCAATAAGAAATGTTATTTGCTTACTCAGCGTTGACAATTGATCGTTTCGTTTTTACTTTTTTCGTGGTTTTGTTTGAGCACTGCTTACTCGTTTTTGCGTCGCTGGTACGCCGTTATGCAGTAGCGACGTTGCAAAAAAAAAAGAGTGTTTTGTTGACATGCACGTACGTATATGATCTGCATCCCAAATGTACTATTTAAAGCACGAAATTCTCAAAAGTATTATGATTTTAGTATAAGAAATATTACTTGCAAGAAAGTGTTCTATTTAATTAAATTAAATGAATACTTAAATACTCCGAATATTAGTTGAAGAGAAAATTTAAATGTAGGACGGCTTTGGTCACTGAATGATTGCTGCCCGAATACTGAGTTGTTTTCTTTTTCGCTAGCGTATGCATGTATTGACAATGTTAGTGGGTTGATGCTGATTATGATATCGGAAACGTTGCAGTCGCTTAAACTGGTATGAAGAAGCCCACGAAGTTCTAGTTAATGAACTAGAATGTATACTAACCAGTTTGGCAGTTGGCTGCAGGGTTTCTTCTTCTGTGACTTCTGGTGTTCCACAGGGCAGTCCTATCTTATTTCTTTGTTCACCAATGACTTCCGTAATGTTGCAAACCTCAATGTACGCAGACGACGTTAAACTTATTATGCCTATCTGTTCACCAGAAGATAGGGTTTGTCTTCAGTAAGGTCTGAATAGGCTAATTGAATGGTGTAATGTGAACGATATGTCACTAAACCTACCAAAGTGCAAGTACATGTGCTTCACCAGGAAATCTTACAATCATATGAGTACTACATATACATATATTGATGATTATATTATTAACCAAGTCAATAGCTTTATTGACTTAAGCGTTACAAGTGATCCTTAACTGGACTTTAAATCACATATTGAATCTTGCGTGAACAGAGTTAAAGGAACTCTGGCATTCGTTAAACGTTTTTACTCCTTTGGTAAGGCCATTATTGGAATATACTTCCATAATCTGGAACCCGCAGTACCATATTCATTGTGATAAGCTGGAGTCGGTTCAAACACAGCTTTAGCTCTTCGTATTAAGAAATTTTCCATGGGATCCGTCAAGTAATCTTCTTTCCTACTGTAGTCGCTTGAAACTTATACAGCTACCTACTTTGCAGAGTCGTAGGGGAATTCTTGGAAGGTTAATTAAAGTGAAACTCACAAAAAGGATTGCAGATAACCCATTTTTACTTGGCGAACTTTCCTTTCCTTTAGATCATCGACTTTCTTTAAACATATGCAGATCGAATTTTGAGTTGCATGAGCCGCTCCGTTGCTTCATTTATAATTTCAATAAGCACTATAAGAATATGGATGCCTCGCAGCTCGGTATTAAAAAATATCTACTTACTGCCTTAAACATGTAATGAGATTAAAACTCTTGGTCTTAACCTCATTGTTCGCAGAGTTCTGATGAGTCCCTCCTGGCTCACCCGCCCTCTTCTGGGCACTATGCAGCAGCTCCTTACTGAGCTAACATACGTAGAATACCTGCTTGTAAACTACAGGGTGTTTTTTTTACAGGTTTGTTTTTCGAATAGAGATAAAACTGGCATTTTGTGGTCAAATCTGGCAACTCTAATGTCATTTATGTTCAGTTTGGTTTGCCATTTCATCATGAACAGGTTGACAAAAGAACAACGCTTGCAAATCGTGCAAATTTATTTCGAAAATAATGGTTCAGTTCGCGAAGTTTACCGTGAGCTCCGTCCATTTTATGGTCGACATAATCGTCCATCAGAGCAATTAATTCGGTTAACCATGGATCGTTTTCGCACTACGTTTACTCTATGTGATAATACGCATCCGCAGAGACGTCGAACAGTGCGCACCGAAGAAACAATTGCCGCTGTAGAGCAAAGTGTTGAAGAGGACCCGAATGAATCGATTCGCCACCGTGCACAGCAATTGGAGCTTTGTCCATCAACTTTATGGAAGATTTTGCCCAAAGATCTTGGCTTGCGACCTTACAAGATCCAGCTTGTGCAAGAATTAAAGCCGCGAGACCATGCAATGCGTCGTGATTTTGGTGTATGGGCCGAAAATGAGATTGATTTCGATGCTGATTTTCATCGCAAAATTTTGTTCAGTGATGAGGCTCATTTTTGGTTGAATGGCTACGCCAACAAGCAAAATTGCCGCATTTGAAGTGAAGAGAATCCACATGAGACCCTTGAAACGCCATTACATCCACAAAAACTGACTGTTTGGTGTGCTCTATGGGCTGGTGGAGTCATTGGGCCATACTTCTTCCGCAATAATGCTGGAGAGGCAGCTACCGTTAATGGAGACCGGTATAGAGCCATGATAACCGACTATTTTGTTCCCGAATTGGATGGCATGAATGTGGATGAGTTGTGGTTCCAACAAGACGGCGCTACATGCCACACAGCGCACGTCACAATCGATTTATTGAAGGAAACATTCGATGAGCGCATAATTTCGCGGAATGGACCTGTCAATTGGCCACCAAGGTCGTGTGCTTTGACACCATTGGATTATTTTCCTTGGGGATATGTGAAGTCGCTCGTCTACACCAACAAACCAGAAACGTTAGGGGAATTGGAAGCCAACATTCGTGGCGTTATTGCCGACATACGGCCCCATATGCTCGAAAAAGTGGTTGAAAATTGGACCTGTAGAATTGGCTTTATTCGAGCCAGCCGCGGCGGCCACATGGCCGAAATCATATTTAAACATTAATGGCATAAAATTATCCTTCCAATAAAGCGAAATTGATGGACCTTAAAACGATTTTCTTGTGTTTTATTTCAATTCGAAGTTCTATACCCCTAAAAAAACACCCTTTACTAAGCTAAGGACGTTAAATTTGAATGCATTTTACTTTATGTACTTGTAATATTTATTTCTTCATTTTAAGGCTACAGGCTTTTACTTTACTTCATATTCTCCTGTACATTACCCTCATGCTGTCTTTATATACATTTTCAAATTTAGTCTGTAAAAATTATTCAATTTGTAGACTATTTCAATAAATAAATAAATGTGTTCATATGCGGGCTAGCGTGTAGTCAGAGAAATCTCCAAAGGCTGTCTTTACACGACTCTGTGTTGATGTTGTTGAAGGCCTCTCGATGCAACTTTATATCAAACGACAAAAATATATGGTGTCGGATTTCATCATAATAGTTACGAAGATGTTTTCTTATTTTCCTTGGAGGCGGATTTTTTAAGGCAGGTGCTTGTTTGGGTGTTACCGTTTGTAACAGTTGCACAGGAATTGCCTGGTTAGCATTTCATTATGTTTTTTAACACCAAAGTTTTTAACTTACTCTGTAGATCATGTTCAGGTGACATAAGGCGACATCCCGGGTCAGTTCTAAATGCGGCGTTTTGACAGACCTGCAACTTCCTCCAGTGGGTGCATTATACGTTGCCAGCAACGTTTATTTACCTTTTCCCCAAGTGCTGCCAGCTAGTGACTTGAGAATTTTGTTGCGGCTTGTACTTTGATAGCAATCGTGGCTTGGTAAGCACCATATTTGAACGTGATCTCTTAGATTTTGGGATGTTGGACAGTTGGAAGCTTGATGCCGTCGACGTAGACATCTAATTCCATGTTCACCTGCACTGTCCCCGACGTAAAAAATATGGCCGAGTAATTAGTCAGCGACAAAGCCAGATTTCGCCCAGCGAAAAAACCGGACAAGGACGGAATGTATGAATTAGTTCTTGAACACAGTTCATTTACGGCAGTGTTGGGCGTTCATCAGTTAAATTTATAATTGATTTATAAATTGATTAAGAACGTAATTGCAATTAAATCAATTGCAACTAAAGTAATTGCAATTAAATAAATTGATTTAAAATTAATTGCAATTAAAATTTTAATTGCTTGTTGCAATTACATTATTTAAAATTAAATTAATTACAATTGAAAAAATATTAATTAATTTTTTAATTGTATTATGAAGCAATTAATAATAATTAACAATTTTTACAGTTACCAGGGTAGATCTTGATTGATTTCATTCAAATACTCAATACACTTTATCAGGGGCACATAATTTTCTACCGTTCTTATAGTAGAAGTTTGTCGCAATAAAACACCACGGTACCCGGATAATAATATACTGGATAGCGTCCGGGTAGCGTCTTTATTGTTAAATTGTAATTAACAAATTGTTAATTATAGAGAAACACAATTAATTGCTAATTGCAATTGATTAATTGTACATTTTTGCAATTACAATTAAAAATTGTTAATTGTAGAAGTTGCAATTAACAATTAAAAATGGTGATTTGAAGAAGTTGCTATTAACAATTAATTAATTGTTAGCTATTAATTGTTTTAACAATTATATTTTCCCAACACTGATTTACGGAAGGGCCGGTAGCCAAAATTGTGCAATCATCGGCGTAAGAGACAGTCGAGACTTTTTTGTGGTTGACACTAGATATACATCGATGTTTTTTCCGATACAATGCATCGTTAACTCACATCGATGTTTTGCGATGTATCGATACATCGTATTAATTTTGAGTGTAGTTGAAAGTAAAGAAATAAATGAAAGTAGATGATTTACTAGAAAAATAAGTGGAGTGATTTATTATTAATTCATATGTCCCAATATTTTTCACTTAGGCTTTAAAAAAAAAAATATTTTATTAACCCTTTTAGCTTATAATCTGTTTCTTTGCTGAGTCAAGACAAACGAAGCTTTAGAAAAGTCTTTCAGGTGGTACGGAAATGGCAACCACTGTTAATTATTTATACGCTACATTGTACAATTTGGGAAATTGCATTTTGTAATCGGCCCATACTTCAATAGGGTTGTCAATAAACCGACTTACCGGACTACGCAAATAAATTGACAGCTCATCTGAAAGAATTTCTTCATTGTTACTTGTTTTCCAATTTCGGTGAACTAGTTTGTGGTGATCACTCCAGAGACTGAAATTGTGCAATATATTGTCTGCAGTATCAGAATCGGACTCCCCACATTTGTCCTGTGGTATGTCTTTTGCCGTAACTTCTTTAATATTTTCGACGGCTCTCGCACTCGCAAGTGGATTCACAAAATGTAATTTTTTAAAACGTGGGTCTAATAAAGTGGATATACCTAGCAATGAAACTTGTTCGATGGCGCCCAATCGCTTATTTATTTCAAAAAGAGCGATTTTTTGTATTTCTCTTAACAGTGGTTCCTCAACTACAACAGCTTCCAGTTTTGTTACCATTCAGCATGATCCAATAATTTATATGGTCGTCTCAGATGACATAGCGTCTTCTTCTTCCTCATCTACACCTTATGTCAAACTATCATATCTTTGTTTTTTGTTTACATTCTTTGTTTACAGTTCTTGGAAAAGCTATTGAGTTCGCTTCCTGTTTTATTTATTTTTAATAAAAATTCGCTGTGAATTGATATTTAACGAGTGCTTTGTGATAACATTTTAAGAAAATGTGTGATTTATGTGTGTGTTATACGTGAAAAGCTTAGAAAATAGGCGACTCGTTTTTGCGCGTTCCCTCTCACATGTGCATTTTGACATAAGAATTAAACGACGTCAAACGGTAATTTCGTGTTGTTGGCCGACTGCGACGACCATATAAATTATTGGATCATGCCATGCAGTGTACTAACGGAATAATTTTGCTACTGGTACAATATTTTTCGCCGGATATTTCTTTGGTGGCAGCTTCAAGTGAACATAATATGTTGAGTTGCGGCTATTGTGAATTCCATTCCCGTCAACATTGGCGGTGCTGTTTTGTGTCTGATTAAAAATGCACTCACCACATTACGAAGTTAAAGAAATGTTTGGATCCTGTTCCAGCGAGTCGCCACATCCTGAGTAAGTTTTATTTGTGCTTCTTTTTACAGAATGCAAGTTCTACTGCTCTTACCATATTGGCTGCGTTGTCTGTTACTACTGCGGTAACTTTATCAGTTGTGAACCCCATTCATAGCAAGTTTTTATAAGTACTGTTGATACATTTATATTCGGAAGTGTGCCTTTCATCCAAGTGATATACACCCAACGTTACTGACTGAAATTCAGTTCCACTTCCGAAATGAGCTGTGAATCCTAAGAAGCTTCGCATTTGTAAATCCGACCATATATCACTTGTTAAAGTGACGGTTTCTACATTGGATAACCGATTCCTCAATACTCCTGCTACAGCTTCGTATTTATTATCAATCCATTGTGCGGCACTGCTAGGCTATGAACCTTAAAATGCGGCGCTAGAACTTTCATCATATATCTGAAACCGTAATTTTCTATTAGTGAAAAGCTTGATTATGCTTACAAATCATGTACATGATTGCGTTGTTAATTTTTCTTGCTTTTTCACCAGTGGAATACGAGGCAACTTCTCCGAAACTACTTTGTATTGTCTTCTGTCGCTTCAAAGGTATAACTTCAACAACAGTGCCTTCGTTTACGTCTGAATATAAATCAATTTCAATAGGCATTTGTAGACGGCTCGCAAAGTTCTAAACCAACTTCCTTTTCCCTTGACTTGGTCAAAGTCGTAGCTATTGCATTTTGTATTTCACGTTTATTTTTCTTTGAATTTATTTCGAGGAATGCTGCTTTGTGAACGTTTTTAATATGACCCATCAAGTTGGTTTTAAGGGTTTTTTCACATAGTTTGCACTTCGCAGATTTCTCACCGTTTTTGCAGAAATATTTTCAAACCACGCTTGTTGTTATTCGTGCCATAACCATATCTAAAACAAGAAAGTATGCTGCGTTCTTTGTGTGACAACAAATATACAATGTAATAAAATTTACAGTGCAAACTATTTATCTAAGTGAATTTGCAATTGAAATAGTGTCGGATTTACGATGACGCCTATTTGAAAAATTAAGTTTGGTAAACTGCCGGAACTGTTTTGCGATACATGGAGCAAAATACATCGATCCATGGATAAATATCGTATTATTCGATACATCGACTTTTATTTTATGTTTCGAATTGAAAACATCGATGTTTCCGATATATCGGCCAACACCGTGAGCAGTATTGTTGCTGCCAGTCGTGGAGACTGTATCTGAACAGGGGGCTATGCGACAATGGATCTAGCCACGAGACGCCCCAGGCCATGAACAGCAAGGAGCCTTAAAAGTTTTGAAGGAACGAGCGAGTCTGTGTGTGTAGGGGTTTCTCCCGAAGCAACTTGTTTTGTGCAGCAGAGTGTAAACGTTTCACATAAATCTTCTTCCAGAAAACGCAGCAGATCCAGTCTCTTGGTTCCAGGTTGGATTCAACACCCGCCCGGAGCAAGAGAGTATGGAGCAACAGTGCTCCAAGTAGTGGGGAAATGTGACGAGTTGGATAGGTTACATCGAATAAACAGCTCTTGGTCGGGTAAATCCCGAGTCATTCCGGTACGAACGAATGCGTGGCTGTCAATAAAATGGAGGTGCTATGTGAATTTATTTGCATGCGGGTGAAGGTGGCTGTAACTGACTGATACTTAAAATGTTTAAGGCGACTTACATAATCAGCCCCTTGATTACCTTGCGCCTTCCACGGGGAAAAGTTGCAATGCCATACTTTTTTCTCATATAAGAACCTGCATTACAATTTTTCAAAGAAAAGGTTCTAGAACGAAGCGAAACACTGAACCTAGCGGAACGTCGAAGCCGGTTTGCCAACAAATTCTTCAAGGAATGACGGAAATCGTTGTATACATCAACTTTCCACCCTCTTTTAAATAGGACTGCCAGGCGTCCTGATTTTAATTTTACTGATTGTCCTGAAATGCACTGATTTTCCGTAAAATCCAAATCAATTCTGATTTTGGCATGTTTTTGAGAAACTTGTACTAATTTCTCACGAATTCACCATTTGACAAATTTTTTTCTTTGAAATTGCAATCCACACGGCACATGGTTACTGACAAGTGACAGAGTTTTGGAAAGACTTTATCTTTAAAGATTTGCTTCCTACAGTAAAAGAAAACCCCTTAAGAAGAAAAATATATAGGAATAACTGTCAAAATTTCGGGAAAATGTAAGTCTTACAGCTGCATTCTCTAATTCAGTCGGAATTTTGTGTACATGGCATTGCAATGTATTCCTTGTTGATCTATGTGCCGACTTTCAATGCTCTGGCTTACGTGGAAGTTGCTTAAAAATTAATCGCAAGATTACACAATTTAAATAAATTTACCATATATCTCGATCCGTGGCCACCTATCGGATTTTTTTTCATTGTATTGTCACGGAGTTCTGAAATATGTTACAAGTTTCAAGTATCTAGCTCAACGGGAAGTTACCTAAACAGGCTTTGCAAGATTCCAAGAAAAACAGGAAAGGAAGTAAAAATGAGTTCAAAAGTGTGTGTTATTGAATTTCTCAAGGACGTTTCAGGGAAAACCTTCGTTTTACTTTTATTCGGTTTTCTTACAGTAGGTTTTAGAAAAAATATTAATGGTGTTTCCAGTAGGATGCAGAAAGTTTGTGAATAAGTTCCAAATGAAAGCCAAAAATGATGGTGTTGTCATATCGGTAAAAAAAAGTATCACTAAAGTCATCTGCCAAATGGATTCTCATTGATGCAAGTACGAATTTCCTACAGGTGGGGTTTAGCTACAACTACAATTCGAATTCGTGGAAGCTACAAGTACTTTGCCTTATCTTTATATCTATATAATAACTTAATGGAACAAGTTCCCATCAAGATCGATTCTTTTAATTATTTTCCAAACCAACATGCAGTTTTCTTCAGATAAAGGAATATATCTTAATGGCAGGGGCCTGTGAAATTTTTTACACAAATGTCATTTATGTCGAACGAGTCAAGGGATAAAATTCGCTTTACTTTTAGCAGGTTTTAGAAAAAAAAAATTGTATAGTGTTGCCAGATGGTTGCTATACAACTTTTTTACTTTATAAATCGAAACCATGGAGTTACTCAGAAAGTTTGCGAATAAATTCAAAATGATGGTTCGTTTGCGCGCTTTAACAAGCGTTTATGAGACATGTTGCTTTGAACAACGTATAATTTATCTTAGCCGTTAAAAACGAAATGTCACGCAACGCCCCACCAAAGTTGTATCATACAGGGTGGCTGATGAATTTTGCTACATTAAGAAACTCAAATAATTTTTTTTCAGTGTATGGAATTCATTTTTCTTTTATTCATGTTAAAGCTCATTAAATTTTATTAAATATAGATTAATTAGTTTTAAAAATAATGGAATTTAAATGCCCCCCCTGCTCGTCGATGCATGTGCGGCATCTTACCAAAAAGTTGTTCATTACTGCTTGGAGAGTTGAGACAGGAATAGCCGCAATTGTTTCTCGAATGGATTGCCTTAGTTCATTCAAATTTGTTGGTTTTGCTTTGAAGACTTCCTGTTTGCAATAACCCCACAAGAAAAAGTCAGGTGCAGTAAGGTCAGGCGACCTGGGTGGCCAACGGAATGTGGAGTTTCTGGATATCAGCTTATTGGGAAATTTTCGTCGCAATTCTGTCATAACAGGTTGGGCTATATGAGGAGCTGCACCATCTTGCTGAAACCACACAGAGTTGAAAGAAATTCTCATTCGGCGTAATTCTGGATAGAAAAACTCTCTCAACATGCTCAAGTAACGGTCTCCAGTAACCGTAACGGTGTGACCGTTTTCTTCGAAGAAGTAGGGCCCGACAATGCAGCGTGATGAAACTGCACACCACACTGTGACACGAAGTGGATGCAATTCCGTCTCATGGAGTATCTGTGGGTTGGAAGCACTCCATATTCGACAATTTTGTTTGTTTATGTTGCCGTTTAAATCGAAATGGGCCTCGTCAGACATGAAAAGACAGTTCAACATGTTTCCATCCTCTTCCACCATTTGAAGCATCTTCTGGCAAAATTCCAAGCGAATCGGCAAGTCTGCAGCGTTCAGTTTGTTGGCCATTTGAATTTTATATGGGAATAAGCCCAAATCTTTGTGCATAATTGACTGTAATGACTGTCTGCTTACACCCATTTGAGCAGATAAGCTTCTTGTCGAAACACGTGGATTGTTTTGTATGGCAGCAGCTACAGCAGCGATTGTTTCCTCCGTTCGAACTGAAGGGTTTCGATGGTAAGGTCTTCTGTTGACTGTCCCATGCTCGGCAAAATTGTTTACAAGTCTTATTATGGTCCATCTGCTCGGAGGATTGCCGCCAAACGTGCGCCTATACTCTCTTTGAACCGAAACTACGGACTCCAGTGCGTGATAGCGGCGGACAATCCAAATTCTTGTTTCAGTGTCCCAGTTATCCATTTTTGTTAAATGTAAAAGTCAATCTGCAAAATAAAAAAAAAATTTACCAGATTCATTAAATAGAAAAAAAGTTATTAAATTTTTTTTTGGTAGCGGGTTTCATCAGCCACCCTGTACATGGCCTTAAGTTAACAATACCTCAACATTTTGCTTCAAAGTTCTATGTAAATCGGTTCAAGAATTACGTTAGATCATTATTTCTTACCACGTAGTGAATTCCTCGCCAACTAATAGCATGCGATCATGGCACAACAAATAGGGAAGCATGACGACTTACATACATCCATACATACGTGTAATTTATTGTTGTAATTCGTGAGCTTAGTGTCAAAAATGTACTAAGAAATGAGCGTACTGTCAAAATTCTAGAAACAAGGTTCAATCAGCTGGCCTAATCCCACGACCTGTTAGTTGGACCATGCATGCATGTCCTTAGGTTCTTCTATTTATTCCGATGCTCTTTGCTACCGCTCACATCCTGATGATGAATTTTGGAATTCTATGCTCTTTGTTCGATTCATTAAGATGAATTCTATTATAATGGTTTATATTATTAGGACGGTAAAGACGCTGCGGATGAGGCATAGGAAATGAAAAATGAGTAGGAGGGTGAAACACTCCAAATGAGGGAGAGCCAATTTCCAGGCAGGAAAATTCCTGCCGGGTCTGCTAGTTGTCAATTCCGTAGAATAACTGTCATTTGCAATTGTCTTGTGGTCCTGGTATTTAAATATACCAGATAAACAGAGCTGGCGGGAAACAAATGTGAAGTACATACTTGTGGGCGCATCAACAATATTAGAATTCACAGAATCTCAAGGAAAGTCGAAGCGTACTGTACATACTGACTAGTCTGGGTACTGATAAGATACTGACTAGTAAGCTAACGGTTATGATCCTGATGCAGAGGATGACATTTGCTATTTCTCAGGGCACCGCCATGTTAAATCTGTACAGTTGCTGATAGGGAAATAAGACAGAACTTCGACTGTTTGGGATGTACCTATGTATGTGCTAACGAGCACACAAGTAGTAGGTTTGACTGTAGGGTATGCACATATACTTGGCAATATAAATACAACCGTATATCATTTTATATGCATCGGTATCTACAGGTAGATATACATATTTCGATGTTTCTACCAACCACGAACCATCAAGCAATGTAGTATATGTACAAATTTAAGCAAATGTGTGTACATGTGTACGTGTATGGGTATATGTGTGTAAGTGGGACACTAGCTGGGGTAGCTTCACTGCGCCGACGTACAATATTGAGCTGCAACCATTGGCGCTCACAAGGGGAGCGGTTTTGGCGTTTTAACACCTACGCCCCCCGTACATTCATTTTGTGAAATCTATGCATTGTGTATATATACTTTATCTATTACTATTATCTACTGAGTATGTTTCTAGACAAGAAGTAGGTGTACATTATCCGCGATGAAGCCGCGATTAGTGAATACCAAATTGTATCAAAATTTAAATTGACCACAAAATGTTTCTACAAAGAAGGTTGAAACAATAAGAAGGTCCAATGCCAAACAATTCACGGGTAGGGAATTCACCGCGTGATAAGAAATTTTGAACCAATGTTATTCTTATGGAGTCGAATTTTCTTACCGCCTGGTGAATTCCCTACCCGTGAATTGATAGCGTGCGATGTTTTGCGTTGGTTCCTCTTATTATTCGACGCTCTTTGTAAATCCACTCCTTTTATTTTTCGCCGCCATTGCCACTACTGTGTTTGTAACATTTTCTTTTAAAAATTGCCATACCAACCATGGCTAACCGTGGTGTAACTCTGATTCCACAAATTCTCAAGTTTTTACCCCCACGCATGTTTTTGGAATTTGCATGGAAAACAACAAGTGCCTAAAAGATTGCAATCACACGTACACGGAAAACATTTTCAATATGGTTAAAACGTGAACCTCGCCGAAAAAATTAAAATCGACTTACCCATTTATGCCTTAACTGAAAAGTGGGGACAAAGAACGTTCTTTGATTTGTATCTTGGGTCCCTGCCAACCAGCAATGGGTTAAAATCAGTGAGTCGCACGTACCAAAGAACGTTGAAACAATTGTAGCCCACTGTAGACGAAAGGTATTGAGCCCGGATCACTCTCTTTAGAGATCAGTCGCACGATTTTGTGCAGGGCATTTGGTTGGTACGCGCGACTCACTGTTTATCCAGATTTTTTATCCATTGCTGTTTGGCAGGGTAGCTACCGTATTATCTTACCAAAAACGGACTGATTTTTACTGCAAACGGAAAAAAATTTTCAAGTGGTATTTCTGAATTTAGTTTTTATGTTTTCGTGAAATTATGCGAAAAATAAGTAAAATGTTGGCCTACTTTTTGCACGGACATAAATAACGTATTTATTTACTTTAATCGATTTGAAACAACATGAGCTGCATATTTTGGAGTTGCACAAACATCAGATTTACGTGCAAAGTCAAGTTTTTCCAACTCCTGAAGCATGCATGTTAACTGCAAATCCGGTACTAAAAGAACCATTTTAAGTTCAGACCACTTTTCCGCTGAAGATTTTAATCCGTGGATGCGATGTTCTTAATTGGATCGAAACGCTGTACCAGCTAATATAGCAGGGTATGTATATAAGCGTAACCAGAGATGATGAAAACGACCCTAAGCGAAAGGTGGTCTCCATGACCATCCCTCACCCTTGGAATTTAAATACAGGCACGGTTGTACTTGCTAGGTAAGATTGAGAGAGCAAGAAATTATTTCTTCTAAAAGTATTCAATATCATCTCTCATCGAAAAGGTTTTATAGGGAATAAATTTATGTTACTCAACTCGTTTAGCTAATTTGTTTTTGTATTTAGGGCAAAATGAAAATATTTTCTGCACCAAGGCTAACGTGGACGCCACATTAGCTACATTTTGGTTTCGTGCGACATGAACATAAAAATAAAGATAAAAATTGCGTTGCAAAAACATGAAAACCGTTCTCTCTGCGTTAAAAACTCGCTGAAAATGTTTTACGATATACATATATATATCGTCGGTGACACTGCAAAACCGCGTAATGCATAAATGCAAAGCCGCCTAAGTGATATCTCAGTTTGGCTGTTTTGCACACTACCAATTCCTTAGTTTTTTAGAAGAATATTGACTTTATGGGAAAAGTTCCCATAGTGGATTTGGAAGCAGAGATATGTAATTTGTACCATTTACAAATTTTGAAGCAGTTGTATGGATCCGATTTTTATTTTACAACCCATATTTCTTTCCTATATCCAAAACATCCCCTTAAATCTATAATAATTAACAAAAAAATTATTTCTGAGGTTGCAACCCTCCTTGAACAACTGACAAAAGGAGTGAATGACAGTTAACACAGTTTACTTCAAAGTGAAAATACCTTGATTTTCTTGTATCATGGGTCCAATAAAGCTGCAAAGAAGCTGCCACATGGCGTTATGAATTCATTTCACTATTTCGCAATTCAAAACGAAAAATACAGCACATGACGGAACAATACACGTGGCTACAGCTCGACATACATGCATGCAGACATTTTCCATGTATTTTGTTTTTGTAATTCGTAGGTTCAATGTAAAAATCACACTGGGAAATGATTGTAATGTAAATGTTAGTGCCTCCGCCTAAAATGGTTCCGTCATGGTGCAGCAATAGTGAAAAATTACTACACGAAAATTAGTTCTTCTTGTCGTCGTTGCTGGTGGTGAGATTTGTTTGTGTAATAAAAAATGTACAAAATGCTGAAGCGTCAGTTTGATTTATCTGCTTTTTTTTCAAAAAGCATGAGGCAAACGAAGAGGAAGATCGTGCGCAAGGAAAATAATTGATAAATATGTATAAATAACAAAAGATTCATTATTGCGGTATAGAGATCTTAGGCCTTCAGCGAAAAAAGCTATAGGCAAACTTGCGGATAAGTCGAGAAAAATGTATATAAAATTTTAATAACCGTATTAAATAGTTTCATTTATTTTCATCAACACTTTAATTTTTTTACTTCCCAACTTTGAGTATTTTTATGTTCGGCCCTGTGCCAATCGGTTGAAAATTGTTAATTTTGACAGAGCGAAAGAAAATTCTGACATTTATCGCGGTGAGTATGAACGTCAGAATTTACCCTAGCCCATGGGGCTAGGTAAAATTTTGACAACTACGAATGTGTACACATATATGCATTCGGTATTACCAATCATATTATTTCAAATGAATTTATATGCCAACACGTTATTAAACGATAAATAATAATTTAACGCAAAAAATACGAAATATAATGGCAGAAAAAATACGTACATTTAAAATTTATTCACAGACTATTTGCTTTCGCACGTGATTTTTTCAGATGTCAAAAATTACAACTGTCAAAATTTACCATTTCATTTGGCACAGCGAAATGGAAAATATTTTTACACCATAGAAAATTTATACACCTCATTTTTCCTCTGAGTAAAATGTTTCCGATTAGCACACGGCCTTCATAACTTTTTCAACTGACATTTTAAGTTAAAACATAGAAAAAAAAAATGCAACAATGTATTTATTTTTTTATGTGCAAAGACATGGTCCCTACCAACCATGGCTAACCGTGGTGAAACTCTGATTTCCAAAATTCACAAATTTTAACTAACACCAACGCATATTTTTGGTATTTTGCATGGAAAAGACCAAGTGCCTAAAAGTACGGAAAAACATTTTCAATATGGTTAAAAAGTGAACCTCGCCTAACAAAATTGGCCACTTTTTTATCCAATTGTTTGGTAGGCGCTTGCGGTTGCGTTTAACTACTTCAAAATAAAAATTATTTGGGTGCCAGTTCACTGTGGCATTCCCGGCAATTGCCATGCGGATCTTCTGGCCAGAGCGGGCACTAGTGAAACAGATGTGGCTGCCTCCAGAACACTGGGTATTCCCCTTACCACCTGTAGTTTGCTTCTGAGCAGGTGGGCTTCGGATCAGCTAAGCAAACGCTGGGCTGACACCACCTCATGTCAGGTGTCGAAGTCCTTCTGGCCAGTGGTTGACTCCACGCGTTCAATGGAATTGCCAAGGTTCTCCAAGGTACATCTTTCCATGTTAATTGGGGTGTTGGCTGGGCACTGTCCGATGGGGGTCCATGCGGTGCGGTTAAATAGACTTGATAACCCGAGCTGCGTGAGCTGCATGGAGGATGACGATGTGGAATCATCAAATCATTTCATGCTCAGCTGTCCAGCGTTTGCTAGGACTAGGCGCAGGTATCTCGGCTCGGATGTTCTTAGGTCTCCGGAAGACGTGTCGAAGATCGGTGTGTGCCAAATCTGGAGTTTTATTGTCGCTACGAAGCGATTTGCTAAGCAATCTTAAGTTAGTGTCACTGTTTAGAATGTGTTATCACAACGGACCTTATAAGAGTCCAAGTGAGCTGCCCTCTTAGTGGGGCAGCTACCACCTAACCTAACCTAACCTTGGTAGGCGCGACTCACTGGTTATCCAATACTGGTTGGCAGGGGTAATATTACAAATACATATAAAAATTCAAGACGAGTTTGCGTGAAATGAATCTTTATCATATTTTTGCAAATTATTCTGCCTCCCCCAAAATATTTTGCTGTGTGCGCCACTGGCTGCAACTATATTTGAAGCAGAAATAATAAAAGCAATTTGTATCTGGGATTGGTGTATAATTGAAGAGCTTCCCCTTTCAGGCAATATTTGCAATACATATGGAAGAAATGTGTCTTCATGATGCTTTGTGACATTAAGTTTATTTTATGGTTGATTTCTGTTGAGCTGTTTTCACTTTAACACACTTTGTACATACCTATGCACATAATAACCTTTTTAAGCAAAATTCGACCGCAAAAAAAAATGTGTGGATTTCGGAGAAGTAGGCCTGGCGCCGCCCACTTTTCAGCATAAAAATTTTGCTATTTTCAAAGGCGATTGCTTGTAGTTTGAACTATAGATATTTCAATCAAAATTGGTCAGCTGCTTAGTATGTAGTATACTCCTGCCAAAAATTAAGCAAATCGGATGACACACAAGCAAAATATCCGGGCAAGTTTTTAATAACCCACTTCAATAGGGAAGTTATATACCTTTTTTGATTTTCATACCTTTAATGAACATAAAATGTTTGTAAGCATGAGAAGAAGAAGAGATGGGTCCATTAATAGGTAAACTGAAATAAAAAGGACGATGAGCTGGGTCGATTTAGCAATGCCCGTCTCTCCGTCCGTCTGCCTGGATGTCCGTCTGTCTATTTTAACGCAAATTTTTCAAACATAAAATGGGCATGTATAGGTATTTTAAAAAAATGTGGTTAGCAGTTGTTGGTATTGAAGCTATTTTTATACAAATAAATTATTCCGACACAGCAACGCAACGTGGAGATCAGCAAGGAGTTCTAGTAAGTGAGGCTAACAAATTTGGACATACTGCTACCGTAGGTATTGGCGTGTCAACTGCCAACAATCTGATAATTTTGTTCCAACATATAATATAGGAATAACCCGAAATATGCTTCCATGAATGGTTCGTCACCCCTTTATACATCTAACATTCGCAATGTCGCCACTACCCTCAATAAGGTTGCGACATTTCTCTATATCACTATACCATTCCTACATACAACAATACCTTTCCTGCCACTGCCGACGTTTAGCTAACAGCTGCGCATATAGCAAGTAGTCAAGTGCTCACGAAAGATTTGCCAAAGTTCACAGGGCGACCCGAAGACTGGACGTTATTTATAACCAACTATGAGCTATCAATCATTCGGTGCGGATTTAGCGATGAGGAAAATCTCATAAGATTACAGAAACGCTTTAAGCGGCCAGACGTCATCCATCAGGCAATGCAGCAGAGAGGAGCCAGCCGTGCGATCTAATAAATTAGAACCGCTGGTATCAAGCGATCGACTTAACAAACTATTTAAATTACCCAGACCTTCTTAGTGAGTTAGTTTCAAAGCTGCCATGAAGTCAAAGATTGAGCTGGGGCAGAGCAAGAATAATGGTACATGAAGTTATGCCAAGTGACAAGACAACTAGCTGTATGAAATGATTCGAGTAATAGGTGGAAATTTATACGGGAAAAGAGACTATGCCTACGTTGCTTCAAACCACACTTCATTCAGCACAGTGCTCTAAAAGAAAGTGCAGTGTGGATGGCTGTAAAATCGCTCATCACTCTTTATTACACCCCTGCAGTCAATTCTACTAGTTTTATACTAGTCAAATACTAGTTTTCCAAACCGGCTGAACTACTTCGAGTTCTGTAATATTTTTATGTTAGCGACTGGTATTTTTAACACGCCGATGTCCTACGAGATGGCAACTGTCCGCATCTGCATCAGCACCATACCAATTGGCATACTCAATCTCTGCATCAGGAATATACAAGATGACATACTAGTCATTATATACATCAAGATCATACTATTCAACATACTAGACCGTATATACATAAGGATCATGACAGTTAACATACTACTCAGTACATACACCGGTATCATACCAGCCGTCATACTAGTTAACCTATGCATCAGTATTATACCAATTACTGTACCACTTCATAAAAGGTTAATTCATTTTGGGTTGAAAAATACACGAAAATTGCAAAATTACATTACACACCACTTTAATGAAAATCCAGTCATCATATTTAAAATATGTGTCTATCAAAATAAATATTACTTGAAACAAATTTCAACAGAAGTACAGTCGCTATTCATAGCAATTTTGCCCTTGGAAAATCTTTATAAAAAGTATTTTTCTTCTTTTTTAAATATTCCTTTTTTCAATGAATTTTACAATTGATTTCACGGGCAGAAATCTTTAAATTTTATTGAAACATTTTATGGAAAATTTAAATATTAATCACATCTAGAATCTAATCCATACTTGTAAAAATATCCTTATATAAAAATAAGGAAATTCAAGCAAAAATTAGCTTTTCATTGAAAAAAAAATATATAAGTTTCGGAGTTCTTTGCAAATAACCATGCAGATAACTGGAGTCAGTTCTTAGTAACTAAATTTCTTTAAAAGTTCTCTTTTAACCACCTTGTTAATGTACGTGTCTATGCTCGCCATTTTCAATTTTGCAGCTTTCAAACTATTCCGTTATTCCTTGTTATTTTATTTATGAAAACTGCATTTCACAATCACAATAAGTCAACCATGAAAAAGAAAAATAATTCAATATTTAATATAATTTTAAACTCGTTAAAAACTTTTTCATCAGAATAAGGTTACTTTGATTATCCCAAAACAAATGTTATATACGAGTACTTACTTAATTGCTTTGACAAGTGATCTCTTCGTTTTCACTTTTTTTCGTGGTTCTATTAGAGCACTGTTTACTCGTTTTTGCGTCGCTGGTACGCCGTTATGCAGTAGCGACGTCTAAAAAAATAGTGGTGATTTTGTTGACATGCACGTACGTACATGATCTGCAACCCAAATGTACTATATGAAGCACGAAATTCTCAAAAGGATTATGATTTTACTATAAGAAATATTATTTTCAAGAAAGTTTTATATTTAATTTAATAAATGATTTTTTTATCCGAATTTTAGTGAAAAAAAATAAGTTTTCACTTAAATTGCTTCGTAAAACTGGTTGTCAGAATATTGGTTGAGGAGAAAATTAAAATGTAGGGCGGCGTTGTTAACTGAACGATTGCTGCTCGAATACCGAATTGTTTTCTTTTTTGCTCATGTATGCATGTATCGCCAATTTTAAAGGTTTGGTGCTGCTTATGATAGCGGAAACGTTGCACTCGGTCAAACTGGTATGAATAAGACCACGACATTCTAGTTAATGAACTAGAATGTTTACTAACCAGTTTGGCAGTTGACTGCAGGGACACGGCACACTTCGGTAATTGCACCCGACACGACAAGTTTTAGTTCCTGGGAGAAGTTACGAACCATTCAGCGGTTAGTACTACGCTTCATAAGGCTTATCACAAAGACTACACAATTGTTACAATCTCCAAAAGGGCTGATCGACACGGATGACCTGGACCCAGCTAAAAGTATATTGATGCTTAACTCTCAGAGAGAAGTTTTTCATGAAGAAATCAGTCAGCTGCATAATGATGGACAAGTTATGAAAAATCGTCCCTAGTCAAACTCTCACCGTACCTGTACCAGAAAAGGATACTTCGCGTAAAGAGAAGAATCGATGCTGTCGATGGGATCGAGATGAACGTAAAGTGGCCTATTATTCTCCCACGAAACCACCACGTAACACGACTATTTGTTGAATATCATAACCGAAAGTTCCACCACCATTTTAACAAAATCGTCGTAAATGAGATGAAGCAAAGTTTCTCTATACCCGCAGTTTGAAGATTGGTGAAGCAATGTGCGGCAAAATGGTAAACGTATCGCAACCGCAAAGCTACTCTAAGTACCCTCAAGTGGGTGATATGCCCGTCGAACGTTTATCACCATATGCAAGGCCCTTTACATTGACGGGTGTGGACTATTTTCGTTCCGTAGATGTGATTTACATGTCTTACCACCCGAGCGGTTCACATCGAAACTTCGCCGTCTTTATCTAGATAATCATTTATCTTACTTTTCGACCAGCTCGTGAGCGGACCAAGTTTTTGCGGGTGCTAGCAGACTTTGACAGACTGAGATCGAACAGTTATCATCGGAAGATATAGAGAGAAAGCATCCTGAGATGGAGAGGGTATTTATTTCGAGGAGGGACTACGGGCGGCTTTAGCTGACGTAGAGAATATCCCCAATTCCATACCATTGACTTATATTCCGGCCGATTACGCTGAGAATGAAGCTCCTACCCCTAACCACTTACTTATCGGTTGTTCCACCGGCATACGAGAGGTGGAAAACTGTGATGACTCCGGGTCTCCGCTTCGTCAGAAAGTTATGGAATATCCTGTCAGCTGGCTGACCGATTTTAGAAGCACTGACTTCGTGAGTATCTGCCGGGTCTTAGTAGACGTTTGAAATGGTATCAATCACCGCCAGACCCAATCAAACTTAACGACGTGGTAGTCATCGTGGATGAAAAATCGTAGCGAAATACGTGGTCCAAGGGAATTGTGATCGATCTGCATTTTGAGAAAGATTGGCAAGCTCGTTGTTCGGTAGTAAAACGATCGTATTATGTACACGACCGATAGTGAAGTTGGGGAAACTGAAAGGAATGTGTGGGAGGCTGAAAGGAATGTGGTAAACGTCTCGCATGGATCTGGTTGGCAACCCATTTCGAATTGTCTGACATCCTGTTGTTTTTGTTGTTGTAGCGATAAATTAACCTGCCTAAAAATCACTTTGAGGTCCTGTCGATGCACCTTAAATGAAACGGCGAGAAAATATGATATCGGATCTCATCACAGTGCTTACGGAGATGAATCCTTATTCTCCTGGGAGGCGGATTTTCGTCGAGTAGGCGCCTGTTGGGTGCTGCGGTTTATAGTATTGAACAGAAATTGCCTGGTCAGCATTTCACTGTGCTCTTTAACGCCAAGCATTTTTGCACCGTGGCTTTCGACAGGTCAAGAGCAACCAGCACAGTCCTGTCATTTGGGTGATGTTGGTTGACACCGACACCTATCTGAGTGGTAATGGATTTAAGCGGCCGTGCTATGAGTTTTACGGAATCCATGCTGATGTTCGGCGAGTCGCAGGCTTGCGGTGTAGCAAGGGAGCAGGACTGTCTCCAAGATCATCACTACTGGCGAAAGGAGTGATATCGGTCGATAAGCCTCCTCGTTAGCTGGCTTGCCAGGTTTTAGTAGTGGCACCACCTTTGCCTGTCTCCATTTTTCTGGAATGACAAAGGTGGTCAAGGACAGATTGAAGACAGTAATGAGGTACCTTACTCCCTCTTCTTCGAGATGTTTTAGCATCAGCATGGATATACCGTCATGGCAGATCGATTTGAAGCCTTTACATTCCCGTATGGCCTCCTAAACCTCTGTGGTGGTGACGACAATGGGCGCTTGACTATTTTTACGTTTGTGCCCTTCTCTGGTGGCTCGTCTAATTTCCTTGTCAACCGGAGGATGCAGTACAAACTGCCGGCAGAAAGCACTCGCGCATCTCTTCAGTTTCGACTGTACGTTAGAAGTAATTGGATTCCGGCGAACGCGAAGAAACAACTGGTATGATGATGACGAGTGCCGCGCTGCAACGAAAAGAAAGGACGAAGCCTACAAGGCAACGCTGAGATCGAATGCAACGAGGAGTGTGTGTGAACACCACAGCGAGTTTAAGAGGGAAGCGAGGCGGCTTTTCCGGGCGAAAAAAAAAAAAAAAAAGAGAGGCAGAAAAGCGTGAAATAAAGGAGCTTGAGATGCTGGCCAACGGGAATAATGCCCGAAAATTCTATCTAAAAATTCGGCGAATGACAGAAGGTTTTAAACCCAGGGCAAACTCCTATAAGAATGAGAACGGTGACCTGGTGGCCGATGTTCAGAGAGCACTCAGAATATGGAGGGATCACTTCTCTGCCCTTTTAAATGGAGAAACTGAGCAAGAAACCAGAGAAGATGCCGAACCCGAGCCCACAATCGAAGATGATGGAATTGACGTTCCACAACCTGACTATAATGAGGTGCGAATAGCAATATCCCAATTGAAAAACAATAAAGCAGCTGGCGCTGTTGGTTTGCCCTCTGAGCTATTCAAACACGGAGGCGAGGAGCTGGTAAGGCGCATGCATCAGCTTCTATGCAGAATATGGTCGGATGAATGCATGCCTGAAGATTGGAATCTAAGTGTCCTTTGCCCAATCCACAAGAAGGGCGATCCTGCAAACTGCGCCAACTATCGCGGAAACAGCCTTTTGAATATCGCATATAAGGTCCTATCAAGCGTATTGTGCGAAAGACTGAAGCCTGATTTGAACAGACAGTGTGGCTTCAAACCTGGTAAATCTACCATCGACCAGATTTTTACAATACGCCAAATCTTGGAAAAAACCCATGAAAAGAGAATCGACACACATCATCTCTTTGTTGATTTTAAAGCCGCTTTCGATAGCATGAAAAGGAGCTGCCTATATGCCGCTATGTCTGAATTTGGCTTCCCCGCAAAACTTATACGGCTATGCAAAATGACCTTGAGCAACACCGCCAGCTCGGTCAGAATTGGGAAGTACCTCTCCGAGCCGTTCGAAACTAAACGAGGTTTCAGACAAGGTGACCCCCTATCGTGCGATTTCTTTAATTTAATGCTGGAGAAAATAATACAAGCTGCAGAACTTAACCGCGCTGGAACAATATTTTATAAAAGCGTGCAACTGTTGGCATATGCTGACGATATTGATATCATTGGCCTTAACAACCGCGCCATAACTTCTGCTTACTCCAAATTAGAAAAAGAAGCGGAGAAAATGGGATTGGTGGCAAAACGAAGTACCTTCTGTCATCATGCAAAGAGTCAGCGCATTCGCGCCTTGGCAACCAAGCCACTGTTGGCAGCAATAATTTCGAAATAGTAAGGGACTTCGTTTACCTGGGAACCAGCATTAACACCAACAATAATGTTAGCCTAGAAATCCGACGAAGAATTACTCTTGCAAAAAAATGCTACTTCGGACTGAGTAGGCAATTGAAAAGTAAAGTCCTCTCTCGACGAACGAAAATAACACTCTACAAGTCACTCATCGCACCCGTCCTGCTATATGGTGCAGAAGCGTGGACACTAACAACATCTGATGAGGCGGCTCTTGGAGTATTCGAGAGAAAAGTTCTTCGAAAGATTTGTGGACCTCTACGCGTTGGCGACGGCGAGTACCAAAGAAGATTTATTGATGAGCTGTATGAACTTTACGCAGACGCCGACATAGTTCAGCGAATTAAAACACAGCGGCTTCGCTGGCTAGGCTACGTAGTGCGAATGAGCGAAGATGCTCCAGCCCAGAAGGTATTCTTATCGGCACCCGCCGGTGGAAGCAGAGGAAGAGGGAGATCACCACTCCGATGGAAGGACCAAGTGGAGACCGATTTGCGATCCCGCGGTGTTTCCAATTGGCGCCAGTTGGCGCAACGAAGAAACGACTGGCGAGCTATGTTGGACGGTCAAAATCGCCCAGGCGGTTAGATGACCATTTAAAGAAAGAAGAAGAACATTTTGGGTTAATTATAACTCACACATTGTAGTTCTACTGCGACCATGCACGTTCGTTAACAATCCAAAAGAAAAGAAACATTTTTACAATGTGGCAGATGTATGTATGTACATATGTTGACGAATAAGATGAAAAGAGGATGTCAGCAACATTCCCACAACAGCCGGTTCTATCGTACCGGAAGGGCTGTTATTTCGATGTTACCCTGTCTAACTTGTCACCTTTCCCTTTAACATTGTCATCCTCCGAGCAGCTCCTTGCGGCAGGGCTGCTCAAAACTCTCTTGCTCCGGGCGGTGGTTGAATCTAACCCGGGACCAAGAGAATGGATCTGCTGCGTTTGTGCTCTTAATGCAGTTAATCATATTCATCTTAATAGCTCTATAAGTTTTCATCACAAATAAAAATTAAAGAAACTTTAGAACTTTCTGTTTAGGGTATTTATATTTTGCTTAAAACTGTACTAACTGAATTTTCATTTCAGTTGTTTTATATTTGCTTACATGGAAATTTTGTGATCCTGGTATATTGTATTGAATATTTGAAATAAATCAAAGCATGCGTACGTACAGTGGAAATTTGTCACAATACATTTAACGATGCCCGGGTATTACGCGGGTAATGTCATGCCCATACGTACATGATCTGCAACCCAAATGTAGTTCGAAATACGTCTTTATTCTCGATCATAACTCTTTACAGTCATAATTATTTTATCTAGTAGTGCTACGCACACAAGGTATGTTAACTTTAGTCGCTTAACGGCAGTACGTAACGGCATAAGATATTGACTTAGGTATATCAAAATGTTCAGCGTGAAAAGAGAAATTGATTAAGCCATGTCCGTCCGTCCGTCCGTCTGTGAACACGATAGCTTGAGTAAATTTTGAGATATCTTAATGAAATTTGGTAAGCAGGTTCCTTGGCACTTATCTCCGAGCGCTATTTAAAATGGGCGAAATCGGATGATAGCCACGCCAACTTTTTATATATAGAATATTTTCGAAAACACAAAAAAAGTTATTACTCAGTACATAATACACCTATAAGGATAAAATTTGGAGTATACATTGAGATTGAGGCATAAAATAAAATTTTCAAGAAATTTTTTAAAATGGGGGTGACACCGCTCACTTTTGATTAAGTCAAATTTAGAAACCTTATTAATCATAAATCAAACACGGTTCAAGATATCGAAATTCAGCATGCAGGCTTCCAGGTGTGCAAGGAATGTTCGAGGAAAAAATTGGCGAAATCGGTTAAGG
Organism: Merzomyia westermanni; assembly: GCA_949987695.1. Taxonomy (NCBI): domain Eukaryota; kingdom Metazoa; phylum Arthropoda; class Insecta; order Diptera; family Tephritidae; genus Merzomyia; species Merzomyia westermanni. The sequence goes on along the minus strand of OX465290.1, from coordinate 104,620,367 downwards.
TCCACGCCCACTTTTATATGAAAGATTTTGAAGAGGATCGTAGATATATTAAATAGGCAACGACTTTGCGTAAAATAGCTTTACATCATTTATATTTCACTTTTAAAGTTTCCGTAAACTAAGAAATCCAAGAAATAAAAATCGTCGAAAATGGGCGTGGCCCCGCCCTTGTTATAGTGGATTATTCCACAAAACTTTTCATGCCATACTTCCGCCAAAAATGGATTTATCGAAACGAAATTTGGTGATAATGTTCAATATATAAAGATAACTGTTTGTTATAAAAATGGGCGAAATCGCTTAATGTTCACGCCCAGTTTTTCAACATAGTTCTAAAATTTTTTTATAAAATTTAAAAAGCAATATTTCTACAACTAAACAAGTTATATCAATCACATTTTGCATACATAACAAGCTTTTTAAGAAAAACTCGACCGTGAACAAATTTTGTCAATTTTGAAGAAGTAGGCGCGGCGCCGCCCACTTTTCAGCATAAAATTTCTGCTATTTTCAAAGGCAATCGCTTATAATTCAATCTTGATATTTCAATGAAAATTGGTCAGCTGCTTATCAGAAGTATGTATTATTTACTCCTGCCTAAAACTAGCCAAATCGGAAAACACACAAGCAAAATATTCGGGCACGTAGTTAATAGCCCACTGCAATAGCGAAGTTATATATCTTTTTCGATTTTCATACCTTCTATAAACATTAAATGTATGTAAGTATGAGAACAAAAAGAGAAAAGTTCACTAAAATGATCAGAACGATAAGCGGAGTTGACTAAGCCATATCCGTCGTTCCTTCCGTCTGTCTGTATGTCCGTCTGTCTATTTGAACGCAAACTAATCTCTCAGTTTTACAAAAGAATGCTGAAACTCGTTGTTTGCTGTCGCCATTTTATAATATACTAGCACTGAGGGAAAAAACAGAGCATATTCAACAAAAACGAAGTCAAATCAACAAAAAACATTAATGATAGTCAGCCTACCTTGAAAATTGCTGCATCAATTATAAAAATGTTATTTTAAAATTGAAGTGATTTCGTGGTATATGACGTTGCCATTTGTCAATTTAACATTTTCTCTGGGTAGGTTAGACATCAGAATATTGTTAATGCAAAGCTCTGCGATATTTGTTTTAAGCAGATTTCATGACGGAGCAACAACACGAAATGGTTATTTTAACCTTAAGCCCTTTCCAATTAAACGTTGTATAAAGGTAGATTTAAACTTAAAGGCGCTTTTAGTCGAAATTGAAATTATGTCAATTTGAAAATACTTGAATGTGAAGTAAACGCGTTTTTATTGTTATTTCAACAACATTACATTTTCATATTTATCATTGTAGCGTCGGGCAAAGTTAGCATCGAAACTAAAAAGTGCGGTTTCGAACAGCAAAGAGCAAGAATAATGGTACATGAAGTTATGCCAAGTAACAAGACAACCAGCTGTATGAAATGATTCGAGTAATAGGTGGGAATTTATACGGGAAAAGAGACTATGCCTACGTAGCTTCAAACCACACTTCATTCAGCACAGTGCTCTAAAAAAAAGTGCAGTGTGGATGGATGTAAAATGGCTCATCACTCTTTATTACACCCCTGCAGTCAATTCTACTAGTTTTATACTAGTCAAATACTAGTTTTCCAAACCGGCTGAACTACTTCGAGTTCTGTAATTTTTTTATGTTAGCGACTGGTATTTTTAACACGCCGATGTCCTACGAGATGGCAACTGTCCGCATCTGCATCAGCACCATATCAATTGGCATACTCAATCTCTGCATCAGGAATATACCAGATGACATACTAGTCATTATATACATCAAGATCATACTATTCAACATACTAGACCGTATATACATAAGGATCATGACAGTTAACATACTACTCAGTACATACACCGGTATCATACCAGCCGTCATACTAGTTAACCTATGCATCAGTATTATACCAATTACTGTACCACTTCATAGTAGGTTAGTTCATTTTGGGTTGAAAAATACACGAAAATTGCAAAATTACATTACACACCACTTTAATGAAAATCCAGTCATCATATTTAAAATATGTGTCTATCAAAATAAATATTACTTGAAACAAATTTCAACAGAAGTATAGTCGCTATTCATAGCAATTTTGCCCTTGGAAAATATTTATAAAAAGTATTTTTCTTCTTTTTTAAATATTCCTTTTTTCAATGAATTTTACAATTGATTTCACGGGCAGAAATCTTTAAATTTTATTGAAACATTTTATGGAAAATTTAAATATTAATCACATGTAAAATCTAATCCATACTTGTAAAAATATCCTTATATAAAAATAAGGATATTCAAGGAAAAATTAGCTTTTCATGGAAGAAAATATAAGCTTCGGAGTTCTTTGCAAATAACCATGCAGATAACTCGAGTCAGTTCTTAGTAACTAAATTTCTTTAAACATTCTATTTTAACCACCTTGTTATTGTACGTGTCTATGCTCGCCATTTTCAATTTTGCAGTTTCCAAACTATTCCGTTATTCCTTGTTATTTTATTTATGAAAACTGCATTTCAAAATCACAATAAGTCAACCATGAAAAAGAAAAATAATTCAATATTTAATATAATTTTAAATTCGTTAAAAACTTTTTCATCAGAATAAGGTTACTTTGATTATCCCAAAAACAAATGTTATATACTTACTCAATTGCTTTGACAAGTGATCTCTTCGTTTTCACTTTTTTTCGTGGTTTTATTAGAGCACTGTTTACTCGTTTTTGCGTCGCTGGTACGCCATTATGCAGTAGCGACGTCTAAAAAAATAGTGGTGATTTTGCTGAGATGCACGTACGTACATGATCTGCAACCCAAATGTACTATATGAAGCACGAAATTCTCAAAAGGATTATGATTTTACTATAAGAAATATTATTTTCAAGAAAGTTTTATATTTAATTTAATAAATGATTTTTTTATCCGAATTTTAGTGAAAAAAAATAAGTTTTCACTTAAATTGCTTCGTAAAACTGGTTGTCAGAATATTGGTTGAAGAGAAAATTAAAATGTAGGGCGGCGTTGTTAAGTGAACGATTGCTGCCCGAATACCGAATTGTTTTCTTTTTTGCTCGTGTATGCATGTATCGCCAATTTTAAAGGTTTGGTGCTGCTTATGATAGCGGAAACGTTGCACTCGGTCAAACTGGTATGAATAAGACCACGACATTCTAGTTAATGAACTAGAATGTTTACTAACCAGTTTGGCAGTTGACTGCAGGGACACGGCACACTTCGGTAATTGCACCCGACACGACAAGTTTTAGTTCCTGGGAGAAGTTACGAACCATTCAACGGTTAGTACTACGCTTCATAAGGCTTATCACAAAGACTACACAATTGTTACAATCTCCAAAAGGGCTGATCGACACGGATGACCTGGACCCAGCTAAAAGCATATTGATGCTTAACTCTCAGAGAGAAGTTTTCCATGAAGAAATCAGTCAGCTGCATAATGATGGACAAGTTATGAAAAATCGTCCCTAGTCAAACTCTCACCGTACCTGTACCAGAAAAGGATACTTCGCGTAAAGAGAAGAATCGATGCTGTCGATGGGATCGAGATTAACGTAAAGTGGCCTATTATTCTCCCACGAAACCACCACATAACACGACTATTTGTTGAATATCATAACCGGAAGTTCCACCACCATTTTAACAAAATCGTCGTAAATTAGATGAGGTAAAGTTTCTCTTTACCCGCAGTGAGAAGATTGGTGAAGCAATGTGCGGAAAAATGGTAAACGTATCGCAACCGCAAAGCTACTCTAAGTCCACTCAAGTGGGTGATATGCCCGTCGACCATATGCAAGGCCCTTTACATTGACAGGTGTGGACTATTTTCGTCCAGTAGATGTGAGCGTCGGCCGCAGGAGGTAAAAGCGCTGGCGCGCCTGATTTACATGTCTTACCACCCGAGCGGTTCACATCGAAACTTCGCCGTCTTTATCTAGATAATCATCTATCTTACTTTTCGAACAGCTCGTGAGCGGACCAAGTTTTTGCGGGTGCTAGCAGACTTTGACAGACTGAGATCGAACAGCTATCATCGGAAGATATAGAGAGAAAGCATCCCGAGATGGAGAGGGTATTTATTTCGAGGAGGGACTACGGGCGGCTTTAGCTGACGTAGAGAATATCCTCAATTCCATACCATTGACTTATATTCCGGCCGATTACGCTGAGAATGAAGCTCCTACCCCTAACCACTTACTTATCGGTTGTTCCACCGGCATACGAGAGGTGGCAAACTCTCATGACTCCGGGTCTCCGCTTCGTCAGAAAGTTATGGAATATCCTGTCAGCTGGCTGACCGATTTTGGAAGCACTGACTTCGTGAGTATCTGCCGGGTCTTAGTAGACGTTTGAAATGGTATCAATCACCGCCAGACCCAATCAAACTTAACGACGTGGTAGTCATCGTGGATGATAACTCGAAGCGAAATACGTGGTCCAAGGGAATTGTGATTGCAAGCTCGTTGTTCGGTAGTAAAACGATCGTATTATGTACACGACCGATAGTGAAGTTGGGGAAACTCGACGTCGAGGCTGAAAGGAATGTGGTAAACGGGAATCTGGTTGGCAACCCATTTCGAATTGTCTGACATCCTGTTGTTTTTGTTGCTGTAGCGATAAATTAGCCTGCCTAAAAATCACTTTGAGGTCCTGTCGATGCACCTTAAATGAAACGGCGAGAAAATATGATATCGGATCTCATCACAGTGCTTACGGAGATGAATCCTTATTCTCCTGGGAGGCGGATTTTCGTCTAGTAGGCGCCTGTTGGGTGCTGCGGCTTATAGTATTGAACAGAAATTGCCTGGTCAGCATTTCACTGTGCTCTTTAACGCCAAGCATTTTTGCACCGTGTCGAAGGCTTTCGACAGGTCAAGAGCAACCAGCACAGTCCTGTCATTTGGGCGATGTTGGTTGACACCGACACCTATCTGTGTGGTAATGGCGTTAAGCGGCCGTGCTATGAATTTTACGGAATCCATGCTGATGTTCGGCGAGTCGCAGGCTTGCGGTGTAGCAAGGGAGCAGGACTGTCTCCAAGATCATCACTACTGGCGATAGGAGTGATATCGGTCGATATGACTCCTCGTAAGCTGGCTTGCCAGGTTTTAGTAGTGGCACCACCTTTACCTGTCTCCATTTTTCTGGAATGACAAAGGTGGTCAAGGACAGATTGAAGACAGTAGTGAGGTACCTTACTCCCTCTTCTTCGAGATGTTTTAGCATCAGCATGGATATACCGCCATGGCAGATCGATTTGAAGCCTTTACATTCCCGTATGGCCTCCTAAACTTCTTTGGTGGTGACGACAATGGGCGCTTGACTATTTTTACGTTTGTGCCCTTCTCTGGTGGCTCGTCTAATTTCCTTGTCAACCGGAGGATGCAGTACAAACTGCCGGCAGAAAGCACTCGCGCATCTCTTCAGTTTCGATTGTACCTTATCACCAAAGACGATGGATATTTTGTCGTTAGGTAAGTTTTAATTCATTAACATTTTGGGTTAATTATAACTCACACATTGTAGCTCTACTGCGACCACGCACGTTCGTTAACAATCCAAAAGAAAAGAAACATTTTTACAATTTGGCAGATGTATGTATGTACATATGTTGACGAATAAGATGAAAAGAGGATGTCAGCAACATTCCCACAACAGCCGGTTCTATCGTACCGGAATGACTCGGGTTTTATTACCAGAACAAGGGCTGTTATTTCGATGTTACCCTGTCTAACTTGTCACCTTTCCCTTTAACATTGTCATCCTCCGAGCAGCTCCTTGCGGCAGGGCTGCTCAAAACTCTGTTGCTCCGGGCGGTGGTTGAATCTAACCCGGGACCAAGAGAATGGATCTGCTGCGTTTATGCTCTTAATGCAGTTAATCATATTCATCTTAATAGCTCTATAAGTTTTCATCACAAATAAAAATTAAAGAAGCTTTAGAACTTTCTGTTTAGGGTATTTATATTTTGCTTAAAACTGTACTAACTGAATTTTCATTTCAGTTGTTTTATGTTTGCTTACATGGAAATTTTGTGATCCTGGTATATTGTATTGAATATTTGAAATAAATCAAAGCATGCGTACGTACAGTGGAAATTTGTCACAATACATTTAACGATGCCCGGGTATTACGCGGGTAATGTCATGCCCATACGTACATGATCTGCAACCCAAATGTAGTTCGAAATACGTCTTTATTCTCGATCATAACTCTTTACAGTCATAATTATTTTATCTAGTAGTGCTACGCACACAAGGTATGTTAACTTTAGTCGCTTAACGGCAGTACGTAACGGCATAAGATATTGACTTAGGTATATCAAAATGTTCAGCGTGAAAAGAGAAATTGATTAAGCCATGTCCGTCCGTCCGTCCGTCTGTGAACACGATAGCTTGAGTAAATTTTGAGATATCTTAATGAAATTTGGTAAGCAGGTTCCTTGGCACTTATCTCCGAGCGCTATTTAAAATGGGCGAAATCGGATGATAGCCACGCCAACTTTTTATATATAGAATATTTTCGAAAACACAAAAAAAGTTATTAATCAGTACATAATACACCTATAAGGATAAAATTTGGAGTATACATTGAGATTGAGGCATAAAATAAAATTTTCAAGAAATTTTTTAAACTGGGGGTGACACCGCTCACTTTTGATTAAGTCAAAGTTAGAAACCTTATTAATCATAAATCAAACACGGTTCAAGATATCGAAATTCAGCATGCAGGCTTCCAGGTGTGCAAGGAATGGTCGAGGAAAAATTGGCGAAATCGGTTAAGGTCCACGCCCACTTTTATATGAAAGATTTTGAAGAGGATCGTAGATATATTAAATAGGCAACGACTTTGCGTAAAATAGCTTTACATCATTTATATTTCACTTTTAAAGTTTCCGTAAACTAAGAAATCCAAGAAATAAAAATCGTCGAAAATGGGCGTGGCCCCGCCCTTGTTATAGTGGATTATTCCACAAAACTTTTCATGCCATACTTCCGCCAAAAATGGATTTATCGAAACGATGGTGATAATGTTCAATATATAAAGATAACTGTTTGTTATAAAAATGGGCGAAATCGCTTAATGTTCACGCCCAGTTTTTCAACATAGTTCTAAAAATTTTTTATAAAATTTAAAAAGCAATATTTCTACAACTAAACAAGTTATATCAATCACATTTTGCATGCATAACAAGCTTTTTAAGAAAAACTCGACCGTGAACAAATTTTGTCAATTTTGAAGAAGTAGGCGCGGCGCCGCCCACTTTTCAGCATAAAATTTCTGCTATTTTCAAAGGCAATCGCTTATAACTCAATCTTGATATTTCAATGAAAATTGGTCAGCTGCTTATCAGAAGTATGTATTATTTACTCCTGCCTAAAACTAGCCAAATCGGAAAACACACAAGCAAAATATTCGGGCACGTAGTTAATAGCCCACTGCAATAGCGAAGTTATATATCTTTTTCGATTTTCATACCTTCTATAAACATTAAATGTATGTAAGTGTATGAGAACAAAAAGAGAAAAGTTCACTAAAATGATCAGCACGATAAGCGGAGTTGACTAAGCCATATCCGTCGTTCCTTCCGTCTGTCTGTATGTCCGTCTGTCTATTTGAACGCAAACTAATCTCTCAGTTTTACAAAAGAATGCTGAAACTCGTTGTTTGCTTTCGCCATTTTATAATATACTAGCACTGAGGGAAAAAACAGCGCATATTCAACAAAAACGAAGTCAAATCGACAAAAAACATTAATGATAGTCAGCCTACCTTGAAAATTGCTGCATCAATTATAAAAATGTTATTTTAAAATTGAAGTGATTTCGTGGTATATGACGTTGCCATTTGTCAATTTAACATTTTCTCTGGGTAGGTTAGACATCAGAATATTGTTAATGCAAAGCTCTGCGATATTTGTTTTAAGCAGATTTCATGACGGAGCAACAACACAAAATGGTTATTTTAACCTTAAGCCCTTTCCAATTAAACATTGTGTAAAGGTAGATTTAATCTTAAAGGCGCTTTTAGTCCAAATTAAAATTATGTCAATTTGAAAATACTTAAATGTGAAGTAAACGCGTTTTTATTGTTATTTCAACAACATTACATTTTCATATTTAACATTGTAGCGTTAATTAAAAATAAAAATTGTATTAAAAATGCAGACTATTTGTTCGGTAAATAATTTTTTTTTTATTGAGCACATATGTATCTTTAAATAAGGGTATTTGAAATATAAAAATAACTTAAAATAAGGAAATTTTCCAATACTTATTCAACATTAGACGTACATATTCGCATGTTTGCGTACAAGTAGTTATCTAAACAAGTTATTTACATTTTGCCCACTTTTATTTTTAATTTTTTCAATTAATTTTTTTGTAAGTATAACGAGCTCAAGACCAGTTGATAATAATTCTTAGTTAATTATTATTATTTTTGATTAGAGGAAAAATTGAAAGCAACAAACATATACAGGCTATAGTTATAGTACTATTTCGAAAACAGCCACGATTTCTCGTCAGACTAATTCGTATAGTTTTGCTATTTCAGAGGATCTTGTGGAGAATCGAACCCACTCACTGTGATTGCCAGCGCAGCTGCCTAACCCATAGGCTATGCTGCGTGTAGTTTTGCAAGCTGCTTAATTCAAGTTTTCCTCTAATTGTTGTTTGTTATCTTGCCAACGGTATACACAATATTTTAGACATTCTGTCTATATGTAAATCATGCATGCTGGACTTTGTTTTTGTACATTTTTCTCTTCTATTTTTAGAAGATAGTTATTGTACAGAACCGCATGCTCCGGTATAAATTTATTTTGTTGTTGGTTTTACGGTCTGTTCATTTTACATATTTTTGTAAGTATAACGAGCTCAAGACCAGTTGGTAATAATTCTTAGTTAATTTTATTATTTTTGATTAGAGGAAAAATTGAAAGCAACCAACATATACAGGCTATAGTTATAGTACTATTTCGAAAACAGCCACGATTTCTCATCAGACTAATTCGTATAGTTTTGCTATTTCAGAGGATCTTGTGGAGAATCCAACCCACTCACTCTGATTGCCAGCGCAACTGCCTAACCCATAGGCTATGCTGCGTGTAGTTTTACAAGCTGCTTAATTCAAGTTTTCCTCTAATTGTTGTTTGTTATCTTGCCAACGGTATACACAATATTTTAGACATTCTGTCTATATGTAAATCATGCATGCTGGACTTTGTTTTTGTACATTCTTCTTTTCTATTTTTAGAAGATAGTTATTGTACATAACCGCGTGCTCCGGTATAAATTTATTTTGTTGTTGGTTTTACGGTCTGTTCATTTTACATATTTTTGTAAGTATAAGGAGCTCAAGACCAGTTGATAATAATTCTTAGTTAATTATTATTATTTTTGATTAGAGGAAAAATTGAAAGCAACAAACATATACAGGCTATAGTTATAGTACTATTTCGAAAACAGCCACGATTTCTCGTCAGACTAATTCGTATAGTTTTGCTATTTCAGAGGATCTTGTGGAGAATCGAACCCACTCACTCTGATTGCCAGCGCAGCTGCCTAACCCATAGGCTATGCTGTGTGTAGTTTTGCAAGCTGCTTAATTCAAGTTTTTCTCTAATTGTTGTTTGTTATCTTGGCAACGGTATACACAATAGTTTAGACATTCTGTCTATATTTGTTTTGTTTTTGTACATTCTTTTTTTCTATTTTTAGAAGATAGTTATTGTACATAACCGCGAGCACCTGAACTGGTATATGAAACACATAATTTGTCGAAACTGTATTTAATATTTCAAAATTTTTACCATTCAGATTAAAATTGATTTCAATCTCCTTTATCCGTCGAAGCAGGACTTATTATATTCAAAATGGGAACACTTCAAATTAAATATTTTAAACTTTTACGAAACTCGCATAAATAATGAAAGTTGTAAACATATATTTTTATTGGCAAAAACATTAAAAAACATAGGTGATTCAATTAAATTATTTCACATACCAATGTATACTTAAACTTATTTGTAGACACGCAGGACTGCCTTATTTCGATATTGCTGATTTCCGTACTGCAAACGTCTTCAAGGTTTCTCAGCACTGAAGGAAAACGAACTAAGAAAATCACGATCGCCGATTCACAGGAGAGTTTCATATTGCGTCTAGAATCAGTGAATGACTATCGCAGAAGAGTTGACGAAATCATTTGCAAGTACTACTCTACCAACAGTTCAGCCATTTTTATTAGTAGTAGGGTCTGAAGTAGAGCTTACCGATTTTTATATATATTTTGACAGTACTTTATACAAATTCAATTTATTTATTGAGGGTTTGGACTTGTGTTTTAACCCTCTAACAGGTAAGAGTGCCTCAGGGCATGCATTTTTAAAATCTATTTTTCTATAAGAAAGGGTAAGTTTTTTTTTTTTTAATGATTTTATCTTCCTCGACGGTGTTTCAGGTGACATTTTTTTCTCAAACTAAAATTCAGTCCGATGGAGTGTTTGGTCTCTATTATTACTATTGTGCGAACAAGTGGAGAAAACGGACGCGTTTTTCCTTAAAAAAATTCCTAACTTTCAACACAAAAATTTTTAATGTTTAAATCGTTGTCTGTGCTTCATAATTTTTTTCCGTAAAGATATATTCATATACTTGCAATTTTATATATAAAGTGTTAAAATTAGTTTAACTTTGTGTAGATGAGCAGAAAAACTAAGTGTGCCTCAGGGCTCTCTTGCCGTGTGGAGTGAACTTTTTTTCATTGTGAAGTTTGTAGAGCGTGGTGTATATAGTCGGCTTTTACATACTTCTAAGTTTATTTTCTTTAGGTGAATACATATAAATTATTATTAAACACCTGTGCAATGTCGCGAGTGAAATTGTCTAAGCTATCGGACGAAGAAATCGTAAAACTCATGGAATCGGTAATGACGAGTGATGAAGAAGATTCAGACAGTGAATGTGACAATGGCTACGAGCCAGAGGAAATAAGTCCAGAGGACGAACACTTGATATCGCAATGCCTTCAAGATATGGATACGAGTGAAAACGTTTTCACCGAGGACCCCAATTTCTCAATAACCACGTCTGCTGCTAGAGACAGTGTAACCGCCGATCAAGAAAAAGTATCATCAACAGGTGCGACTTACACGGCATTGACTTCAACTCCAATACAAAAGAAGAGAGCTCGGTCGCCATTGCCAACATTCGAAGATACCGGTTCAGCAGTTGTGTCTACCAATGGTGGTTTCATTGGAAGTAAGTATATCTCCCCCATCTTTCTATATCTCCCCCATCCTCGATTTTATTTTAGACGTTTTTGTTGTAGACATTGAATCAATAAGCAAGGATTCTGCTGAATTCGAAAAAGTAGTTTGGCGCAATACAAACCTTAGACTTCATGTCAATGAGGTCGCATTTCGTGGGGCCACACTTTTACCTGAAAACGTAAAAGCGCTTTCATCCCCTTTGCAATTATTCCTCTATTTTTTTTCCGAGGAAATCATTGACATGATTGTGCAAGATACTAACCGGTGTGCTCGAAGTGAGGACATCAACACAAGCTTCAGTGTCACTGCCGATGATATCCGCAAATACATAGGTATTCACTTATATATGTCGATATATAGATACCCAAATATAGAGGCCTATTGGGGCAAGAACACCTTTGAACCTATTCGCAAAACAATGCCGGTGAAACGGTTTTTAGCCATAAAAAGATTCATATCGTTCCGAGATGAGGAAGAAAGAGTAAGAAAAGGCCAGCCGGGCTATAATCCGCTTTTTCGGATTCGTAATTTTTCGAATCTTCTCAACGAACGCTTTGATTCCATCCCAAAACATGCCCGACTTTGGTAAGTTTCAACTACTTGTTTATAATCTCATATAATTAAAACAGGTTTATATTTTTCGTTTGACAGTGTCGATGAGCAAATGTGCTCCACGAAAATGAAACATCATTTGAGGCAATATATGCCAAACAAGCCGCACAAGTGGGGCATAAAGTTGTTCGTATTATGCGATTCGTATGGTTACGCATATAGGTTCGAAATTTACAATGGCGCGGGGGACAATGTTATTCTACCAAATTGTCCGGATCTAGGCAGCTCAGCAAATGTTGTTGTTCGTTTGTCCCAAACTGTGAACAACCTCATGAACCACATCATTTACTTTGACAACTTTTATACATCTTTACCTCTATTGGTCTATTTGCGAGCTCGGGGTATATTTGGTCTTGGCACAATTCGAATGAATCGCATTCCTAATTGCAAACTCCCACCGGATAATGTCATAGTGAAGAAGGAACGCGGGTTCTCAACAGAGTACGTGGGCTCTGCATATGGCATCGGCATAAGCACAGTAGTTTGGAAGGACAACAAATCAGTTAGGCTGGCTTCGACTTATGTAGGTGTTGAGCCATTTGTTCGAAGCAATCCAAATAAGGACTTACCCAAGGCAAAGCGATATGACAGAAAGAAAAAGCAACATATTCAAGTCAATTGTCCTCAAATCATTCGTGAGTACAACAGCCATATGGGAGGTGTCGACTTAATGGATGGTTTGATGGGCCGATACCATGTGAGAGCCAAGACACGTGATGCAATGACGCGCCTTTTTTATCATTTTATTGATATGGCTTCAACTAATGCTTACATTCTCTATAAGCGAATAAGTGCGGAGAAGATGAATGATTCCAACAACATACCTGAAAAAGGAGAAAAGATGTTACAGCTGCCTGAGTTCAGAGAACAAATCGCTGCTGGTCTGGTAAACTGCACTCAAATACGTCTGGTTGGTCGCCCATCTACATCAAGCCAACCACCTATTACACAAGTGGAATCTTTGCCGAATACTCTAAGTATAGGCAGAAAAGCTGTGCATCCTGTAGATGATGTCCGTTTCAGCAACAACACTCATCTTCCGAAATGGCTTGACAAGAAAGGTGGTAAAAAATGGTGCAAACTTTGTAAAAATTCCCAAACTCAATGTGTTTGTGAAATATGTAACTTACATTTATGCTGTTCTGCCACAAAAAATTGCTTTTCGGAATATCATACAAAAACATAATCTATTTCCTATTTTATTCATTGTACTATCATACTTTTTGCAATAAAACATCGTTCCTTAATAAAATGTTTAGGTCTTAGAATTTTTACTCCCCAACCGGCAAGAGTGCCTGTAGGCACTCTTTCTTATTTTTCCCTTAGCTGCCAAATGAAAAGAGATATTGAATTTTTTCTGACAGATTTGAGTTTGTCATGTCCTAATTAAGCTAGAAAAAAATTCCCAACTTTTTCAGACCGTTATTACCCGTTTGCCTGTTTGAGGGTTAAAATATTTCATGTATTTTCCTTAAATTATCCTCAAGGATGTGAGTTAGTATGGACTTTTATACAAAACTACTTTTATAATATAACTACTCAGTTCGATTCAAAATCAGCGAATATAGTTTCACTCATAAGTTTTTTAACAACTACGTAATTGTGAATTGTTAATTAATCAAACTTGTGACAAAGCATTTATATATGATTTTGTTTAACTTTTAAATATTCAATATGTTTGTTTTAAGTGTCCAAGAAAATTTTCTGAATCTGCAGCTGCAGTGATGTATTAATCACTTTAAAATTGATCACTTATTCACAACAAAATTTCTAAAGCTAAAATGTGTCCAAGATGGCTGCAATCAAGTTTTTACTGATTTTACTTCTTTTAGAAGACACTTAAACAAACAACATACCACGAAAAGCGTAATACTTGTATCCGAAGTGCCTGTTAGTAGTATGTCAGTACCCACATTGACTAATAGTAATAAAATTAATGCAAATACTATAATACAACAAAATAACAAAAACACTTACCCACAAACAACGTATTTGATAAAGTCGATAATTTGAAGAGAAAAGCTTTGTATTTGTCTTTAAGTTTGCATCAGAATAGCTATATGCCCAGAAAAACGGTACTAGATATTCAAAATATGGTAACAGATTTGCTGCAACTCTTGAAGGAGTAATTACTGTTCATAACGAAGCTCATGAAAATATGAAATGTATATTGGAATTTTGTAAACCCCATTTGATGATATAAAAACAGAGCATAGGATGTTTAAAATATTTAAAAATTTAAACCTTTATTCGGATCTACTGAATATGGTAACCCAACCCTGGGTTCGAAAATTTCTAGCATACACATTTGTCCGTTATTATTCAGATTTATTTGAGATTCCAGGACTTTTGAAGCTTGCTGTAGATAACAACATAAACAGTGTAACAGATAATGTTAATAACAACTTTGCAAGTGGAGAAATTTTCAAAGAAAAATGTCAAATGTACAAGTCCGATATAGTCTTACCTTATATCGTTTATTTTGACGACTTTCAATTAAATAACTCTTTAGGAAGTCACACCTTTTCTATACGCGGATGCTATATATCTTTTCCCTCCATACCTTGTTATGGATTCGTTAAAACACCGGATGCCACGGACAGACCGTTGACATTCAAATTTAAATAATCAAAATAACCGAAAATCAAATTAAAATTCAAAAGGAACGGAAAATTTAAACTACAAACCAAAATTTAAAAATAACCGATACAAAAAAGAACGAACTAGTAACGGAAATCAAAAGAAAAACCCGGAAATCTTAAACAAAAAGAACCGAACCGGAACCGACCGGTTACCACATCTGGAAAAAAAAAAGCTGAAAATAAAATTTAATACACGTAAAGGGCCGAACATATAAGGGGGCGCCGCGGGTGTTGTTGCGACGCCCGGTGCTTGGCCCACCCTCATCCATGGCCATCGACGCACCTGGTTTCGATGGCCCCTTACCTAAAATCCTATGTGCCTTCTAAATAAGTAAGGAAGTCAGCATTCCCATTTTATACAAATTTATTTACAAAAACATTCCTTAAACTAACACGTTTTAAATAGGTTTAAAAATAATTTTATGTAACTTGCTACGATAAGCGATACGTAAGCTTTTCAGTTTTAATTTATTTGAAAGTTTAAAGTAAACTTTTTATAAACTACACAAAAACTGTTAAAGATCATTTCACGTTGAAAGTGAAGTGACAATGTTTACAAAAAAAAAAATTCCGAGAAAACTATTTGTCAAATTTTTTCCTTTCAACAAAAAAAAACTTCAATTTCTTTTCATACAAAATTTTACATGAGAATGTGGACGAAAAAGCAAAAATCATGGCTGCTTCTTAACCACTTCTGCAATCGGCTGATAATTGGTTGCGTTGCAGCATTCAATGTATGACTACAACTTATTTATTTATTATAGTGCAATAGCTAAATAATATATATAAATAGAAAACATGGTTGGAATAAAGTTTACAAAAAAACTTATAAAAAGCTTTCTTTGAATTTTTGTTTCTTTTTTTTTTTTTATAGGCCTACATTAATAAGCTTTTTATCAACGTGTCGTTTCAATTATAAAAACGGTTATTTTCAAATGTTTTATAATGAAAAATCAGAATTTTGTAAGGAAAAAAAATTTTCGGAAGCCTTTTTAAAAATTTATTTCAAGTTTACTCTGCTTGTTTGGTGGAGTATTATTGATTTATTTATTTTCTTATGAATTATTTGTATGTATTTAGTTATTGTTATTGCTTATTTATTTGTTTATTCATTTTTATATGGCCAGTCTATTTGTTACGATTAGGTATGAGTTGTTTTTCGAATTTAATTTTGTTTTTTTTTTCTTTCTTAATTCACATATTATTATTATTTTCGTTTATTTTAATAAATCAATTTGTTTTTGAGTCTTATTTCCTGACTGATTTTATTTATTTTTTTTACCTAATATGCTAACTTTTTATTTTAATGAGTTTAGTTTAAATCTATCTTCCTAACTTGAACTCCATACCTAGGTTCTAATTATATTTGAGTTAAATTTTTGTCATTTCGCTTTCTTAAGTTTCAATCCTTAATATTGAATTTTTATATTTATATATATATATTTGTTTATCATTCAATATAGTTAAGTAAATTAAATTAGCTGGATCTCACCCATTTTGAAATAAGCCGTTGGTGGGGCTCTACTGTTGTTGTTGTCTCTGCTGGTTAGGTTGTTGTTGCTGGTGGTGCGACGGGCCTATAATAGGACGGCCCTCGCTGATGTTACTGCTGTGTTGTTGTTGCTGGGTTAGTGTGGCGGCCCTCGCTGTTGTCACTGCTGGTGTTGTTGTTGCTGCTGGGTTAGTGCGGCGGGCCTATATTACGGCGGCCCTCGCTGTTGTCACTGCTGGTGTTGTTGTTGCTGCTGGGTTAGTGCGGCGGGCCTATATTACGGCGGCCCTCGCTGTTGTCACTGCTGGTATTGTCGTGCTGATGTGGGCGGCGGCCTAAGATAGGGCGGCCCCCGCTGTTGTCAATGCTGGAGGTCCTCGTGCGGTGGGCCTATATGAGGCCGGTCCCCGCTGTAATTACTGCTGCTGGTTCTTGCGCACCCTGGTGCGCGTTGCTGCTGTTGCGGTTTATGGCGGTGGGCGTATGTGAAGGCGGCCCCCGCTGTAATTAGTGCCGGTTGTGGTTGCGTTGCTGATGTGGATGACGCCTAAGATAGGGCGGCCCCCTACTGATGTTGCTGCGCGCTTTGTTGCGCGTTGGTGTGGGTGGCGCCTCAGGCGCTTGATGCCGCGCTCTGGTGTGTGCGGTGATAGGTGCGACAATGGAGAAGTGATTGGGCTCGTTCATTCGCGCTTGTGTAGCACAATAGCCATACACATTTGCGTCCGTCTAACCAGAATGGGCGACCGATTTATTAAAATTTGATGTTGAAAGCACACCAAATAAGACTTATCTTATGTAAAATAATCCAAATATAGTTATTTTTATAATTAAACGATTTTGCTAGCACACACAATTAGTTTAATTACAACAAACACTGGGCAATACCTAGAAAATGTAATGTCAAATGTAAATGCATTAGCAACAATTCATGGAAATTATCACGAAAAGCCTTCAATTTTTACTTTGATGCACAGCAAATTCAGCAAAACACTGCTTTAATTGTTGAAATAGTTTCAGTCAGCTTCGAAGAAAATTTGATAGATCACTTTACTGTACGAATACACCACACTTTGTTCAGGGCGTATAACGTAAATTTTCAACACCAGGCAAAGTTGTGAAATAAATGAATATTTAAGCACTTGAAATTTGTAAAATACACTCAATCCTCTGATTTATAATTGAATTTGAACGCACCGACTCGTTATTGCCTTGGGATTTTACTCTATAATAATTACCAAATGATATTTGGTATACTTTAAACAAATTATTTGTTTAACCCTGAAGATTAGCAAAACGCGTTGCAAACAATTTGACTCAGCTTTTATGAATTTTCTCAGAGTACTAAAATTTTATTCACTTAACGCGACTGCGCAATGGAAAAGTTCCGTTGGCCCCTTGACGTGGCGTGATTATTGCCAGGTGGAACATTCTGATTGGTCGTTACCATCAGATGATTGCTATGAACAGATTGCCATCAGGGTTCGAACTAGTACTTTTATTTTCAATACTTTTTGTACTACCTAATTTGGTAGGAGTACAGCACAGTACAGGAATATAAAACATAAAAACTATTGAAACTAAAGGGAAGATATAATTTTACTTTTTTTTTCTTTTCATAGTAGATTTAATGATCATTTGACTGTAGAAATTATTTAGAGCTGAAAGTACGGTAATTATACTTTTATTTTTGTCTTAAGGCAGGACAGGATTCCACGTGTCTCCCACCCTGGTCAATTTGGCTGTGACTTCATGTTTTTAATGATTTTAGCATTTTTGTGGGTTTTGTTTTCGCTATCTTGCATTAATTCCAATACACGTTTATAGTCTGTGCATGTTTTTGTACTCTACTTCTTTTACCCACTTCGTCACGTCAATTCATTGTAAGTCGCCCTTTTCGGGCCATTTGCCCAATTCGCTCATTTGACACTTATTGGTTACCCGAAATTTAACTCTGGGCACACCAAGAACACACCAAACATTTGTTTGTCTGGCAATTAAAAGTTCCGTTATTGGTGCCTTTTCCATTCTTATGGAACCATTTGGTGCTGCCACCTCAGCAAAAATCACGCACTTTCCCGTAGCTAAACGTCAAACCGGAAGGTGAATCAAAACTGTCACCCAACCAACCGCATTGCACCAAATAACAACGACTATCAATTGAAAGTAAACCATAACAGGCCTGCTTCGCTTCGAAGACCGGTCGATGAAGCGAACAGGAAAAAGGTTTACTTGCAAGGAAGCCATTTCTGGGTAAAAAAACTTGGGGCACGACTCACCCCTAGATAAGAGTCTCTAGTTCTACCACGAGCTAGCCGGGCAAGAAGATCCGCCAGTAAAGGAAGTAAGTTTTGAAGTATTTTGTTTCATAGTTTAGTAGGCTTTGCGGCAAATGGAAATTTGTTAAGTGGCTTTACCCCCACCGAAATAGGCTTATAAGAAAAACGTGTAATTTAGTTCGACATTTTGATATCGGAGAACGCGTCAAAACTCCGAGGCAAGCGGAGAATTTATTTTGGTTTCCTAGTTACAATGCTTCGCGGCTGTAGAGATTTTAATAAAGGAGAACTCGTCAAAACTCCGAAAATTTTTGATTCTAGTGGTTTCACCCCCACAAAAAGGTTTAGCAAAAAAATAACCGGAGAAGCTTGTTCCATGGTAAAAAAAACTTTTCACCCGGTAGACATTTTAATTAAGGAGAACTCGTCAAAACTCCGAAAGACAATCCGCATAACCGAGGATTGCCAGGTTATCCACTACTTCCGATGGAAGCGTATGTAAATACCCTATTAAGTCAATGCTCGGGGAGGATACTGGGCGAGTTGTCCCCGACCGCCAAAACGCCCAGGTACGGTTCCAAATGTCAAAATGTATATATGTAAAAAAAAAAAAATCAAAATTGTTATTGCGGGCGAATATCCGAATCGTGAAAGCGACCTATCAGTTTCCCTGTCAGGTCCTCTAGATCGTACAACGCATTGCCTACTTTTCGACGAACTCGGCACTTGAGGTATTTCTGCCAGAATTTGGCGTTTATGCCTTGTTTAAAGTTACTCAAAGCAAAATTTTTCCTAAAAACCTCCTGACCTTCCCTATAGTTAACTTGCCTAGAGCGTTTGTTATAAACGTTGTTTCCCCTATCCTTCGCCTGATCTAAATTCCTACGAATTTGCTCGCGAATGGTGGACAACTTATCCGCCCTAGTTACTATTGGAATGTCATCTTCCCTAAGAGTACCGAGTTTATCTAATATATTATAGGCTGAGGCGTGTTGGACCATGTTCTGACCGTATAAGGCAAAGTATGGAGAGCACTGAATTGAGGTATGAAAATCGCTTCTTAACACCGCTAAAATTTCGGGTATATGCTTGTCCCAGTCGGTATGATCCTGTTTATCTTTAAGGAAAATTCTTATTTTTGAAACAATTTCTCTATTTACGCGTTCCGACGCGTTTGCCTGCGGCGAGTATAACCCCGTCTTTATATGGGTCACCCCATAATTCTCGAGGAATTGTTTCATTTCCTTAGAGATAAACTGTTTACCATTATCGCTATGGATATATTCAGGAACCCCAACGGATGGAAAAATTTCAGAAGTAAGGTAATTCATAACATTAACAGTTGTTGCTCTCTGCATGGGCTTCAACCAAACATACTTTGCAAAATGGTCCAGAACAATGAAGAGAAACTGATTGCGCCGCTTAGATCGCGGGTAAGGTCCGTGAAAGTCGCAATAGAACCGCTGAAATGGTCTTTCTGAAGCAAAAGTGTTCGCTATAGGTGGTCTTGACTGCTGATTTGTTGACTTAACAGCCTTACAAGTGTCGCATTTCTGT
This sequence comes from Merzomyia westermanni, assembly GCA_949987695.1. Classification (NCBI taxonomy): domain Eukaryota; kingdom Metazoa; phylum Arthropoda; class Insecta; order Diptera; family Tephritidae; genus Merzomyia; species Merzomyia westermanni. The sequence goes on along the minus strand of OX465290.1, from coordinate 104,600,457 downwards.
ACATAGTCTCTAACGTCTTTAGCTTGCCTAGGCCAGAAGTAATTTTGTCTGACACGCTCTAAAGTTTTCTGCCAACCCCCATGGTAACTCCTATTCGCATCATGTGCAAGACTTATCGCTTTCTCAGTTAACCCTGTCGGTAGCCACACCCGCCATAACGAGTCCTCCTTATCCGCCACACCCTTACGAAATTTAACCCTTTTTAAAACCACGCCATCATTTATACTCAAATCTGGTAGCACATCTTTGTTTTCCAAAATGGTTCTGCAAAGATCTAAGTATTCCGCGCTTTCAAATTCCGGCGATGCTAAGTCAATTTCGTGAGGTAGGGCGGAGAAGGTTAGCCCGTCTACATCAAAACGCGAGAGGGCATCCGGTACTATATTCAGGGTTCCCTTGCGATGCTCCATTGCAAAATCGTATCTTTGCAGTAGGAGTGACCATCGAGCCAGCCTGCCACTCAAGTCCTTCTGAGTCATCAACCACTTGAGACTTGTATGGTCGGTTATGATTCGGAATGGCAAACCCTCTATGTACGGTCTAAAACGCTTGACACTTATAATGGCGGCGAGGCATTCCAGTTCGGTTACAGTATAATTGCACTGAGCATTGTTAAGTTTTTTTGAAACAAACGCGATTGGATGCTCAGCGCCCTCGTCATCGACCTGGAATAAAACGCCCCCTACGCCTAATTTTGAAGCATCACACTGAATAACAAATTCCTTCGAGAAATCGGGTTGAGCCAAGACAGGAGCCGAGCTCAAGGCTTCTTTTAACTTTTCGAATGCTTCTACCGCTTCAGGGTAAGTTTAAATGGGCCTGCTGACTTGCGAAGACAATCGGTCAGAGGACCTGCTAAGTCAGCAAAATTGCTAATGAATGCTCTATACCAATTTGCCATGCCCACAAACCTACGAACCTGTCGCGGAGATTTAGGGATCGGAAAGTTCTGCATTGCTTCTATTTTCCCAGGATCCACCTTCAAGCACCCGCTACTTATCAAGTACCCTAAATACCGAATTTCCTTCTGACAGAATTTGCTCTTCTTCACATTGATTGTGAGGCCCGCGCCCCTCAAACAATTTGCCACTTCCGCCAGCACCTTTAGGTGGTCTTCAAAGTTAGTGCTGCATACCATTAGATCATCCAGGTAGACGAAGACATTCTCCCGCAAACGCGAGGGAATTGCCTTGTCCATCAGGCGGCTCATAGTCTGCGGTCCATTACACAGACCAAAGGGCATCAACTTAAAGTCGTACAGAGGCTTCCCAGGAACTGCGAATGTTGTTTTTTCCTTGGAAGACTCTGTCAGCTTGATCTGAAAGAACGCGTCCTTCAGATCAATGCCACTAATGAAGTGCGTGTCCTTCAGTCTGCTCAATAGGCCGTTGATATGAGGCAACGGGTACGAGTACTTTTTAGTTACCGCGTTGACCTTCCTGGAATCTATGCAGAGCCTGACCTTCCCTGGCTTCCGAACTAGAACAACTGGACTACACCAAGGCGAGTTTGACTCTTCTATAACTCCCATTTCGAGCAGCCTATCTATTTCGCTAAAAGCTTCGGCTTGCCTCGGTGGCGAAAGAGGAAAATGTTTACTTTTGATTGGGACTGCATCACCAGTATCAATATGATGCTCAACCAATCTCGTTTGCCCCAATCCTAACTTTTCGAAGGAAGGAAACGTCTCTATGACCTTCTGCAAATTGACTTTCTGGGTTGGTGACAAATCATGGAAATTTATTTCGTCATCATTTTTATTATTAAAGTCTATGCACTCCACACTGGGAAATATTTCGGGCGCCAGCGCAAAGGCTCTCCAAAAATCAACTCCGAAATAGGCTTCTTGAAGAAGCGACGGAACAAGATACAAACGAATAGATTTGGTGGAATTTTTGAAAGTCACTGGTAAAGAAACACACCCTAATATTTTCTGCTTGCCGCCACCCGCCGTGTATACGAAAGCCTGTAGTGGGTGGTATTTAAGTCCAATTGAATCCAAAAACTTTTCAAAGTCCTTCCCGAGGATAGAGACATTCGCGCCTGAGTCCAGCAACCCTACTATGAAACTGTTTTCTATTTTTACTCGCACCAGAGGCCTTTCATCCTTGGTGAGCACCAAAGTGGTGCTTTGTAAAAGTTTACGCTCCTGTACTCGACTGTTATATCTCTTCCTACATTTCAAAATATCTTCCGATACAAATGACTCTGGGTTATGAAAAATTCTCGACCTAACTATCTCGTAATTGGTTACCCTTTGTTCCAAACTAGGTGGAAATTGCGTCTGACAGGCGACATCCCTACTCGGGGCTTTCAAAATTTTTATTGGTTTGCAAATTACCGCTGATGACCTCGGACTATCGGAATCAGAACCGTCTGTACTGTCAGGAAAAGTTACAACTATTTTTGGGTATTCCTTCGCCAGAGTGCCACTGCTCCTTGGAAGTTCAACACTGCCTTGGAACTCTCCGCTCGCGAGGGACCTACCACTTGGTTCAGTACTCGAGGCGACTCCTTGAGCACTGGCTGATATGGGGGCTATGGCACCGAACGAGTTTCCCCCATCTTCTCGCTCGGATATTGGTTTCCCTGCCGGCGATGGTCCTTTGGACATTTTGGGGTAAACACGCCTCTATGCCCGCACTTAAAGCAGAAGGGACTCCTAATGGGTTCCTCACAATAAATATACGAATGCCCCATGGCCTGACAATTCCAACATTGAATTCCGGAATAATCCGGTTTTCTATTGCGCCGGTACTCCAATGCCTCTATCTGCGGGTCAGCTTCGCAGTCTTCGCCTTCCATCCTTGCATCCGGTGTTATCACTCGGGCTTCATTGACCTGGCGTCCGGTATAAGTTGTTCCCAGAATCTTGCTTTCTTTCAGCACTTACTCCCCTTTACGTGCTATATCGCGTAGATCATGCAATGTCCTAGCCCCCGCTTTGAAGAGCATTAGCTTCAAGCTACTGTTGACGTTCCGCTTTATTATGTCAATCAGCAGGGCTTCAGACATCGGTTCTCTAAGGCGTGCGTTAAGTGCTACTATGTCAGTGTGGAACACGTCGTATGACTCACTTAGCTTCTGCTTACGCATTGAGATTTCCATCATAATCTCGTGGTCACTTTTCAATGTTCCAAACTCACGCTTCAGGGAATAGCACAAAAAGGGATAATTCGCGGTTGGATTCTGCTTCGTGAACAGCCAATACCATTCTTCCGCCCGTCCTGACAAAAAGAGATGAAAACTCGCCATAAGTTGGTCGCTAGAGCATTGAGTCCGCTCACATAGGGTGTCCAACTTAAACAAAAAATCAGCAACGCTTCCAGTACCATCGAAGGAAACCTTCCAATCCTGTGGTTTCACTGCCACGCTATTCGAAACGATGTTGGCCTGGTTGTTCACGAATGTCTGGGCTTGGTTTGCTTCCATCCTGTTGGTGTTCCTGGTATAGGTCGCACCACCATGCGACGATGTTACTGCGGCGTTGAGTAAGTCCATGTTCTCCCTGATCGTCCTCATCTCATTCCGCATCTCCTCCTGCAATGTCCTGAACAGCTGATGTAGCACGTTCACCCACGAATCTACAGGAGGGACCTCGGCATTGTTCCTTTGCGTAGTGATCCTATCACCTAAAGTGTCAGGAGGTATACGGTCTTGAACCGAAGCTCTAGCTTCCTCCTGTATACCTGTTAACACGCCAGTTGAAGGGTCAAAAATATTTTGCATTGGATCTGCTGCCATGGACGAGTCCAGGATATTGGTACTAGCTGGTCTATCCATTTTATGGTTGGAAGCAGGATTCAACACTATCCTGGTCGGAGAATGCAGTACCAGGGGCCGATTGGTGGGTTGCTTCGGAAGCGCCCCTCTACCCTGACCTCTAGGCTTGCCCCCACTTCCTCGTACAGAGTTCCTAGTAGTCATGCGTTCAGCCGACTGATCCATAATGAAAAAAAAATCTCCTAACCACGTTGGATAAACAAGAAAAATATCAAAAAGGTATTCGGTTACAAGGGGCGGTTGGAAGGTATAACAGGTCAACATTCACTCCCCCACCCTATAATACCGACGATTGCAAGGTTTTGAAAAAATAAAAATTTAATTAATGCAAATTTTCCTAACCGATATTTGCATCAACTGATTACCGCGGATATGTCAAAAAAAAATAAATATATACATATAAATATATATATGCTGAAAGAAATTGATTATAAGTAAATATACGTGTTGAAATGTAAATATATAAAAGCAAAGACGGTATAAAGTTTGGCAAAAGCTAGTTGTGTATTTATATATTGAATGGGAATGCTGACATCCCATCACCAGAAGGCATAGGTATAACAAAAAAAACGAAATAACACTAAACAAAGACATTCTTCCAGGTACACCTACCGCAATGCAGGGGTGGTTATAAGACACCTCGCCCTGAGACATGTTGGTGTACCGTGGCGAAAATTGGCAAAATTTTTAAACTTATTTGGACTCCAGTACTCCGGACCGCAATGCAGGGGCTGCTAATGGCTGCCTCCCTGAGACTGGTCGGAGCACTGGACACCAGCGATCAAAACGTCAAAACTTTATTTATTTTTTTTTTGAAACACCCCTCCTCAACCACGCCGCAATGAAAGGATGCGGTTGGGTACCGCTTTTCCCCAGACTTGCGCAGTTGGAAAGGGGTGGATATGGGGTCCCTACTCCTCCTCCCGCAATGCAGGGGCTGCTAAGGCTGCCTCCCTGAGACTGGTTGGAGAAGTAAGGATCACTACAAAAAAAAATGCATACAAAAAAAACGAAGACAAAACAAAACATCACGTTCGGCAAAAACATAAATATTAATAATCCCAAAAGAAAACTAAACCCCACTTAGCGGACATATAAATTTCCCGAAGCCGACATCGGACAACAGACCCGGGACAAAAAAAATTAATTGAAACTACAAAAAAACTAAGTGCGTTTAGCACTACCTCACCGGGTGAAATGAAAACTTCCGGTGGACATGACGTTCAGTCTCGTGGAGCCCTTAGCTACTGAACACGATGACCAATCCGGACAACTTGATCAGTCCCACCATCCCGTCGCAACGCAGGTGGCGGCTCCTGGGCCTGCCTACCTGGGACTTACGAGATGGTGAAACCTGACAAGCTGACCAGAAAAGTCATCGAGGTCAGCGCCTCGGTTTCCACGTTGGGCGCCATCTGTTATGGTATCGCGGGGCGCCCATAGCTACTGAACACGATGACTAATCCGGACAACCTGATCAGTCCCACCATCCCGTCGCAACGCAGGTGGCGGCTCCTGGGCCTGCCTACCTGGGACTTACGGAATGGTGAAACCTCACAAGCTGACCCGAAAAGTCACCGCGGTCAGCGCTTCAGGGCCCCACGTTGGGCGCCATCTGTTATGGATTCGCAACAAAATGGAGCAGTAAGTAAGGCGGTCGGCACGATATGAGGTCGCACTGTGGCTAGTCATTGTCGGCTGGGGTGGGTTCTTGCCAACCTTACCGTCCTGCGCCATAAACAGAAAAAAGGTCAAATCGTGCCTTTAAACGCGGGGAACATTGCAAAACCGCGCAAAACAACTTTTAAAACAACATCCGGTTAAAACACCGGATGCCACGGACAGACCGTTGACATTCAAATTTAAATAATCAAAATAACCGAAAATCAAATTAAAATTCAAAAGGAACGGAAAATTTAAACTATAAACCAAAATTTAAAAATAACCCATACAAAAAAGAACGAACTAGTAACGGAAATCAAAAAAAAAACCCGGAAATCTTAAACAAAAAAGAACCGAACCGGAACCGACCGGTTACCACATCTGGAAAAAAAAAAGCTGAAAATAAAATTTAATACGCGTAAAGGGCCGAACATATAAGGGGGCGCCGCGGGTGTTGTTGCGACGCCCGGTGCTTGGCCCACCCTCATCCATGGCCATTCGATAAGCGATACGTAAGCTTTTCAGTTTTAATTTATTTGAAAGTTTAAAGTAAACTTTTTATAAACTACACAAAACTGTTAAAGATCATTTCACGTTGAAAGTGAAGTGACAATGTTTACAAAAAAAAAATCCCGAGAAAACTATTTGTCAAATTTTTTCCTTTCAACAAAAAAAAATTTCAATTTCTTTTCATACAAAATTTTACATGAGAATGTGGACGAAAAAGCAAAAATCATGGCTGCTTCTTAACCACTTCTGCAATCGGCTGATAATTGGTTGCGTTGCAGCATTCAATGTATGACTACAACTTATTTATTTATTATAGTACAATAGCTAAATAATATATATAAATAGAAAACATGGTTGGAATAAAGTTTACAAAAAAACTTATAAAAAGCTTTCTTTGAATTTTTTTTTCTTTTTTTTTTTTTTTTATAGGCCTACATTAATAAGCTTTTTATCAACGTGTCGTTTCAATTATAAAAACGGTTATTTTCAAATGCTTTATAATGAAAAATCAGAATTTTGTAAGGAAAAAAAATTTTCGAAAGCCTTTTTAAAAATTTATTTCAAGTTTACTCTGCTTGTTTGGTGGAGTATTATTGATTTATTTATTTTCTTATGAATTATTTGTATGTATTTAGTTATTGTTATTGCTTATTTATTTGTTTATTCATTTTTATATGGCCAGTCTATTTGTTACGATTAGGTATGAGTTATGTTTTTCGAATTTAATTTTGTTTTTTTTTTCTTTCTTAATTCACATATTATTATTATTTTCGTTTATTTTAATAAATCAATTTGTTTTTGAGTCTTATGTGCGGCGGGCCTATATGACGGCGGCCCTCGCTGTTGTCACTGCTGGTATTGTCGTGCTGATGTGGGCGGCGGCCTAAGATAGGGCGGCCCCCGCTGTTGTCAATGCTGGAGGTCGTCGTGCGGTGGGCCTATATGAGGGCGGTCCCCGCTGTAATTACTGCTGCTGGTTCTTGCGCACCCTGGTGCGCGTTGCTGCTGTTGCGGTTTATGGCGGTGGGCGTATGTGAAGGCGGCCCCCGCTGTAATTAGTGCCGGTTGTGGTTGCGTTGCTGATGTGGATGACGCCTAAGATAGGGCGGCCCCCTACTGATGTTGCTGCGCGCTTTGTTGCGCGTTGGTTTGGGTGGCGCCTCAGGCGCTTGATGCCGCGCTCTGGTGTGTGCGGTGATAGGTGCGACAATGGAGAAGTGATTGGGCTCGTTCATTCGCGATTGTGTAGCACAATAGCCATACACATTTGCGTCCGTCTAACCAGAATGGGCGACCGATTTATTAAAATTTGATGTTGAAAGCACACCAAATAAGACTTATCTTATGTAAAATAATCCAAATATAGTTATTTTTATAATTAAACGATTTTGCTAGCACACACAATTAGTTTAATTACAACAAACACTGGGCAATACCTAGAAAATGTAATGTCAAATGTAAATGCATTAGCAACAATTCATGGAAATTATCACGAAAAGCCTTCAATTTTTACTTTGATGCACAGCAAATTCAGCAAAACACTGCTTTAATTGTTGAAATAGTTTCAGTCAGCTTCGAAGAAAATTTGATAAATCACTTTACTGTACGAATACACCACACTTTGTTCAGGGCGTATAACGTAAATTTTCAACACCAGGCAAAGTTGTGAAATAAATGAATATTTAAGCACTTGAAATTTGTAAAATACACTCAATCCTCTGATTTATAATTGAATTTGAACGCACCGACTCGTTATTGCCTTGGGATTTTACTCTATAATAATTACCAAATGATATTTGGTATACTTTAAGCAAATTATTTGTTTAACGCTGAAGATTAGCAAAACGCGTTGCAAACAATTTGACTCAGCTTTTATGGATTTTCTCAGAGTACTAAAATTTTATTCACTTAACGCTACTGCGCAATGGAAAAGTTCCGTTGGCCCGTTGACGTGGCGTGATTATTGCCAGGTGGAACATTCTGATTGGTCGTTACCATCAGATGATTGCTATGAACGGATTGCCATCAGGGTTCGAACTAGTACTTTTATTTTCAATACCATTTGTACTACTTAATTTGGTAGGAGTACAGCACAGTACAGGAATATAAAACATAAAAACTATTGAAACTAAAGGGAAGATATAATTTTACTTTTTTTTCTTTTCATAGTAGATTAAATGATCATTTGACTGTAGAAATTATTTAGAGCTGAAAGTACGGTGATTATACTTTTATTTTGGGCTTTAAAGAAAAGAAATTAAGTACTTTTACTTTCGCTGCTATTTTGGTCATTGGTTATTTGTATTAAGGAAAATTTCTTTGGATAAGACAAGATTAGATGCAAGAACATGGATAATAATTAACTTTACTTTCTTGGAGGGTTTATAGATAAAACAAATTGACTTGTAACTATTCAGAGAGAAACACAAAACGTAATAAATTTGGGCTAAAGTGTAGTGACTATGAAAGTTACTGCAATTTTGGTCAAGTTCGAATCCTGAAGGCACGCCTTCGTTGGCGCGCGAAAAAAGGAAGGTTCTAGAACATGCGTTTGGGGTGTTCCCTTAGTAACCCACGGGGCACCATGTTGCTGGGTTTGGGGATAGGAGGCACATGAAACTCCTCATCCGACCTAGCCTTTGACATTACTGCTTGCATGGCGTGTAATAAATGAATTCTGTCGCCAAAGAAAACAATTTAAGTTCATTTCTATTATGTTTTTACAAAATTAATTACATTAGTTGCCATTTTTGTCTTAAGGCAGGACAGGATTCCACGTGTCTCCCACCCTGGTCAATTTGGCTGTGACTTCATGTTTTTAATGATTTTAGCATTTTTGTGGGTTTTGTTTTCGCTATCTTGCATTAATTCCAATACACGTTTATAGTCTGTGCATGTTTTTGTACTCTACTTCTTTTACCCACTTCGTCACGTCAATTCATTGTAAGTCGCCCTTTTCGGACCATTTGCCCATTTCGCTCATTTGACACTTATTGGTTACCCGAAATTTAACTCTGGGCACACCAAGAACACACCAACCATTTGTTTGTCTGGCAATTAAAAGTTCCGTTATTGGTGCCTTTTCCATTCTTATGGAACCATTTGGTGCTGCCATCTCAGCAAAAATCACGCACTTTCCCGTAGCTAAACGTCAAACCGGAAGGTGAATCAAAACTGTCACCCAACCAACCGCATTGAACCAAATAACAACGACTATCAATTGAAAGTAAACCATAACAACCTCAATGGTTGCAATCAAAATTGGAATATATATTTCATGCTGCATTCATAAATACTTCAGAGCTTAAATCCCATGGAAATGAAAAGGCATTTTATTCTCTTATTCAAGACCTTGTATTACTAGAAAATGGTGTCAACATAAAAACTGGAGGTTATACGTATAAGGTCCGTTTTGTTTTAGGTTTAGTTGTTGGACATAATCTAGCAGTTAATAGTATTCTAGGTTTTGTTCAGTCATTTAACGCCAAAAGGTATTGCAGAGTATGTTCAAGAATGAAAGAGCAAATGAAATGTGATGCAATCGAACATATGGATTGGCTAAGGAATGAACGTTATTATAAAAGCGACGTATTGGAAAATAATTTCCAACTAACAGGAATAAAAAACGAATATTTAATACATTACCTAGTTTTCATGTTATACAAAACTTTTGTTTTGATATAATGCACGACATATATGAAGAAGTATGTGTATATGATATTTGCAATGTCTTAACGGGATTGATTGACGACAAAATTTTGACATTGAATATTATAAATTGTAGAAAACAATATGTTTGTTTGGAAAATTCAAATTGTAGGGAAAATTCAAATCGGCACACCACAAATTGGAAGAGAAGCTTGGCGCAAAAATCTCTTAGGAGGTTTATGATGATATACCTGTTGTATATCGCGCCATAGAGAGAGAGAGAAAACAATATTTTCAGTTTGGCGAGCTGGAATTTGGGAATGATTCTCCATTAGATTATAGTAGAGTAAAATGTCTGCAACTGAAGTAAAGTGCTTCGTTAACTTTTTATCATTAATGATTGGAGATCTAGTCCCATTGGAAAACAACCATTGGAAGTTATTTACAATCTTGATAGAAATTGTGCACTTTTTATTCAAGTCATCATATTTTGTAGATGAGTAATCGAAGTTGACACTTTTAGTAGAAAAGCATCATTACTTATATTTAGAGCTGTATGGAGCACTCAAACCTAAACACCACTTTCTAGTTCACTATGCTACAGCTATTCGAAAATGTGGGCCTCTTAAATACTTGTGGGGAATGCGTTTTGAGGCTAAGCACAAAGAATCAAAAAAATATCTTAATAATACAACGTCTCGAATTAACTCTCCATACTCTCTAACTATTAAGTCTGGATTACAATTCGCTAAGTTCCTACTTGATCATGAAGGTGGCAAAAAAAGAAGAAGTAGAATTTGTTTCAGTCCGACCTATAAATCTTGCTAATACTGAGTACTTTTCAAAAATTGTGCAAACTGAAATACTAGATTATAGCACTGCTCATGTTTTAGAATATGTAATTTATCGACGTACAATATATAAAAGCGGTTATTATTTAGCTTACAATGACAATGGGCTAACTATTTGCAAAATAAAAAACATTATATATATATCTCTGTTTTATGTAATCAAATTACCTTAAAGTCGTTTAGTTCACATTTTCAATCATACATAGTGGGAAAGAGAATTTATGAATTGCGAATTATAAAAATTTCTTCTTTTACAAGCAAGCCTTTTCATCTGTACTCTATAAACAATGGAAAAACTTATTGTAGAATTAAACAGATTTAACTTATTGCCATACCGATTACACATATACTCCACAACTTTTCACAAATATTATTAATAATTAAAGTACTTATTTTATGAAACAGGTTTATCAAATTTATTTTAAATGTATAATTTTTAAGTTTTGTACCTTATTTTGTTTGTCGTATAAGTCATTTCAAATCTATGAGGTGTCACGTTTTTGACAAATTTAATCCATATGCTAATTCGAACTACTTTTGAATAGAAAAATTACTAACATTTTTCCATTTTTATTACAATGTTACTAAACATTAATTGTAAAATTTATTTTGTTGTTGGTTTTACGGTCTGTTCATTTTACATATTTTTGTAAGTATAACGAGCTCAAGACCAGTTGATAATAATTCTTTGTTAATTATTATTATTTTTGATTAGAGGAAAAATTGATAGCAACAAACATATATAGGCTATAGTTATAGTACTATTTCGAAAACAGCCACGATTTCTCGTCAGACTAATTCGTATAGTTTTGCTATTTCAGAGGATCTTGTCGAGAATCGAACCCACTCACTCTGATTGCCAGCGCAGCTGCCTAACCCATAGGCTATGCTGCGTGTAGTTTTGCAAGCTGCTTAATTCAAGTTTTCCTCTAATTGTTGTTTGTTATCTTGCCAACGGTATACACAATATTTAAACATTCTGTCTATATGTAAATCATGCATGCTGGACTTTGTTTTTGTACATTCTTCTTTTCTATTTTTAGAAGATAGTTATTGTACATAACCGCGTGCTCCGGTATAAATTTATTTTGTTGTTGGTTTTACGGTCTGTTTATTTTACATATTTTTGTAAGTATGCGGTTATGTACAATAACTATCTTCTAAAAACAGAAAAGAAGAATGTAAGAAAACAAAGTGCAGCATGCATGATTTACATATAGACAGAATGTCTAAAATATTGTGTATACCGTTGGCAAGATAACAAGCAACAATTAGAGGAAAACTTGAATTAAGCAGCTTGCAAAACTACACGCAGCATAGCCTATGGGTTAGGCAGCTGCGCTGGCAATCAGAGTGAGTGGGTTCGATTCTCCACAAGATCCTCTGAAATAGCAAAACTATACGAATTAGTCTGACGAGAAATCGTGGCTGTTTTCGAAATAGTACTATAACTATAGCCTGTATATGTTTGTTGCTTTAAATTTTTCCTCTAATCAAAAATAATAATAATTAACTAAGAATTATTATCAACTGGTCTTGAGCTCGTTATACTTACAAAAATATGTAAAATGAACAGACCGTAAAACCAACAACAAAATAAATTTATACCGGAGCACGCGGTTATGTACACTAACTATCTTCTAAAAATAGAAAAGAAGAATGTACAAAAACAAAGTCCAGCATGCATGATTTACATATAGACAGAATGTCTAAAATATTGTGTATACCGTTGGCAAGATAACAAACAACAATTAGAGGAAAACTTGAATTAAGCAGCTTGCAAAACTACACGCAGCATAGCCTATGGGTTAGGCAGCTGCGCTGGCAATCAGAGTGAGTGGGTTCGATTCTCCACAAGATCCTCTGAAATAGCAAAACTATACGAATTAGTCTGACGAGAAATCGTGGCTGTTTTCGAAATAGTACTATAACTATAGCCTGTATATGTTTGTTGCTTTCAATTTTTCCTCTAATCAAAAATAATAATAATTAACCAAGAATTATTATCAACTGGTCTTGAGCTCGTTATACTTACAAAAATATGTAAAATGAACAGACCGTAAAACCAACAACAAAATAAATTTATACCGGAGCACGCGGTTATGTACAATAACTATCTTCTAAAAATAGAAAAGAAGAATGTACAAAAACAAAGTCCAGCATGCATGATTTACATATAGACAGAATGTCTAAAATATTGTGTATACCGTTGGCAAGATAACAAACAACAATTAGAGGAAAACTTGAATTAAGCAGCTTGCAAAACTACACGCAGCATAGCCTATGGGTTAGGCAGCTGCGCTGGCAATCAGAGTGAGTGGGTTCGATTCTCCACAAGATCCTCTGAAATAGCAAAACTATACGAATTAGTCTGACGAGAAATCGTGGCTGTTTTCGAAATAGTACTATAACTATAGCCTGTATATGTTTGTTGCTTTCAATTTTTCCTCTAATCAAAAATAATAATAATTAACTAAGAATTATTATCAACTGGTCTTGAGCTCGTTATACTTACAAAAATATGTAAAATGAACAGACCGTAAAACCAACAACAAAATAAATTTATACCGGAGCACGCGGTTATGTACAATAACTATCTTCTAAAATATAAAAGAAGAATGCACAAAAACAAAGTCCAGCATGCATGATTTACATATAGACAGAATGTCTAAAATATTTTGTATACCGTTGGCAAGATAACAAACAACAATTAGAGGAAAACTTGAATTAAGCAGCTTGCAAAACTACACGCAGCATAGCCTATGGGTTAGGCAGCTGCGCTGGCAATCAGAGTGAGTGGGTTCGATTCTCCACAAGATCCTCTGAAATAGCAAAACTATACGAATTAGTCTGACGAGAAATCGTGGCTGTTTTCGAAATAGTACTATAACTATAGCCTGTATATGTTTGTTGCTTTCAATTTTTCCTCTAATCAAAAATAATAATAATTAACTAAGAATTATTATAAACTGGTCTTGAGCTCCTTATACTTACAAAAATATGTAAAATGAACAGACCGTAAAACCAACAACAAAATAAATTTATACCGGAGCACGCGGTTATGTACAATAACTATCTTCTAAAAATAGAAAAGAAGAATGTAAGAAAACAAAGTCCAGCATGCATGATTTACATATAGACAGAATGTCTAAAATATTGTGTATACCGTTGGCAAGATAACAAGCAACAATTAGAGGAAAACTTGAATTAAGCAGCTTGCAAAACTACACGCAGCATAGCCTATGGGTTAGGCAGCTGCGCTGGCAATCAGAGTGAGTGGGTTCGATTCTCCACAAGATCCTCTGAAATAGCAAAACTATACGAATTAGTCTGACGAGAAATCGTGGCTGTTTTCGAAATAGTACTATAACTATAGCCTGTATATGTTTGTTGCTTTCAATTTTTCCTCTAATCAAAAATAATAATAATTAACTAAGAATTATTATCAACTGGTCTTGAGCTCGTTATACTTACAAAAATATGTAAAATGAACAGACCGTAAAACCAACAACAAAATAAATTTATACCGGAGCACGCGGTTATGTACAATAACTATCTTCTAAAAATAGAAAAGAAGAATGTACAAAAACAAAGTCCAGCATGCATGATTTACATATAGACAGAATGTCTAAAATATTGTGTATACCGTTGGCAAGATAACAAACAACAATTAGAGGAAAACTTGAATTAAGCAGCTTGCAAAACTACACGCAGCATAGCCTATGGGTTAGGCAGCTGCGCTGGCAATCAGAGTGAGTGGGTTCGATTCTCCACAAGATCCTCTGAAATAGCAAAACTATACGAATTAATCTGACGAGAAATCGTGGCTGTTTTCGAAATAGTACTATAACTATAGCCTGTATATGTTTGTTGCTTTCAATTTTTCCTCTAATCAAAAATAATAATAATTAACTAAGAATTATTATCAACTGGTCTTGAGCTCGTTATACTTACAAAAATATGTAAAATGAACAGACCGTAAAACCAACAACAAAATAAATTTATACCGGAGCACGCGGTTATGTACAATAACTATCTTCTAAAAATATAAAAGAAGAATGCACAAAAACAAAGTCCAGCATGCATGATTTACATATAGACAGAATGTCTAAAATATTTTGTATACCGTTGGCAAGATAACAAACAACAATTAGAGGAAAACTTGAATTAAGCAGCTTGCAAAACTACACGCAGCATAGCCTATGGGTTAGACAGCTGCGCTGCCAATCAGAGTGAGTGGGTTCGATTCTCGACAAGATCCTCTGAAATAGCAAAACTATACGAATTAGTCTGACGAGAAATCGTGGCTGTTTTCGAAATAGTACTATAACTATAGCCTGTATATGTTTGTTGCTATCAATTTTTCCTCTAATCAAAAATAATAATAATTAACTAAGAATTATTATCAACTGGTCTTGAGCTCGTTGTACTTACAAAAATATGTAAAATGAACAGACCGTAAAACCAACAACAAAATAAATTTTACAATTAATGTTTAGTAACATTGTAATAAAAATGGAAAAATGTTAGTAATTTTTCTATTCAAAAGTAGTTCGAATTAGCATATGGATTAAATTTGTCAAAAACGTGACACCTCATAGATTTGAAATGACTTATACGACAAACAAAATAAGGTACAAAACTTAAAAATTATACATTTAAAATAAATTTGATAAACCTGTTTCATAAAATAAGTACTTTAATTATTAATAATATTTGTGAAAAGTTGTGGAGTATATGTGTAATCGGTATGGCAATAAGTTAAATCTGTTTAATTCTACAATAAGTTTTTCCATTGTTTATAGAGTACAGATGAAAAGGCTTGCTTGTAAAAGAAGAAATTTTTATAATTCGCAATTCCTCAATTCTCTTTCCCACTTCGTATGATTGAAAATGTGAACTAAACGACTTTAAGGTAATTGGGTTACATAAAACATAGCGATATATATATAATGTTTTTTATTTTGCAAATAGTTAGCCCATTGTCATTGTAAGCTAAATAATAACCGCTTTTATATATTGTACCTCAATAAATTACATATTCTAAAACATGAACAGTGCTATAATCTATTATTTCAGTTTGCACAATTTTTGAAAAGTACTCAGTATTAGCAAGATTTATAGGTCGGACTGAAACAAATTCTACTTCTTCTTTTTTTGCCACCTTCATGATCAAGTAGGAACTTAGCGAATTGTAATCCAGACTTAATAGTTAGAGAGTATGGAGAGTTAATTCGAGACGTTGTATTATTAAGATATTTTTTTGATTCTTTGTGCTTAGCCTCAAAACGCATTCCCCACAAGTATTTAAGAGGCCCACATTTTCGAATAGCTGTAGCATAGTGAACTACACCTTTTCCAACTGTATTTGAGAAAAAGTCAAATGTATTTGAGAAAAGGAAAATGTATTTGAGAAAATGCCAAATGTATTTGAGAAAAGGAAAATGTATTTGAGAAAAGGAAAATGTATATGAGAAAATGCCATTGTATTTAAGAAATGGGCAAATGTATTTAAGAAAATGTCAATGTATTTAAGAAAATGACAAATTGGTTTGAGAAAGGGGCAAATGAATTTGAGAAAAGTCCAAACGCATTGAGAAAAGGTCAAATGTATTTGAGAAAGTTTAAGAAAAGGAAAATGTATTTAAGAAAATGCCAAATGAATTTGAGAAAAGGAAAACGTATTTGAGAAAAGGAAAATGTATTTGAGAAAATGTCATTGTATTTAAGAAATGGGCAAATGTATTTAAGAAATGTCAATGTATTTAAGAAAATGACAAATTGGTTTGAGAAAGGGGCAAATGAATTTGAGAAAAGTCCAAACGCATTGAGAAAAAGTCAAATGTATTTGAGAAAAGGAAAATGTATTTAAGAAAATGCCAAATGTATTTGAGAAAGGGGCAAATGCATTTGAGATATGGCAAATGTATTTGAGAATAGGGCGATTGTATTTAAGAAATGGGCAAATGTATTTAAGAAAAGGGCAAATGTATTTTAGAATAAGGAAATTTTGTCAGAGGAATATTTTTAGTTACTTACATTTAAGACAGTGAAGTATAACCTTTTAAAAGAAACATAATTCATAATTCATTTATTTCATTTTCAGAGTATGTACATAGTACAGTGTAAGACTTTAGTCTTTTAATAGTACTTCAACAGTTATATAATTAACAAACGTAACTTAGTAAAATTAAGTATTTAAAAGCTAAGGTAAGATAACATGTAATGTGGTGGTTTTATTGATAACATAGGGCAATTATATGTACATAAAACACTGTGATACTAAAAAATTTATTTGGACATAAGTGTGCTTGCTTTATGTCGAAGACAGCTTCGAAAAAAATAAATCATTTGTAAATTGTGCATTTAAAACATATAGACATATATTCGTAAGAAAAAAAAATGGAATTTAGAGACAAGTGTGTAGTTTGTAGGAGCGACATGCGCAGGCAACCAACAGTTCGTCTGCTTCCATGTGGTCATTTATTGCACCAAAAGTGTAGCAGTCCCATAATTGATTCGCGCAAGTGCCCCATATGCCGAGGCGATATCACTGGTAATTATAACTAATTACTAAAAATGCTAGCTTTAGGGCCGATTTATCGACTAGCCGTCAGCTTTAACGCTCACTATAAATTTGTCGGCCAGTTCATCCTCCTGTTAAAATAAAGGGCAAATGAAGTGGCCGTTCAATTGAGAGTGAATTAACAGTGAACTTTGACGTTAACAGGCAGCCGAGAAATCTTCCCTTGAGGGTTTCATTAATACTTTTGTTTTTCATTTTAATAGATAACGAAATTTTGGAAAGGAAGAAGTATGCTACATACACCGAAGTAGACCGCGCTCGTATTGTTGACGCTGCTAACAGAGGCGAGGACTGGAATAGCTTGGCTGGGTCCCTTGGTATTAATTACAAAACTGCGTACAACTGGGTGAGGTCAGGTGAAGTTCGAAGCCAGGGAAGGGGAGGAGGTAACAACAGGAAGCTAACTGAGGAGGATATCGATTACATAATACAATGGGTGGAGGCGGATCCCACCATAACCTTGGCAGGCTTAGTTGTGAAAATAAGAGCAGAGCGCCAGAAATATGTATGCAGGTCGACGATTTCGAATTACCTGGACGGTAGGCTATTTACGGTCAAAAAGGTGCATCACATGCCAGCTACCATGAACACGGACGAAAACAAACGAAAACGGTGCGCTTTTGTAACATCGTTGAGTCAATATATACAAGAAGGGAAGCAAATTGTTTATATTGACGAGACGAATTTTAATCTATTTTGCCGCCGAACCAAAGGTCGCTCGAGGATTGGCACACGCGCAGTATTAACGTTGCCACCGTCCAGAGGGCCGAACGTACACCTGATTGGGGCCATTAGCGCTTTAGGGATATTAAGTATGGACACTCGGCGCGGGTCGTTTAGAAAAGAAACTGCCGGTGAGTGGGTGGAGACCCTATTTCAGAAATGGATCAGCATGGGAAATCTGCTATCGGATATGGTGTTAGTATGTGACAATGCACCATGTCATTCTGGCCTTGAACGAGTAGTGGGAACCAGCGGCTCTCCTATCCTCTTGCGCTTGGGGCCTTACTCTCCCATGCTGAACCCTATAGAGAACATTTGGGCTAAAGTAAAAAGCTATGTAAAGACACATATGGGGAATCCACCCATGGTAGGACCGGGCGTGGTAGAAAGGCGACTTCAGCATTTGGAAAATGTAATACGCGAGGCAAAAGAAGTAATATCGACTTCAGACTGTGCTCGTGCCATTCAGCATGCTTCAGCGTTTATTCCAGATGCTCTGGCATTGAGGGGCATGCCTGTTGGCATATAATTGCAATATGTTATCAATAAAACCACCACATTACATGTTATCTTACCTTAGCTTTTAAATACTTAATTTTACTAAGTTATGTTTGTTAATTATATAACTGTTGAAGTACTATTAAAAGACTAAAGTCTTACACTGTACTATGTACATACTCTGAAAATGAAATAAATGAATTATGAATTATGTTTCTTTTAAAAGGTTATACTTCACTGTCTTAAATGTAAGTAACTAAAAATATTCCTCTGACAAAATTTCCTTATTCTAAAATACATTTGCCCTTTTCTTAAATACATTTGCCCATTTCTTAAATACAATCGCCCTATTCTCAAATACATTTGCCATATCTCAAATGCATTTGCCCCTTTCTCAAATACATTTGGCATTTTCTTAAATACATTTTCCTTTTCTCAAATACATTTGACTTTTTCTCAATGCGTTTGGACTTTTCTCAAATTCATTTGCCCCTTTCTCAAACCAATTTGTCATTTTCTTAAATACATTGACATTTCTTAAATACATTTGCCCATTTCTTAAATACAATGACATTTTCTCAAATACATTTTCCTTTTCTCAAATACGTTTTCCTTTTCTCAAATTCATTTGGCATTTTCTTAAATACATTTTCCTTTTCTTAAACTTTCTCAAATACATTTGACCTTTTCTCAATGCGTTTGGACTTTTCTCAAATTCATTTGCCCCTTTCTCAAACCAATTTGTCATTTTCTTAAATACATTGACATTTTCTTAAATACATTTGCCCATTTCTTAAATACAATGGCATTTTCTCAAATACATTTGCCTATTCTCAAATAAATTTTCCTTTTCTCAAATACATTTGGCATTTTCTCAAATACATTTTCCTTTTCTCAAATACATTTGACTTTTTCTCAAATACAGTTGGAAAAGGTGTAGAAAGTGGTGTTTAGGTTTGAGTGCTCCATACAGCTCTAAATATAAGTAATGATGATTTTCTACTAAAAGTGTCAACTTCGATTACTCATCTACAAAATATGATGACTTGAATAAAAAGTGCACAATTTCTATCAAGATTGTAAATAACTTCCAATGGTTGTTTTCCAATGGGACTAGATCTCCAATCATTAATGATAAAAAGTTAACGAAGCACTTTACTTCAGTTGCAGACATTTTACTCTACTATAATCTAATGGAGAATCATTCCCAAATTCCAGCTCGCCAAACTGAAAATATTGTTTTCTACAATTTATAATATTCAATGTCAAAATTTTGTCGTCAATCAATCCCGTTAATACATTGCAAATATCATATACACATACTTCTTCATATATGTCGTGCATTATATCAAAACAAAAGTTTTGTATAACATGAAAACTAGGTAATGTATTAAATATTCGTTTTTTATTCCTGTTAGTTGGAAATTATTTTCCAATACGTCGCTTTTATAATAACGTTCATTCCTAAGCCAATCCATATGTTCGATTGCATCACATTTCATTTGCTCTTTCATTCTTGAACATACTCTGCAATACCTTTTGGCGTTAAATGACTGAACAAAACCTAGAATACTATTAACTGCTAGATTATCTCCAACAACTAAACCTAAAACAAAACGGACCTTATATGTATAACCTCCAGTTTTTATGTTGACACCATTTTCTAGTAATACAAGGTCTTGAATAAGAGAATAAAATGCCTTTTCATTTCCATAGGATCTAAGCTCTGAAGTATTTATGAATGCAGCATGAAATATATATTCCAAGTTTGATTGCAACCATTGAGGTATGGAGGGAAAAGATATATAGCATCCGCGTATAGAAAAGGTGTGACTTCCTAAAGAGTTATTTAATTGAAAGTCGTCAAAATAAAGGATATAAGGTAAGACTATATCGGACTTGTACATTTGACATTTTTCTTTGAAAATTTCTCCACTTGCAAAGTTGTTAATAACATTATCTGTTACACTGTTTATGTTGTAATCTACAGCAAGCTTCAAAAGTCCTAGAATCTCAAATATAGAAATAAATCTGAATAATAACGGACAAATGTGTATGCTAGAAATTTTCGAACCCAGGGTTGGGTTACCATATTCAGTAGCTCTTTGAATAGATTTAGTAAGTGTAATACATTTTGGATCCGAATAAAGGTTTAAATTTTTAAATATTTTAAACATCCTATGCTCTGTTTTTATATCATCAAATGGGGTTTACAAAATTCCAATATACATTTCATATTTTCATGAGCTTCGTTATGAACAGTAATTACTCCTTCAAGAGTTGCAGCAAATCTGTTACCATATTTTGAATATCTAGTACCATTTTTCTGGGCATATAGCTATTCTGATGCAAACTTAAAGACAAATACAAAGATTTTCTCTTCAAATTATCGACTTTATCAAATACGTTGTTTGTGGGTAAGTGTTTTTGTTATTTTGTTGTATTATAGTATTTGCATTAATTTTATTACTATTAGTCAATGTGGGTACTGACATACTACTAACAGGCACTTCGGATACAAGTATTACGCTTTTCGTGGTATGTTGTTTGTTTAAGTGTCTTCTAAAAGAAGTAAAATCAGTAAAAACTTGATTGCAGCCATCTTGGACACATTTTAGCTTTAGAAATTTTGTTGTGAATAAGTGATCAATTTTAAAGTGATGTATTAAAGCTGCAGATTCATAAAATTTTCTTGGACACTTAAAACAAACATATTGAATATTTAAAAATTAAACAAAATCATATATAAATGCTTTGTCACAAGTTTGATTAATTAACAATTCACAATTACGTAGTTGTTAAAAAACTTATGAGTGAAACTATATTCGCTGATTTTGAATCGAACTGAGTAGTTATATTATAAAAGTAGTTTTGTATAAAATTCCATACTAACTCACATCCTTGAGGATAATTTAAGGAAAATACATGAAATATTTTAAAACACAAGTCCAAACCCTCAATAAATAAATTGAATTTGTATAAAGTACTGTCAAAATATATATAAAAATCAGTAAGCTCTACTTCAGACCCTACTACTATTAAAAATGGCTGAACTGTTGTTTTGGTAGAGTAGTACTTGCAAATGATTTCGTCAACTCTTCTGCGATAGTCATTTACTGATTCTAGACGCAATATGAAACTCTCCTATGAATCGGCGATCGTGATTTTCTTAGTTCGTTTTCCGTCAGTGCTGAGAAACCTTGAAGACGTTTGCAGTACGGAAATCAGCAATATCGAAATAAGGCAGTCCTGCGTGTCTACAAATAAGTTTAAGTATACATTGGTATGTGAAATAATTTAATTGAATCATCTATGTTTTTTAATGTTTTTTCCAATAAAAATATATGTTTACAACTTTCATTATTTATGCGAGTTTCGTAAAAGTTTAAAATATTTAATTTGAAGTGTTCCCATTTTGAATATAATAAGTCCTGCTTCGACGGATAAAGGAGATTGAAATCAATTTTAATCTGAATGGTAAAAATTTAGAAATATTAAATACAGTTTCGACAAATTATGTGTTTCATATACCAGTTCAGGTGCTCTTGAATCTAATAATTTCGGCCAATCTTTTAAAAATGCTATGTTTGTTAAGTTTTTTAGATCGTATTGTCTGGCTTTAAAAGTTTTTTCCCACTTGTCACAAACTTCGTTCCAGTTCGCGCTTTCTCTGCTAAGAGCAGCTTTCAATGCACTTGTAATGGAATCGTCTAACGCGATTTCTTCAGCTGAGTTAGTGTTTAGTGATTTTTCGTCTATGTTTGATGACTGCAGAGACTGCCTTTTATCTCTGCGACAGTTAACAAACTTATAATAAAATTTTCCACTTGGATTTTTTTTACCTTCGCGAGGTATGTAGTAGTATTCCTAAAATCGTCCCCTCAATATAACAATAGCGTATAATTTTGTTTGGGTTTTGAGAAAATCGAGTTTAAAGTTTTTGTCAAATCAGATGTCGATTAAAACCTAAATATCGCGGTAAATAAAAATTCTTCATAGTGGATTTTTCGATGAATACATTATACCGTTTCTTGTCTTTAAATTTACCAAGTTTCTTTATTCTACGCATCCTTTAAGACCATAATTATGTTATTCAAAGCGCAAGTCCTCCATATAGGCCATTTTATTTTTTAAGGAATTCGTATGATGTATCTGATACACTATTTTATTTTGTATGGTATACGCTGTTTTATTCAATAATTTTACGGTATTTTTATTAAAATATTTGATCTCAAAAATATCAATTTGTAACATTATACTGGGTGTTTTTTTTACAAGTTTGTTTTTCGAATAGAGATAAAACTGGCATTTTGTGGTCAAATCTGGCAACTCTAATGTCATTTATGTTCAGTTTGGTTTGCCATTTCATCATGAATAGGTTGACAAAAGAACAACGCTTGCAAATCGTGCAAATTTATTTCGAAAATAATGGTTCAGTTCGCGAAGTTTACCGTGAGCTCCGTCCATTTTATGGTCGACATAATCGTCCATCAGAGCAATTAATTCGGTTAACCATGGATCGTTTTCGCACTACGTTTACTCTATGTGATAATACGCATCCGCAGAGACGTCGAACAGTGCGCACCGAAGAAACAATTGCCGCTGTAGAGCAAAGTGTTGAAGAGGACCCGAATGAATCGATTCGCCACCGTGCACAGCAATTGGAGCTTTGTCCATCAACTTTATGGAAGATTTTGCGCAAAGATCTTGGCTTGCGACCTTACAAGATCCAGCTTGTGCAAGAATTAAGGCCGCGAGACCATGCAATGCGTCGTGATTTTGGTGTATGGGCCGAAAATGAGATTGATTTCGATGCTGATTTTCATCGCAAAATTTTGTTCAGTGATGAGGCTCATTTTTGGTTGAATGGCTACGTCAACAAGCAAAATTGCCGCATTTGGAGTGAAGAGAATCCACATGAGACCCTTGAAACGCCATTACATCCACAAAAACTGACTGTTTGGTGTGCTCTATGGGCTGGTGGAGTCATTGGGCCATACTTCTTCCGCAATAATGCTGGAGAGGCAGCTACCGTTAATGGAGACCGGTATAGAGCCATGATAACCGACTATTTTGTTCCCGAATTGGATGGCATGAATGTGGATGAGTTGTGGTTCCAACAAGACGGCGCTACATGCCACACAGCGCACGTCACAATCGATTTATTGAAGGAAACATTCGATGAGCGCATAATTTCGCGGAATGGACCTGTCAATTGGCCACCAAGGTCGTGTGATTTGACACCATTGGATTATTTTCTTTGGGGATATGTGAAGTCGCTCGTCTACACCAACAAACCAGAAACGTTAGGGGAATTGGAAGCCAACATTCGTGGCGTTATTGCCGACATACGGCCCCATATGCTCGAAAAAGTGGTTGAAAATTGGACCTGTAGAATTGGCTTTATTCGAGCCAGCCGCGGCGGCCACATGGCCGAAATCATATTTAAGCATTAATGGCATAAAATTATCCTTCCAATAAAGCCAAATTGATGGAAATTAAAACGATTTTCTTGTATTTTATTTCAATTCGAAGTTCTATACCCCTAAAAAAAACACCCTTTAAAACAGTAATTAATTTATAGTTTTGTTAATTCAGTGGCATTTATTCATTACTTTCCAATTTGGGTTATTATAAACAAAAAATTATGACAAATGAAGGTATACGAGCATTGCGTAAATCAAAAATAACTAGAAATTCATTCGTCTTCATTCTCTTCCTCTGCTACATCTGGCTCATCTAAACAATGTCGCTTGTTTCCACCTCGTAAGTTAAAAAAAAATGGCTGCGAGGCACGAGGAATTACACTCTTTTTGCACAAATTTTGAAGATCATGCAGCTTTCGATTACAAATTGGCAGCGCTTTATTGTATTTGCCAGTAAACGAAAAGTTGAACACCTCTTTTTTTTGTATAATTGATTTGTGTAATTTATAAGTTACTAGAGGACCCGGCAGACTTTGTCCTGCCTAAAAACATTAATTGAAAATGCATACATACATACATACATACGTCCGAAATTTAATTATGCCAGAGATTCGTACATATGTACGAGGTGTGTTCAAAAACCATCGCGAATTTTGAATTTTCGCTGGTTACGTATATTCGAATTTCGAATTTTTTGTGGCGTTATGTTGGTACTCATGTCTCTCACTTATGCCGACAAGCTCGGCCATTTTGAATGTTCAGTTAATTGTTGATAGCTGCTTTGCTTGCACGTGTTTTGGATCGTCTTCGATTTTTACGCGAAATTCGTACCAAAATTGCTCAATTGTGACCAAAAACAGCATCGCATGAACATTGCTAATGAGATGTTAAACTCTGTCCGCGACGACCCAAATTTGCTCCAGAGGGTCATAACTGGTGACGAATCGTGGGTTTATGGTTATGACGTGGAAACCAAAGCTCAATCATCTCAATGGAAGCTGCCGCACGAACCAAGACCGAAAAAAGCGCGCCAAGTTCGGTCGAATGTGAAAGTTTTGCTGACAGTTTTCTTCGATTGCAGGGGCGTGGTGCATCATGAGTTCTTGCCACAGGGAAGAACGGTCAATAAGGAATATTACCTGCAAGTTATGCGCAATTCGCACGAAGCAATCCGCCAGAAACGCCCGGATTTGTGGAAGAACAAAAATTGGGTTTTGCACCACGATAACGCCCCTGCTCACGCATCGTTGCTTGTGCGCGACTTTTTGGCCAAAAACAACACACTAATGATGCCGCAGCCACCGTATTCCCCAGATCTGGCCCCTGTGACTTTTTCTTGTTCCCTAAACTGAAGAGGCCCATGAAAGGACGACGTTACGCTTCTCTTGACGAGATAAAGACGGCATCGAAGGAGGAGCTGAACAAGATACAAAAAAATGATTTTTTGAAGTGCTTCGAAGATTGGAAAAACCGTTGGCACAAGTGTATAATATCTCATGGGGATTACTTTGAAGGGGACAAAATAGATATTCATAAATAAATAAATAATTTTTGAAAAAACACAAAATTCGCGATACTTTTTGAACACACCTCGTATGTACTTACATACATACGTACCGAGTTCTTTCACCATACGATGTAATTCAACATGAATGAGGTGGGGTGAGATTCCCGCATAACTTCTAATGTTTCATTCGGTTGACAGCGAACAAACAGCTTTTTTTGGAAAAGTGCTGCTTTTGTTTAAACAATTTTGGTTAAATAAGATATGAATCAACTATTTTTTTTGATGCAGAACGAAAGTAAATATTTCAAAGTTTAACTTCAAGTAAGTTTCATTTTAATCGGTGAATTCTTTTATGATTTATGGCTGTTTAAACAAAAAATTTATGGTTTTTTACCACATTTTGTCCGATTGCCACGCCCCCTTTATATATTTATTCACATTATAATGACATAAACCTTCCTCTTCAACCAATCTATCTATTAAAAAAACCGCATCAAAATCCGTTGCTTAGTTTTCAAGATTTAAGCATTTGTTTTATAATATGTAGTGAGGATAAAGCAAGTGTTATACAGGGTGGAGCAAAAGTAATCCTCCTATCAGAAAATGCTATAAATTTTGCGATTGGCCCCTAAAGTCAGTTCTGTTTTGACATTTGTGTAGTAAACACATGCGAAATACACGTTAATAAACAATGTTACGCTACACTGCTCCAGAACGCGGAATATTGCTGACTATTTATTTGACCAATAATCGGTCGGGGCCAAACGGTTACTGTGAATGGTAAGCGCTACAGAGCAATGATCAACGAGTTCTTTTTGCCGCAACTTCATGAAGTGGGATTGGAAAACATGTGGTTCCAACAAGACGGTGCAATAGCACACACTGCACGTGCCACAACCGATATGCTGAACATCGGAAGCTTACTTTTGCGCCACCTTGTAGTTACAGTGCCACAGTTAGGCCATAATTTTAAATTCGCCGCTTCCCACACACCCTCGTACGGAATCTGACTTACTTGAAACGCTTCAACATCTGTTACCAAATATTGGTCATTCGGCAAAACTTTAGATACTCGATACGTTCCTTCATATTTAGGAATAATTCTTTTACACGCTCCTGAGCTGCTTACAAAATTTGTTACTAGCACAAAATCCCCTTCGCTATATATTTTCAAAACCCTGTTGCGATCTTTTTGATTTTATTAGCATTTTGACCTTTTTTTAATATTCTCCTGTACGTTAGAACGTGCTTTTTCTACATCTCGGTTTTCCTCATGGAAACGAAACTCCTCTAGTTTCTCTTTTAAAAATTGTACCACAGGTCCCTTTTGTGTAATACCAAACAACAATTTACTTGATGTTGTGTTAATGCTTCGATGATGCGTGTTATTTAAAGCCAATTCTATGTTTGGAAAAATTTTATCTAAACTAATTTTCGCAATAATTGGTGCCATAGTTCTGTTAATTCTTTCTACCTGTCCATTCGCTTGTGGGGACGCCGGACCTATCTTTACATGTTTGACATTATTTATATTTAAAAACGAATGAAATTAATTTTATGTAAATGCACTACCTCTATCAGAAATCAAAACTGTAGGGCGACTATAATTGTTAAAATATAATTTAAGGCAACTTATAACTTCAGCAGATCCAGCAGTTCGTGTCGGCAGCTTTACAATTTTCGTGGAACCATCTACAACTAAAAGCACACATTTCTTTTTACAACTTTTCAGTGATACAGGCCCAAAGTGTTCTATGTGAATTGTTGGAATGTTATGTAAAGACGAAGGGTCTTCCTTACTTCGGAGCAAATGCAATGCATTTCAAACAATTGTTAATATACACTTTGACTTTCTTTCTTTTTTCTGGAAACCAATTTGTTTTTAGTTGCACCTTATCGCAACCTAGATGACCCATTTCATCATGATAAACACGTAAAACATTCTCTTCCATTTCCAAATTAAAATTCCTTTACCAATTTTCCCATACACTAATCCGTTCCTCATTTCGAATAGTTCACTATCTTTTTTTTCCAGTTCTTCTCCAAATCCGTCCAATTTCTGTATCCCTATTCTGTCAATTGATAAATTTTGCTCGAAAGTATTCTCCTTCAAAACTAAGTCCGCTTTCACATTAAAGTTTTCTCTCTACCACGTTCTTTCTCCCTTATATGCCACTTTTTGTTTCACAATTGCTTTCACGAAAAATTTACACATGTAAACTCGAATAGAAACACAAAAGATAACGCCAGCAGAATTGAATTCAACAATTGACCAATCTAAAAGCGGACTAAGATATTTGAAATCCTACTCAATGCATCCACATGTTGCATCCTTGAATCATTACGATGCTTTAGGTTGTAACCAAAGTTTCCTAGCAATTTTGGCATTTATGTCTCGCTTATTTAATGTTAACGCTAAAGAATTACAATCAGTTACTATTCGAAATTTCAATCCCTGTAAATATATCCTAAACCTTCGCAAGAGTTTCTAATTCGAAACTGTTATATCAAGATTCTACTTCAGTAGTCCGCTTTGAAAAATAAAATATTGGATGGAACTTTCCATCTTCCTTCTTTTGTAATAAAATGGCTCTAAATCCAAGAGAACTAGCATCACAATGTAATTCCGTCTCATCCTTCGGGTCGTGTATTTCTAAAGTTGGGGCCGCTATCAACTTAGCTTTCAGTTTTTCAAAACAATCCATCTCAACTTGGTCAAATTTAAATTTCACATCTTTTTTTATTAAACGGTATAACGCTTCTGCTTCAAGAGAAAATCCTTTTATGAACCTTCTGAAATATGAGCAAAGTCCTAAAAAGCTGTGAACTTCCTTGGTACTACGCGGAATTGGAAATTTTACAACAGCATTTACATTACTTTTATCCGGTCTTATACCATATGTCGTGATCCAATAACCTAAATATTTAATTTCTGACTTCATAAAATGACACTTGTCACTTCTTAATTCAAATTTATTTTTAACTAGCCTATCAATAACATCCTTCATAATTTCTACATGCAACTTTACCTGCGTTACCAAACGTTGAAATGTAGATGGAGCATTCTTAAGTACAAAAGGCATTTTACAAAATTCAAATTTACCTAAAGGAGTTACAAGAGATGTATACTTAATAGAATTTTCATCCATTCGCAGATGATAAAAAGCACTTTTTAGGTCTAATATTGAAAATATATATTTATTGACCAATCTATCTAAAAGATCGTCTATTACTGGTATTGGATAGTTATCTTTCAGTGTATTTTTATTTAATGTTCGATAGACAGAGTCTTATATCTCCTGTCCTGATCACATTATTTTCTAATAAATCATTTAAAATCTATTGAACTTTTTCTCTCTCATTATATGCTAGTATCCGCGGAGGGTAATGGAAAGGCTTTTCATTGCTTAATAAAAGCTTCATTTTACAATCGACTTTCGGTTCAACGGGGCGTTCGCAGCCTTGGAACTCTTCAAGCTAAGTTTGTTTGTCTTTGAATGGCTACATTTTGGCTTGTGAACGCAAAACGTAATCGGGAATGCCATCATCATTTGACAGATGACTTTCTTATTAAAATATTCTTGAAACGTTTCATTTGTCTGCCATTTCCTTGCTTCAAACTCTTTTATAAGCACCAAACGACTAGAGCGATCTTCAAACAACAATTGCATTTCTGCTAATAAATTTGTAACACTAAGGCCCGGTTTTTCAGTACAAGTTAACTCAATTTGTCAGTTAAACTAAGCTTAAACTTGTTACGCAGTTTTTCAGTCAACTTTAAACGAAGTTTAAACGTAGTTTAAGCGGTCAATTCGGCAGGGTTAAACTCTAGTTAACCTGTCAGCTGTTTTGCATATTTGATGCTTTTGGTTGTGAAACAATAAGCTGAACGCAATTAAGAAAGGACGATATTTTTATATTTAATTAAATACTGGATATATCATCTGACGAAAGTGATTATAGTGATGCAGAAATTGGCGAAATGCTAACTATTACAATACTGAGGAGAAGCAATGGCGTTGAATATGTATACAAATATTATCTGTTGCCGTATCTAGATAAAGAAAAAACCAATGTTGCCGTATAAAAAGCAAATATTAAAAGCGGCCTTAAACTCACACTGAAAAACCGCTCTGCAGTTTAAATTTATGCCGAGTTTAAGCAAACTTAGTTTAAACTGAGCTTAACCAAGGACTGAAAAACCAGGCCTAAGTGGCATTACATCTGCTCGGGACTGAAGCCACCGCAAAGCTCGACCTTTCACTTTAGTTAAAATAAGCGCTTTCATGATATCATCACTTAGATTGTAAGTATTTTGAGCACTATTTATTTGTGCTACCCAATGGTGGAAAGATCCACCATCACCGGTAAAATATGGTATTATATCCCTACCGAGAGCAAAACTATAATTTCCAGAAGTTAAAAATGCATTGTAATTGTGGTCCGATTCAATATCGAATCTCTATATCGTATTTTCTTGCTTCGGTTCACTTTCCTTTCTTTGAATTTCAATTCCAGTTTTAGTCATTCTACTAAGGATTCTTTTTTATTTTATTCTGCTTGTCTTTCGGTACCTTGTCATCAATAAAATTGGTATTATCACCCTCAGTCATTGATCCTGTCTCTGCAACCAAAGAGTATCTTTGCCCTTCCGAATCCGGATCCTGCATTTCACTTCCATCTTCAATAAATGGAAACTCAAAAGGGTATTCCAAGTTAACTAATCTGAGCACCAATTCATTCTTGGTGCTATTGGTTGGTTCACCAAGTTTTTGTAAGCACATTTTTAAAATCCCCACGGTATACGTTTTTAAAATCTTCAAAATTTCAGGATCATTTGGGTTCTTAAGCACTTCTGAGACTGTAGTACGCCTTGCCATATTTACACACACAATTCGCTTATAAAACATATGTCTTTATTTTCGATCACAACTCTTTACAATTCTAATTAGTTTTTCTCCTTTTGGAGTGTAACATACAATACAATCTCTGCATAACCGATTTCATTTATAAGTTATAAAGCAAGTGTTATATGTAGTTACAGTGTCACACTACTTATGATAGCGGAAATGTTGCAATCGCTCAGACTGATTAATAAGCTCACGAAATTCTAGTTAATGAGCATTGACCACAATGACATTGAAATTTAATGAATATAAAATAGAGTACACAAATATTCAACAAAAAACTGGTTGCAACCTCATGCTCAATTGTAAGCTATGTGCATCTTTTCGCAGATGTGTGTAATTTTTGTCATCGGCACT
Source organism: Merzomyia westermanni (assembly GCA_949987695.1). NCBI lineage: Eukaryota > Metazoa > Arthropoda > Insecta > Diptera > Tephritidae > Merzomyia > Merzomyia westermanni. The sequence continues at coordinate 104,569,999 of OX465290.1, read as the reverse complement.
ACGCAGGGGATTAAATCATTGCCTTGACCCCAGCACAAAAATTATTTATTTCATCGAAAAATCACATACCATTCTTTCATGGTCATCATTCATTCTTAAATGGTCATCTAACCGCCTGAGCGATTTTGACCGTCCAACATAGCTCGCCAGTCGTTTCTTCGCTGCGCCAATTGGAAACACCACGGGATCGCAAATCGGTAACCACTTGGTCCTTCCATCGGAGTGGTGGTCTCCCTCTTCCTCTCACGGTGTGCCTGAAGCAAGTTTAATTGAAGGGTCAAAGCACAACCGATTTTCTCGTGGATTCTTATTTTATGGACCAAATTAAGTCAGAATCCAAAATTTAAGCTTTTTCTACCGAACCGTTTTTGAGAAAATTCGATTTAAATTTTCAAAATTACAAAAAATCAGTACCAACTTTTTTGATATAAGAACCATGGATTTTGTGTTTGTGTCACATAATTGTCATATGAACTGTCTGTACCTTAATAGTCTTTTTCTACAATAAATTCCTTTGTTTACATATTTCGATTCTCGGAAAAAGTTTCTATGTTCACTGTATAAGAATTATACATTTATAATTTCGTAAACAAGTACAGACAAAGGACGAATTTGCGTGAAACATAAATATTTCAGGGTGATAGGTTGTGTGAAATTGTGGAGTGAAAAAATGTCTGTAAAAAAAGACCACGCTCGATCTCATGAAGAAACCCGCGAGAGGATTTGTTTATTTTGTTTAAAGAAAAAACCGAATATGAGAAAACTTGAGGGAGAAACGAAAATGGTTGTTGGAGAAGTTTTTCCATTGTTCGAATTTGAAGACATTCGTTTTCCGAAAGTTATATGCAGTGCTTGTGTAATTAGAGTTTATCGTGCTAGAAAAAGTGGGAATTCTTCTTCTGTTATTAAGTTACCGGATAACTCTCAATTTCCACATCTACCAAGAGTAAAAGATTTCAAGCAAACAAGTTTTGCACTTGTAAATTATGTGAACTTGCGAGAGCTCCAGGACATCAGAATTTCGTCAAAAATAGGATAAAAACCACAAAGAAAAGATCTCGTTAATCAGGTGCCCCTCTGAAATCTTGTGAAACACATTTAGTCCACATTACCTCCAAAATCTGAAGAACATTTAGTAGTCGATTTGATGAAAAATATTATTTTGAATTCGAATAATAATGCGCAAAAAAACCGTGGTGCTCAAATTACTTTATCTCAAAAGGTCGGAAGACCACTAAGGGTAACTTTCAATAATAAAACTGAAAATAAACAAAAACCTATTAAAAGTGAAGATGTTTTGAAACTCGGCACAGAATTTGCGCTTTTAAATAATATTGTTGTTGGCGTACCCTCAGCGTTGCGTAGAACTACCAGAAATAGAAAAATGTTTTAGCCACAAATGAGAGATAAACTGCGTATTGGACAACTATTTTTTTTTTGTTCTCAAAACGGCTCGGTAGAAAAAGCTTAAATTTTGAATTCTGACTTAATTTGGTCCATAAAATAAGAATCCACGAAAAAATCGGTTGTGCTTTGACCCTTCAATTAAACTTGCTTCAGGCACACCGTGCTCTGCTTCCATCGGCGGGTGCCAATAAGAATACCGTCTGGGCTGGAGCATCTTCGCTCATTCGCACAGCGTGGTCTAGCCAGCGAAACCGCTGTGTTTTCATTCGCTGAACTATGTCGGCGTCCGCGTAAAGTACATACAGCTCATCATTAAATCTTCTTCGGTACTCGCCGTCGCCAAAGTGTAGAGGTCCACAAATCTTTCGAAGAACCTTTCTCTCGAATAATCCCAGAGCCGCCTCATCAGATGTTGTTAGTGTCCACGCTTCTGCACCATATAGCAGGACGGGTGCGATGAGTGACTTGTAGAGTGTTATTTTCGTTCGTCGAGAGAGGACTTTACTTTTCAATTGCCTACTTAGTCCGAAGTAGCATTTGTTTGCAAGAGTAGTTCTTCATCGGATTTCTAGGTTAACATTATTGTTGGTTCTAATGCCGGTTCCGGGGTAAACGAAGTCATTTACTATTTCGAAATGATTGCTGCCAACAGTGCCGCAAACGCGCTGACTCTTTGTTTGATGACAACATGTACTTCGTTTTGCCCTTGTTCACCACCAAACCCATTTTTTTCCGCTTCTTTTTATAATTTGGAGTAAGCCAAAGTTACGGTGCGGTTGTTAAGGCCAATGATATCAATATCGTGAGCATACGCCAACAGTTGTACGCTTTTATAAAATATTGTTCCAGCTCGGTTAAGTTCCGCAGCTTGTATTCTTTTCTCCAACATTAAATTAAAGAAATCGCACGATAGGGGGTCACCCTGTCTGAAACCTCGTTTAGTTTCGAACGGCTCGGAGAGGTCCTTCCCAATTCTGACCGGGCTGGTGGTGTTGCTCAAGGTCATTTTGCACAGCCGTATAAGTTTCGCGGGGCAACCAAATCCAGACACACCGGCATATAGGCAGCTCCTTTTCGTTCTATCGAAAGCGCCTTTAAAAAATCAAGGGTTTTTCCAAGATTTTACGTATTGTAAAAATCTGGTCGATAGTAGATTTACCAGGTCTGAAGCCACACTGATAAGGTCCAATCAGTCTGTTCACATCAGGCTTCAGTCTTTCGCACAATACGCTTGATAGGACCTTATATGCCATATTCAAAAGGCTGATTCCGCGATAGTTAGCGCAGTTTGCAGGATCGCCCTTCTTGTGGATTGGGCAGAGAACACTTAGATTCCAATCTTCAGGCATGCATTCATCCAACCATATTCTGCATAGAAGCTGATGCATGCGCCTTACCAGCTCCTCGCCTCCGTGTTTGAATAGGTCAGCAGGCAAACCATCAGCGCCAGCTGCTTTATTGTTTTTAAATCGGAATATTGCTATTCGCACTTCATTATAGTCGGGTTGTGGAACGTCAATTCCATAATCTTTGATTGTGGGCTCGGTTTCGTCATCTTCTCTGGTTTCTTGCTCAGTTTTCCCGTTTAAAAGCAGAGAAGTGATCCCTCCATATTCTGAGTGCTCTCTGAATATCGGCCACCAGGTCGTTATTCTTATTCTTACAGGAGTTTGCCCCACATACCATTAAAACCATTTTAATTTGTATCATCTGAAAATAGGTGTAACATAATTTGTAACCTTTCGGAGAATGGAAAGAATTACTAAAAACCCAACTGTTGAAAAAATATACCCCTGCCATGGTACAATAAACGGGTAAAAGCAGAAAAAAGCAATCTTGCTGTATATTTTGTTAGTAGCTCGAGTTCGTAGATTGTCAAGAAATGTTTACAATTCCTGGTGTCAAAGTCATGTCAAAATGATAGAAGTTAGTGCTGGTTATTGGTGCAAATTCTGTTGCGCTGGTACCATGAAGCCAGCGTAATGTCGGTATCAGTGTAATGTGTTTACCCAATTGCGCTTAATATTCTTTTGGCGCTGGTCAATATTGCTTTTTATTAGAATAAATCCTAAAACCATTTTGGTGGTAGCGCAGTTTGGGAAAACCCACCGAAAACTGAAACAAACATTTTAAGGTAAGGAAATAATAAAAACAAGTAATGAAGTCTATGTTCGGGTGGCACCGAACATTAAATACTTAGCGTGTGTAAAAGCGGTCGAAGTAAATTGTTGTGGAATTATGACCTGTAGAGGTTTTAAACTTTTTCTACTAACATATGGGCAATCTTATGAAACTTTCACTATAGATTTTTGGGTTCACTGGTTATAGCATAGGCTATATATAATTTTGAAAAAGTGGGCGGCGAAACCCCCCATGCTATATAAAGTTTTAATCTTTTATAGGCATCCAAAGTACTCAACCAATTTTTGTGAAATTTTCACAGTAGGTTTTTGGGTTCACTGGTTACAGTATAGGCTATATATAACTTTGAAAAGTGGGCGATGTCACTCCCCCATGCTGTATAAAATTACAATTGGCCTTTTCCCTTTATGCCCTTTAATCAATATTTACACAATTTAAGAAAAGTGGGCTGTGGATATTTATGATATTTACACACTGGGTCCAGGGGGCCTCTGCGCGCGATGCTTTATAAAGTTAGAATTCAGCATAACTACGAATTTATTTGATTCCTCCATTCTCCATTGTCCATTCTAAGAACTTTTATATATGGAATTCAATATCTATATCCATTATTTTGTACCGTTACAAACCACCGTTATATGGACAAAACTATAATACCCTGGGTATAAAAACAATGTTTGCTCCTGTATAGAAGCAGATAAGGAGACACCATCGAAACCGAAGTCGAAGGCCAAATTGTTTACCTGTTCAAAGAATTATTCAAATGGTTTCTCATTAATTACTTTTCTATGGTTTCGTATATTAATTTCCAAAATGGCGATTATGATTCCAAATCTTTTTACATATGCCAATTGAACGTTGAAGTATGAATCCTGTTTATAGGAAGTTTATTGAAAGTGTTCGAAAATGAAAGCTGTGAATGATTGTCCGGAACGGGGAATTTCTTTCATTCATAAATATAACCAAACGCTTACCAAGGATGAAGAGCAAAAACAATATATCCTTCGTTTAGTTGCAAACCGTAGACAACTTTTGCCTGAGACATCAAAAGCAGCGCTTCTGGGCTAAAAGCATCTACATATGTATGTAAATGTCAATCGCTTTGAGCACCTCTAAATAAAGTATGTTTTGAATAAAATAAAATTTATATATGGATTTACCAATAATAGCATAAAACTATGCTTGTTCCGAAATGATTTGATCGGTTTGAATTTTTTTGACCGCCCTACTAGTACACCGATTGGCTACATCAACTCAATGGCGGTAGTGGCGCTAGCAATAATGTCAGCAAATAGTAGTTCGATATTGACCTACAATTGTCAAGGCGTCACAAAATGTCAAGGGGATCCGAAAGGTGCGGTCCGGTCCAAGGAATCATAATCCCCTTTTGGGAAATTAATATACGAAACCATTTAAAAGTAATTTATGAAAAAACATTTGAATAATTTTTTTTTGTCCATTACTTTTGAACAGCTATAAAATTTGGCCTTCGACTCCGGTTTCGATGGTGTCTCCTAAACTGCTTCATTACATGAGCAAACATTGTTTTCTTATTATTTTTAGGTTAGGTTCCGACTTCGGATTCCTTATCTTAAAATTTTTATTTCAGTTTCGATGGTTTTTCCTAAACTGCGCCACAACCAATATGGTGTCAGGATTTATTCTAATCAAAAACATTATTAAACGGCACCAAAAGAATATTTAGCGCAATTGGGTAAACACATTACACTGATACCTGATACAACCTCCTCTAACTTTTCTCTCTTAGGCCCGGTTTTTCAGTCCTTGGTTAAGCTCAGTTTAAACTAAGTTTGCTTACACTCGGCATAAATTTAAACTCCAGTTAAACTGCAGAGCGGTTTTTCAGTGAGAGTTTAAGGCCGCTTTTAAGATTTGCTTTTTATACGGCAACATTGGTTTTTTCTTCATCTAGATACGGCAACAGATAATATTTGTATACATATTCAACGCCATTGCTTCTCCTCAGTATTGTAATAGTTAGCATTTCGCCAATTTCTGTATCACTATAATCACTTTCGTCAGATGATATATTCAGTATTTAATTAAATATAAAAATATCGTCCTTTCGAAATTGCGTTCAGCTTATTGTTTCACAACCAAAACCATCAAATATGCAAACAGCTGACAGGTTAACTAGAGTTTAACCCTGCCAAATTGGCCGCTTAAACTACGTTTAAACTTCGTTGAAAGTTGACTGAAAAACTGCGCAACAAGTTTAAGCTTAGTTTAACTGACAAATTGAGTTAAACTTGTACTGAAAAACCGGGCCTTAGAAAGTAATGCATCTTTTCATTTATATAAAGTAATATAAGACATCGCTGTAGAAAAATGCATGCATGTTTTCATGTATAGTCTATGATTACTTTATGCACTAAACATTACCTTTTCCCACTGGTTATAATCATATTAGCTCCCCTACGTAAAGAAAGCCTAGCCTAAAGGCAAATTTTTTAATTTCGCCACCTACAGCGTTGCGATATGTTGACGTATGTGCAAACTCGGTGGTTTTTTTTTTTAGTACCTCTCGTTGAGAGACTTTAGAAACCTTTTTTTAAAGCAATAAAGTCACATTTACCTCTTTGGCATGCTGTCCTCCAGTTCTTGAGCAATTTTTCGAAAATAAAATGGCTGAAGCCTTTCTGGGTCCGATAGCAAATATAGCAATTCATTGCAACAAACAATAAAAAAGTGGAAATAAAACAATAATTTACTTATACAGACATGTTAAGCGTTATGAAAGTTTTGCGCGATTAACTTCATGAGCAAAGAGAGGAAGGTTTCTATGGCTCAATTCCAGATAGAATTGCAAGAAGAACAATGACATAAACGCTGCTAGGTTATTTAAGAAAAGAGCTAGTGCGTTTTTACTTTCTATTGAAGCATATCTAAAAAAACCAATTAAATTTTAATAACAACTAGCTGATCCGGCAAACTTCTTTCTGCATAAAATAGATTTTTTATTGAGTTCATTTCAAAAGTTCTAGTTTACACTCGTATTTATTTTTAACTGTTCAAAATTTCAATTATGTATTGATTAAACCCCCTATTCTGTGACCTTAATAAATATCCAATATTGATAAATCTGTGGCAATAAGCGGGATTTTATGGACAAAGACCATATCCCAATTCCATACATTTACACTACAATTTCAACGTCCAAACCGCTCTACTGAAAAATTAAAAAAAATTACCTTGGTAGTATTCCCTTATCGCCACAGAAATATTCAAGAACAAAATAAAAAATTAAAATTAAATAACTCATTTGCTTCATAATTTTCGTGCTGATCGCATATCGTTCCACCATGTTTTGAAAATCTACCAAAAATCGTCTAGTGGTTTCAGTACCAAAAATTTACTTTGTATGGAAAGTGCCACCCCTTTTTAGATAACTCCCATTTTTATACCGTGAGTATAGTATTAATATCTAATATCTCCATATACATTTCTTAGATTCCTACCTTGAACCCTTTTAGAGATATTCAGCTTGAAAATTTTATTTTGAACGGGCGGTGCCCCGCCCCCTTTTCCCATACTTCCCACTTTTTTCCGTGAGTATGGTATTAATATCGTATATCTATACCAGTTTTCATGTCCCTACCATAACCCTTTTTGAGATATTCAGCCTGAAAACTTAAGCTTGTATAGGATGTCTCACGCCTCCTTTTCCGATAACTCCCATTTTTTCTCCGTGAGTATGGTATTAATATCGAATATCTCCATACCAATTTTCAGATCCCTACCTTGAACCCCCTTCGGATAAATCTCATTTCCTTTAGTGAAAATGATATTGATATCGAATGTCTCCACATCTTCAGATCCCTACCAAAACCCCTTTGGAGATACTACGCCTTTAAATTCAAGTTTGTATGGGAGGTGCCGCACCTCCTTTCTCCTCAAGTTAAAGACTTTTCGAAGGAGCATTGACCATTTTTAACTGCGTGTTAAAAAAATAAGACTAAAAATATGTAAGAAGCTTTTGCAGTGGCACGTACTCAAAATTTTTGGTTAAATTTTTACCGTGGAGGAAGTTTTTAATAACCAAAATGATAAGGTGTATGGTAAAACGTCCAAAGGTTCAGCGAGGTCTTTATTCAGCATACGTCATGGTTTGGTGGAGAGTGTCTCCTAAAGGCGTAACTTCTTTGAATTTTTGCGAAATGGGCTTGAAAACTGGGGCAAAAGTCATGGCATACCTATACAGGTAGCATAATTTCAACAGCTGATTAGATTTTTTCATTTTAATTTTCTCTAAACCGTCAAGCTTGCTTTCAAACGGTTTGCTTACATTTTAACCTTTGCTGTGCTGTTTTGACGTCTCAGAGAAACGATTTCCAACATGGCCGCCGTGCTGTTACCTGTTGTACTATGCCATGGGAAAAAGTCTATGAACACGACGTCTTGTAAGGCGTGGTGAAAAATTTGACAACAACACTCTTAAACGGAGAGCACTGGGGTTTCAGCAAGACTGCAGCGGCGCATTAAGCTAAAACAACCTAAGACTATAGTTGGAATTAGGGCAAATGGCTTGCAAAGTTCGCCACTAAAATTTGGAGGGATTCAAGCAAGCACTAGTTGTGGCAGCTTCGCCTATAGCAGCGGAAACAATACATGCCGCTATAGCCGAATGGCAAGCCCGTTTAAGAGCCTGTATTTAGGCAAAAGGCGGTTTTGAATAATTTTTTTTGTAATAAATAACATTAAGATTCAGTCAATAGAAACAACCTGCAATAAAGTCTAAAAATCTCTTCATTTTCTAAATTATTTTCAAATTGTAACAGAACTTATCATAAGTTAAAAACTTTTCGCTTAGGAACAGATAAAGTACTCGTATTTCCAAAATATAAAGGTATTTGTGAAGCCTTTTCCATAAAATTTATAGATTGTCTCTTTGAGGCATTCGCAATGCTTAAATTTTTCCTTCCTACGTTAAAAGAAAAATGGATGGTATACTTTAATAGCGTAGCTACCCAAATTTCGCGAAAATGTGTGACTTCATTTTCCAATACAAAATTTCGACTTCTGCAACGAAACGTTTACCAAGCCTTTTGTTTGTTTTGTAACGTTTACCTAGCCTCATGTTCAATAGTTGGCGAAAAGAAAGACATATCCTATGCTTGGAGAACGTCGAAAAAGAATTACAGGTTTTTAGCAGGGACTGAAAATAATTATAATTTTTTTTGTTCAAAAAGGTTATGCAGAAATGACCTTTATACTATTTTGGGAATTTTTAACCATTATCAGAAGAAATATTTTGTATTGTCGCCATAACCAATAAAAATGAGAAATAAAATTTATTTGGTTACAGTAACCATTATCAAGATTTTGTTTTTTTGGGTCGTTTTATATATACAGCGTATATATTACATTCCGAAGTTTTTATGCAAACATTCGTTTTCACGACAAAGTTAATACAGCGCACGGTCGATAACGTGACCTAATTAAAACCAAGACACGGCGGCCGCCGTGGTGTGAAGGTAGTGTTGCCGGCCTACCACACCGAAGGTCCATGGTTCGAGCCCTGGTACAGGTAACATCAAAAGTGATTTGAAAAAAGTTTTTCAAAACGGGGTCGCCCCTCGACAGTGGTTTGGCAAACTCTCCGAGTGTATTTCTGCCATGACAGGCTTCTCAGCAAAAATTCGTCTCCTTTGTAGATGCCGTTCGGAGTCGGCAAAAAACTGTAGGTCCTACCAATTTGTAGGGAAAATTCAAATCGGCACACCACAAATTGGAAGAGAAGCTTGGCGCAAAAATCTCTTAGGAGGTTTATGATGATATATCTGTTGTATATCGCGCCATAGAGAGAGAGAGTTCACATTAGCAAAAGTGTTCACGTTTTGGAATGCCCAAAAAGACTTAGTTAATATGTATTTATACACATAAATTCAAATTTTATTCTTGTTGAAAATTGTAACTGCTTCAGTCGGCTTAATTGTCTCAAGTTCCTCTGGCACACCGTCATCATCGGGCCCCTCCTCTTGTTCATGATCGTTATCTGCATTCACTCTCAATATGTTCGTTCCATCCACGAACGGCTGGTAACGTGAATTCAGTCTGAAATGTTGAATAAAAAAACCATTTTCAATAACCTACATATCTTTGAGCATATATGCGAACACGAACAAGCCTCAGGATTTAAAGTTTAATTTAAAATTTGGAGTAGTCAATGCAAATACCTGTTCACGTTTTGGGGTGTTCACGCTTTAAAGTGTTCACGTTTTCGAGCGCTCGGTGTATGTATATGCATTGGTATTACATTTTGCATATAAGTAATATTGCACGCCAAACCATATATATTTATATACATATGTCTCCTAAGTGTTAATAAAACAAGTTTTTGCTAACATTTTAGGGCCGTTTTCTCGACTGCGTGCTAAAAATTTATCTGTTCTTTAAACTTAATTTTGTTTTCTGTAGTGCTCGTTAGGATTTTTTCGTCGACAAAATTAACAAGCAGACAATTCAACCATTAAAATTTGTCGGTTCGAAAAACACAGAACCGCTGAATCTCATTTTGAAGTTATTTCGGCTATAAAATTATAAAACAAATAGAATTAACAATTGCTATGGAAAACCGACATGCGTTTTATATTCATGCACTGGAAGAGTATTTGAGGAAACTAGCGAGCGAGCCGGATTTAATTGAAATGCCGCTCTGTGCCCTGTTAAAAATGCCGCCCTTTTATCTTCATGAAATATAGGTAAAAATGTATTTTACGTATGCAATTCACAACTGAAATATTTGTATATAAGTAACTAAATCCCTAAAAAATCTCTGAAAAAATTACCAAAATTATTGGAGCATACCTCCTTTAATGAAAAAATTATGTAGCTTGGGAGTTTTGCTCAAAATTTCCACTTCTTTTTTAGTTTTGTCCAAAGCTCGATTTTTATATGCAGCACCGCTTAATCTTTTGCGCCCATCACTCATATTTTTAAAATATAAAGAAACTATTGCACCCAAAAGGATTATTATCGATTGAAATTATAAAAACCTCAGAGTTAATTGCTAATAACATCACATCTGATCAGGGCTGACCAGGGTAAGAACTTTATTACGATCGTAGCGGGCTTACTACTTTTTTGGAAAAATGGAAATCTACTTCGCCACTACGCTTTACTCATAATCTACTACGATTTCGTAGATTTGAAAAAAGAGAGATAGGTATTCTGTAAGTAGTTAAGGCCGTGTTACTTATACTCAACTAAGCAGAGCATAGCATGGAAACTGTCATTTAAAAAGTGTCCTAATGAAATTCGTGTTGAATGAGATGTTTCCCGACTACATATGTTACGCAATGCTAAGTAAGAATAACTAAAGACTTAAACATTTTTGGTAAAATTGTGTGTTTTTCACGCAAGGTATACTGAAAGAAACCTACGCAAGGAAATGTTTACAATTTTCCGGAGCATCTAGTACTCAAGTAAAGCAAGAGGGTCCCAAAAATATTCAAATCAACTTGAAGCAAACAACCCACGGTGGGATATTTGCTATTCTGGTAATCGCCTTGGACTCCCTAAAAATTTCCATTTCACTCCGACAGGCAAATCGAAAAATCATCTCGTTTCTGGGGAAAACACAATAGCTGTCAGAGCTGTAACTTCGGAAATTTTAATACTACGAAAATTTTAACGATGTGTTTCAAAATATACCATAGACTTTTAAGAGAGGAGTGATCCAAATTAAAAAGTAACAAAAATGTTGGCTAAAAAGATTAATAGTGAAAATACCAAATAAAAACTATTAAGAGGTAAAAGGTACACATTTTAGTTGACTGCGGATTTTGAAAAAATATACTTTAAAATAATCTACCACGGAATTATGATTTTTACTAAGATTTATTTCGTTTTACTACGATTGTTCTCCAGGAGTTCTAACCCTGCTGCTGAAAAGAGCTGAACAGAATAAAAGGGTACTACAGTTTACATAAAATAGTTTTTTGTGGCATAGTTTTAGGCACTTTCCACGGCGAATAACCGCACCACTTCCTATTGATTTCTAAACACAAACGTCAAACTTTTGATTCGTACAGAAACAAAAACTGAGCCCATTATCAAAAAAAGTTGTAAAAATTTTAATTTATGTTGCGAAATCTGCCGCCCTGTGCCAGTGCTCCGAGAGCACCTAGTGTAAATCCAGGGCTGAAGCGAGGTATAGCCAAGACCACTTTTCGCAACCGCTTCGATTACTTTAAAGAATGCCAGCAAGAATTTTAAAGACTTTTATTTCCGAAAAAGATTGTCCAAATTTTATTCAGGATTTATCCCTGCTAGAGCGTGCTGATGGATACTCCAATACTTCTATTTCTCTTTAATTTGACAGTTCGTAACAGATAAAGAAAAAAAGCGCTGCCATTTTAGAACCCAGACGAAGAATTTTGCAAGCTAAATTTATATTCGTAAACATTTCTGAAGCAATAACTTCGTTTGTTATTTAGTTGTTGTTTGTGAAAAGAGGTGCGAAATGAACAAAACGCATTTTTGATCAGCGTGCAGTAAATGATAAAAATTATGCACAACTATGGTAAGTAGATAAATGGTTGTATATTTTTCGCATTTTATATTAAAGTGTACTTTTATTTTATTCCAAACAATTCCAAAGTGGTATCTTTTCTTCGGCGTTTATTTTGGCAAACACGTGTGGCGCTTGTGTAGACACGTTTTTAGCGGGGACCAGCGTTGTCGGGCGCCTAGAACACCTATTGAATCCCTTCTCTGCTGTACTTCATTCAATCGTATCGCATACTTCCTCCGGTCATGTAGACGTTTTTATTTGGTCTTTGTAAAAATCTCATTGAGATACATTTAGCCGTACTTATACATATGGAACATTTTCGTAACAACTGTGGAGACAATCCGGTGCGTATAATTACTAACTTCCTATTATCACATCTAAAATATGTTATTAGGTTACAGTTTAATGCCTTCGGCAATAATAATTTGCTACAATTGGATATCTGACGTGGCATGCAAGTATCTATGCAACCAATACTGCTGCGTGCTTTCGATGGCAAAAATGCAACGATCTTAGAGGCTGGCGATCTTTAGGCTGTTGCCGCTGATGGTCTGTTACATATGTATATACCTGGAGGTAAGACACAACACCAATAACCAATTCCCACAACAGCCGGTTCTATCGCACCGGAATGACCCCGGTTTTTTTACCCGGCCAAGGGCTGTTACTTCAGTCTAACCCTGTCGAATCTGTCCCGTCCCATCCTTAAATTGTCATCCTCGGAGCAAGCCCTGGCAGCTGAGTTGCTCCATTGTTTCTTGTTACGGGCTGGGGTCGAACCCAACCCTGGACCAAGAGATTGGATCTGCTGCGTTTGCTGGAAGAAAATTTATATTAAACGGTCGCATTCGGTACAATGCGCCAAGTGTAAGAGATGGCTACATAAATCTGGATGCTCAGGGATTAACCCTGCCATCCACAGACCCCGTACTTTCTTTAGTACTTTTGAGGCACCATGTTGTACACGTCCTAGGGCGTCCCGCGGTAGTCGCCCCTCTGGCACTCCCTTACCGCTTCTACCTACTTCCAATAGCCACAATAGTGGCTCAGTCTACACGACTGGCAGCACTGCTGCCATTCCCGCCTCACCTACTCCCGACTGTCGCTCACGCACACCAGCTTCTCCATGTCACACGGCCGCTCAACACTCCTATCCCCTCCGGAATAGGTCAGATATGAGCATCGCCGAGCGTCAGTCCCCTCTTTCTCTGCCCATAATGCCTGTGTCACACCCTTATGTGCTCTGGGCTCGCAAACGGTAACCTTTGGACGGATTCCGCCTTCCACGCCAGACAACATAGGCCATGGCGGTGGCAACTCTAGACTGCGACATAGTTTAGGCCTTAGCCTACCTCCACCGAGGCAAACGCATGCGTCCTCACGCCTAGTATGTCAAACGTCTCCCCTCCTACGCACTTCAAAATTTTGCAGCTGAACTGTAATGGATTAGCTGGAAAGATCGGACTTACGAACTTGTGATGGGTATAATGTACATAGAAAAGCCCGTCCCAGCGGTCTGTAGAATATTATCTATTTTTCCCTGACGTCGACCCCAGGGACTCTACCTTAGAATGCCAAGGCATAGCAGTCCGGTCAGGAGACGCCAACTTGCAAATCATAAACATCTATATTCCTCCTGCATCTATATTCCTCCTGAGATTATCATCCCGATATTAGTGCGTTGCTAAGGGGCGATAACCGTCTAATCCTAGGCGACTGCAACGCGCATAACGATCTCTGGCACTCCAACTTGCCAGCAGACAGCAGAGGACACGCTATTGCAGACCAAATAGATAACTCAGCATTCTGTACAGTAAATGGAACTCTCTTTCGCCTTTGCGTACGTCTGTAGGAGTGGGTAAGGCAAGGAATGAGCGCTCTGTATAGTCCGTAAAGCGGTCCCAATCCGCTTTGGTGAAGTTAATGTATGTTAGTTTATCAGTCGTTATGAAGTCGGGTGGTCGTTCAACGGAGAGTAGGATGGGTAGGTGGTCTGAAGCTAATGTAAGCATCGGTCGCCAGATGACGAAGCTAATTAGGCCCGTGCTCGTTATAGAGAAGTCTGGCGAACTGTGGCAGTTACCTGCCACCCTGGTGGGGGCATCTCCATTGACTGTACAGAATGCTGAGTTGTCTATTTGATGTGCGTTGAAATCGCCTAGGATTAGACGGCTATCGCCCCTTAGCAACGCACTAATGTCGGGATGATAATCTCTAGGACAACACGTGGCAGGGGGAATGTAGATATTTATAATTTGCAGGTCGACGTCGCCTGACCGGACTAGTATGCCTTGGCATTCTAAGGTAGAGTCCCTGGGGTCGACGTCAGGGAAAAATAGATAATATTCTACAGACCGCTGGGACGGGCTTTTCTATGTACATTATACCCATCACAAGTTCGTAAGTCCGATCTTTCCAGTGCGATAGAACCGGCTGTTGTGGGAATGAAGAGAGAGAGGTCATTGGTTCAGCCTCAGGCCGCTTTATACCTGCTGGTAGAATACCAGAAATTCGTCCGAATTTTCCTGCAGAAGCTGCGGCGATGGCAAGAGAACGTGACTAAGTGAGACTCATCAATCCGGCAGATCCAAGAATCAAAGATCTCAATACGAAAATTCGTCGGACAGTCAACGAACACAAACTGACCAAGTGGAAACAAGGGTGTTCACGCTTTAAAGTGTTCACGTTTTCGAGCGCTCGGTGTATGTATATGCATTGGTATTACATTTTGCATATAAGTAATATTGCACGCCAAACCATATATATTTATATACATATGTCTCCTAAGTGTTAATAAAACAAGTTTTTGCTAACATTTTAGGGCCGTTTTCTCGACTGCGTGCTAAAAATTTATCTGTTCTTTAAACTTAATTTTGTTTTCTGTAGTGCTCGTTAGGATTTTTTCGTCGACAAAATTAACAAGCAGACAATTCAACCATTAAAATTTGTCGGTTCGAAAAACACAGAACCGCTGAATCTCATTTTGAAGTTATTTCGGCTATAAAATTATAAAACAAATAGAATTAACAATTGCTATGGAAAACCGACATGTGTTTTATATTCATGCACTGGAAGAGTATTTGAGGAAACTAGCGAGCGAGCCGGATTTAATTGAAATGCCGCTCTGTGCCCTGTTAAAAATGCCGCCCTTTTATCTTTATGAAATATAGGTAAAAATGTATTTTACGTATGCAATTCACAACTGAAATATTTGTATATAAGTAACTAAATCCCTAAAAAATCTCCGAAAAAATTACCAAAATTATTGGAGCATACCTCCTTTAATGAAAAAATTATGTAGCTTGGGAGTTTTGCTCAAAATTTCCACTTCTTTTTTAGTTTTGTCCAAAGCTCGATTTTTATATGCAGCACCGCTTAATCTTTTGCGCCCATCACTCATATTTTTAAAATATAAAGAAACTATTGCACCCAAAAGGATTATTATCGATTGAAATTATAAAAACCTCAGAGTTAATTGCTAATAAAATCACATCTGATCAGTGCTGACCAGGGTAAGAACTTTATTACGATCGTAGCGGGCTTACTACTTTTTTGGAAAAATGGAAATCTACTTCGCCACTACGCTTTACTCATAATCTACTACGATTTCGTAGATTTGAAAAAAGAGTGATAGGTATTCTGTAAGTAGTTAAGGCCGTGTTACTTATACTCAACTAAGCAGAGCATAGCATGGAAACTGTCATTTAAAAAATGTCCTAATGAAATTCGTGTTGAATGAGATGTTTCCCGACTACATATGTTACGCAATGCTAAGTAAGAATAACTAAAGACTTAAACATTTTTGGTAAAATTGTGTGTTTTTCACGCAAGGTATACTGAAAGAAACCTACGCAAGGAAATGTTTACAATTTTCCGGAGCATCTAGTACTCAAGTAAAGCAAGAGGGTCCCAAAAATATTCAAATCAACTTGAAGCAAACAACCCACGGTTGGATATTTGCTATTCTGGTAATCGCCTTGGACTCCCTAAAAATTTCCATTTCACTCCGACAGGCAAATCGAAAAATCATCTCGTTTCTGGGGAAAACACAATAGCTGTCAGAGCTGTAACTTCGGAAATTTTAATACTACGAAAATTTTAACGATGTGTTTCAAAATATACCATAGACTTTTAAGAGAGGAGTGATCTAAATTAAAAAGTAACAAAAATGTTGGCTAAAAAGATTAATAGTGAAAATACCAAATAAAAACTATTAACCCATTTTCGGCCAATGGTCGATTTTTCGACCACCATTTTTAGAGGTCCATATCTCTCAAACTAAATGTTGATTTTCTGATCCGTTTACAGGGTTAGTAAATTTGGAATATCGGCGGCGCCGTGAGTATAGATATTTTTGAAAAAATGCTTGAATTAAAATTTTAGTGATAGGAAGAAAATATACATATTTTTAACAGTTTTTTGTTTAAATAAAAATTATTAGAAGACAAATGTTAAAAGTAATTAACACCAACATCTTGGGAAGATAAAATATCAGCCTGTAAGAATAAAAAAATTTCCAGTTTAATTTTGCCAATTTTCTAACTTTTCCAAGAACGTTAACTTCAGTGGTCGAAAAATCGACCGCTGGCCAGAAATCGTCAAGTAGGTTAAAAAAAATTCAAAGCAGTATTCGTTTTATTCATTGTATAAATGCAAACTAGTATCATCTGAATTCTGAAAATGTATAAGGTTTTGGTTTAGCTCTATTTAAAGTTCTCCTTTTTTAGTAAAAGTCTGGCAACTCCCGTGGCTTTGCAATACTTTTGTATCCATCGTTACTTAAAGTTTGAAAAGGGTATTCCCCGGATTGTTTTGCTTTGATTTTGGTCAGTTCATTTTTTAAAATTATGCGGCCAATAGGCGAATACAATGCCGGTTCGTAAATCAATAAAAATTTGTGAAATTATGGCCATTTTAAATGAGCCATTTTCAGACGATGAGGAGGATCAAGCTGTATCGAACGCAAAGGAGGTCGACATTGTATACATTCCACCGCCTGAAGTGCATGACGGACGAAGAAGACTTGGATGATGACCTGATAAATATTAACGACGACAATAATGATTACCTCAAAATAGCAAGCACAGTTGAGCTACAATACTCAGAAGCAGAGAATATTCCAAATGCAGGTAACGATCTGGGTGACGCAGAAAATGCATCAACATCCAATCCATGTGGCGGATTTAAGAAAAAATCTTACTTACTCCTTACTCCAGATATTGCCAAATTAGAAAAAGAATCGGAGAAAATGGGATTGGTGGTGAACGAGGGCAAAACGAAGTACCTTCTGTCATCATGCAAAGAGTCAGCGCATTCGCGCCTTGGCAACCAAGCCACTGTTGGCAGCAATAATTTCGTTTACCTGGGAACCAGCATTAACACCAACAATAATGTTAGCCTAGAAATCCGACGAAGAATTACTCTTGCAAACAAATGCTAGTTCGGACTGAGTAGGCAATTGAAAAGTAAAGTCCTCTCTCTTCTTCTTTAAATGGTCATCGAACCGCCTGGGCGATTTTGACCGTCCTCTCTCGATGAACGAAAATAACACTCTACAAGTCACTCATCGCACCCGTCCTGCTATATGGTGCAGAAGCGTGGACACTAACATCTGATGAGGCGGCTCTGGGAGTATTCGAGAGAAAGGTTCTTCGAAAGATTTGTGGACCTCTACGCGTTGGTACTGAAGAAGATATAATGATGAGCCGACATAGTTCAGCGAATTAAAACACAGCGGCTTCGCTGGCTAGGCCACGTAGTGCGAATGAGCGAAGATGCTCCAGCCTAGAAGGTATTCTTATTGGTACCCGCCGGTGGAAGCAGAGGAAGAGGGAGACCACCACTCCGACGGAAGGACCAAGTGCAGACCGATTTGCGATGCCGCGGTGTTTCCAATTGGCGCAACGAAGAAACGACTGGCGAGCTATGTTGGACGGTCAAAATCGCCCAGTCGGTTAAATGACCATACGCGAAAATAGAATGGGAAAACCACCGCTAAGAAGAAAATAAAAGCGCAGAGCATTTGACCAGCTACTCGATAGTAATCAAGAAATATTGACTGTCCGGTGGAAAGACAATGCTCTTGTCAATGTTATGACCAATAACTCGAGTGTGGAGCCAATTGTTTCTGCTAAAAGATATTGCCGTAAACAAAAAAAACTATTGCTATATCGCAACCATAAGTTATTCAAGAGTATAATAAGGGTATGGGTGGTGTAGATCTGCATGATAATGCTATAGCAAATTATCGTATTTGTATTCGAGGAAAGAAGTGGTGGTGTCCACTAGGACAAACCTTCTTGGTAACGCCATGGTCAATGCGTGGAAGCTGCATTGTATGATTGCAAAAATCCAAGACATCCCCACTTTCGCAAATTAATTTTCGTTCTGAAGTCACAACAAAATTGTTGGTTTATGACAATGAAGAAGAAGGCAGACGTGGACATGAAGGCGGAGACTTAAACCAGCCGTCGAACCTTCCTCGGAGCAACGAAAGGATACATTCTGTAATAAAAAGTCTTAAAAAAAAATATCGGCCCTGTAAATTATGCAAGAAACATACTATTTTTACTTGCAAAAAATTCAATATTTACTTACATACTAAATGCTTTGATGAATATCATAAAAATTTGTAAATTGACGTCTCTATCAATGTTTATAAAATATGTATGTATATGTATAAGAATGTATAACATTTCAATACTAAGCAGTTTTCTTTGAAATAAAAACAAATAACTCAAGTTTAAGAGCAACATTTTTTGTCATGAAGCAATTTATTTTTTTTACATACTTGACGAATTTTGGCCAGTGGTCGATTTTTCGACCAGTCCACAAAAAGCAAACAGCTGGTCAGAATCTTTTTATATTTGAAATTTTTCTTGATTATGGTCCTAAAAGCCTTTCCTTTAAAGGGGAACAAAAAATTATAACGGGATCATGTAGCGGCCGAAGATGGGTTAAGAGGTAAAAGGTACACATTTTAGTTGACTGCGGATTTTGAAAAAATATACTTTAAAATAATCTACCACGGAATTATGATTTTTACTAAGATTTATTTCGTTTTACTACGATTGTTCTCCAGGAGTTCTAACCCTGCTGCCGAAAAGAGCTGAACAGAATAAAAGGGTACTACAGTTTACAAAAAATAGTTTTTTGTGGCATAGTTTTAGGCACTTTCCACGGCGAATAACCGCACCACTTCCTATTGATTTCTAAACACAAACGTCAAACTTTTGATTCGTACAGAAACAAAAACTGAGCCCATTATCAAAAAAAGTGGTAAAAATTTTAATTTATGTTGCGAAATCTGCCGCCCTGTGCCAGTGCTCCGAGAGCACCTAGTGTAAATCCAGGGCTGAAGCGAGGTATAGCCAAGACCACTTTTCGCAACCGCTTCGATTACTTTAAAGAATGCAAACAAGAATTTTAAAGACTTTTATTTCCGAAAAAGATTGTCCAAATTTTATTCAGGATTTATCCCTGCTAGAGCGTGCTGATGGATACTCCAATACTTCTATTTCTCTTTAATTTGACAGTTCGTAACAGATAAAGAAAAAAAAGCGCTGCCATTTTAGAACCCAGACGTAGAATTTTGCAAGCTAAATTTATATTCGTAAACATTTCTGAAGCAATAACTTCGTTTGTTATTTAGTTGTTGTTTGTGAAAAGAGGTGCGAAATGAACAAAACGCATTTTTGATCAGCGTGCAGTAAATGATAAAAATTATGCACAACTATGGTAAGTAGATAAATGGTTGTATATTTTTCGCATTTTATATTAAAGTGTACTTTTATTTTATTCCAAACAATTCCAAAGTGGTATCTTTTCTTCGGCGTTTATTTTGGCAAAAACGTGTGGCGCTTGTGTAGACACGTTTTTAGCGGGGACCAGCGTTGTCGGGCGCCTAGAACACCTATTGAATCCCTTCTCTGCTGTACTTCATTCAATCGTATCGCATACTTCCTCCGGTCATGTAGACGTTTTTATTTGGTCTTTGTAAAAATCTCATTGAGATACATTTAGCCGTACTTATACATATGGAACATTTTCGTAACAACTGTGGAGACAATCCGGTGCGTATAATTACTAACTTCCTATTATCACATCTAAAATATGTTATTAGGTTACAGTTTAATGCCTTCGGCAATAATAATTTGCTACAATTGGATATCTGACGTGGCATGCAAGTATCTATGCAACCAATACTGCTGCGTGCTTTCGATGGCAAAAATGCAACGATCTTAGAGGCTGGCGATCTTTAGGCTGTTGTCGCTGATGGTCTGTTACATATGTATATACCTGGAGGTAAGACACAACACCAATAACCAATTCCCACAACAGCCGGTTCTATCGCACCGGAATGACCCCGGTTTTTTTACCCGGCCAAGGGCTGTTACTTCAGTCTAACCCTGTCGAATCTGTCCCGACCCATCCTTAAATTGTCATCCTCGGAGCAAGCCCTGGCAGCTGAGTTGCTCCATTGTTTCTTGTAACGGGCTGGGGTCGAACCCAACCCTGGACCAAGAGATTGGATCTGCTGCGTTTGCTGGAAGAAAATTTATATTAAACGGTCGCATTCGGTTCGATGCGCCAAGTGTAAGAGATGGCTACATAAATCTGGATGCTCAGGGCTTAACCCTGCCATCCACAGACCCCGTACTTTCTTTAGTACTTTCGAGGCACCATGCTGTACACGCCTAAGGGGGTCCCGCTTTACTGGTCGCTCTGGCGCTCCCCTACCGCTTCTACCTACTTCCAATAGCCACAATAGTGGCTCAGTCTACACGACTGCACTGCTGCCATTCCCGCCTCACCCACTCCGGACTGTCGCTCACGCTCACCAACGTATCCATCTCGTACGGAAAAATCGCGGAGATACCTAAATTTATGAAGTCGCACAACATCAAAATCGCCGCTATACAAGAGACAAAATTGAACACAAGATCGGACTTACGAACTTGTGATGGGTATAATGTACATCGAAAAGACCGTCCCAGCGGTCATGGGGGTGGCCTTCCGTTCACTACACATCAATCTGTATAATATAATCTATTTTCCCCTGACGTCCGCCCCAGGGACTCTACTTTAGAATGCTAAGGCATACTAGTCCGGTCAGGCGACGTCGACCTGCAAATTATAAATATCTACATTCCCCCTGCCACGTGTTGTCCTAGAGATTATCATCCCGACATTAGTGCGTTGCTAAGGGGCGATAGCCGTCTAATCCTAGACGATTTCAACGCACATCAAATAGACAACTCAGCATTCTGTACAGTCAATGGAGATGCCCCCACCAGGGTGGCAGGTAACTGCCACAGTTCGCCAGACTTCTCTATAACGAGCACGGGCCTAATTAGCTTCGTCATCTGGCGACCGATGCTTACATTAGCTTCAGACCACCTACCCATCCTACTCTCCGTTGAACGACTACCCGACTTCATAACGACTGATAAACTAACATACATTAACTTCACCAAAGCGGATTGGGACCGCTTTACGGACTATACAGAGCGCTCATTCCTTGCCTTACCCACTCCTACAGACGTACGCAAAGGCGAAAGAGAGTTCCATTTACTGTACAGACTGCTGAGTTATCTATTTGGTCTGCAATAGCGTGTCCTCTGCTGTCTGCTGGCAAGTTGGAGTGCCAGAGATCGTTATGCGCGTTGCAGTCGCCTAGGATTAGACGGTTATCGCCCCTTAGCAACGCACTAATATCGGGATGATAATCTCTAGGACAACACGTGGCAGGAGGAATATAGATGTTTATGATTTGCAGGTTGGCGTCTCCTGACCGGACTGCTATGCCTTGGCATTCTAAGGTAGAGTCCCTGGGGTCGACGTCAGGGAAAAATAGATAATATTCTACAGACCGCTGGGACGGGCTTTTCTATGTACATTATACCCATCACAAGTTCGTAAGTCCGATCTTTCCAGCTAATCCATTACAGCTCAGCTGCAAAATTTTGAAGTGCGTAGGAGGGGAGACGTGGGACATACTAGGCGTGAGGACGCATGCGTTTGCCTAGGTGGAGGTAGGCTAAGGCCTAAACTATGTCGCAGTCTAGAGTTGCCACCGCCATGGCCTATGTTGTCTGGCGTGGAAGGCGGAATCCGTCCAAAGGTTACCGTTTGCGAGCCCAGAGCACATAAGGGTGTGACACAGGCATTATGGGCAGAGAAAGAGGGGACTGACGCTCGGCGATGCTCATATCTGACCTATTCCGGAGGGGATAGGAGTGTTGAGCGGCCGTGTGACATGGAGACGCTGGTGTGCGTGAGCGACAGTCGGGAGTAGGTGAGGCGGGAATGGCAGCAGTGCTGCCAGTCGTGTAGACTGAGCCACTATTGTGGCTATTGGAAGTAGGTAGAAGCGGTAAGGGAGTGCCAGAGGGGCGACTACCGCGGGACGCCCTAGGACGTGTACAACATGGTGCCTCAAAAGTACTAAAGAAAGTACGGGGTCTGTGGATGGCAGGGTTAATCCCTGAGCATCCAGATTTATGTAGCCATCTCTTACACTTGGCGCATTGTACCGAATGCGACCGTTTAATATAAATTTTCTTCCAGCAAACGCAGCAGATCCAATCTCTTGGTCCAGGGTTGGGTTCGACCCCAGCCCGTAACAAGAAACAATGGAGCAACTCAGCTACCAGGGCTTGCTCCGAGGATGACAATTTAAGGATGGGACGGGACAGATTCGACAGGGTTAGACTGAAGTAACAGCCCTTGGCCGGGTAAAAAACCGGGGTCATTCCGGTGCGATAGAACCGGCTGTTGTGGGAATGAAGAGAGAGAGGTCATTGGTTCAGCCTCAGGCCCCTTTATACCTGCTGGTAGAATACCAGAAATTCGTCCGAATTTTCCTGCAGAAGCTGCGTCGATGGCAAGAGAACGTGACTAAGTGAGACTCATCAATCCGGCAGATCCAAGAATCAAAGATCTCAATACGAAAATTCGTCGGACAGTCAACGAACACAAACTGACCAAGTGGAAACAACACCTTGAGGCATGCAACCTCTCCGGCGGAGTCGGCAAATTATCGTCGACTGTCAAGGCCCTATCCAATCCGACCAAATACAATGACAAAGTCGCCATTTCACGGCGACAGCGTCAAATCGGACGCCAGGAAATGCGCGAGCTTCTTCTTCCGGCTGTTTATAATGCATCCATCTGCGGGTAGAACTAAGACAGATAGATAGAACTGACGTGCGCACAAACACAAACACTCCACTGCGCCTATTGCCATCTCAGTCGCAGAGGTCAAGGAAGCCATAATGAAGGCCAAACCCTGAAATCCATCGGATCTGACGGAATCGCCATTAAGATGATTAAACGCCTAGGCCACGAGGGACAGAGTTACTTAGCGGCTCTTTTCAACCTCTCTCTAACTACTTTCGTCATACCTGAGATATGGAAACAGGCTATATCAGCTATAGTTGGAGATAAGGGACTGCCCATAGGCATCCCAAAGATTTGCTGATATAGGGTATTGTTATACATGAAATAATTGTTGTGACGTAAGCAGAACTCTAATATTATCAGAAAATGTTTTTGTCAATTTTTGTATATTTTTCCAACTTTTCCCATTTTTGCATAATAGTGCGTATTGCCAGGTGAATCGGGATGTTCGTGAACAGCGATATAACGTCGAAGGATATAAGTATTCCGTCCTCTTCCATTATCATATCTTTTTTTTTGTCCTTGAATTGGAATGAATTGGGTGTATCAAGTTTCTCAGATATTACGTTTTTCAAAATGTTTCCAATAAATTTTGATAGCTTGTAGCATTGGACGTTTGTAGAAGAGGATATCGGTCGTAGAGGAGTATTTGGTTTGTGGATTTTCGGGAGGCCATAAAGTCGAGATGAATTTGCAGCAGATGATATCAATTGTAATTTTTGCTTTGCATCGATTTTGTTTTGTTTGTACAATTCATTAATAATAGCGTTGTTCTTCCTTAAAAGCTTTTGTGTGGGATCATTTCTAATAGTTTTGTATGTTTGTTTGTCATTAAGGAAATCTTTCCTTTTCTGTTCATACTCAGTTTGGACATTAGGACAGTTTTGCTGCCTTTATCAGCACTGGTTATGACTATATCGTTTTTGTGTTGATTAATAAAATGTTTGGTGCATTTGTACGTATTTAAAATAAATTTTTCCTTTGCGTTGTTAGTGAATTTTTGTTGAAATCTATTAAGTTTGCTTGCAATCTCGCTTCGCACTGTATCTTTTTCTTTGTCATTGTCAATATTTTGTATATCTTGCTCCAAATCGGCAACAATGTGTATCGGGGAAAGGGTGTGTTTGGAGACTGGTAGAGCAAATTTGTGGCCAAGTGAAAGTAACCAACGTGACTCTTGTGGTACTTCAATATCAGTTTTGTTGATAAACCACTCTTCATTATACCGTATGCCAAGCTTTGTTAAATTTTTGGAAATTTGGGTGTGAAGTTTTTTATTATGAATTTCTTGTGTGTTATCGGCAATTTGTTTGGAGAAATAATAATAATAATAATAATAATTCCCAACGGATTACCCACCATATCCCGCCCGACCGGCGCGAGGGGCGCATCCGCATAACGCGCGGATTATTCGTTCGTGCCGAGTCGTTGAAAGGCTTTGGTTTGTTAATCGTCGAGATCTAAAACTGCTCAGCTACAGAGAAAACCTCATCAGCTAAGTAAAGTAGATATAAGATAGATTATACATTAAGAAATAACTAGTTAACAGAATAAAATTATTGTTAAAAGTTAAAATAGAAGTCAAAGAATAAAAAACAATTAGTAGCTATGAATTTAGGACAGAAAGGATTGATTTTTTTATGCTGAAAAGCGAGTCTGAAATATCAAATCTACCAGAAAGAGAGTAATAATCTTGACACAAACAGCGAAAAGGCTCATTTAACTGAAAATTGGTTCGGCACTGTTTTAAGACTAGAGGTTTAAAATGCCTTGAAGGACGAGACGGTACATTGAAGTTCACTTCACTTAGAAGAAATGGGCTGGATAGTGAACCATTTAGCAATTTAATCATAAAAATAATTCCAAGCATTTCCCTCCGACTAGAAAGTGTGTGTAGATTAATGAGTTTTAAACGATTCGTATAGGGTGGCAGATTGTACGAGGGATCCCAATGAAAATCTCTTAAGGCAAATAGTAAAAATTGTTTTTGAACTGATTCAAGGCGATCTACATGAACCTGGTAACGCGGGTTCCAAATTATAGAACCATATTCAAGTATCGGTCTGACTAATGTAGCGAAGAGGGCTTTAGTTACATAAGGGTCGCTAAATTCTTTAGACCATCGTTTAACGAATGCTAGGACACCTCTAGCCTTATTGACTGTTGTATTAATATGGCGGTTGAAACTGAGTTTATAGTCCATAGTAACCCCCAGGTCAACAAAATCATACACTTGCTCAAGACTATAATTTTTAATTGTATAGGAAGCCGGCTGAGAAATTCCACGCGAAAAACCCATGTGTTTACATTTTTTAAGGTTAAGTGGCATATAATTTAAATCGCACCAAGTAACTAGTGCATCTAGATCTGATTGTAGCTTATTTCTATCTTCAAATGACGCGAATGACATGAAAAGCTTTACGTCGTCGGCATACATTAACATTTTTGAAAATTTTATTATTGTAGAAATATCATTTATAAACAACAAGAACAGAATCGGGCCAAGATGGCTTCCTTGAGGAACCCCCGAAGAGACATAAATGACATCGGATACTAAATTTTTGAACATTACTCTTTGTGTCCTGTCACTAAGGTAAGAAGAGATCCAGCGATTGAGACCCGGCTGGAAGCCCAACTGATCGAGTTTATGAATAAGTAATGAGTGACACACTTTGTCAAAAGCTTTGCTGAAATCCGTATAAATAACGTCGGTTTGCAGATTTTTTCTAAAGCCATTTGAGACATGACTGGTAAACTCAAGTAAATTCGTAACTGTGGACTTTCCCTTACTGAACCCGTGTTGGCAGTCAGCTATCAAAGTAGAGATCGGACCCGTAAGTTGATTTGTAACAATAGCTTCAAACAATTTTGGGATGGCAGAAAGCTTTGCGATGCCACGATAGTTCTCTATAGAAGACCTACTCCCGCTTTTATGCAGCGGTAGAAGAAACGATTCTTTCCACGCAGTTGGAAAAACACCACACTTTAGTGATAGATTGAACAAATTGGTAAGGGGTTGGTAAATATGGTTCGCACACTTTTTCAAGAAACATGTAGGAATCCTATCAGGACCATATTTAAAAGATTCTTTTAAGGTTTTAAGGTAAATTAGAACATCTTTGGCGCATATAATTGGTGAATTAATTGAATTTGTCCCGTGTAGCTTATAGGGATAGTTTTGAAAGTTTGAATTGGTGACAGCAGAATAGTTAGAAGTGAAAAATTGAGCAAAAAAATTTGCGATACATTGATTATCGCTAGATATAATGTCTTGATATTTCATGGCTGAGGGAAACCCTGCTACTTTACGTTTAGAATTTACGAAACCATAAAATGACTTAGGATTGAGAATAATGTCTCTTTTCGTTTTAGACATATAAGCTTTATAGCACTTCTTATTTAAATCTATGTACTTCTGACGTAGAATGGAATACAGTAGGTAATGTTTATTTAATCCGGATTTCTTATATAAACTAAATGATCGCGTTTTCCTATTTTTAAGAGCCTTAAGCTCTTTAGTAAACCAAGCTTGCGTAGGATGATCATAAGTTACTTTACGTTTAGGAATAAACTTCTCAAATAGGCAGTAAATAGTGTGATTGAAATGTGAGACGTTTAGATCGATATCACAACCAAATTCAGGCCAAGTTAATTTAGACAGTTCTTTATTTAATTTCTTGTAGTTTGCTTTGGAAAAGTTATAATCAAAGCTACTACATGAGTAGCATTGAGTGCCTTGGCCATTACTTATGGTTTCGTAGACTATTTCCATAGAAGGGTGGTAAAGGTCTTCTGGTAAAACCAACGGATCACAACGATTTACAGAAAATTGGTTTATATCATTAACATACACTAAATCTAAGACTTTCCCAAACTTGTTAGCGGTAACATTTATTTGATTAAGGCAAAGATCGGAAATTCCATCTAAAAAGTCATTGAACCCCAGTTTGGACGGATTTGGAATAATGTTACCATCAGATATGTTCCACGATATATGAGGTAAGTTAAAATCACCCAAAACAATAATTGAATCTGAAGCTTTAGTCATAAGGTTAACAGTTTTGAGCAGAGAGACATGTTGCATGTAGACTGAAAAATCTGATGCTGGAGGGATGTAGCAAACATATAAGTACATAGAGACGTTGTCTAGTTGAAGGCGGATGCATTTGAACTCAATGAAATCGATGTTAGGAATATTAACCTCTTCTGAAGGGATGGAGGAATGAACGGCAAGTAGAACACCACCCCCGACTCTGTTCAAGCGATCATTTCTATATACTTGATATTCATTACATAAAAACTCTGAATTGAAAACATGAGGTTTTAGCCAAGTTTCGGTAAAAGCAATTACGTTATAATTACAATGAAAAGATTTCAAAAAGAGATCAGTTAATTTGGTATTTAGACCTCTGACATTTTGATAAAAGATATTCACGGATTTAGTGCTCAGTTTTTTGACTCAACGTTATTACGAGAAATTTTCGCTACATTTTGAACATTCCTATTCGGTCTGTATTCAAACTCCCGCACAAGAGCCCCGGGAGGCCAAAAAGAGCTGTCCAAAAGAGTATCGAAATCTTTCCCAGATACATCAATCTTAAACGAAGACATACTTCTTTGATATGTGAAATTAAATTTTCTAACAGTTACGCTTTGATCTTTAACTTTAGAAGAAATATGGTACAACAAATCATCCTCGGTAGTGTCTGGATGGAACCTAGACACAAAAATAGATTTTTTGCGAGGAACCACAACCAGCTTACCAACGATTGGTTCAGACTCCATTGCAATAGTTGGAATTTCCTGGTTTTTCCTAGTGGACATTTTTGAAGGGGCGTTCTTCGACGTTGCTCGGACAACCGTACTAGGAACTTGAGAAGCCAAATCTATAAGTTCAAGGGGTTGAGGCAAGTTCGGGACTGTTGAGGTAGTAGGCCGATCATCCGTACGCCTGCGCTTGTTTTCGCGATGATCAGGGCATTCCAAATGAGGCGAATTCTCCAAAGTTTCCAAGGTTTTGAAAATATTTTCATATTTTTGGAACTTTTCAGTCAGCAATGAAAAATCTTTGCTTATTTCAGAAAAACCGTTTCTGATATGCCTAAAGATTTTACACAGATCAACTTCCGTCGACCGGCATTTGGAACAAGACCAGCGCAGGCCTTTTCCTTCGTTAAGCAGGTCAGCTATTCTACCGGTTAACCCAGTGCACTTGGCGTGGACAAGTCCATCACACAGCCAGCAAGCTACAAAGCGTTCGGACTCGCTTTTTAACTGGCAGTTTGCTATCATGCACGACATTTTCATATAAATACTTATATAAATTTATAATAAAAATTATAAGTTAAGAAAAAAAATTTAGCGGATTAAAGAAAATCAACCCTGACAGTTTAAATGACACAGTACTGAGCGAACAGTTTTAAACACACTGTATCTGACGTTCAACAAACCACGCAAAACAGCTGTAACGAAAAAGAAATAAGAAAAGCAAGTCAGAGCACAACAACAATTGCAATATGAAATAAAGCCTTTCAATAGCAACAAATAAAATATGCAAAGAACTCGGCACACACAAATTCAACAAAATGAATTTATAATAATGAATCACTATCAAAACTTTTTAACACTATTCACACCAAGTAGTGAAGCACAATTAGATATTTATCTCTATTAACTTTAATTTTAACTTTAGAATATAAAAGATATTATTAATTTATTAAAGATAATCACAGAGAAAAATATAAACAACTACACAGCTTGACGTTTCATTTAATGGCCGTGGTTTTCTATTATTTTCTCGTAATCTGTTATTTGTAGAGTTTACCGTAGCGTCTCTTGAATGTGTTTGACAGTTGTCGGGATTATTTTAATATTTATATTAGACTCTTTTATTTCTAAGTTAAGAATTCTTAGAAGAAAATGTTGCTCTAATTGTTGTCGAGTTTAAAACAGTGTACCAGGTTCTTCGTTTTACCTTGTAAATGTGGTGGTATAATGCCATAGTCCTTGCAACGGAGTACAAATTTAAGTCTTTCCCTCTGCTTTGATAGTTTTTTGACGTTTTTGTTGTGTTGTTTGATTACGTAGCACGTCTGTTCGTCGTAGTTGTATTTGATGTGTTGATAAAACTGTTTCATGTTTATTACGATACTATTTTTTATTTTATTTTACCTCCTTTTTCGGGTTTACTCACCGATAAATATATGTATTAGTTATTGGGCCAAGTTCTAACAATTATGTTTGCTGGGTTTGAGCTGCTTCCGCCGATATTACAAAAGAAAAAACCAAAAAGTTTTCTTTCTTTCCTACGCGTTTCAACGATTTCGTGTCTTCCTAGGGGAAATCTGTGTATATTTTAAACAGTAAACATGAATACAATAATTATTTCACATACGCAACATTTAAATCTAACAATAAACATTAAATCACATTTAAATTATTATTATTATAACAAAATTACACATTTATGACATTTCGCCCATCACTTGCACTTTTGTTTTGCTTCTTTAGTATGATTGCTGTGTAGGCGCAATTTGTATTATCTATGTCTTCTTTAAAATTCATTACACGGTTTTGTTGTTGTTGTATTCGGAGTGTGATTCTTCTTCCATATTTTCCTTCAATGTCCAATAGTCTTGCGTTGGCGAAATCAGCTGTGTGATTGCCTTTGTTTAACGACATTTTTATTTTACTATGCTTATATTGACACACTCCAAATAGGCAGAACCATATCGATTACACTCATGTTTGTTAAAATCCAAACGTTTATTCAAATCGCATCGCGTTCCCATCAATTAAAAATAGAAACCATTCAAAATGGAATGCAAAAAAAATTTGATTCAAAAAAGGACGTATTGGGTTTTTTAATCATCACGTATGTTGGTATTTTATTTTCGATACTCTGTCGCAGCACAGATAACAGATTCAGATATGAGCAGCCATTTGCAGTTATGGGAACTGTGATTGCGATTTTGGGGGATCGTGTTTGGGAACGAGAGCAGGGAGCAGATGCTGTCACAGTCACGTCAATCACGGCATTTTCTTAGAATCTTTTGCTGATATTTCAGTCGCCAAATCTAAACCAATATATGCATTCATTAATGTTCATGGTAATATAAAAATTGACCTCATTTCTTTAATAACCGTTACGTCCCTGGTTTTTAAAAACTGAAAAGTGATAAGTATTTGCTCCGTTTTTAAAAATCGATTGAAAGTCTTAGTTAAAGAGCTTTCTACAAAATTTAATGCACCGAAAAAAGTCATAGAAAAAATATTTAAGCCATGGGAAGACTATTTTCCACCGTCAAAACGTTGCAAAGATGCCGAAACTGAAGGAGCTTCTTTCGCAGCAGCATTGACATTAGCCAAGCATTGCCGTCCTTTTACTGATGCTATATTTTTAAAGGAAGTCAGGCAAAGTGTACTGCAACACTAGGTTACAAGGCGAAATATGCTTACAACACTAATAAAAACTTAAATATATCACGAATGACAATGGTATGCTACACAGAAGTTTTAGGGAGTTTTATTAAGCGGAAAATTTAAACCAGTCTCATAGAATGCAAATTTTTTTCAGTAAGCTTAGATGAAAGTACCGACGTTTGTGATATTAGCCAATTAGCAATATGCGTAAAAACGATCGGCAAAGAATTTAATACTAAGTACATTTATTTGCGCTGCACAGCAACGTCACTGGAAAAGCAATTTTTGAAGACGTAAACGATTCCGTTTTCTCCGTTGTAGACAAGAAAAAAATGTCTTCAATTTGTACCGATGGTGCCAAAGTTAAGACTAGAAGAGATAAAGATTTAGTAGGGTAACTTTTGAAATATGGCATAGATGTTCCAGTTGTGCATTGCCTAGTTCATCAATTAGCTCTTTTCGCCAAAATTTTTGAAGTACGAGTATGTGATGCTATAGAGAAATTTACAAAAAAATTAACTCTCTACGTGGTGGAAAAAACTCGCTAACGCATAGAAAGTTAACGGTTTTTTTAAAAGAGAAAAATGCTGCTCGTAAAGATTTATTGCTACAGACTAGTGTGCGTTGGTTGAGTACCGGAAGAAACCTTGAAAGACTGTTTGAACTCAATAATGATGTGTGCAGCTTTCTTGAAACACTGAATGAAACAAAAACTAAAGAATTGCTAAATATATTGACTGATAATGAGTACTTATGACGCGACAAAATGTATAAATCAGCTAAATCCGTGTATGCAAGGTAAACCACAAAAAGGTCATTAGTTTATTTTAATTCATCAAAAGGTTTATGCAAAACATTGAAAAAATTTACCTAGAGTTAAAAACTAAAGATTTTGCAAATTTTCCAAGAATTCGTGAGTTATTTGAGATCTTACTTTAAATATTGAGTGTTTAGAAGAAATATTCGCAGTAATTTTAGAAAGCGCTAACGGCCAGTTTAAGAACGTTAAAGACATGGAACACGAAGTTGAACTTTTTGAAGACCCATTAAAATGTGACTTACGGAAGCTTCCCTTAGAAATACAACTTGGACTTGTGGAAACGAGGATTTACTTCTGAATTCTCCTAGAAACTTGAGTTGAATTTTAGAGAAATGTTGATGGCATTAGGTATAAAAGTTCAAGAAATCAAGCGTTAAAACTATACTCAATTTTTGCCACGACACACGATTGTGAATGCCAGTTTTCTGTAATAAAAAATATGAAATCAGACAAACGATCACGCTTAAGTGATGAAAACTTAAAGAATTTGATTTTAATAAAGCATGCTCACGAAGAAATAAATATTGATGATGTTTTGAATAGTAAAATTTAAAACAAGTAAGGAAGTCTAAGTTCGGGTGGAACCGAACATTATATACCTAGTAGTGATCTATTATGACTCCCAAATTATGCAGGTCTATTTTAATACTTTTCAGTGCGTACGCACTGCGTATTGTAAAGCCAGCTGATTGTTTTCAATAAAAACATTTCCGTTATGAGTTTTCAGGGGTAAATTAATTTGAAAAAATACAAATGTGTGGCGCCATATACAACAGGTATATCATCATTAACCTCCTAAGAGATTTTTGCGACGAGCTTGCCTTCCAATTTGTGGGTGCCGTTTTGAATGTTTTCCTACAAATTGGTGAGACTTACAGATGTTTGCCGACTTCGATGGCATCTACACAGGAGATAAATTTTTGCTGAGAAGTCTTCCATGGCAGAAAGACACCCGGAGAGTTTGACAAACCACTGCCGAGGGGCGACGCCGTTTTGAAAAACTTTTTCAAACCACTTTTGATGTTACCTGACCCGGAAACACTATCGCCATAAATAGCTTCCCTACCAACAACTGCTACCCACTTTTTTTCAAAATACAAATACATGCACATTTTATGTTTGAAAAATTTGCGTTCAAATAGACAGACGGACGGGGAGACGGACATGGCTAAATCGACTCAGCTCATCGTCCTTATTATTTCAGTTTACTTATTGGTAGGCCCATTTCTTCTTCTTCTCATACTTACAAACAATTTATCATTAAAGGTATGAAAATCAAAAAAGGTATATAACTTCCCTATTGCAGTGGGGTATTAAAAATTTGCCCAGATATTTTACTTGCGTGTTATCCGATTCTCATAGTTTTTGAAAATAGCATAACTTTTATACTGAAAAGTGGGTGGCGCCACGATTGGCTCGAGTTTTGCCTAAAAAGCTTATTACATTTGCAAGATCTTATTGATATAGCTTGCACGGTTATAGAAATATTGCGTTTTACATTTTACAAACAAATTTTTCAGAAGTATGTTAAAATACTGGGCGTGACCGTTGGCCGATTTAGCCCATTTTCACAACAAACATTTACCTTTATACTCGTATATTCAACATTCTCGGAAAATATCGTTTAGATAAATGAATTTTTGCCGGAGTTATAAGATCTTGCACACATAATAACATTTTTATGCGAAATTCGACCGCAAAAAAAAATGTGTGGATTTCGAAGAAGTGGGCGTGGCGCCACCCACTTTTCAGCATAACAATTATTCTATTTTCAAAGGCGTTTCCTTGTAGTTTCAACTAGATATTTCAATCAAAACTGGTCGGCTGCTTCTCAATATTATGTAGTATACTTCTGCAAAAAATGAGGCAAATCGGCTAACACACAAGTAAAATATCCGCGCAAGTTGTTAATACCCCACTGAAATAGGGAACTTATATACCTTTTTTGATTTCCATACCTCTAATGAATATAAAATGTTTGTAAGTATGAGAAGAAGAAGAGATGGGCCCATCAATAAGCAAACTGAAATAATAAGGACGATTAGCTGAGTCGATTTAGGCATGACCGTCTCCTTGTTCGTCTGTATGTCTGTCCGTCTGTCAAACATAAAGTCTTCACGTATTGGTGTTTTGGAAAAATGGGGTTAGCAGTTGTTGGTAGAGAAGCTATATATAAACAAATAAATTTATGGCTCCCCTCTGTAGTGGTTTGGCAAACTCTCCGAGTGTCTTTTTGCCATGGAAGACTTCTCAGCAAAAAAAACATCTCCTTTGTAAATGCCGTTAGAAGTCGGAAAACATTTGTCGGTCCCGCCAATTTGGAGGAAAAATTTAAAACGGCACACCACAAATTGGAAGGGAAGCTCGTCGCAAAAATCTCTTAGGAGGTTTATGATGGTATACGTGTTTTGTATCGCGCCATATATTTATATTTTTTTTTTTAAATAATTTACCCCTCAAAACCCATAACAGAAGTATTTTATATATATGAAAATAAGTGGCATTAACCATAGAAATTATATCGTTGTTATGGGAAATAAATAATAAAGGAAAGTTTTTATTGGAACTTGATTCGTGGCTGTATTAAGTACAGACAGTTCAGATACGCGTTTAGCTATTTCCGTTGCGACCTACTGATTTTAAATGACCGAGATCATTTTGGAAAGGATATGCACTTATTTCTGAAAGGCTACCAAATTTCTTTAAATCATTAATCACGTGAATATCATTGTGGATATTGCTGCTAATAGAATCTATTCCATAAATTTCTATAAACTGCTCAACAAAGTCCTTTAGTAAACAATTCGCTACGTTAATGTATTTCAATAAATAGCTCTTACTAGATATAATTGTAACTGCACAGAATCTATATACTCGTATATAAAATTCAAATTATGTATGTATCTATAGATCGACTTGCGTCCTAAACGTATAAACCGATCGTAACCAAATTTGAAACATGAACTGAACTGGGCTGAAAAATATTTTGATATATATAGGGGGCGTGGCACCTCCCATATAAATGGAATTTTTAACAGTCCGTATTTCTGGAAGTATTTACGTTAGACTACTGAAATTTGGTAAGGGGTTATATGACATGAATGCCTACCACATCCAAAAAAACTGCGGATAACGAAAAAGGGGGCGTGGCATCTCCCATACAACTGGAATTTTTTATAGTCCATATCTCTGGAAGTATTTAGGCTAGACCAATGAAATTTGGTAAGGGTTTATATGAGGTTAATCCCTGCCACCTCCAAAAAAACTGGGGATAACGAAAACGGGGGCGGGGCACCTCCCATACAGCTGAAATTTTTTTTTATAGAAATGTGGGGTGAAACCATACATGTTAAATTCCAATTAGAATTAGCAATTGATGCAATTGGTTCATATTCTCTAATTCATTAAACAATTAGAAATAGTTCAACTAATTCCCATCACATAATTGAAATTTTTATTCTAATGGTAAATCTAATTGCAATTAGTTGCCATTAGCAAAAAAAATTGGGTTATCTTTACAATTAGAAATCTTATTGACTACTGCTAATGCAATTAGATATTCAATTAGCTCGAATTAGAATCAATTATTTTCATATTTTCAAAAACAAATAAAAAACTAAAATATTCATAATTTTTTTCCATACGCCTCTTCACAAATTGTTCACCATCTCTATTGAACACCTTCCTTTTCTTCTTCGTGACTTACATCATTATTCGTCCACTCCAATAATTCTTTGAAAAAAATGTATTTTTATCAAAATAATTGATTTTAATTCGAGCTAATTGAATATCTAATTGCATTAGCAGAAGTCAATTAGATTCCTAAATGTAAAGGTAAACCATTTTTTTTTGCTAATGGCACCTAATTGCAATTAGATTTACCATTGGAATAAAAATTTCAATTATCTAATGGGAATTAGTTGAACTAATTCTAATTATTTAATGAAGTAGAGAATTTCGCAAATGAAGGTTAATTAGCAATCATTAGCATTATCTAATCATTACTTAACATCTTTGGGTGAAACCGACGGGTACAATCTAGTAGTGTTATAAATTTATAGATCCATGGGATGCATTAAACCCAACAGTACTGACGTGGTAGGTAGGTGAACGAGTATTTACTAAGCTCTATAGCCGCATTTAGGTGAGCACTAAAATGCCCCACAATGATTCCAATTGAAAACCACAGTGGTTGAGTCTTAAAGTCGGAATGTTTTATTCGGCTCATCGCCGTTCCTTTTATATGCTTACAATCTACCTTATGAGTAATCTAATTTACAAACTTACATTTCTAAGTAGTTGGTCATGCTTATGATTCTACGTTGTTGTGCATACATACATATGTATATGGGTTCAATCGAGTTTATGTTATTGGAGAAGTGCAGCGCAAGCTAAATTGATTTGAATACTTTGGCCTAGTTATTGCCAAAAGTATATTGAACTTTTTACTTACAATTTGTTTTGCTTACCTGTCATGCTACACCTCCTCCCTTTAAAAGAATGCTCATACATTTGGGTTAATGTATGAGTATTCTATTTCAATGACCTAATCAGTAACAATTAATTAAAAATGTTTGGCTTACTTAACTTATCGTTTATTGTTATGCCATCGGAAAAAGGTTTTCTTACTTTATTTTGTTTACAGTTGTTTCACATGTGTCTTTATTGTACTGATATTTTTTTGTATTTTGGACATGATATGTTGTAACTAGTTTTCTTTGCTTTGTGCGCCTGTTTATTAAAATGGATAAATGAGTGTTTATTGTTTGGGTTTTTTTTTCTTATTACTAGTGAAGTTATTTTGTTTTAAGTCTATTCTTATGAATTATAATTTCTTTATTGTTTTTATTACTATTTCCTATGGTATGCGGTATTAAAGTAAAATTGTTGTTCTCATCGATATTTTTAACTTTGTAGTATCCGTTATATCTATTTTCTAGCTTATGGGAGGCCTCTTCTCTAACTAAATCTCCTATGTTTATTTCTTTACTGTAGCTACTTTTATCATAATTTGTTTTTTGTTTTTCTTTAGCCTCTTGGACTAATCTCCTAGCTCTTTGCTGTGCTATTTGAAGTCTATATTTTACCTCTTTGTCATAAGCTTCGTGGTTATACAATGGGCTGATTTTATTTTCTTTTAAAAAATCGTAGTTCGGTGGGTTTTTTGCAAATATTAGTTCAAAAGGACAATATTTGTGTGTGGTTGATGGCGTCGTATTGTAACAATACGCGAAATACTTAAGATATTCATCCCAATCATTTTTGTCACTGGATATATATGAACGTATATACTCATTGAATGTCCGATGACTGCGTTCTACAGTACCCAAAGTTTGATGGTGATACGGCGTTGAAGTTCTGTGTTCGATTTTTAACAATTTACAAAGTTCTTTGAACAGGCTATTTTTGTATTCTGTGCCCATGTCTGTTACTATCGTCTTCATTTGTCCGTAAGTTAGGATGAAGTGCTCGAACACGGCTTTAGCTACTGTTATTGCGTGTTTGCTTGGGACCGGGATGGCTACTAAATACTTGGTTAGGTCGCAAATGATGGTAACTGCGTACTCGTTGTCATTTATCGACTTTGGTAAGGGTCCAATTGTGTCGATTTGTACAATATCAAATGCCTTCGGAGGTGTCTCCGTTATTGTCATTGGCTCTTTTATATGTTTGTTTGTCTTATTTTTCTTGCATTGGATGCAGTTTTTTATATATTTTCTTATATCATTTTTCATGTTCAGCCAGCTATACTTCTGCTTGATCTTATCTGTCATGCGATTTATTCCTGGGTGGCCACCACTAATAGGATCGTCATGATATCTGTGCAGAATTTCTTTAATTTTCCCGGGATTTGTCACATATATAACCTCGGGGGTTAGTGCTATTGTTAACTTTTTGAGAACTTTATAACCCTTTTCAATAAATTTGCCTACTACAGTATAATTCTTTTTAAACAATTTGTCCCCTAAGGACAACTGTACTTGTACAAGTCCTAAATTGCCGGCTTCTCTTTCAAGCCTGGTAAAGAATTGATCTAAATCAATCTTATCCTCAACAATTAGGTTGCTTGTATCTAAATTGCTACAAATTTTCTTTCCTTTTTTGAAATTTAATTTAGGAGGATTGAAAACGAGCTCGACATGTCTTTTTACTTCAAATTTATTTAGCGCTTCATAAATTTTGGGGTTCTCTGTGTGACTTTCTTTTATCTCAATATTATTGCTGTTCTTTTTAGCTGCTGATCTGATAGTTACTTTTAATATTTTGCTTGCTTCCACTGACAAGTCTTTCAAATTTGTTATAGTTATGCGGGATAATGCGTCCGCTATATGGTTTTCTTTACCAGCTATGTACTCCACTTCAAAATCGTACTCTTCTAAATCTAGTCTTACTCGTGTCAGCTTCATTGAAAATAGGTATGTTAGTGGGCGATGGTCGGTTTTAACTAGGAATTTTCTGCCATATACGTATGGTCTGAAGAAGGCTATGGCCCAATGGATTGCGGCTAATTCTTTTTCTATTGTAGCCTTGTTGGTTTCGCCTTTTGTAAAGGACCTTGAAGCGTAAGCAATTGGTAACTGTTTGCCATCGTGTTCTTGGCTAAGGACTGCACCACAAGCGTATCCACTAGCGTCTGTTGTTATGCAAAATTCTTTTCCGAAATCTGGGTATTGCAAAAGTTTTGGACTAATTAATGCTTCCTTTAAGTAGACAAAAGCTTTTTGACATTCTTCTGTCCATTCGAAGGAAACATTCTTTTTGCACAGCCTAGTTAATTTTCTAGAATGTTCTGCAAAATTCGGTACAAATCTTCTGTAATAATTGCAGAAAGCTACGAATCTTTTAACTTCATCGGCTGTTTTCGGTATTGGATAGTTTTGAACGGTTTCAAATTTGCTTGGATCGGGTAATATTCCTTTGTTTGTGCATTTATGTCCTAAATAAGTTACTTCTTGACTGAAAAATAGGCATTTATCTGGATGTAATTTTAGGTTGTATTTTCGGCAAGTGGAGAATACGTCTCTCAGATTTTTTAGCATGTGATTTTCGGAACAACCTAATACAACTAAGTCATCCATGTAGAGAAATGCTTGGGATGGTTTGAGACCTGCGAATGCTAGAGTCATCATTCTTTCAAATGAATTTGGTGCTACTTTTAAACCGTAGGGTAGTCTTTTGAACCTATATGTGCCATTTTCAGCTGTAAATGAAGTTATATCCCTCGAATCTGGGTGTAGTTCGATTTGATGAAAACCTGACATAAGGTCTAGGCATGAAAAATATTTTGCTCTTCCAAGTTGGTCTAAAATGTCATCATCCGCTGCTAGGTTTTTATTTACCTGTCTGTAATCGACCACTAGTCTCCATCTTTTTTCTGTTTTTCCTGGAAGTGATTTTTTAGGGACTAGTAGGATTGGGCTATTATATTCCGATATGGAAGGTTCTATTATATCATCTTCTATTAGCTTATTTACTTGGTTGCTGATTTCTCCCTTCTGGGTTTGAGGCAATCTGTAATTTTTTATGTAGACTGGGGTGTCATCCTTCATGTATAATTTCTGTTTGTAGAAATTATTATGGGTGATTGGTTCGGTTTCTAATGCGAATATGTCTATAAATTCTGTGCAAAGTGTTGTTAATTGAGGGTTGACGAATTTTGGAAAATTTTTTGTTAATCTTTTTAATTTTTCTGTATCGGTGCAATTTTTACTGTGTGTTTCTGTTTTAATTAGTGTATAATCATCTAAGTTTTCGGTATTGATTTTGTAATTTTTGATAGTTGTGTTTTTATGTGTAGTGTTAATGATTCTAACGAAAGTTTGATCCTTATTTGTTATTGTGTTTGCTATGAAAATGCCTTCAGATAATTCTTGGTGTGGGATAAAAATGTTTTTTGGGGAAAATCATATGGTCTTAGGATTAATTTATCCTCTGTTTTTCCATAGTCTAGAATGCAATTGTACTTTTTTATGAAATCTAGCCCTATTATTCCATCGCATGGAATTGGGAAATCGTCGTCTACGACATGAAATTTATGGTAAATAAGAAGGTCATCGCCTTTTAAGTCTGCTTTAATTGTGCCTAGAGTGCTGGTTATTCCCTGACCAATGCCTTTTAGATCTGTAATTTGTTCCGTATTTATTTTATGACTTTGATTAATTTGATTCTTTTTTATAATGGAGATGTCTGCTCCTGTATCGATTAAAAAGTTTGAAATTACATTATTTAGAGATGTCCTTGTTGCTATATAGCTGTTTAGATGTAAGTTTAGTACGCATATTTTTCTTTCTTTTACTCTTGAAGTGGAGCTTCTTGGTTTTCCGTCTGCGTGCAGCTGCGCACGTTACGGGTCTGGTTGTAGGGTCTGTTGCTATTTCGGGATTGTGATCCTCTTTGGTTATTGTTATAACTATTATTGTTGGTACTACTTGGTCTAGAATTGTTGTTGTACCTTGGTTGTGGTCTAAATCTCTTATTTTGGTAATTCCCATAGTTGTTACTTCGGTAACCTCCACGGAAAGTACTCCGATACTGACCTTGTTCTCGTACATTTAAAATTGTATTAGAGCTGCCTGTAATTTCGGTACAGCTATTTGTAAATTTAGAGATTGCGTAGTTCATTGTTGTGAACGTTCCCGCCTGCATTATCATTTTAACTTGGGTGTTGGAGCAGTTTTTGCACATGGCTTTGACTGCTGCCTGTGTTGCATATCTCGTGGCTAGGTCTGGGTTTAATCCATCCGAGATATACGCTCCTTCTAGCGACCTTGTTATTTTCTCTACTTCCGCTGTGTACTGATTTGCAGTTTTGCTACGCTGCTGGATGTTCAGGAGTTTAGCGGTTAAAACTTCTACTGATTCACCCTTAATCGCGGTTTTTAATTTTAATTTTATTTGTTCTATCGTGCTTTCGTTGCTTATAAAATTCCTTGCCGTGCCTTTTAGCTTGGTCTTAATCATGGTTATGGCTAAAGGTTCATGGTCATCCTTGATTTGTTCAAGTATATCCAGGGCGTCTAAAAAACTGTGTAAATTCTCGGGCTTACCATCAAACTCCGGTAGCACTGATGAAGCAGTTTTAATAAATTCGACTACTGTTTGTGGCATTGTGACGTTTATAATTGGAATGTTTGTCTTTTTATTTTCTTCCCCTTGATTTAAGGAAGGTGATGGAGTCCGGCTCCGGACACGTTCTGACAAAAGTAAGTTAAAATCAACCAGGAGGTTTTCCTCTAATGTGTTTGGTATTGTTGTTTCTATATTGTGTCTAGCTAAGGAAGATACGAGTTTATCTCGCACGGCAGAGAAAAATTGGTACGCTTGTCTTCTGTGTTCTTCGGCAAGTCTGCTATTTGCAGCTTTAATTACCTGTCTTATGTTATTTAGAGCTTCTAGGATTATGTTCAAGTGCTTTACTATGGTTTCTGTTGAGATATGATTGCTTTTATTTATGCATTTGTAAGACTTAATGGCTTGATTTTTCTCTTCAGCTAATGTGTCGCTGATTTCTTGCCATGTATTCATCTCTGGACATATGGCTTTTTTGTTTAAATTCGTTGTTGTACATTGTTTAATTGTCTCAGTTTATTCTTTATATAATTTTTTATTAGAATTGCAACTGCGACAATTAACAATGTAGTTACGCATGCGAAAATAGTCAGCCATTTATCAGAAAGCTCTTCCTTGTTTTCTACAATGGGGTGTGGTTCGTATTTGACTATCCTGTTTTCATTTGCATTGTTTACCGAACTTTCCTTACCTATTTCAAATCCTGCTAATCCTACTAAAATGCTATTTAGAGCTATTTTCCACCATGAGGCCATTTTTCTGTTAACAAAATATTTATTTAAAAAAAATATGAATGAGAAAAACAATTTTCCTTGTTATTGTTAGTTCTTATTCTAACATGATCCTTTTGGTGTTGCTACGTTGTTATTGTTGCTGGGTTTCCACCCATTTTTGCGCAATTCTTTTAATTTGGCTATCAACTTCTTCTTTTGTTGCCCTTTACTGATATTGATTATTCGTTGGAGTTATGTACTCGTACATTCTTTTTGGTGCCTTCGCTTTCTACCTCCACGTTTTTTTGGTTTATGTTCGCAGCTTATTCTTTGCCTAAACTCTTGTAAGTTGGCTTTTTGGTGGTTTTGTCTTTGCCGGTATTCCCCTAGGGATATTGGCTTGGGTCCTACTACAATTTTTGTAGGGATGTATTTGGGGTATTCTTCTGAGTTTTTCGATCCTTTAGGAACGTATTCCTCTACCATAATGAACTGGCAGGATCTAGTTAGAGTTGGCAGGGTCTAGATTTGGGTAAATTAGGATCTAGATTTGAGCTGGCAGGATCGCCATGACGTGGTAGGTAGGTGAACGAGTATTTACTAAGCTCTACAGCCGCATTTAGGTGAGCATTAAAATGCCCCACAATGATTCCAATTGAAAAACACAGTGGTTGAGTCTTAAAGTCGGAATGTTTTATTCGGCTCATCGCCGTTCCTTTTATATGCTTACAATCTACCTTATGAGTAATCTAATTTACAAACTTACATTTCTAAGTAGTTGGTCATGCTTATGATTCTACGTTGTTGTGCATACATACATATGTATATGGGTTCAATCGAGTTTATGTTATTGGAGAAGTGCAGCGCAAGCTAAATTGATTTGAATACTTTGGCCTAGTTATTGCCAAAAGTCTATTGAACTTTTTACTTACAATTTGTTTTGCTTACCTGTCATGCTACAGTACCTAACGGCACTTTAAAAATTAATGGAAGCGTTGTGGATTTATCATTGTCAGAAAAAAATGTATTCAAACAATTGTGTATCTCATTATACCAAAAATGTCCATTTTCAAATTTTTCAATGGCACCAATCTTGGCGTTTTAATTAATGTTCTGCAATCAGCTGGTAAGTATTTCATACCACTTGATCTTAATATTTGTCTAAAGAGATGATGCCATGTCCTTAGTTGTTGCAATAATGAAATTTGTATAGTAAGATAACCACATCGCCTTCGAAAAAATAAGCTTCGCATTCATCTTCCGACATGCAAGATTCCTCAAATCATTTACATGGATATTATAATCATTTATTTTATCCTGTATCTGTAAATAGTTTCCAGAGCAGTTCATCTGGTTCCACTGCTGTGTGGGTGTTATGAACTTGGTACTTAAATTAGTTGCTATTTTCCACAGCTAATATATCCTTTTGAATTGCAATTTCCTTTTGAAACTTTAAATTTTCAATAAAAAGTAGTAGAATGTCGGTTTTTAGCTTGTACGCTATCTCGCTTCTTTTTGCATGTATACACACAACTTGATAGCGATGTTTACTTTTTGGTAGATTTAAGAAGTGGCACGTCCTCCGTTGTAACCAAAGTCATTTATTTAGGTAGTGGTGTCTATCCTACTACTCAGAAATAGAACTAACAATTTTATGTGCACGAAAAGGAACCCCTATAACGTTGCTGAAACTACCAAAACCTCTTAGAGGGCTTGACTACTTTGAAGTAGTAAACCAGTAATTTGAGTCGGTCACAGTTAAGTGATTCACAACGCAAAAGTTATGAAATCTTTCATCAACAACGACTTCTTCAATACTGGTAATGCTGCTTAATAGTCCCACAACTTAAGGGTAACCGCAACTGGTAGTCGTTACCCTGAAGCTACCTAAGGTTATTCAACCAAAGTTATTGATAACCTAAAGTCGTAAAATTTACTCGCTTGAGGTTGCCGTCTCCATTTCTGTTACCTTGGTGCTTTTTGGGATACAGATCTTAAATTTCACTTGATAAAAAAGCGGTCGTTTAGGTTTTTCTTTTAATTGAT
Source organism: Merzomyia westermanni (assembly GCA_949987695.1). Classification (NCBI taxonomy): domain Eukaryota; kingdom Metazoa; phylum Arthropoda; class Insecta; order Diptera; family Tephritidae; genus Merzomyia; species Merzomyia westermanni. The sequence continues at coordinate 104,526,663 of OX465290.1, read as the reverse complement.
TTCGGTAACATAATACTGTTTTTGAGACAAATATCAGAATTCAAAAAAAATATGTACGTACCAACTTATATAAGTTCATATGAAAAATAAATTTTTTCCTATTTGAAGTCTATTTCAAAACCTATTAATGGAATGTATTAAATTACTTTATTATTATTATTTAGGTGCCAATATCTGGATAATCATGTTTGGTCCGCCACGTCCCATTCCTTGAACCCGTAGTACAACAACTACAGAAAACATTTAACATTTGTTGTCGTACAAAAAATGTCACATTAGCTTATTAGCGATACGAATCCTGTCGCAAAGTTGTTCCTGCACAGGAGTCTAGAAAAACGTATCTCTGCTTTAATGTTAATTATTTACTTTGCTTAGGAAAGCCCAAAAATGTCGGGAAAGGTATTAGAAGAAGTGAGTGTGGCCAGATCCTAAATCAGGGCGTGATACATATTTTTGTTCAGACCACCTTTACGATGATTTAAAATATGAGTTGGAGTGTTCAACACCTGCTTCTTGATCCGCAGTATTTATACGCAGAACATCCATCTGAAGCTTTCAGGAAACCCTATATGTTTGCGCAAAACAACATAGAAATGCCTGCAATATTTGCATCTTTGTTTTGCAAATATCTCTCTTGACATACTCTCTCAATTTTTCGACCGGTTCTATCAGTTATGCGTTAAAGTAAAGAGTTACCTCTGATGCGATTACATGTCGAACGCATAGAACTAAACGTATAACTTCTGCTGTCGGACGTATAGCAGGATATAAAAGTTGAATAACACTCCTCTACATTGAAGGCGTCTAGCTCAAACATAAGACCATCAGGCTTAAATGTTCCTTTGTGCTGTGTTGGAGAACAATGGCAATCAAAATAATAATATCTCTTGCTACAAAGCTATTAGAGGCCTCTCCAAAGATAATTTAAGGATGTTCACTAGAACTCGTAAAGGCCATTGCAGGTATATGCAAGAACTGGGTATACGAGCGGATGCCACCTGCCGATTTTGTCACCAAACAGCATCGACTGCAGAGCAGCACTTCCTTTTGCCGTGCGACGAAATTGTCAGGAAAAGGGTAAAACTCGTGAAATCACCATGGTCAGAACATAAGCACATACAACCCGTCAACTCAACGGAAACAATTACCATCCTGAAGGAAGTCGGCTTGGATTACGTGTTGTGAAGATTAAAAGGGGCAATAGACCTTTTGGTAGCATTGCTATCTTTAGTTAATATATATTTATCTATATTGGAGAGAAATAACCAGCATCTAACCTAAACTGGTTTCGTGGATCGGTCAAGCATGAATTTGGCAGAGCTCATGGCAACAACCACCAAAAATGCAATAGCAATAAATTTGTTTATGTAAACAAAATTAATTTATAAGAATTGTCACAAAAATTAGTGAGAGAAAAGTCAACACAAAAGAGAATTTGAGAAAAAAAGTGTAGCTTATGAATAATTTTTCAAAAAAATAACTTTTAGATCATTTTCTTTAGAAATTTATTCTTAGTTAATAAGTTTTTTTTTCAAAGAAGCAAATTGGATATCTGTAAGCAAGGCGAATTTATAAAGGTGACATTTTCCCATCAGCTGATTACTTCTTCTTCCCTGTCCTGAAATGCCGAAAGTTTCAAATTATTTCTTTTGCTTACATAACCATTTTTTATTTACTTATGAGTTTAAAAAAATTAGAACAGGGGCGTGAGAAAAAACTTTGCATGGGAGACTTGACTATAAAAAATTCCATACAGCATCAAGCCATTTGTTGTTTATAGACGGTCATTCTATTTTTTGTCTCAGTGAAACCAATTCTAGTAATAGAAATTCTGAAAATAATTATTTGGTAGTTTTCGACTTTTTCTCAAGAACTGCAACAATTATGAAGGCATAGTAACATTCTTGCCTCTATTTTTTTTAAAAAGCGCTATGTAATCGTAATAGGACAAGCCCGTGCAATAGTGCTGTGGGCTCCAATGACTCCCAAAAATATCAGAAGAGCAGCAAGTAAGCGTTATTGTTGCTTTAAGCTAAATTAAACTTTTATACGATATGAGATCAAGATAAACACAAACCTCCGCAATGATATTGTTATAAACCCCCATACACTGGCTAGATTTAAATTGAAATAGAATATTAATAATTTTTTTAGACGAGTGGAAAATAGCCCCATTTAAAATATTCTTGAAGAAAGTCCTATCTCAGATTTTTTTTCCAAAACCCCCAATTTCTGAATTTTTTTTAATTATCGCTCTCAATCCTTTTTTCCAAGGACCTAGTTTGGGTTTTGATTATCTGAAAATGTATTGAATTTACTTTAAGATAGGCCATTTTTAAAATCTTTCTGATCTAGCCCTTTTTAAAAAGTAACTAAAAGAAGCATTAACAATTAAGGAGTTTGGAGAATTTGGTCATAGATTTATTGATCCCCATTTGCTGTAAGAACTCCTGTTACTCATAGAAAAAATAGAAAAAATGTTGAGTGTTTCTATAATTTAACATTGGGGCTTAACCGTAACTTCAAAGCTAGCAATGAGCTATTTTCAGTAAGTTCGAAGAGGGGTTTAAACGCCAAAACAATCCCCGTTAGTATGAGTGACATCAGCAAAATAATATAAAAATAAACATTACGAAAAACATAAAAATATTTAATCAACAGTGGATCATGTCTCTCACGAACTCTTGAGTTGTAAAATAAGCTAAAAAAGGAATTGCTGAGAGCTGTATAGCTCCTTAGACCAGGAAGCTCATATGGGCTGCAGGTTACGTATCCACATCACATACTTTTATCAGTTATTGTTTTATTAGTGGCAGTGATGTGCGAGGTCCTGTGGGGCACAATTTCGTAATAAACAACCACCCAGTAGAACTTGAAGCGAGATCTCCCCAAGGGATGAATAAGAGAGTACTCCCTTTGACATCCTTTTAGAACAATAGAAGATATTTTTTTCGTTTTCTGCTCCTAGTTATGCTACTCCTTGTGGAGGAAAAGGGGAGACATCCCCAAGCGATGAATATGAGAGTACTCCCCTTAACATCCTTTTGGATCAATAACAGAGATTTCTGCACTCTGTGCTCCGATTTTGCTAATCTTGGAGCAATAGGGAAGGCCTCCTCAAGTTATTAATAAAATATTGCTCCCTTCTACATTTTTTTGGAGCGAGAGTAGCGATTTCTCCAACTCCTACTCCTAGCTGACAAATTTTTGAGTAATCAGAATTTTTCTGCTAACATAAGAAAAAAAAAAATCAACAAAAGAAAAATACATTTCATACTAGAAAAACATCTACATAATTCAAGCGCGTTTGTGGTCAGTGAGTGGTAAGAGTCATGAGTGATAGTTTTGTATCAAAGCGCCATTTAAGACGGCTTGCAAAAGCCGAGTTTAATAAATATATGAAAAATGATAATTTAATTTATGATATTAATAATGACGATGGTGATGTCGGAACAAAAAGTGATTTGCCTTTACAGCTCCCTTTAAATTCGCAGTGTGTGTCGAACGAACCAATGTCTAAACGATTAGCCATATGGGCTATAGAGAGGCGGGTGCCTAGGCAAACATGTGATGACCTTCTTGGTATTTTGACCGAGAGCAGTTTAGAAGTGCCATCAACAAAAAAAGATGATATAAATGTTGTTCCCATGTCACCTGGGGAATCTTTTCACTATGGATTAGAAAAGTCCCTGAAAATGCAACTGCAAAATGTGGATGTCGAAGGAGAACAATTATTTTTAGATGTTTTCTGCGATGGCTTACCTCTTTATAAAAGTTCATCTAAAACTCTTTGGCCAATCTTGGGAGCAATTGCTAATATTAAAGATTCATCCCCTTTTTTTATTGGCACATATGTTGGACCTTCAAAACCACCATGTATAGAAAAATATTTGGAAACATTTGTGAGTGAATACTGTTTTCTTAACAAGAATGGTGTGATTGTAGCCCACAGATCGTTTAAGCTGGAAATCAGGCTGATCGTTTGCGATGCTCCAGCTAGAGCTTTTTTAACAGGTACAGTGGGACACACATGCGCAACAACAACCAACTGTTCAAAATGCTCACAAATAGCTTGCAGAAAAACTAATTCTAAGCGGCTGGCATACAGTTTAACGTCTGACGAACAAAGGACAGACAAAAGTTTTTTCGAACGTGCTTCAACTAATTTTCATGTATGTAACTAAATTTTTAAATGCTGTGCTAGAAAGATGTGGAATTCAAATGATAACACAATTTCCTCTAGATGTCATGCATTTATTTGACTTGGGAGTTATTAAAAAAAATTTAACATTTATATGGAAGAGAAAATTTCTCAAAAATATACGTAAAGTGATCGACAAATCAGTTTTAAATGAAAGGATCGGGAATATTTGTCGATTCACACAAAAGAATTTAACCGAAAATGTAGATCTTTTGAAGAACTGCCTCGATGGAAAGCTACTGAATTCCGGCAATTGGCACTTTACACTGGTTGCATACCGTTTCATTTCTTGTCCCAAAATGTGCCAAAGTAACCTTCTGTGTGTGCAAAGACTGTAAGAGGCATACGTTCAAGATTTTGCCAAGTTTTACGGGGAAGATAGAGTAAGTTACAATGTCCAATGTTATTGCATCTATCGGAATGTGTACAAAATTTTGGCAGTTGTGAAAATTTTTCCTCGTATAAGTTTGAAAATTACTTACAAATTTTAAAAAAGGACTGTCGAAAATCAACGAAAATATCCCAACAACTTAACAATCGTATAACAGAAAGAATCTTTATTTCCACAAAGTTTGAAAATCACTTACAAATTTTAAAAAAGGACTGTCGAAAATCAACGAAAATATCCCAACAACTTAACAATCGTATAACAGAAAGAAGCTTTATTTCCACAAAGCAGAGAGTAGATGGTCTGGTAGGAAAAAAGTCCGAAAACGTATTTGGAAGGAATCAATGTGGATCGTTTTTCCTAAGCAATAAATCGCCTGATTGTTATTGCCTTACTCAAGCAATGGATGTATTAAAAATATGTGGATTTATGGAAGAAAGTGGCAACCACATTGTTGTAGGAAAAATGTATTGTGACACGACAAGCTCTTTCGAATATCCATTAAATTCAAAAAGTGCTTTTGGCATACAGAAAGCCAGTACCTTCGATAATACAGAAAAACAAATTGAAATAAAAAACATATACTGTAAGGTTTTCCCCATTCCAGAAGAAAATTATATTCACTTTGTTCCGATATTGCACCATTGTTATTAATAAACCATTTAGCTATAACCAATTTTTATATAAAAATAAAATAAACCATAAAATGGAAGGGCGCCAACTATTTGAGTATTCAACCATAGGTAAGTTCATAGCACTGCGTTCCAATTAAACCATTTTTCAGGATTTTTTTTTTTACAGACTGCATAAATACATTTTTGCTATCAGGACAATGTGCAACTAAATTAATAAATTCAAGGGGTATGTTTACCACTTAGCACCATAGACACAGAAAAAAATTTAAAGGAATTAAAATCCTCAAGAAAAGTCGAAGTGCACGAATATTTAAAAGCTGGAGATTCAGTCATTACAACAATTTTTAGACCAACTCCCTTATTGAACATCATACTAATATCTATTTATGTTACCTTTATTTATTATTTCATACCATAGATGACGACTCGACTAACAATAACTACTTCAATGATTTATTGATTAGGATGAACAAGATAGAGGAGCAAAACGTAACCCTAATGAAAATGGTTGCGAAGCAAAGTGTGTTGCTCGATATTATAATGAAAACTTTAAAACCGAACTTTAAAAACTCCCCTATTACTCGATTGCGATTCAAAAAAACGTAATGACAAAAACTCCATTATTGTTTTTTCGGAGGTGAAAGGGAGTTTATCTATTACTCGACCTCCTAGGACATACAATGTTAAAAGGGAGTATACAAAATTATATGAAACACACAAGTATAGGGAGTAAAAGGGAGTAATCCAATACTCGCAAGCGAGTAGGTACTCTGGGATTAATAAAACGATGATCCCTGGTTCTACTGGGCAGATTCTTCCGCCAATATTGAGGATTCAATTAAACGTTTCTTATTTGTGATTAAGTATATGCGAATTCTCAACATCATTTTGTTAATAACTTTCGATAGAAGTAAAACAATTAATTTCCATTCCTAGAACTATGAAATTTTATATTATAGAAGGAACTACTTGATCGAGCTTGGGAACTTGATCGACGTTTTTTTCAGTGAACTTTTCGCAGGGTATCTTAGACTTGGAATGTGATACTCCTGAATTTTCCCTGATAGAATTTCTTTGAATAACTTTAAACTTAAAAATCATATTTACGGAACAGCGCTCACCCCGACACAACTCCACACCTTCTGATATCGATCACAAATCCTCTTATATTTCTCAGTCATGGTGTGAAGGTAGTGTTGCCGGCCTACCACACCGAAGGTCCATGGTTCGAGCCCTGGTACAGGTAACATCAAAAGTGATTTGAAAAAAGTTTTTCAAAACGGGGTCGCCCCTCGGCTGTGGTTTGGCAAACTCTCCGAGTGTATTTCTGCCATGACAGGCTTCTCAGCAAAAATTCGTCTCCTTTGTAGATGCCGTTCGGAGTCGGCAAAAAACTGTAGGTCCCACCAATTTGTAGGGAAAAATTCAAATCGGCACACCACAAATTGGAAGAGAAGCTTGGCGCAAAAATCTCTTAGGAGGTTTATGATGATATACCTGTTGTATATCGCGCCATAGAGAAATAAAGAAAGTAAATGTAGTGGAATGCTCAAGGTAGGTTTTTTACCTTTCTCAGTGACACAACTTCCCAAGATAAAATATAATATCAACCAAATCGTGTTTAAAGAATAGAATTATTTCAAAACACATATTTTCCTTGGTGAGCTCATGAAGGCTACTGGCTACGCTGGCGAAATTCGGCACAAATCGCCGATAATACTTGCACAGCCCAAGGAAGCTCCGTAACTAATGCAGATGACTTGGTTGTTGTTGTTGTTGTGGTACCGACAAAAACACTCCCCGAAGGTTTTGGGGAGTAAGGAAGGCTAAGATGGGTAATGAGAGGTGAGAGGCATGATATCCAGAGATCAACCATCGAGTTGCACGTCATTACCTTTGTGCATATTAGTCGCCTCTTACGACCGGTATGCCTACCTCGGGCATATTCTAAACCCCCAACCTGCAGGGGTGAAATGATTTCGTCTTGGCCAATCCTTTACTGATTTATTCTTTATAGAATTATTTTGGATGGACCTGATAATATGCAAATGTTTTTATGGAGCTCAATGCAATATCGAATTTCCGGACCGTTATATTCATTGCTGCTTTTGAAAACTATTATATGACGAAAGCATACGATCGATGGCTATCTGCTTGAGATGATTGATGTAAATTCAATACCAACCTAAAAATAAAGGAAAATGCGAACTGTTAGCTAATAAGCTTTAACTATTCAAATTCAATACAGCCAAGTTAATAAAGTAGGTGTTAGCGACCCTAACTGGGTCTCCCCCATGTGCATGTGCCCCTTCATTCTAATGAGTTTTCTGACATTTTACATACTCAAAACGAATTCGCCCTTTGTTCTTATATTGATTTGTCTGACATTTGAGCCATTCCTAAGCAACAACAAAATACATGGAGTAGGTGTGTTTGTGCTGTTGCGATCATCTTATATGAGTTCGTCTTGTCTGTAAGGGAGTTCAAGATGACGGATTTGAAAGAGAAGCTGCCAACGTAAAACACCTTCTTTTAATTAAACCATGGGTTTCGCGTTAATAACACACCACACTGTGCTGTATAATTTATTTGTCATCTACATCAACCCAAGGGACTCTACCTTAGAATGCGAAGGTATAGTGGTCCGGTCAGGCGATGTCGAGGGACTATCACTGCTAAGTGGGACTGTTTTACGGACTATACAGAGCAGTACTTCGCTGCCTTACCCACACCGACAGACGTTCGCCAAGGTGGACGACAGTTTCGCAAGGTTATTGACTCAGCCTCCGGAATTCAAACAAACACAACACAGCGCCCATTGCCGTTTTCCGTGCCGAGGTCAAGGAAGCCATAATGAAGGCCAATCCCTCAAGATCAATCGGTCCCGACGGTATTGCCATGAAGATGTTGAAACACCGAGTCCACGAGCGACAGAGTTATTTGATGGCTCTCTTCAACCTCTCGCTAACCACTTTCGTCATTCCAGAGATTTGGAAAGAAGCGATTGTGGTCCCCTACTAAAACCAGGGAAACCGGCGAATCACAGCGCCCGATCTCTCTCCTGTCGCCGGGTGCGAAGTTATTGAAGACCACTATGCTCTCGTATTAAACATCAAACCTGCACTTGGCGAGGCACCAATGGCTTCCGGAAGACACACAGCACAGGATCTGCTTTGAATGCCATAACGACGTAGATAAACTATGGTCTCAACCAATATCCTCCAAACCATAGGACGGTGCTCGTGGGTTTCGAGCTCTGGAAAGCCTTCGACACGGTCAACCACGCCACGTTTCTAAGAGATCTGAGAGAGACACCGCTCCCTGCCGCCCTAAAAAGGTGGACCGCTAACTACCTCTACGGTCGGCAGGCGTCAGTCAAGTTGAGGAACAAGAAATCTATACCATGAAGATCCACGGCCACTCTGTTTACGCCGTGGAATGCGCAGATGGGACAAGAATTAAACGTCCACGTAGATGCAGTACCTCTACCTACTGTCAACCACCCTAAAATCCTGCGTGTGACGTTGGGGCAGTGCTTAGTCCATTCAAAACACATATTTTCCTTGGTGAGATCATGAAGGCTACTGGCTACGCTGGCGAAATTCTAAACAAATCGCCGATAATACTTGCACAGCCCAAGGAAGCTCCGTAACTAATGCAAATGACTTGGTTGTTGTTGTTGTTGTGGTAACGACAAAAACACTCCCCGAAGGTTTTGGGGAGTGTTGTCGAATTAACAGTCCTTGGCCGGATTTGAACACGGTACGCTCCGGTACTGCCCGACTGTCGTGGTAGCGATTTATGTCCAGTGAAACCTTTTAGGTCATGTCACCCCTCATTCAGTAAGGAAGGCTAAGATGGGTAATGAGAGGTGAGAGGCATCATATCCATAGATCAACCATCGAGTTGCACGTCATTACCTTTGTGCATATTAGTCGCCTCTTACGACCGGTATGCCTACCTCGGGCATATTCTAAACCCCCAACCTGCAGGGGTGAAATGATTTGGTCTTGGCCAATCCTTTACTGATTTATTCTTCACCTCAGCAGTGCAGATTCCCTCTGCCGTTACTCTGTCACCCAAATTACTTACTTTATTTTTAAACAAGGAACACTTCTTGGGACTTAATTTTAGACCAGCACTAGCTTTTATTTGGAAAACTTCCTCCAAGCTCTTTCGGTGTTCTTCAAAGCTTTTCCCCAGCACGATGATGTCGTCTAGGTACATCAAACATGTTTTCCAGTGCAATCCTTTTAGTACCTGATTCAAGGGTCTCTCAAAAGTAGCTGGAGGATTGCATAGTTCGAAGGGCATTCTCCAACGCTGAAGGCTGTATTTTCTTTATCTTCATCCTTTACCTCCACTTGCCAGTGGCCGCTTTTCAAGTCCAGTGTGGACAATGGCGTATCCAGGGGGATATGAACTACTATTTTTTTACTTTCGATTGAATAACACAATACCAGTTTATGCTTCTGATTTATAATTTTCTTATTTTACTAATGACAAAGGGCAGTTGTATGAATATATAAAATTATCGGTTGTTGGATTAGGATTTTGAATATCTAGCCTATATACATATAGGCTTCTTTTCAGACCTTCACAAGGCTTTCAAGACGATATGCGCACACACTGGTTCTGGTAGTAATAAAATAACAGATCAAAACAATACCGTAATTTACGAGGTCTAATATTGCTGAGCTGAAACTCTAACAGTATAGCCCATTATCTAATAAAAAACATTCAAGAACCAATTTCAAAGTTTGTCAAAACCAAGGAAAATTTAACCAATCAAAATTTAACCAATCAAAATTGTACACTTTTTAATCCGAATTTTTATAAAAAAAAATTGGATTTGCAGTTTTATGACCTATTAAATTTTAGTATTGATAATAAAGTGGCAGGGTGAATTTGGTAGAAAATAGTGGCAATTATGGGCATTTATTGAAAAATTTATGGAGTCAGTTTTGTTATGTGAAAGGCTGAAAATTTAAAAAATTTCAACATGTTGTTGTTGTTGTTGTGGTAACGACAAAAACACTCCCCGAAGGTTTTAGAGAGTGTTGTCGAATTCACAGTCCTTGGCCTGATTTTAACCCGGTACGCTCCGGTACTCCCTTGCGGTACTGCCCGACTGTCGTGGTAGCGATTTATGACCAGTGAAACCTTCTAGGTCATGTCACCCCTCCTGCCGTAAGGAACTTATGACATGGATATTGAAATCAAATTGAACCGATTCAAATTTAGTCAAAGTCTGGAAGCATGTAACTTAGATGGTTATTTCAAGAATACTGTTTTTATCCATTCATGTATTGATCATATAATAATGGAAATAGATAGTCGATTCACTCAACATAAAACGATCTTCAGAGATTTCGCTTCAGTTTTTCAACAAACCACAGAGAAGAATATGAAAAAAATGTATTTAAGCTTGCTGAATTGTATGAACCACTTGTTCAAAACCAAAATATAGTGGCCAAAACCAATTTATGGAGAAGGTTCTTAAAATTGTCATAATCTTCCGCAAAAATTGCGTTTTACGCACTTCAGAGCTGCGCCGAAACGTCATTTCATAACTTATACAAATTGCTAAAAATTTTTGCAACTCTCCCCTGTTTTCACTTCTACAGTAGAACTCCCCTTTTCTACCCTTATTCTTTTTTAAGTGCCGCTTAACCGTCTAAGGGATTTTAGCCCTTTACCATAGCTCGCCACTCGTTACGTCTTTATGCCAATTGGCGCCAATTGGAAACACCACGGGGTCACAAATCGGTCTCCAGTTCGCCCTTCCATCGGAGTGGTGGTCTCTCTCTGCTACCATCGGTGGGACCGATAAGAATACCTTCTGGGCCGGATCGCACAACATGGCCTAGCCAATTAAGACGTTGGGTTTTAATTCGTTGGGCTATGTAGGGGTCTGCACATAGCTCATACAGCTCATCATTAAATCTTCTTTGGTACTCGCCGTCGCCAACGCGTAAGGGTCCGTGAATCTTTCGAAGAATTAAGTGTGTGTAACGCTGATACCGGTGTTGGCGTCACTGGCGCTGATACCTTTATTTGTGATTCCGTAACGCCATGACGCCAGTAGCGCCAGAAACACTAAACTACTACTAAACACCGCTGTACTGGAGTGGCGCCACTGGCGCCATTGAGTTGAAGGTGTTTCTGGCGCTGCTGGCGTTATGGTATCACAAGTTATTCACAAAAAAAGGTTGAATAATTTGCCTTTTGTTCATTACTTTTAAACGGGTAAAAAAAGTTAAACTCCGCCTTCGGATTCTTCATCAAGACATGGATACGTGGGTGTAGATACCCCATCGGACCGCTTGCGTTCAGTTCGATGGTGTCTCCCAAACTATATTATTACCGGAGCAAACTATTTTTGTTCATTATTTTTGAACCGGTAAAAATTTTAACTCCGCCTTCGGATTCTTTATCATGGCATGAATACGTGTCTCTAGATACCCCCTCCAAAGCTTTGTATTAGTTTTCGGTGATGTCCCATAAACTGCTCCCCTAGCAATATGGTATCCTTGCGCCAAAAAAGCACTTAACGCAATTGCGTTAACGCACTGCGCTGATACCAGCTATGGCGCTGGCTTCAAGGTATCAACGCCAAAAATTGGCGCCGCGACCCAGCCTTACGAAGAATACTCCCAGAGACGCCTCATCAGACGTTGTCAGTGCAAGCTTCTGCACTATAAACCAAGACGGGTACGATAAGTGACTTATTTATTTTCGTTCTTCGAGAGAGGACTTTACTTCTCAATTGCTCAATATGATCTGTAACACCAATTTTACTGGTAGAAGCATTTTCCTGGAGCTCTTCACAATTGATGACCTCTTGGCATTGTCCCAATATAGCTCCTTTGGAAATTTTAATTGGTGACTTAAACTTTTTGAGTACTTTTACCGGTCCTAGAGCCGATCTTCATCAGATGTTGTTAGTGTCCCCGCTTTTGCAGCATATAGCAGGACGGGTGCGATAAGGGACTTATAGAATGTTATTTTCGTTCGTCGAGAAAGGACTTTACTAGCCCACTCGGTCCGAAGTAGCTTTTGCTTGCAAGAGTAATTCTTCGTCGGCGGTTGTTAAGGCCAATGATATCAATATCGCGCGGTTTAGTTCTGCAGCTGCAGTATAGTCTGAAGCCACACAGATAAGGTCCAATCAGTATCTTCACGCCAGGCTTCAGTCTTACGCACAATACGCTTGAAAGGACCTTATATGCGATATTCAAAAGGCTGATTCTGCGATAGTTGGCGCAGTTTGCAGGATCGCCCTTCTTGGGGATTGGGCAGAGAACACTTACATTAGCTTTATTGTTTTTCTATCGGGATTTTGCTATTCGCACCTTATTATAGTCGGGTTGTGGAACGTGAATTCCATGATCTTCGATTGTGGGCTCGGGTTCAGCATCTTCTCTGGTTTCTTACTCAGTTTCTCCATTTAAAAGGCAGAGAAGTGATCCCTCCATATTCTGAGTGCTCTCTGAACATTGGCCACCAAGTCGACATTCTTACAGGAGTTTGCCCCGAGTTTAAAACCTTCCGTCATTCACCGAATTTTTTGATAGATCTTCCAGGCGTTATTCCCGTTGGCCAGCATCTCAAGCTCCTTGATTTCACGCTTTTCTGTCGTGGTAGTGTTCACACACACTCCTCGTTGCATTCGATTTCAGCGTTGCCTTTTAGGCTTCGCCCTTTCTTTTCAATGCAGTGTGGCACTCTTCATCATTATACCAGTTAATTCTTGGCGTTCGCCGGAATCCAATTACTTCTTCGGCTGCGGTACGGAGTGCTCCTGGGATAGGATCCCACTGCTCATGCATTCGACTAGGTTGAATTGTGCTCTCGGAGAGCAGGTGTGAGAGGCGATCTGCGAAATAATTGGCGGTCTTTCGCGATTACAGCTTTTCGACGTCCAGCTTTCCCTGCGTTTTTCGTTGCACCTGTTTTGTCGTACACAGGCGGGTACGAATCTTGGCTGCTAGTAGGTAATGGTCAGAGTCTATGTTAGGTCCTCTTATTGTGCGAACATCTAAAACGCTGGAAGCATGCCGTCCTTCTATCACAACGTGGTCGATCTGGTTGCGTGTTTTTCGATCGGGGAACAGCCATGTAGCCTGATGGATCTTCTTGTGCATATATGTACGTAGTGCGGGATATGGCCATGTTTCGGGAGCCGGTGAAGTCGATCACCTTTATCCATTTGGCGAAGTTTGATAGGGGAGACTGAACTTCCCGGCAGTGGGGCCGAGTATGCTTCTTCCAGGCGCTCGTAGGATGCATCCTTTTCCACGTCGTTAGGGATGGTACTTGACGCATCATAAAAATATTCGGTACAATATGAACGGCAAGAGACGAGTTCAGTTAAAAGCTAGTGCAAATGAAGCGAAGACGAGCAAATAACGACGTGGCTTCATTTTTACATTCTTTTTCTTTAAACGGTCATCTAACCGCCTGGGCGATTTTGACCGTCCAACATAGCTCGCCAGTCGTTTCTTCGTTGCGCCAACTAACATTATTATTGGCGTTAATGCTGGTTCCCAGGTAAACGAAGCCCTTTACTATTTCGAAATTATTGCTGCCAACAGTGGCTTGGCTGCCAAGGCGCGAATGCGCTGACTCTTTGCATGATGACAGAAGGTATTTCGTTTTGCCCTCGTTCACCATCAATCCCACTTTCTCCGCTTCTTTTTCTAATTTGGCGAATTGTAAAAATCTGGTCGATGGTAGACGATATTTGAGTAAAAAAAATATCTTTATCGCTACGCCGAAATGCGTGCTCTTTATTGATTTTCTTAAGACTGTTGAATTTACATAAATCTTAGTGCTACTTATACTATTGAGATGCGACGGTTCTTATCTTGTTTACTAATAGATAACAATTTTGGTTGTGATTGCTTATTCTAGGGATAGTGCATGTTTATGATAAAGCATGTCAAAACAAGTTTTATTGTTTTGATGCTGTTTACAATTTGGGTATAATGTTATGCTTTGCTACTTAAATAATATGCTTGTTTATGTGTTCTATAATATCCTCTTTGTCAGTATGTTATCATACAAGGTTAAAGGTTGTTTGTCGGTATAGACAATGATTATGTATATATGTATGTATGCAGTGTATATATGTATGTGGTGTATGTGGTGTATACATTTATATACATACTTATGCACCTTTGTACTAACGTCGTTAACTAGCGCCAGCTGCTTTATTGTTTTTCAATCGGGATATTGCTATTCGCACCTCATTATAGTCGGGTTGTGGAACGTCAATTCCATCATCTTCGATTGTGGGCTCGGGTTCGGCATCTTCTCTGGTTTCTTTCTCAGTTTCTCCATTTAAAAGGGCAGAGAAGTGATCCCTCCATATTCTGAGTGCTCTCTAAACATCGGCCACCAGGTGCCCGTTCTCATTCTTAAAGGAGTTTGCCCCGGGTTTGAAACCTTTTGTCATTCGCCGAATTTTTTGATAGATTTTTCGGGCATTATTCCCGTTGGCCAGCATCTCAAGCTCCTTTATTTCACGCTTTTCTGCCTCTCTTTTTTTCGCCCGGAAAAGCCGCCTCGCTTCCCTCTTCAACTCGCGGCAGTGTTCACACACACTTCTCGTTGCATTCGATCTCAGCGTTGCCTTGTTGGCTTCGTCCTTTCTTTTCGTTGCAGCGCGGCACTCTTCATCATCACACCAGTTGCTTCTTCGCGTTCGCCGGAATCCAAATACTTCTTCGTCTGCGGTACGGAGTGCTCCTAAGATATGATCCCACTGCTCATGCATCTCACTAGGTTAAATTGGGCTCTCGGAGAGCAGGTGTGAGAGGCGATCTGCGAAATAATTGGCGGTCTGTTGCGATTGCAGCTTTTCGACGTCCAGCTTTCCCTGCGTTTTTTGTTGCACCTGTTTTGTGGTACAGAGGCGGGTATGAATCTTGGCTGCTACTAGGTAGTGATCAGAGTCGATGTTAGGTCCTCGTTTTGTGCGAACATCTAAAACGCTTGAAGCATGCCGTCCGTCTATCACAACGTGGTCGATCTGGTTGCGTGTTTTTCGATCGGGGGACAGCCATGTAGCCTGATGGATCTTCTTGTGCATAAACCTAGTGCTGGATATGACCACGTTTCGGGCACCGGCAAAGTCGATCAGCCTGAATCCATTTGGCGAAGTCTGACCGTGGAGACTGAACTTCCCGACAGTGGGGCCAAATACACCCTCCTTACCCACCCTGGCGTTAAGGTCGCCAAGCACGACTTTGATATCATGACGGGGGCAGGGCTCGTATGATTCTCATTTTTACATTAATCAAATTAAATATCTTAACAATTTAACTTCAAAAAATTTTATAAACTATAATTAATTGCACTTAATGTATTAAATTAATTTTAATTTCTATAAGTTGCATCCCACATAAATTGTCCTTTTCGAAAATTGGAACTAAACGAACAATGCAGTAGTAGAAATACGTAAATAAAAAAACGTGCTTAAAGCAAAAATAAAAACTAAACTATTATGAGAACGACGAAAACGACAATGCTGAGGTCAGAACAAGACATTCGACAACGACCTGGAGAGCAACAGCGAATTGAGTGTTAATCATGAAGAAGTTACTAACTGCTATACCCAGCGGCGAAGTGAGCCTGAACATAATTCCACATAATGCATTACAAAACCTTTACATGTGACTCATTGCCATCGCTTACATTGTATGCCAAGGTGTAAAATAGATATTTTTATAAATTCTTAGTCTTTGAAATCTTGAAACTTGGTGGAAGTGTTCTTTTTTGATAATGTATCGTTAGTGGATTTTTGTGCACAAATTAGCCATGCTTATGAGAAAGTAATATTGGCTGTAACTGATTCTTGAAGGCAAACTGCCTGCAATGTGTTGGAAAAGTATTGAATTTTGTAATGTAGTTTTCGTCACTGGGTAGTTTGCCTTAGGTTGTCAACGAGACAAACGACAAAACTATTAAAGTAAACAAAATAAGAGAAAACCGCAACTACACGCAAACAGTGCCATGTATCAAACATCGAAATTTACGATGGCAATGCGCGACGTAGAGTAGTCAATTGATGATGGTTATAATAAGATTCAAGTGCATACTTTTACGCACTTGTTGTTTGCCATAGAAATTACAAGAATATGCGTTGGTGTTAGAATATATATATAAGAATATTTTGAACGAAAAGTTTGAACCACTTTAAAGAACAATTGAAGTATTATGAAATTAGGCATAAACGTGCTACCAATGAAGATGTTGCTGGAGCTAAAATACTTTTTCTAGCTATGGATCTCAAACAATAAAAAAGCAAAATTGAAAGTACAAATTAGGTATATTTATTTTATTTATTCAATATACGAGGTGTGTTCAAAACGTATCGCGAATTTTGAATTTTCGCTGGTTACGTATATTCGAATTTCGAATTTTTTGTGACGTTATGTTGGTACTCATGTCTCTCACTTATGCCGACAAGCTCGGCCATTTTGAATGTTCAGTTAATTGTTGACAGCTGCTTTGCTTGCACGTGTTTTGGATCGTCTTCGATTTTTACCTATTCAAAAAAATGGATCAAAGAACCTGTATCAAATTTTGTGTGAAAAACGAAATTAAGTGCGCGGATGCATTCCGAATGTTGACTGTGGCATACGGAGAAGCTACCTTGGACCGAAGCAACGTTTATCGGTGGTACAAAATGTTCTCAGAAGGCCGAGAAGATGTGCAAAGAAGAACAAAAATTGGCTTTTGCACCACGATAACGCCCCTGCTCACGCATCGTTGCTTGTGCGCGACTTTTTGGCCAAAAACAACACACTAATGATGCCGCAGCCACCGTATTCCCCAGATCTGGCCCCCTGTGACTTTTTCTTGTTCCCTAAACTGAAGAGGCCCATGAAAGGACGACGTTACGCTTCTCTTGACGAGATAAAGACGGCATCGAAGGAGGAGCTGAACAAGATACAAAAAAATGATTTTTTGAAGTGCTTCGAAGATTGGAAAAACCGTTGGCACAAGTGTATAATATCTCATGGGGATTACTTTGAAGGGGACAAAATAGATATTCATGAATAAATAAATAATTTTTGAAAAAACACAAAATTCGCGATACTTTTTGAACACACCTCGTATATGCTAATAATTGTTTGGATTACAAACACAATGAATGAAGTCCACTGATATTCTCCAACTGTTTTGGTGCGAATTTTGCTTCGTGGTTTATCATTCTTTATATATCTCATGGCTGATTTTGCTCCATTAGGTAGTGCTTCCAAGTAGGAACACACAATCGCGCAAATTCCAAACAGCGAATGAGAGAGCTTGAGAGAGTTTCGCATCAATTCACTATAAAAGGCAGCATACAAGCAAGGCACGATGATCATATGCTATACACAGCTACCGATATCAGCTAAGGTCAGCAAGAGAAACATCCTGTCTCACGTCGCGAGATTCTTCGATCCACTAGGGTTACTTAATCCAATAATTGTCACATGCAAGGTCTTGTTGCAAAAACTATGTAAGGTTCGATTGAGTCGGGACGAAAGTGTACATTCTGACGTCCACGCACAATAGCAATCGTACATTGACAAACTTCACCTTCTAGGTAATACTAAAATACCAAGGTTAGTACTATTATACAGGGTGTTTTTTTACAGGTTTGTTTTTTGAATAGAGATAAAACTGGCATTTTGTGGTCAAATCTGGCAACTCTAATGTCATTTATGTTCAGTTTGGTTTGCCATTTCATCATGAACAGGTTGACAAAAGAACAACGCTTGCAAATCGTGCAAATTTATTTCGAAAATAATGGTTCAGTTCGCGAAGTTTACCGTGAGCTCCGTCCATTTTATGGTCGACATAATCGTCCATCAGAGCAATTAATTCGGTTAACCATGGATCGTTTTCGCACTACGTTTACTCTATGTGATAATACGCATCCGCAGAGACGTCGAACAGTGCGCACCGAAGAAACAATTGCCGCTGTAGAGCAAAGTGTTGAAGAGGACCCGAATGAATCGATTCGCCACCGTGCACAGCAATTGGAGCTTTGTCCATCAACTTTATGGAAGATTTTGCGCAAAGATCTTGGCTTGCGACCTTACAAGATCCAGCTTGTGCAAGAATTAAAGCCGCGAGACCATGGAATGCGTCGTGATTTTGGTGTATGGGCCGAAAATGAGATTGATTTCGATGCTGATTTTCATCGCAAAATTTTGTTCAGTGATGAGGCTCATTTTTGGTTGAATGGCTACGTCAACAAGCAAAATTGCCGCATTTGGAGTGAAGAGAATCCACATGAGACCCTTGAAACGCCATTACATCCACAAAAACTGACTGTTTGGTGTGCTCTATGGGCTGGTGGAGTCATTGGGCCATACTTCTTCCGCAATAATGCTGGAGAGGCAGCTACCGTTAATGGAGACCGGTATAGAGCCATGATAACCGACTATTTTGTTCCCGAATTGGATGGCATGAATGTGGATGAGTTGTGGTTCCAACAAGACGGCGCTACATGCCACACAGCGCACGTCACAATCGATTTATTGAAGGAAACATTCGATGAGCGCATAATTTCGCGGAATGGACCTGTCAATTGGCCACCAAGGTCGTGTGATTTGACACCATTGGATTATTTTCTTTGGGGATATGTGAAGTCGCTCGTCTACACCAACAAACCAGAAACGTTAGGGGAATTGGAAGCCAACATTCGTGGCGTTATTGCCGACATACGGCCCCATATGCTCGAAAAAGTGGTTGAAAATTGGACCTGTAGAATTGGCTTTATTCGAGCCAGCCGCGGCGGCCACATGCCCGAAATCATATTTAAACATTAATGGCATAAAATTATCCTTCCAATAAAGCCAAATTGATGGACCTTAAAATGATTTTCTTGTGTTTTATTTCAATTCGAAGTTCTATACCCCTAAAAAAACACCCTTTATTATGACTCTAAAATCCATACATTCGCAGATGCTAGTACAAGGGCATATGGATCACCAATATATACCAAAGGGCAGTTCAGGACTGTTGTGCGAGAATCGGTCGTTGCGCCTACAAATGCAGGTAGTCTGCCTCGATTGCAATTATGTGCCCAATGTAGTAACTCTGATAGTAGTACTGGATTCGGTGTGCAAAAACTTAATCACGATCCAGACAACGTTCACTGCTGGACATACTCGATGATCACGCTTTGCTGGATAAAGGGTGAACCATCACCTTGGACAACATTTGTCGGCAACCGAGTAACCCAAATTCAGTTGCTCGCCAATCACTATCACTGGCATCACATCCCCAGCAGAGCAAAAGTCGACCAACATTGAAAACCAACTATGGTTGAACGTTCCAGAGTTCCTTACCCTTGAATATAACCTCTGGCCACCACTATCAAAAAGCGACGTCGAAATTATAGAACAACGGCAGCAGAAATCAACTTTTATAGCAAGACAGGGAGAGGATATCGTAGCCGAGCACAAATTCGTTACAAACTACACCAAACTTCTTCGAATTTTTTGTAACGTGCTCCGCTTCGTAGACGCAGCTCGCAAAATAAATTGCCACAGCTACCATGAGCACATCACCCCCTTCAAAGACACACACGGAGTAATAAGAGTCTGAGGCCGTCTTAAAAATTAAATATTAAGTGAAAACACCAAATTTATTGTCAAAATCGCATCCTTTCGTTCACACAATTATCATGTATTTTCATCGCCATCATCAACACGCTGGGTGGCACACATTACTCAGCATTCTCCGAGAACTGTTTTGGATAATTAACGCCAGAAACACCATCAAGTACGAACTTCACAAATGTATAACCTGTTATGGTTTCCGACCATTACTGAAAGAGTAACTAATGGAATGTTTGCCATGATACAGACTAGGGAACTTGCTGCCCTTTGATAAAACTTGGGTGGACTTACTCATCATCCATCAACTCAGAGGTAAAGCCCTTACTAAAGTTTATACAGCAATATTTATGTGTTTCAGCACTAAAGGAGTCCATCTTGAGTTGGTCTCGGAGGCTACAGATGCACTCCTTAAAACGATTTAGTTTTCGTCGCGTCAAATGCCGAGTAATCTACTCCGACAACGACACGAATTTTGTTGGCGCAAACCCCGAACTAAGGCGACTCCTTCATCAACACACATCACAGCAGCATGCAGATAATGTTCAATCGGCCTGCTTCATGGAAGTGATCGAATGGAAATTCGTTACCCTAAGGTCGACACACTTTGTTGGTCTATGGGGGTGATTGGCTCCCATCTGAGGCATTGATCAACAGTAGACTATTTATACTCATGTCAAGTTCATCAGAGGCTCTTCGCCCACTTAAACTAACACAATTGATTATCGGTCTATCTCTCACCCCATTCCTGAGCCGTTGTTGTTGTTGTTGTGGTAACGACAAAAATACTCCCCGAAGGTTTTGGGGACTGCTGTCGAAATGACAATCCTTGGCCAGATATGAATTCGGTACGATCCGGTACTCCCTTGCGGTACTGCCCGACTGTCGTGGTAGCGATTTATGACCAGTGAAACCTTCTAGGTCATGTCACCCCTCCTTCCGTAAGGAAGGATAAGATGGGTAATGAGAGGTGAGAGGCATCATATCCATAGATCAACCATCGAGTTACACGTCATTACCTTTGTGCATATTAGTCACCTCTTACGACCGGTATGCCTACCTCGGGCATATTCTAAACCCCTAACCCGCAGGGGCGATTCCTGAGCCGTCTCTGGAATCCATTAACACTGGAACTCTCAAACGATATCAAGTTATCCAAGGGATTCAACAACAATTGTGGACTCTATGGAGTAGAGACTACGTCGAAGTACTACAGCTTCTAAAAAATGGAAATCATCGACTCCAAACATAATTAAAAATGACTTCGCTCTTTTGCCCGAACACAACAATCCACAACTCAAGTGGCCAAAGAACTGAATTATACACACCATTGAAGGCTCAGACGAAAAGGTGCTAGTACTAGTAAAAACCCCAAAAAAGCAATCGCAAAGGTAGCAAAACTTCCCATAGAAAATTATCACTAAATTACTGTAAAGCATCGCTTCCCATGGGGATGGATGTTAAGCCATCGAAATGTTTGTTAGGTTAAAACCTACACGGCAGCAGCGTGAGGTACAATGTTAGCAGCCCTTCACCTAACCTTAACTTGATTCGCTGTTTTTCACTGAAGGTCCGGCTTATCAAGAGCTTACACAAAAGTGTATGCATAAAAAATTAGTATTTTGGCATAGCACAAAAATCACACCATCTCTCGCATAAAAAAGAAACAATATGACACCAGATTCTTCGTTGTCGATCATTATTGTCTCAACGGACCACGCGTTAACATCACATTGAACCTCTTGCACGGTGTACGAGGTGTGTTCAAAAAGTATCGCGAATTTTGTGTTTTCTCAAAAATTATTTATTTATTCATGAATATCTATTTTGTCCCCTTCAAAGTAATCCCCATGAGATATTATACACTTGTGCCAACGGTTTTTCCAATCTTCGAAGCACTTCAAAAAATCATTTTTTTGTATCTTGTTCAGCTCCTCCTTCGATGCCGTCTTTATCTCGTCAAGAGAAGCGTAACGTCGTCCTTTCATGGGCCTCTTCAGTTTAGGGAACAAGAAAAAGTCACAGGGGGCCAGATCTGGGGAATACGGTGGCTGCGGCATCATTAGTGTGTTGTTTTTGGCCAAAAAGTCGCGCACAAGCAACGATGCGTGAGCAGGGGCGTTATCGTGGTGCAAAAGCCAATTTTTGTTCTTCTTTGCACATCTTCTCGGCCTTCTGAGAACATTTTGTACCACCGATAAACGTTGCTTCGGTCCAAGGTAGCTTCTCCGTATGCCACAGTCAACATTCGGAATGCATCCGCGCACTTAATTTCGTTTTTCACACAAAATTTGATACAGGTTCTTTGATCCATTTTTTTGAATAGGTAAAAATCGAAGACGATCCAAAACACGTGCAAGCAAAGCAGCTGTCAACAATTAACTGAACATTCAAAATGGCCGAGCTTGTCGGCATAAGTGAGAGACATGAGTACCAACATAACGCCACAAGAAATTCGAAATTCGAATATACGTAACCAGCGAAAATTCAAAATTCGCGATACGTTTTGAACACACCTCGTATATATATATATTGTTAAAAATAAATATAATATATTACATGGCTTACAAGATACCAACAGAACGTTTTTTCTTTTTGCATTATTTTCAAATATTCATTTTTATTTATAATTATTTTCATTGCAAATTATATTATTTGCTGAAGTTTGGAATTTCCATGTTGTATTTTATTTTATTTTTATATATTTTATCTTATTTTATAACATCTTAAGAATTCTAACGTTATATTACGAATTACTTATTATATTATTTTAAATACATTTTGTCTAATTTTATACGTTCCGAGCACGCAAAATGCAAAAATTAATTCTATAGCGTATTTTGCATACCTCTTGGTTCTATGGTAATTGTAAAATAACCAAAAATCTACTCAAAATGCGTATATTTTGTTTTCACCATTCCGGCACTATTGCAAAATCTTATTAAAAATTACCACTTTTAGAGCGAAGTTTAGAATGCACTTGTCCTTGCATTCTAGAACACTGGTGGTTTATCAGCATTAAGAGCCGTGTTAATGGTGACATAGCCATATCCATATAAAACAGCTGATCCAACCAACCTTGTGGAAATCAATGCCATCGATTAATGGTGCCATACCATAACGCTAACGCCATTACCATACCTTAGCCAACCAATTGTTTTTTGGTCTTCTGCCATATCCATAACCTACAAATTGTTGAGCTGGCAATTTTATTAACTGTGTGGAACTTTTATGTTTCGTTTTCGATGCATTTCGCTTAAGTGAGTTGTTAGCTGCGTAAATCATTAGAAATTTCCTCCATTTTCTTACTTATAATGAAATTGCCATTGTTTTTTGGGTTGAGTCACCATTAATCGAAGACAATAGAAATGGTTAACTATATGGTATGGTTATGACTATCGATTAATGGATAAGGGAGTTTATCTGCAGATTTACTCTTTGCCTCGTATTCCAAATACTTATGCTATCTTAGTGGTGGGAGTGTTATTGAGTTAGGGATGGTTCATACTTGAGAATATTCGTCACAGTATCTACGATAAGAGACGAGTTCAGTTGAAATCTGGCACCAATGAAGCGAAGACGAGCAAATAACGACATGGCTTCATTTTTACATTAATCAAATTAAATCTCTTAAAATATTAACTTTGTTGTTGGTTTTACGGTCTGTTCATTTTACATATTTTTGTAAGTATGTATAACGAGCTCAAGACCAGTTGATAATAATTCTTAGTTAATTATTATTATTTTTGATTAGAGGAAAAATTGAAAGCAACAAACATATACAGGCTATAGTTATAGTACTATTTCGAAAACAGCCACGATTTCTCGTCAGACTAATTCGTATAGTTTTGCTATTTTCAGAGGATCTTGTGGAGATCGAACCCACTCACTCTGATTGCCAGCGCAGCCGCCTAACCCATAGGCTATGCTGCGTGTAGTTTTGCAAGCTGCTTAATTCACGTTTTCCTCTAATTGTTGTTTTTTTGTTATCTTGCCAACGGTATACACAATATTTTAGACATTCGGTCTATATGTAAATCGTGTATGTTGGACTTTGTTTGTGTACATTCTTCTTTCTATTTTTAGAAGATAGTTATTGTACATAACCGCGTGCTCCGGTATAAATGTATTTTGTTGTTGGTTTTACGGTCTGTTCATTTTACATATTTTTGTAAGTATAACGAGCTCAAGACCAGTTGATAATAATTCTTAGTTAATTATTATTATTTTTGATTAGAGGAAAAATTGAAAGCAACAAACATATACAGGCTATAGTTATAGTACTATTTCGAAAACAGCCACGATTTCTCGCCAGACTAATTCGTATAGTTTTGCTATTTTCAGAGGATCTTGTGGAGATCGAACCCACTCACTCTGATTGCCAGCGCAGCCGCCTAACCCATAGGCTATGCTGCGTGTAGTTTTGCAAGCTGCTTAATTCACGTTTTCCTCTAATTGTTGTTTTTTTTGTTATCTTGCCAACGGTATACACAATATTTTAGACATTCTGTCTATATGTAAATCGTGTATGTTGGACTTTGTTTGTGTACATTCTTCTTTCTATTTTTAGAAGATAGTTATTGTACATAACCCCGTGCTCCGGTATAAATGTATTTTGTTGTTGGTTTTACGGTCTACTCATTTTACATATTTTTGTAAGTATAACGAGCTCAAGACCAGTTGATAATAATTCTTAGTTAATTATTATTATTTTTGATTAGAGGAAAAATTGAAAGCAACAAACATATACAGGCTATAGTTATAGTACTATTTCGAAAACAGCCACGATTTCTCGTCCGACTAATTCGTATAGTTTTGCTATTTTCAGAGGATCTTGTGGAGATCGAACCCACTCACTCTGATTGCCAGCGCAGCCGCCTAACCCATAGGCTATGCTGCGTGTAGTTTTGCAAGCTGCTTAATTCACGTTTTCCTCTAATTGTTGTTTTTTTTGTTATCTTGCCAACGGTATACACAATATTTTAGACATTCTGTCTATATGTAAATCGTGTATGTTGGACTTTGTTTGTGTACATTCTTCTTTCTATTTTTAGAAGATAGTTATTGTACATAACCGCGTGCTCCGGTATAAATGTATTTTGTTGTTGGTTTTACGGTCTGTTCATTTTACATATGTGAATTAAGCAGCTTGCAAAACTACACGCAGCATAGCCTATGGGTTAGGCGGATGCGCTGGCAATCAGAGTGAGTGGGTTCGATCTCCACAAGATCCTCTGAAAATAGCAAAACTATACGAATTAGTCTGACGAGAAATCGTGGCTGTTTTCGAAATAGTACTATAACTATAGCCTGTATATGTTTGTTGTTTCAATTTTTCCTCTAATCAAAAATAATAATAATTAACTAAGAATTATTATCAACTGGTCTTGAGCTCGTTATACTTACCAAAATATTAAAATATTAACTAAAAAAAATTGAATAAACTTTAAATGTTATTTTATCAACTTATTAAATTTTTTGATCACACTGGTGTTTAGATTGTCAGAAGGAATTGCAATAAGCAGAATGTAGACAATCTTGATTTGTATTTGAAATTTCGCTAGTGCTCCTGCTAAAAACAAATGCAGATATGACGATGTTATTCAATAATAACCACTATTTAACAAAGCTTGCAACACTTATCACAAATTAATATCTCTCTGATTTCTTTTCGCTTCATTCGCTAACACCAGCCAGTTGATTATGAAAATCTTTAGGCCAGTATGTTTTTGCTGTAGAGTTGAATTTACAACTATTTCATGATATTAAACGGTAGATTCATTTTAATTCATAGGTTGTCTCTCTTACTTAATTTTTAAATAAAAAATAGATTATTGACGTTCTTTTGGTGTCAAAATTTAGAATAGCGTAACCCAGTCGCATATTTGGTAAAGAAAAACAAGTAAGGAAGTCTAAGTTCGGGTGGAATCGAACATTATATACCTAGTAGTGTATTATTATTGCATCCCAATTTACGCAGGTCTATTTTAATACTTTCAGTTCGTATTTGCGTTCAAATAGACAGACGGACAGACAGATAGCCGTATCGAGAGAAGAACATGGCTACATCGACTCAGCTCATCCTCCTGATCATTTCAGTATACTTTTTGATGGGACTATCTCTTTTTCTTCTCATACGTACAAACATTTCATGTTCATGAAAGGTATGCAAATCAAAGAAGATATACAACTTCGCTTTTGCAGACGGGTATTAACTACTTGCCCGGATATTTCACTTTTCATCCTGAATGTTTTGATATACATTAATAAATATATATCTCGATTCGTTTATGCCGAATGAAGTAATATACCTTGTGTGCGTAACAAAAATAGACATAAAAAACTATAAAAATGAGAAATTTTCACAATCTATACTTTCGTTCACTGGGTACAGCATAGACAATATATATTTTTGGAAAAATGGGCGGAGCCACGCCCCAGGCTATATAAAGTTTCAATTCGTCATAACTATAAACTTTTTTGGTCTAAATTAATAAAATTTGGATATATGTGTCACTTAGACAATATCTACATAATTTTGAAAAAGTGGGTGGTGCCACGCCCACATATTTTGTGTTTTGTTTTGCCCTTGAACTTTCACGATAGGTTTAGGAGTTCGCTGGGCACGACACACTCTGTATATAGCTTTTTGAAAAGCCCCCAGGCTATGTAAAGCTGCAGTTCGGAATAGCTTGGAGTTTATTTGGCTCAAGTTAATGACATTTTTTATATAAACGTATTCTATGTATCAAAACGTCAAAACAACGTCTACCGGGCTTGCTAGTTTATTATACTGCGTTACAAAAACGAGCTTTAGTTCTGTCCTATGAACCAAAGATACTTTTTCGGAAAGGGGAGAAAAAATAAAAGTACACGTGTATCGGCGATTTTCATGTACACGTCAGAATAATTAAATTTTTTTTTTTGAAGTGCTCCGTACGTGGTAGCCAAACTTGCATAAATTTCTATAGCAATAGTAGCACACGACTAAAAAAAAAAACTCTGATGTGTACATGAAAATCGCCGATACACGTGTATTTTTATTTTTTCTCCCCTTTTTCCGAAAGAGTATATTTGGTTCATAGGACAGAATGTGTGTAACGCGGTGTTATAAAATGGCGAAAGCAAACAACAAATTTCAGCATTCTTTTGTAAAACTGAGAGACTAGTTTGCGTTCAAATAGACGGACGGACAGACAGACAGACGAAAGGAACGATGGACATGGCTCAATCAACTCCGCTCATCGTGCTGATCATTTTAGTGAACTTTTCTCTTCTTCTTCTCATACTTTCATACATTTAATGTTTATGAAAGCTATGAAAATCAAAAAAGATATATAACTTCGCTATTGCAGTGGGCTATTAACTACGTGCCCGAATATTTTGCTTGTGTCTTTTCCGATTTGGCTTGTTTTTGGCAGGAGTATAATACATACTACTGATAAGCAGCTGACCATTTTTATTGAAATATCAAGATTGAAATATAAGCGATTGCCTTTGAAAATAGCAGAAATTTTACACTGAAAAGTGGGCGGCGCCACGCCTACTACTTCAAAATTGACAAAATTTGTTTACGGCCGAGTTTTTCTTAAGAAGCTTATTATGTGTGCAAAATCTGATTGATATAACTTGCTTAGTTGTAGAAACATCGCCACGCCCATTTTCCAAAGTTTTTATTTTTTGGATTTCTTAGTTTACGGAAACTTTAAAAGTGAAATATAAATGATGTAAAGCTATTTTACGCAAAGTTATTGCCTATTTAATATATCTACGATCCTCTTCAAAATCTTTCATATAAAAGTGGGCGTGGACCTTAACCGATTTCACCCATTTTTTTCTCGAACCTTCCTTGCGCACCTGGAAACCTGCGTGCTGAATTTCTTTTCGATATCTTGAACGGTGTTTGATTTATGATTAATAACGTTTCTAAATTTGACTTAACCAAAAGTGGGCGGTGCCACCCCCATTTTCAAAAATTTCTTGAAAAATTTATTTTATTTCTCAATCTCAATATATACTCCAAATTTTATCCTTATAGCTGTATTAGTGCCTGGGTGACCGAGCCTTGCTCGGTGGCAACCCTAGGTGGCAATCCTACTTAAAAATATACTGGTTGGTATACGGCCTCAAATACCTTCCGTTTGATACCCATATTGCCATATATTGCTTAATATTAAAAAAAATCAGAAAGGTGGCAACCCTCTAAGCTTCCTTTAGTGTCAACATCCAAGTAGAAAATCTTAGAAGGAAGCATACTATCCATCTACCAAATTTCATCGAAATCGGTTTAGCCGTTCCCGAGATAGTGGCCGATATCTGGAGGAATAAATAAAATGCGGTCAGGTGGCAACCCTAGGTGGGAACACTACTCGAAAATACTTTGGTTGGTATACGGCCTAAAATACCTTTATACCATATATTGCTTAATATTTAAAAGAAATTGATATAGATGGCAACCCTGTAAACCACCCCAAGTGGCAACACCAAAGTAGAAATCTTAAAACACAGGATACTACCCATATACCAAATTTCATCCAAATCGGTTAAATCGTTCCTGAGATAGTAGTGGATATACAAATATACAAGAATAACTCGTTTTAAGTTGTAAGATGTACTGAGTAATCACTTTTTTTGTGTTTTCGAAAATATATAAAAAGTGGGCGTGGCTATCACCCGATTTCGTCCATTTTGAATAGCGCTCGGAGATGAGTGCCAAAGAACCTGCATACCAAATTTCATTAAGATATCTCTAAATTTACTCAAGTTCTCGTGTTCACAGATGGACGGACGGAGGGACGGATGGACCGACATGGCTTAATCAATTTCGCTTTTCGTCCTGAACCCTGCCGTTAGGCGACTAAACCTGCCGTTAGGCGACTAAAGTTAATATACCTTGTGTGCGTAGCACTACTAAGTATAAAAAAATGTTAACCATACGAGTATATAGGGGATTTTGGAAAATGGCTTCATGTGGAAGCTTGAATGTATCGTAAAACTTTCATTTAATGACACAAATGCACATTTTTTATCTGGAACCTTTAAAAGATGGATGCGAAAGATCAAAAACCTGGAACTCTTTTTGTAAACATTTTTTTATTAATTTATGAATACTTCTTATAACCACTGGGCGCAAGCCTAAGAATAATTCTTGCACAGTTTGTAGCAACTTATTGGAAATTCCCCTTGTTGTTGCAACAATAAACCACCCTGCTTGGGCTCATGGCACCACGGAATGGGACGCATTAAACAGAGTTAAAATGAAAAGCTCCTTGGTCGGATAAAACCGAATAATTTCGGTACATTATTGTGTATGTGGGGACAATTTCATGAACGGCGATGGTAAGTTCAATGTGACTTCTTCAGGTGTAGTGACAAGAAGTGTAACACAAGAAATAGTTGGGGAAAGTGAAGGTTTCTGTAATGGGATTATTCGAAAGATAGCTGCTTTGTTTGGACCACGCTACCGAAACCAAAATAGACCCCGGTATATTGGTTGAGGACTTTAAATGAAAAGTGGATGGGCAAAGTAGATATAAAAGCAGAATAGTTCACGGTCCATCATTTGAGCTCCTGTCTTGATGACATGTCGGGAAGTTTCGAGAATTTCTGACGTGCCGATCATTACTGGGATGGCCCTTTGACTGCGCCACTGCGCCTTCCCTGTTTTTCATCTTGCATAAATGTTTACTTTGTAATTAAATAAACCGCTCATATTTCCTATTTTAAACAGGTTTAACCGTTGAAGTATGAAAAGCTTTTCAGCCTACATAAAAATAATTTTTCAAACAATCCCTGTATTTGTAAATAAAACGACCCAAACAAATTTTTTTATGGAACTGGTAACACAAAATATCATAATGTCTTTAATTGTCACGAAGCTAAGATGGCTACCGAAAATTGACAGGGAAACCACTTCTTTTTTATACCATACATCGTTGTGCTGGCTCGAGGTAAATTTTTATATAAATAAAACACAAGTGTTTTTTCTTTTATACCTGTTTAGGCGAGATGCCTAAAGTCTTAAAAAATGTGCCACCCTAATGTAACTTTAGCGCCCTTCCAATCATTCACACCAACCCACCCATCTGTATGGGCATGCATGCATATTCGTGTTTTGTCAGCACACATATACATGCATGGGGTGTGCATGTGTGGGTCACCTCCCCTTAAAACCGGAGGAAAACCGTCTACTTCTTCAGTGAACTTCGACGCAGTAACACATCACGGCCACCCCAGGATTTTCGACCTCATCAAATATTCTTAAAGGTAACCAATTGTTTATAATTATATTTTACACAAATATACGGCCTTTATTATAACGAGGATTCTCGTTTTTTTCTTATTTCTTTCCTTTTATCAAAATCACAATTCGACCGCGGTGCTTTCGATCCACGGCCGCTCCAGCGAAGCGCCACTATCGTAATTGTTCATGGTCCTTCGACCGTAGAAAGGAACCAGCCTACCTATACAGTCCACAACACAAGCATCATCATTTGGATCACATTAACCAGAAACTGCCACACAATAAAAGTAGCAAAAACTCAATATTGTTCACGCACTGCCGCAATTACAAACAACTCTGCCATACACTCTGCCATACACTCTGCCACATACCACAACCAACAACACAAACTATATACAACAAATTCGGCCGATCACCACATCAAAGCACGTAAGTTGTATATTTCTTGCCACTTAGTTTTTTTTTTGTTGCATACAATTGTATAAAAGTGCCGCCCGCGAGTGTAATCAAACGTAAGTGCGTTCAGTGAATATTTAATAATAGTGATTTTTTTTAACAGTTAACTGCTATACTTTTCTTTAAATTTTAAATTAAATTAAACGCTTAAAACTCCTTGTGACTATCCGGATTATCCCCCCACCAGTGGTAAGGTTTTTTGGACACAGCGCAAGGCAAGAGCTAACATAACCTCATTTTCACAATAAGTTCACTTAGCCTTTCGATCTTCAGTTTGTTTTTGGTTTTTCCACTTGTTTTTTTTTCGGTAATATACAGAACAGAATTTTAATCGAAAGCTAGTTTATTATTTTCTTATAAAATTCACTATTTTTATAGCACTTTTCTTTTGTTTTCACATTTTTTCATTTAATATTCACTTTCGCTCGTTTGATACACCGCGCACTTTATCTGTGTTTTGTTGTGTATTTCTTTATTGCGGCAACGCATACACATATTTATATATACATATTCCCATTATACGTGTGGGTGGCGAGTAAGTCACAAAGATTTTGTTTAAATTTTTGCTTCTGTAGAAAACAAATATTCGTCAGACAAATCGGCCAAGTCTGCAATATAATTCAAAAATTAACTATAAATATAATTGAGTTAAAAATATACAATAATTGAGTTGATTGCAATTTTATTGAGTTGGGTTGTTTTGATTTTCCTGGGTAAAATACTGCCTTTACCTTTTCTATTCAGCATTTATCTTGTACGATTGAGCATTTCATCGTACCTTCAGCTATATTTTTTCGGTTTTGTTTTGATTCTACAGATCCTCTAAGTCCAAAATATGGAGAGTTTCATTAGGCTGGCTGATTCGATTTTTGAATTCGAATCAGACTACAATGAATTAGAGGATTCAGTCCACAGCAAGTACACTCTTGGGCTTCAACAAGAGGACTTGAACGCCATGTGGAGGAAAACCAGAACGGCTTATGACGACTTACTTAATTCAGATAAGTTAGAGGCCACTGGTATAGTTTCTGTCAAACAGAAATATAAGAGAGCATATGCAGTATATTTACGCTGCATGTCAGACATGGCTACACGCCAAGCGACATACAACAAACCAGAAAATAAATCTGAAGAAAAGCCCGAATTTCAACACAGTATCCGCCTGCCTCCATGTGATACTGAAGTTTTCAAGGGCGATTATCTGTCATGGCCAAGATTTCGTGACATGTTCACGGCCATATATATCTTAAACAAACGCCTAACACCTGTGGAGAAATTGTTCCATCTGAACAATAAGACACAAGGTGAGGCAAAAGATATTGTGAAAAAATGTCCGCTCACGAATGAGGGATTTGATACGGCCTGGAGAAATTTATGCGAGAGATACGAAAACAAACGTATCCTAGTAAACTCGCAACTCCAAATTTTATTTAACCCTCAACTACATCCGCTATTTCAACTTACGTAACTACATTCGTGGGGTAATTTTCGACCCCAATACCATTTTTTAAATATTTTCAAAGGCATTGATTTAAAAAAAAAAAATTTAATACAGAATAAAACATTGAATAATTCTTTATTAAAAACACATTTATTTTTATTTAAACAAGTTACAACAAAAACAAAAAATGGCGTTTCTTCATACACCCTCAAAATTACACTCTTAAAAATATAGGTCATTACTTTTGTAAAAAAAACTTTTAAAAAATGATTTTAAAGAAAATGTTTGTGGTAATTTATATTAAAGAAACATAGTTAATGACAACAGTAAAACAAAAAATCTTTTATAAAATAACATACAAATTCTGACATGGCATCTTTTCGTGCATACATTCTTCAGTGAATACTACATAAAATACTAAAAGTACTGCATATAATACTACAAATACTACATAAAATACTACAAATATAAGATAAAAAGGGACTTATTTTATTTGTCACATTCTGTACATATTATGGAGTCCTTTGAATGGGTTTTACAAACAAAATTTTTACATTTTGAACATTGTTTACTGCTTTTTGTGTCTTTTGACCGAGGACATATAAAGCAACGAACTCTTTTGGTTTTTTTTTGGCTGACTTGGTCCAGCTTCGGCTTCATGGTCTTCCCCAAGTATTTGATCAATAATATTTTTCAGGTCTCTGGAAAAATTTTCCGAATTTTTACTACGCTCTTTAATGTGAGGCTTGATTAAAGACATTCCCAGGTCCTTTATAAAATCACGTCGTGACAAGTTACTTTCAATATTTGATGCTTTCCAAATAACAAAGCTGTTAGCGCACGCTATATTGAAAATAGCACCAAATATGGTTGTTGGCCAACGCCGCGATCTTCGCAAACCTGAATACACAGCACATTTTTGGTCAAGTGCATCCACTCCACCTTTGGTAAAGTTATAAAATTCAATGATTTCAGGCTTCAAGCTGTGCGGATCTATATCAGCTGAATGGTGCATTGCTGACACTAAGATGACAGATTTGTTTCTCTTTGGCACATATGAAACCAAAGTTTTATCTCGAACGAATCCAAACGAAGATGACTGAACTGGTCTTGATCTAGCTGGTAGAAACTCTTTAGGAATCTCTCTCTTATTTCTACGCATGGTCCCAACGTAAGTTAATCCTTTTGCTTTTAAAGCATCAACTAGTTCGATTGACGAAAACCAATTATCACCAGTTACGTTTCTATTTGTGCCGAATAAAGGCTCTGCCAACTTTAAGACAGTTTTGGAAGGTATCGAATAAGTGTTACGACTTGTCTGCTCTTTTCCTGAATATATAAAAGCAGAGTATAAATAGTGAGTTCTTGCATCACACATACACATAATTTTAATGCCATATCTTGCTGGTTTTGATTTCATGTATACTCGAAAAAGGCAACGGCCTCTAAAGGGCACTAGCATCTTATCTACTGTCAAATATTCTGAACATATATAATTTGATTTACAGTTCAACATAAATTTGTCAAAAATATAAGAAATTAGAGCCAGTCGATCAGTTTCTCTTCTCTCTGTGCGAGTGTGTATGTCATCAAATCTAAGAACAGTTAGCAGAAAAAGGAACCTGTTCATACTCATCACAGCTCTAAAAACATTTCGACCTGTTCCATCGGTAGCCCATAACGTCCGTACATCTTCGTGATTAGATTTATAAATACCAGTCAGCACCAAAAGTCCTACTAACGCTTTAATCTCGATTTCATTAGTATGACTGACGAACGCCGGTAAGTTATCGCTAGTTCTGTTATTAATAACTTCGGTTATCTTTACATTAGTTTGTATAGTAATGTACGATATAATGTCATCTGTGATAAGTACAGACCATGATTCAAGAGGTGTCAAGTTTGCTATCTCCGCAGCTGGACCTTTGATGCCAGGAAAAAGATGTATAATGTTGTGTGCCCTTGTTCTTGATGCTGCAGGTGCAGCTTTTGCCCATTTGAACCTATTTTTACCATAAAAATAGCCAGACTCTCTTATACAATTGTCTTCATTCTCTTCATCTTCACTTTCATTTTCTTCGTCTTCACTGCTGGTCTCACTTTCGCTATCATGTTTGCTGTCTTCATATTCTCCGTCGCTGATATCACTATCTTCTACAAAATTATTGATTTCGTCATCTTCAGATAACTCCTCTACTTCACAAATTTTTGCAATTTCTTCTACAGTCAAAAACCGCTTCATATTTACTAAAAAGTTCAAAAACACAAAAATTACCAAAAGTAAAAAAACTTACGTAAGTACATTCGTGGGGTCATTTTATACCCCAGCGTCCGCTTACCACAGCTATTATTCCACTTAACGAGATAAACAACCGCACGCTGCGAGAGCACAACAAGAACTGAGAATACACTGAATTTCAACACAGCAGCAACAACCAAAACTGAGTAACAAGCAAAAAACCGAGGCGTGGGGTAGAAATTGACCCCACGAATGTAATTAAGGGTTAACTTGAAAAAGGTAGAGAGTGAGTGTAGTAGCGCGATTAAAACCCTTCAGCGCGAAATAAATAATTGCCTTTCGTCCCTGCGAAGTCATAAAATTGACACTTCGAACTGGGATGCAATTATAACGTATTTGTGTTCGACGAAATTGCCGGAGAGTACGCTTGGTCTATGGGAGCAAAGCATCGACCACAAAGTGGAAATATCCAAGTAGGAGGATATGGACAAATTTTTGTCCAACCGCTTCCAGACACTCGAAACAGTGTCTGGGTTCATAGGGAGTTCTTCGAAAGTGCAAACACCGCAAAGTACGCGGAATGTCAACGAAACCCCTGCAAAAAGGCTTGGTACATACCAAGCAAATGTGACAAAATTACTGTGCACAAAGTGCAAATCGAATGCCCACAGATTGCAAAACTGTCCCCGTTTTCTCAAATTAACTCCGGTGGAGAGAATTAACTTTGTCAAATCCACCAAGGGCTGTTTGAACTGCCTATCCCCAGGACATACTGTGTCGAAGTGCACCAGTTCTTATGACTGCAACAAGTGCCACTCTCGACATAATACGCTCCTGCATGCGGAGTCTCTTCAGACGCAGGCAACGACCAGTCCTAATCAGTATCATGCTGATAATGCTGCCTCAACTTCAAAACAGGCACAAGAGAGACGGGAAGCTGAAAAATCTGTTTCGGCCGTAAACCGAAATGTTAAATCCTGCCATGTGCATTCAAGCGCAGGTGTGCTGCTAGGGACAGCTCGAGTAACCATTCATCATAATGGTACAGACTTCCCAGCAAGAGCACTGATTGATTCTGGTTCAGAGTGCTCGTTTATGACAGAACGACTCAAACGCAGAATCAATTTACCGGCAAAAAGGATGCATGCTCAAGTTTCGGGCATCACTAATGCCGTCTCAGCTCAAGTCAAGGAGGCATCCAATATTGAACTCCGTTCACCAGTAGACCCTTGATTCAGCTTAACAACATCAGTGCTAATTCTAGCCAAACTAACTGGGAATCTGCCATCCTGCCATATCGATGCTACGACTATGCAGGCTTTCCCAGACTTAGTCTTGGCAGATAAGCGATTCTACATCAACGAGGAAGTTGATATTATACTTGGCGGAGACGTATATCCGCAAATAATATTGCGTGGGCCGAAAAAGAAACGGTGTTCGGTTGGATATTAACCGGGCGCATAGAAGCACCGAATCCAACCAGAAATATAGTGTCCTTTTACAGCGAAGTTGCTTTGGACAAACAGCTGACCGCATTCTGGGAGTTGGAAAATCTGCCCAGAAATAAAAGCCCAAACGCAGATGACAAGTACTGCGAAGATTTATATAGGGAAACTACAAGTCGTAGAGAGGATGGGAGATATGTCGTCTCTCTTCCATTCAGACAGAAGTACCCAGATAAGATAACATAGGAGGGTCTCTTAGGCGGGCGTGTTGACAATTTTTTAGAAATGAGACGCGGTTAGCAAAGAACCCGGAATTAGGGAAAGAATGTATGAGGGTCCTGTCTGAATATGAGACATTAGGGCATATGCAAAAAATTAATAAAATGGTACCGGCCGATTCAGCGGACAATTACTTTTTGCCCCATCACGCCGTAGTAAAAGCGGAGAGTACCACCACAAAGGTACGCGTCGTTTTTAATGCGTCAAGCCCGACGGTAAATGGTACAAGTTTGAACGACATTTTCCTGCCAGGCCCAGTACTTCAGTCAGATCTTCCAGTACTTATACTGCGCTGGAGACTACGAGGTGTGTTCAAAACGTATCGCGAATTTTGAATTTTCGCTGGTTACGTATATTCGAATTTCGAATTTTTTGTGGCGTTATGTTGGTACTCATGTCTCTCACTTATGCCGACAAGCTCGGCCATTTTGAATGTTCAGTTGATTGTTGACAGCTCCTTTGATTGCACGACGTTACGCTTCTCTTGACGAGATAAAGACGGCATCGAAGGAGGAGCTGAACCAGATACAAAAAAATGATTTTTTGAAGTGCTTTGAAGATTGGAAAAACCGTTGGCACAAGTGTATAATATCTCATGGAGATTACTTTGAAGGGGACAAAATAGATATTCATGAATAAATAAATAATTTTTGAAAAAACACAAAATTCGCGATAATTTTTGAACACACCTCGTATATCGCTTCGTTTTCAATAGTGACATCGAAAAGATGTATAGACAAATTTGGATGAGCGATGATCACGTAAAATTCCACCGGATTGTTTACCGAACATCGCCTCAAGAACCCATAAGCCTTTACGAGTTGAAAACGGTCACTTTCGGGGTCAATTGCGCGCCTTATCTGGCAATTAGAACCCTTTTACAACTAGCAGATGAAGTAGAGAGTTCTCACTCTACAGCATCTAGCATACTTAGGGAAGGCATGTGCGTAGATGACGTACTAGCGGGGGGACACACACTCGCATCGGCCATTAACGCGAGGAATGAGATTCGACAAGTCTTACTCTCCGCGGGCTTCCCATTACGAAAATGGACTTCGAATGCTGAGGAAATTCTCAACGACATCCCAATATCGGATCGGCTGACCGAGGACTTTCTGGCATTCGAAGATACCAGCACCGTTAAGGCATTGGGCATAAGATGGAATGCCCATTCAGACCTGTTTTACTTTAAAGCAGGGTCACTAGAACAAAGTGAAAAGTTGACAAAACGAGCGATTCTATCCGCCATCGCCAAACTCTTCGACATTTTGATGCAGAACATCTGGTTACAGGGCACCGATTGGGATGAACCAGTTTCGTCCAATACATTGGAACGATGGCAAAATTTCAGACATCAATACCACGAAATCGACAAAATAAAGATACCACGATGGGTAAACTTTTCACCAGAAGATGAGGTCGAAATACATGGATTCTGCGATGCTTCGGAAAAGGGATACGCTGCAGCTGTCTACATGCTAGTCAAAAGCAATGATGATATCTTCGTGAATATACTCCTTGCCAAAGCCAGAGTAGCACCAGTGAAGACCATCTCACTTCCGCGCTTGGAACTTTGCGGAGCAGTACTGTTAGCGGAGATAATGGAATCAATATTCCGAAACATCAAACTGGTACCAGTGAAACAATATCTATGGACGGACTCCACCATCGTTTTGGCATGGATAAGGAGACCACCCTGTTCCTGGTCAACATTCCTCGCACACAGGATTACAAAAATCATCGACCTAGTCGGCAGCAAGGACTGTCTTCATGTCAACTCGGAAACGAATCCAGCAGACTTAGGAAGCAGAGGACTACCGGCATCGGATTTGGTCGACAATTCTTTGTGGTGGCAGGGACCTTCTTGGCTACAAGAAGACAATTCCCAATGGCCAGTACAAGAAAAGGAGTATAATACATCCGTGGAGGAAAAGAGAGTGCAGGCCTACGCAATATCAACGCAAAAACAGATCGAGATTCTGGACCGGTTTTCGAATTTACCGAGGGCTTTGAGGGTACTATCATATATTATGAGATTCTTTCGAAGAACTCATCCCAAGACAAAAGCTTCCTTTCAAGAAAAATCGTGCCTAATCTCATCCGGTGAGATCAAGACCACGACGCAACTCTTGATTAAACTATATCAGAAGCAACATTATAATGAGGAATATGTAAAATTGAAGAAGGGACAGGTAATCGATAGGAAAAGCGAGATATTGCCACTCAACCCGTTCATCGACGAAGATGATATTATTAGGGCGGGTGGTCGTCTTGGAGCGTCTCAAGACCTCGCTTATAACGAGCGCCACCCAATCATAATGCCGTACAATTGTAGGTTGACGCGTCTGACTGTACAAATGATACATAAAATCTCCCTCCATTGGGAAAACCAAATAATGCTCCGTCTCATCCGCACCCAATATTGGATTCCGAATGTTAAGAACATGATTAGGGCCACCATCCATAACTGTAAAGTCCCTTCCTTGCGAACGCACTACGTTCACCCGCGCGTTTACCAATACCGGGGTGGCCTTTGCCGGGGCTTTCGACATTAAAAGTTACCGCGGAAGAGGATGTTGATTATCAAAGGGCTATGTTTGCCTCTTTGTTTGTTTTACCACGAAAGCGATCCAACTGGAAGCGACCAGTGATCTTACTACCCCATCCTTTCTAGCAGCGTTTTCCCGTTTTATCGCTAGACGAGGATGTCCGAGAAACATTTACTCCGACAGTGGTACTAACTTTGTCGGCGCTTCACGATCCTTGAGATCTGAATTTAAAGCATTTATCTCGGACGCCCGAGACACCACTATTTCCAGATATAGCCATCAAGCCATGACATGGCATTTTATTCCGGCCGGGGCTCCACATATGGGGGGACTCTGGGAGGCGGGAGTGAAGAGCTTCAAAAGCCACTTCAAGAAGTTAGCCTCGCCTGATAAATTCACGCATGAGGAATTCCATACGCTATTGCGTCGGATTGAGGCATGCCTCAACTCGCGGCCACTTAGTCCAGCCTCAAATGAGCCCGCGGACCTGGAACCCTTGACCCCTAGGCACTTCCTGACTGGAAGTCATCTCCTGGCTCCGCCAGAACCCGAAGTGAATGAGAGCCCTGGCTCCATTATTAATAGGTGGCAGAAGCTCAAGGCTCTTCATCAAACCTTCTGCAGGCGATGGAAAGTGGCATGAGGAATTCCATACGCTATTGCGTCGGATTGAGGCATGCCTCAACTCGCGGCCACTTAGTCCAGCCTCAAATGAGCCCGCTGACCTGGAACCCTTGACCCCTAGGCACTTCCTGACTGGAAGTCATCTCCTGGCTCCGCCAGAACCCGAAGTGAATGAGAGCCCTGCCTCCATTATTAATAGGTGGCAGAAGCTCAAGGCTCTTCATCAAACGATCTTCAAAACGAGTGAAGTGGAAGCATCCGAAACAAAATATTAGGTGGGGGATCTCGTTGTCATCAAAGAAGACAACCTGTCTCCCAATGATTGGAGGCTCGGCCGAGTTACCCACGTACACCCCGGCGAAGATAACCGAGTGCGTGTAGTGGACCTCATGACCGAGAAGGGTCAGATCAGAAGACCGTTGGTCAAGCTGATTCTGCTCCCTATGGCTGGCGAGAGGCCCGGGGCCTCATCTTAACCATCCCCTTCCATCACCTCCGAGCCGTTTTACCCGCCCCTATCCCAAAATACCACCCTTCACTCGCTACCCTTAACGAGGACACCAGGCAAGCCTAACGCAGAAGAAGAACCTTTCTGCCACAGAAAAGGTAATTGCTCTCGAAAACGAGGCCACAGAAACCTAACGCAGAAAGGCGGACCAATCTGCCACTGAAAATCTATCCATCTGCCACGACAAGTTGGTAGCAGATGGTCCCACCCTCGTATACATATACATATATGTAAATTTTTTCAAATGTACATTTGTTAACACCCAACAAGCAAAGTAAACTTAAAATACATCTTTGCAAAGCTTTCCGAAATCAAGCTTACAAAATACAGATTTTTCGTTTGTAAAGCGTTTGAAATTAAACGTTGTGTACTTGAAACGACACGTTGATAAAAGCTTATTAAGTTAAACCAATAAAAAGGATTTTAAAGAAAGCTTTCTAAAAGTTTTTTTTTAAACTTTATTCAAACCAGATTTTGTACATTATTTAGCTATTGCAATAAAATAAATAACTAAGTTCTAGTCATACATTGAATGCTGCAACTTAAACCAACTATTACCAGTTTTTGGAAGTGGTAAAGATGCAGCAACGACCAATGTTTTTTCGCAGTCATTCTCATATAAAAATCTTGTTTGGAAAGAATTGGAAATAATTTAAGTTGAAAAGGAAAAAATTTACAATTTGAATTCAATTCAATTTTTATATACATTTGCATTTCACTTTAAAATTGAAATAATTAGTAAAAGTTTTTTCTTGAAGTTTATCAAGGTTTACTTGAAACTTTCAAATAAATTAAAACTAAAAAGCCTACATATCGCTTATTGTAGCAAATTTATTTTGAAAAACATTTACAGAAATGATTGTTGGGATGTTTGTTGGGTGCACATATATCTATGTAATAATATAACAGACTTACCCTCTTCCTACGGTGCGCATCGCCTATAGCGCTAATCCCATATGGTCTAGTAGCGCTCATAACCACCCCCTATATGGCAATTGTTGAAGTACCTGAAAGTCGGACAACATTAGTACATATATTCCAAGGGGATGGACGTCTATATATGCAACAACAACGTCAATATTCATCTTCAGCCGCCAAAATCGTTAGGTAAACCAGGATATGCGGCACGTGAAGTAAATTTTGGTAATTGTTACCTTGAGGAGACAACTACTAAAACACGTGCGAAATCATCGGGAAAGGTATCAGAAGACGCGTTTTGACCCCGGTAACAATAATCCGGAAGTGGACTTTCGAGTTTTTGCCTCAGTGAAGAGATATTTGAAATCAAAGTTGGAAATTTTCTGATTTCATGTGGTTGTTGTAATCACAGATTAGGGTGTACCGAAAGGTGCAAAAGGTGTTCTGCGCAGGAATACTGTGGACCGCGTAGCCGGTCTTGGACCGACTAAGGGTTATTTCTTTGAAGCGCGACTGTTCACATACTGTAAAAAATTTCGAACCAAAAAACCGCAAGCATACCCATATAAATGTAATAGAAAATGGCAATATCCAAGGAATATCCCAATAAGGGTCTTACAAATTTTGGCATTATAACAGTTGTTATATTATAGTTCACATAGTAAACCATACGCAAAGTCAAAACCAAGCCATTGTCGAAAGAATGTAATCATCTCGCTACTTGCACTAAAAGGTAGTATGACCTTGCCATCTGGTTGTGAGGTATAAACACCTCTTAATTTTATATTTGCCCTGCAGTATTGATCTGGGATATGATTTTGGCTCGCCTGCAAAATTACGTAAACGTTCGAAAATTTGCTTAGTAACAAAAAGGTACGATGAATTATTGCAATGAAAGCCGTGTTCTTTATAGATGTTTTGCAATTTTTCATCTAATGGAATATGCTCTTTAGCTTGTAGATAACAAGCCAGATGACCTGCTGCTCTAATACCATCCTTATCCAATACATTTGTAGAAAACATAAACCCGATTGCTTTCTAGCACAGTTTTCCCTGCACTCAAGTTTTTCAGTTAGTCTGGTTAGGGTTTCAATGAAAATGGAAACCTTCCTTTTGTGCAAAATTCGTAATATTTTAGAGCTTACCGTACTGGCCAACATGTAACAGGGATGTGTAAACATAAAACGGCAATTTCTCGCGGGCCTGTGCATCTGACTGCACTGACGATGGTTTAGCTTTCCCATACATTATGTGTTTTTTATGACTTTTACGCGATATCTGCTGCCTAGTTGATGCCTTTATTTAATGATGTCTCTAGTGCCGGGATTTATATTCCACTGTTAGTGCTATTTGCTATCATATTTCTATTAGGAAAAGAAAGGAAAAAAACCATTAATATTGGCATGCACTTAATGGATACATAGATGCATATACACACAAAATGTGTCTCAAAGCATGTGCCGGCCGCCGCAGCGTTTGAGACATATTTTGTGGTTAAGTAAATTGCGCTGCTACCGAAACGATACAGAATTTCGGGCAGCGCTAATAATATACTTACCTTCCCCAACATATTTCCATGCGCCGGCAGCCGATTCTCCACAGCAGCATCTCCATTTACCCTTTATGCACCTGAAAAAGAAGGAAAAATTATGCTAAATACATTTAAAAAAAATAAAATATGCAATTTTACTTACCTTGAAAAAGAACTGCATACCACCCGTGCCGGAAACAAGAAAATCATGAATTGTTCCAATTCAATGAATTTTCTTTGTTTCTTTTTCACGATTTTGCAAAATCGTGAGTACGCACATATATGTATGTGTGCAAATCATCAACCACCACTCCCCAGCAGTATTTGAGGTAAGGCCTTCCAAGTTCAAAACAATTTTCAGCAATAAAAATGGCCTAAAACTCCACTAAAACCGAAGGTGCTGAAAATTTTAGGGAATGTGAAGGGAGTCTTTCAGGTGAACTGAATTTTCAGCTGAACTCGCAGTGAAAATTTCAGGGCTATTGAAATTTTCGCTGAACGCGTAGTGAAATTTTCAGGCCTACTGACTTTGAAAATTGGTTGTTGGCAATTCTGCAGTCAGTTAAGAATTCTTTCTGGAAATTCAGTGCTGCAGATTCACTTAATCGCAAGTTCGTGAAAATTTGTTAATTTAACTAAAATTATAGTGGAAATAATATAAAAAAGTCTTTATAAATATAATAAAACACTTAAAGTTATAAAGTGTGTGAAATGAGTGGCTTAAGCAAAAGCAATTTGAGGCGTTTGGCCGCGAAAGCCAGAAAAAATGTCCATCAGAATGATGTTGTGCGTCCGTCCGAGTCTCCCAGCGAACATTTTGCTGACGATTCAAGTGCAGAAATTTCCAATGCTAGTTTTTCGGTTCATATTAGCAGTTTTTGTGACCCAAGATTAAGTTTGACAGAAAAACTTTCAAAGTGGTACCAAATATTAAATGTCACACGTGGTCAGGGAGATTCTTTGTTGCAAATTTTAAATTCTGAAAAGCTTGATGTTCCTGTATCTTGTAATGGCTTGTTAAAACGGCGTAAGTCGAATATAATTATTCGTAGCGTTTCGCCTGGCCAATATACTCACATAGGCATTGGAAATTACCTCATGTGTATTGAACGAAACTTTGAGAGCGGTTTCGAATTAATTTTAGACGTAAACGTGGATGGCCTACCTATATATAAAAGTTCTAAAACAAGTGTGTGGCCAATATTAGGCTTTTTTCAAAACGTTCCTAATAGTGAGGTTTTTCTAATAGGGGCCTACGAGGGAAGTTAGAAACCTTCTAATGATAATCAATATTTACACGACTTTTGTAATGAAATTTTACGGCTCACTAGCAATCCTTTTACGATGGGAGAGAAGGAAGTGACCCTAAAAGTGCGATCTTTTATTTGTGATGCACCTGCGGGCGCTTTCATGTGTGGTACCCTTGGCCATAACGCGTTACATGGATGTATGATGTGCACACAAATTGGTTCAAGAGTAAATAACGTCACAACATTTAGCAAGGAATCTGGCCATTTAATTTCAGACGAGGATTTCAGAAATAGAACATTCCCAGATCATCATATACGATATTTTCTTGACAATCGCTTGACCATAGAGAGTTTAAATATAAATATGATTAGCAGTTTTCCTTTAGATCCAATGCATCTACTTGACCTTGGTATTACAAAAAAGTTTTTAAAAATGTTAAAAGAAGGAAAAACATTAGAATTCAAATTGAATAAAGACAGCCTGGAGAATATATCTTTAAAGCTTCTCGCATTAAAGCCCTTTATACCAAAGGAATTTGCAAGGCAGCCCAGAGGTCTCGATGAATTACCTCGCTGGAAAGCAATTGAGTTTAGACAATTTGTTTTATACACTGGACTAGTCGTACTGAAGGATATAGTTCCGGAAAATTGCTATTATCTCTTTCTTTTGTTAACATGCGGGTATAGGCTTTTAATGCGCGAATCATATAGGTCAAATGTAGAAGTGGCAGAACAAATATTTCAGCACTTTGTTCAACAATTTGATAATGTTTTTCCCAAAGATGGACTCACCTATAATATCCATAACTTAATTCATTTGGCTCAATGTGTTAGGGAAATTGGACACATAAACTCATTTTCAGCTTACCGATTTGAAAACTTCCTTCAGAAGATTAAACGAAGTGTTCGAAAACCTACACACATATTGCAACAGCTGGCCAACAAATTCTCATCTTATGAGTCAAATATAGAATATAGTGCTATTGGTCCAAAATTTAATTCCAAAGGTGAAATAGCTCAATTCAATTTTCAAAACTTTGTTTTGACCACAAAAATGCCCGACAATATTTGTTGTTTGAAATCTTGTATACCCATACAAATTGATAGCTTTATCTTAATAAACGGTGATCATTATGTAAAAGGGAGATCGTTCTTAAATTTTAATAACTTTTTTGAAAAACCCATACAAAGCAAATCAGTAGGCATTCTCTTGGTCAATAGTACAGTGTCCGAAATTTCTGAATTGCACTTGGTTAACAGCATTAGCTTTAAATATATGTACCTGCCGTTCAAACAGAATAGTGCAGTTTTGATACCTCTCATTCACACCTT
This sequence comes from Merzomyia westermanni, assembly GCA_949987695.1. Taxonomy (NCBI): domain Eukaryota; kingdom Metazoa; phylum Arthropoda; class Insecta; order Diptera; family Tephritidae; genus Merzomyia; species Merzomyia westermanni. The sequence goes on along the minus strand of OX465290.1, from coordinate 104,482,000 downwards.
TAATTCTATGTCTTTAAGCTCATAAATCAATAAAAATAATAATAATAAACAATACGTAACTTTAAAGTTATAACTGATAATGGAAATGCAAAGCTTTGAAATTGAAAACAATGTTGATTCTAACATGTTGAATGAAATTCGCAAAGAAATTCAATCTTTAAAAAGTAAGTCTAAGATAAGAGTAACTTTTTATTAAATTTTTAATGAAATATGTTTCTTTTTAGAATTAACAACCGATGTCATGAACCAAAACATAAAAATTTTGTCAACCTTAGAAAAGGTTTGCGAAAGCATTAGAACCCCCAAAGCTAAATTTCCTGTAAAAAATCTGTCGGAGATCGAAGAGCTGGAAAATAATGTGAAACTGGGCTTTGAAAAATATGCAAGCAAGCCATAATTTGGCAAAAAATCTTTATTTTACATTATTATTTTGTACGTTAAAGGTCATCCTTTTTAAATCAATACTTATGCCGGATGGCATTCACAAGTATCTTAATAGGATACTTTCTGAAGAACTCTGCATGGAGATGAACTATTCTGGAAGAGCCAACAAAAAAGGCTTACAGGACTATCAATTCCTAAACAGAGCCTTATACGGTGAATATTTTTTAGAAGTGGAATTATTTTCGAATAATTATAGTAGTATTCGAATAGAGTTATTTGAATAGTATTATTCGAATAGTGTTATTCGAATAGTAGTATGCGAATAGTGGCAGTAGTATTTGAAGAGTAGTATTCGAATAGTTTTATTCAATTGGTGACGTTTTACTCCAAAAGTTCCACCCCTAGTCTTTTCCATAGTCTTTTCGGAAACAAACATGACGAAAACATTTGTTTTTTTATTTTTTAGAATCCGTACAAAAAGATGGCTATTCCATGTGTGACTATATGAGAGATGTGCGCAACGCTTTCCAAAAAATTAAAAACAAAAACTATAAAGCTGTATCGCTAAAAAAACAAAAATAAATGAGTGGACTATATATAAATGAATAGACTATATATAAATGTATATAATATTAAAACATTTTTATATGAAATGGAAAGCAATTTTAAAGACAGAATGAATTACTTTATTAATGTTAGTTTTTACAAATATGTATATATTTTAAGTTTATTTAATTTCAAATAAATATTTACTTTTCTATAAAAGTAAAATCTGAAATATTGGAAATAACCACTGCATTTTGGATATTTTTTCCTGTTGAAATTCTTCTGAATTGTAAGGAGCTTTTTCCTATACACCTTTTCCTTTCCTTTTGGTTAGTTTTTTCCTACGGAAATGATCCCTGAATTGTAAGGAGCTTTTTCCAATACACCTTTTCCTTTCCTTTTGGTTAGTTTTTTCCTACGGAAATGATCCCTGAATTGTAAGGAGCTTTTTCCTATACACCTTTTCCTTTCCTTTTGGTTAGTTTTTTCCTACGGAAATGATCCCTGCTTATTCAGTCCTATTTTCCCTACTGAAGCGTTCACTTCTCAATCAGCAGCTTTTAGATAGTTCTTTTTCGCGATCACCTCTATGTAAAAACGAAGTGGAATATTCAGGTTTGGTAACTACATTTCTCTGAATTTTCAACAGGAAAGATGTACCCTTTTCCTGCTGAGCGATACTGCTGGGTCCATGCTACTCTCATCGACTCGCACAATTTGCGAGCATATGTACATATATATGTATATATGCATAATTTTACCACCACGCTAGTGATGCTATATTTTGGTCAACGGGTACCGAAATCCCGATCTGCCAAAATCGGTACCGCTCACTGCTGGGTAAATAGGGTGACGAAATCTACGTTCGTACCCGATCGGCAAAGATGCCGATTATATTAAAATGCAAACCTAAAGCCGCTGGATAAGTTTTTAAAAAAATTAAAAAAAAAAAAAAGTTTTTGGTTCACTCTGAGAAAATTTTTTTTTTTGTTTTTGTTGTTCCTTTTTCTCGGGTTTTGTTTGTTTTCGGAGGGGCAGGACTGTTTTGCCCACAAAACAACAAAAATAAACCCGAATAGTCACCACATTCTCACTCTCTACCCAGCTCGGTACCGAAGCCAAGTACCGAAAAAGCGAAAATGTCGCTGTGGGCACGGCACTAACGCCACTTATGACGGCGACCATGCAAGTAAGAATAAGAAATAAATCTCTGCATGAGGGCCAGCGGTGAAACGAAATACAAGGTGATCAGCGCAATCAACTTGTCACCACCGTGCCGTGCGGGAAAAAAATAACTAATTCCCATATATTAATAATATGCATGGTAATTATAAAATTTCTCCGTAGATCAGAATAATGCCGCATTATATGGTATTTATAAACTCCGAACGAGGTCGCTCGCCACCCACCTATACGGGCGTCGCCGAGCCGAGATCGGAACCATGGCCGTTCCGACCGGTACAGGGAGTATCGGACCCACTGCCGTTCCAACCCCTGTTAGCCCACGAGCGGCGCAACCACGCACGCTACATCGCGCGCCCGAAATACCGACGAGCGTAGACTGGCCTCCCAGCCGTGCCAGCTACGCATCAAGGCGCACTTCGACGGTAGACTGGCACTTCAGACGCGCCAGCTACCACGGACTTCCAGCTTTTCTCGTTAGAAAAAAATTAATATTATAAATAATTTCCTGGCAAGAAATATACAGCGTTTAATTTTTTAAAGTTTCTTCCTCCTACTCCTTAGCTCTAGGTACGAAACTATGGAGCCACCAGAGACCAAACCTCAAACGTCGGGAGGCAGTTCGGAGGTATACGGCTGTGACAGCGCCAACCGGCACTCACCATCCTAGTTTAAGTCCGTAGCTTAAGAGGATGCGTGGTGGGAAATCCTGTGGCGGGGTAAGATGTTGCGTATCGCAAGGGGGCCAGCATGTTTAGGCGAGATGCCTAAAGTCTTAAAAAATGTGCCACCCTAATGTAACTTTAGCGCCCTTCCAATCACTCACACCAACCCACCCACCTGTGTGGGCATGCATGCATATTCGTGTTTTGTCAGCACACATATACATGCATGGGGTGTGCATGTGTGGGTCACCTCCCCTTAAAACCGGAGGAAACCCGTCTACTTCTTCAGCGAACTTCGACGCAGTAACACATCACGGCCACCCCAGGATTTTCGACCTCATCAAATATTCTTAAAGGTAACCAATTGTTTATAATTATATTTTACACAAATATACGGCCTTTATTATAACGAGGATTCTCGTTTTTTTCTTATTTCTTTCGTTTTATCAAAGTCACAATTCGACCACGGTGCTTTCGAGCCACGGCCGCTCCAGCGAAGCACCACTATCGTAATTGTTCAATACCAATATATTTCAGTTACTCCACGGTAACCGTCTTCAGGGTAACTATTGTGAGGAATTCGATGATTCCTTGATTATTAATCCTGGGTTCACTATAAAGTTAAATAAACATACCAACAAATATTGTTAAAAATAGCTAGTTTTATTTACTAGTAATAAACGCAATACAAATTTAAGAATTTGGTAACTTCAAAGTAGTTCACTGAACAGCACTTGAAAATAAACTGATCAACCTGCCTTGCTGGCTCACTGCCTTATTTAGTCCGACAGGGTGCTACCCTACGCAACTAGAAGTTTCTTGGTTGTTCATTCTTCGTGTTTTCGAAGGGCGGTGTTATTTATTGGCATCTCCTCTTTGCAGCGAGATCTCTTTTAGCCTTGCTTGGTACATACTTGCATGCATAAGCGTAGCCATCGATATCTTCTCTTTTGTGTTTAACTAGTAGTAGGAATTTTATCGAGTTAGGGATAGAACATGCTTGAGAATATTCGGCACAGTATATATGTGCTCAGTCATCGGTACTCCGTATGTCCGTCGGTGTGTTTATTATGTGTAACATCTCCAATGTAAATCGCTTGCTATAACTTTGTTCTTGTTGGAGAATTTTCGCGTCGTCTAGAATCACAATTGGCCATCAGTGATTGGTTGTTTGAAGTCCGATTTCTGTCGCTTCCTTTGCATGGAATTTCATAGACAACATTACTTTTTTCATTATGTGGTATTTTTGATTTTGTTTTATTGATAAAACAATGTTTTAATGTGTTAGTCACGTAACTGTTGTGCAAAGTTATCTAATTAGTTGCTGGAATTCTTCACTATTCTTTGTTTGCAAAAATGAAATTATTTGACAAAACGTTCTGTAATGAATTTACCTACCTTAATTTTTTTAATTTTGATCAAAACAGCAAAAGATCAAAAACAACAAACAAGCAAAAAAGGGCAAACAACAAAAATTACCAACTTTTACCTGCCTCAGTCAACCACAAAAAAATAAAATCGATCGATGCAAACCCACCCCGTTTCTGAATGTACACACACAACACATGCACACACGTACACAAACAGACACCCATGCTGACGTTACCTGCTACCTACTATAAATACAAGACAAACGACCACAACAGATCAGAACGAAAATCGACACTGATGATGGCAAAACGCCGAAACCGGTTTGTCTCAAAACAAAATTTGACAAGGGATGACGAAAAATCGTTCCAATATACATCGAGTATCAGAATACTCCAACACATATCCTCATTCATATAAAAAAGGTGGCCCAATTAACATGGCAATGTCCGGTGATTGGATCACCTGATCCATCTCGGAGTACTCCGTTGCTTTGCTTTTGAATACTCTATAGACCACCTACGTGAGAGTACTCTCAAAATATTCCCATGGGATTACTCTATGGGGTATTCAACAGCAAACCGAGAGCGGGAGGTGGTCCTCAAAAGAACACATACTCCCTTCTCGCTTTCGTCTAGAATACTCTATAGAGTAATCTTTTGGCAGCATTTTCAAAGTACTCCAACGTAGGTGCTCTATAGACTATTCGGAAGCAAAGTAAATGGTACTCCGAATAGGATTAGGTGATCCAATCACCGGACATCGCTATGTAAATTGGACCACCTTTTTTATATGAATGAGGATAAGTGTTGGAGTACTCTGATGCTCCAACGTTTTTTACAGGAAAGCTGCGCTACTTGTAGACATATACTATGGCATGCTTTCACGTTTTGTATGTATGGATATTTGCGTGTACAAATGCGTGCATAAGCTGTAGCGATATTTGTTTAACTATTCGAATACCTATTATTCGAATAGTTGTCATTTATTCGGTTTCGGTTTTATTTAACTCTTTTCGTCACGGTGGCCACTACAGACAACCACCTATATTTTGATGTTTTACTCAACATAGCGCCATGTTACGGAAATCATAGGTAACGGCGGCTGTAAATAAGCAGGCGATGCGATTATTAAGAACAAAATATTTAAAAATAAACAGAGCAACCGTCGATTGCAGTTATGAAAGTTTAGTAAAAATCGTGAACTTCACAGTCGTGGGTGTGTGTACTAAATTTATCTTCCCTTGTGAGCACAAAATAAATAGTGTGGTTTAATTTTGTGCAAATTGCAAATATTGTTATTACTGTTGTGAAAAACAGTAAAATCTTTTAAAACTTTTCAATTAGACTTATTCAAAGTGGTTGGCAGCGGTAACCACCGTGCGGTAAGTAGCTTAATTTTGAGAAAGTTCACGGTGAAATGCAAGGTAGAATAAATTTACTCTTTTTAGGTAAAATGGCCAAGAACAAGATGTCGGATCGGGAAATTGAAGCATTCTTGTATGAAGATATACCATCAGACATTGATAGCTGTGCAGGTGGTCTGATGAGGATAATCAATGGGAAGAGGTGTTTCCTTTATTAGACCAGAATCTTCTTCCGTCAGATGACAAGTTTGATTCTGGCGATGAAATTCCATTATCTCAGCTACTTGGAAGTAAGAAACCGGCTAACCAAGTTGCTCCGCTACCATTTCATTCATTGCGACCTCCCAAATGGAAGAGGATCCTGATAACTTTGAGCCTTCATCTCATTTGCGGGACGAAACATCTGGTTTCGTAAGGAGCCAAAATCTGACTCCTCTCAAAATTTTTAATTTACTTTGGACGGATAACATTATGCAACATATAATATTTCACACGGACCTATATGCTCAACAAAAGGGCGTTTCTTACAAACCAGTCGGTGTAGAAGAGATGTCCATTTTTATTGCTCTGAATTTAATAATGGGCGTAGAGAAAAGTCCAAGCTATTAAGACTACTGGTCATCCTCACCTGATTTGCATGACGAATATACAGGGTGGCTGATGAATTTTGCTACATTAAGAAACTCAAATAATTTTTTTTTCAGTGTATGGAATTCGTTTTTCTTTTATTCATGTTAAAGCTCATTAAATTTTATTAAATATAGCTTAATTAGTTTTAAAAATAATGGAATTTAAATGCCCCCCCTGCTCGTCGATGCATGTGCGGCATCTTACCAAAAATTTGTTCATTACTGCTTGGAGAGTTGAGACAGGAATAGCCGCAATTGTTTCTCGAATGGATTGCCTTAGTTCATTCAAATTTGTTGGTTTTGCTTTGAAGACTTCCTGTTTGCAATAACCCTACAAGAAAAAGTCAGGTGCAGTAAGGTCAGGCGACCTGGGTGGCCAACGGAATGTGGAGTTCCTGGATATCAGGTTATTGGGAAATTTTCGTCGCAATTCTGTCATAACAGGTTGGGCTATATGAGGAGCTGCACCATCTTGCTGAAACCACACAGAGTTGAAAGAAATTCTCATTCGGCGTAATTCTGGATAGAAAAACTCTCTCAACATGCTCAAGTAACGGTCTCCAGTAACCGTAACGGTGTGACCGTTTTCTTCGAAGAAGTAGGGCCCGACAATGCAGCGTGATGAAACTGCACACCACACTGTGACACGAAGTGGATGCAATTCCGTCTCATGGAGTATCTGTGGGTTGGAAGCACTCCATATTCGACAATTTTGTTTGTTTATGTTGCCGTTTAAATCGAAATGGGCCTCGTCAGACATGAAAAGACAGTTCAACATGTTTCCATCCTCTTCCACCATTTGAAGCATCTTCTGGCAAAATTCCAAGCGAATCGGCAAGTCTGCAGCGTTCAGTTTGTTGGCCATTTGAATTTTATATGGGAATAAGTCCAAATCTTTGTGCATAATTGACTGTAATGACTGTCTGCTTACACCCATTTGAGCAGATAAGCTTCTTGTCGAAACACGTGGATTGTTTTGTATGGCAGCAGCTACAGCAGCGATTGTTTCCTCCGTTCGAACTGAAGGGTTTCGATGGTAAGGTCTTCTGTTGACTGTCCCATGCTCGGCAAAATTGCTTACAAGTCTTATTATGGTCCATCTGCTCGGAGGATTGCCGCCAAACGTGCGCCTATACTCTCTTTGAACCGAAACTACGGACTCCAGTGCGTGATAGCGGCGGACAATCCAAATTCTTGTTTCAGTGTCCCAGTTATCCATTTTTGTTAAATGTAAAAGTCAATCTGCAAAATAAAAAAAAAAATTAACCAGATTCATTACATAGAAAAAAAGTTATTTAATTTTTTTTTGGTAGCGGCTTTCATTAGCCACCCTGTATATCACATTTTGTGCCATTCAACCGTTTTTCATGGATTCTTGGACACTTACATTTAAATGACAACAATCTTTTGCCTTCACGGAACGATCCAAATTATGACAAATTATATAAGGTGCGCCCTTTTATAGAAATGCTTCGAGAATCTTATAAAAAAAAAAACTACAACCACTCTGAAAAGATCGCTATCGACGAGTCAATGATCAAATTAAAAGGTAGAAGCAGTCTGAAGCAATATATGCCGAAAAAGCCCATCAAAAGGGGGTACAAGGTATGGAAAAAGTGTGCTTCTTCAGGGTATTGTCTGGATTTCAATATATATGCAGGAAAAATCGGAAATAAGGTGGAAACTTATTTAGGAGGCAATGTCGTAAAAAAATTTTGCGAGGGATTGGAAAACAAGAACCATAGAGTATATTTCGATAATTACATTAATAGCTACGAGCTCCTAGTCGATTTACGCCATAAAAACATATATGCATATGGCACAGTAAATTAATCGCGTAAGCACCTTCCAAATTTGAAGCCAGATAAGCAACTAAAGCGCGGCGCGTTCGATTATCGAGTCAGTGATAATCAAATGGTTTCATTTCTGAAATGGGAAGATAAACGTTCTGTTTTCATCTTAAGTAATTTCCACGATCCTAGAAATGAAGTTCTTGTCCGAGAAACAGAAAAAACTGGGGAGAAAGTGGAAGTGCCTTGCCCTCTAGCATTGGAAGATTATAACGAAAATATAAACTTCGTAGATAAATTCGATCAATTGAAGGGTAGCGACGCGATTGATGGAAAATCTAAAAAGTGGTGGCACCGCATATTCTTTCATTTTTTAGATTGCACAGTGGTAAATGCATTCCTAATTTATAAAGAGTGCTAAAAGGACGAAATGTCCGGATTAGAAGAACTGCGCCTCAAGGATTTTAGACGCCACGTTTATCAAGATATGCTTGCACCAGCCTATGTCAGCAATAAGAGAAAGTTTTCGCAAATCTCTGGCAATTCTTCACCTAAATGTGCTTCTGTCAAGAAGCACAAGCCCGAGGTACCTGAATCAATACGACCTGCTGTAGGTAACCATCAACCCATAAGAGGTACTTCAGTGCATGTAGCACGAAAAACAAACCAGGACGCACAGTATGGAGCTGCATAATATGCCAAGTACCTCTTTGCTACAGGGAAGGAAAACAATGTTTTAATAATCACCATCGTCGTTTGTAATATACTATGTATTTTATTGTTTTAAATAAAGAAAGAAAAAAAAACGAAAAATTTGAACACTTATTTCACAGTGGTTACCATAACTAACCACAGTTGTATGTATTTCAAGTTAACTTTTTAATAACATTAAATCATCATTTGCTTGAATTAATAATAAGTTAATATTTACAGATTAATTATTTTGCTAAGTATTTATTTATTTGATTATTTATGTCTTAATACAAAAAGTCCTGTTAGAAATTTGTTTCAGTTAATAGGTGTATGCAAGTTTTATTAAATAACATTACAGCACTTGCAATTGAAACTTAAGCAAATTCTCCTTGAATTTCTATTGTAGTATCCTACTTAGCAAAAAATAGTACGCAGGTAGTATTATTTTGTATACCTATGTTGCTTTACGCAATTTATAATAAACAGTATTGTGACGAATTCGATTATTCCTTGATTATCAATCCTGGGTTCGATCACTATAAAGTCGAATAAACACACGCACAAATAATGTAAGTAATAGCTAGTTTTATTTACTAGTAATAAACGCAAAACAATTTTAAGAGTTTGATAACTTTACAGTAGTTCACTATTGAACGCTTGAAAATAAACTGAACAACCTGCCTTGCTTGGTCACCGCCTTATATAGTCCAACAGGGTACTTGCCTACGCACCGAGAACTTTCTTGGTTATTCGCTTTTCGTGTTCTGGAAGGGTCGGTGTTATTTACTGGAATCTCCTCTTTGCATCGTATTCGCAAACACTCGCGCCATCTCTCTTCCTCTTCCTAGTTACACGCTTGCATGCATAAGCGTAGCCATCGTTATCTCACCTGTGTTTAACTAGCGCTGGGAGTGTTATTGAGTTAGGGATGGTACATGCTTGAGAATAATCGCCACACTGCCCTCCACCTAAGTCTGATCGTCCCCATCAGACACATTGCCGGAACCAAACGCAGCTAGCCTTTCCAAATGGACCACCTTCATCTTATTCCTTGGCCTTCCCATAGTTTGTATGCGATATACCACATCGTTGATCCGTTTTATGACTTTGTATGGGCCTTCCCAGTTACATTGTAGTTTTGGGGACAAACCTTTCCTACGCTGTGGGTTGTATAGCAGCACTAAATCTCCTTCTATAAAACCTTCCGAATTTATTGCTTTGTCGTACCTGGCCTTCATTTTATCGCTCATGATCTTAGTCCGTTTTCTCACAAGGTCGTGAATTTCTCTCATTTCTTCTTCCAATACCCTAGTAGATTTCCGAGCATTCACTCCTGCATCAGCGTTTATCCCAAACTTTGAGTCAGCTGGCAATCGAAGATCATTCCCGAAAACTACCTTTGCAGGAGTCTGACCAGTTGTTTCATGGACTGCAGAGCGATATGCCATTAGGAATAAGGAGATGTGAGTATCCCAATCCTTCTGGAACTTATTCACTACTTTCCTCAGGTGCTCTTCCAAGGTTCTATTAAATCGTTCCACCATGCCATCTGACTGAGGATGTAGTGCAGTTGTTCGAGTTTTCCGAATGCCTAATGTCTTGCACATTTCCTGGAACACAGCTGATTCGAAATTTCTGCCTTGGTCAGAATGTATCTCCATCGGTGCACCAAAACGAGCTACCCAATTGTTAGTAAACACCTCTGCTATTGTTTCTGCCTCTTGATTTGGAATAGGGTACACTTCTGGCCATTTGCTGAAATAGTCCATAACCACCAGTACATATTTGTTTCCGAGTTTGCTAGTAGGAAACGGACCAGCTAGATCAATAGCTATCCTCTCAAATGGCGCACCTGAGTTATACTGTTTCATTTGGCCATGGCTCCTTGATTTCGGTCCTTTAGCTTTGATGCATACTTCACAGTTGGCAATCCACTCCGCGACCGATTCACGGCAACCAACCCAATAGAATCTTTGCTTGACTTTCTCCAAGGTCTTGGTGACTCCAAGATGACCTCCGCTTGGACCGTTATGTAATTGATTGAGTACATCAGGGATTTTCTTCCTTGGGACGACTATCAGCTTTCGAATACATTGACCATCCTCACTCTCCCATATTCGATGCAAACAACCGGAATCCAATTGCAAACTATTCCACTGTGCCCAATATGACTTGGCAACAGGACTTTCTGCTGACATCTCCTCTCTTGATGGTCGCTCGTTTTGTTCGATTCCTTGCATTACACGAGCAAGATCTGAATCTTCGTGCTGAAACCTCCTTAATTGATCTATTTGCCATTCGTCCGAAGATGTTATAGTCATGAGTCGCACATCTATAATGTCTTCCTTGGCCTCAGCTTAGGAACAATGCTTGCATTCCAAGTTACATGGTCTTCGTGACATTGCATCAGCATTTCCGTGGGTGCTACCTTTGCGATGCTCTATGGAAAAGTCATAACTTTGCAGTCGCTCTATCCACCGTGCCAATTGACCTTCCGGATTACGGAACTGTAAGAGCCATTTCAACGCTGCGTGGTCTGTCCTGACGTGGAATCGCTGCCCATAGAGATACTTGTGGAAATGCTTAACGCACTCTACCAATGCCAACAGTTCTCTCCGGGTTACACAATAGTTCCTTTCAGGCTTCCCAATTGTTCGGCTATAGTATGCAACTACCTTCTCCTGTCCATCAACAATCTGGGACAAAACACCTAATATAGCATAACCACTCGCATCTGTATCCAGAATAAACTTTGAACCTGGAATTGGATATGCTAACATCGGGGCAGTGCATAGTCGTTCCTTCAAGGTTTGAAAAGCCACCTCCTGTTCCTTCTTCCATTCAAAACTCATATTCTTCCTTGTCAGGTCGTGGAGACTACTAGCTACGCTGGAAAAATTTGGTACAAATCGCCGATAATACGTGCACAGCCCCAGGAAGCTCCGTAACTCATGCAAATTTCTCGGTCTTGGCCAATCTTTTACGGCTTCGATCTTTTCCTTAGCAGTGCAGATTCCCTCCGTAGTTACCTTGTGACCCAAATAACTGACTTCCTTTTTAAACAAGGAACACTTCTTGGGACTTAGTTTCAGACCAGCACCAGCTATTCTTTGGAAAACTTCCTCCAAGTTCTTTAGGTGTTCCTCAAAGCTTTTTCCCAGCACGATGATGTCGTCGAGGTACACCAAACATGTTTGCCAGTGCAATCCTTTTAGTATTTGGTCCATGAGTCTCTCAAAAGTAGCTGGAGCATTGCATAGCCCGAAGGGCATTACGGTAAACTGCCAAAGCCCTTCTCCAACGCTGAAAGCCGTCTTCTCTTTATCTTCATCCTTTACCTCCACTTGCCAGTAGCCGCTTTTCAAGTCCAGTGTGGAAAACCATTTCGTGCCAGATAACGAGTCCAGAGTATCGTCGATTCTTGGCAATGCATAACTGTCCTTCTTCGTTACGTCGTTCAATTTCCGGTAATCCACACAGAACCTCATTTTTCCATCTTTCTTTTTCACTAGTACTACCGGTGACCTCCATGGACTAGCTGATGGTTCAATCACGCCGCTGTCACTCATTTCCTGTATAATTTCTCTTACTACTTGGCGTTTGGCCAATGGAATACTACGAGGAGCTTGACGGATTGGTCTTGCATCACCAGTATCAATTTGATGCTTCACAACTTTGGTTCGACCTGGTTTGGAACCATCCTTGTCAAATATGCTCGAGTACTTTGATAGAAGTTCCTTTGCCTTTTTCTGATGATCTTTTTCGAGGCCTGCCGTCCACGACGTGATATCATCTGAAAGATTAATCTTGATGGTGGAATCATTTTCCTGAAGCTGTTCACAATTGATAACTACCTCGACCTCTTGGCATTGTCCCAATATTGCTCCTTTGGAAAGTTTAATCGGCGATTTGAACTCATTAAGTACTCTTACCGGTACACGTCCATCTTGTTTTGTCATAGCCAGGGTTTTTCCTACTAATATGTTCGTCCTTGATTTGTTTGCTGCCTCGACAGCCCACAACTTGTTTGTCCCATAATCTCCATCAATCTTTGCCCATATGATTGCTTCCGACTTCGGTGGAATTTGTTATCTCTCCTCCACAAGCACTCGCTTACTAACGTATTTGTTTTCGTAACCAAAATTTAATGGCACATCCATGTTCTGGTAATTCATAATCCTGTTTTGCATGTCGATCTTGATGCCTTGCTCGCTTAAGAAGTCCACACCAACTATGATTTCGTCAACAATATCTGCTACTATAAAATTGTGTAAAACGGCCACGTTCCCAATTGCGATTTCACATGTTACTTCTCCTAGGACATGGGTGTCCTCACCAGTGCCCGTACGTAACTTTGCTCCATGCAATGGTCTCACCTCCTTGTTGACTAAATCAGATCGAATTATGGAATGCGATGCGCCTGTATCCACAGTTAGTAAGTGCTCTTTTCCATCCACATATGCAACAACAGTAACATTACTAGCTTTCCTTCCGATCTGTGAGACAGAGATTATGGGGCATTCAGTTGCGGGAGCCAGTCCACGCCCCTTTCAGCTGGCTCGATTTAGTTTAACGACTGATTTGGTTGGGAGGTTTGCTCATCTCCTTCAGCTTTGCGTTTTCGTCCACTTGAATTGCTGGGGTTACTGGAGCCAGTGCCGCAATAACGTGCTATGTGACCTGGTTTTCCGCACTTAAAGCATTTAATGGCACCATTACTATTTTTCTGTACTCCGTTCAACGCTTCCAGAATTATGTCTACCCAGTCTGGCCGTTCTACCTCCACGCGTTGAGCCTTGTACGCCGGCTTACTTAATAGCGAGGCTGTTTCCTGCGTTAGAGCATGAGATACCGTCTCAGCAAATGATCTCTTGGGATTTGCATATGTGGCTCGCTTCGTCTCCACGTCACGTATTCTATTTATAAAGCTTTGGATTTTTACCCTTTCTGTGTATTCTACGGGTGCGTCTGCGTTTGCTAGATGGGCCAACCTCTCGATATCCGATGCAAATTCCTGCAAAGTCTCATTGGGTTTCTGGAAGCGATTCTGTAGCTCTATTTGGTATATCTGTTTTCGATGTTCGCTACCATAGCGCCTCTCAACTGCACCCATCAATGCTTCATAATTATTGCGTTCACCGTCGGGAATCGTTTGTAAGATTTCGGCTGCAGGACCCTTCAATGCCACGAACAGTGCAGCAACTTTGTCTTCAGTGCCCCAATTATTCACCGCTGCAGTCTTCTCAAACTGTAGCTTAAATACCTGGAAAGGAACAGAACCATCAAATGACGGGGATTTTACCTTGGGAGTATTCGCTGATGCAGATGGACGGTTCAGTTGCAGCTCCTGGATACGCCCCTTCAAAGCATCTACTTCGGCCTCAATCTTGTCCTGCCGTTCTCTGAATACCTCCTGCACTTCAGTTATTTTTGCGTCCTGCATTCTTAGCTGTGATGCCATTCGTTCTTCCTGTGCCTCCAGCTGCAATTTTTACATGAAATATTTACGTCCTTAACTTTCACTTTTTTGCTGGCTCGAGGTCTATGTTTTTCTCGTAGTATTCGTTGGATCATTACGAATTACCTTGTAAGTTTTCTTGTCTCCTAGTAGCTGGTCAATCTTTTCGTTGTATTCGGTTTTGTATAGAGCAACTGTTTTATTCCCCTTGTCTGCGTCTGTGATAATTATGTCATATTTGTGAAGTTTAAGGAAAGTTTTTGTTTTCTTGTATGTTTCAATTATGAATTTTTCTGCTGAGTTATGACGTATGTTTCGCTTATAGAGTAAAATTCTGTTGCTTAATTTATTTCTGACTACTTCTTTATCCTTTTCATCCTCTATTGTTTGAAAAATTTGTTCCATTTCAGCTATCGTATGTATGGGTGAGAAATTTTGGTTTGTTGTGCTGTGCGTTGCGTAAACTGTTGTTGGTAGCTTTTATATCGATGTTTGTTTGTGTTATTTCTATGTTTAATATTTTTTGGAGGAAATTTTGTTTTGTTTTTTCCATTGTTTGTGTTACTTTTTCGGATGTTGTGTTTATAGTCACGTTTCTTACTGAGTATGTTAAGTGGTTGGGAGTTAAGTTGTATCTCTTACATTCTAATAGAAACTTTAGTTGTTCTCTTTGTTTCGCTAATTTGACTATCTGCTTACTGTAATGCTTTAGATACATACAAATGTTTTCGCCATATTTATACTTCATATGCTGATAAAAGTTTTTCATTTTGCTGGTTTGTTGTTTTTGTTCTTGTTCTTGGAGAAAGAGTGGCTTATGGATTCTAATTTACCGGCAGGCTTTCCGGGTATGAATATTTTCGTATTTATCCGATCAGTTAATTTATCTAATTTTTGTATATATAATAAGCTGGTCTGATCTATTTATGTGGGGTGCGAATAAAACAAAGTTTTTTCCACCTTACAGCTCAACGTTTCGCTAAGATTTTCTTAGCATCTTCAGGAGCGTAACTGTTACTTTATTTTAAAAAACCATAAAAAGAACAAAAATACAAAAAACAAATAACAACATTAGAAGGTGTTACATATATATTCACAAAGTCTAAACACACATTAAACATTTATATCTAACTTACATTTGACAAAACACTGGACATTTGACAAAACAAATTCTCTCGAAATAAGACAATTTTCCAAGATTTCCATCATATACATAACTTTCCAAAGCGCATATTTCTGTCGTATCCCCGTGTTTCTTCGATCGTTAAATCAGAAGTTATATAGTCGTCAAAACAACTTCTTTCTTACTTTTTTCAAAATTACATTTTACCAAACAGCTTATTTGAAATAAGTTGGATTTCAAAAAAAATTCAAACAGAAAACTCCTACCGTAAATTTGACAAAAAAAACTTATCTTTATTTATCTTGTGAGCAATTTATGCAATTCACATTTGACAAAACAACTTCTTTCCATTGAAGCTCTTTTGCCAAAGGCATATTTAAAAAAAAACGGCTTTCTTAAATTGAAGAAGCTAATTTGTCTGTCATCCAGTCGCGAAGTGCCATTGTAACAAAACGTCTTATATCGACACAAGCTATTTATTGGAAACAAAAAGTGAAAAAAGTGAAATCATATTTCAAGATAAGTGCTTTAGTTGAACTATTTAATGTAAATTAATCAAGTTTAAGTTGCTTTTCGTAAATAAAAATAATCAATAATTCACAACAAGAAGTAAAAAAACTAGTGGCTTTAGCTAAAGAAGTGAATGTGCGCTCTAATACACGTCCTATTGCAAGTGCTCAAAATAAAAGAAGTGTAGAGAAATTTAGATTTGTGGATGGTGAGGTTTTAAGTGAACTTCCAAATGAAACTTTGTCGTCCTGTGATGTGAATTTTGATGCTGATATAATTTGTAGACTGCGACAACACACAAATTCTTACCAATTCAGCAACATTGAGAGTGACCATTCCGAGGAAGATATGTTTCACGAAACTGACTATAACGATTCAGATTATGTCCCGTCAGACAATTCTGGTTTTAATACTAGTTACATCTGAAAGTATCCGAGTTATGACAGGGGTAATAAAATCAAACCTTAGCGATACAGTTTCACCTCAATTCAATGAAGAATTACTTTTGAATAATTCGAAGCAATTGAAAGCCAAGAAAGCGAATAAACTAAACAAAAATATGGGAAAAGAATATGTAACATGGAAGAATAAAACAATCCCTGAAAAGATAACTGAAGAACTGGCAGATTGTTTCAAAATGTGTAATACAAAAATCACTCTGGAGCAACAGAAAAAGATATTCGAAGCTTACTGGGCGCTAGGAGATTATAACAAGCGACGTCAATATAGTTCTCGTATGATACACGTTCAGAACAAGAAGAGTGAAACTCTCAGAAAAGCTCCAAATGCAAGAAATCGGAAATTTGTCTATTTTTATCACTTTGAAATAGACGGAAAAAAACCCGTGTGTGTAAAAAGTGTTTTTTAAAAATATTTGGTGAAACGGATCAGATTATTAAGACTGTATATCGCCTGAAATTCCAAGGGCAGTTTGGTTGCAGTATTGAAAATGATAGGCGAGGCAAGCGCCCTTCGCATCATAAGTTGTCAACCGAAAAAATTGAACGATGTACTTGAACATATACAAAATATACCCAAGTATTAAAGCCATTACAGTCGCCGTCACACAAGCCAACTATATTTTCAACGTGGCCTCAATCTTGCTCTCTTATATAGATTGTATAAGGAAAAATATCCTGAGCCGGTTTCAGAATCCAAATATCAGCAAATATTTCGGCAGCTGAACATAAAATTTAAGAAGCCGCAAACCGATCTCTGCAATAGATGCGAAATCCTTAAGTCTCGAATAGAAACGACGTCAGACGAAAGCGAAAAGGACCAGATTTTAATGCAACAAAAAGAACATCACGATAATGCAGATTTTGCTTATAGTTGCAAAAAAATTGATAAAGCTAGCCATTAACCATGTAAATATTAAAATGTTTTCTTTTGACTTGCAGCAATGTTTACCAACTCCTTACTTACACGCTTCCATGTTTTTCTACAAAGGTCCATTATGGACTTTTAATTTAACAGTACACGACGGGGAAACGAAAAAGGCAAACTGTTACATATGGCATGAATTAATTGCTAAACGTGGAGGGAATGATATTGGCTCCTGCATTTTTAAATGTTTGATGAATTTGTCCGAAAGTATAACACATGTCATATTGTACAGTGACTCCCGTCCAGGACAGAATCGCAACTCATATATTTCTGCCATGTTTGAACAAGTGGTGGAAAAACATTCCAGTATAGAAGATATAGACCATAAGTTCCTCGTTGTAGGCCACACACATCCTGAATGTGATACTGTACATGCACAGATCGAAAGGAAAAAGAAAAATACGTCGGGATCCATTCAGCATCCGCATGACTGGGCAAACCTTATAGCTGCTACAAGTAATAAATTCATCGTGCATGAAATGAAACAGGAGGAGTTTCTGGACTTCAGTCCCCACCTTAAGCTGAATTATACTTGGAGAACGACAAATTCAAAGGGTAAGCTTTAAATTTTAACTTATAAATACCTAACTTTTTGTCGTGAACATACATTATATGTTTTCTAATAATTTTGTTTAACGCCCTTAATTTGAGTGGAAGAACATTCGCTGGATGCGTTATGAGAAACAAAAGCCCGGAGTTTTGCAAGATAAGACATCTGACAACTGACCCCAGAAGTGGAATTTAGTGAGTTAAATATTAACCCACGTCGTCCATGAAAGTCCAATTCAGCATTGATATCCAGCTATGCGTGTACGTTGACTGTATCAAAGAACAAAAAGCAGGACTTACTGGATATGCTTCCTTTGATCAACACCGAGTTTCACAACTTTTATAAATGAGTAGCAGCGGACGTTGAACGCCAAGTCGAAATTGACTCGGACCTCGAAGAAGAAAATAACTAAATTCAGTATTTGAATTCTTTCTTTAAAACACACGAGATTTTTTCTTTATTTTAATGTACATTCATTTATAAGATTAAATTAATGATAAATGTTAAATTAAAAACTGCCTGTTTCGGCTTTCTTTTAAAATTGCCATATGTTAAATAAACTTGAATCAACTTAAGATAAAAAAAACATGTACCAATTTACTCAACCCACATTTGACAAAACAGCCTGTATGGGACAAGTTGATTTTCTGTTAGAAAATGCATTTGGCAAAATATCTTATTTATTTGGTTTCAATTTATTTAAAAAAGTTAAATGTTTATTTGAAAGCAATTGACTGCAAAACGTGTCTTTAAGGATCAGTGCCCAGTTTAGATGGAGTTTTTTCCTTGTTTTTAAGAAACTTCTTTTGTAGAAAGCGTTAAACATGTTTTTTCGTTCTCCTAAAAAATTAGCATTTTTAAAAGAGGTTATTTTGTCAAATGTCCACAGAAATGTAACTACTGCTTATGCATATGTACATACTGTACATACATCCTTAAATATGTACAAACATAAAGCGCATGCATGCTAATACGTTCAAGCGATGAATACACTGAATTTTGCACCCGAAATTTATTTCTTTAAAATCTAGCACACTACATTGTTATTTATTTATTTAATAGTCTACAAATTGAATAATTCTTACAGCATGCGGGTACTGTAAAGAAGAAAGTATATGTCTGAAGTGTACAATCAATTAGTTATAGCTTACGAATTAAAATGAAGAAATAAATATTACAAGTATATCGTCGGTGAGACTGGAAAACCACGTAGCGAACATATGCAAAACCGCGTAATTGACATTTGTGTCAACAACTTGTATGGGCCCCTGCCATCAAGATCTATTCATTTATTCTCAAGAAAACTACATGTTGGTTTGGAAAATAATTAAAAGAAAAAATTTTGATGGGAACTTTTCCAATAAAGTCAATATTTTTCTAAAAAATAAGGAATTTGTAGTGGCAAAAAAGCCAAACTGAGATATCACTTACGCGGTTTTGCATTTATGCATTACGCGGTTTTGCAGGGTCACCGACAATATGAAGTAAGTCATACAAATTTGACTTTCTTAACATAGTAGCTTACAAAAAGGTATAAGTGTGATATACGTATGTTTGTTATAAGATAGCTCAGTAAGGAGCTGATACGTAGTGCCCAGAAGGGGGCGTATGAGCCAGGAAGGACTCTATAGAATAAGCTCAGTAGGGAGCTAATGCGTTGTGTCCAGATGGAGGCACGTGAGCCAGGAAGGGCTCATCAGACCTCTGCGAACACGGAGGTTGAGACGAAGAATTTGAATATCATTACATGTATGTATAAATATAGATGTTGTGTTGTTGATGTCATCGGAATGGACGCTATTCCGAGCAACACGTGTTTCCAATCCTCCGATTCTTGCTTGCCCGCTCAAGACTATTATAGAGCCTTATGATTTATTGGTATACATAGTTAATCGTGGTCTCGTTGAGGTGTTCATTATAATAGACGCGATTCCGAGCAGCATAGTAGATATGTTACAAAATTAGATAAGATGCTTATAAAGGGTGTTTTTTTAGGGGTATAGAACTTCGAATTGAAATAAAACACAAGAAAATCGTTTTAAGGTCCATAAATTTTCCAATAGGAAGGATAATTTTATGCCATTAATGTTTAAATATGATTTCGGGCATGTGGCCGCCGCGGCTGGCTCGAATAAAGCCAATTCTACAGGTCCAATTTTCAACCACTTTTTCGAGCATATGGGGCCGTATGTCGGCAATAACGCCACGAATGTTGGCTTCCAATTCCCCTAACGTTTCTGGTTTGTTGGTGTAGACGAGCGACTTCACATATCCCCAAAGAAAATAATCCAATGGTGTCAAATCACACGACCTTGGGGGCCAATTGACAGGTCCATTCCGCGAAATTATGCGCTCATCGAATGTTTCCTTCAATAAATCGATTGTGACGTGCGCTGTGTGGCCTGTAGCGCCGTCTTGTTGGAACCACAACTCATCCACATTCATGCCATCCAATTCGGGAACAAAATAGTCGGTTATCATGGCTCTATACCGGTCTCCATTAACGGTAGCTGCCTCTCCAGCATTATTGCGGAAGAAGTATGGCCCAATGACTCCACCAGCCCATAGAGCACACCAAACAGTCAGTTTTTGTGGATGTAATGGCGTTTCAAGGGTCTCATGTGGATTCTCTTCACTCCAAATGCGGCAATTTTGCTTGTTGACGTAGCCATTCAACCAAAAATTAGCCTCATCACTGAACAAAATTTTGCGATGAAAATCAGCATCGAAATCAATCTCATTTTCGGCCCATACACCAAAATCACGACGCATTCCATGGTCTCGCGGCTTTAATTCTTGCACAAGCTGGATCTTGTAAGGTCGCAAGCCAAGATCTTTGAGCAAAATCTTCCATAAAGTTGATGGACAAAGCTCCAATTGCTGTGCACGGTGGCGAATCGATTCATTCGGGTCCTCTTCAACACTTTGCTCTACAGCGGCAATTGTTTCTTCGGTGCGCACTGTTCGACGTCTCTGCGGATGCGTATTATCACATAGAGTAAACGTAGTGCGAAAACGATCCATGGTTAACCGAATTAATTGCTCTGATGGACGATTATGTCGACCATAAAATGGACGGAGCTCACGGTAAACTTCGCGAACTGAACCATTATTTTCGAAATAAATTTGCACGATTTGCAAGCGTTGTTCTTTTGTCAACCTGTTCATGATGAAATGGCAAACCAAACTGAACATAAATGACATTAGAGTTGCCAGATTTGACCACAAAATGCCAGTTTTATCTCTATTCGAAAAACAAACCTGTAAAGAAAACACCCTGTACTAGCTACCATTTGGCACTGCGCTAAGGTGTGGTTGGAAAGAAAGTGTTTCCAAGCCACTACTCATTTAAAATAGTAAGCAGATATCTTAAATAAATAAATAAATAAATAAAAAAAAAAAGCGAATCAGAGGTATCAAAATTCTTGTAGTGCTGGCACAAGCATCGAAAAGGTTCATGCAGCTCAAAATTCGTTCTGCAAGTGCTTAGGAAAATCGGCTGAAAATTCCTAAATGGCCAAGTAGGGATATAAAACATAATTTCACCAAGCAGAAATGGGCTACTCACAAGCCCTCTTAATAGTTTTACCATAAATAAAACACCGAGCATTTTACGACGACTTTGCAACGTAGGCAGATGAATAAGTTTTAGACAACTACAGTAGGGAGGAAGATTCCTTACCCGATCCCATGGCGGGTCATGTAACGCGAAAAGCAAGAACTGTTTTTGAACCAATTCCAATTTATCACAGTGAATCTGATAACACGGGCTCCAAACTATTTAAGCATGTTCCAAAATTGGTCTCACAAGCGAAGTATAAAGTGGTTTGGTTATATAAGGGGCATTAAATTCTTTGGACCATAGCTTAATGAAAGCTAGCACCCCTTTTGCCCTATTAACACTTTTCTCAATATGAGACTTGAAATCAATTTTAGGGACCATTGTAACCCCTAAGTCAATGAAGCTAGTTACCTGCTCAATTGGGTATCCACCAATGATGTATCTATGCAAAGGTTTTGATTTTCTGGTAAAACACATATATTTACATTTCTTTTGGTTGAGTGCCATGTAGTTCACATCACACCATCTCACTCAGTTATTAAGATCTTCTTGAATACATGCCCTGTCTTTTGGGGTTTTGAAAGGCATAAAAAGTTTAACATGATCAGCATATATTAACGACTTGCAGTGCCTAAGAATAGTGGGAAGGTCGTTAATGAAAAACAAAAACAAAATGGATCCAAGATAGCTGCCTTGAGGCACACCAGAGGTAACATCCATTAGGCCAGATAAACTATTTCTAAAGAAGACTTTTTGTGATCTGTTCCTTAAGTAAGATGATATCCAACGCAAGAAAACAGGCGGAAAACCCATACTATCAAGTTTAAGTAATAGAATCGAGTGAGAAACTTTATGAAAAGCTTTGCTAAAGAATGTGTACATGACATCTGTCTCCAAGCCGCTACAAACATGAGTGGTGAATTCTAACAAATTAGATACGGTGGATTTACCCATGCAGAAACCATGCTGAGATGGATCGATAGCAAATGATATTAAAAACGACAATTGCTTTGTAGTAATACATTCAAATAGCTTGGGTATGACGCTAAGCTTAGCAATGCCTCTATAGTTCACGACGCACACTTTTGTAGAGGGGTACAATATATGACTCCTTCCAAATTCTCCGAAATATACCCTGACTCAAAGACGCGTTGAATAAGTTTGCTAAAGGTATGCAGAGAAATTCAACACAACTTTTCAGAACAATTGTAGGGATACCATCAGGACCACCAAAAAAAAAAGAGTTTTTAAGACTTTCTAGATATGAAAAAACGTCACTAGCTGATATTGCTGGAAGTTTAAAATGGCAACGTGAGTGTGTAAGTGGGTGTTTCCGAAAGGGACTCAGCAGAACAAGCATAGTTAGATTTAAAAAAGTCTGCAACATATCGGCAATACAGGCATCATCATTTGACATCCACTCTTTGTATTTCATTAGGGATGGGAACTCCTTAACCCTACGTTTTGAGGTAACGAAATCGAAAAAGGCCTTAGGGTTGCTAGAAATTTGGATCTCTTTTCTGGTGATCTAATTCTTGTAACAGTTTCTGTTACAAAGGTTGTATTATGCCGAAAAATGGAATGAACACCATATTCAGTTGTGGAACCAGTTCTTTTATATTTCTTGAACCAGCGTGTCTTTTGAATTTTCAAGTAATTAAGTTCTGTCGTGCACCATCCAGTATTAGACGACGATTTTGAGTGACGAGCTTGAGGAACACATGAACAAAATATATAGTGCAAAGTGTTGTTAAAATGCAGGGCACTAGTTTCCACATCGCCACTGTATTTTATGTTGGCTACTTCCGCCTTAAGCTTACTGTAAACAGCCTTCCTAAACAAGAAACGAACAGGAAGAGTTTTGTTTGTCGACAACTCTACCAGGATAACTGGGAGAATCAATAGTTAGCTCAAATGGCGGATGATAGGCATCCTCCGGTAGTACTAGTGGATCACTCCCTACCAAAGAGAATTTGTATACATCATCAACGAATGCCAAGTCCAAGCATTTGCCAAACTTATTCTGAACACTATTTATATTAAAAAGTCCGGCATCTGCACGTTGGTGTTAAAAGTCAGTAAAAACAGCGCTTTAAGAGCTAGGAATTGAAAGACTATCGATGACATTCCAAGATACGCACGGCAAGTTAAAGTCGCCCAATACAATGACTGAATCAGAAGGACCAGCCATGAAAAACAAAATCAACACCTTGTAAGTAAGGGCGTGGCTTTTAAGGAACAAATCCGTTATATCCAAATTATATCCGCTTTACGTAAGAAAATTAAACCCTACAATTCAAAAGTTGTCGCGGGCGAAATCGCCTCTTTACATGTCGTAAATAAGAATTACTCGGAATTTGCTAAACGGGCTTGAGGAGTTCTCAGACTTATTAGAACGTTCCGTGATAATTGAAGATATGACACCAGCGAAAGCCCCCGAAATGACAGTTGAACAAACTGTGAATGTATGTAGGCTGAATACTCGTTCGGACTTTGTAAAATCAGTTTTGGTGTCGACTACCTTTAGTGATTCAAATGAAGTAGTTGCAAAAATGATAATTGAACGTAGTAATAAGGTTAGATAGCGTCAAGTGTTATCGTTTCAGTCGCGTGTAAATAAGCCAAATAGTTTTCGAGGAGGATTTAGAAGCAATCATTTTAGTAATCGGTACAATAACAATAACAGACGTTTTAATAGCAATAACAATAGATTAGGCATGGGACTTTTCGAATAAATAATTCATTTATTCGAAGGCTATAAATAATTCGAATAATATTTATTCGAATAATTTATACTTTTATTCGAAAAGCATTATTCGAATACTAGTATTATTCTAGTATTATTCGAATAGTACTATTAGAATAGTTGTATTGAGCTATTGGATGCAATGCGAATATTTACGTACTATTCACTTGCATAAAAGAAACTCTAACAGGAGATTTACTCTAAATTTAGTATAAATATGTATGTGAATAGATATACAAGGTGGCGCAAAAGTAATCCTCCCATCAGAAAATGCTATAAATTTTGCGATTGGCCCCTAAAGTCAGTTCTGTTTTGACATTTGTGTAGTAAACACATGCGAAATACACGTTAATAAACAATGTTACGCTACACTGCTCCAGAACGCGGAATATTGCTGACTATTTTTTCGACCAATAATCGGTCGGGGCCAAACGGTTACTGTGAATGGTGAGCGCTACAGAGCAATGATCAACGAGTTCTTTTTGCCGCAACTTGATGAATTGGGATTGGAAAACATGTGGTTCCAACAAGACGGTGCAACAGCACACACTGCACGTGCCACAACCGATATGCTGAACATCGGAAGCTTACTTTTGCGCCACCTTGTATTTCGGCTAGATTTTAAAGCAAGAGATTTCGGTTGCAAAATTCAGTGTATTTGTCGCTTGAACGTATTAGAATGCGCTTTATGTTTGTACATATGTTTGGATGTATTTACAATTGTGAGCATAAGCAGTAGTTACATTTGTTTATTCTATTACTTACTATTCGAATAGTTGTCATTTGTTGCAATAGTTCTTTATTCGGCAAATGGGGTGGGTATATATATATTTTTTTCGAATAATTAAATAACTATTCGAATAGTGTTCGGCGAATAATTAAATGTATCTCTAGATAGATACTTACCTAAAAATTACTAAATATAGATATTTAGTAATACACTTGTATGTTTAATGCAGTTATATTTGCATGGCAGGCTTTGTGCTAGGGTTTTAAGCAAGGAATGCTAGGATAGCAATTCATTGTGTGGGCGTGCACATATACTGTTTATTATGGCAGGCAAAGAGATAATTTAAATTCTGTAAAGCAACATATACAAAATAGTATAATAATAATACTATTTTTTGCTAAGTAGGATACTACAATAGAAATTCAAGGCAAAAGTATGCAGATGGTGAAATGAAGGATTTTCTTAAGTTCTGTAATGTTATGGAATAAGACTTGCAAACACCTATTAACTGAATCCAATTTCTAACAGGACTTTTTGTATTAAGACATAAATAATCAAATAAATAAATACTTACCAAAATAATTGATCTGTAAATAATAACTTATTATTAATTCAAGCAAGTTATTATTTAATGTTATTAAAAAGTGAACGTGAAGTACTATGTACAAATATTCATGCACACGCAATCACACATATTTACAATGTGATCCTAGTATCTATTGCTTTAGACTCTATTAAAATACTTCCACGGACGATATCTTTGCCTAATAACACTGCAGAAAAATGGGGAACCAGTCTTCAAAAGAGACAGTCTTGAGCTACACGCTTTGTGAATCGTCCTGTGCCAGTTACAAAAGTGATAGTTCAAAGACCGTTTGAAATATCGGATATCGATAATCAATCATCCACAACCAAACTATTAACTTTCAGAAATGGCACAGGTTGAGAACTAGCCAAAGCCAAACTATCTTAGAACTGTCGAAATGGCGACAATTGCCACCGCCAATGACAACTTCATGTAAAAGTGGAGAGTTGAAATCCTTGCTTGGGTATGGAGCTAGAACTGGTGATGTCGTCAAACGGTTTACATAGGAATAGTTCAGAGCTAGTCCAATTTTCTGCAGGAAAACACTCAGCGATATATATACGTACATGCAACCAAAGTTCATATCGCTGGCAGTTTCGTTGCTGAGGGGTGGCGGCAAGCAGGTATGCTCGCGGGCCCCATCTAGCTCGTCGTCTTGGGCGGAGTCTTTCCACCCCCTAACCTACAGCTACATGGACAAAAATTAGGTTAATACCTGCATTTGATTGGAAGTCTAAACAAGGTGTTTGAATAACATATAAGACAGTCAAGAGGGATGAAGGGAAGAGGAAGCGAAAAGATAAGATCCGTACCGTCCGATGAAGTCTACCCACCCTCTTCAAAACAACTTGCGTTGAAGCCTTAGGCGCTGTGCTGACTCCTCTTTTCTTACAGCGCCCCCAAATCGGATATCAGTCCATCCGTCACTCAGTCATTTCCGGACTTACCTTCACCTATCCTGGCGCACAAAAGCAGCACCCCCACCAAAATTTTAAGCCTTAGCCCTGCATGTTTCCTAATGAATTCAAAAAAATATTTTTTTTCTTTCACCTATTCATTATTTATTCACAGAGGCTTTCTTTTCTTAATTATAAGCCCATACCCTAGTCTTACTTACACCTGGATTACCAAAATTCAGGTTTAATATCAGTAAAGAACTTATACCAAAAAAATCTCAACGAAAATTTAGCAATATTGGAATTCACAGGATACAGGGATAAAAAAAATATAATTTTAGTCTAGGTAAATTTCTACCGGATTGCTTATCCGTCGACGAATACAAAAAAATCCAATTTGTGAACTGACTTCACAGGCTACAAGTGCCCTAAAACTTCGCTTTAACCTATGATCGCTAACACTAAGTTGCAGGTGCCTGCTAGTAAAAAAAGTAGTAAAAAAAGAAAACAAGAGAGAAAAATGAGTTACTTTTTGCTCAGGTTGCTGTGAGCCACCTTAATGTTTTCTTATGCACAAGGCCTATTAGATTTAAGCTCTCGCTGCTAAGCTCTCGTGTAGGAACCGTAAGCTTTGCTTAGCGTGAGCTTCTTGACCTACCACAATAATCATTAAGAGATGAGGAATTAATAAAATTGCAAACCGGTTATGAGCAAAAAAAAAATTTGGATACGAAAGGGAAAGACCACTAATATATGTATGCGTGGAATTTTTCATAATTATGTCTGTACATCTATTCTCTTGGTCACTCTCGCTGCTAATCATTCAAGCAGCTCTGTGGCTGATTAGGAGCGCGTGTGCCAATGGATGTACATACATCCGTGCATATACGTTTCTGTTTTGGTTTGGACTCACCTGGTCACTCCGCCGCTCTGGTACCGTCGCTCTGGAGCACCTGTTGCTAGAAAAAAAATAACTACACAGAAGATATATGTCTAACATACATACATATGGTGAGCGTGATCATCGCGATCAATTTCCTGCCACTCATTTTGAGATTATACGCTTAACGCTCGTAATAGGTCCGAATTGACCCCAATCCCGGTCAGCTATTTGGACCTAAACATGTGCTTATGCATGACACTGGTGGGAAGCAACGTAGCTATCCGCATGCATATAAAAACTAGGAGCAACGAAAATTGGGAAGAAGTGTGAAACTAACGTGTTAAAAAAAAAGAGTTAACGGAAATAGATGGGAAATAGAATGGGCACAAACAAACTCAAAGAAATTTGAAAAAGAGCGTATATAAAAAGTAAATTTGCAAAGAAAGGTAAAGTAAAAAAAAAAATCGATAACTATGCTTTAATGTAAATAAAAACTGCGCGATGTGCTGTTCTACCCCTGTGTGAATATCTACTTATACCTATATCTTTTCCAAATATCCAAACATAAAAAAACAAAGTTCTCCAATGGAGCTGCTCTGCTCCAAAAAATTTCGGTGTTTCCGGGTGTTCCGTGTTTTTTTTTCTCCTGTGTGGTTGCTGCGGTGATATAAACAAAAAAACAAAGAAAGTGGAATTCGTGGAATTCGTTCCGTAGTTCACAAAATCTGGGGAGGATTCCCCTCACGGCTCCTGCGAACGCTAGTTTGCTCGTCGTTATTGCGATCCGCGCTACTTTGTTTTTATTTAATTTAATTTTTTTTTTAAACTGAATTATTCTTTTACCATATCACCTCACGTACTTTCCTGGCACAGCCGTTTACTTCAACTTTGATCCGTTGCCTTGCTAAACCCTCTTTTATACCTATGCACCAGCAAAAACGTTAAGGTGCAAACGGAATAATTCATCAAAACAAATGTATCTTAACTGTAGGAAAATTTTTTTTTTGCATTCACACGCATCCGTTTCCTACATCCTCACACACTCACACACGCCTGTAACTACATGATGCCCAATGCTGCGTATACAATGTTGCTAAGACTTCTACAACATTGTTGCGGACACCTAGCTATGTGTTGCGTGCCACTATATCTAATGCAGAAGAAGGCTGGCGTTACATATGTATATCAACAATGAATTTCGATCCTGGCATCGCTTGCTTAAGACTCTAGCCCAATGCCTGCCATGCAAATGTAGCTGCAATATACATAAGTATTCATATATATATTTATAGCAATTTTAAAGTAAATACATATATATTTAGAGATTCATTTACACACAAGAATGGAATGTAACTATTCGCAGAACACTATTCGAATAGTTATTTATTATTTAAATAATAAATAAAAACTATTCAAGCCCCATTAGCTGAATAAAAAACAACTATTTAAATAATAATTAGTATTCCAATAGCTTAACAAATATAACTTTAGCTTCCCAGTAGGACGCCGAAGCTTTCAATTATTAATACTTTTAACCCTACTTTTCAGGTGCGGAGCATAACAAGTTCCATGACTATTCCCCATGACTAACACACGGCGATGGCCGCCTTCGCATGAATGACTTTCGCTAAAAAAATAGCCATGAAGGAAAATCGTTCGTAAGCGATCATGGGTACATGCTTCCATAGCTGTTTTTTTCATCTGGTCGTTATGATAGAAAGGTTAGGTAGAAAAAGGTATAATTGGGCGTTTATGAACCAGCTCTTTATATGACTGCTTCATTGCTGAAAAAAGGATGACAACTCATTTCGTAACTAGCAGTTTCACGTCTTCGTTTACAGCTCCGCTATTCTTTGGTTTAAAAAAATTATATTTATATTTGTTTATATAGATTTATTAAACTTCAAATTTTTTATTCTCCACCTAAAGAAGATGTACAAACAAACTTAAGTATAACACATAGTTGAAATTAAAAAGATGTAATTTGAAAAGGTCTTAAACTAATATTTATGAATTCATAACTAACATAAGTTCTTAAGTCATACCGAAAAGCAATTTTTTTAAACAAAAAATGGAATTATAAGGAAGTAATGTTATCAATTAGTTTCATATTTTTTTAGGATTATAGCTTTTCTGTGGGAATAGGTCATTAAAAAATATTTTCGTGGGCTTATTCATACAAGTTTGAGCGACTGCAACGTTCAATTAACAACGCCGTCCTACATTTTAATTATCTATTCTGAGTTTTTAAATATTCATTTAATTAAAGTAAATATAAAATTTTCGTGTAAATAATAATTGTGATAGTCTGAGAATTTCGTGGTTTAAAAGGTACATTTGGGTTGCAGATCTTGTACGTAAGTGCATGTCAAAAAAATTACCCTTATTTTTGCAACGTCGCTACTGCAATAACGGCGCATCAGCGAAGCCACGAGGAAAAGTGAAAACGAAACGATCATTTGTCAAATCAATTGTGTAAGTAAATAACATTTCTTTTTGGAATAATTTAAGTAACCTTTTTCTAATAAAAATGTTTTCAAAAAATTCACAAAAGATATATTGAATTGTTGTTATTTTTCACGGTTTTCAGTGTTGTCAAATGCAGTTTTAATAAATAAAATAACAATGAATCACCAACGGATGCGGGTAGAAGCTGCAACAACGAAATTGGCGAACAGAGGCATACATAATAACAAGGTGGTTATAATAGCACTTTTTAAAAAATTTAGTTACACTAAACTTGCACATTATGTACTAGAATTTCATAAGCGAGTTATCTGCATGGTTATTTACAAAGAACTCCGAAACTATGGATTCGATTCTATCTAAGATTAATCATTAAATTTTCCTAAAATGTTTCGAGAAAATTGAAAGATTTATGCTTGTGAAGTCAACTATAAAATTTATTGAAAAAATAACTACTTGAGAAAGAAGAAAATTACTTTTTAAAAACGTTTTGCAAAACTGCTATTAACAGTGAATTTATTTTTATTGAAATTGGTTTCATTTGTTTAATATAGTGATAGATATATTTTTATATTTGATGACATATATTTTATATCTGATGACTGAATTTTCAATAAAGTGGTTTGTAATGTAATTTTGCAATTTTCGTATATTTTTAAACCAAAAATGAGCTAATCTGCTATGAAGCAGTACAGTAACTGCTATGATTCTGGTGTGCGTGTGCTGACTAGTATGTAAACTGGTATGATCCTGATGTATATACAGGCTAGTATTTTGAATCGTATGATATTGATGTATATGATGACTAGTATGTCAACTGGTATATAGCCGATGCAGAAACTGACTAGTATGCCAAATGGTATGGTGCTGATGCACAAGGGGACAATTGCCATCTCGTATGGTATCGCCGAGTTAAAAATACCAGTTTCTAATATGGAAAAATTACAGAACTCGAACTAGTTAAGCCGGTTTGGCAAACTAGTATTTGATTAGTATAAAACTAGTAGAATTGACTGCAGGGTACATACAAAACTTGGATGCATGCTTGGATGTACAAGCGATGAAGACAATGAATTTCGCTTCCGACATCTCTCGCATTTCAACTATTCGAATACCTCTATTCGTATAATACTATTCGAATAAACGGATAAATTGTTCGAATAAATACATACAAACATACATACATACAACTTAAAGGATCATAGATCCTTTCACTTAAAAAAATTAAAGGGCCAACTTGCCCTGACAAACAACACCAAGTTTTTAGGTTACTTTCACACTTTATTCAATTTGTTAACTTATAATTAAGTCAGATCACGGTGACTCCCCAACACAGCTGCCCGATCGTTGGTTTAAGCTGCACCTTCAGACCTCAGCGTCGGCGGCAACGCAACCCTTACGTAAGTGTGCATATGTGCACCGGTGGAAATGACCGTGGCCTTGATTTCCCACAGTCGTTGCGTTCTCAAATATCTTGCATTGCATTGAATGGAGAAATACAAAAGTGCTGACGCTGCGGCACGTGTAGTGGCTGATCGTGGGAATAGCTTAACTGGGCAGCGGCTGAATGTGTTAACTCCTCCCCCTTTAAAGATCTGCGTCCCGCAGTTTAGGTGGCTGGGGAGAGTCTTCGCGTTTATGTCCACGAAAACTCCTGTTGAGAAGTGAAATATTCAAGTTCGGGATAGCAGGTCAAATACTGACAGCTGGCTTCACCTCCTTTAAGCAGGCGCGGCAAGCAATCCTCTTCCTTTAGCAGACCAATGGAGCCTTCTTTGCAGACCATGGCGGACGTTAGTTGTAAACATCGATCCTTGATACCATATGCCCTATGTTTGCTAACCAGTATAGTTGAATATTTTATGTCTACATGATGCCATTTTGGATGATAGGTCGAACAACCAGGTGATTATGTTTCGTTTCCATTACTTTCGGCAAGGAAAGAACGTAAAGTAAAAGTGACCCGTTAGTGTAAATCGAAGGCTTGCTATACTCGATGGCTTCAACGACGTTGCTGTAAGGAAGGTCCTCTATCTCACTGATAAGTCGGTTGATTTCTTCCTTTCTTAGCATATTGCTGTTAACGACGCCGGCTTTGGCCATCTGACAGGCGCGGACCAGTTCATAGACGCCTTCCTTTAGAATCATGACTTTACTTTGGATTTCCTGGGAAATATGCTCCAGCCTTCGGTGGCTTTGAACGTCATTGGTGGCGGCAATGATACCACTGATCGCCTGCAAAAGCTCATGAGTTGTTTTGAATATTTCAGAGTTTACCTGGTATTGCTGCTCATCTTGGCTCATCAGTACATTCTGTTTCTGTAGGACTTCATCCCAATCAGTGGCGTCAGGCGTGCCGGCAATCCATTTCCAGGCAGAGCCAATCCAAAATATAGAACGTCTTGCTCTGCTAATCTCTTGTCCCTTTAGGTCATGGAGGTTTCTTGCAATTTTGCCCAGTTGGTAATTAAGTACATCGCCTGTGGAGTCAGTTATGTTGAGATCGATGATTGCATGTTCTAATCTGGTTACAACCCTGTCGTAGCTAATCAGGTGAATAGTATGGATCAGCTTGAAGTGCCCGTTGATAATCCAACCATATCCATCGCGTATTGTTACAATAGGAGAGTCTATCTTGAACACGTCATAGGTATGCGCAGATGCGCAGAGGCAGATTCTGTGGGGAGTACATTTATTTAATTTGACTTATATCTACAGATTACCCCCATTTGATTAAATCTTTATTGTATTTTACATTCTCAATATACTTTTAAGAGGAAAAATTACAAGGTAAATTTAGTTAATGTTGACAAAGATAGTATGGAATACAATAGCAATCAATCAATAATTTTATATGTTGAATTTCTTCTAATTCTTTTAACATCCTGGCCCCCATAAAATTTACCCAATTTCCATTATCTTTAAATTAAGGCGTAACATGCTAAAGGTGAGTTGTTGCTAGGGAGTTTCGGCAAAATGCGGGAAATGAAGGGAAGGATTCGTTGGGACCAATAGCGAAAGTGATTACTGGATTATTAATGGTCGTTAGTTTTGTTGGTTAGTTTATTGATAGTGAGTTTTAGATTAAAATGTGGGTTTTATTGCTAGTTAACATAATAAATTCTTGTATTTCATATTTCATATTTTTTATTTTTTTTATTTTAATTTTTTGTTTTATTAGTAGCATTAGTATTTTAAATGCAAAATGCGGGAAATGAAGGGAAGGATTCGTTGGGACCAATAGCGAAAGTGATTACTGGATTATTAATGGTCGTTAGTTTTGTTGGTTAGTTTATTGACAGTGAGTTTTAGATTAAAATGTGGGTTTTATTGCTAGTTAGCATAATAAATTCTTGTATTTCATATTTTTTTTTTATTGAATTTTTTTTGTTTTATTAGTAGCATTAGTATTTTAGTATTTCCTTTGAGGAATACCATTCCTTCTTTTTTTTTTTGGTATACGCCATTATGCGTTCCATTTGCTCAGTTCAATATATAAGCATAATATTGCTTTTTCATCAGTGCGCACACTGTAATTCAAAAAAGATTTAACGTTTTGCATTGGAATATAGGCGTTTTCTCAGCTGACTTTGGAAGGCTCGTGTTGGTCCCTTTTAGTCATAAGCGTTGATGGTTGCAAATGACCTACTCATGGCACGAGTGGCTTCACGTCAATTGAAGCAAAGACCTTATGGTGGAGTTGAACCACGTCGATCGACATCATTCGAACCATCGGGTTACTTGGAATTAAACCAATATCTGACTAGACCGACTACAAAAAAATTTTTGCACCCAGACCATGATCCAATAATTTATATGGTCGTCGCAATCGGCCAACAACACGAAATTACCGTTTGGCAACGTATTGCCCTTATGTCAAAAGCAGCTGTTTTGTTTGCTTTTCTGTATCATGTTTTGTATTTATATTCGCGGCTTCTCACGAATTACAAATAAGTTCATCTTGTTTACCATGCAAATTATAAAGATAAGAAGTGAATTTTTAACTCAAAATGAAATAAGAATAATCATTTATAAAGTGCTTAGTGGTTAAATAATGAAATTACATATGCAAGTGTGTTCCTCAAACAAAACACCAGAGGTCAAGGCAGTGCGTGCAGTGAGGAATCTGAAGTCTGGTGTAATTATAATTTCGTCCATTATTTATTTAATTTTTAACATATTTATACATATTTGCAATAGGATCATCATGATTTCTCAGGCGTCGTGCACTTTTCTTGACCCACTAGCTATTTAATATTGTCCATAGCATTTGTGATACTCTTTGAAGACAGCTGTACGTGGAATCAATTTGTTATGCCTTTTATTTATTCGGTAATTGTTTCCTTTAGGAGACAACTGCTAAAACACATCCGCAATTATCGGGAAAGGTATGAAAAGACGCGTTTTGACCTCGGTAACAATAATCCGGAAGCGGATTTCGAGTTTTTGTTTCAGTGAAGAGATATTTGCAATCAAAGTTGAAAGTTTTCTGTCATTTTCATGTGTAATCACAGATTAGGGTCTACCGAAAAGTGTGTTCTGCGCAGAAATACTGTGGACCGCGTAGCCGGTGTTGGACCGGCTAAGGGCTATTTTTTTGAAGCGCGGCCGAAGGCCACCTACGCAGAAAGGTGTTCTGCACATAAATACCTTGAATCAAGCTGAATAACTATTCACTGAATCAAAAAATTGAAAATCCGCTTTCGGATTGTTGATATCGAAGTCAAAACGCGTTGTTTGATACCTCTCCCGATATTTTTGGACGTGTTATAGCAGTTGTCTGGCGGCCGCCGTGGTGTGAAAGGAAAATTCAAATCGGCACACCACAAATTGGAAGAGAAGCTTGGCGCAAAAATCTCTTAGGAGGTTTATGATGATATACCTGTTGTATATCGCGCCATAGAGATAGATAGCAGTTGTCTCCTAAAGGGTACAATTACTATTTATTCAAATCACTTTTTTTTTATTCATTTTACAACAGAAACATACGTGCTTTAAGCATTTCCAAGTTCGTGGTATCACACTCGTTTACGTCCTGGTATTCTACTTTTCCTTGAACATATGTCCAAGTTCTATGAGCTGCATATTTCTACTTTTGGAGCGCGTAATTATGCACACATGATTGCACAATTGCTTGATCCCCTGCAGTCCTTCTCAAATGCAGATTTATCGGATATGAATAAAGAGTTCGATCAGTTTTTTGAATCAGATTCATCCAGTGAGGACGAGCACATAAATATTGGTAAAAAATTAAGAATACAAAATTTTATAAATTTTTAAATTGAATCACGTATATTTCTTTTTTATTGTACAGAATCCGCCTGTAGACAAGACATTACGTAAGCGAAGAAGAGAAGAGAAGGAACAAGATAAAACACGCGAATTCTTTACACGTGCATCAGATATATTCATGGGCTCGACAGGTAAGGTGGGCTTCCCCCACCGGATTAAGGTTACTGGGACCGAAACGCGTCTCTGGGTACCAATATCGACATTTTTAGTGCAGTTTTACAGTTGACGTTGGATGTAAAGTATTACCAAAAAAACTAACAATAACATTATAGGCCGGTGAACTTTTATTCTGAAAACCATGTAGTCTTTGCAGACAAAAAAATATCGTTTGCATTCATTTTTTGGAAAATCGTTTCCAAACTTTTTATTCCACTTACGAATTCCTTGGATGGCTTGGTCAAATATCCTTTGGATACATGATCCACCCATGTAAATGAATCCTCCTCGCTGGATTCGTGATTTCGTAGGTGCAGTTTTCGGACTATGTAGCCTGCTACGTACTCCAATGCATCTTCCTGTAACGCGTCAATGCTATCCACCAGCTCGGCATTGTACATTTCCTCGACAATTTAATTATCTTCTTCTTGTTGCTGCTCGTGTAGACCAGTTTCAGCAGCTTCGCACAAACTTGCTATTGGCGCATGCGGATTTAGCCAATCCGTGTCGTCTCTTTGTACATTGCCGGAGCTCGTCAAATGCTCAGTATTTCTCGCTACGTAGAAGAAATAGATATTTAGCTAGTGGAATTGGCGAAATTTTTGAAAATAGGAGATTTTGATAACTTACTTTGAATAATGGCGATATATTTAAAAAAATTACAATAAAAAATACAATATAACAAATAAGTATATATTAAGTCATAGGTCAATAATTATACATATATCTTAATATACAAGGTGGCGCAAAAGTAAGCTTCCGATGTTCAGCATATCGGTTGTGGCACGTGCAGTGTGTGCTGTTGCACCGTGTTGTTGGAACCACATGTTTTCCAATCCCAATTCATCAAGTTGCGGCAAAAAGAACTCGTTGATCATTGCTCTGTAGCGCTCACCATTCACAGTAACCGTTTGGCCCCGACCGATTATTGGTCGAAAAAATAGTCAGCAATATTCCGCGTTCTGGAGCAGTGTAGCGTAACATTGTTTATTAACGTGTATTTCGCATGTGTTTACTACACAAATGTCAAAACAGAACTGACTTTAGGGGCCAATCGCAAAATTTATAGCATTTTCTGATAGGAGGATAACTTTTGCGCCACCCTGTATAAGGTCAATGAATAAACGTTTTGTTTAGAATAGCTGTTGAAAATAAGTAAAAAAAACACTTACCTAAAAGGTATTTTCTGAGCCGATACCTGAATTGCTGGGCTGTTGGATGGTCATATAGAAAAATGCTCTACAATGTCTTGGTTTAGCAGGTAAGTGAGTACGAAGTTTATATTATATGAACTTTTTATATGGTCATATAGTTGGGTCAGCGATGCATTTGTTAATATTACGCCCTTCTGAAACAACGTTATCGTCTGCTTCCCAGGAATAATTAATCCGGACATAAAACTTGTCATGCGTTGAATAGTAGACAATTGTTCCGGAAATTTTATGCCGAAAGGTTCCTGAATAAAACGTAATTTTGTAAAATTATTTATATTTATGTTTTTACTAGATGTTTACCTTTCCTGGTTTGCCGAATGTGTTCATATTCGAGTTCAAGACATCGAACCAATCATTAACCAACTGAATGAAGTCAGCGGTTTCAGTTGACTCGTATAATTCTAATCCTAAACTGTAGCAGCGTCGTATAGCACCGTGTGGGAAAACACCTGGGCTGCAATCTTTACTTTTTGTCGACCTACAAAATAAAATAAACAATAATGAAGACATTACATTTCAGAATTAAGCTATTTGATTGGTCTTTTAAAAGGGCTATTTAATTAGGTTAAAGAAAAGCTGAACCTTAATTCGACTTACCGGCATTTTTCACTTTTAAGTGTGCGTCCGTCAATTTGAAAGCAATTGCAACATCAGATTTAGATGTATGGTGTATTAAGTCAGCAAGGGTCCTGGCCGCTAAAATTTTTCCATTCCAAATCAATCCGGAATCTAGAAAATGGTTTCGTATCAGCTTCAATAGGTGTGGAGCATCGGCGAACACAAATACTTTGTCGTTGTCCGCAGGATTGATAAACCACAATTTTATTGGAAGAAATTAGTACAATGATAAGTGTTTAATTTTTCATAAAACAATCGTTAAAACATACATTGTTAAACCCATGTCGCTTACCATAGCCATGACTTTGTATCCAGCCGAATGTAGAGCCTGTATAATACGCCACAAAATTTCGGCAGTCATATCGCAGTTATATTTGTAAAAAATCGGCTGCTTCCACGATTTGAAGAGGCCACGTGCAATAGCTACTTGCACTTTCTTCGCTGGCTGCTTGACACAGTCAGTACGTGCATCGTATTCGAAGGACTCTTGAATAAACATTTCGTCAAAAGCTAGAACACATATCTTGTCCTGCTCTGACATATTCTTGGCCTGGGACAGGCACTGTACAGAAAAGTTGATTATCCCCTCATCAACATCAACTTTTTTGTACCACCGTTGGAGCGTGGAGATGTGCGGTAAGGGGAAGCCTTGAGCATATAAATGGTTATATGCCCGTGGCCCAGCCGCGTGAATACATATCGCACTTGAGATGTCCTCCCAAGACCAATTGGTCAGTTTATCTATATTAAACAGAAAATACGCTATATTTAAAGTATTGTTATAATATTTAATACTTACCAGGATTCACTAATTTTCTACTTGCCCTCCGTGAAAATAACGCGCATTCTGCCAATTATTTTTTCCGCTTCCTCTAACTTTTTTTTTAATTCCAAATAGTTCGACTCCAGTTTTTTGCATTTTTGTTCCAGCCGATAATTTTCGGCAAGCGCAATGGACTCAATGTGGGCCGAGCTGATGTAAGAATATTAATGTTCAAAGAAGAGTTTAATTTCTTCAATATCAATACTTACTCGGTTTGCGAACTCCATTCCAGCTTCTGCCGTGGGAACACGCGACAGTCATTCAAGGTTAGCAGAACATTAGCAGCACCAAACTCTTGACTCTTGTGTCTGAAAAATAATTTCATGTTGTTGTTGTTAACAGTGCTTCGCTCTGCCTAATGAGCACGATCACTCTGAAGATTGTCATCGAGGTCTTCTAACGGAAGTCCGAGGAAACGGGCAGTTGCAACAGGGTTGGACCAGAGTGATGTAGGTGTTAGAAGAGTGGGTTCGGCTGACCAGGAGAAGAGATGTATGGTATCATGAGAGGGCATACCACATGCAGGGCATGTGTTTGGTATGTTGGGGTTCAGTCCGGATAAGAAAGAGTCTAACCTGTTACAATATCCTTATGTCTATAAGAAGCGGAACTTCATCCAATAGATGACGGTTTGGATGACTAGATTTGTGGCAGAGTTCGGCGTGCTCGCTCACATTGATCATTTAATCTCTTGATGGAGGTGAGACTCAGATGGCATAAGAAGACATCCCGTGCCAGTTCTGTTGGCAGTATTTTGGCAGACTTGCAACTTCGTCTAATTGGTGTCAGCAACGGCAAACACGTGTGTATATGTACTAAAACTTGATTTACCTGACTCCAAAAATGGCAGGAAATGCTGATGGCATGAATCTGGATACCTTTCCTTTTATGATTTGGTCTGCTGCGAAATGGTCTTTGCATACAACATTTGTATTCCACTTGGTTACGCCGGCTGCTTTGCCCCACAGATTTCTTCGTCGCAAGTCAGATGGAACACGGAAAAACAATCCGCCTGTTTTTCTAGGCTTTCCACATATATCACACATTTTCTTGAAATTGTTTTGAAGTCACGCACTATATTTAACTTAACTTCACTACGTAATTTTATATTAAATCGATTAATAATAGACACCGCAAGCGAATGAAGCGAACTCAATAGCTTTTCCAAGAACTGTAAACAAAGAATGTAAACAAAAAACAAAGATATTATAGTTTGAAATAAGGTGTGGATGAGGAAGAAGAAGACGCTATGTCATCTGCCATCATTTCCCACTTTCAGTGAGTATTGTTGCTGTTCTGTTTTCAGATACTATTTCTTCTTTATATAACGGCTTCTGTTTGCCTTTAATTTGTTTATTAGAAATAAACAGTTTATCTCCGGCATCAAAAGTGCGTGGGGTTGTACGTTTAGTGTTCAACCTTGAATTCCTGACCTCCTGCTCCCTTTATAATAAAGCCTTAATATCTTCATTAGTTTTTTCTCTGAAATCTACCAATTCCTGATAGTTAATCCTTGAGGTTCGGTTGAGGAACACGTCTGCCGGTTTTCTCTTTGTGACAGAATGGACGGTATTGTTGTACCGGTCCACTGCTATAGAAACGCGCTCTTTTGGAGTGAATCTGCAAAATTCGACGGAGATGCAACGGTATATTTCAAATAATGTTGAATGCAAACGCTCAACCTGACCGTTAGTTTCGCTTCGTTGGGTAGGAGTTTGGTAAATTTCTATGCCTAGAGAACGAATATAATTTAAGACCAGAGGGGTAAGGAATCCTCTTTTATTGTCCATAACTAAAATCTTTAGGACAGAAGAAAATTGCAGGAGAATTATTTTTTATTGGGAATAATTTGGCAAACTTTGAAAATTTGTCAATTGCATTGAGATATTTTTGTTTCTCGATCTCAAGAAGGTCGATGTGCAAAATTTCACAAGGATAGCTCGGAATTGGAGTGGGTTGAAGAAAATGCTTCGAGGGATGCCTGTCATATTTATTTAATTTACAGGTATCACATTGTTTTACATAGTCTCTGATCTGCCTGGCCATGGCAGGTAAATAAAATTGTTCGAGTATCTGCACATTGTTCTCACGTGGATTTCTGTGGGCTCGCTTATGCTCCTTCTCAATTATCTCGAAGGCCCTGTCAGAAACCGTAACATCTTCCACTATCCTTTGAGTTATTCTTACTCTGTACCTTTGAAAGTTACTAACATACGCATCATGTAGCGAGGCAAGGAAATTTTCTGGAATTTTTATGCCATTTATTACATTTGGGTTAAGGCACTCCCTCAAAATTGTGACCAGTGTAGCGTTATCCTCAAGGAATGAGACATAATATCTACTGTAGCCTTGATGAGGATGTTCAAGGCAACGAGGGCGGTCTCCCTCCCTGAAAATAATTTGGTTTCTAAACACATTAATTGGAGCCTCCACATCAGGTAAAAGATCCGAACTATCCTGATCAGCTGAATGCACTGTGCATTGAGTGGCAGTGTCAATATCGGGCCCCGCGTTCGCTCCAGCACTTGTTGAAGGCTCATCTCCCAGAACAGATGGAGGCTGAATAACGACAGAATCGGTCAGCACATCGACCTCCGTTTTAAGACGAGAAAGGGCGTCAGCTACTATGTTTGCCCTCCCCGGTTTGTAGATGATTTCGCAGTTATACTCCTCGATCCTGCCTTCCAGCGTTTTAACTTAGCGTTGTAATTTCTGCAGCTCAAGGAATACGTGAGTGGTTGGTGGTCGGTATATATTTTGATCTTCTTGGCGCCGTACAGGTAAGAACGCAGATTGTCAAGTGACCAGACTATCGCGAGGAGCTCCTTCTCGTTGGTGGCGTAGTTCAACTCAGCTTTATTCAAAGATCGCGATATATAGGCTATAGGCTTATCCTCGCCTATAGTTCCTTGTGACAAGACTGCCCCAATGGCATAGTTCGATGCATCCGTAGTGAGATTAAATGGCTTTTCAAAATCCGGAAATTCAAGGACATCGGCAGATACCAAGAGTTGTTTAAAATCGTGGAAGGCCTGTATTGCATTTTCGTCTAGTTCAATTCTTACCTTTCTAGAAGCATTTGCTTTCACTTGTGCATTCTCACCCCGAGTGAGGTTGGTCAATGGTTTGGCCACCTTGGCGTAGTCCCTTATGAACTTCCTGTAGTAGGAAGTCATACCTAAAAAACTCTTTAGGTCCTTGAGATTTTCCGGTGGAGAGCTCAACTTAATAGCCTCCACCTTTTTTGGGTCAGCGTGCACTCTTTCGAAAAAACCGGTTTTCTCGAGATTAACCTTAAGATTTGCTTCACGGAGCCTCGAAAAAACTGTCTCTACGTTGGTCAGGTGTTCGTCCGCGTCTTTACCAAAAACAATAATGTCGTCAATGTAGACATAGCATACCTTCCCTATGTATTCTTTTAACACATCGTCGATCATTCGCTGAAAAATGGCAGGAGCATTTTTCAAACCAAAGGGTAAACGTAGGAATTCGTATTTTCCATTCATCGTAGAAAATGCTGTCTTAGGTATGTCAGAGTCCTTCATTGGTATCTGATGAAAACCGGACGTCAAGTCAATCGTTGTAAAATAGTTGGCTTGTCCCAAGCTGGAAAGTGTGGCGTTTATGTCTGGAATGGGGTACGTATCGGCGATCGTGACTGCATTCAACCTCTTGTAATCAATCACCATTCTATACTGCTTCTCCCCATTTGGTTTCGGCTTTTTAGGCACCACCCATATTGGCGAGTTGTAATGACTCTTAGATGGCCTAATTACCCCCTCGTCGAGCAATTCATTTATCTGCCTATGTACTTCCTCTCTCATGCACACAGGGTAAGGGTAACTTTTACTGTAAATAGGTTCAAGTGTGTTAGGCCGAATTTCCGCCCGCACGCTAATATCGATCAATTCACAGCCATTAAGTGGTGCGAATAGGTCAGAGTATTTTTCCACTAGTTGGTCAACATGCTGTTTCGTTTGGGCAGAAACGTATTTTCCTATAGAATAGTTAACCTGATTGGAAAGTTTGGCTTTCAAGGGCAGTTTGAACTCGTTAATTTTTAAATAATTATTTTTCCTATCTACCACGGCCCCTAACATCCTTAGAGTATCATCGCCAATGACACCATCAAAGGATTTTAACCCTGGGAGAAGAAAAAATACAATGTTTGCGTTGTAACCAATATCCTTAAACAATTTTAAGGATGTTTTCTTTTGAATTTGCATCCGCCCCCCGGCTTAGTGCACATTAAATACCTCTTCTACTGGATCACCTCCAGTAGCGACCGCATCACTTATAAAATTTTTGTTAGCCCCAGTGTCGATGAGGAATTCGAGGATGCGGCCGTCTGGAAGAGTATACTCTAGGTATGGTAAGATAGATGGCCCTCCGAGAGAAAATCCCCTTCGTCTCCGCTCCTTGTTTCATGCTCGTTATTCGGTGCATCTTCAGTCCCCGTTGTGCAATGGAATAGTCGCTGTTTCTTTTGCGGCAGATTTTCCGAAGTTGTTCTTCGCTTAAAGGGATTCGGGCGATTGATGTAGTTTGCGGCTCGTGGTCGGACGGACCTATCAACTTCCATCTTCTCTATAGAAGGAGTTTTCGGCTGGGTAGGTGGTGAGGTACGATCATGGCCGCCAAATCGCTGCCGTTTTTCGAAGTGTGTTCTACGATCCTGCTGGCGCTAGTTGACCTTGGTGGGATCACCGGTGGCTTGAACCCTTTTGTTGCAGTTGATGCAACTGGTGTTCAAGCGTGCGGATGTCGCGCTTATCTGCATAATGCAGTGACAGGCACTCTTTAATTTTTGGCCAGTTATTGTCGAAGATGTTATAGAACACTAAGGCAGAATCTGCCGCACCACGTACCTTTTAGCGAATATGTTGCATAATAGCACGTTAAAAGGAGTTTCCCTTGACAATGGCAAAATCCGATAGAATTGCACCGATTGCACCCAGGACACGTAATGTACCAGGCTGCCATCGAAACCCTGGAGTTCTTTTACGCGGTCTGGTAGGCGACTTATTTCTCTCAAGTCTGCTTCAGTTATAGGAGCCACACACAGCCTCTTCCACGATATCAGCAGCTACTGAGCCACTGGATGCTGGCCTTAATCCACTTGTATCTAAATTGTTAAGGCGCCAGGGTGCGTATTTTTTCTAACAGGGCATTGACGGCCCCTGCCAGATTGGTAACTGTGGCTTTCAGTTCTTCCATTCTGCTGTCGAAAGAGAAAAAGAAAAAAATGCAAAGTTGTTAGCGGTTAAAATTCTCATCAAGGAATCTTTATGCAAATTCACTATTACACCTTTCGGTAAGATATTTTTGGGTATTTTTTTGTTTTTGTTTCACTTCTTATCTTTTGCAAAGATTTCTTTGAACACTTTCACTAGTGGTCCCTGCTCGGGCGCCACTTAAAAGATCACAGATCCTTTCACTTAAAAAACTTGCCCTGACAAACAACACCAAGTTTTTAGGCTTCTTTTCGATCGTTGGTTTAAGCTGCACCTTCAGACCTCAGCGTAGGTGGCGGCAACGCAACCCTTACGTATGTGTGCATATGTGCACCGGTGGAAATGACCGTGGCCTTGATTTCCCACAGTCGGTGCGTTCTCAAATGTCTTGCATTGCATTGAATGGTGAAATACAAAAGCGCTGATGCTGCGGCACGTGTAGTGGCCGATCGTGGGAATGGCTTAACTGGGCAGCGGCTGAATGTGTTAACTTACATACTGTGATGAATTCGTTGATTCCTTGATTATTAATCCTGGGCTCGATCACTATAAAGTCAAATAAACGCACGCACATATATTGTAACTAATAGCTAGTGTTATTTACTAGTAATAAACACAAAACAATTTTAAGAGTTTGGTAGCTCAACAGTATTTAACTGAACGACACTTCAAAATAAACTGATCAACCTGCCTTGATTGGTCACTGCCTTATATAGTCCGACAGGGTGCTTGCCTACGCACCGAGAACTTTCTTGGTTGTTCGTTCTTCGTGTTTTCGAAGGGTCGGTGTTATTTATTGAGGTCGCCTCTTTGCCTTGTATTCGCAAACATTCGCGCCATCTCTCTTCCTCTTCTTAGGTACACGCTTGCATGCATAAGAGTAGCCATCGTCATCTTTGTTGTGTTTAACTTGTGTTGGGAGTGTTATTGAGTTAGGGATGGCACATGCTTGAGAATAATCGCCACAATACATATATAGGTTAACAGACCTTAATAGCTGTTTGTTTAACCGGCTAAACGATTTTGACCTTACAACAAATTGCGTCACCTGCTCTATCCCTTGCCGGTTGACGCTAATTAGAAACGCCAAGGGATCGCAGATTGTTCTCCACTTGGTCTTTCCAACGGAGTGGGGCCTCTCTCTTGCTCTGCTTCCATAGGTGGGTTCCGACAAGAATACCTTCCGGGCCCGAGCATCTTCTTCCATTCGCATTACATGGCCAAACCAACGTAGCCGCTGGGTTTTAATTCTTTGGACAATGTGGCGCAGAGCTCATAAAAGTCATCATTAAATCTTCTTCGGTAAACACCGTCGGCATAGCGTATGGTCCATAAATCCTGCGAAAAACCTTTCTCTCGAATACTCCAAGGGCCGACTAATCTGCGGCTGTCATCGTCCATGCTTCTGCACCATATTGCAGGACGGGTATTATGTGCGACTTGTAGAGCGTGATTTTTGTTCGTCGAGAGAGGACTTTGCTTCTCAATTGTCTACTCAGTCCAAAGTAACATTTATTGGCAAGGGTATTTCTTCGCTGGAT
Organism: Merzomyia westermanni; assembly: GCA_949987695.1. Taxonomy (NCBI): domain Eukaryota; kingdom Metazoa; phylum Arthropoda; class Insecta; order Diptera; family Tephritidae; genus Merzomyia; species Merzomyia westermanni. Next base: position 104,437,603 of record OX465290.1, on the reverse strand, counting down.
TTCTAAGCTGACATTATTGCTGATGTCAAGGCTGGTTCCCAGGTAAACGAAGTCCTTTACTATTTCAAACTTATGGCTGCCAACAGTTGGCTGTGTGCCAAGGCGTGAATGCACTGAATCTTTGCATGATGCGAGAAGATACTTCGTTTTGTCCTCGTTCATCTCCGAAGTAGGGATAACTTACGGAGACCAATGATGTCAATGTCATCGGCATGCGCCAGCAATTGTACAATCTTGTAATAGATGGTTCCTGAGCGTTGTAGTTCTGCTCCTTGTATTATTTTAGGGGGTCACCCTTACTGAAACCTCGTTTAGTTTCGAACGGCTCGGAGAGGTCCCTTTGATTTTGACTGACTGGTAGTGTTGCTCAACGTCAGTTTGCACAGCCGTATAAATTTCGCTCTTAAACCAAATTCAGACATAGCGGCATGTAATCTGTTCCTTTTCGTGCTATCGAAAGCTGCTTTAAAATCAACAAAGAGGTGATGCGTGTCGATTCTCTTCTCACGGTTTTTTTTTTTCAAGAAAAAATCTGGTCTATGGTAGATTTACCAGGTCTAAAGTCGCACTGATAAGGTCCAATCAGTTGGTCAACGGGGGGCTTCAGTGTTTCGCACAATACGCTTGATGGGAACTTATATGCGATATTAAGCAGGCTGATCCCACGATAATTGAAGCAGGTTGTAGGATCTCCTTTCTTGTGAATTGGTTAGAGGACACTTAGATTCCAATCGCCAGGCATGCATTCTTCCGACCATATTCTGCATAGCAGCTAGTGCATGACTTTACCATCTCCTTGCTGTCGTACTTGAAAAGACCAGCCGGCAATCCGTCAGCGGCCACGGCTTTGTTGGTTTTGAATCGCGATATTGCTACTAGTATCTCGTAATCGCCGAGTGGAGGAACACTAATTCCATCATCTTCGATTGTGGGGTCGGGTTCTTCTCTGTGTAGTTGCTCGGTTTCTTTATTTAGTAGGGTAAAGGAGTGCTTCCTCCATAATCTAAGCACTCTCTGTACATTGCTCACTAGGTCGCCATTTTCGTCCTTGCACGTGTTCGCTCTGGTCTTAAATCCTTCCGACATTTGCCGGATTTTTTGGTGGAATTTTTGAGCGTTGTTCTTGCTGGCTAGTAGCTCAAGTTCTTCGCACTCACGCCTTTCTGCCTCTCATATTTTCTTACGGAAAAGGCTCCTCGCTTCCTTCTTCAACTGTCGGTAGCGATCGCATACTCGCGTTACATTTGACTTCAACGTAGCCTTATAGGCAGCATCCTTTCTTACCGTTGCAGCGCTGCTCAATTCGTCATACTATATGTTTTTTTTGGTCCGCCGGCATCTAGTTACTTCAGAGATATGCTTCCACTGCTCGCATACCCCAATAGGTTCAGTTGCGCTCTCAGAGAGCACTGTCCGTTGAGATTGCAGTTTTTCGACGTTCAGGTTTCCTTGGCTGCGACAAGATAAATGTCGGAGTCGATGTTAGGACCTCGAATCGTGCGTACATCGAAAACTATGGAAGCGTGCCGTCCGCCTATCACAACTTGGTCGATCTGGTTGAGAGTTTTCGATCAGGGGACAGCCACGTAGCCTGATATATCTCCTTGTGCATAAACCTAGTTCTGGATATGACCATGTTTCGGGCACCGGAAAAGTCAATTAGCCTGTATCCATTCGACGAACTCTCACCATGGAGACCGAATTGTCCGACTGTGGGTCCAAACACACCTTCTTTTCCCAACTTGGCGTTAAAGTCGCCCATCAATACTTTGATATCATGTGGGGGCAGCGCTCATATGTGTTTTCTAAGCGCTCGTAAAATGCGTCCTTTACACATCGTCCTTATCCCCCGTCGGTGCGTGGGCACCGATGAAAGAAATGTTGAAAAATTTTGCCTTATACGGATCACAAAAAAGATCGTTCACCAGTAGTATGGACAGCGGAAACAGAGGTTGCCTTCGAAAAACGCAAACACGAGTTAACCAACGCAACATATCTTGCGCATCCTGCAGTTGGGGTAAGCCTTGCTCTTTACACTGATGCTTCAGAACATGCCGTTGGTGCCACTTTACACCAGGTGGTCAGCGGACAACTTCAGCAGTTGGGTTTCTACTCTAAAAAGCTAACAGCTGCCCAACGTTATTACAGTACTTATGACCGTGAACTTACTGCCATTTATCAAGTAATTTGGCACTTCCGATACATGATCGAAGGCAGAATCTGCTACGTTGTTACTGATCACCGTCCATTGCTGTACGCTTTTCGCCAGAAACTGGAAAAGACGCCACTGTTTAGGCCCGATGCCTAAATCTTCAAAGGTTTCGGACCACCCTAATGTAAGGTCCGTATTCATTCCAGTCGCGAATAATTGCACACACACTTAGACGCACGCATATGTGTGCAGTTTGTAAGCGCTTTGCACTTACACGTCGGTGCCACAGTGTGAGTGTGTTTTCCCCTCCAAAAAAACCATGAGCTTTTGTTCCCGGTGAACGGTCCCCTACGACATGCAGGCTTCTTCTTGATCCAGCAGTCAACCCGTCAACATCAGCCAGCGATTCCGAGCCGTCACCAGTTATTAACCATATACCGAATTAAACCAGATTATAACGAGAAATTTGTTTCGTTTTCTTTCTCTCCCACTACTCCTGTCCGAGATCGACCTCGGTGTGCCCACCCACTGCCGGTTAGAGACGCACCCCGGCCGAACATGGTCCTTACTCGCCAAGCCTGAACCAGCGTTTATTATCAATTACAGTCCACTACTAAAAACAAGGAGAGCCTTCATTCAATTTAAAAACCATATTTATCGTGATATTCCTGCAACAAACTTGGGGAACCTTGCCACATTAAAAAAGCCATACAACTACAATCAACACCAACACCATATCTACAGCTTGCAGCGAGCTTAAGTAAGTGTTCCATATTTTCTTGCCACTTTTGTTTTTTTTTGGTTATAATAACTTTTTGACCGCGCACATACGGTAACAATCGCTAAAAGTGTAATTTTAAAAAAAAAAATTAAATAAAAACGTGCAAAGTGAAAACCCAATGCCAGGGAAGTTTTCATTTCCAAACAAATTTAAGCCGCCCTTGTGACCAGCGAGTTTGGCCATCCAAACAGCAGATCGTAAGGCAAAGAGGACATAACCTCACTTTCATAACATTAAAATTCACTTCACTGGTAAAGAAATTGTTTTCAATTTACATTTCTTATAAAGAATTATATTTTTGCCACTAAACACGCGATCGTGAAGGCAAAGAAACGTTTGTGATTCGATTTGCACTTATTTTACAAAAATATACACAAAAAATGGATATATCTAAGTGGGAGGACATGGACAAGTTCCTGTTCAACCGTTTTCAGACATTGGAAACAGTGTCAGGTTTTGTAGCGAATGCGACTACGAAAATACAAAAGCCAATCGCGACACGGCAGACAATAGAAACCCCTACAAAAAGGCTTGGCGCCTTTCAAACAAAGGTGTCCCGGCAACCAAAAGCCCTCTGCAATATGTGCAGAGCCAATGAGCACAGATTACGCAACTGTCCCCGCTTCTCCGATCTATCCCCAGCGGATAGAATCAAATTTATTAAGTCTATAAATGGCTGCCTAAACTGCCTATCCCCAGGACACACAGTGACGAAGTGCACCAGTTCGTACAACTGCAATACGTGCCACTCTCGTCACCATACGCTCCTGCATGCGGATACGCAGCCACAGACTCAAAGGCACAACCCGTTCACAGACCCGTCGGACAATGCTCCTTCTACTACCACCCAGGCACTTGCCAGACGGGACGCGGGCAAAACTGGTTCGATCGGGAACCAGAACTTCACATCCTGTCACGTCAACACAGATACGGGCGAGTTACTGGGGACCGCCCATATATACATACACCACAATGGTGAAAATTTCTCTGCGCGGGCACTAATTGACTCTGGGTCTGAATGCTCCTTTATGACTGAAAGACTAAAACGCAGAATCAATATACCGGCGAGGAAAGTGCATGCCCAAGTATCAGGCATCGCAGACGCAGTGACCGCTCAAGTCAAGGAGGCATCAGACATTGAACTACGTTTACCTGTTGATCCCTGTTTCCGCCTGACGACGACGGTCCTGATTTTATCAAAACTAACTGGAAAGTTACCGTCTTGCCATATCAGCTCAATGGTTATGCAGGCCTTTCCAGATCTGGTCCTAGCAGACAAGAGGGTTAACGCAAACGAAGACGTCGACCTAATAATTGGCGGAGACATATACCCTCAAATAATACTCAGCGGTCTTCGAAAGAATGTGCTAAACACACTTCTGGCCCAGGAAACAGTGTGCGGTTGGATACTGACTGGTCGCACCCAAACACAAAACCCAACCAACAACCTCGTTTCATTTTACAGCGAAGTTGCTTTGGACAAGCAACTAACTGCTTTCTGGGAAGTGGAAAACCTACCCAAGAACAAATATCCAACGGAAGACGAAAAATTCTGTGAGAAATTATATAGGGAAACTACAAAAAGGGCAGCGGATGGCAGATATATAGTGTCATTACCGTTTCGAAAAGATTACCCTGAAAATCTCAAGTTAGGAGGATCCCTTAAACGCGCGTGCTCTCAGTTCTTTCGGAATGAGACACGATTCACAAAAAGCCCAGAGCTAGGAAAAGAATATACCAGGGTACTATCCGAGTATGAAACACTCGGGCACATGCGAAAGATTAAAACCAACGTGTCAGCCGACGAGTCTGAAAATTATTTCCTCCCCATCACGCCGTAATAAAGGCAGAAAGTACCACAACTAAAGTGGGCGTCGTCTTCAATGCCTCCAGCCCTACTGCCAATGGCATCAGCCTGAATGACATCCTCCACCCCGGCCCTGTACTCCAATCAGACTTGCCCATACTGATTTTACGTTGGAGATTATACCGATTCGTGTTCAATAGCGACATCGAGAAAATGTATAGGCAAATTTGGATGAATGACGATCATACCAAATATCAAAGAATTGTTTATCGAACATTTCCCAACAAACCCATTAGCCTGTTCGAGTTAAAGACCGTCACGTTCGGGGTGAATTGTGCTCCGTATCTTGCGATCAGAACGCTATTGCAACTGGCGGAAGATGTCGAGAGTACCCATCCAACTGCAGCTACCATACTACGGGAATGCATGTATGTAGACGGCGTACTATCTGGAGGGCACACTATTCAGTCAACCATGGCGGCGAGGGATGAAATTCGCCAGGTCTTACACTCAGCGGGATTTCCACTTCGAAAAAGGACAGCTAATGCGGAGTAGATTCTCAAAGACATCCCGAAAACGGATCTGCTCAGCGAAGATTTTCTGGCATTTGAAGATACCAGCACAGTGAAAGCTTTGGGAATACGCTGGAACGCTCACTCGGACCTATTTTATTTCAAAGCAGGTACGCTGGAAACTTGCGACAACACTACAAAAAGGGCGATACTATCCGCCATTGCCAAACTTTTTGACCCTCTAGGATGGCTTGCACCATTGGTCATAGTGGCGAAGATACTGATGCAGAGTATCTGGTTAGAAGGTACCGACTGGGATGAACCACGTTGGAACGATGGAAAGACTTCACCCTACACTATCATGCAATCGACAACATCAGGATACCCCGATGGGTCTACTATTCACCAGAAGACGACATCGAACTCCATGGGTTTTGTGACGCATCAGAGAAGGCCTATGCCGCGGCGGTCTATATGCGTGTCAAAAGCGAAAATCAAGTCAACGTCAACCTTCTACTTGCGAAAACGCGAGTTGCTCCAGTGAAAACCATCTCACTCCCCCTTTTAGAGCTCTGCGGAGCAGTACTGTTGGCCGAAATGATGGAATCAATTAATCGGAGTATCGGGTTAGGACGCGTGAAACAACATCTATGGACGGACTCAACAATCGTGCTCGCATGGATGAGGAAGCCGCCCTGTTCCTGGTCAACGTTCGTGGCACATAGAGTCACGAAGAACATCGATACGGTCGGAAACAAGGATTGGCTACACGTAAATTCGGAATCGAACCCCGCAGATCTAGGCAGTCGAGGATTACCTGCATCTGAGTTGGTGGAAAATTCCTTGTGGTGACAGGGGCCTTCTTGGCTGCAAGAAGACAAAACCCAATGGCCAATACAAGAATCTGATTACCACACAGCAGTAGAGGAAAAGAGAGCCCAATCGTACGCAACTAGCGTGACCCAATTCGTGACGAATATTCTCGACCGATTCTCAGATTTACCAAGGGCCTTAAGAGTGGTATCGTACGTCATGCCAACAAACAAAGATGCATTCCAAGCTAAGTCGTTGGCCATCCCATCCGAGGAAATTAAGGCAGCGACTAAACTCTTGGTAAAGGTATGTCAAAGTCGGAATTATGGCGAAGAACGTAAACAGTTAAGAGAGGGGAAACCCATTGATGGAAAGAGCGAAATACTTTCATTGAACCCCTTCATAGACAAAGATGATCTTATTAGGGCGGGTGGACGTCTGGGGGCCTCTCAGGACTTAGCATATAGTGAAAGACATCCCATTATCCTCCCTTATAACTGCAGGCTTTCACGTCTTTTAGTTCTCTTGATTCACAAGATAACACTGCACGGGGAAAATCAGCTTATGCTGCGTCTGATCCGCACCCAATATTGGATCCCGAACGTAAAAAACATGGTAAGGGCCGTCATACATAATTGCAAAGTTTGCACCATTTATCGGAAACGAGCACAGACCCAACTTATGGGCAACCTTCCCCGTGAACGCACTACCTTTAGCCGTGCGTTTACGAATACAGGAGTTGATTTTGCAGGACCTTTCGAGATCAAGAACTATCGTGGTAGGGGCTGCCGAATTTCAAAAGGCTACGTTTGCCTTTTTGTGTGTTTTACCACCAAAGCGATCCATCTTGAAGCGACTAGCGATCTGACTACCCCCTCTTTCTTGGCCGCTTTTTCACGATTCATCGCTAGACGAGGATGCCCCCAAAGAATGTACTCCGACAATGGTACGAACTTTGTCGGAGCTTCGCGATCTTTACGGTCAGAATTTAAGGCCTTTCTCGCAGACGCCCGAGAGACAACGGTATCAAAGTATAGCCACCAAGCAATGACGTGGCATTTCATTCCTGCCGCCGCCCCACACATGGGAGGGCTGTGGGAAGCGGGTGTAAAAAGCTTCAAGAGCCATTTTAAAAAGGTGGCCTTATCCCACAAATTCACCTTTGAAGAGTTCCACACCCTTCTGTGCAGGATTGAGGCGTGCCTAAATTCACGACCACTCAGTCCATCCTCTAACGAGCCCACTGACCTGGAGCCACTAACGCCAGTTCATTTCCTCACCGGAGGCCATCTCATGGCTCCACCAGAACCGGATGTGAGTGAGAGTCCGGCCTCCATGATCAACAGGTGGCAGAAGCTCAAGGCACTGCACCATACCTTCTGCCATCGTTGGAAGGTGGAATATCTATCCGAACTTCAAAAAAGAGTAAAATGGAAGCATTCCAAACAAAATATAAAGGTGGGAGATTTGGTCATCCTCAAAGAAGATAATTTAGCCCCCAATGAATGGAGGATGGGTAGAGTAGTCAACGTTCACCCCGGCGAAGATGACCGAGTACGTGTCGTTGACATCATGACTGAAAAGGGGCAGGTCAGAAGATCGGTGGTCAAACTGATCCTGCTACCCGCAGAAGAAACAGATGGTGTTAGGCCAGCAGTCTCATCTTAGCCCTCTCTGCTCTCCCCCTCTCTTTAGATTTGAAGAATTCCCCAAAAGATACCTACAGCACCCGCATCTCTGACAGCATGACCTTCCCTCCGCGCTTCAAAGCTAACAAAAAAGAGGCTTACACCCCGAATCCGAACATGATTTTGTTGTAACCATTTTGTATTATTACACTCCCAAGGCTGATCGTGAGTCTCCTTGGAAGGATTTTTCAAATCTCTTAAAACTAACACTTTTCTATTATTGCACTCCCAAGGCTCATCGTGAGTCTCCCTGGAAGATTCGACTTACAACTAATACTATTCTATTATTACACTCCCAAGGCTCATCGTGAGTCTCCTTGGAAGGATTTCTCATAGCTCTTAAAACTAACACTTCTTATCAACTACACCTCCCCGGGCTCATCCAGAGTTTCCCATGGGGGAAGGGTCCTAACCGAAGCTCGGAGATGAGGTCATGCGGAGGTGCGTGCGTGAGGAACGCCTTGGTCAAACCCGGCGGCCAAGTTGGTATCTACCCCCCAAGATGGGCGAACGCACCTGCTACGGAAAATCGACCCATCTGCCACTGCCAGCCAGTAACAGAGGGTACCCCCCTCAAATATATACCCCATTTCAATCTACCAATATAGAAATTCATATAGCTGATTTGTAAAGTACTACCATTGTACAACAACGTCAATTTAATATTAATGACGAGATTACCCTTCAATTAATGCGCCGTAAGAAAGGATGTATAATGATAGAAAAATACAAACCTACCAACACCGAGAACTATCCATTAGTTTCGGCAAGTTTTGATTGCAAAGAGAAATGATATTTTACAAATTATCTAACGCGAATGAATTGATTCATGGACAAGAGCCAAACAGTCCGGGATATGTATTGATACAACAGGCTTTAGATGTGCTAAATGAAAGGCGTGGGAAAATTGAGCAAATGTAAAATGAAATTGACGCTGGTCTCAAACCTAATGTGAGTGAAAACTTAAACGATGACTTTGAAAATACACAAACAAAAAAAAAATGGTCAAAAGGTACTTATGATGTATATCGACTAGCTTTGGTTACATGGAAAGAAAATCTCTTCAGAACATTGAATGAATCAATTACGAATGCTGCATTGCGATCGATCAAGGAAGAACGTAATTCGCAAACAATAAATCGTTATCTGATAAAGAGAGTTATAAATTCTTACGTAGAATTGGATTTCAATGAAGAGGAATCTGATTCCGATAATTCAAAGAAGTTATCCGTTTATAGAGAACACTTTGCGAATAAGTTTATTAAGAAAACTGCTGCATTTTATAAAAAACAATCGGAAGTATATCTAAGTAGCTATCCAGTATCTCAAATTCAGCACGAAACCTTTCCAAGTGTTTTTCAAATTAATGCCTGTTCGCACGTTTTAATCAATACATTATGTGGGCTCTCATGTGGATATGAGAACTCGTCACGATTCACTCGTTTGCTTCAAATAATCAGATTTGTATTTCGTGCAACTAAACTATAAATTCGTTTTAAATCATCATTCTTATTGTCATTGAGACATTTCTGAAATTCTTGCCAAACGTCTGGTATATCATACCTCTGCTTCAGATAATGCCGAGGCAGTCATGATTTCCAAATTGAAACAAACTTGCGGTTATGAATATACAATCAAATTGCAACGCATGTTCCAGGATATTGGTCTTTCTAAGGATTTGCATTTGAGCTTCAAACAACATTTGGCGAATGCAAGAATACCACAAGAAATCGGTTTTAGCATTGAAGTCCTGTCATCGAGATCATGGCCCTTCAATCAGAGCACCACATTCTTACTAACCTCCGAGCTGGAACAGTAATTTAATGAATTCCATGCTAATCGCCACTCAGGCCGAAAGCTAAATTGGCTTTATAATTTGTGTAAAGGCGAGTTGGTCACAAAGTTGTTTCCGAAATCGATATACGCTACAAGCAAGCACTTTCCAAATGGCTGTACCCTTACAATTTAATGATCAAACGAAATTCAGTCTGCAACAATTGCAAGAGAATACCCAAATCAGCATTCCCACAACAGCCGGTTCTATCGCACCGGAATGACCCGGGTTTTTTTTCACCCGGCCAAGGGCTGTTGTTTCAGTGTAACCCTGTCCAATCTGGGGCAGGGCGAAGCACTGTTAACAACAACAACATCATATTGGGCAATCACACCATATGCAGCACCATCATCACAACAGCGACAATAGTAATCTATCTCTACCCTCACCCAATGCAATACATCTTTCAACTCACCATGGCATGTCATCAGCTGCAAGTCAGGCACATCAACATCCGGTTTACTAGATACAAATACTGCTATGCTCGACACCAAGCCACTGATACAAAGCGTAAGTCCAACACATTCGACCGGCAGTTCCAATGCAAATTCTCGCGGTATGGGTTATACAAAATTTAGTACAAGTTCCTCTTGTGGGTCTTTTCATATGTTAGCCAGAGGTATCTTAAGTAGTCCCTTATCATGCCTAGCAAGTATCTCGGTACCTTGAAAAAGCTTTTTAGTGCGTCAATCATGTCATCCCACCTAGTGGAGTTAAAGAAATTTTTAACATCCAAAGTTACCAATAGTACTACAGGTCTTGCCTGTTGCTATCTCGGCTTTCTTGACTGCGTATATGACTTCTGCTATGACGTCTATTGTCGAGTGCCCACTCCGAAAGCCATGTTGTCGGTGGGACAGACTTCACATAACGTCTATAGCTGTCGCTAGGCGTTTTTATATAAGTCTCTCCATCATTTGTCCCGCTGTATCGAGCATGCAGTTGGCGGAAAGATGATGGGAAGCTTTGCCGTACGGGTTAACGCCGAGCCGTGCTGTCTTCCATCTTGCTGGGAAGAGTCTTGCTTCCAAGCATTTGTTGTATATATGCAACAGCAGCCCTGGGAAATTATTAGCAGTTAGTCAATCGTTTCTATTTGTAAGAGCTGAGTGGTATATTTGTGAATAAGTGGGCGATGCCATGCCCCAGACAAGATACAATTTAGATTCGTCAAAATTTTTCGATATTTGATCGCGCATCATGCAAAAACTGTTGAATAGAATGGAATGATCAGCTTAATTAATAATTTAAGATATCCCGTATTTCGATAGCTCTACTGGTTTCAGAGTTATCGACCGATATGTAGACTAGGGTGACCAAATATGTAGTACTAACACTATGGACATCAAACGAAAGGGGCTAATGAGTGCTGTAATAAGTGATGTGAATAAGTTCCATATCTCAACTGGTTTCGGAAAAGTAATGCGTAAAACCGGGATCAGCTTATTATAAGTTCTGAGACGCAGCGAAGCGTAGTCGGGTTTTCTAGTTTATTTATTTATTTAGTTCAGTTTACAGAATTCATTTTTCACAGACTAGATATACAGCCAAATCGTGTATCTCGAACGATAGGCTACACGAACGAATCGTCTGCTGACGTTTTCGTCTCAGTTTGCGATCTGGTATCCTCATCGTTCGTTGTGGCTTTCGTTTTACGTTATTTACGTTGCTTTCGTCTCCATTGCCTTAAAAATTATTGGAGTGATAATGCCGGATGAATTTGTAATGTATTTTCAAAGAATTTTTCCTACATTTCAAGTATTTTGCTTTATTCAGAGGTTTTTATATTAAATTGGCAACATTGGAAATTGTTTGCATTTACTTGAAAACATTTTGTATTATGGTTATAGTTATTTTCTTTGGTTATTTTAAAATATATTAATAAGGAAAATAAATTTGAAAACAAATGTATGCTGCTATTGCGCTATTGGCTGATGAAACTGAAGAAGTGGAAATTCGTATAGAGAGAAGAAGGTTGCGCGACCAGATGAATGTAATGGAACTGCCTGAAACTGAGTAAGTGTTATGTTAATAATACCTGTATGCTGCTAAGAAGAATTCTTTTTTAGATATGTAGCAAATTTCCGAATAAATAAAGAAATATTCCAATATATCCTTGATGAAATAAAAGAGCATGTTGTTCTATCGCATAGAAGCACCTCAGTCGCCTTAACTTAAACTGGCAACTTTTTTAAGGTTTCTAGCCACAGGAAGTTATCAAAAATCTGTGGGAAACGAATATATTTCCTCAATGGGACAGTCAACTGTGGCCAGTGTTATTAAGGAATTCATGAACACTTCTGCCATCAATGGGTAAATTTTAAACGATCTACTGATGAAGAAAATGCGGTGGAAGAGTATTTTTTCAAAAGTATGGAATACCTGGTGTGATTGGCTGTGTTGATGGAACACATGTTCGCATTAAGTCACCAGGAGATGACAACAATCATCTGTACCTCAACCGAAAGGGCTTCTAGGTTCAATATTGAAAAGCCAACACACAAATACATAATCCGTTCTTTTACACAGATATGCGATCACAAGATGGTTGTCACATACGTTGACGCTAGACATCCAGGGGCTAATCATGACTCATTTGTGTGGAACGTGAGCAGTGCCGAAGATGAGCTAAAAAATGACTATAACAATGGGAAAACAAATACCTGGCTGCTTGGTACATTATACAACATATGTTAAAGCTTTTGCTTAAAATAAAAATTTTTGTAGGTGTTTCTGGATACCCTTTGCGGCCATATTTGATGACACCATTCAGAAGCGCATCCGAGGCCATTCAACGAAATTACAACACTAAACACTCGAAAGCTCGTAACGTTATTGAAAGGTGTTATGGTGTTGTGAAAAACCGATTCCGTTGCATGATTGGCTCGAGAGGACTACATTATTCGCCCGAAAAAGTGACTCAGATTGTAAATGTTTGCTTCGCTCTTCACAACGTGTGCATTTTTTTCAAACATGAAATTCCTTTCGAAAGCTCTGATTCTGATTATATAAAAAATTCATATCAAAAATTCTACATAAAAAATTTATATAAAAAATTCAACATACTTTGCTTTTTCAGTCTCAAATGTTAGCATAAAAAGGTACTTATACAAAATGCTCATGCGAAGCAACATTGTTGCGTATTCTTTGTCCTAATACCTAAAATTCATTTAAATTCTAAAAAAAAATATCACTGCGGTACAAAAATTCAATTGATACTTTTATCTAAAAAAAAAAGAATTTCCTAAACAAATTAAAATATAAGCTGCTTCAGCTGTTAAAAAAAAAAAATATTTACATAAAAAAATAAAATAAAAACCCTATCTTTGAAAGCTTCGAAGGAAATTTTCAATTATTTGGGACTGCCGGTCAACTGCTGAAGTCAGTCTATTTGTGGCATCAACTTGAAGCATTGATGCCTCGGCTTGCTTTTTTGCAGCTTCTGCCTGAGCTACTGCAGCCTCTGCTTGCATTTTTGCCGATTCTGCAATCGTATCCTGAAATGTTCGTTTTCGTGTGATTGACCGAATAGCAGTGGAGGCATTTACCGCTATTGGTTGGATGCCCTGTGTGGTTGGAGTGGTTTCCACTGGCGATATAACAGCATCTGGTACTTGCCTACGGTCCGGCGAATCTATAATAATAATAATAATAATTCCCAACGGATTACCCACCATATCCCGCCCGACCGGCGCGAGGGGCGCATCCGCATAACGCGCGGATTATTCGTTCGTGCCGAGTCGTTGAAAGGCTTTGGTTTGTTAATCGTCGAGATCTAAAACTGCGCAGCTACAGAGAAAACCTCATCAGCTAAGTAAAGTAGATATAGGATAGATTATACATTAAGAAATAACTAGTTAACAGAATAAAATTATTGTTAGAAGTTAATATAGAAGTCAAAGAATAAGAAACAATTAGTAGCTATGAATTTAGGATAGAAAGAATTGATTTTTTTATGCTGAAAAGCGAGTCTGAAATATCAAATCTACCAGAAAGAGAGTTATAATCTTGACACAAACAGCGAAAAGGCTCATTTAACTGAAAATTGGTTCGTCACTGTTTTAAGACTAGAGGTTTAAAATGCCTTGAAGGACGAGACGGTACATTGAAGTTCACTTCACTTAGAAGAAATGGGCTGGATAGTGAACCATTTAGCAATTTAATCATAAAAATAATTCCAAGCATTTCCCTCCGACTAGAAAGTGTGTGCAGATTAATGAGTTTTAAACGATTCGTATAGGGTGCCAGATTGTACAAGGGATCCCAATGAAAATCTCTTAAGGCAAATAGTAAAAATTGTTTTTGAACTGATTCAAGGCGATCTACATGAACCTGGTAACGCGGGTTCCAAATTATAGAACCGTATTCAAGTATCGGTCTGACTAATGTAGTGAAGAGGGCTTTAGTTACATAAGGGTCGCTAAATTCTTTAGACCATCGTTTAACGAATGCTAGGACACCTCTAGCCTTATTGACTGTTGTGTTGATATGGCGGTTGAAACTGAGTTTATAGTCCATAGTAACCCCCAGGTCAACAAAATCATACACTTGCTCAAGACTATAATTTTTAATTGTATAGGAAGCCGGCTGAGAAATTCCACGCGAAAACCCCATGTGTTTACATTTTTTAAGGTTAAGTGGCATATAATTTAAATCGCACCAAGTAACTAGTGTATCTAGATCTGATTGTAGCTTATTTCTACCTTCAAATGACGCGAATGACATGAAAAGCTTTACGTCGTCGGCATACATTAACATTTTTGAAGATTTTATTATTGTAGAAATATCATTTATAAACAACAAGAACAGAATCGGGCCAAGATGGCTTCCTTGAGGAACCCCCGAAGAGACATAAATGACATCGGATACTAAATTTTTAAACATTACTCTTTGTGTCCTGCCACTAAGGTAAGAAGAGATCCAGCGATTGAGACCCGGCTGGAAGCCCAACTGATCGAGTTTATGAATAAGTAATGAGTGACACACTTTGTCAAAAGCTTTGCTGAAATCCGTATAAATAACGTCGGTTTGCAGATTTTTTCTAAAGCCATTTGAGACATGACTGGTAAACTCAAGTAAATTCGCAACTGCGGACTTTCCCTTACTGAACCCGTGTTGGCAGTCAGCTATCAAAGTAGAGATCGGACCCGTAAGTTGATTTGTAACAATAGCTTCAAACAATTTTGGGATGGCAGAAAGCTTTGCGATGCCACGATAGTTCTCTATAGAAGACCTACTCCCGCTTTTATGCAGCGGTAGAAGAAACGATTCTTTCCACGCAGTTGGAAAAACACCACACTTTAGTGATAGATTGAACAAATTGGTAAGGGGTTGGTAAATATGGTTCGCACACTTTTTCAAGAAACATGTAGGAATCCTATCAGGACCATATTTAAAAGATTCTTTTAAGGTTTTAAGGTAAATTAGAACATCTTTGGCGCATATAATTGGTGAATTAATTGAATTTGTCCCGTGTAGCTTATAGGGATAGTTTTGAAAGTTTGAATTGGTGACAGCAGAATAGTTAGAAGTGAAAAATTGAGCAAAAAAATTTGCGATACATTGATTATCGCTAGATATAATGTCTTGATATTTCATGGCTGAGGGAAACCCTGATACTTTACGTTTAGAATTTACGAAACCATAAAATGACTTAGGATTGAGAATAATGTCTCTTTTCGTTTTAGAGATATAAGCTTTATAGCACTTTTTATTTAAATCTATGTACTTCTGACGTAGAATGGAATACAGTAGGTAATGTTTATTTAATCCGGATTTCTTATATAAATTAAATGATCGCGTTTTCCTATTTTTAAGAGCCTTAAGCTCTTTAGTAAACCAAGCTTGCGTAGGATGATCATAAGTTACTTTACGTTTAGGAATAAACTTCTCAAATAGGCAGTAAATAGTGTGATTGAAATGTGAGACGTTTAGATCGATATCCGTAGCATTTCTGTAGACGAGCGTCTTGAGGAGGGGCTGGGTGCTGTCGATGGAATTCCGATTACTCTTACACTCGGGGCAGCGGACTTCGAAATAGATACAAGCCGGTCGATGGCTTGTTCCATTTCGGACACCGGAGAGTGCCGGAAAGGACCACCGCCGGTAGCAGTAAGACTTCTTTGATTTTCTGCTATCTTTTTCTTTGTACGGCTTTTCAAGTCAGCCCATATCTTGAACGGAAAAGGAATTAAAATTAACACAGTCTATAATATTATTTTTATGAGCTTTGTTATCTACATTTACATTCAACCGGGAAAAGCATTTCAATTGTTATCTGCAAGTACCGCTCCTAAAAAGACACGTCATAATATGCTTACTTACTTTTTCCATTCGACAGCTGTTCTTGTGGGTGGACCGTGGGAGTTTACTTTTACTTTTATTTCCTCCCACCGCTCCTCTACTCGCCCTCTATCGGATCCAAACACCGGTACACCTCTGCCCAGGTCAGGATTTGTTTCCATCTCCTTTACATGTACCTCGAACTGTGCTGTTGTTGTCTTTTTTAACGCTATAAACATAAATTTTCAATTCAAATTTTCAAAATAATTCATATTTTTTGTTTACTTACTTTTTTTGCCAGAAACCTCCATCTTGACGATCACTAATAACCTTTCGTCTTTTTCAAACGATTATCGTCTCTCTTTCGTCTTGTATTCGCGTTAGAAAATGCCAACCAAGACGAAAACAACGTAACAATCAGCTGTTTTCGTGCTTGCCAGACGAAAGTTTATTTACATGATACAAACACACGAACGAATCGTCTGGTAGACGAAACGAACGTTCGCTTCGAGATAGACGATTTGGCTGATAGTACAGGTATAGATCAATAAAAAATAGGTCAATTAAATCAATTAAAAACTCTATACAAATTTAATTTAAACATATTTCAACTTAGATTAAAGTCAATAACGTTTGCATAGGTGTTACACTGTATAATCCGCTCATTCATGGCGTAATTAGTAGAGTGCACTGTGGCTACCGGTAAACGATTACTTCTCAAGTCCCGCGGCGGGTCGTAAAACTTTTATAAATTAGACATATCATCACAATGGATGTTGCCGTTAACAACATTATAAATAACAAGTGAGGAAGTCTAAGTTCGGGTGGAACCGAACATTATATACCTAGTAGTCTTTTATTGTGGCATACCAATTTGCGCAGGTCTATTTTAATACTTTCAGTTCGTATTTGCGTTCAATTAGACAGAAGGACAGACAAATAGACGTTTCGAGAGACGGACATGGCTACATCGACTCAGCTCATCCTCCTGATCATTTCAGTATACTTTTTGATGGGACTATCTCTTCTTCTTCTCATACGTACAAACATTTCATGTTCATGAAAGGTATGAAAATCAAAAAAGATATACAACTTCTCTTTTGCCGTGGGGTATTAACTACTTGCCCGGATATTTCACTTTTCATCCTGAACGTTTTGATATACATTAGTAAATATATATCTCGATTCGTTTATGCCGAATGAAGTAATACGAGTATACCTGGTGTGCGTAACAAAAATAGATATAAACAAGTAAGGAAGTCTAAGTTTGGGTGGGACCGAACATTATATACCTATGTAGTAGTGTATGACATCCCAATTTACGCAGGTCTATTTTAATACTTTCAGTTCGTATTTGCGTTCAAATAGACAGACGGACAAACAGATAGACGTATCGAGAGACGGACATGCCTACATCGACTCAGCTCATCCTCCTGATCATTTCAGTATCCGTACAAACATTTCATGTTCTTGAAACGTATAAATATCAAAAAATATATACAACTTCGCTTTTGCAGTGGGGTATTAACTACTTGCCCGGATATTTTACTTTTCATCCTGAACGTTTCGATATACATTAATAAATATATATCTTGATTCGTTTATGCCGAATAAAGTAATATACCTTGTATGCGTAACAAAATAGATATAAAAAAGGGTGTTCATAGGCGCCAAAGAACTCAACCGATCTTTATGAAATTTTCACAATATATACTTGGGTTCACTGGGTACAGCATAGGCAATATATAGTTTTGGAAAAGTAGTCGGAGCCACGCCCCTAGGCTATATTAAGTTTTAATTCGTCATAACTCCCTACTTTTTTGGTCTAAATTAATGAAATTTGGATATAGTCAATATCTACACGCCCACATATTGCGTTTTGTTGAACTTTCATGATAAGTTCAGGAGTTCGCTGGGCACGACACAGTCTGTATATAGTTTTGGAAAAGCCCCCAGGTTATATAAAGCTGCAGTTCGGTATAGCTAGGAGTTTATTTGGTTCAAGTTAATGACATTTTACATATAGTACATAGGTGTGTTATATGTATCAAAACGTCAAAACAACTTTTACCGGGTTTGCTAGTATATTATAAAATGGCAAAAGCAAACAACGATTTTTAGCATTCTTTTGTAAAACTGAGAGGCTAGTTTGCATTCAAATAGACGGGCAGACAGACCGACGGACGGAGAGACGGGCATAGCTAAATCAACTCCGGTCATCGTGCTGATCATTTTAGTGAACTTTTCTCTTCTTCTTCTTATACTCAAAGCTTATTATGTGTGCCAAATCTGATTGATATAACTCGCTTAGTTGTAGAAATATCGCTTTTTAAATTAAAAAAAAAAATTCTAGAACTATGTAAAAAAACTGGGCGTGGACATTAACCGATTTCGCCGATTTTTACAACAAACAGTTACCTTTATATATTGAACATTATCACCATATTCGTTTCGACAAATAAGTTTTTGGCGGAGTCATGGCATAAAAGGTTTTGTGGAATAGTCCACTATAAAAGGGGCGGGGCCACGCCCATTTTCGAAAATGTTAAGTTTTTGGATTTCTTTGTTTGCGGAAACCTTAAAAGTGAAATATAAATGATGTAGAGCTGTTTTAGGCAAAGTTATTGCCTATTTAATATATCTACGATCCTCTTCTAAATCTTTCATATAAAAGTGGGCGTAGACCTTAACCTTAATACCTGGAAACCTACGTGCAGAATTTTGTTTCGGTATCTTGAACGGTTTTTGATTTATGATTAATATTATTTCTAAATTTGACTTAATCAGAAGTGGGCGGTGCCACTCCCATTTTCAAAAATTTCTTGAAAAATTTATTTTATGCCTCAATCTCACTGTATTCACCAAATTATATCCTTATAGGTGTATTATGTACTGAGTAATCACTTTTTTTGTGTTTTCGAAAAAATTCTATATATAAAAAGTGGGCGTGGCGATTTTGTCCGATTTCGGCCATTTTAAATAGCGCTCGGAGATGAGTGCCAAGGAACCTGCATACCAAATTTCATTAAGATACCTCAAAATTTACTCAAGTTATCGTGTTCACAGACGGACGGACGGACGGGCATGGCTTAATCAATTTCTGTTTTCGTCCTGAACATTTTGATATGTATAAGTCAATATCTATCTCGATGCGTTTATGCCGTTACGTACTGCCGTTAGGCGACTAAAGTTAACATACCTTGTGTGCGTAGCACTTCTAGGTATAAAAAAGGGTGTCCTTTATAGGCGCCAAAGTACTCAATCGAACTTTATGAAATTTTCACAATATATGTTTGGGTTCACTGGGTACAGCATAGACAATATATAGTTTTGGAAAAAAGGGCGGAGGCACGCCCGCAGGCTATATAAAGTTTCAATTCGTCAAAATTCCGATCTTTTTTGGTCTAAATTAATGATATTTGGATATATGTCACTTAGTCAATATCTACATAATTTTGGAAAAGTGAGTGGTACCACGCCCACATATTTTGTGTTTTGGTGAACCTTCATGATAAGTTCAGGAGTTCGCTGGGCACGACACAGTCTGTATATAGCTTTTGGAAAAGCCCCCAGGTTATATAAAGCTGCAGTTCGGTATAGCTAGGAGTTTATTTGGTTCAAGTTAATAACATTTTATATATAGATGTGTTCTGTGTATCAAAACGTCAAAGCAACTTTTACCGGGTTTGCTAGAATGTTATAAAATGGCGAAAGCAAACAACGAATTTCAGCATTCTTTTGTAAAGCTGAGAGACTAGCTTGCATTCAAATAGACAGACGGACAGACAGATAGACGGAAGGAACCACAGACATGGCTAAATCGACTTCGCTCATCGTGCTGATCCTTTTAGTGAACTTTTCTCTTTTTCTTCTTATACTCACATACATTTATTGTTTATGAAGTGGGCTATAAACTACGTGCCCGAATATTTTGCTTGTGTGTTTTCCGATTTGGCAAATTTTTGGCAGGAGTATAAAACATATGTACTACTGAGAAGCAGCTGACCAATTTTCATTCAAATATCAGGATCAAATTATAAGCGATTTCCTTTGAAAATAGCAGAAATTTCATGCTGAAAAGTGGGCACCGCCACGTCTACTTCATCAAAATTGACAAAATGTTTTTCCGTTCGAGTTTTTCTTAAAGAGATTATTATGTGTGCAAAATTGACATAACTTGCTTGGTTGTAGAAATATCGCTTTTTAAATTTTAAAAAAAATTTTTCAGAACTATGGTTAAAAACTGGGCGTGGACATGAACCGGCTTCGCCGATTTTTACAACAAACAGTTACCCTTATACAAGGTGGCGCAAAAGTAATCCTCCTATCAGAAAATGCTATAAATTTTGCGATTGGCCCCTAAAGTCAGTTCTGTTTTGACATTTGTGTAGTAAACACATGCGAAATACACGTTAATAAACAATGTTACGCTACACTGCTCCAGAACGCGGAATATTGCTGACTATTTATTTGACCAATAATCGGTCGGGGCCAAACGGTTACTGTGAATGGTGAGCGCTACAGAGCAATGATCAACGAGTTCTTTTTGCCACAACTTGATGAATTGGGATTGGAAAACATGTGGTTCCAACAAGACGGTGCAACAGCACACACTTCACGTGCCACAACCGATATGCTGAACATCGGAAGCTTACTTTTGCGCCACCTTGTATATTGAACATTATCACCACATTCGTTTCGACACATCAATTTTTGGCGGAGTATTTGCATAAAAAGGTTTGTGAAATAATCCACTATAAAAGGGGCAGGTCCACGCCCATTTTCGAAAATATTTATTTCTTGGATTTCTTAGTTTACGGAAACTTTAAAAGTGAAATATAAGTGATGTAAACCTATCTTACCTAAAGTTGTTGCCTATTTAATATATCTACGATCCTCTCTAAAATCTTTCATATAAAAGTGGGCGTGGACCTTAACCGATTTTGCCCATTTTTTCTCGAACATTGCTTGCACACCTGGAAGCCTGCGTTCTGAATTTTGTTTCGATGCCTTGAACGGTGTTTGATTTATGATTAATAACATTTCTAAATTTGACTGAATCAAAAGTGGGCGGCGCCACTCCCATTTTCCAAAATTTTTAATTTTCGACTTTTTTCGGTCATGGACACTCTGAAGGAGAAATAGAAATGATATAAAGATTTTGTACGCAAAGTTGTTACCTATTAAATATATCTATGATCCTTTTCAAAATCTTTCGTATAAAATTGGGCGTGGACCTTAACCGATTTCGCCCCCCTTTTTTCCGGAACATTCCTTCTATTGGTGTAAATATGTGTGGTAAATTGCGTGTCGATATCTTGAACGGTTTTTGACTTATGATTAAATATTTTCTAAATTTTATTTAATCAAAAGTGGGCGGAGCCACGCCCCTTTTCAAAAATTTCTTTAAACATTTATTTTCTGCCTTATTGTTAATGTACACACCATATTTTATCCTTATAAGGGTATTATATACTGAATAATCACTTCTTTGAATTTTAGAAAATATTCTATATATATATATATATATTTTAAATACCAAATTTCATTAATATATCTGAAAATTAACTCAAGTTATCGTGTTAACAGACGGACGTACGGGCGGACGGGCATGGCTTAATCAATTTCTCTTTTCCTCCTGAACATTTTGATATATGAAGAGTGATTAAACAAAAGGCCGTATTTCCATTTTCCACACGATTTATGATTTTCATGACATCGGCTTGTTGAGACAAAACTACACATGTTGTCTGCATAGGAAACTACTAAAACGGTTCATTTCGTATATAAAAAAATCTGTCAAAAACAAAATTTCGTACAAAATGGGCATATTTTCTTGCCATTTATTTTTCGTTTAAAATGTTTGCAACGTTTCAAACAAAACGCCTTATTTCCCATTATGTTTTGCTACCTTGTCATAAAAAATTAAACAAAAGAGCTTAATTTGTTTGCATACTAAATACCATTTATGAAAAAAGTGGCTTTGCCACTGAAATATGTTCTGATTTTATAAAATCAATAAATCAACATATCCTTCGATTGTCAATAAAAAATTATCACTCAGAGAACTGTCATTTTTATGTTTTTTTTATGAGAAATTAACGAATAAAATTTCTCTCTATTCCAATTGTGAAAAATCTTTAAAATTTTACTTTAAAATGGAGAAACCCTTGTTGCTGTATTAAATGCCGGTGGAAGAAAACCAAATAAAAATAGAGAAATACGAAGGAAAAAACAGTAAGTAAATTTTTTAGTTGTTGTAGTAACTTGTAACTGTATTTTCATATTTTCGTGTAAGTTTGTGGTAACATGACTCGTTTTGTTTACAGATATGTAGACAAGGATCCATCGGGTATCAACTTCGTAAAACCATGCCTTCATAATAACGAAAAAAGTTACTTCAGATGTGCTTCCCTAAGTAGGGAAATTATTCTCAAAAATCGACGCAATTAATATACTTTTAAAGACAAAATCGATCAAGACATGTTTTTATCATCTCGTTTATTGGCAAATCATGAACTGTTGCGAAGGGGCAAAATACCCCTAAAAGATTTAAAGAACCGACAAAGAAGATGTACATATTAAATTTTAAATACAAGTAAAATGGTAGTACAAGTTTGCAAATGAGAAAAGGTTAAGAACATTAAACAGAAATTTAGTAAGAGGAGATATTCCAATAGAAAAACGTGGTGGTGATCATCGGTCTCATAAATCAAGAGAAAAGAAAGAAAATCTTCGTCGGTTTTTGAACAGTCTTCCTGCACAAGAGAGTCACTACACAAGGGCAAAATCAAAACGCATTTATTTGAAAAGTGAGCTATATCCCAAGAAACTTTTGAAAATATATAATGATTCTGTGTCATTGAATTTAGGCTCAGCGATGTTTTACAGAATCTTTCATGGTGAATTTAACATTTGCACCTTGCTAAGTAACCGAATTAAAAATGGAAGGGATGCGCAAAAAAAAACTAGATTCATGATACAAAAACGAGTCCATAAAACAGGAGCTAATGCTTTTTATGATCTCTTAAAGTTAAATATAGCTGGCAGTATAACAATCTGCTTCGATTTACATCAAGTGCTGCGTTTACCAAAGACACCAATGTTTATGTATACTATTGAAAACTAGCTCATTTATTGCTACAATGCAGTTATCAATAAGTAGACCCAAACAAATATACAGATAAACTGTATATTTAGCAATTAAATAGGCGACAATGCATTGATGCTTATGGTATTGTGGCGATTATTCTCAAGCATGTACCATCCCTAACTCAATAACACTCCCACCACCAGTTAAACACAACAGAGATAACGATGGCTACGCTTATGCATGCAAGCATGTACCAAGCAAGAGGAAGAGAGATCGCGCGAGTGTTTGCGAATACGATGCAAAGAGGAGATGCCAATAAATAACACCGATCCTTCGAGAACATCAAGAGCGAATAACCAAGAAAGTTCTCGGTGCGTAGGCAAGCACCCTGTCGGACTATATGAGGCAGTGACCAAGCAAGGCAGGTGGATCAGTTTATTTTCAAGCGTTGAACAGTGAACTACTGTAAAGTTACCAAACTCTTACAATTGTTTTGCGTTTATTACTAGTAAATAAAACTAGCTATTACAGGGTGTTTTTTTTACAGGTTTGTTTTTCGAATAGAGATAAAACTGGCATTTTGTGGTCAAATCTGGCAACTCTAATGTCATTTATGTTCAGTTTGGTTTGCCATTTCATCATGAACAGGTTGACAAAAGAACAACGCTTGCAAATCGTGCAAATTTATTTCGAAAATAATGGTTCAGTTCGCGAAGTTTACCGTGAGCTCCGTCCATTTTATGGTCGACATAATCGTCCATCAGAGCAATTAATTCGGTTAACCATGGATCGTTTTCGCACTACGTTTACTCTATGTGATAATACGCATCCGCAGAGACGTCGAACAGTGCGCACCGAAGAAACAATTGCCGCTGTAGAGCAAAGTGTTGAAGAGGACCCGAATGAATCGATTCGCCACCGTGCACAGCAATTGGAGCTTTGTCCATCAACTTTATGGAAGATTTTGCGCAAAGATCTTGGCTTGCGACCTTACAAGATCCAGCTTGTGCAAGAATTAAAGCCGCGAGACCATGGAATGCGTCGTGATTTTGGTGTATGGGCCGAAAATGAGATTGATTTCGATGCTGATTTTCATCGCAAAATTTTGTTCAGTGATGAGGCTCATTTTTGGTTGAATGGCTACGTCAACAAGCAAAATTGCCGCATTTGGAGTGAAGAGAATCCACATGAGACCCTTGAAACGCCATTACATCCACAAAAACTGACTGTTTGGTGTGCTCTATGGGCTGGTGGAGTCATTGGGCCATAATTCTTCCGCAATAATGCTGGAGAGGCAGCTACCGTTAATGGAGACCGGTATAGAGCCATGATAACCGACTATTTTGTTCCCGAATTGGATGGCATGAATGTGGATGAGTTGTGGTTCCAACAAGACGGCGCTACATGCCACACAGCGCACGTCACAATCGCTTTATTGAAGGAAACATTCGATGAGCGCATAATTTCGCGGAATGGACCTGTCAATTGGCCACCAAGGTCGTGTGATTTGACACCATTGGATTATTTTCTTTGGGGATATGTGAAGTCGCTCGTCTACACCAACAAACCAGAAACGTTAGGGGAATTGGAAGCCAACATTCGTGGCGTTATTGCCGACATACGGCCCCATATGCTCGAAAAAGTGGTTGAAAATTGGACCTGTAGAATTGGCTTTATTCGAGCCAGCCGCGGCGGCCACATGCCCGAAATCATATTTAAACATTAATGGCATAAAATTATCCTTCCAATAAAGCCAAATTGATGGACCTTAAAACGATTTTCTTGTGTTTTATTTCAATTCGAAGTTCTATACCCCTAAAAAAAACACCCTTTAGTTACAATATCTGTGCGTGTATTTATTTGACTTTACAGTGATCGAACCCAGGATTAATAATCAAGGAATCATCGAATTCGTCACAATTGGTGTCAGAAGCGGTATTGTTAAATAAATACCAGTGATTTAAAGGACTACAAGGACATGGCGAAGTTGAATGAATTAAAGATTCAGCAACTCAAAAATGAGTTGGAACAACGCGGACTAAACACTACGAGCAATAAATCGGAGCTACAGTCACGATTGCGGGAGGCCATGGAAGCAGAAGGAATCCACGTTGATGATCATGTTTTCCATCTTGTGGAGGAGGCATCGACGAAAATGGAAGAGAAAAAGGAGCCTCCGAATCCAGTGGCAAGTGTGGACACAAACGCGTTGTTGGCTGTATTGACTCAGATGTCGTCAAGCATTTCAACACAGCTGGAAGAATAGAAGGCACACATGACATCTCAGCTTGAAGAACAGGATACACGTATTACATCTTGAATGGCATCTCAGCTCGAAGAACAGAAGACACATATGACATCCCAGACTTCAGCTCAACTAGATGAAACGAAGCATACATGAGATCTCAGATGGAACAACAGGAGACACGTATAACATCAAATTTGGAAGCACAAGAGGAACGTATATCCATGCAGGTGGCACAAATGTCTTCGCAGCTAGAAGTGCAGGATGCGAAAATTGCACAGCTACAGAATAAAATCGATGCTGAAGTAGATGCACTTAGAGGTCGTATCCAGGAGTTACAACTGAACCGTCCAGCTGCCTCAGCAAATACTCCCAAGGTAAAATCACCTTCCTTTGATGGCTCTGTTCCATTTCAGGTATTTAAGCTACAGTTTGAGAAGAAGGCAGCGGTGAACAATTGGGGCACTGAAGACAAAGTTGCTGCACTTTTCGTGGCAGACTATTCCTGACGGAGAACGGAACAATCATGAAACATTAACCGATTTCGCCCCCTTTTTTCCGGAACATTTCTTCTATTGATGTAAATATGTGTGGTATCATCGAATTCGTCACAGTATTTTCAATGTATGAAATATTAGCACCAAAAATATTGATAAGCATTGCGTGGCTTAGCTAATCGCACAGCGGTCCTATACAAACATGTGTATATATGACAGCATAACAAAGGGATGTGTTAGAATTAAGGTAAATACGTAGCGTGCTATGTACTAGTTTAGTAATTAGATAAGTAGAATTATACATATATCGGTAAGATATTTGTTATAAATAAAGGTTCTCGGCAACCAGAACACCAGTCTTGTGCTAACTCTCTTCGCGTTAATGATATTATTAGAAACAACCAATACAAGATTGTTTTTATTCAAGGCAAATGAGCTTTTATAATTTTTGTATTTATAATTTGAATAGTTTATGTATGGAACGAAACACAAGCCAACCGTGGAGCGACTGAAATAGGTTCAGCACTCTACAGCTACTTAAATAATCTTGACATTCAGGAATAAGTTACAGAACTTAGAATGATTTGTGATGGCTGCGGAGGGCAAAAAAAGACCCTACCAACCACTGCTAACCACATTTCCCAAAAATACAAACACATGCACATTCTCAGTTTGAAAAATTTCCCAAATATTGGAAATACGACAGCTGTCTTCCCAAATAAATTTTTATTTGTCATATTTTGGAAAGACGAAAAAAGGTAAAAGCAAAATTTTTGAAAATGTTATATTTTGATAGAAATTTTTTCTTATTTATAGTTTTTCTAGGCTCCTTTATCAATTTCAGTCAGTTAACGTCCTCATAAAAACAAAATCAGCTCCTGTAGATGCAGAAGAAAGTTATGTAGTCAGGTAAGAGTTTGTTGAATATATATAGGACCCAGATTTGAATCGGATCTTTTGTTGTTGCAGTACTTGCAAGATCGCCTTCTGCACCTATAGGAGGCTTTGGAGATGCAAAAACTGCCAAGTTAACTAGACTTTTGCTTAGGTGACGAGCTATGCCAACGTTGGCAGCTATCCGCTGAACAAACTACATCTTTCGCAAAAATCTGCTGCATAAGGTTGATATCTTATTGGGCCTGAAACACTTCCCTAAAGATTGGAAATCTTTGCGACATCAACAACAAATTACGGAATTTTTCATCGTTTACTATTGGTAAACATAGAGGAGCGGCCACAGTCCAACGCGGTCGTTGATTGGGAGTTATGGCTGCTTATGTTAGTTGTTGTATGCCAAAGGATGAGGAAGCTGACAGAACAGCGGGTTATCAAGCCGTGAAAGCTCTTATTGAGCAGCACATTCGTTCCGAACTCCCCGATATTGAATTGGAAGCATGCTTACACGCTATAAACGAGAGTTTACCGGCTATGTAAAATTGTTGTTGAGGGCCTGGACCAAGCCGTTTGGTTAATTTTAGTCAGTTTTTAATATTTTCTAAACAACTTCAATGTTTAAATATATAATAAAACTAACCTAATTTCTTGCAATTTATTTGGAAAAATGGTTAGGTATCGTCCATTTGACAATAACCAGTATAACGGGTATTTCATTAACCAATTCAGCTAATAAAATTAACCATATGTTAGCCACTTCGGTAACCAATTCAACAAATAATTTTCACCACTTGTTAGCCAAAACATAAACCATTTGAAATCATATTTACAACTACATGGTAGCCAAAACATTAGCCAGTTTTTGTAAGGGAAATATTTGAAGGCTGGAAGTTTGGAAAACACATGTGGTTAAAATCTTCACACGGCCTGAACAAAATTAGCCACTTTTTACACCATTCAAGAAATGAATGAAACCAAGTATTTAGCTACATTGCTAACCGGTATCTGGTTTGTAGGGGAATAATTTTATCATAAATATTTTAATACAGTGGCATTATAGTAAATCTCCAAAGAATTAAAAAAAAAAACAACTTAATTATCCTGTTCGAGGTCACAGTTTCCTACCAGCCGACAGAGTATTTGGCAGAATAGAGAAGGATTTAAGAAGAAGTACATACAATAATAACTACCAATGAAGAGTATGTAGAAAAAATTAGTAACAATGGAGATGTTAAAATTTTGGGTAAAGATTGGTATCTTAAAGATATAAAGCAGTTATCCAACTATTTAAAGAAAGTAGAGAAAATTCAATCATTAAAAAGTATTTTAATAGAAAAAAAAGACTAAGGGAATATCGGAAAGAAGAAATTGTCTAATATATTGTTATGAAAACTACAGATTTCAAACATGTTCAGAAAAAGGACAGCCAAGAATTCCACATGAAATAGATGAAATTGATTTCTAACTGGCTATACCCATCACAGCTAAAAAAAAAAAGATGTTGCGCATTTATTAAAGAAGCAGTTTGGAGAGGAGTGGAGAAATTTGGATAATTTGGCATGGTATAAACATGTGGAAAATATACAAACTGATTTACCAGAAAAGGACCATAGCGAGCATGAAACCGAATGTGAGTGCAATCAAGCTGATGGTTTATTTA
Source organism: Merzomyia westermanni (assembly GCA_949987695.1). NCBI lineage: Eukaryota > Metazoa > Arthropoda > Insecta > Diptera > Tephritidae > Merzomyia > Merzomyia westermanni. The sequence continues at coordinate 104,409,345 of OX465290.1, read as the reverse complement.
ACTTAAGAGTATAAGTTAATGATAGCAATAGCATTATTTTTTATGTGCACATTGCACTATTGCTAAATTAATTATTTTTCTTGTCTTTACTGTCTTTGAACTGTTGTATTTGAAAATTTCCCTAACTCTAGGGCACATAAATTTATATTATCAATAAAAAACAGCTTTTGAGTTTTAAATGTATTTGGATATCAATCTGAGATCATAATCAGGAACTGTTGACCAGGTGCAGTCAAAAAATAGTCAAAGAGGCTTATTTCCAAAAAAAAGGTGTATTTCCAATTATTATCATACAAAATTTTTTATTTGCTTGAGTTGCAACCAAGAAGGCATATTTCCAAATTATAAAATTGAAAAACTATATACTAGAAATAAAAAAAATTTAAAAAAATGATGATGTCAGTTTGCAGTAGCTGTTTTACTTTAGTACTTTACTTACCTATACTTAAAACCGTTTAATTTTGTCTATTTGATTTTGTCAGTTTTTTTTCGGTTTCTGAAATATATTTTTGAAAATGGAAATACGGCCTTTTGTTTAATCACTCCTCATATATAAGTCAATATCTATCTCGAAAAGGTTATGCCGTTACATACTACCGTTAGGCGACTTAAGTTAATATACCTTGTCTAAATTCGAGTGGACCCGAACATTATATACATACTAGTGCTATATTATGGCATACAAATTTACATACGCAGGTCTATTTTAAAACTTAATAAAGCCAGCTGATTGTTTTCATTAAAAACAATTCTGTTGTTACCATTCAAAGTAAATTAATTAATTTGTATATAAATAGCTTCCCTACCAACCACTGCTAACAACATGTTCTAAAAATACAAATACGTGCACATTTTATGTTTGAAAAATTTGGAAATAAAGCACCTTCTTTAAAAAATGAATTTATGTTTGTCAAATTTATTCGAAAAACGAAAATATCAGAATGTTTATGCTAAAAAGTGGGCGCCGTCCCGCCTACTTCCCCAAAATCCACACAATTTTTTTTGTCCTCTAGTTTTACTTAAATAGCTTATTATGTGTGCAAGATCTTATTGACATATCTTACATAGTTATAGAAACTAGTACCTCCCGTGGTCGAAATTCGACCAATTTAAATTAGTTTAACTTCTTAAATCCTCTCTTCATATATTTCTGCAGCATTGTCTAGAGGCCGAAATGGTTGAAAAATATTTCTTCTGGAATTTATTATGTATAGTTGAGTTATTTAGGGCCGCAATCCATAAAGTTCGGTTCACAATAAACAGCGGGTAATTTGACAGCTAGCCGAACAGGATCAGTCAATTAAACCCCGGTAATAGTTAATAGGAGATGGCAAAAATGCCACATAGGAATGTTTGAAAGCCCACCATCAGTGCTACCACTCCTTTCAGAATCGTTCAATATTTTTAAAGCTTCTTTCTTTTATGGCGCGATATACAACAGGTATATCATCATAAACCTCCTAAGAGATTTTTGCGCCAAGCTTCTCTTCCAATTTGTGGTGTGCCGATTTGAATTTTCCCTACAAATTGGTGGGACCTACAGTTTTTTGCCGACTCCGAACGGCATCTACAAAGGAGACGAATTTTTGCTGAGAAGCCTGTCATGGCAGAAATACACTCGGAGAGTTTGCCAAACCACTGCCGAGGGGCGACCCCGTTTTGAAAAACTTTTTTCAAATCACTTTTGATGTTACCTGTACCAGGGCTCGAACCATGGACCTTCGGTGTGGTAGGCCGGCAACACTACCTCCACACCACGGCGGCCGCCAATTTAAAGCTTACGCGTAATAAAAAACATTGGATTTAATGGGCATATACCAACAACGTAGTTAGACTAATAATATATAAAATAGTTACTTTAACTCAATGTGCTCAGTGAGTGAAAATATATCTACCGTTCAGAATGGTATGTGTATAAATATGTTTATGGTTGCCATTTTGGAATTTTTTCTTTGTTTAATATACAGGCACTACTTTTTTGTAATTTATTTAGCGGGAGAAAATTACAAATTCAATTCATCAATTCCGTTTCAACGACGCACTTTCCTACTTTGATTCTGTTTTCTTTTTGATCTCAAATTCTTAGTTTTACAGCTGCTATGGATGCTTTTGAATCCCCTTGTAATATTGGAGTTTTATGAACAAATAAAATGTTGATTCCATTTTTTCCAAAAAATTGACATATTATTATAAACACTTAAGTTTTCCAGAACTGTAGGATGCACCTGAATAACTAACCGAAAATAGTGGCCATGAATACCTTTGAACCTCATTTTTATTATAGAATTTTACAAAAAAGTAGAAGTTTACTTGCGTTTTTTAAAAAAAATAAAAATTTTGAATTATATGAACAGGCGCGACTATGGATGCCTTCAAACCTCATTTTTATAATAGAGTTCTATAAATAAAATAAAACGGTTATTGTGTTTTCCCTAAAAATTTTTATTTTGAACTACTTTTGTTTGCAATAAAACGAACGAAACATGTTGAAAACCAATTGGTATTTTTTTTTAAAGATTTTGGTACAAATTGGTATTTTTTTTAAGATTTTGGTACAGATCAGTATAGGGGAAGGCACCTCTCTCTTAAAATCAAATTGGACAGACGCGCCGACTCCGAGGTATACTTTAAATCCCCTGCGGGTTAGGGGCTTAGAATATGCCCGAGGTAGGCATACCGGTCGTAAGAGGCGACTAATATGCACAAAGGTAATGACGTGCAACTCGATGGTTGATCTACGGATATGATGCCTCTCACCTCTCATTACCCATCTCTCTTTCCTTACGGAAGGAGGGGTGACATGACCTAGAAGGTTCCACTGGTCATAAATCGCTACCACGACAGTCGGGCAGTACCGCAAGGGAGTACCGGAGCGTACCGGATTCATATCCGGCCAAGGACTGCCAGTTCGACAGCACTCCCCAAAACCTTCGGGGAGTGTTTTTGTCGTTACAACAACAACAACAACAACAGGTATACTTTAACTCAATTTGCTTAATGGGTAAGAGAATGAAAATATTTCTACCGTTTGGAGAGCAAATGAAATATGAGTTCGACGCACCGACGTCCCTACTTTAACTCAATGCGCGAGAGAATGAAAATATTTCATAGTTGGGAGCAAAGTATATTCAACAAAGTAAACATTTATTTTTAAAGTCATATTTCTCACATGAGTGACATTTTTTTACTAGTTCTGAGTTTTGGTTTAGAATGTCCAAAAAGTATTCACAGCTGCCCATATTAAATTTTATAATTAGCATTGCACGTAATGTTTCTACTTTTAGTGACGACTGTTCGGATGTCCATAAGCTCTTCATTAAGGAAAATACTCGTTCCGTAGGAGCGTTTGTTCCTGGCAAACAAATAAGGTACCGGATGATGGCTAGGCAATTCTGGAATGGTATTCCGCTGTCTTTGAGCTTTTGAACACCTCTATCCATCGTTGTTCTGTACTGCTCTTCATCTCCTCCCATTTCTTTAAGACCTCGTTATTCACATAATTTGCCACGTATCTTCTTTTAAAGTCATAGCAGCTGCAGGCATCTGCACCAATAACTGTTGGTATGTCTGCTGTACATCAGCCCATTTCAGATTTTGTTTTAATTGAATCCAAGTAAAAGTTTTAAATTCGTTGTATTGATGTATATATTTATGCAGGTACTGGATGCAGTTGTGATAAAAGTTACGAACATGCCCCATAAAATAATCTCTGTTGATTTGACCATCCTTCACAAGTTTTGTTAACTCATTTCTTACGGTCAGTGGAATATAATAATTTTCTAAGCGGTTTGTGAATTTGTTTATTAAATCCACAAACAGATAAGACACTTCTGTAAAACTTGCTTTGTCTCCTTCCACCATTTTTACGGAATCGTTAAATACTGATGCTTGCACATGAACACATTTTAACCAAAGCTCTGAGCATTCATTTGAAAAAAAATTATGTAACACAGCAGGGCATTTATCTTGCGATAAAAATTATAATTTCAATGGTGAATAAATTTGTAGAATTCTCTCAATGCAGGTAAAAGTGCCAGCTATCTTGTTGTACAGTATCCCAATATTCTTTTGTATTGCATTTCTGCTTCTTCACAAAAATCTTTTAGATTTTCTACACGCACAGTATATATAAAAAAGTACGAATAAATCTTCATAATTATGTGTTCCACGTCAACTGGTAACAAATCTGCTGCCCACACCAACTATATGTCTTTCCAAGCCCTCTTGCAGTTTTCTAAAAACATTGCATTGACCTTCACGCTGAACCCCACCAAAATTTGTATTAGCGTTATCCGCACAATATCCAACCACTTTCTCTTTAAGGTTGTGCTTTTCTAAAATTTCCATTAAGGAATCGTAAATAATTTGTAAATTCTTTTTCTTCTTTAAATGGTCATCTAACCGCCTGGGCGATTTTGACCGTCCAACATAGCTCGCCAGTCGTTTCTTCGTTGCGCCAACTGGCGCCAATTGGAAACACCGCGGGATCGCAAATCGGTCTCCACTTGGTCCTTCCATCGGAGTGGTGGTCTCCCTCTTCCTCTGCTTCCACCGGCGGGGGCCGATAAGAATACCTTCAGGGCTGGAGCATCTTCGCTCATTCGCACTACGTGGCCTAGCCAGCGAAGCCGCTGTGGTTTAATTCGCTGAACTATGTCGGCGTCTGCGTAAAGTTCATACGGCTCATCATTAAATCTTCTTCGGTACTCGCCGTCGCCAACGCGTAGAGGTCCACAAATCTTTCGGTGGAACCTTTCTCTCGAATACTCCCAGAGCCGCCTCATCAGATGTTGTTAGTGTCCACGCTTCTGCACCATATAGCAGGACGGGTGCGATAAGTGACTTGTAGAGTGTTATTTTCGTTCGTCGAGAGAGGACTTTACTTTTCAATTGCCTACTCAGTCCGAAGTAGCATTTGTTTGCAAGAGTAATTCTTCGTCGGATTTCTAGGCTAACATTATTGTTGGTGTTAATGCTGGTTCCCAGGTAAACGAAGTCCTTTACTATTTCGAAATTATTGCTGCCAACAGTGGCTTGGTTGCCAAGGCGCGAGTGCGCTGACTCTTTGCATGATGACAGAAGGTACTTCGTTTTGCCCTCGTTCACCACGTAGGTAAATTCACCAGATCTAATATTTTGACATTAATGCCGGTTATTGGGCGAAAGTACCTTGCTAGCGTGGGAAATATTTTGATGTCTTTATGGTTTGAAGTATCTGTAGAGATGCAGATAAATGGGGCATCTGTAAGTTCTGTCCTCAGAATGTCTGAAGAATACGGCGCAATCACATTTTTTACAATAGCTTCGCACTCAGTTTTTCCCTCGGTGAACTTACAACTTCGCTTTTTCGCGCCAGGCGGCATTAGAACAACTATTCTTTTTTCTAGCGAAACTGAAAAATTCGTGTTATTAATTACGTGTCGCGGCGTCCACTAATTCGAAACGAAAATAATCATACAATTAATTTACATACATACACACACTGGAGCTTTGTTTGTTCGTGGCTGCTTCTTAACTGACTAATTAAAAATGTTTGACGTGACAGGTGTTGCCATTGGTGTTGCAAGTGGTCGCGTTGCCATTGTGCTTGTCAAGTGGAAGGCGAATAGGGTTACAGACGCCGACAATCTCTGTTTTTATTGCACTTGTCGCGCGAAACAAAATAATAGACACTCACGTAAGAGTATAGGTACCGCAAGCGGCCGGCATGAACACACTGACGACATGCGCGCGCAGCCATACACACACACACGCTTGATGATACATACGCTGCAGCGGCGGCGGCCGCCTTATGCTAAGGTCCTTAAAGGGATAGATTCCAAAGCAGCACTTGGTCAAAAAAGTAATCCCGTTAGATTTCTAGCCTTTTAGGTGGTAACGCTGGTTCTCAAATAGGCGAAAGCCTACAAACTAGAAATTATTGTTTCGCCAGGGATCTCCAAAGATTTTGCGACTTCAGCAAATCCGATTTAATTTTTTAATAAAAAAAATTCTTGGAGCCAAATATTGTGCTCGGGCCACAAAGTGTTAATCCGCTTGTATATATTTTTTTGATGTAAGAATTCCTACAAAAACAAAATATTTCAGTTGTCAATTCTACCTTGTTTCATTTGCCTTGGTTGGGAGTGTGTACTTATAAACATATTTTTATTGAAAAATAATTTAGGGTTTATTTTGAAGTTCCTCAAAATTTATTAATATGAGTATGACGCCGGTTTCCATTTTGGGTTTTTTTTATATACAGACAGTGCTGTCAAATTAGCAATTTTCGCTTTAAACCTGGCTTATTTGAAACCCATTTAGCGAGGGAAAATTACAACTTCAGCATATGATGGTTTTCTACTTTTTTTCCTTAACCATAATTTAGACAGATATAAAGACATTTCATATTTACTTTTAAAGAAGTTTCTCTCTGAACTGGTCACATTTAGGGTTATACAAGGTGGCGCAAAAGTAATCACACATGCGAAATACACGTTAATAAACAATGTTACGCTACACTGCTCAAGAACGCGGAATATTGCTGACTATTTTTTCGACCAATAATCGGTCGGGGCCAAACGGTTACTGTGAATGGTGAGCGCTACAGAGCAATGATCAACGAGTTCTTTTTGCCGCAACTTGATGAATTGGGATTGGAAAACATGTGGTTCCAACAAGACGGTGCAACAGCACACACTGCACGTGCCACAACCGATATGCTGAACATCGGAAGCTTACTTTTGCGCCACCTTGTATGTCTGCCCTTTTACAAATTAAAAGATATGAGGAGGAAAATAGTCGATGCCGATTGAAGGAGCTACAAGCTGTGTTTTCAGTTTTTGTATTTTATATATGGAGTCTATCAGGAATTCCGTCTCAACTTGAAAACCGATAGAAATAACGAAATTTATCGAAATTATCTACCGATCTCCGATAAATTTGGGCATTTATATCGAGTTCTCAATGCGTTGAGCCTAAAACAGGTATGTACAGAAATTAGATCATATAACCCATTATAAACGATGCGTTCGAAAAATATTGGAACAAATTGAAATTGTATAATTGGTTACAGCTTTTTAATAATGGGGTGTGATATATATATGACCTGAACTTATACTTCGTTTACCCTTAGTCCTATAAAATTCAGAAAAAAGTTAGCTTCTTAAAAAAATTCATGAAAGTATGTATATTTTGATTTGGTAAAATTAAGTAATTTCCTGGCGGTTTTTTGCAAAAATTTGGTTTTTTTCACTCCAATATAAAAAATATTTCGTTAAAAATTTAATAAGTCCAAAAAAAGTCAAGATAAAAAATCCAATTTTAAATAAAAAAAAAATAATTGTCCGGAACCTGTGCTCGAACCTTGTAATGCACGCGTCCCCTACCAGATACGCTTACCAGCTGCGCTGCTGCTACTCGTATATCTACTAATACGCTGTCAAATACTGTACTTAAGCGCTATGACTTTTGAAAATATTTCCACCGTTAGGAGTGTACACACACATACATATGGCTTTTGAAAATGAATAAGACGTTCATTTTGAAGATCTGGCGTTTTGGAATCCATTTTGCGGGAGAAAACTACATATTCAAGATTTGGCGCTTTTCTGCCGTTTTTTTCTTAACCAAGCCATTTCATATTGATTTTTAAAAAAGTTTACCATCATAACGGGTGAAATTTAATCTACATCTGTTTAGGGATCGAGTTTGTGATTACCCTAAGTCCTATATTATTCAGAAAAAAGTAAATTTCTTAAAAAGTTCATAAAACTATGTACTTATTTGAGTTTTGGTAAATTTGAATAATTTTCTAACAGATTTTTGCAAAAACTTGGATTTTTTCACTCCAAGATAGAGGCCACAAATAGGAAAAAAGCTTAGAGTGAACTAAAAATTTAATAAAATAAATAAAGTAAAGATAAGAAACATTCATATATTAAAAAAATTGAGTTTAATAAAAAAATAAAATCAGTCGACCCGAACTGGGGCCGAATTACGTGATACGACCCGTGATCGAAAGCGAATTTTCAAATCGCATAAGCTTTAAACCTATCGCTCGGAATGTCGTCATACTTGAGCAATTGGCTTGAAGTACCAGTAGGTTGAATTATGCATTATTACTTTTGTTAAAAATTGGAAAATTTCAAAGTTATTTTCACTTCAAAAACTGTTTACGATCACGGAACGGATGTCCTAATTCGGCCCCTGGTTCTGGAACTTTGGAACGCACGCGTCCCACCAGAGACGCTTACCACCTGCGCTACTGCTATATGTACAACGCAACAGTCAAATACTGTACTCGTACTTAATCACTATGGCTTTATGCAAAAAACTTTAATTGATTATTACAAATAAATTAAGCATTATTTGTTAAATATAATACTCATATGCACCGCTCCTGACCCCTACGAACATATTAATTTACATTTTATAGCAATTTATGCATGTTTAGATATACTCGTAGATATTGCCTGACAATTGATTGTATGGAAAAAATTTTAGCCTATTAATATATAAATATAGCCTTTTAAATTTTACAAACAAACCGATTTCGCCCATTTTTACAATAAACAGTTACCTTTATATCTTCAAAATTTTCGCCAAACTTCTATTCGATAAATCAATTTTTGGCGGAGTTATGGCATAAAAGGTTTTGTACTGGGCCAAGCCCATTTTAAAAAATTTACATTTTTCGAATTTCTTCTTACACGTACACTTTGAAATTGAAAAAGAAATTATATAAAGCTATAAAGCCTATTAAATATATTTATGATTATTTTCGAAAGCTTTCATATAAAAGTGGGCGTGGACTCTAACCGATGTCGCCAGTTTTTTCCCGGAACATTCCTTGTAGTCATATAAATCTGTGTGTTGAATTTCGTTTCGATATCTTGAACGGTTTTATTTATGAATTATAATATTTCTAAATTTTATAGTGGCTTGATGTTAATGTACACACCAAATTTTATCCTTATAGGTGTATAATGGGCGTGGCTATCATCAGATTTCGCCCATTTTAAATAGCGCTCACAGATGAGTGCCAAGTAACCTGCATACCAAATTTCATTAAGATATCTCAAAATTTACTCAAGTTATTGTGTTCACAGACGGATGGACGGACGAACGGACGGTCATTGCTTAATCAATTTCTCTTTTCCTCCTGAACATTTATATATGTACTATAGGGCCCGGCAGACGTTGTTCTGACCATTAAATTTACCTGCATGGATTTAGAAATATTGCTTATCCCTATCCCAATCCCTATCCCTATCCTTATCCCTATCTCTATCCCTATCCCTCAATATCTCAAAACGGAGTGTCACATGGGACTAATAGCTATTTCTCGTTAAAACCCTCATCAACACCTTTCATTTGATACCCATATCGTATAAGCACTTTCTAGGGCCACACCTGGTCACGACAGTGAATTCGCAAAAAAGGCCTCCGTTAAGACTTTCTGCAGAAACAAGCAAATAACTGCGCAAAATTTTCACATATTTTCGTCCTGTGGTTCGGACGTTCTGCGCGGACATAACGAAAAAGCGTTTTATTTTTATATATAAGATATATAAGTCAATATCTATGTCAATTCGTTTATGCCTTTACATACTTCCGTGAGGCTAACGAAGTTAATAAACCTGGTGTGAGTTGCACTACTAGGTGTAAAAATAAACTTTAAAACGCTACTCGCCCTCCATAAATCTTGGATATGATCTCTATTTTGTATGAGTCTATTTCATAGTGTGGCCTCCATATTAATGAAGGCGACTTCTTACCAGAAATAAGTAAAGCGATTTAAGAATGAATGGGTCTCTGAACTCCATTTAGTTTCTTCTTATGAAGCCGACCAAGAAAATGATTTGGATATAGTGAATTCAATATGCTGGCAAAACCTCAGCTTAGAGTCGAAAATAACTTCTAAATCTTTCATTTTTGTGTATCTATTTAAATTAAAATTATCTATGTTGTAATCAGGGGTGCACAACGAAATAAACAAAAAGAAATTATTTTTAAAACAAAAAAAAAAAATATTGGCGCTATATATACCTCCTGAGGAGATTAAGGCCGAGATTCTCTACCAATTTGTGGTGTGCTGCTTCTAATTTTTCCTACCTGCAGTTTTTTTCCGATTCCGAACAGCATCTGCAAAGCAGATGAGTTTTTTCTGAGAAGCCTTCCATGGCAGAAATACACTCGGAGAGTTTCCCAAACCACTGCCGAGGGGTGACCCCGTTTTTGAAAAATCTTTTCCAAACCACTTTTGATGTTACCTGTACCAGGGATCGAACCTTGTGCTTTCGCTGTGATAGGCCAGCAACACTACCACCACACCACGGCGGCCTTTTGTTTTGCTGAATACAAAATCAAAAAAATTTTCTTCTGATCTTCTAAATGATCCCTTATTAATGTGCTTTTACAAAAGCTACACTCCTACGCGCCGTGAGCTGCCTGAAAACAGGATCTTATAAGCACTTCCTTTCTACGATCCATTGCATATAATTATTATGTCATATAATTATTTTTTAGTGGTTATACGACCAAAAGTAGCCCACGTATTTACGGATGCAGAAATTGTCATAAAAAAAACATATTATTTCGATTTTAATTTTTTTGCTGCTTCGAAAACAAAATTGTATTTATATTATTTTTTTAATTGCGACCGAAATGAAAACATTTTCGATATTTATCTTGATATTTCTGAAACTATTTTTTTTATTGTTTTCCACCTAACGTTCATAACGAAAAATATTTATTCGAAATCAAAATTTTATTTTGTTTTTTGTTAAAAATAACGATATTATGCAGGTCTGGTTGTAATCATGCACTATATGTTAAGCTTCCTGGAGAAAGTGAAAACACAACATTATTAACGTTTAGTTTGAGACAAGAATGGGCGTTTTCAAAAACTTGAATGACCATTGACGAAAAAATAACAAATAAAATTATATTTATTATTCAAAAAATGTGCATACAGAATAAAATTTCAATTTTTATTCAAGCTTTTGAAAATGAAAAATAAGCACATCAAGATAATGTGTATGTATGAAGATTTTTTTTGGTTATTTCTGTATAAATTGATATTCACTGAGTTAATTTGATTCCAGTTCGGGACCATTTATCGACAAAATAAGGCTTTTGGCGGGATTGTTTGGATGTTTTCGGGATAGTTTAACGGATCATTTTGGGACTTTGTATACCTTTCACGAACATGAAATGGTAGTTTAACTTTGGTCCGATGTTTGTAAGTATGAGAAGAATAAGAGATAGACCCACCAATAAGTATACCAAAATGATCAGGGCGATGAGCTGAGTCGATTTACCCATGCCCGTCTGTCCGTCCGTCCGTCCATCTTTGTCTGTCTGTTTGATCAGTTTTAGAGATATCTCGATAAAATTTGGTATGGGGCCGCCATTTCGTAATATATTAATCATTTGTCGGAACCAACAAGATCGGACCAATACAACGCATAGCTCCCATACAATCGATTGCTCCGATAAAAGGGGTTTGGTCAATAAATCTTGAAGTTAAAAAGCTAGGAACTAAAAATTTAGTAGATTTGGTACATATTATATACGTAATGTGAGTAGTGAAAATCGGACCAACACAACATATAGCTCCCATACAATCGATTATTCCGATAAATGGAGTTTGGGCTATAACTGTTGCAGTTTAATAGCCAGGAAAACACATTTTAGCAGCTACAGTACCTATTACGTATACTACACACATTGTATACATGTAGCTATAGTGACAATCATCAAGATTGGACAAATATATCATATAGCCCCCATACAACACATTTTTAGGATAAATGGGGTTTGGGCTACGTATCTTTAAATTAATAGGGCAAGATCGTCAAATTTTTGCAGAGTTTGTACTTACTGTAAGTAAGGATCAGATCTGTGATGCATACTCATGAAAGGTATATAGCCTTCGGCACAGCTGAAGACAGTGATTTCGTTACTTGTTAAGAGTAATTTAAGGACATTTTCAGGATTGTTTTGTGGCTTTTTCCGGGTCATTTCAATATGGTTTTCAGGACTATTTTGGAATAATTTAGGGACTTTTTCGGGGTAATTTCCCTGAAAATAAATAAATTAGTTTAAAACCTGGATTTAAATGACTTGCTAGACCAATCGATGCCATCGTTTTCGGAAAATAAAGGTATGTAGAGATCTGTTTGGCGGCCGCCGTGGTGTGAAGGTAGTGTTGCCGGCCTACCACACCGAAGGTCCATGGTTCGAGCCCTGGTACAGGTAACATCAAAAGTGATTTGAAAAAAGTTTTTCAAAACGGGGTCGCCCCTCGGCAGTGGTTTGGCAAACTCTCCGAGTGTATTTCTGCCATGACAGGCTTCTCAGCAAAAATTCGTCTCCTTTGTAGATGCCGTTCGGAGTCGGCAAAAAACTGTAGGTCCCACCAATTTGTAGGGAAAATTCAAATCGGCACACCACAAATTGGAAGAGAAGCTTGGCGCAAAAATCTCTTAGGAGGTTTATGATGATATACCTGTTGTATATCGCGCCATAGAGAGAGAGAGATCTGTACGTATGTAAAGAGTTATGTAAGCATTATGTACTAATCAGATGTTTAAATACCATGGAATGATGTTGGCAACCTTGGCGAGTGACATATGCAAAGTTTTTGCGCTCTTCAGTGATTTTAATATTTTTAACGGTAATTCTATACGGCAGCACGTAACTGCTAATATACGTCCAAAAATCTCGGGAAAGGTATCAAACGACGCGTTTTGATCTCTGTATCAATAATCCAAAAGCGAAAATTAAATAATTTGTTTCAGTGAAAAGTTATTAGCAAAAAACCCAAAAATGGCCAAGGTCCGATCACAAATAGGGGGCTTGATCCAAGGAGTTTATGTGCAGAACACCTTTCTGCGTAGGCAGCCTTCGGCCGCGCTTAAAAAAAATAACCCTTAGCCGGTCCAACACCGGCTACGCGGTCCACAGTATTTCTGCACAGAACACACTTTTTGCACTTTTCGGTACACCCTAATCTGTGATTACAACAACCACATGAAAATGACAGAAAATTTTCAACTTTGATTGCAAATATCTCTGAACAGACATAAAATATCGAATTTCCGCTTTCGGATTATTGATACGGAGGTTAAAACACGTCGTTTGATACATTTCCCATTTCCATTTTTGGACGTATATTAGCAGTTACGTGCTGTCGTATAGAATTACCTTTTTAACAGATAAAGTGAATACTGATCTTTAAAAACGTCACGTACACTTGCAATTATTGCAAAAGGTCCAATTTGTGGTGAATATACCAAAGAAAATTAAGTAGCTAAAGAAGTGAACATTTCTATCGAATTAAGTCACAAAGGTACTCACGCAATTGTTTTTGGATTGTTTTACTGTCACCCAACAGTCTGGTCTTTGATGAGTTTAGCGCCACCTGTCAACCAACATCACCAACAAAACTCTGTTTGCTGTGCTTAGCGCCACCTGTGGACAACTAGCGCAATCATCATAAGCACCTGTTACTAGAGCTGACAGCGGATTTTGTTTAAGAGTTTCTTGGTACTTAAATTATTTTTATTGCTGCTGATAAAAATGGCTCCAGGTGACAGAAAGCGTCGCGCAGGCGATGCTGAAATTGACACCAATGTTTAGACGAACGCTGGAGCTATTCTGTCGAAAGTTCGATCAAAAACTTGAGGGTATCCAGAATGACTTGCTTGCTATGACCGAAAGAGTAAACCGTTTGGAGGCTGTGTGTGTTCGTATTTCGTGCCTTGAAGTACAGGGTGGCGCAAAAGTCATCCTCCTATCAGAAAATGCTATAAATTTTGCGATTGGCCCCTAAAGTCAGTTCTGTTTTGACATTTGTGTAGTAAACACATGCGAAATACACGTTAATAAACAATGTTACGCTACACTGCTCCAGAACGCGGAATATTGCTGACTATTTATTTGACCAATAATCGGTCAGGGCCAAACGGTTACTGTGAATGGTGAGCGCTACAGAGCAATGATCAACGAGTTCTTTTTGCCGCAACTTGATGAATTGGGATTGGAAAACATGTGGTTCCAACAAGACGGTGCAACAGCACACACTGCACGTGCCACAACCGATATGCTGAACATCGGAAGCTTACTTTTGCGCCACCTTGTAGAAGCAGCCAATTTAAAGCTAAGTTTGGCAAAGCAGGAAAACCAAATTGCGGCTTGTGATTTACGATGGCACGGTTTTCCGATTGAAGATGGGGAAAATGTTCTAAGTATTTTCTGCCGCCTGTGCTTCTCTTTGGAGATTCAACCAATCCCTTTGAGCGGCATTTTCCGTACGCGCAAACTCCGTAATACACCAACTGATCCGGCAATTATTGTCAAGTTCCAATCGAGTTATGAAAGGAATAAAGTACTAAGCGCTGTCTCAAATCTTAGACGCTCAATTAAAGGTGAGCTGAAGCTTTCTCACTTGGGAATGAACTATGAAGCCCCCACATATATTAACGAGTCGCTGTCTAAACAGAATCACGAAATCTTAAAGTCCGCTCTACAACTAAAAAAACGTAAGAGAGTCGCATCTGTTTTTACAAAACGAGGCTTCGTTTATGTCAAACGAACTTTAAGGGTGCTGCTCAACTGCCTTCGACTCAGTCGATCATTTACTATAATGCAAGCTAGAGAACCTATTTAATTTCTCTAGCCATGCTACTACCTTAGTTAAAACCTACCTTGCTGAAAGAACTCAGGCGGGTTGCGTCGACTAGACAACATCTAGCTTCCTACCTGTCGAGACTGGAGTACCCCAAGGCTCAATATTGGGTCCTTTATTATTCGTGTTGTATATTAATGACTTACCCCGTGTTCTTGAGTATTGTGCTGTTCATATGTATGCTGATGATGTGCAATTGTATGCCTCCTGTCGTCCTGAATGTCTTGGTAACTGTATCGTTGACTTAAACTCTGACTTTAGGCGAGTAAGTGAGTGGGCTTCCTCCAAAGGACTGTGTTTGAATCCAGAAAAATCCATTCTTCTTCTGGACAATTCAGTAGTCAGATACGTGGACTCGGCTAAAAACCTTGGTATTATATTTAATAAAACACTGACATGGAAGGATCATATATTTACAAGGGTGGGTCAAGTGTATGGTATGCTTCGTACACTCTGGCTAACTCAATATTTCACTCCATTAAACATCAGACTGCTTTTAGCTAAGACGTACTTAGTTCCTACGCTTCTATACGGCTGTGAAATCTTTGCAAATTGTGATTCTATATGTGTGCAAAAACTAAATGTTGTCTATAACAATATTGCCAGGTATGTGTTTGGGCTAAAAAGACGTGACCACGTTTTAGTTTATGCTAAATAAAATTCTTAATATTTCACTTGGAAACTTTCTAAAAGTTAGAACACTTTTAGCCTTACACAAAATAATTCAGACTAAGGAACCCACATACCTATTTGAAAGGCTAACATTTTTTCAAGCTTCGAGGTCCGCACGTTTGGTGCACCCTAGACATCGTATACTAGCATCTGAGCGTCAGTTCTTCATATTTGCTATTCGTCTTTGGAACTCTCTTCCTGTCAGGCTATCCCTAATAAGAAATGCACTGCGTTTTAGGGAAAAAATATCTAATTTTTACAATAACGTGTAGTTAATTAAGTAGTAGAAAACGAGTTATCAATTAATAATTAAGTCAAATTGGCTGGATCAATTATTGTTATCTTTTATAACAGTTAATTGTCTGTAATTCTTTCTATCTACTCTATTTTAAGATCTAATCATAAATGTACGTATACTGTGAGCAATTCTTAAAGTTCAAGAGATTTATTTTTCGTCATTAGCTATGGGAAAAGCCAAGAAAAAAACGTGTGTGAAGCTTAGAAATTGGGTTGAAAATATTAAAGATCCAATTTTAGTTTTGGACGGTGAAACCGTATCTTGTAAAGCTTGCAATAAGAAGGTATACATATTAAACTGTTGAAATATTTTATTCTCAGGCACGCGCTTATAATTTTATTTATTTAGTTAACATCTACTCGAAAGTCTCAGCTAGTACAGCACCTAAACACCGCCGCCCACAAAATGAATCTAGAATGTAAAGTTGCTCAAAACGATTCAACTATAGAATACACGAAGAAAGATCAATTTTATTTAGATATGTGTCATGCGATGATAGTAATTAGAATGCCATGGCGAAGCTTGGAAAATGAAACATGGAGAGGTTTTCTCCAGAAATATGTTAACCATATCATACCAAACGAGTCTCCTCTTCGAAAAAATTATTTGGATGACTGCTATAGATCGGCCATACAAAAAATTAGAGATAATATCGCTGACAGCTACGTATGGATTTCTGTTGATGAAACAACGGATACAGCTGGAAGCTATGTTGCAAATCTAATAGTTGGGAAGTTATGTGAAGCGGAAGAACCACCAACTCCACATTAGTTGGCCTGCAAGCAGCTACCAAAAACCAACGCTGACACTATCGCTAGATTCGTTAACAACGCTTTAACTCATTAAACGCTAGTGTTACATATATGTAACGCTCCGATCTTTCACATAAATCTACGACTTTTTTGAAATGCAATTTTAAATATTCCATATTATAAATTTGAATTGAGTGAACAAATCAAAGAATAAGTATGTGCTATATTTTTGCCCTTTCCGTTTAGTGTAGCAAAATTAGTAGCGCAGTGAACACGAAGCCGATTTCATACACCTAAAAAAACTGTCGAAATGGAAACACGTTGTCGGTAAGTACGATTTTTAATAAAGTGCCAGCGATTTATGTGAAAAGTGTGTTTTGTATATTTTGATAGTGTTTGAAATTTTGTGCTAATAAAAAAAAAAAATTGAAAGTGACTGTATTTGTAGGTTTTTTTTTTCGTCTTGTGTACCTGTGACATATATGTCACGTTCGCGGGTTCACCTTATGAAGTGTATAACTATATATAATAAACATATTTATGTGCGTGTTCTTCCATTATTAGGGCAAAACTAACCGTTGAAGAAGTTTGCGCAGTTTTGGACGAGTTTACAAATAATGAAGAAGAAGAAGTGGAAGCTATATATATAGAGGCTCCTGACGCGGATGCTCTTTCAGGTGATGATTCCGGAGATGAAGACGGCGGTACTTTGGAAAACTTGTCACATACACAGCTTGTCGAGGATTGTGAAATTGTTACAAGAAAAAATACCGACGTCGAAGAGAACCCCGAGTTTGATATGGACGCTGAAATTTTAGACTGCTTGAATCATTCTATCTCAGAGTTAGAAGTAAACCTTTTGGAGGAATCATTTCCTTCTGAGCAAGCATCCGAAAAGCCGAGTACATCGCGTTCAACTCAAAAGCCTAGGGAACAATCCAATTCTCGTCGTCGTAAGATAACTGCAGGTCAGTCACATAGTAAGGCAAAGAGAGCCAAAACGTCCTTTACGTGGGTCGATGATAATATCGAGCCGAGATCTCCAATTTTCCCTGAGGGTAATTACAGTGACTGCACCAACTTAGAGCCATATGAGCAATTCCAAAAGTTTTTTGATGATGAATTATTGCAAATGTTGTGTGACGAGTCAAACAGATATTCGCTCTTAAATAATAATGGGAACCCAAATATTACAGTTGGAGAAATGAAAGTATTTTTAGGAATTCTGATAATAAGTGGATATACATATTCTCCAAACAAAGAAGCATATTGGAGCGTTGACAAAGATATTCAAAATCTTGTGATTATTGATTCGATGAGGCGTGATCGTTTTCGAACTATTTTTAGAAATCTACACTTTATTGACCCCGGAAAGACAGATTTATCGGATAAAATATGGAAATTGAGACCCCTAACTGATGCTTTGAAAGCGAAGTTTGCAAACAATTTTCATCCAGAGCGGAATTTGTCCTACGACGAATCAATGGTGGAATACTACGGCAGGCACGGTTGTAAACAATTTATTAAAGGCAAACCGTTAAGATTTGGTTATAAAATGTGGTGTCTAAATACGCCTTCCGCTTATCTTCTAAACTTCGAGATGTATCAGGGAAAAAACCCTAGGATGAACGACGAGTACGCTGCAAACTATGGGAAGAACGCTGCACCTTTGTTTTCAATGATCGATGAATTCGATGAAACGTGGAAGCCACTTCCATTTCAATTTTTTTTCGATAATCTCTTCACTTCAATACCTGTTTTGGTTGGATTAAAAAAACTGGGATATGAGGGAACTGGAACAATTCGGCAAAATTCTATACCAATTTCTTGTCCTTTGCCACTCAAGGATAAGTTGAAAAAAAAGGAACGTGGTTATATGGCTAGTTCTCGGATTTCTGAATGCGATATTACAGTCACGAAATGGGTGTCCAATGCAGTAGTTTCCGTTGCATCAACTTTATTTGGGAAGGAACCGGTAGGGACAGCTGGAAGATACTCTAGGGCAGAACATGCTCGAATCCAGGTTCAAGTCCCCAATGCTATCGTAATGTATAATAAGAATATGGGCGGAACAGACCGTATGGACCAAAACGTTAACGCTTACAGGATTGGAGCTAGAGGAAAGAAGTGGTGGTTCTCAATTTTTACCTGGTTGGTTGATGTCTCCATTCAAAATGCTTGGCTCTTACATAGAAAAGGCGGACACGGGCTAACCCAGCTACAGTTTAGAAGAACCATTGCTAATGACTTTTGTCGTACTTATGGACAAGTCCGAGGACCATGGGGATTTAGACGTCCGGATTCGCAAATTGAGCTTGATGCTAGATATGACCTAATTGGCCATTTCATAGTTAGAAATCCCACCAGGAGACGCTGTGCTGGAAACAACTGCCAGCGATCAATAAACACCAAATGTGTAAAGTGTGACGTAGGTTTGTGTGTGGATTGTTTCTACAACTTTCACTTTAGGCCAGTATGAGTTTGCTTTCTCAACCAAAAATTCATGAATTTTCATACGTTTGTACTTGTTGCGTTTTCTTTTTGTAATACTTATAATTAAAATAATAAAATTGATGAATTAAATCCAATGGAAGTGTTTATTTACATGTTAGTATCAAACATTGTATTACATAACAGAAACCCGCGAGCGTTACATACAGGGTGGCTGATGAATTTTGCTACATTAAGAAACTCAAATAATTTTTTTTTCAGTGTGTGGAATTCATTTTTCTTTTATTCATGTTAAAGCTCATTAAATTTTATTAAATATAGCTTAATTAGTTTTAAAAATAATGGAATTTAAATGCCCCCGCTGCTCGTCGATGCATGTGCGGCATCTTACCAAAAAGTTGTTCATTACTGCTTGGAGAGTTGAGACAGGAATAGCCGCAATTGTTTCTCGAATGGATTGCCTTAGTTCATTCAAATTTGTTGGTTTTGCTTTGAAGACTTCCTGTTTGCAATAACCCCACAAGAAAAAGTCAGGTGCAGTAAGGTCAGGCGACCTGGGTGGCCAACGGAATGTGGAGTTTCTGGATATCAGCTTATTGGGAAATTTTCGTCGCAATTCTGTCATAACAGGTTGGGCTATATGAGGAGCTGCACCATCTTGCTGAAACCACACAGAGTTAAAAGAAATTCTCATTCGGCGTAATTCTGGATAGAAAAACTCTCTCAACATGCTCAAGTAACGGTCTCCAGTAACCGTAACGGTGTGACCGTTTTCTTCGAAGAAGTAGGGCCCGACAATGCAGCGTGATGAAACTGCACACCACACTGTGACACGAAGTGGATGCAATTCCGTCTCATGGAGTATCTGTGGGTTGGAAGCACTCCATATTCGACAATTTTGTTTGTTTATGTTGCCGTTTAAATCGAAATGGGCCTCGTCAGACATGAAAAGACAGTTCAACATGTTTCCATCCTCTTCCACCATTTGAAGCATCTTCTGGCAAAATTCCAAGCGAATCGGCAAGTCTGCAGCGTTCAGTTTGTTGGCCATTTGAATTTTATATGGGAATAAGTCCAAATCTTTGTGCATAATTGACTGTAATGACTGTCTGCTTACACCCATTTGAGCAGATACGTTTCTTGTCGAAACACGTGGATTGTTTTGTATGGCAGCAGCTACAGCAGCGATTGTTTCCTCCGTTCGAACTGAAGGGTTTCGATGGTAAGGTCTTCTGTTGACTGTCCCATGCTCGGAAAAATTGTTTACAAGTCTTATTATGGTCCATCTGCTCGGAGGATTGCCGCCAAACGTGCGCCTCTCTCTTTGAACCGAAACTACGGACTCCAGTGCGTGATAGCGGCGGACAATCCAAATTCTTGTTTCAGTGTCCCAGTTATCCATTTTTGTTAAATGTAAAAGTCAATCTGCAAAATAATAAAAAAAATTAACCAGATTCATTAAATAGAAAAAAAGTTAATTAATTTTTTTTTGGTAGCGGCTTTCATTAGCCACCCTGTATATGTCACGGGTCGTACAGACCCCCCCCGAATGGGGGTCGAAACTTTTGTTTGTAGTTTTGTGTACATATCAACCCTTGTAGTATCCACACAAAGTTTGGTTCCTCCATCTTTGCTATTTAGCTTTCGCGTTTAATGGGTTAATGATCTTATGGTCAAACGGTGACAGTGACGAGAAAGTGTTGTTGCTGGTAACAGATGCCGCCGCATACATGTTAAAGGCTGGTGAAAGTTTGAAATGTTTTTATCCAAACCTTATTCACTTAACGTGCTTTGCACATGGCATAAACCGCGTGGCGGAAAAAATTCGGGAGTATTTTCCAAATGTTAACAAGTTGATTTCTTCAGTGAAAAAAGTGTTCTTGAAGGCCCCGCTGCGTATTGAAATTTATAGGGAAATACTGCCAAATACTCCGCTACCACCAGAGCCATTACTAACACGATGGGGTACATGGTTGGAAGCAGCTATTTTTTATGCTAACAACTTCAATAAAATTAAGGAGGTTTGTTAGGGAGTTGAAGTTATAATTTCTTTTATTAAAAATTCACATTTACCTAGGTGATTATGCTTTTAAACGCAGATGACAGCACTTATATCGCTTCAGCTCAAAACATATTGCAAAGCAACACTCTATTGGGTGATTTGGCTTACATAAAAGCCCACTTTGGTAGTTTACCTAATTTCATCAGCAAGCTAGAATCAGGAGGAGTTCCTCTGACAGAATCAATGGCCTTAACATCATCAATGCTTCAAGGACTTCACGCTGCGCCTGGACAATGTGGACAAGTAATAGCCGCCAAAATTGATGCTGTGTTGAAAAGGAACCCTGCTTTCGAGGACATAGTAAAAGTGGCAAAAATACTTTCAGGGGAAAAAACGCTTGCAACTGAGATACAAATTCCCGGCCACTTTTGGAGCAAATTTAAATTTGCTCCGGTCACATCGTGTGATGTTGAGCGTTCCTTTTCGGCATACAAGCTAATTTTAACGGATAAGCGGCACAACTTATCCATTGAAAATCTAGAGAAAACAATTGTAGTATACTGTGGTCTTAACTACAAGTAAATTTTCTTATTTTGTGTACCATTTAATTTTTGCATATAACTTGCATACAACTTGCATATAACTTGCATATATGTTGCATATCGTTAAGAATGGATTAAAACTAATTTTAATATGTGAATTTATTGTTGTGAAACATTGAAACACTGAATAAAATATTTAAATTTTTTTGCATAAACATCCGCAGTCTATATATAATAAATTCAAATTCAAATTCAATGAATTGTCAAACTAGTCAGTAAACATACTAGTATCCAACTATAATTTTCTGGTTGAAATCATACTAGTCAAAGAAAATCCCGTCGATACTAGTATCCAACTATAATTTTCTGGTTGAAATCATACTAGTCAAAAAAAGTCGAGTCGATACTAGAATAGAACTATAATTTTCTGGTTGAAATCATACTAGTCAAAAAAAGTTCAATCCATACTAGTATACGATTACAATTTTCAAAGTATGTGTTTAAGCGACATAAGCTGTAATCATTTCTTTCGTTTATTTCATTTGCATTGCATTCTATTGTAATTCGCAACCAGCTTATGAAATATTCCAAAGATATAGTTTATGGTTTGCAATCCCAAATCAGGGCTTTTCACAGCGAAAATGATGAAAAATGAAAATGATGTATTAATGAGTCCATTTTCTTAATTATTTTAATCCTAATTTGGACTAGTATTCTTTTATCTTTTTCGAATTAGTATGATAATGGTATGATTAGACTGCAATTTTACTATTTTGAACTACTATGAAACTGATATTTTACGACCAGTATGATACTAGTATATTTCCACTATATACAAACTAGTATTTCACGAGTAGTACATGACTGGTATATTCTGGTCGAAATCTGACAATTGACATCTCGTAGGACATCGCCATGTTAAAAATACCAGTTGCTTATATGGAAATATGACGGAAGCTCAGAACCAAAACTAACTCAGAAGATCCATTTAGCAGCCATGGTGTATACAAGCTCACTTGTGAATGCCAGCACAGTTACATAGGACAAACCGGACGACAAGTAAGAACGAGGTTCAGAGAACACATTAGAGATTACAACAAAAAGATACGGAATCCAACCATCATACCAGAGTCCAACTTTGCGAATCACATGGCGGAGAATAAATGCCCCCCCGGAAACATCAAAAAAACAGTCAAGGTCCTACATGTACAAGCAAAAGGCAGACGTCTGAACGTACTCGAAAACATGGAAATCTACAAACAAAAAACATTCGACGGCAGAATAATAAACGAACAGACAAACACTGTTTCCGACACAATATTCGAACCTTTAAAATTGGTTTACAAAAAACAAAGCAACCACTCAGGTACAACAAACACACACGCACCGACAAATAAGCACAAAACAGCAAAAGATCAAAAACAACAAACAAGCAAAAAAGGTCAAACAACAAAAATCACCAACTTTTACCTGCCTCAGTCAAGCACAAAAAAACCGATCGATGCAAACCACCCCCGTTTCTGAATGTACACAAACAGACACCCATGCTGACATTACCTGCTACCTACTATAAATACAAGACAAACGACCACAACAGATCAGAACGAAAATCGACACTGATGATGGCACAACGCCGAAACCGGTTTGTCTCAAAAATAAATTTGACAAGGGATGACGAAAAATCGTTCCAATATACATCAATCATTCACCTTGTCGGAAAAACAACAAAACAAAATAAAACAGTTAATGCTTGTCAGGCTTTTAACTTAAACGAAAACGGTCTACTAATAGTTACAGACGTTTACTAAAATTGCATACAACGAAGGCAAACATTTGGTTTAACAAACAATGCATAGAATTGAATGTGACACCAAAATTTGCAAAAATAACAATGAAAACAAACACCAGTACAAGCATGAGGACAATTAGGAAGGCGGAAAGAGACTTCCTAAGATATGAGTTGAAAAACCAGTACGCCAAGAAAGATGGAATAAATGCCGAAATTCTATCCATCCATTTAAGGTTGGCGGAGCAATTACCTAGCGATACGTTAATGGAATGCTTCGAGCGCATAAGGACTGAGGTCGAACATGAACTACAACAGAAATACAGGACGCTGAACCGGAAACTAGATAAGCTGACAGGACGTCGCGAACGGGACAACAACCAACAACGACACCATTTCCATGCCAGGCTCGTAAACCTAACGACAGTGGCCATCACTGCGGCGGAAGAACAACTTCTTAAAAAGGGACTGAAACACAATATTATAGACCAAAACGAAAAAAGAAAAACGGAACAGGCGATCGTAGACGCAGAGGTCGCAATATCATTAATACCAGTTGAGGAACAAGAGCACGCAAGACACATGTGCAGAGAAATAATAAACAAGGAAGTGAAAGCAAAGGAAGGACAGAAGAGAGACACGGAGCAAAAAACAGTCAAGAACCTACAACATAAACTCAGGATAAACAACATTGTCGCAACGAAGGCGGACAAAGGCAACACAACTGTGCTAATTGAAAAAGATGAGTATATAACAAAAACCGAAAAACTCATCGAGGATATGGAATGTCGTAGAATAAGAGTGAACCCCACGGATGAATACCAGAAAGAAATCAAAGTGGCTATAAAAACTGCAACAAATATAATAGATACCAACTCGGCATATACATTAGTCCAAATGAACCCGTCAACTCCACCACTGATTGCGCTACCAAAAATCCACAAGCCAGGCAATCCAATGAGACCAATCATTAATTTTAAATCGGCACCATGCTATAAGCTATCTAAATATTTAAAAACAGTATTGAAGGACACACTGGAACTTAGCAACGAACACACCATAACTAATACATCTGAACTAATAAACAAACTTAGGACCGTTGAAGTGACAAAGGACAGCAAATTGGTATCTTTCGACATAAAAGATCTATACACATCAATACCACTAGCAGAGACATTGAACATAGCAAACTCTATAATACTACGTAAAACAAAAGATAAAGTGAAAAGTACGCAAATCACGAACACGGTAAGAACCACACTACGTCAGAACTATTTTCAATTCAACAATAAAATATACAGACAAACAAACGGACTTGCGATGGGAAACCCAACATCGGCTATTCTTATGGAAGCGTTTATGCAAAACCTGGAAAAAGAGTATATACAGGAATTAAATTCCAAATTAGGAGTGTTATTTTACGCAAGGTACGTGGATGATATCATATGCGTTTTAACTACCAACAACGAAGAGCAAGTACTGGAGTACCTCAACAAGCAGCACGGGAACATAAAATTCACAATGGAAACCGAAAAAGACGGAGCAATCAATTATCTGGACCTCACAATAAGTATTGATAAAGCTAGCAATAAATTCAACCACGACATATATAGGAAACCAACGGCCACCGACACAATAATACATAATACCTCGAACCACCCACAACAACATAAAAATGCAGCGCTAAGGCACTTAGTACAAAGATTGGAAGGAACACCTCTTACACAAGAAGCATATAGAAGAGAGCTTGGAATAATATATAACATCGCTACAAACAACGGATATAAAAAAGCACTAGTAGATAAACTCAGGAGGGACCTTAGAGAACAAAAAAGAAACAATGGAGAAGAAAGTACACAAACCTGGACGACAATGACATATACTGAAAGGGCAACATATAAATTAGCAAATTTCCTTAGAAAATACAACATCAACACAGCGTTCAAAACATCGAACAATTTAGGACGGAAGCTCAGAACCAAAACTAACTCAGAAGATCCATTTAGCAGCCATGGTGTATACAAGCTCACTTGTGAATGCCAGCACAGTTACATAGGACAAACCGGACGACAAGTAAGAACGAGGTTCAGAGAACACATTAGAGATTACAACAAAAAGATACGGAATCCAACCATCATGCCAGAGTCCAACTTTGCGAATCACATGGCGGAGAATAAATGCCCCCCCGGAAACATCAAAAAAACAGTCAAGGTCCTACATGTACAAGCAAAAGGCAGACGTCTGAACGTACTCGA
The DNA here is from genome assembly GCA_949987695.1 of Merzomyia westermanni. Lineage (NCBI taxonomy): Eukaryota > Metazoa > Arthropoda > Insecta > Diptera > Tephritidae > Merzomyia > Merzomyia westermanni. The sequence continues at coordinate 104,383,913 of OX465290.1, read as the reverse complement.
AAACATGGAAATCTACAAACAAAAAACATTCGACGGCAGAATAATAAACGAACAGACAAACACTGTTTCCGACACAATATTCGAACCTTTAAAATTGGTTTACAAAAAACAAAGCAACCACTCAGGTACAACAAACACACACGCACCGACAAATAAGCACAAAACAGCAAAAGATCAAAAACAACAAACAAGCAAAAAAGGTCAAACAACAAAAATCACCAACTTTTACCTGCCTCAGTCAAGCACAAAAAAACCGATCGATGCAAACCACCCCCGTTTCTGAATGTACACAAACAGACACCCATGCTGACGTTACCTGCTACCTACTATAAATACAAGACAAACGACCACAACAGATCAGAACGAAAATCGACACTGATGATGGCACAACGCCGAAACCGGTTTGTCTCAAAAATAAATTTGACAAGGGATGACGAAAAATCGTTCCAATATACATCGAAATATGACAGTTGGCTGACTAGTTGGGCTTGGTGAATATACTAGTTGTAAAGTAGTTTGCAACTAGTTGGTTTTCATTTTCAGCATTATCATCTCAAAAAACGTATGTTACACACAGTTCCTATGAAGATCGGCCTTTAAAAAAGAGGAAAGAAGTCGAACAGGAAAATGTTTCACCTTCAAACTCTATTGAAGATAGATAAATATTTCACTCACTATTGAGAAGCGACTAGACTCGTTAGCCAAAACATATGTAAAATGAACATTTCAGTGTAAAGGCTTGTATGGGTCACTTAAAATTGTATTCATATATTTCTTCTTTCAAATGCTTGTTAAATTAAATTTTCCCAAACTAAAGATTATTTGCAATATTATGCATAGTGCAAGAGTTGAAGTACACTGCAAAACTTTCAACTTTCTTAACCATTACTTGGGTATATTTCTGGCCTTGAAAACTAAAGATTATTTGCAATAATGAGTATTACAAAAAGTTAGACACGAATCAAAAAACAAACACTTATGGCCGGTTTCACCAACGCGACTAAGACTAAAATTAAGTTGTGACTTAAGTTAGCACAGATTTGAGACTAACTTAATTTTGGGTTTCACCAACTGAGCGACTTAAATAATTTTGAACACAACAACCCGATCAGCTGTTTTATGCATAGTAGTATTTTTTCTTACCAGAAAACTCTACGCATCCCAATACCCCAGTGCGAAATGGGCATGTATGGCCATATTCGAAGGAATGTATTGATCTTACACCCATTTCTCTTTAGTTGGAAGGTACTCAATTTGGCGCTTAATTAAAAACGATAGTTTCGTAATGGTTGCATGCTAGAAAACAAGCGTTCACATGCATCTACGCATACGCCGTTAAAGTCATGCGTGAGGAATTTTCCGGCTGGGACATTGTACAAAACAAATTAGGAGCATTACTGACACTTAGGTTTTGAACGACAGCAACACTGACTTAGTCGAGAATAAGTCAGCTGGCAGGCTGACTAAGGGCCACTTTCATAAAGGCCGGTTAAGATTAATCGGCGATTAATTTGACAGCTAACCGTACAAAATACGGCAATTAAACTCCTGTTAGCAGTTACCGGCTTTTATGAAAGCGGCCCTAAGTTGTGACTTAGTTAAGTTAGATGGTGAAACTGAAAAAGTGAAAAACTCGAATTTACTGGCGAATTTAATGAGACAAGGTTCAGCATAATGAGAGCGCCTGCATAACACAAAACATTTCATCTGTAAGCCAAAGCATACAACAGCTTATATCCGACTCCACCTTTTCTGTCTTTGCCGCACCTCAATTAAGACTGATAAAACCAACGATTAAAATATGAATTTAAATTTTGAACATATGCATATACAGCCGTTGAAACTTAGTTAAGAACGGTATGTACCTAATTATATCATATATAGACAAACTACACGCAGCATATCCTTTGGGTTAGGCAGCTGCGCTTGCAATCAGAGTGAGTGGGTTCGATTCTCCACAAGATCCTCTGAAATAGCAAAACTATACGAATTAGTCTGACGAGAAATCGTGGCTGTTTTCGAAATAGTACTATAACTATAGCCTGTATATGTTTGTTGCTTTCAATTTTTCCTCTAATCAAAATAATAATAATTAACTAAGAATTATTATCAACTGGTCTTGAGCTCGTTAAACTCACAAAAATATCTAAATGATTTAGGATTGGCAGATATTCGACAAACATATTTTTGGAATATTAAGAAGGGACCAACAGGGGTTTGCATTTGCTGCGGGGGCTATGGTTTCTACAGCAAGTACAACCATTAAATTTTAATATATTTCCCAAAGTCATCCAGATGTTGCATATGCCTTTTATTCATCCGATACATTTCCCGTTGAAGATGGTAGCTATAAATTCTGTGCTACTTGCCGAAACGCAATTAAAAGGAACACCCTTCCAAAAATATGCTTGGCCAATGGTTTAGATTTTCCTGAGCTCCCAAAATGCCTAAAAGATCTTTCACATTTAGAGGAACGCCTAATAATGCCAAGATTACCTTTTATGACTATTTGTCCTTTGGGATACCAAGGTCAGAGCTCATTAACGAAATTGTTACTTCCCTCCCAAGATCATTCGATCAAGCGCATGTGATTCAAATCCATTTAAGAAGACGTATGGAGTATACCAGGTGGGCTTGAGACTCTTCTCGATAATGTTCCAGTAGAAAAAATAGACATAAATCGTTTGATAATTGCACCAGGTGAAGGCTAAATACCCCTGGATATTATTCAAGACAACAACTCTGAAGAACTTTCATTTGCAAGTACTTATGCTGGACAGAAGCGAACTTGTACAGAGACATACAGCAAGATTGCTCCGATAGAAGGGCTTGTACTATTCCTAAGCTTTTCTATAATTACAAGAAGTTAGAACCGCTTCAGATTAAGAATAGTACATCGATTTGCCTACGAAAGTTTTCTAGGACCAACCAAGATTATGGCCCAAAATGTTTTAAATTAAAATTTTGTTCAGAATATGATCCAGCATGACGATGGATGTAGAGTTCTCACTGCGAGGCAGAGAAAAAAAGGCAATTGCCATGATCCGCCATTCGGCCGTCCAACCTTTTATATAGCGTTGTCTGCCGCTGAATCACATTGGATCGAATTACTGGTTATTTTGGCTAAAACTGTGGACTCAAGAACTATCTCTGAAGAAGAGGGCAATAATTTATCCACACAAAAACGATATTGTCTAATTTGCTCAGATGCAGTCACATGCGCTAGATATTTTGACTATCGTTGTCGTCAGTTGCTTAAGCCTCTTAAAGAAAATGGATGTATTTTCGACGAGCATTTTGTTGAGCATTTTTATTGGCGGATTGAATTCCAACAAAGGGCCTCACCTCACGTGCATGGCATGTATTGGCTGAAGAATGCTCCTAAGATCGATCTTAGCGAACCTGAATCTTTTCCGAATGCTATTAGTTTCATTGACAAATATGTCTCTACAGATGGATCCTTAAGTTATTTAAAAAATTTCATCGAGTACCAAAGACATAACCATAGCCGATCCTGTACCAGAGAAATAAGAGGGCAGCAAGTTTGCCGATTTGTTATACCATATCCACCCATGCCTTCCACCCAAATCTTATTACCACTTCCAGATGACATAGAAAATTTAGAAACACACAGGGAAAACTACTCAAAGATTCAAAATCTTTTAAATTCTAATTTAACTTTGTCTTTCCTGTTTAAAAATTGAAGCTTTTCTCTCTAAATCAAATAGGGGCATCTCTAGGCTTTTAAATGAGGCAATGGCAGTCAAGCAGAAACTTCAGCATATAGGCCATAAATTTATTTCCACAACAGAAATTTCCGCCCAAGAGGCAGTTTATCGCTGCATTGGTCTTCATCTTTCGGAAGCTAGCAATGCAGAAATATATATTAACACCTCTTGTCTTGAAGAACGAGTGCGGATGGTAAAACCTAGAGCACAACTTCAGAATCTTGCTGAAGGTTCTTCCGATATTTTTGTGGCGGGTTTGTTAGAGCATTATACCGAAAGGCCTACAATTCTTGATAATATTTGTCTAGTTGATTTTGCAGCTTTGTTTACTTTTGTAAAATCAGCTAGAACGGCACAAGGTAACTCCGATAATGAAGAAGATATAGAAGACGAAAATTCTTTAGTTCGGGGAGTAGCAATTCCATTGAGGGATGGTAGTGGTTATGTAAAGAAGAGTACCAAACCGTGTGTTGTTCGGTCAACAAGGTTTAGTCCAGACACGGCTAGGGACGATTACTTCAGAGAAATGGTAATGCTCTACCAACCGTGGCGGGATGAACAACGGGATATTATAGATAATATTAATGAGCAAACCTGCGTAGAAAATCGAATTGCTATAGAGGAAAATCGAAAAAAATATGACGTGTGTGAACAGAGGGAACTCAAAAAGGGTCTGAACAGATTAAGGGAGGAGGAAGTTTGAATACCAGTTGAAATAGATAGACCAGGTATTGTTGACAATGAGTTCAGGGTACTGGCGCTTCCCGAAATAAACCCTGACATAAATTTATTAAACCTTAGTGGTAGTGATCCCGAAATCAATGAGAATGACTCCAATGGCACTCTTAGGCTCATTAAACTTCCTCCCTTAGTTCCCGTTGAGGAACTGCTTGCATCCATTCAGACGCTAAACATGAGGCATAGAATATACTTAACTCATTTGCTACATAATTTTAAAAGAGATCAGCCCTTTTATGACTTTGTAGGTGGCGGGGCTGGCGTTGGAAAAGCCGCCTAATATCATCAATATATCAAACTCTCAATTACCGTTTTAATTGCATACCTGGATCAAATCCAACCTCCCTGAAGGTACTTCTTTGTGCTCCTACGGCGAAAGCAGCATTTATGATAGGCGGTTTCACACTGCATTCTATATTTTCACTACCTGTGAATCAGTCCAATTAGGAATTACGGCCGCTTAGCAATGATATTGTCAACTCAATCTAGACTAGATTATGTGATTTGAAGTTCATAATTATGGATGAAATTCCAATGGTTGGCGCTCGAATGTTTAGTTATATTGACGACAGACTAAAGCAGATTTTCAAGAATAATATTCCAGTTGGTGGTATACCTGTTATTGTTTTTGGCAACTTGAAACAATTGTCTCCTGTAGGTGATAGATGGATTTTATCCAAGCGATGCTTACAGCGTTTTAGTCGGAATAGAGTCGTTAACTCTGACCAGGTGTAGGGTTATATAGTTGCTTTATATAGTACTTTGTTAATTTTTAAATGGTTCACTGTTGTTAAATGTTAATTATCAAATTAAAATGAGTAATTGTTTCCTTTAGGAGACAACTGCTAAAACACGTCCAAAAATATCCGAAAGCGGAAATTAAATAATTTGTTTCAGTGAAAAGTTATTAGCAAAAACCCCAAAAATTACCCAGGTCCGATCCCAAATAGGGGGCTTCGACCGCGCTTCAAAAAAATAATCCTTAGCCGGTCTAACACCGGCTACGCGGTCCACAATATTTCCACATGAAAATGACACATAAAATACCGCTTTCGGATTATTGATATGGAGGTTAAAACCCGTCGTTTGATACCTTTCCCGATATTTTTGGACGTACATTAGCAGTTACGTACGGTCGTATAGAATTACCGCATTTTCATGTCGCATATCGTGCCGGAGGAGTAGACATAGCATCGCCGCTGCTGGGTGGTACAGGTGGATTCCGCAGTATGCACTCAATTACTCCTACATGCAAGCGTTGCTGCTGTCTCCTCGCGATATATTGCAGAGAATAAGCCACCTATTGGCTTTGTGCCGCCACCACTATTTCCATTCAGAAAACTTTATGGATAATCCGTAAAATTGTTATTTAAGTTTTGTTGTTCCTGTTGCTGCCGCTGTTGGTGATGCTCTGGCATTTTTAAAAATATTTTCGACGTCAAATTGCACAGAAAATAGGTAAATAAAATAGTTTATCACGTTGTTTACCGAATTTTGTTTCGAACTTAAATGTCAGATTGTTTTCGACGAATTCAAAATTTGACATTAATTTTACTGGCGAATTCAGATTTTCCCAAGGCGAATACAGCGAATATAGATTTTGACACTAAAATATGACAACCAATTACCAAAAAGCACTAACAAAATACACGGGAATCGTTGTTGTTGGGGAAACGAAACGACCATTATAATTGGGCCATGAAATGGAATGATTATTATTTGTCAATTTCTCAAATGTGAATTATATTAAATAAATTGTTTTTATAAATATATTAATTTATTGGTGATACAATGTGATACAATTTAATTTGATACAATTTGGCGATCCTGCCAGGAGATTCGTGGCACCCAATATTGCAGTAAACGCATTAACTCCAATATAAAGTAAGCACAGACCTGCTGTTGCTGATAAGAACGCAAATTCTACTGAATGCAGCGGCATTAGCTGACCTGTTACTAAAACCCGATTCTTTGTTCTTGACATTTGTGAATCAAACGGCACTTCGTGATACTGATTTATAGCATTCGCAGCTGCGGAAACTAGACCAGGGGCAAAGGCACATGACAAAAATTGGTGTATATCAAATGGGCCTGGTGCCATTGCATATCCGCTCATTCCGGTTATCACTACAAGCGACGTCAAACGAATTTTTGACAGCTTTTTAAAATAACTTAAAATGTTTCCAATTCTAGCGTTGAATTCAACAAAATTGTTATCATTGGTAATACACCATACTACTTGACAGTTTGCAACAGAATACATAAAAACGTGTTATTCACCTGCATTTTGTGTGCATAATAGTTTTAATTTATGCAATTTTATGGTCATTCAACTAATCTCTTTGTGGTATAGTGCAAGCTCTTAGTTAAAAAATTTATAAAATCAATGGTTAACACAAATGAACGTTTGTCAGTTATAAAATTGGTTGTGAAATTATCAGCTAAAAGAGGAAAGTCAATTTTCAATTAATATAATCAACACTGCAGCTACGATTCTAATTAGATTGCAATCGATTTTATATAAAGATCACCGGAGAAACCTGTACAATTGCATTCCCTTATTGTTAGATAAATTAGAGGTCACTTTATGTCGGCGTCCGCGTAAAGTTCATACAGCTCATCATTAAATCTTCTTCGGTACTCGCCGTCGCCAACGCGTAGAGGTCCACAAATCTTTCGAAGAACCTTTCTCACGAATATTCCCAGAGCCGCCTCATCAAATGTTGTTAGTGTCCACGCTTCTGCACCATATAGCAGGACGGGTGCGATGAGTGAATTGTAGAGTGTTATTTTCGTTCGTCGAGAGAGGACTTTACTTTTCAATTGCCTACTCAGTCCGAAGTAGCATTTGCTTGCAAGTGTAATTCTTCGTCGGATTTCTAGGCTAACATTATTGTTGGTGTTAATGCTGGTTCCCAGGTAAACGAAGTCCTTTACTATTTCGAAATTATTGCTGCCAACAGTGGCTTGGTTTCCAAAGGCGCGAATGCGCTGACTTTTTGCATGATGACAGAAATTACTTCGTATTGCCCTCGTTCACTACCAATCCCATTTTCTCCGCTTCTTTTTCTAATTTGGAGTAAGCAGAAGTTACGGCGCGGTTGTTAAGACTAATGATATCAATATCGTCGGCATATGCCAACAGTTGCACGCTTTTATAAAATATTGTTCCAGCGCGGTTAAGTTCTGCAGTTTGTATTATTTTCTCCAGCATTAAATTAAAGAAAACGCACGATAGGGGGTCACCCTGTCTGAAACCTCGTTTAGTTTCGAACGGCTCGGAGAGGTACTTCCCAATTCTGACCGAGCTGGCGGTGTTGCTCAAGGTCATTTTGCATAGCCGTATAAGTTTTGAGGGGAAACCAAATTCAGATTTAGCGGCATATAGGCAGCTCCTTTTCGTGCTATCGAAAGCGGCTTTAAAATCAACAGAGAGATGATGTGTGTCGATTCTTTTTTCACGGGTTTGTTCCAAGATTTGGCGCATTGTAAAAATCTGGTCGATGTTAGAAGCCACACTGATAAGGTCCAATCAGTCTGTTCACATCAGGCTTCAGTCTTTCGCACAATACGCTTGATAGGACCTTATATGCCATATTCAAAAGGCTGATTCCGCGATAGTTAGCGCAGTTTGCAGGATCGCCCTTCTTGTGGATTGGGCAGAGAACACTTAGATTCCAATCTTCAGGCATGCATTCATCCGACCATATTCTGCATAGAAGCTGATGCATGCGCCTTACCAGCTCCTCGCCTCCTTGTTTGAATAGCTCAGCAGGCAAACCATCAGCGCCAGCTGCTTTATAGTTTTTCAATCAGGATATTGCTATTCGCACCTCATTATAGTCGGGTTGTGGAACGTCAATTCCATCATCTTCGATTGTGGGCTCGGGTTCGGCATCGTCTCTGGTTTCTTGCTCAGTTTCTCCATTTAAAAGGGCAGAGAAGTGATCCCTCCATATTCTGAGTGCTCTCTGAACATCGGCCACCAGGTCGCCGTTCTCATTCTTACAGGAGTTTGCCCCGGGTTTAAAACCTTCTGTCATTCGCCGAATTTTTTGATAGAATTTTCGGGCATTATTCCCGTTGGCCAGCATCTCAAGCTCCTTTATTTCACGCTTTTCTGCCTCTCTTTTTTTCGCCCGGAAAACCCGCCTCGCTTCCCTCTTCAACTCGCGGCAGTGTTCACACACACTCCTCGTTGCATTCGATCTCAGCGTTGCCTTGTAGGCTTCGTCCTTTCTTTTCGTTGCAGCGCGGCACTCTTCATCGTCATACCAGTTGTTTCTTCGCGTTCGCCGGAATCCAATTACTTCTTCGGCTGCGGTACGGAGTGCTCCTGCTCATGCATCCCACTAGGTTGAATTGTGCTCTCCGAGAGCAGGTGTGAGAGGCGATCTGCGAAATAATTGGCGGTCTGTTGCGATTGCAGCTTTTCGACGTCCAGATTTCCCTGCGTTTTTTGTTGCACCTGTTTTGTCGTACAGAGGCGGGTGCGAATCTTGGCTGCTACTAGGTAGTGATCAGAGTCGATGTCAGGTCCTCGTATTGTGCGAACATCTAAAACGCTGGAAGCATGTCGTCCGTCTATCACAACGTGGTCGATCTGGTTGCGTGTTTTTCGATCGGGGAACAGCCATGTAGCCTGATGGATCTTCTTGTGCATAAACCTAGTGCTGGATATGACCATGTTTCGGGGGGTCTACCACATTATCCCCAAAATCCCCAAAATCAAAATCCCCAAAGGAAAAATCCCTAAAATCAAAATACCCAAAATCAAAATCCCCAAAATCAAAATCCCCATTTTATGTGTAAAATAAATTCAAATTAGGTTAAAAATCGCCGCGATTTTAAACCTAATTTGAATTTATTTCACACATAAAATGGGTATTATATTTATTATAGATATATTTTGAATTAAAACTCAGAAGAAATTGTATGTATGTATAACGAATTAACAAGTATTTAATAGGTAATCGTAAATGGAAGAAAATGCAGTACATAGCCATACATAATAACTAAACATATAATACAGAGTGAGTCATATATGTAGTAAATACAAACTTCTTTGTTTTTGAAATAAGTGTAAAAAATTTATGATTTCACAAACATTTAAATACTTATAGACATAGTACATACTATGACAATATCAGCTTAAACCGAACAAAATATACTACACCACAAACAATTGCCTTTACATACATTCATATAAAAAACTTGAAAGATCTTAATACTAATTACACAGTGCAATATTGATCTCAAATAAGTCAGTTTGTGTAAATCCAAACGACTTTTAACCACTTTTTTTATTTTCTTGGCACGCTCCAAATTTTTTTATTTTTTCTTATATCTGAACCTGATCGTATCCTCTCTATTTCTGTTTTAACCTCAATCATTTCCTTACCTAAATGTTTTATCATTTCATATACACCACATTTTTTTGTTCCTGTTATAATTTTAAGCCTACGGTGCCAAGCCTCGATCAAGTTTTGAGTTCGTGAGAAATTTTCTTTAAAGGTGTCTGAAACACTCCAAAATATAGGGTTATATTTTGGGGCACCCAACCCTTTGTTTCTACTAATATAATTTTTTTTTAACCAATGGCATATTTTTTAAAGTCGCTATATGCATAGGTAAAAATATGTACGAGTATAGTCACAAAATTAAAATATGGTTATACATACATAAATACGAGTTTTAGCTCAGATCGAACAATGTTTTTGCCATTTTTTATACGGTAATATTAGTTATTCAAAACATGGAAATTTTGTTTGGGGATTTGATTTTGGGGATTTTTTCTTTGGGGATTTTGATTTTGGGGATTTTTACTTTGGGGATTTTGATTTTGGGGACTACTTATTTGGGGATTTTTTTTTCCTTGGGGATTTTGTGGCACGCCCTGTTTCGGGCACCGGCGAAGTCGATCAGCCTGAATCCATTTGGCGAAGTCTGATCGTGGAGACTGAACTTCCCGACAGTGGGGCCAAATACACCCTCCTTACCCACCCTGGCGTTAAAGTCGGCAAGCACGACTTTGATATCATGACGGGGGCAGCGCTCGTATGCGTCTTCCAGGCGCTCGTAGAATGCATCCTTTTCCACGTCGTCCTTCTCTCCCGTCGGTGCATGAGCGCAGATAAACGATATGGTGAAAGATCGTACTTTTATGCGGATTGCAGCGAGACGCTCGTTCACGGGTGTGAACGACAGTACTCGGTGACGGAGTCTCTCTGCCACCACAAATCCCACGCCGAATCTGCGCTTGTCTTCATGCGCACTCCAGTAGATGTTGCAAGGTGTTTTGATCGTGTTTCCTCGCCCCGTCCATCGCATCTCTTGTATGGCGGTGATGTCAGCTTTTGCTTTCCTCAGGACATCAACCAGCCGGGCAGCGGCACCTTCCCCATTAAGGGACCGGACATTCCAGGTACATGTCCTTATCTCATAATTCTTATTTCGTTTGCGGGTGTTGTCATCTAAAAAACGTGTTCCCATATCCGAGACTTTGTTGTTGAATTTCATTGGAACGTTGTTTTATGTGGTGGGTCCCAAACCCAACGCACAACCCGTTTCACGGGAGGTTGAATTCTATTACACGTTTGTATAGCGAGCCGCTTGATCCAAGATAGACGCCCGCTTGCAGCCGCACCACATGGTGATCAGAAGCTGCTGTTTTAACCCCCAGCAAGCCCTTAAACCAATTATGTCGGAGTGGCCTTACCAGGTTGTCGCCTTCTCACGTTTAGCTCATCACCAAACGGGCGTTCGGTGGTAACCCAGAGGATACTTGGGCGCAAAGCCCGGAAGTAGTGAGCTGCTTGCACCGCATGCAAAAGAATCGCTCTGGCCATTCCCAAGTGAATGGCGATCAGAAACTTTCCCCACTTGCGTGGACTTCTGCACACGGCCCCATCCTACTACATCCACTACAATCCACAGCTATTAAAATTAGTACTGACATAATTAATCGTTAATTCATTTACCATCTACAATCAACGCAATTCTTTGCTGAGCTGTATTGTTCATATTATGCATTAATATTAAATTACAAGTATATAATCAAATATACATATGTTTTTAAATATTTATAAAATTTTAGATAAAATAATTAATTTTAAACTTAATATTACATTTTACACAAAACATAATAGTTTTTGTATATTGGAACGATTTTTCGTTATCCCTTGTCAAATTTGGATTTGAGACAAACCGGTTTTGGCGTTGTGCCATCATCAGTGTCGATTTTCGTTCTGATCTGTTGTGGTCGTTTGTCTTGTATTTATAGTAGGTAGCAGGTAACGTCAGCATGGGTGTCTGTTTGTGTACGTGTGTGCATGTGTTGTGTGTGCACATTCAGAAATGGGGGTGGTTTGCATCGATCGGTTTTTGTGTGGTTGACTTAGGCAGGTAAAAGTTGGTGATTTTTGTTGTTTGACCTTTTTTGCTTGTTTGTTGTTTTTGATCTTTTGCTGTTTTGTGTTTATTTGTCTGTGCGTGTGTGCTTGTTGTACCTGAGTGGTGGCTTTGTTTTTTGTAAACCAATTTTAAAGGTTCGAATATTGTGTCGGAAACAGTGTTTGTCTGTTCGTTTATTATTCTACCGTCGAATGTTTTTTGTTTGTAGATTTCCATGTTTTCGAGCACGTTCAGACGTCGGCCTTTTGCTTGTACATATAGGACCTTGACTGGTTTTTTTGATGTTTCCGGGGGGGCATTTATTCTCCGCCATGTGATTCGCAAAGTTGGACTCTGGTATGATGGTTGGATTCCGTATCTTTTTGTTGTAATCTCTAATGTGTTCTCTGAACCTCGTCCTACTTTGCGAATCACATGGTGGAGAATAAATGCTCCCCCGGAAACATCAAAAAAACAGTCAAGGTCCTACATGTACAAGCAAAAGGCCGACGTCTGAACGTGCTCGAAAACATGGAAATCTACAAACAAAAAACATTCGACGGTAGAATAATAAACGAACAGACAAACACTGTTTCCGACACAATATTCGAACCTTTAAAATTGGTTTACAAAAAAACAAAGCAACCACTCAGGTACAACAAGCACACACGCACCGACAAATAAACACAAAACAGCAAACTTTTACCTGCCTCAGTCAACCACACAAAAACCGATCGATGCAAACCACCCCCATTTCTGAATGTGCACACACAACACGTGCACACACGTACACAAACAGACACCAATGCTGACATTACCTGCTACCTACTATAAATACAAGACAAACGACAACAACAGATCAGAACGAAAATCGACACTGATGATGGCACAAAGCCGAAACCGGTTTTTCTCAAAACCAAATTTGACAAGGGATGACGAAAAATCATTCCAATATACATCAATTATTCACCCTGTCGGAAAAACAACAAAACAAAATAAAACAGATAACAGTTTTTATTTCTTCATTTAATAAAAGTTCGTTTCTTAAATCCTTCGTTCAATTAAAAACAAGGCATTAATTATAATTTACAATAAATTATTCTAAATTATAATAACCTTAAGTATATTTTTAATGATTTACTTTTTAAATTATTAATATTAATAATATTTAAATTTGTATTAATTATATCAATTGTGTACACTCTTTCCCCAATTAACTAAAATGATTCGATCACCTATTCATACAAGAAGTTTCACAGCAACAGAAACTCAAAACGAAAACAACCACTCAATTCCAAACTTGAACCTCACACAAAATATTCATACTGATAATATGCTTCCAGATAATAACACAATGTTTAGAGATAATTTAAATTTTTCAAAGTCTGTTAAGTTGCCTTATTTTTGGGAACAATCCCCTGAAACTTGGTTTATTCTCGTTGAAGGATAATTCCAAATAAACCACATTTAAAATGACAATAAAAAATATCAGAATATTTTAATTGCACTTCAACGAGAAACCATTTCAAAAATTATAGATATAATTAATCCACCTCCTATGATAAATAAATATGAAACTATTAAAAAAGCATTAATTGATATATTTTCTCTTTCAGAAGAAATAAGATTGGAACAACTTATTTCTAAAACAGAACTTGGTGATCGTTCTCCATCAAAATAATTTCGACAAATGACCTCTCTAATTAGTTCTTATTCTATAATTAGTAAAGAACTTCTTTTTAAATTATCGATTAGTAAATTACCAAAAGAAATACAGATTCATTTAATCTCTTGCAACAATAAAACTACTGATGAAATTATTACTTTAGCAGATAAAATTTTTAATTTAATTAATAATCAACAATCTTCTAAAATTGCTGCAATAGATAGTTCTGAAAACATTGCCCTGACACAATGTGTTAAAAATTTGACTGAATTAACTACTGTCATGTTTCAAAATTTAAATAAAATTAGTGAAGATATAAATGAACTTCAAATTCGATCTAGATCTAAAGAACGACATCGATCTACATCATGTAATTTTTCTAATCCCCGAAATTTCAATAATCAAAATAAAAATATTATTTGTTGGTATCATCAAAGATTTAAACACAACGCTTATAACTGTATTAAACCATGTAATTTTAGCTCAAATTATAATACAAATTCAAAGACTTTAAACTAAAACGTCACGTTATGACAGTGGCTAATAGCGAAAGTGACGTTAAACCTTCTCGCCGCCTATTTATTTTTGACAAATTTAATAAATTAAACTTTTTAATAGATACGGGTGCTATTGTTTCTGTAGTTCCCTCTTCTAAATTCAAACCTCATAAAAGAAATTCTGATCTAAATTTAACTGCAGCTTCTTCTTCAATTAAAACTGTTGGTACAAAACTTTTAAAACTTTATCTAGGTTTTACGATTTCGAATTTCCTTTCATACTAGCAGATATTTCTACTCCCATAATTGGCGCTAACTTTTTAGAGAAATTTGGTTTACTAGTTGATATTAGAAATAAAGAAACTACTGACTTAAAAACAAAATTAAAAGTTTCTGGCTCTAGTGGATTTTGTGATATACTCGTATTTTCTCTCAAAATACCAATTTCTGAAAATAAATTTACCAATCTCTTAAAAGATTTTCCCTCAATAACTTGTGAACCAGATTACACCAAACCAGTGCAACACCAAACAGTTCATAGAATTGAAACTAAAGGAGTTTTACCGTTCTCAAAACCTCGTCGTCTAGATCAAATTAAATTTAAAATTGCAAAAACAGAATTCGAATTTTTGTTCAAAACAGGTATATGCAGACCTTCTAGTTCTCATACTGCATCTCCTTTACATTTGGTCCCAAAAAAGAACCAAATGATTGGAGACCATGTGGAGACTATCGTAGACTGAATTTCATTACCATACCTGATCGATATCCATTACCCCATATACATGATTTAGCTATTGATTTAAAAAACAAACAAATATTTTCGAAAATTGATCTAGTCCGAGCATATCATCAGATACCCATGGCCGAAGAAGACATTCATAAAAAAGCAATAACTACACCATTTGGAATGTTTGAGTTCGTACGCATGCCTTTTGGTTTACGAAACAGCGCACAAACATTTCAACGTTTTATAAATGAGGTATTTTCTGGGTTTGATTTTGTTTTTGTCTATATTGATGATATACTTGTTGCTAGTGATGACGAATATCAACATTTTGAACATTTAAAATCTGTTTTTGAAAGGTTGGCGGAACATAATTTAAATATTAAACCTTCGAAATGTATCTTTGGAACGAATAAGTTAGATTTTTTAAGTTATGAAATTTCTAGTGAAATTACAAACATTTTTAGGAATGGTTAACTATTACCATAGATATGTTAAAATGTTAGCAGCAGAACTTGGTCCACTGCATGAAATGTTAACATTTGCTACTAAACATAAATTAAAGAACTTAGTTGGTCAGAGAAGACTATTGCTTTTGAAAATGTCAAACAGCTTTTTGCACAAAAAACTTTACTCACTAATTTTGATAAAAACGGTAAATTATCTCTTGCTGTAGATGCTTCAAATGTAGCACTTGGTGCAGTCTTACAACAAGTTAGTAACAATGTTTTAGAACCACTCGCCTATTTTTCACGTAAATTATCTCCTACTGAAATGAATTACTCAACTTTTGTTAAGGGTTTATGATCAGTGTAAATAGTGAATGTCCTACCTTCAAGAAAATGTTTAAAGTGTTTATAAATCGCTAAAAGCTCACACTTTAAACATTTTCTTGAAGGTAGGACATTCACTATTTACACTGATCATAAACCATTAACCCAAATTCTTAATTCAAAACCAGACAGATCATCACGACAAATTCGACATCTAGAATACATAGCACAATTTACAAATGACATTCAATACATTTCAGGGAAAGAAAATATTGTTGCTGATTAACACAATTTTAGCTAAAGACATAATTTTCCAGACCTTATATGAAGAACAGCAAAAAGACCAAACTCTTCAAAACATAATATCTGATCAAAATTCAAACAGTAATTTAAAAGAAATTGGTATTCCAGTTCTTAGTCTTAATATATGGTGTGATATTTCTCGAAAACCTTTTAGGCCGTTTGTTCCTAAATCTATGAGAAAAATTATTTTTGTAAAAATTCAATGTTTATTGCATCCAGGTGTTCGCACAACTAGACGATTCATTCAATCTAAATACTTCTGGCCTAATATGCGCAAAGAAATAAATAATTGGTCTGATACTTGCTTAAATTGTCAAAAATCAAAAATTGGTTGCTCCATTACCTGTATCAAAAGAAAATCGTTACATTTTAACTATCATTGACAGACATACACGTTGGCTGAAGCATATCCGCTTAGGGATATTTTAGCAAATACTATAGCAACAACTTTTGTATATAATTACGTTCCTCGTTTCGGTATTCCACTAAACATAACTGTTGATCAAGGATCATAGTTCACATAAAAATTATTCACAGAGCTAACTAAGTTATTAGGATCTCACAAAATTCATACAACTCCATACCATCCTCAATCAAATGGAATGATAGAAAGATTTCATAGGACACTGAAAACAGCTATCACTTCCTCAGATGATTCAATGCACTGGTCTGAAATTCTCCCATTGATTTTATTAGGTTTACGCACATCTTTCAAAGAAGATTTAAAATGTTCTTCTGCGGAATTAGTATATGGACAAACACTTAGATTACCAGGTGAACTAGTTGTTTCCAATAATAATGGTAATGAAGTAGATAATACGATTGAAATTCTTTCTAAATTAAGAAAATATTTTTGACATGTTAGATAACAACAACACTGGGTATTCTTTCATTCCTAAAAATTTAGATTCTTGTGAATACGTATTGGTTAAAGTTATTCACAAGTCGAATTTACAATAACCTTATGATGGTCCGTTTAAAGTTATTTCTAAACATGATAAAGTATTGAAAATTCAACATGGAAATACTATTAAAACAATGTCAAAAGATTCACTTAAACCTGCAAACATAATTACAGATACAGTACTTAACACTAACTCATCAATACTTTCAAAAAACAAAAAGAAAATAACATTTAACATAAATTAATTGATCGTTTCACTGGAGGGGGAGTATATGTAGGGTTATATACTTGCGTTATATATTACTTTATTAATTTTTAAAATTGTTTTTGGTTCGCTGTTGTTAAATGTTAATTATCAAAATGAAATTTTTTTTTATAAATATATTAATTTATTGGTGATACAATTTGATACAATTTAATTTGATACACCAGGTTACCTACGAAGCAATTCACTTATTTTGGTCAAACGAGGAATCCGCCAATTATAATGCCCTTAAACTGAGTCAAATTCCTTCTACAGCAGTTTTCTCAGTTGCGAAAGACGTGGTTAAAGGAATTGCCGTTAGTGGCCAAAACGCTAATATCTGAGAAGGGGTCAGAATATTCAAAACTTCGGAAACTCAGGGTCTTACGTATAGCTTAACGCTAAAAACCACGGCCAAATATATGATGACAGTGAATATCAAAACAGGCGACGGTTTGGTAAATGGTACAACTGGCCAGCTTATGCAGATAGATTTAGATTTATCGGTTCCAATAACACTGTGGAAGAAATTTTTAGAACCTTCTGTTGGTTTGATGGCTAGATCGAAAAAGACCCATCCTAACGAACCCTCGTGGACACCCATTGAGAAGACTGTTAGGGCCTTTCAATATAAGAGAAATGAGCAGATAACAATGGAAAGAAACAAGTTTCCAATTGCTCCTGCTGAGGCAATAACCATTCACAAAAGTCAGGGTGCTACGTATAACAAAGTGGTTGTTCACACCCGACCTAGAATGCCAAGACCATCTTTATATGTAGCCTGCAGTCGAGCTACTAGTGCTCATGATCTATTTATATTAGATAATTTCATTCCACCTAATCCTTTTTGTGAATCTGGTCCTGTATTTAGGCAGTTGAATGATTTGACCACAACAAAAGCTTTTGCTCTAATATTTAACTTTATGCTTTCTCGAACATCGAGCCTTCAAATTATATATCATAATGTTCAGAGTCTTCATGCCCACATAAATGATATAAATAATGGCATCCTGATGCTATCCTCAGATATCCTGTGCTTTGTCGAGACATGGAGATATCCATATGAACATTTTGATATTCCTAGGTTTATTTCACTAAATGCTTTACAGATAGATACCACCGAAAAGAAAAACAGAAATAGGCGAGGCGTTTTAGTGTACACGAGACATAACTTTGCTTCCGCAATCGAATTATGTAAGTTGAAAAAAATGTGTTCTGGTCGCAAGGTTTTAGAAATCGTTGTATTCAAATGCAAAGATTATTACACGTTAGTGCTTTATAGGAATTCCACATTCCCCATCAGGTATTTTGAATCAGAGCTGCGAGAAATTCTTACTACAGATATGCGTGAAAAAAATTTCTTAATTTTGGGTGACTTTAATCTATGCCTTAAGTCTAGGAATAATAGAATCGAAGATCTGCTTAGAGATTATAATTTCAATTTACTGCTAGACCCCCAATAATTCACCACACCTGCTGGTACCGAAATTGACTGGGCATTTTCAAATATTGACCTATGAAACGATATATGGCTTCCACGATAGCATTTGCGCCTCTTTTTATGAAAATAGTTAAACTAACTAAGGTAGATTAAGATATTTATATACTATTTGATAAACTGTAACTAATTAAGTACATATTTATCTGATTCTTAAGAAGTATTATATTATCAACATAGTGAGTGTGTGGTTTTCAATCGATTTGCTTAATATTCTGTCACGATTATACTCCAATGTCACAATGGTACGCTCATTATTCTTTAATACAATTTCTCATCGCTATCGGGATACAACAGAAACTGTCTACCCAAAAGGAGGCGGTGCCACGTCCACTACCAAAAAATATTTAATTACATAAGTAAGACTTTTCAAATTTTACAGACACTTTTTTCAAAGCTATTATAAAAAAGAAGTTGCTTGGCTTTCAGCCGATTTCGCTCATTTTCACAGCAAACAGTTGTCGCTACAAAAAAAATGTCAATGCAAATTTTAATGTTTTATCTCCAACGGCTATTGATTTACAGCTTGTTAAACTTCTGAATTCGCTTCTTCTAAATGTGGGCGCTGCCACTCCCATGTTCCGAAATTTTACTGAACTTGTGTTTTGCGTTATAAAATCAATCCAGCTACCAAATTTCATTGATTTAGTGGTATTCGTTTTCGAATAATCTCATTTTTTCGATATTTTCGATATAGGAAAAGGGGGCGTGGTTATCGTCCGATTTCGCTTATCTTCAAAACCAATCTATTCTGAGTCCAAATAAGACGGCATACCGAATTTGGTGAAGATAGCTCAATATTTGCTCAAGTTATCGTGTTAACGGACAGACGGACGGACATAGCTCAATCAAATTTTTTTTCGATCCTGGTCATTTTGATATATGGAAGTCTATATCTATCTCGATTCCTTTATATCCAAACAAAGTTATAATACCCTGTGTACAAGTACAGCTGGGTATAAAAAAGCTAGGAACTTAAGATTTCGCAGAAAAATCAGCCGGAGCGGACCAACGTAACATATAGCTCCCATTCAATCGATTGTTTCGATAAATGGGGTTTTGGATATAATTCTTGCAATTTCATATCGAAGACCACAAAATTTGGCAGTTACAGTACTTATTAATTACACTGGTTTACAGCCAAAATGCACCAGAGACGCCATAGTGAAATTCCTATGTAAAATCACCTCCTAATTCCGAAAACCAAGGTTATTTTTACTTGAATGGTACCGTTTTTGAGATATTTACGATTTACCGTTATTTCAAAAAACAAAAAAGATGGCTCCACTTAATCGTGTATATCTCAAGAACAAACTGAGCTCTTCCAAGACGGTTTGAAAAATTTGAAAGCTTATAAAATTTACTATAATCAGTACATACAACACTTTTTGCTAGGTCCTGCAGATTCAAACATATTGAACAATCATTACGGATTTTTTAAATTTTTTTTGTAAAAATATAAAAAAAATTGTACTTTGCGAGGAAGCATCTCGAAAACTTTTTGTTTTTTTGCAGATATTTTTTCCCTCCTCTAAGCTCTGTTTTATTACAAAAAAAATAAGCTATCAGTGAACAAAATCGATGAACTAATACAAAAGTTATAAGCATTCAAGTAAATATATCCATTTAATACTTAAGTACCCTACAAATAATAGCATATGTACATATGGTTCTGTCTTAACTCTATGATCTTATTTTATAATTGAAAAAGTTATGTGTCTTGTTTTGACGCTTATTTAGATTAGGATCGGTTTCTCTTATGAGAAACCAACAGTAGTCGCCCATCATAGCGACATCCCAGAATCCTTGATACCGACTTTCAATCACTTTAATTTGCTGGTGAAACCTTTCGCCATGCTCGTCACTTTCGTCGCCAAGATTTTGCGGGAAAAAATTTAAGTGGGAGTGTAAGAAATGAATTTTTAAAGACATATTTACTCCTGAAAGAAAATAAAAAAGTAAATTAGATAAATACATAAGTGACACATTAGTATATAATTTTCTTAGGCTGGATTTATCTTTCAATTCAGAACAAATTTTTTGTTTATATTTTTCCCGTTCTTGTTTGTTCGGAACTGGACGATGAATTCATATTTATGGCTATATATTCTCATGTAAATTTATGTAATATATAATTTATTATAATATGTTTTTTTATTTACCCATTTCCGCATAGTTTTTGATTAAGTCGTTCACTATCATCTCGTAGTTAGGACTTTTGTGTTTGCCTAAAAAAGAAGTAACGACCTTTTCAAAAGAATCCCACGCTGCTGACTCCACTGGTGACAATAGTTCTTTGAAATGGTTATTGGTCATCATTTTCCTTATTTGCGGTCCCACAAAAATCCCTTCCTTTATTTTTGCTTCTGAAATCTCTGGGAAGATTGTCTTCAAATGATGAAAAGCTTCTCCTTCTTTGTCCAAAGCCTTCACAAAGTTTTTGATAAGGCCGAGCTTGATGTGGAGCGGAGGTAGAATTATTTTTTCCTTCTTTATAAGTGGAGAGTATTTTATGTTATCTACCCCAACTTGAAACTCGATTCGTTCTGGCCAATCCTTTATGATGTAGTGGTCTTGACGAGCTCGGCTATCCCATTTGCATAGAAAGCAACAGTATTTTGTGTATCCACTTTGTAGACCACATAGCATTCCAACGACTTTAAGATCGGCACATATTTTCCAATCATGTTCTTCGTATTTGATTAACTTGAGCAATTTTTGCATTATCTCATATGTTTCCTTCGTATTTACTGCATGCGCGATCGGGATAGATGGCTTTTGGTTGCCAATATGCAATAATACGGCCTTTAAACTTAATTTATTGCCGTCTATGAACAATCGCCACTCTTTTGAATCATATGGTTCACCAAATTGTTTGAATAGACCAGCAATGTCTTTGCAGTAACAAACACTGTCCTCCTTCGTATAGTACTTGGAAAATTCTTCGTGACGAGTTCTATAATATGTTACCTTAACATCGGATGAAACAAATTTAAATTGTTGCATTCGAGAGGCGTGTAGTTCGGCCTTTTCCTTTGACAATTCCAAATCCCTTATCCAATCATTGAGTTGTGCTTGTGACAAAGAATTTCTTTCGTTTTCCGTTTGAAATTCAGTACAACATGATGCCGCGTAATCAGATACTACTGTTGACAATGAAACTGGAGCCGGAACTAAAGTTAAATTTGATTCTGGCAATGTCGCTTCTGTTGAAATTAGTTCTGGTAATGACACTGTAGATACGCTCGCATAGGTTACTTTTCTGGACTTTCCAACCCCAAGTACTTTTGTAGTACAAATATAGCAGTCCGTTGAATGGCAAGTTGGTTCCCTCCACTTCATTGGTGTAATAAATTTCACACGTCGCCTAAATAGATACTTTCAGGAATTAGTCAGCTATGCATTAAAAGGGAACAAATTCCTAATTTTTACAACGTACCTTTTTGTTCCGGTTTCCGAAGAAATCAATTCGACTCGGCATGTGGTGCACACAGTGTTCGGTGTCCATGGTTTTTCATTGTTTTTAGGCTCAATTCCAAAACACTTATAGTATGTAACTTTCAAAGGATTTGAAAACACACGTCTCATACTTTTAACAATAAATTGACCGCAGATGAAACAGAACATATCTGGATCATTTGTACACTCAAACTCTCGCGCCCTTTTATTCATTTTTTATTTTAAGTAAATGACGGGTTATAAACTGCAATTATAAACTGAACAGTATCCGGCGAGCCTTGCAGATATTATGAAGGAACAAGGCGCATGTACTCTTATTTATACTTAGATCCAGTAAAAATTCAAGCCTACCTAAACAAAAAGGTTCCCTAGTTCTACAAAGAAAACACTACCTGCCTCAAAAATATGCTCTTGTTTAAAATGTACCTAGGTTTGAGAAAACGACACTAACAGCTTTTTGTATCTAATAACTTTTCGAAAATCTACCTGCTAACTAACTGATATACGAGTACTAACACATATGTACCAGTAGGGTACTTAAGTATTAAATGGATATATTTACTTGAATGCTTATAACTTTTGTATTAGTTCATCGATTTTGTTCACTGATAGCTTATTTTTTTTGTAATAAAACAGAGCTTAGAGGGGGGAAAAAATATCTGCAAAAAAACAAAAAGTTTTCGAGATGCTTCCTCGCAAAGTACAAATGTTTTTATATTTTTACAAAAAAAATTTAAAAAATCCGTAATGATTGTTCAATATGTTTGAATCTGCAGGACCTAGCAAAAAGTGTTGTATGTACTGATTATAGCAAATTTTATAAGCTTTCAAATTTTTCAAACCGTCTTATAAGAGCTCAGTTTGTTCTTGAGATATACACGATTAAGTGGAGCCATCTTTTTTGTTTTTTGAAATAACGGTAAATCGTAAATATCTCAAAAACGGTACCATTCAAGTAAAAATAACCTTGATTTTCGGAATAAGGAGGTGATTTTACATAGGAATTTCACTATGGCGTCTCTGGTGCAGAAAAAAAGTTGGAATTTGTGCTCCAGTGTTATTATAAACGGGGTTACGGCTATGTGTCTTTAAATTAACAGAGTAAGGCCGTAAAATTTGAAAGTAAAAAAAAGAAGTGTATTTGTTACCATTTTTTGAAAGGACAGAAATGCCATGGAATTTAACTCATAGTTATCCACCAAGCATAGTAATCACTGCTGATATCTCGATAAAAAATTTGACAATGCTTCATCAACAGCCTACTTATAGTTCCGAAGATATTGATAAAAAATATAAAGTAATTTTCGATATGTAACGCGAGTGACGGAAATGCATGTTTTTCCTCCTTAAATCGTAAGAATTATATACAAATCCATATGATCCATTAGACGGGTCGGCACTTTCGTCTCAATATTTTGTTTTTACTCCAGCTAATTAGGTTACATTTTTATTAGCGATTTTTTTTGTGTAACGCGAGTTACGATTTTTAATCAAGTGTTCTAAAATAAAAGTATAATAACAAATTTTTACTAATACTTCCCTAAATTGATAGTTAAATTGCCTTTATAGCGCTTAAAAAAATTATGATTTATGGCGCGAAATAACACAGGTATACGAGGTGTGTTCAAAAAGTATCGCGAATTTTGAATTTTCGCTGGTTACGTATATTCGAATTTGGAATTTTTTGTGGCGTTATGTTGGTACTCATGTCTCTCACTTATGCCGACAAGCTCGGCCATTTTGAATGTTCAGTTAATTGTTGACAGCTGCTTTGCTTGCACGTGTTTTGGATCGTCTTCGATTTTTACGTGAAATTCGTACCAAAATTGCTCAATTGTGACCAAAAACAGCATCGCATGAACATTGCTAATGAGATGTTAAACTCTGTCCGCGACGACCCAAATTTGCTCCAGAGGGTCATAACTGGTGACGAATCGTGGGTTTATGGTTATGACGTGGAAACCAAAGCTCAACATCTCAATGGAAGCTGCCGCACGAACCAAGACCGAAAAAAGCGCGCCAAGTTCGGTCGAATGTGAAAGTTTTGCTGACAGTTTTCTTCGATTGCAGGGGCGTGGTGCATCATGAGTTCTTGCCACAGGGAAGAACGGTCAATAAGGAATATTACCTGCAAGTTATGCGCAATTTGCGCGAAGCAATCCGCCAGAAACGCCCGGATTTGTGGAAGAACAAAAATTGGCTTTTGCACCACGATAACGCTCCTGCTCACGCATCGTTGCTTGTGCGCGACTTTTTGGCCAAAAACAACACACTAATGATGCCGCAGCCACCGTATTCCCCAGATCTGGCCCCCTGTGACTTTTTCTTGTTCCCTAAACTGAAGAGGCCCATGAAAGGACGACGTTACGCTTCTCTTGACGAGATAAAGACGGCATCGAAGGAGGAGCTAAACAAGATACAAAAAGATGATTTTTTGAAGTGCTTCAAAGATTGGAAAAACCGTTGGCACAAGTGTATAATATCTCATGGGGATTACTTTGAAGGGGAAAAAATAGATATTCATGAATAAATAAATAATTTTTGAAAAAACACAAAATTCGCGATACTTTTTGAACACACCTCGTATCATCATAAACCTCCTACGAGATTTTTGCGCTTAACTTCTCTTCTAATTTGTGGTATGCCGATTTGAATTTTTTCTTACAAATTGACGTGACCTACAGTCATTGTACAACTCTACAAGTAATTTTTGTTCCTTTCTCTTTCTAACACACAGGCTTTTGAAACTGACGAAAATGTCAAAAAATAACCTGGTGCAGCAACCCTAATCGTAGCAGGGATGTTATTTTAATCAAGAAATGGAGCGAAATTCCAGTGCAGAGTATCTGTGTAGATTAAATTTTTAAACCAATTTAGCATGAAAATGTTCCACCAATTTAAATGTAAGACAAATTTTTGAACTTAACTTGTTGGAAAATAAATGGATTTTACAGTTTTGATGAAATTTAATAATTTTTTACAGATAAAGTGATTTCAGTGGTGCTCAAATTACACTACTCAACAAATTTTGATCAACTTTGACCAAGAATAAAATAGGCCTTTCCTAAAGTGAAATTTTCTCCTGATTCCGAATATGACTTCCATTTTCCTGTGGCAGATCTAGTTTCCGAGATATCGGCGAAAATATGAAAATTCCCATTTTTGCAGAACACAACTTCATATAGGTACGGCAAAAATTTATATTTTTCATTTTTTCGTTTTAAACTGTTGAATTATGCATTATACTAATTCCCATAAAAATGTCTTGCCTTCACCTCCCTTAAGTATCTTCAGTAGTTTGGCCACTGTGCCAAAAAACGTTCAAAAAATGTTGAAAATAAAACGAAATTTTTTACAAAATTTCAGATTTAAAAAAATTAAAATCGGAAAATTTCTATTGACAAAAAAAGTTAGCCCTCCTATGTTGTAGGTAATTTAATAACGAAAATTTTAAACATACCAGTACAACAATCGGACGTGCCGTTGAGACTATAGTCCCGTTAACTTGCAAGCGTCTACCCTAAAATTTTAGTATTACTTTGATAAAATTGGCGAGACATTTCATTTGGTCACTCTACCTTAGGGTCTAATAAATTTAAAAAGACATCAAGTAGTTAATTCTCACTACTGTTTGTTGTAAATTTTGTTTTGCAAATTGTAGTGCAAATTTATACATACTATATCGGTAGATTTGTTTACGAAATGGCTTGTTGCAAAAGAGGTTTTAAATGTAAAAATAATCCGGATGATTTTTGCTTTATTTGCGGACATTATATTTTCGGAAACTCAGCTCGGAAAATAACTAATTCTGTCAATGATGCATACTTTCATTATTTCGGTTTCCGTGTAAAAAATCTCGATAAATCTTGGACACCTAATTTTATTTGCGCCTCCTGTAGATTAACTTTGATGAGATGGGTATCGGGTAAAGGTCATAACATGAAGTCCAATGATGTAGACTGAACCCTTTACCACGATCAGTGCTATTTTTGCGTGATAGACCTTAAAGATAAAACGAGAAAAAAGAGGAAACTAATAAGTTATCCAAATGTGGCACCAGCTGAAAAACCAAAACTACATGACCATAACTTACCCATTATATTCAGGAAAACTGGCCACCAAGAGCTGAGTACGAACCAGGTGCCTTCAATATCGCAAACCCGTCTTTAGTAAATCCCGAACGAGTTATTTTGCCAGCACTTCACATCAAATTAGGATTAATGAAAAATTTTGTAAAGGCTTTAAATAAGGACGCGTCATCCTTCCAGTACCTAACGAAATTTTTCCCTAAAATAACTCAAGCCAAATTAAAAGAAGGTATATTTGTTGGTCCGCAAATTAGAAAGTTGCTGAAAGAGGAACATTTTGCGAATCATTTATCATCAGTAGAAGCAGCGGTTTGGGACAGCTTTAAGCAAGTCGTTAGTGGATTTCTTGGCAACAACAAAGATCCCAACTATAAAGAGATGGCCAAAGCCTTGTTGAAGAACTACAGTGCTATGAATTGCAACATGTCCCTCAAAATGCATTTTTTGCATTCACATTTGGATAATTTTCCCGCAAACCTAGGTGCTGAAAGTGATGAACAGGGTGAAAGGTTTCACCAAGACCTCATGATTTTTGAAAAGCGTTACCAAGGTTTTTGGAATAAGGAAATGATGGGAGATTATTGCTGGACAATAATACGGGAGACAAACCCAGAAAATTATAAACGGGTAGTTAAAAGTACCCACGTCCCTCAGTATTGACCACCACGGTAAAATCGCTCAATTTGACTTTTTTTAGATGTAGATATGTATGTATTTAATGTTGTTGTCGTTGCTGTTTTTTACTGAATTGCTGATTTATACTCATATTACTCAATTGAATACAGTTTAACGTGCAAACATATGTCTATAATAAAACGTTATAAAAAAATAAAAACGTAGTTTGAATAAAATTTTTCTCTATAAAAAATTGTAGGATAGACGCTTGTTGTACTGGTATGCTTAAAATATTTGTAATTAAATTACTTACAACATAGGAGGGCTAATTTTTTTTCGTCAATAGAATTTTTCCGAGTTTAAAGTGGTTAAATCTGAAATTTTGTAAAAAATGTGGTTTTTTTTCAACATTTTTTGAACGTTTTTTGGCATAGTGGCCAAACTACTGAAGATACTTAAGGGAGGTGAAGGCAAGACATTTTGATGGGAATTAGTATAATGCATAATTCAACAGGTTAAAACGAAAAAATGAAAAATATAAATTTTTGCCGTACCTATATGAAGTTGTGTTCTGCAAAACTGGGAAATTTCATATTTTCGCCGATATCTCGGAAACTAGATCTGCCACAGGAAAATGGAAGTCATATTCGGAATCAGGAGAAAATTTCACTATAGGAAAACCCTATTTTATTTTTGGAGATTTTTTTTGTCGAGTAGTGTTATTTTATATAGAAGTATGAATCATATGGTGAAGGTAGTGTTGTGAAGGTAGTGTTGCCGGCCTACCACACCGAAGGTCCATGGTTCGAGCCCTGGTACAGGTAACATCAAAAGTGATTTGAAAAAAGTTTTTCAAAACGGGGTCGCCCCTCGGCAGTGGTTTGGCAAACTCTCCGAGTGTATTTCTGCCATGACAGGCTTCTCAGCAAAAATTCGTCTCCTTGTAGATGCCGTTCGGAGTCGGCAAAAAACTGTAGGTCCCACCAATTTGTAGGGAAAATTCAAATTGGCACACCACAAATTGGAAGAGAAGCTTGGCGCAAAAATCTCTTAGGAGGTTTATGATGATATACCTGTTGTATATCGCGCCATAGAGATAGATGAATCACAATACATGTACAAAAATAAATGTTCACTGAGATTTTCTTTTTTAAATTGAATAAAAAATTTCTAAATTCTAATTTCCTACTCTATTCAATCAAAAAAACTTTTAATAATTAATTAAAAATGATTATTAAAAAATAAGAACAATAATAGTTTTCAAAAAAATTCATAAAGTGAAAAATTATTATTCTTGGCCTTGAGCTCGTTTCATGAATGCTTGAAAATGTACAGGCCGTAAATCAACAAAAATTGTTGGTATAAAAAAGCAATAACAAAACCGAGAGCACGCGGTAAGGCAGTTCTGCCGATAAGACACATCTGTAAAAAAATCCATCATGATCACACTACACTAACTGTCAAATGGCGGAAGTGGTTCATGCATATGGTAAAGAAGAATAGAACTAGGAGTTTAGATGACATCAAAACCAGCGTATTGTTAGCTTAATGGTTATCAATGCGTGCCAAAATTTCTCTGATGAAGAAGCTTAGCAGCTGCCGAAATGGGCCTATAAGAAAAGCTATGGCAGTTGTCTCTAAACATTTTTCCTACTCTATTCAATCAAAAAAACTTTTAATAATTAATTAAAAATGATTATTAATAAATAAAAACAATAATAGTTTCCATGAAAATTCAAAAAGTAAAAAATTATTATTCTAGGCCTTGAGCTCGTTTCATGAATGCTTGAAAATGTACAGGCCGTAAATCAACAAAAATTGTTGGTATAAAAAAGCAATTTCTAAAATGTTTTGGAGATATCGCAAAAAAAATTAAAATTTAAATAACGAGTCCGGTGTTTTAAACACTCGGTGGCTGTCGTAAAGGAATTGTTCTTGTTGAACTTGTTGCTGTTGCCTACTTCAATGTACTCCTTTTTCTTCGCTTGTTGTAGTGTTTGACGTTTACTGTCTGTCTATACTGCAGAAGGTATGTATCCTATCCTTTTGATGCCCTGTGAATATGTAAAATGCTCATTTAGCTAAATTATTCAACGAAAATATAAAGAAAACCTTACCTTGTGGCACTTCATTGTAAACAATGCATAAGGACGTATGCGTTTTCTTTTTGTTGGCAGATATACTCACACATGGACACGGCTAGGTCTTTTTCCATTCATTTGCACTGTAAAGATGTAAAATGGTTTATTATACGTAATATTTAAAAATAAAATGAAGAAAATAGAACTTACTGCTGGCAATTTTATTGTAAACAAAGAAAAACAAGAGAAATGACATGACATCACGTTTGATTTGTTGAGTATCACATACATTTTTATAATGTTGTACAAAATTCCATAAAATTATCAAAAAACTATTGAAACTTTGGCTTAAGCTATTCTATTGTAAATAACACACTACAAGAACAAATTTTAGCATATATTTTATTTTATTTATCTAGTTTTTATATAGTTTTCTATATCAACTAGTACCGTTTTTTGGTACCAATAACTAAGACTCTGCGATGGATCGGCTCCCCCATCAGGTGTGAACAGCTGTGAATCGAACAGCTGATTGATAACTTGCTTGTAGACCTGTACAATGCCTACAGGTTTTTGCCGATTCTGAACGGCATCTACAAAGGAGATGAATTTTTGCTGTGAAGCCTTCCATGGCAGAAATACACTCGCAAAGTTTGCCAAACCACTACCGAAGGGTCACCCCATTTTGAAAAACGTTTCCAAACCACTTTTGAAGTAACCAATCCCAGGACTCGAACCTTGGACCTTCGAGATGATACCGCCACACCACGGCGGCGCTTAACTTGTGCCAAAAGGCTTAAAACCTCTTTGTGGTCAGTATTTGAAATAACCACAATTTTACAAATGTATGTTAAAACACAATTTGCACGGGTGGAGAAAAATATCTGGAGGTCAGAATCAACCAATCTAAATTTATGCGGCTTTTATTCGCTGATAAAAATGGGTTTCTTTCCAAAATAGTGTAAAACAGCTAAAACCATTAAATTTAATTTATTGTAAAAATATGACCTATTCTTATAATTTTTGATACCAGAAAATACATATAGTGGGGTTTACCAGACAACGATGTAAGAAACAGTTAGAATTGTACATAATAAAGAGTAATAAGAAATGGGCATACAATTAATAAGCATGACTACCTTTAATATAGATATTATATTATATTAAATACAATAAATAAATCAAATAAATGGCGAAAAATACATATTTGGCACAGTTTACCTTGTATATAATGTGCGCCCAAGAGAGAATAGCGGGCCGTTTTATTCAACCCATCACCACAGTATCGACTGTAGAAAGTTAAACTTTTTTATAATTCGGAAGAAACACGAGCTACAAATTTATTGTAACGCGAGTGACAGTGGTTTTATTTTAAATATATATGAAATAGGCTTTAAAATTTTTTTTTTACATGTCATACTTACATCAGTTCTTAATAAAGTCCCATTATTATAAATTAGTTTAGGGATACCACTCCACAGAGTTTAAGGTTCGGAAAATGCTCCAAAAACTTTGAGCTAAAAATCGTAACGCGAGTTACGGATCATTTTTCTTAATTTTTTCTTTTAATTACTTATTTAATTTTCAAAAAATTATAATTTTTAACAAAGCTTCTGTAGCTAGATATAACGGTATTTCCACATCATTTGCAAATGTTAAATCTAAACATAAATTTACTTTAACCAGTAAAATATTGTTTCTGGTGATACGGGAGTTACCATGGAAATGCCGATATAAACCTATTTGAAAAGCAAATTTTTCCTATAGGTAAAGTGATTAAATAAGTATATATTTTTGCTTATCATGTGATTTTGATTAAATACAGTTTTGCACACTGCTAAGTTACCGGCTGTCCAGTAGTACAAGTCTCATAAAAATTTATTTTATATATAATCATTTGTTGTTGAAGCTGGCTCTAGGTCAGTTGCATTAAAAACACGCTGTTTTAGTTTTTTACCTCCAATATATTTCGATTTCCAACGGAAATCATCATCAGGGACTACAACAAAAATGTAATATTTATTTAACACTAGTTTACACAGATAGGTATAAAAGTATACATATGTACATATAAACAAAGATGATTCCTATAAACATACATACATTACTTCAGCTGTTGTATGCACAGCAACTGGTCAGTTCGGCATGCTGTTGTGAACTGATTTTCGCGAGTCAAGCAGATGTCGGTAAAGGTGTGCAATGGCTTCGGAATCTTGCTTATAATTCAGTCTCTTATTCTCGTTCGTGTCTATTATGTGGAGCATCTCTAAAGCAGGGGTACGCAAACCTAACTCAATTGAGCCTTACGCTCTGCACACGTATTCTTATGCTCTTCATTTCAGTTGCTGTTGAGAGTGAAAAATCAATTGCGCCACAGTGGTGTTAGAACAGAATTTTCATGCCAGTCGTGTTGCAGACAGCAAAGGGATGACATGTATCGTCGCTTTGTTCATATTTTTTATGCGATATCAATCTAAAATTTGTAGAACAATTTCTTTAATAAAAACGCCTTCTGAAAAAGGTCTTCCCTTCCCAAGTATGGTTTCCGCATTTCTGCAATTTTCGTTTTGGGAAACCCATTCCTTATACTTTCGCATAGAGCATAGGTCGGCATTTTTTTTTGTGAGGCTGTATTGGTGAATGCGAGAGTAACTTCGCTACAGTGGTGCTAAGAACAAAATGTTGGCGTCAGTTGCTTAACCGACAGCAAGGAATTAATAACGTGATCGCTTTAGCGCAAAAATTGTATGATAATATTTATGCGCGACCTAAAAATTACTGATAAACATTTTTTCATGATTTCAGATCCCTTTGGGAAAATGCAATGTCTCTTATGCCACGCTTCTATTTGGAACCGGGGATATAATATCAAGAGACATTATAATTCTTTTCATAAAGATTTTGATGAATATGAGAGTCTGGAAAGAGACAATATTTTTTGGGGGAAAAAATATGCTTTTGCGAAAGTATAAGGAATGGGTTTCCCAAAACGAAAATTGCAGAAATGCGGAAACCATACTTGGGAAGGGAAGACCTTTTTCAGAAGGCGTTTTTATTAAAGAAATTGTTCTACAAATTTTGGATTGATATCGCATAAAAAATATGAACAAAGCGACGATACATGTCATCCCTTTGCTGCCTGCAACACGACTGGCATGAAAATTCTGTTCTAACACCACTGTGGCGCAATTGATTTTTCGCTCTCAACAGCAACTGAAATGAAGAGCATAAGAATACGTGTGCAGAGCGTAAGGCTCAATTGAGTTAGGTTTGCGTACCCCTGCTCTAAATTAAAACGTTTGTTGTAATGTCGTTCTTGCTGTAGTATGCTCACAGCGTCAAAGTCAGGTTTATGTCCGCTCTCCGCACAGTGGGCCGCAAGTACTGTTTTATATGTGGTATTAGATTTTTGACATTTTATATCCGATCGGTGTCCAGCTATTCTAGTTTTAAGTTAATTTTTCGTTGTTCCAACATATTCTTTGTTGCATTCGTTATCTACGTCCCCTGCTCATGGTATTTTATATATAATATTATTTTTGTCCATCATTTCCACTTTGCTTTTCATGTTTTTGAAAAATATATTATTAGTGTACGTCGGTTTATGTGCTAATCCAATTATTTCTTTGTCGTAATATTAGAACATTGTAATCTTTCGGAAAAGCCCGGTATATATACAATTGATTTGTATATAAGTGGTTTTTTGCCTTTAGTTTTCGATTTGGTACCGTTTTCATGTGTATTAATCAGCCTATAAAGCACCCCGGATGGAAAATCATTCATCTTCAGGATGTGTTTTATACGTTTCTTGTTCTCAGCGTGGAACATTTCGTCCCTAGTATCTAGAACTCTACTGATGAAGTTTTTCGCCGTGTTGAAAAGCATGTTTTTGGGGTGTTTTGAAAGATAGTTAATGATACGTCCTGAAGATGTAGGCTTTTGGCACCAATCTAGCTTGATTTTGTTGTCAATTTTACATACTAAAGAGTCTAAAAAGGGTAATTTGTCATTGTTTTCCAACTCCATCGTGAATTGGATGTTTTTATGATAGGAGTTAAGCAGGTCTAAAGTTTCATTCAGTTTATCCTCTTTCACTATCGCCAACACATCATCTACGTATTTAATAAGTAGTCTAGTGTTTGCCGTTGCTTTTCTTAAAACTTCTTCCATTACAATGTCGGCGACAATAGGTGATGCTGGAGATCCCATTGGAAGTCCCTTCAACTGCGTATACATTTGTTCCTCATATTTAAAATATCTATTCTCACATATACAAAATGTCACTATTTCCATAAAAAAATTTTTTGGGATTTCCGTGTACTTATTAATCTCCTCCCACTTGGCCCGTATTGTCTGTATAGCCAAGTCTGTTGGTATACTTGGAAATAGTGATACAACATCAAACGATACAAGACGCTTATTATCACATTTATAGGAGTCGTTGACTTTGTCTTTAAATTCTATTGCACTCTTAACATTGAACACAGATTTCGTCGTCAGGTTTTTTAAAATATTGGTCAAGTACTTACATAAATTTTAGGACGGAGCATTAATCATGGAACAAATGGATCTTAAGGGCATATTTTCTTTGTGAACTTTTGGTAAACCATATATTCGGGGTGAGAGGGCTGTGTGCGTGAACATTTAAAATTTTTCTGTTTTGGTTATAAGGCCTAATTTATATAATTTTTCTATTATTTGGTTGTTTTTGTTTTGTAGTCTTAGTGTGGGGTCTTGACGTAGTATGCGATATGTTGACAGATCATTTAATATGCTGTCCATTTTTAATTTATAATCTCTTTTCTCCATTGCAACGGTCACGTTTCCCTTGTCAGCATTCAAAATTATAATTTCGTTATTTTTGTTTAAAAATTTTCGCGTTCGCTCCACTGTATCCTTTATGACTATATCTGTTGTATCACTTCTTCGCTTGTCATCGACTCTTTTATTAGTAGCGATATTTTTGTTCTCGCGGATTCCTGCTCTTCTTTGTTCTCTACGCTCTGTACCAATTCTTCTCCATCCGCTATGCACTTGAACAGAGGGAATTCTTCTTTAGTTATAGGTAGAGCGAACTTTGGACCTTTCGCCAGTAAAGCTTCCACATCAGGTGGAAAATCCGTGCTAGTTTTGTTTACTAACCAGTGTGTGTTATTGTTTCTTCCTAATATTTGTTTATTTCTCTCATTTCGCAATTTTTCAAATTTTTTTTTTGGGTGCTTTTCCATTGTTTAGCCTTCGTGCGTATAAGTTGTTGTTCACTTTCAAATAAAGTTGTGACGTCATCTTTCTTCATATCTTGGCTTAGTTTATCCTTTGTATACTTAATTCGTTTTTCTTTTTCTTTTAAACTTTCGTCTTTAACTTTGAATAAAGTGCTGAGTATTTTAATGTGAAATAAGTGGATATGTCTGTCAAGTGTATGCTTTGTATGTTTCGGTGTATGGTTATCGATTGTGAGTACTTGACCAATATTTCAACGACGAAATCTTTGTTCAATGTTAAGAGTGCAATAGAATTTAAAGACAAAGTCAACGACTCCTATATATGTGATAATGAGCGTCTTGTATCGTTTGATGTTGTATCACTATTTCCAAGTATACCAACAGACTTGGCTATACAGACAATACGGGCCAAGTGGGAGGAGATTAATGAGTACACGGAAATCCCAAAACATCTTTTTATGGAAATAGTGACATTTTGTATATGTGAGAATAGATATTTTAAATATGAGGAACAAATGTATACGCAGTTGAAGGGACTTCCAATGGGATCTCCAGTATCACCTATTGTCGCCGACATTGTAATGGAAGAAATTTTAAGAAAAGCAACGGCAAACACTAGACTACTTAGTAAATACGTAGATGATGTGTTTGCGATAGTGAAAGAGGATAAACTGAATGAAACTTTAGACCTGCTTAACTCCTATCATAAAAACATCCAATTCACGATGGAGTTGGAAAACAATGACAAATTACCCTTTTTAGACTCTTTAGTATGTAAAATTGAGAAAAAAATCAAGCTAGATTGGTACCAAAAGCCTACATCTTCAGGACGTATCATTAACTATCTTTCAAAACACCCCAAAAACATGCTTTTCAACACGGCGAAAAACTTCATCAGTAGAGTTCTAGATACTAGGGACGAAGAAACGTACGACGCTGAGAACAAGAAACGTATAAAACACATCCTGATGATGAATGATTTTCCATCCGGGGTGCTTTATAGGCTGATTAATACACATGAAAACGGTACCAAATCTAAAACTAAAGGCAAAAAACCACTTATATACAAATCAATTGTATATATACCGGGCTTTTCCGAAAGATTACAATGTTCTAATATTACGACAAAGAAATAATTGGATTAGCACATAAACCGACGTACACTAATAATATATTTTTCAAAAACATGAAAAGCAAAGTGGAAATGATGGACAAAAATAATATTATATATAAAATACCATGAGCAGGGGACGTAGATAACGAATGCAACAAAGAATATGTTGGAACAACGAAAAATTAGCTTAAAACTAGAATAGCTGGACACCGATCGGATATAAAATGTCAAAAATCTAATACCACATATAAAACAGTACTTGCGGCCCACTGTGCGGAGAGCGCACATAAACCTGACTTTGACGCTGTGAGCATACTACAGCAAGAACGACATTACAACAAACGTTTTACTTTAGAGATGCTCCACATAATAGACACGAACCAGAATAAGAGACTGAATTATAAGCAAGATTCCGAAGCCATTGCACACCTTTACCGACATCTGCTTGACTCGCGCAAATCAGTTCACAACAGCATGCCGAACTGACCAGTTGCTGTGCATACAACAGCTGAAGTAATGTATGTAGGTTTATAGGAATCATCTTTGTTTATATGTACATATGTATACTTTTATACCTATCTGTGTTAACTAGTGTTAAATATATATTACATTTTTGTTGTAGTCCCTGATGATGATTTCCGTTGGAAATCGAAATATATTGGAGGTAAAAAACTAAAACAGCGTGTTTTTAATGCAACTGACCTAGAGCCAGCTTCAACAACAAATGATTATATATAGTCAAAAAGGTCGCAAAAAAGTCTAAAATTAATTAATTTTATAGTTTTCGTTGTTCTGAGTTCAAACATATAAACAGACAGACAAAAATTCTAAATGTTGTTCAGATGAACTCTACAACAATGGCTGCGTCAACTTCGGTAAACGGCTTTTTACACGGTATGTTTTTTTTTCACATGACCCGCCACTTTTTCTACACTCACGTAATGTCGAATGACTATTTATACTTTCAACAGTTCGATTTATCTGCTTTTTCTTGCACAATAAATAAATAAATCCAAAAAATTAAAACCAACAAATGTGTGTCAGACAAAAATAGAAACGTTTCTATTTCGTAAGTGCATTTTTCTGACTTGTATAAAAGGAAAATTTAAGGGCCGTTTACTCAATGTCTGAATGGCTTTTGATAACTGAGGAGTTAAAATTTTTGGTAACCACTGTCCTGTTAAGTATCTATGTGGAAAGGTTTGACGAGCGACCCAATATTTTGAGTAAAAAATAAAATTTTAGTTTAGTTTTGTTTGGTCGCTTGATAATAAAAAACCCAAAAAGTTTTAATAAATATATATGTAAATTAAAACAGTGCTAAAGCATAAACTAAAGACCAATTATTTAAAGAGAGTGATTAGTATTAAATTTTTGTGCTTAAAATTCAAACACGTTTTTTTCAAAACGATACAAAAAAGTTCGAAGAAAAACATTTATTAAAGGAGTGATTTTTGTTCGCGTTATTATCAAAATTGGAGGATGGGGCCGTGTGCAGAAGTGCACGCAAGTGGGGAAAGTTTCTGATCGCCATTCACCTGGGAATGGCCAGAGCGATTCTTTTGCATGCGGTTCGAGCAGCTCACTACTTCCGGGCTTTGCGCCCAAGTATCCTCTGGGTAACCACCGAACACCCGTTTGGTGGTGAGCTAAACGTGAGAAGGCGACAACCTGGTAAGGCCACTCCGACATAATCGGTTTAAGGGCTTGCTGGGGGATTCAAACAGCAGCCCGAAAATTCTATCAAAAAATTCGGCGAATGACAGAAGGTCTTAAACCTGGGGCAAACTCCTGCAAGAATGAGAACGGCGACCTGGTGGCCGATGTTCAGAGAGCACTCAGATTATGGAGGGATCACTTCTCTGCCCTTTTAAATGGAGAAACTGAGCAAGAAACCAACTATCGCGGAATCAGCCTTTTGAATATCGCATATAAGGTCCTATCAAGCGTATTGTGAACAGACTGATTGGACCTTATCAGTGTGGCTTCTACCATCGACCAGATTTTTACAATACGCCAAATCTTGGGAAAAACCCGTGAAAAAAGAATCGACACACATCATCTCTTTGTTGATTTTAACCATAGACGGTCATCCTTCGTCAAAATGACTACGAACTTTTTTGTTTTCACTGTAAATAAGTTTTTTATTGTTCGTGTTGATCTCCGCTTTCGTACAGCGATAGTCGGTTGTTTACTCTCTTTGAATTTTTATTTATTAATAATGAAATAAATAATTAAAAAAAAATAAAACGCGTTCATTATTTCGACTCACACCCTACTGAAAATGGATTTGAAATAAGTCGTCGTCATATTGACGAAGGATTAACGTCATCCTTCGTGTACAAAAAAAGGATGACCGTCCAGGGTTAAAGCCGCTTTCGATAGCACGAAAAGGAGCTGTCTATATGCCGCTATGTCTGAATTTGGTTTCCCCGCAAAACTTATACGGCTATGCAAAATGACTTTGAGCAACACCGCCAGCTCGGTCAGAATTGGGAAGTACCTCTCCGAGCCGTTCGAAACTAAACTAGGTTTCAGACAGGGTGACCCCTATCGTGCGATTTCTTTAATTTAATGCTGGAGAAAATAATACAAGCTGCAGAACTTAACCGCGCTGGAACAATATTCTATAATAGCGTGCAGCTGTTGGCATATGCTGACGATATTGATATCATTGGCCTTAACAACCGCGCCGTAACTTCTGCTTACTCCAAATTAGAAAAACAAGCGGAGAAAATGGGATTGGTGGTGAACGGGGGCAAAACGAAGTATATTCTGTCATCATGCAAAGAGTCAGCACATTCGCGCCTTGGCAACCAAGCCACTGTTGGCAGCAATAATTTCGAAATAGTAAAGGACTTCGTTTACCTGGGAACCAGCATTAACTCCAACAATAATGTAAGCCTAGAAATCCGACGAAGAATTACTCTTGCAAACAAATGCTACTTCGGACTGAGTAGGCAATTGAAAAGTAAAGTCCTCTCTCGACGAACGAAAATAACACTCTACAAGTCACTCATCGCACCCGTCCTGCTATATGGTGTAGAAGCGTGGACACTAATAACATCTGATGAGGCAGCTCTGGGAGTATTCGAGAGAAAGGTTCTTCGAAAGATTTGTGGACCTCTACGCGTTGGCGACGGCAAGTACCAAAGAAGATTTAATGATGAGGTGTATGAACTTTACGCAGACCCCGACATAGTTCAGCGTATTAAAACACAGCGTCTTCGCTGGCTAGGCCACGCTGTGCGAATGAGCGAAGATGCTCCAGCCCAGAAGGTATTCTTATCGGCACCCGCCGGTGGAAGCAGAGGAAGAGGGAGACCACCACTCCGATGGAAGGACCAAGTGGAGACCGATTTGCGATCCCGCAGTGTTTCCAATTGGCGCCAGTTGGCGCAACGAAGAAGACTGGCGAGCTATGTTGGACGGTCAAAATCGCCAGGGCGGTTACATGACCATTTAAAGAAGAAGAAGATTATCAAAATTGTGTGGAAGCAGTTTAAAAGAAGCGAAATCCATCAAAAAAGCTTACAGTGCAGACGAAGGAAGGACCCAATTACCACCATCACCATGGAATAGGCACCTAGAACAACAAAGAAATACTCTTGCTCGTAGAACTGTCCGTTGAAGAGCTCGGGTAGAAACCTCTAGATGAAGCCGTCAAAGTCAATTCCGAGTACATCGTCATGGAGTTAATTTACAAAATAGACGAAATGAAAATGAAAGGCAGGCAGATAGAAATCGCTCAATGAGAGAAAATGAGGGTCGGGAGAACGAAGATATACTAAATTATTTAGGATTGGCAGATTTTCGACAAACATATTTTAGGAATATTAAGAAGGGCTGCCCCTTCTGTGGGCTATGGTTTCCATACCTAGTACAGCCGTTAAATTTTAATATAATTTCCCAAAGTCATCCAGATGTTGCATCTGCCTTTTATTTATCCGATAAATTTCCCGTGGAAGGTGGTAGCTATAAATTCTGCGCTACTTGCCGAAACGGAATTAAAAGGAACACCCTTCCAAAGATATGCTTGGCTTATGGTTTAGGGTTTCCTGAGCTCCCAGAATGCCTAAAATATCTTACGCATTTAGAGGAACACCTAATAATGGCAAGATTACCTCTTATGACTATTGGGATACCAAGGTCAGAACCCATTTATGGGGCAGTTGTTAGCATTCCTATTTCAGTTAACGAAATTGTTACTTCCCTCCCAAGATCATTCGATCAAGCGCATGTGACTCAAATCCATTTAAGAAAACGTATGGAGTATAATCATGGCTAGATGACTGATACCATACGTCCTGCGAAAATTATGGAAGCCTTGCGATATTTAGTGAATACTCCATTATATCAAGAGCACGATATACATATTAACGAATAGTGGGTTGCAGGTTTGGGTGATAATGAAGAAATTCCATTTATTGCATCTATTGAAGATGTACCCGTGCTTCAAAGTTTGCGACATTCCCCAGCAGAGAATAATCCCCCCTTAGAACCTGCGATTGAAATAAACCCAGGTGGGCTTGTGACTCTTCTCGATAATATTCCAGTAGAAAATATGGACATAAATCGTTTGATAATTGCACCAGGTGAAGGCCAAAGGCCCCTGGATATCATTCAAGACAACAAATCTGAAGAACTTTCATTTGCAAGTATTTATGCTGGGCAAAAGCGAACTTGAACGGAGACATACTCGCCGCTACGATAGAAGGGCTTGTAGTATTCCTAAGCTTTTCTATAATTACAAGAAATTAGAACTGCTTCAGATTAAGAATAGCACATCGATTTGCCTATGAAAGTTTTCTGGAAGCAATCGAGTTACGGCCCAAAATGTTTTAAATGAAAATTTTGTTCAGAATTTGATCCAGCATGACGATGGATATAGAGTTCTTAAAGGTGTTAGATCTTCCCCAGCTCACTGGGAGACAGAGAAAAAAAAGCAATTGCCATGATCCGCCAATTCGGACTTCCAACCTTTTTTATAACGTTGTCTGCCGCTGAATCTTATTGGATCGAATTACTGGTTATTCTGGCTAAAACTGTGTACTCAAGAACTATTTCTGAAGAAGAGGCCAATAATTTATCAACACAAGAATGATATCGTCTAATTCGCTCAGATGCAGTCACATGCGCTAGATATTTCGACTATCGTTATCGTCAGTTGCTTAAGCTTCTTAAAGAAAATGGAGGTATTTTCGACGAGCATTTTGTTGAGCAGTTTTACTGGCGGGTTGAATTCCAACAAAGGGGTTCACCTCACGTGCATGGCATGTATTGGCTGAAGGATGCTCCTAAGATCGATCTTAGCGAACCTGAATCTTTTCCGAATATTATTAGTTTCATTGACAAATATGTCTCTACAGATGGATCCATAAGTCATTGAGAAAATTTCATTGAGTACCAAAGACATAACCATAGCCGATCCTGTACCAGAGAAATAAGAGGGCATCATGTTTGCCGATTTGGTATACCATATCCACCCATGCCTTCCACCCAAATCTTATTACCACTTCAAGATGACATAGAACATTTAGAAACACAAAGGAAAAACTACTCAAAGATTCAAAATCTTTTAAATTCTAATTTAACTGCTTCTGATATTTCCTGTTTAGATGATTTTGAAGCTTTTCTCTCTGATACGAGAATAAATTTGTCATTCGATGGTAGAAGCCACACTGATAAGGTCCAATCAGTCTGTTCACATCAGGCTTCAGTCTTTCGCACAATACGCTTGATAGGACCTTATATGCGATATTCAAAAGGCTGATTCCGCGATAGTTGGCGCAGTTTGCAGGATCGCCCTTCTTGTGGATTGGGCAGAGAACAATTAGATTCCAATCTTCAGGCATGCATTCATCCAACCATATTCTGCATAGAAGCTAATGCATGCGCCTTACCAGCTCCTCGCCGCCGTGTTTGAATAGCTCAGCAGGCAAACCATCAGCGCCAGCTGCTTTTTTGTTTTTCAATCGGGATATTGCTATTCTCACTTCATTATAGTCGGGTTGTGGAACGTCAATCCCATCATCTTCGATTGTGGGCTCGGATTCGGCATCTTCTCTGGTTTCTTGCTCAGTTTGTCCATTTAAAAGGGCAGAGAAGTGATCCCTCCATATTCTGAGTGCTCTCTGAACATCGGCCACTAGGTCGCCGTTCTCATTCTTACAGGAGTTTGCCCCGGGTTTAAAACCTTCTGTCATTCGCCGAATTTTTTGATAGAATTTTCGGGAATTATTCCCGTTGGCCAGCATCTCAAGCTCCTTTATTTCACGCTTTTCTGCCTCTCTTTTTTTCGCCCGGAAAAGCCGCCTCGCTTCCCTCTTCAACTCGCTGTGGTGTTCACATATACTCCTCGTTGCATTCGATCTCAGCGTTGCCTTTATTTTATTTATTTATTTTATTAAAGGAGTGATTTTTGTTCGCGTTATTATCAAAATTGTGTGGAAGCAGTTTGAAAAAAGCGAAATCCATCAAAAAAGCTTACAGTACAGACGGAGGAAGGACCCAATTACCACCATCACCAGAAAATCCCCAAAAGGTTGAATAAAGTAAAACAAAATTGATAAATATTTTATTTGCATACATTTCACATTAAGTTACCTTTAGCCATATATATACATATAGTTCATAAACCATGCCCAAGCTAAGTAGAAAGTCTGGTAATCTTAGACGCGTCGCAGCTAGGAGACGAATGCACGTACTTCGTGGAGAGGAAGAATATAGAGCACTTGCACAAACCCAAAATACATAAGACCGCAGAACTCGCCGCAAAAATTCCCAAGTACGTTCTACTGAGCGCAATAGGGACACATTTCAACGTAGAGTCCGTCGCGAAAATTTAGAAACTCGCCTATAGAGCAAATTAGAAATACTGCAGAACGTAGATCTCGCCATGGAAATGCAGAGATTTGCTCAGCTGAGCAAATAATCAATTCACAGCAACATAGAGTCCGTCGCGAAAACTTTGAAATTCGCTTCATAGAGCAAAGTAGAAATACTTGTGAGCACCGATCCCGCCGCAGAAATCCATGGAATAGGCACCTAGAACAACAAAGAAATACTCTTGCTCGTAGAACTGTCCGTTGAAGAGCTCGGGTAGAAAGCTCTAGATGAAGCCGTCAAAGTCAATTCCGAGTACATCGTCATAGAGTTAATTTACAAAATAGACGAAATGAAAATGAAAGGCAATGCATTCCCACAACAGCCGGTTCTATCGCACCGGAATGACCCGGGTTTTTCTACCCGGCCAAGGGCTGTTATTTCAGTGTAACCCTGTCCAATCTGTCCCGTCCCCCCTTAAATTGTCATCCTCGGAGCAAACACTTGCAGCTGGGTTGCTCCATTATCTCTTGTTACGGGCTCGGGTCGAACCCAATCCTGGACCAAGAGACTGGATCTGCTGCGTTTGCTGGAAGAAAATCTATATTAAACGGTCATATTCGGTACAATGCGCCAAGTGTAAGAGATGGTTACATAAATCTGGATGTTCAGGGCTTAACCCTGCCATTCACAGACCCCGTACTTTCTTTAGTACTTTTGAGGCACCTTGCTGTACACGTCCAAGGACGTCCCGCGGTAGTCGCCGCTCTGGCACTCCCTTACCGCTTCTACCTACTTCCAATAGTCACAATAGTGGCTCAGTCTATACGACTGGCAGCACCGCTGCCATCCCTGCCTCACCCACTCCCGACTGTCGCTCACGCACACCAGCGTCTCCATCTCACACGGCCGCTCAACACTCCTATCCCCTCCGGAATAGTTCAGATATGAGCATCGCCGAGCGTCAGTCCCCTCTGTCTCTGCCCCTAATGTCCCCCCCTGCTTCCAGCCTGCACGTGGGTCAGGAACACCACCTCCTAGTACCTTTCACCACGTGCACCGTTTGTCGGCAAAGATTATATACGCCTGCGACATCGGTCAAGTGCAACAATTGCATTGGCCTGTGTCACACCCTTATGTGCTCTGGGCTCGCAAACGGTAACCTCTGGACGGATTCGTTCATAGCCCCCTGTTGCAGTACACAGCCGCCCTCCACGCCAGACAACATCGGCCTTGGCGCTGTCAACTCTAGACTGCGACATAGTTTAGGCCTTAGCCTACCTCCACCTAGGCAAACGCATCCGTCCCTCACGCCTAGTATGTCCCCCGTCTCCCCCCCTACACACTTCAAAATTCTGCAGCTGAACTGTAACGGATTAGCTGGAAAGATCGCGCAGATAACTGACTTTATGAAGACGCACAACATCAAAATCGCCGCGATACAAGAGACAAAACTGAACACGAGATCGGACTTACGATCTTGTGATGGGTATAATGTACATCGTAAAGACCGTCCCAGCGGTCTTGGGGTGGCCTTGCGTTTATTACACATCACTCTGTACAATATAATCTATTTTCACCTGACGTCGACCCAGGGACTCTACCTTAGAATGCCAAGGCATAGCAGTCCGGTCAGGAGACGCCGACCTGCAAATCATAAACATCTATATTTCTCCTGTCACATGTTGTCCTAGAGATTATCATCCCGACATTAGTGCGTTGCTAAGGGGCGATAACCGTCTAATCCTAGGCGACTTCAACGCGCATCACGATCTCTGGCACTCCAACTTGCCAGCAGACAGCAGAGGACACGCAATTGCAGACCAAATAGATAACTCAGCATTCTGTACAGTCAATGGAGATGCCCCCACCAGGGTGGCAGGTAACTGTCACAGTTCGCCAGACATCTCCATAACGAGCGTGGGCCTTATCAACTTTGCCATCTGGCGACCGATGCTTACATTAGCTTCAGACCACCTACCCATCGTACTCTCTGTTGAACGACCGACCGACTTCATAACGACTGATAAAATAACATACATCAACTTCACCAAAGCGGACTGGGACCGCTTTACTAAATATACAGAGCGCTCCTTCGCTGCCTTACCCACTCCTACGGACGTACGCAAAGGCAAAAGAGAGTTTCGCAAGATCATTGATTCAGCCTCATGCCGCTTTATTCCTGCTGGCAGAATACCAGAAATTCGTCCGAATTTCCCGGCAGAAGCTGCGGCGATGGCAAGAGAACGT
Organism: Merzomyia westermanni; assembly: GCA_949987695.1. Classification (NCBI taxonomy): domain Eukaryota; kingdom Metazoa; phylum Arthropoda; class Insecta; order Diptera; family Tephritidae; genus Merzomyia; species Merzomyia westermanni. Next base: position 104,339,786 of record OX465290.1, on the reverse strand, counting down.
GACCAAGTGAGACTCATCAATCCCGCAGATCCCAGAATAAAAGATCTCAATGCGGAAATTCGTAGGATCGTCAACGAACACAAGCTGACCAAGTGGAAACAACACCTCGAGACATGCAACCTCTCCGGCGGAGTCGGCAAATTATGGTCGACTGTCAAGGCCCTATCCAATCCGACCAAACACAAAGACAAGGTCGCCATTGCTTTCGGCGACATCGTGAAATCGGACGCCAGGAAATGGGCGAGCTCCTTTTGCCGGCTGTTTATATTGCATCCACCTGCGGATAGGACTAAGAGAAGAGCCTTCCGACTTGCGCGCAAACACAAACACTCTACTGCGCCCATTGCCGTCTCAGTCGCAGAGGTTAAGGAAGCCATAATGAAGGCCAAACCATCAAAATCCATCGGACCCGACGGAATCGCCATGAAGATGATCAAACACCTTGGCCACGAAGGACAGAGTTATTTAGCGGCACTCTTTAATCTCTCTTTAACTACCTTCGTTATACCTGAGATATGGAAACAAGCGATTGTAGTTCCCCTATTAAAACCAGGGAAGCCGGCGAACCTAGGAGAGTCTTATCGTCCGGTATCCCTCCTTTCGCCGGTAGTGAAATTACTAGAGTCCATTCTGCTTCCTTACTTCGTTACAAATCTAAAATTGGCCGATCATCAACATGGTTTCCGCAAAAATCATAGCACGACATCCGCTTTGAACGCCATTACAACGCAGATTAACAACGGTTTGAATCAACATCCACCAAACCATAGAACGGTTCTCGTGGCACTTGACTTGTCAAATGCATTTGACACGGTCAATCACGCCACACTCCTCCGAGATCTGGATGAGACACCGCTCCCTGCCGGCCTTAAGAGGTGGACCGCTAATTACCTCAATGGTCGACAGGCAACAGTCAAATTTAGGAACAAGAAATCTAGACCACGAAGAATAAAACAAGGGGTGCCGCAAGGTGGTGTTCTCTCTCCCCTTTTGTTTAATTTCTATATTTCGAGACTTCCCCCCCCCCCACCAGAGGACGACTGCACGATAATGGCCTCGGGCAAGGGTCCCTCCATTGATGAACTCTGTATTAGAATCAACAGTTACCTCCATGACCTTTCCAGCTTCTTCACCGAGCGTAATCTGACCCTGTCTCCGACTAAATCTACGGCGACCCTGTTTACTACATGGAATGCGCAGATGGGGCAAGAGTTAAATGACCACGTAGAGGGAGTACCTCTACCTACTGTCAACCACCCAAAAATCTTGGGTGTGACATTTGACAACGGCCTCACCTTCGCTGGTCATGCCGCCGCAATAGCCTCAAAGGTACAGAGCCGCAATAAGATCCTCAAGTCACTGGCCGGCAGTACTTGGGGAAAAGACAAAGAAACATTGCTTGCTACATATAAGGCTATTGGCCGGCCGGTTATTGACTATGCTGCGCCTATATGGTCGCCCAATCTTTCTGACACCAACTGGAGGAAATTGCAAGTCTGCCAAAACACCGCCATCAGAACTGCTACGGGATGCCTGCTTATGTCATCTGAGTCTCACCTCCATCAAGAGGCAAAATTGCTCAATGTTCAAGAGCACGCGGAACTCTTGAGTAGACAGTTCCTTCTGAAATGTCATAAACCTAGTCATCCAAACCGACATCTCTTGGATGTAGCACCGCCCCCCAGATACATAAGCAGACATCTCCGTAAGCATTACGATGAGATCCGGCATCATATCTCTTTGCCGTTTGATCTGCGGAACCATAGACGGGCTCTAAATGACCTCCACACCGAGTCGGTGGACAGATCTCTCAGATCTCGGCCTGTGAATCCCGTTATTAATATCAACCACCTGAATTGGCTGAGGAGAAACGTGTACTTCCGAGGGAGACTAGAGTCATACTGGCACAACTTCGTTCTGGATATTGTAACAGGTTAAACTCTTACTTATCCAGACTGAACCCCAACATACCAAATACATGCCCTGCATGTGGTATGACCCCCCATGATACCATGCATCTCTTCTCCTGTTCAGTTGAACCCACTCTTCTAACACCTACATCACTCTGGTCAAACGATGTGGAAACTGCGCGTTTCCTCGGACTTCCGTTAGAAGAGCCTGATAACAATTTGGAGTGATCGAGCCAATTGGGCCGGGCGAAGCACTGTTAACAACAACAACAACAACAACCGGCAGATAGAAATCTCTCAATGAGAGAAAATGAGGGTCGGGAGAACGAAGATATACTAAATTTTTTAGGATTGGCAGATTTTCGACAAACATATTTTGGGAATATTAAGAAGGGCTGCCCCTTCTGTGGGCTATGGTTTCCATACCTAGTACAGCCGTTAAATTTTAATATAATTTCCCAAAGTCATCCAGATGTTGCATCTGCCTTTTATTTATCCGATAAATTTCCCGTGGAAGGTGGTAGCTATAAATTCTGCGCTACTTGCCGAAACGCAATTAAAAGGAACACCCTTCCAAAGATATGCTTGGCTTATGGTTTAGGGTTTCCTGAGCTCCCAGAATGCCTAAAAGATCTTACGCATTTAGAGGAACGCCTAATAATGCCAATATTACCTTTTATGACCATTCGTCCTTTAGGATACCAAGGTCAGAGCTCATTTCATTTTCATTTTCATTTCATTTCATTTATTATTATAAAGCATTAGTACAATAAGAAATATAGATTCTTTTTTAGTACAACAGTAGGAAATAATAGCAAAAATGTCAAAAACCCAGTACACATGCAGGCTTAAAAGTAGTTAGCTTAAGAGCATAGTGTATTCAACAAGGTGAAGTAAGCTGTCACTTGTCATCCTCGAAATTCTTCTTTGTTCTGTCATTCGGCTATCTGAAAATGTGGAGCAAATGTTGTATCTGCAAAAGTGTTGTTTTTTGTGTAAAACAAGTACGTTTTAGTACATAAATTTATTACTATTTTACTACTATTTTCTATATAAATATACGAGGTCAACGGTCCTATTTTGGGATCATAGCTTTTTTGGTAGTTCTTGAAAGCAAAGAAGATATTTTCACGAGAAAGGCAATTTATCTTTAGATATATCCTTCAATGATATCACAAAACTGTAGGTTTCTGCAATGTTTTAAGGAGTGTTCACCTAATACAGTAACTGACTTAACACTAGCAAGGCCCGCGTAAAATCAATTCTTTCATTGTTCATATCGCTATGAAATAAGTTCAATTTGTTTACAAAAAAATGTATCTAGGCCTTTAGAAAAGCAAATTTTTTCATCTTACAGGGCCCAAATATTGCAACGATTCCGATTCATACACAAGCAGAGGATATGGTCGCCCCATCCTGCATCTTTGATGATGCGCTTAACAGTACCTCACAAAGACAAAATTTTCAAAAGACGCTTTATATATGAAAAAGATGATGTGAAAAGTGAGTCAGAAATATCTTCTACTAATACGGCAAACAACGAAAGAATTATAAAACAAAACAAAAAAGTAATAAGTAGGGCTTTTGTTTACAATCGATTATCCGACTAACAGATTAGGCGAATATCAACTATTGAGCTGTTTGAAAATCGAATAACAAATTTTCGGTTTCGACTAATCGAATACTGCCGGTTGATATATAGAATTTTTAAAATAAAAATAAAAAATTCAACATTTTCTCTAGTTGCAACACATGTTTATGAAGGTGATGGAACTCAGTTCCATGCGAATAGAGCACTCATTGTCAATAAGAAACGCAACTAGTCGAATGCAAACAACTAGTCGACTAGTCGATTAGTGATAATCGATTACTTTTTCACACAAATACTTTAAATCGATCAATCGACTATTCGATTAGTCTATTATCAAGAGCTCTAGTAATAAGTAATAATAAGGCAAGTGTGACAACTTTTATGGAGAAGCTTCTTATTCAATTTGTGGTGGTATGTTTTTAAGTTTCCGCCAAAGATTGGAGCTAAATACAGTTTAATCGACTCAGAACAAGGTCTACCACCTCCGCAGACCTCTCTTGAAATTGTTTTAGTAAGAAACCATTTGGATCGATTCCAGCCGAGAAGCCTCTGTAAAGCTACATATTTTAATTGTAAAATTTTCCATACTAAAGTGAAAGGCAGGAAAGCATTCAAGAGTCGTAAAAGGTAGTAAAGTACCAGTCAATGGCTTATTGATGGATGTGACCCGTTTCACCTCTCGCGTTTGATCACCTGTTTATTCTTCACGTTAGATTAAAATACAAAACAAAATTTTTGCTATTGTTAATGTTAGAAAATTTTTAATTTTTTTACTCCTTTTTTATAAAAACGGTCAAAAATTCTTTAAGATTTTACCCTCCTGCGTACCTGGAAAATACACCCGTACCATTTCAGATAGCGTACGTTTTCTGTCTCTTTTTATTTATATATAACACTATGGGTTAAGAGTAAGTATTACCAAAATAATCTATTAGAATTGTCTTAGTGTTGCTTTTGTTCAGGTTCTTACGAACTGTGGCAGGAATCGAGTTCCATAGCATTGATAAAGAATAGCCTAGTAGAAGAGAGGAAGTTGTATTGCGGCACTATCAAGTCATATAAGCGAACTGACCTAGGAAATATTAGTTTTTCATAGAGGTAACTTGGTTATTTATCCTTTGTGAGGTGGCAGAGAAAGGTGCAGTTTCTAGCTTTGAGATACTCAGAAAGTTCACAGCCTAGTAACCTAGTCCTCAACGATGAGATATGTTCAAATCTATTTAACCAGAACACATAGCGCGTGACGTGGTTGAAAGCCAAATCCAGTTTATGCGCAGACTGAGAGTCCAGCTTGCTATACACCAGCTCTGCATAGAGAATGATGGGCATGATTAACTGTATGGCAAGCTTTCGTCTTATGCCAACTGGAGTAAACTGGGCAGACATTCGCATACTCCGTAAACTATAGTATAACTTTCCAACAGTGGCACTTATATGGTCTGCACACGTAAGATCACTATTTATAATAAACCTTAAATTGGTTATCTTCGAGACAAATTTAATAGCGCGATTTCCAATAAACAAGGGGGGGACATCTGCGGCATTAAGGCGCTTCTTACAAATAGGTAACACATAACACTTATCGACCTTGAGACGTAGGCCATTTTGTGACGCCCAGGAATTGATAGAGGATAAATCCTCGTTAAAGTTGGCTGCCATATTAATTGTTTGATCAAGAGGACTGTATAAATAAAGCTGGATGTCATCCGTATAAGCATGAATGCTAGCATATTTACATTTAGAGAGTACATCATTAACAAAAACATTAAATAGTAGTGGTCCCAGAATAGACCCCTGGGGTACACCACACAACAGTGGACGATTCATAGTTCATAGTTATTTTCAACCATCACACGCTGGGACCTGCCGGTCAGGTAACTCTTCATCAGTTGCACCGCAGATGCACCAAAGCCAAATAACGTTTCCAATTTAAAGCAAAGCAGGTAATGGTCAGCAGAATCAAAGGCCTTCGAGAAATCCAGCAGACAAAGCAATGTTAAGTACTTTTTATCAAGTCTAACGTCATCAAGTATTTTAACCATGGCTGTGGAGCAACTGTGTTTGGCTCTAAACCCTGACTGGAAACGCGATAAGAGATTGTATTCATTGACATGGCAGTAGGGCTACAGGGAGCAAAGTGGCGACTTTCCATGCATTAGGGAAGAAAGAGATTGTGAAACTATGGCTTATGATGTGCGTGAGGGTGGGCAATATATATGGCAGGATGGTTTTTATAAATTTAATGGGGATGTCATCCTCACCTATGGCATTGGATCGAAACTCAAACAACTGACCTAGTGGGATGGTTTCACAGTGGACTGTGGGAGTAGGAGCTCGTGGACAGGGAGATGGGGAGGGAGAAAAGTTAACAAAGGCTTCATTTAAGGTTTCAGGGTTAATGGTGCACACGCGACTATCACGAACATGAACACGCAAGGTTCTCAGGTTACGCCACAAGACATTATTAGGTAGGGACGGCAAAGCCTTTTACCGAAATATTTCTGCTTTTCATGCCTTATAATTTGCGTGGTTTCATTTCGTATCAATTTAAAAATACTCCAGTTCGTTTCATTTCGGACCCTTTTCCATTTCGAATAAGCTTTGCTTCGTTTCCTAATAGCCATTCGAACTCTATTGTTGTACCAGGGCAGGAGGACGATCTGTTCATAACAGTTTTCATTGGCACATGTACACTCAGCAGCTGGAGAATAGTGCTATTAATAAACGAAAGTTTTTCATTTACCGAGCTGAGGCCACAGCAGGTGGACCAATTTATGTCTGCAAAGTCCCTGAAGAGGCTATTTACATTTGAGGATCGATAGTCTAAAAAACTGTAGGCATTGACAGGCTCATTTCCATTGTCGAGTTGAATGTCAAGTGTGCAGAAAATCAAGTAATGATCCGATAAAAACGATATTTGGTCAAATATTAAGACAATGGAAATGCCGGATACGATGAAATAATCAAGTAGGCTCGGACAACAATTATTTCCGTACGTTGTGGGTACAGATAAATTCACAAAAGACAAAAGTCACCACAAACGATAATATTGTCATAGTCAGTAGAAACAGAGGACAAGTAACCGAAAAAGTCACACAAACTACTACATTTATTGGGATTATATACACAGCACAACAGGGTTCTGGACGAGCGGGCGTGCAACTCAATAAACAAATATTCTACGGTATTCCCTGTTGACTGGGCAATAAAATTTGTTTTTAAGTGATTTTTAACATATATGGCAAGCCCACCACCTTTTCTGCCTATCCTATCAGATCTAAATAATTTAAAGTTGTTTATGTCGAAGTGCGCATCACTGACATCATGCCTAAACCATGTTTCACATACACATATAACGTCGACAGCTGAAAACTCAAACACCCTTCTCACCATGTCGATTTTTTCATTATTTAGACTCCGCGCGTTGAAGTGAACAATTTTTAGGCCTTCCTGCTGGTTGCACAAAATATTTATCATCGCCGGGCTACACTCATCAACGCTAGATGTTGTGCTGTTGGTGTTGTTAACAAGCATTACACAGTGCTATAAAATTAAAAGCAACCTCAAGACAACAAAGTAAAATTTTAAGGAAAAAAGAGAAGAGAAGAAACTAAGATGTGCTAACTTTACAAAAATAACAATAAAAATAAAAATTGAAACGAAGAATAAACATAACACTAACAAATGGAACACACATTTATAAAAACTGCGCCAACTCATCTGGGTTTGTAATTTTCGTTGATACGCTATCTTTTCCCTTCTCTTTTTTGACCTGCACACACCCACGAAACGTATACATGGATGCAAGCTTTCCATCTCTTCGCAACTTGATGGCGTCTTGAAGCAATTGTCGATTCTCTTTAGAGACACTCTCAAAAATGTGCCAGTTACCTTCTATCCCGAGTGCCCAGAGTGAGATGCTAGATTTGGTTCCTCTACGATACTCAGTAAAAGCACGGAGTGTGCGGTTGCGATCAATCGGCGAGTGAAATTTGAGTATGATTGCACTGTTGAGACTTGTAGGCGAGGGCCGTGTACGGAATATATCACTCACTTGAGGTGATAAGAAATCTATCGAAAACATATTTGATTGTATATAAACTTGAGGTTCTCACCCTCAGCATGCGGCACACCAAAAGCACCAGCATCAGCACTGAAGTCGGGCCAGCTGTTGTTGTAGGCTAACAATGTCACATTCTGCCTTACGCATATTCGTCTCCAGGGTAGTTGCGAGTTGACATCTCAGCCGCCCTAGATGCCAGCGTGCTAAAGTCATCGTCTATTATTTTAAACAGCTTGGCCTCCAACTCAGTCAGTGTCTCAGAGACACTCTCAACTAGCGCCAAAATTTGGTCCAACTGTCTCTGCACCTTCTCATCCAACTCTTTTATTTGCACGAAAACAGCAGAAAGAGTAACTTCACTGTCCAATTTCACTGCCTTAATGGTTGGCGAATCTCTGCTTAGACTACGCTTGACCGTTTGAGATGCACTAGTAGACGATGTTGGCATATTGAATTCGTATTTTTGTGTTTGTTTTGTTGTATTATTTTTGTTGTTTTATGCTATGTTTAAGATATTAGGAAATAATTTATTTTATTTATAATTTTTAAAATTAGCACAATAGCTACACTTGCTCATGAATTTGATAATAGTTTTTTTCTTTTTTTTTAGTTTTTTGCAAGTATGACGAGAAAAACAGCAGTACAAAGGGGAGAGTTGTTAACATTCCTATTTCAGTTAACGAAATTGTTACTTCCCACCCCAGATCATTCGATCAAGAGCAAATCCATTTAAGAAGACGTATGGAGTATAATCATGAATATATAACTAATACCATACGTCCTGCGAAAATTATGGAAGCCTTGCGATATTTAGTTAATAATCCATTATATCAAGAGCACAATATACATTAACGAAGAGTGGGTTACAGGTTTTGGTGATAATGAAGAAATGCCATTTATTACATCTATTGAAGATGTACCCGTGCTTCAAAGTTTGCGACATTGCCCAGCAGAGAATAATCCCCCCTTAGAACCTGCGATTGAAATAAACCCAGGTGGGCTTGTGACTCTTCTCGATAATATTCCAGTAGAAAATATGGACATAAATCGTTTGATAATTGCACCAGGTGAAGGCCAAAGGCCCCTGGATATCATTCAAGACAACAACTCTGAAGAACTTTCATTTGCAAGTATTTATGCTGGGCAAAAGCGAACTTGAACGGAGACATACTCGTACAGCGAGATTGTTCGATCTGAGATTCGCCGCTACGATAGAAGGGCTTGTACTATTCCTAAGCTTTTCTATAATTACAAGAAATTAGAACTGCTTCAGATTAAGAATAGCACATCGATTTGCCTATGAAAGTTTTCTGGAAGCAATCGAGTTACGGCCCAAAATGTTTTAAATGAAAATTTTGTTCAGAATTTGATCCAGCATGACGGTGGATATAGAGTTCTTAAAGGTGTTAGATCTTCCCCAGCTCACTGGGAGACAGAGAAAAAAAAGCAATTGCCATGATCCGCCAATTCGGACTTCCAACCTTTTTTATAACGTTGTCTGCCGCTGAATCTTATTGGATCGAATTACTGGTTATTCTGGCTAAAACTGTGTACTCAAGAACTATTTCTGAAGAAGAGGCCAATAATATATCTACACAAGAACGATATTGTCTAATTCGCTCAGATGCAGTCACATGCGCTAGATATTTTGACTGTCGTTATCGTCAGTTGCTTAAGCTTCTTAAAGAAAATGGAGGTATTTTCGAAGAGCATTTTGTTGAGCAGTTTTACTGGCGGATTGAATTCCAACAAAGGGGCTCACCTCACGTGCATGGCATGTATTGGCTGAAGGATGCTCCTAAGATCGATCTTAGCGAACCTGAATCTTTTCCGAATGTTATTAGTTTCATTGACAAATATGTCTCTACAGATGGATCCATAAGTCATTGAGGAAATGTCATTGAGTACCGAAGACATAACCATAGCCGTTCCTGTACCAGGGAAATAACAGCATGTTTTCCGATTTGGTATACCATATCCACCCATGCCTTCCACCCAAATCTTATCACCACTTCCAGATGACATAGAAAATTTAGAAACACGAAGGAAAAACTACTCAAAGATTCAAAATCTTTTAAATTCTAATTTAACTGCTTCTGATATTTCCTGTTTAAATGATTTTGTAGTTTTTTCTCTGATACGAGAATAAATTTGCCTATTTACTTGCTGTCAGATCAAGTTTAATGAAACCTAAAGTTTTTCTTAAAAGGAAGTTCCGGTCAAGTAGAAACTTCAGCATATAGGCCATAAATTTATTTCCGGAACAGAAATTTCCGACCAAGAGGCAGTTTATTGCTGCATTGGTCTTCATATTGCGGAAGCTAGCAATGCAGAAATATATATTAATACCTCTCGTCCTGAAGAACGAGTGCGGATGGTAAAACCTAGAGCACAACTTCAGAATATTGCTGAAGGTTCTACCGATATTTTTGTGGCGGGTTTGTTAGAGCATTATACCGAAAGGCCTACAATTCTTGATAATGTTTGTCTAGTTGATTTTGCAGCTTTGTTTACTTTTGTAAAATCAGCTAGAACGGCACAAGGTAACTCCGATAATGAAGAAGATATAGAAGGCGAAAATTCTTTAGTTCGGGGAGTAGCAATTCCATTAAGGGATGGAAGTGGTTATGTGAAGAAGCGTTCCGAACCGTGTGTAGTTCGGTCAAGAAGGTTTAGTCCAGACACGGCTAGGGACGATTATTTCAGAGAAATGGTAATGCTCTACCAACCGTGGCGGGATGAACAACGGGATATTATAGATAATAATAATGAGGTAACCTGCGTAGCAAATCGAATTGCTATAGGGGAAAATCGAAAAAAATATGACGTGAAGGGAGGAGGAAATTTTCATACCAGTTGAAATAGAAAGACCAGATAAATAAACCCTGACATAAAATTATTAAACCTTAATGGTAGTGATCCCGAAATCAATGAGAATGACTCCAATGGCACTCTTAGGCTCATTAAACTTCCTCCCTTAGTTCCCGTTGAGGAACTGCTTGCATCCATTCAGACGCTAAACATGAGGCATAGAATATACTTAACTCATTTGCTACACAATTTTAAAAGAGATCAGCCCTTTTATGACTTTGTAGGTGGCGGGGCTGGCGTTTGAAAAAGCCGCCTAATATCATCAATACTCGTATATCAAACTTTCAATTACCGTTTTAATTACATACCTGGAACGAATCCAACCTCTCTGAAGGTACTTCTTTGTGCTCCAGCATTTGGGATAGGCTGTTTGACACTGCATTCTATATTTTCACTACCAGTCCAATAAGGAATTAAGCCCGCTTAGCAACGATATTGTCAACTCAATCTATACTAGATTATGTGATTTGAAGTTGATAATTATTTCAATGGCTGGCACTCGAATGTTTAGTTATATTGACGCCAGACTAAAGCAGATTTTCAAGAATAATATTCCGTTTGGTGGTATACCTGTTATTGTCTTGAAACAATTGTCTCCTGTAGGTGATAGATGGACTTTTTTCCGAATCCAAGCGATGCTTACAGCGTTTTAGTCGGCTCGCCATTATGGGAGCTCTTTATTTATTTTATTTTATTTTATAAAAGCTTACATAATAATACAAATTATTATACAAACTAAAAAATAACGCAGCGCTAGCGGCATAGGCTTTCGGCTGACTGGTTAAAACATACTAAATACGGCGAAGAAGGTCAGAGTCCTTTAGGATATTATAAATTAGCTTGATATTGTTGATTGTAGGATCCATAAGAAGATCATTAGGATTAATATTACCAAAATTAATTTGAAGATGAATGTCCAGAGCTGGACAATAAACTAATAAATGTAACACGTTGATAGCGGATGCCTCACAAAAAGAACTTCCATCCAATAGGTGAGCATGAGTAATGATATGATCAATACGAAGTCTTATATACGGAGTGATATAATTTGCAGGCAGCGACAGCGGAAAAATTGGTTTGATTCGATTTGGATTTATCGCCGAGTAGTGGTGGTTATAATTCATCCAAGATGTCGCCAATTTTTTTTTCCTTCTACAGCAGTTTTCTCAATTGCAAAAGACGTGGTTAAAGGAATTGCCGTTAGTGGCCAAAATGATAATATCTGAGAACGGGTCAGAATATTCAAAAATTCGGAAACTCAGGGTCCTACGTATAGCTTAACGCTAAAAACCACGGCCAAATATATGATGACAGTGAATATCAAAACAGGCGACGGTTTGGTAAATGGTACAACTGGCCAGCTTATGCAGATAGATTTAGATTTATCGGTTCCAATAACACTGTGGATGAACTTTTTAGAACCTTCTGGCTAGATCGAAAAAGACCCACCCTAACGAACCTTCGTGGACACCCATTCGGAAGACTGTTAGGGCCTTTCAATATTAGAGCAATGAGCAGATAACAATTGAAAGAAACCAATTTCTAATTGTTCCTGCTGAGCCAATAACCATTCACAAAAGCCAGGGTGCTACGTATAACACAGTGGTTGTTCACACCCGACCTAGAATGCCAAGATCATCTTTATATGTAGGCTGCAGTCGAGCTACTAGTGCTGATGGTCCATTTTTATTAGCTAATTTCATTTCACCTAATCCTTTTTGTGAATCTGGTCCTGTATTTAGGTAGTTGAATGATTTGACCACACCAAAAGCTTTGGCTCTAACATTTAACTTTATGCTTCCTCGAACATCGAGCCTTCAAATTATATTTCATAATGTTGAGAGTCTTCATGCCCACATAAATGATATAAATAATGACATCCTGATGCTATCCTCAGAGTTAGACATATGAACATTTTGAAATTCCTGGGTTTATTTCACTAAATGCTTTACGGATAGACAGCACCGAAACAGAAAACAGAAATAGGAAAGGCGTTTTAGTGTATGCGCCCTAACTTTGCTTCCGCAATCGAATTATGTAAGTTGAAAAAAATTTGTTCTGGTCGCAAGGTTTTAGAAATCGTTGTATTCAAATGCATAGATTATTACATATTGGTGCTTTATAGGAATTCCACATTCCCCATCAGGCATTTTGAATCAGAGCTGAGAGAAATTCTTACTACAGATCTGCGTGAAAAAAATTTCTTTATTTCAATTCACTGCTAGACCCCCAATATTTCACCACACCTGCTGGTACCCAAATTGACTGGGCATTTTCAAATATAGACACTACCCATATTAGGGCTATAACCTTTGAAGCAGTATATAGCTACCACGATAGCATTTGCGCCTCTTTTTATGAAAATAGTGAAACTAACTAAGGTAGATTAAGATATTTATATAATATTTGATAAACTGTAATTAATTAAGTACATATTTATCTGATTCTTAAGAAGTATTATACTATCAACATTATTAATTTATGCAAATAATAGAAGCCTTGGTTTTAAGTAAATACATGTAATCATTTATTAATCAAAATTAAAGCCTAAATTGATATATACTGGGGAAAAAACTAGGTACTACTGATTACAAAATATCAAAAGTTGACTTTTATAGTAAGATTTAATAAACATCGCAGTGATAAAGTTAGAATCAATCAAACGGTATCAATATTATTATTATTTCAAAAAACCCACTTAGGTTTGGAATATTGACCTAAATTTGATTCCTAGAATGTGTTTATACTATATAGGCGTTTGACACCTATTGCATTGGCGAGGACATAAATATAGGATGCTATTAACTACTTTAAAGAAATCATTTTGTTTCGGAGATATTGACTTAAATGTAGAACTAGGTAGGACATTTATGTATTTGTGAAATATGGTCATCAAATGAAAGGTATGAGCAGGGGATATACCATGGTTTTTAATTTTAACTCAAATTATTCTGAAATACTGGTTGTACCGATGCATGTATGGTCCAATACACATATGTGGCTCATAATTTCTAAAAATCCTATATACCTGCTGATTATGTGCCAATTTTACTATCATAATAATTTGCAAAGGTGAAAGCAAAATATCATACTAAGTCAAAAACATAAGCAATATTACTTCCTTTGGGATAGATATGTGGAAGTAAGTGTTGTTTTCGATCGATTTGCTTAATATTTTGTCACGATTATACTCCAATGTCAGAATAGTACGCTCACCATTCTTAAATACAATTTCTCTTCAAACTTAGGAGCAATCGCTATCGGGAGACAACAGAAACTGTCCACCCAAAAAAAGGCGGTGCCACGTCCACTACCAAAAAATATTTAATTTATTTATGTAAGACTTTTCGAATTACACAGACACTTTTTTCAAAGCTATTATAAAAAGAAAGAGTGGCTTTCAGCCGATTTCGCTCATTTTTACGGCAAACAGTTGTCGCTAGGAAAAAAATGTCTATGCTACGGCTATTGATTTACAGCTTGTTAAACTTCTGAATTTGCTTCTTCTAAATGTGGGCGTTGCCACACCCATATTCCAAAATTTTACAAACTTGTGTTTTTCATTATAAAATCAATCCACCTACCAAATTTCATAAATTTAATGGTATTGGTTTTCCAATTATCTAATTTTTTTAACTTTTCGATATAGGAAAAGGGGGCGTGGTTATCCTCTGATTTCGCTCATTTTTAATACTAAATAAGCCCGCATACCGAATTTGGTGAAGATATCTGAATATTTGCTCAAGTTATCGTGTTAACGGACAGACGGACAGACGGACGGACATGGCTCAATCCAATTTTTTTTCGGTCCTGGTCATTTTGATATACGGAAGTCTATATCTATCTCGATTACTTTATACCTGTACAACCAACCGTTATCCAACCAAAGTTATAATACCCTGTGTACAAGTACAGCTGGGTATAAAAAGAAACACCTTTTTGGATGTCAATTGCCCATTTCCCTTAATTTGACACTTTCGGACACTCTGGGTTACCCGCAATTCAACTCTGGCCACACCAAGAACGCACCAAACACTCGTTTGCTGGAAATTAAAAGCTCCGTTATTGGTGCCTTTTCCACTCTATGGGAATATTTGGTGCTGCCACTTTCATAGCACTTTTTTGTAGCTATCGATTTAATGTTAAACCTGAGGGGAATCAAAACTGTTAAGTTACTTAACCAACCGCAACGAGTCATGAGCAACTGGACCAAATAAAATTGACTATTAATTGGAGGTAAAACATAACAGCTTATCGCCCTGATCATTCGGTATACTTATTGGTGGGTCTATCCCTTCTTCTCATACTTACAAACATCGGACCAAAGTTATAATACCAATTTATGTTCATGAAAGTTGTAAAAATTAAAATCGATCTATTATCATTATTCCTGAGTAAAAAATTTGAATCATAAGATAATTATTGTGCGTCATGGAAAAGCCTAAATATCAAAGATATTTATTATGGTTGAAGAAAAATGATAAAAATTGAAGAAAATGAATATGGCTGAGAAAAATGGTAAAAATTCAGAGTGAATTATTATGCTTGACTAAAAACGATTAAAGGCAAACATAATAACTATCCGCGGTAAAAAAATATTTTAATTGAGATAAAATTGTTATTTCTGATTAAAACAAATTTTAACGATTAAATTTAATTCAAATTTCACTCAAGCTTAATGATTATTTTTGATTAGTATAGAAATATGTAGCTTTAAAAGTAAGGAAGTCTAAGTTCGGATGAAAGCGATCATTATGTACCTAGTAGCGATGTATTATGGGCATACCAATTTACGCAGGTCTATTTTAGTAATTTTCAGTTCGTATTATAAAGCCAGTTGATTGTTTTCAATCATGAGTTTTAAGGGGTAAATTAATTTATTTGTATACAAATAGCTTCCCTACCAACCACTGCTAACCACATTTTTTCAAAATACCAATACATGCACATTTTATGTTTGAAAATTTGCGTTCAAATAGGCAGACGGAAAAACAAACAGACGGACGGAGAGACGGATATGGCTAAATCGACTCAGCTCATCGTCCTGAATATTTCAGTATACTTATTAATGGGCACATCTCTTCTTCTTCTCATACTTACAAACATTTCATGTTCATGAAAGGTATGAAAATCAAAAAAGATATATAACTTTCCTATTGCAGTGGGGTATTAACTACTTGACCGGATATTTTGCTTGTGTGTTATCCGATCTGCCAAATTTTTGGCAGGAGTATACTACATACTACTGAGAAACAGTAGAAACTACAAGCAATCGCATTTGAAATTAGCAGAATTTTTATGCTTAAAAGTGGGGAGGCCACGCCTACTTCTCTAAAATCCACAAAATTTTTCTGTGGTCGGGGTTTGCTTAAAAATCTTATTATGTGTGCAAGATCTTATTGATATAGCTTGCATAGTTATAGAAATATCGCGTTTTAAATTTTACAAACAAATTTTCAGAACTTTGTTAAAAAACTGGGCGTGGCCCTAAACCGATTTCGTCCATTTTTACAGTAAACAGTTGAAAGTATTGAAAATTTTCGAGAAATCAATATGTGCCGGAAATATTGCAAAAAAGTTTTGTGGAATAAACCCCTATAAAAGGGGCGGGGACAAGCCCACTTTCGAAAATTTATATTTTTCGAATTTCGTTGTTCACGTACACTTTAAAAGTGAAACAGAAATAATATATACCTATTTTACCCAAAGTTATTGCCTATTAAATATATCTATGATCCATTTCAAAACCTTTCATATGAAAGTGGGCGTGGAGCTTAAGCGGTTCCGCCCATTTCATCCCGGAACATTGCTTGTATTCATAAAAACATGTGTGCAAATTTTGTTTCGATATCTTGAACGGTTTTTGATTTATGATTAATAACACTGTGTTACAAAACCAAAAATATTGAAAGAACTTTTATAGCGACCTAGTGTGCGTTGTAGGTCTTGAAGAGTAGATCATCATGACATATCTCAAAATTTTCTAACACCCCCAAATTTTTAAGTTATGTTTAAAAAACCGTTTTCAGTTTTCTTCGCGCAGTCAAAAACTCGTAGGTCCGTTATTAGTAAACCAATTTTTAATTTCTTTACCTTTTTCAAAAGCTGAAAGATTTGGGCTTC
Organism: Merzomyia westermanni; assembly: GCA_949987695.1. Classification (NCBI taxonomy): domain Eukaryota; kingdom Metazoa; phylum Arthropoda; class Insecta; order Diptera; family Tephritidae; genus Merzomyia; species Merzomyia westermanni. The sequence continues at coordinate 104,323,228 of OX465290.1, read as the reverse complement.
GAATAAAATTCACACATTTATACTTTCTATTGCAAAATTTTTAGATTTTTTAAAAGTTAGCAAAAACAAACTGTTTTTTATTTAACATTTTTCAAATGCTTACATCGTTTTTCCTGTTAATTCTAGCGGAAAATTTTTTGTTTGTTATATATTCTGAAATAGTACTTTATTTCAAGTTTAAAAAGTGCTGGTCAATCAAAATCGGTGGACAATTGTTGAAATGACAACATCTTTTATGAAATTCACTCTTATTTTTAAACGTTTTATTAAGTGTTTTATTCCATAAGGTCAGTAAATATATGTACATACATACAACTACACTTTTGAGTTTCGCTTTACGTTAAAAATGTTTACGATATCTCTTCCGTTTGCAGACCACGTCATCAGTATCCCGCTTTAGAGACCAACAGTAGTTTGCTAACATTCTGATCTGACTTTTTCCTACGAATCGTTTTTCCATCTCTAATAGTTCTTGGTGAAATCGCTCACCCTGTTCGTCACTAAATTGTCCAAGATTTTCAGGAAAGAAATCCAAATGAGAGTGCAGAAAATGTATTTTCATTGACATTCTGCATCCCATCTGCTCATAAGCCTCTAAAAACTCGTTCACTACTTCAATGTAGTTATCGCTTCTGTGGTTTCCTAAAAAATTTTTGCATAAGGAAATAAAACTCTTCCACGCTCTTTGCTCTACATTGTTTAATTTTCCGACGAATTCTGTATTACAAAAAAGTTTACGGATTTGGGGCCCAACAAATATTCCTGTAAAATATCAATGTGTATTGTACGTATTGGTATACAAAGCAATATCGAAATTTCACGTACCTTCTCTGATTTTTGCATCACTGAGTCTTGGGAAAACTGTTTGCAAGTATGAAAAAGCTTCACCGTCACTTTGAAGTCGTTTGACGAACTGCTTCATGAATCCCAACTTAAGATGTAACGGCGGCAAAATAATTTTGTCCCTCTGGACAAGAGGAATGTTGACTACGTTTTTTTTGCCTATTTGAAATCTTTCTCTAGGCGGCCAATTTATGTGTTTGTAATGATCTTTTGCACGGCTGTCCCACTCGCACAGATAGCAAGGAAATTTGGTGTAGCCTCCTTGCATTCCGAATAGAATTGTTAGAACTTTCAAGTCAGAAACCATCTGCCATTGATATTTATCGTAGCTAACGAGATCCAAAATTTTCTTCATCGTTGTATACGTTTCCTTCATGTCTACTGCGTACGCTATAGGAACTGACGGCAACTGATTTTCGTTATGGAGTAAAACAGCTTTTAGACCTAATTAGTTGAAAAAAGAATGAACTTATTTTTAGTCTTAAAGATAGATAGATAAAACACCCACTCTTGCATGAGCCATCCAAAAACAAACGCCATTCTTCCGGTTTGTGTACGTGATTAAGAGAGTGAAACAGTTCGTTAATATCTGTGCAATATACAAGATTTTTCTCAGTTTCATCAATGCGAAAAACCTGTTCGAAGAATGAAAGGTTGTGATCTCTTAAGAATGTGTCCTTAAAGTCTTTTTCAACAAGTTTCCACTGCTTAAGCCTGGACCCCAAAGTCTCTGTCTGCCTCTGTGACAATCCTAAGTCCCGTACAAGATCGCGAATGTCATCGTTTGACACTAAATGTTGTTCCGTTATACCACTTGGAAAGAATGTATTGTCGATTTCTGGGTCATCAGCGTTTTCTTCATCAAGTTCGAAAGAATTTTCCAAATCAGAAATTTCACTTCGAATAATCACCTCTTCTCCCTTGATAGGATGAGATGCAGTACACACATTTGCATATTGTATAAGGTCTCGGGGTTTGTAATGATGGCCAACAGTATTTGTTTTGCAGAAGTAGCAGTCTTCGGGCTTATGGTAAATTTGGTGATGCCAAATCATTGGCTTTAAGAATGGTAAGGGTTGTTTTTTGCACATCCCAGCTCTCCATTTTTTGATTGCGCTGCAACACTTTGTACAAGCATACTCTGGTTCATACCAAGCACTTTCACTGAACGATTTATTAATATTAAATAAATTGTTAAAAGCTTCCGAGATAGCTGTATTTGTTTTCAACTTACACGATGTTGTGCATCAACGAATAATCCACAGATGTAGCAAAACTTGTTACGCCGATCACACATTTTTAAGAAAAAAAAAACAAGAGGAAACAATATGAAATCCTTCTGACTAAATCTTGCAACTTTCTGACTAAGAGTGAAATTTTCTATTTCATAAAAGATGTTGTAATTTCAACAATTGTCCACCGATTTTGATTGACCAGCACTTTTTAAACTTGAAATAAAGTACTATTTCAGAATATATAACAAACAAAAAATTTTCCGCTAGAATTAACAGGAAAAACGATGTAAGCATTTGAAAAATGTTAAATAAAAAACAGTTTTTTTTGCTAACTTTTAAAAAATCTAAAAATTTTGCAATAGAAAGTATAAATGTGTGAATTTTATTCGAAGTCCAAATCTTTCAGCTTTTGAAAAAGGTAAAGAAATTAAAAATTGGTTTACTAATAACGGACCTACGAGTTTTTGACTGCGCGAAGAACACTGAAAACGGTTTTTTAAACATAACTTAAAAATTTGGGGGTGTTAGAAAATTTTGAGATATGTCATGATGATCTACTCGTCAAGACCTACAACGCACACTAGGTCGCTTTAGAAGTTCAGAATCACTGTAACACAGTGTAATATTTCTAAACTTGAGTTAATCAAAAGTGGGCGGTGCCCCTTTTTTAAATTATTTTCTGCCTTAATGTTAATGTACACACCAAATTTTATCCTGATTATGTACTGAATACTACATACTACCACAGATTGACACAGTTTATACCATAGCAAATTGGTGGTATATTAACTTCATTCGAAAACGGTAGTATTGGCTTATATATATCAAAATGTTCATAAGGAAAAGAGCCATGTCCGTCAGTCCGTCGTCTGTGAACACGATAACTTGAGAAAATTTTTAGATATCGTAATGAAATTTGGTATGCAGGTACCTTGGCACATTTAAAATGGGCGAAATCGGGTGATAACCAAGTACACTTTTTACTACCTTTATACAAGGTGGCGCTATAAATTTGCGATTGGCCCCTAAAGTCAGTTCTGTTTTGACATTTGTGTAGTAAACACATGCGAAATACACGTTAATAAACAATGTTACGCTACACTGCTCCAGAACGCGGAATATTGCTGACTATTTTTTCGACCAATAATCGGTCGGGGCCAAACGGTTACTGTGAATGGTGAGCGCTACAGAGCAATGATCAACGAGTTCTTTTTGCCGCAACTTGATGAATTGGGATTGGAAAACATGTGGTTCCAACAAGACGGTGCAACAGCACACACTGCTCGTGCCACAATCGATATGCTGAACATCGGAAGCTGACTTTTGCGCCACCTTGTATTAGGTAATTTTCTTGTTTGTCCGCTCATTTCCATACGAATTTTCGGAATCTTGAAAAGTCTTTTTAGGGAATTTTCCGTTGAGCTAGACACCGGAAACTTGTAATATATTTAAGAACTCCGGGACAATGCAATGTGGACTAAAAAAATATCCGATAGGTGGCGCTCGGATCGAGAAATATGGAAAATTTGTTTAAAATTTGGTGTTCTGCGATTGATTTATAAGTAGCTTTCCGGTAAGCTAGAGCATTGAAACTTGACTTATAGATCAACAATGAAATGTTATACAATACCTTGTACACAAAATTCAGTAAGATGGCGCGGTTATCAAGAAAACTGAAAATCGCTGAAAAACGGGGGCGAATCTTTCGATCGATTTCTGAGTAACTTTTCAGTGAACTAGAGACTCGAAACTTGTCACATAGTTCGGAACGCGGTGACAATGTCATATTTCATAAAAAATATTTGGTTAGGTGGCGCACGGATCTACCTATTTCAAACATTCCTTTGAAAGTGGGAATTTTGCGATCGATTTTAAACTAACTTTCTCTTGACCTAAGGACTTGAAACTTAGCACATAGTTCAGGACGCTATTTCAATATAATTTTTAGAAATCAAAATTCCACTAGGTGGCGTGCTTATCTTGATAACTAAAAATCGCTGAAAAATTTGGGGAATCTTGCCAACGATTATTGAGTAACTTCCCGGTGAGCTAGACACTCGAAACTTGGCGCATAGTTCAGAACCCGGTGACAATGCAATACTTTATCAAAACGTATCTACCTATTTTGAAAATCCGTTTGCAATTGACAATTTTGCTATCGTTTTTTAACAAACTTCCTGGTGAGCTAAAAACTTGGAACCCAACACATAGTTCAGGACAGTATAAAAATAAAATTTTTAGAAGTCGGAATTCCGCAAGGTGGCGCGCTTATCGTGATAACTAAAAATCGCTGAAAAATTGGCGGACTTTGAGTAACTTGGCGATCGACTTTGAGTAACTTCCCGATGAGCTAACAGTGTTCCAACTGTGCTGCTATGTTACTCTTCCCCATTTTTTTGAGTGAATTCAATTTATTTTAATTGGGTAGTAGGCCGTAAAATATGTATACGCACCTACAACTACAAACTATAAAATAAAAGGATGATACAAAATTTTAAAGACTACCTTTACGAGTATATATATGTCGCCAAAAAGTAGCAGCAAATGTGTCCTTAAACAAAGACATGGTATTTGTGAGTTTTAGTTTTGAAATTTTAATCATGCCACTTGTAATAAATTTATAAAATTTTAAAATAGATGAGTGCCAAGGAACCTGCGTACCAAATTTCATTCAGGTATCTCAAAATTTAGTCAAGTTATCGTGCTAACAGACGGACGGACGGACGGAATGGCTTGATCAATTTCTCTTTTCCTCCTGAACATTTTGATATATATATAAATCACTATCTATCTCGATCCGTTTATGCCGTTACATACCACAGATACTTGACTAAAGTTAATATACCTTGTGTGCGTAGCACTACTAGGTATAAAAATGAATGTCTGTGAGTCTGTGTGGCTGTGTTTCCTTTGTAGGAGTTCAAAGTGCTAAACCGATCTTTATGAAATTGTCACAGTCTGGGGTTTACTGATTACAGCATAGGCTATGTAAAGGTTTTGAAAAGTGGGCGGTGTCACGCCCCCATGCTATATAAAATTTCAATTCGTCATACATCTGAACGCATTTGATGTAAATTAATGATATTTGGATATATTTGTAACTTAGTAAAGATTTAAATAATTTTAGAAAAGTGGGCGGTGTCACGCCCAAATTCTTTGTGTTTGTTTGTGATTCATTAATATCCACAGTTTATTGTCGATGTCTCTGAAGCTGTTACGATAGATTCACGAGTTCGCTGGGCACGATACAGGCTGCATAAAGTTTTTGGAAAAGCCCCCAAGTTATATAAAGCTGCAATTCGGCATAGCTGGCATTATTTATTATTTATAAAGTTTTCTTGCAATTGTTGCAGCGGAAATGTCTCTTAACGCAAATGCCTCGAGTAAACCTATCAACTATAGTAAATATATAACGATGTCTTTTGGAAACTGGTAAAGGACCTACAATGTCTAAATGGATGTGTTCAAATCTGCTCTTAGGAATTGGAGTTTTGACAATTGGTGATTTTGTATGACGGTAGACCTTCGACTCTTGACAACTTATACATTCTTTCGGCCATAAGTTAATTTGCTTATTCATACTTGACCAATAATATTTTTAACTATCAATCTACGGATAGCCTACGTACCTTGGCGTACGATTCCATGCAATATATCAAATATTTTTTTCCTTAAACTGATTGGAATAAATGGTCTTGGATTTTCACGCGAAATATATTTTGAAATTTAAAAGAGGAACTTTAACTAACTTAAAGTTTTGAGTTGTTTGTTTAGATACAAGATTGTTTAGTTCACTGTGATGTTTTTGTTCATTCTAAATTCTCTATTGCTTTTATTTCACATGCTCTAGATAAAGTATCGGCCACATTTGCTTGTCCTTGAATATACTGTATATCATTCGTAAATTGTCCAATAAACTCAAGATGTCTGGTTTGCTTGGGACTGCGTTCAGTTTTGGGACTTAGCGTCCTTCTAATAAATACCGAAAATGTTTAATATTTAGATAAATTGCTACTAGTTCTCTATCAAACGCGCTGTATTTCATTTCTGCCGGAGTCATTTTTTTTAAAAGGACGCGAGTGGTTCAGACTTTTCATTGAAGTGTTTTTGTATAACACCACCAACTGCCGTATTTGATGCATATGTAGTTAAATACAATTTTGAATCTTTGCTAAAATGCAAAATTTCTCTTCAATTAATAGATTTATCATCCCAAACTAAAGCTTTGTCTTGCTTATTCCTTGTTTTATTAATTAAATCCAGTAAATTCTGCTAACTGGAAATATATCTATGGTAACAGTTAGCCATACCAATAAACTTTTGTGACTCTTTTATGCACTTTGGCAGCGCAAAATCTCGAATAACTTCTATTCTATTTTCAGAAGGTCTTATTCCCTAAAAAATCAATACTAGAAACACCAAAAATACAAACTTTAGAAAACATGGGCTTCCAACGCGATTATACGCTGCTCAGACCCAGAAACTTCATCTTCTATTCTTTTCACCAACTTATTCTCCAGCGACTCAATTTTCTGCGATAGACAATCAAATAACGACTGAAGCTTATTGGATTGTTCCTGAATTTTTTGTTCCACCTCACGTAAAGTAGCGACGACTGATGTTAACACAGCATTTTCATCCACCTTTGGGGCTTTTGGCTGCGGCGAGTCTCTGCTTTGGCGACGCTTGATGGTAGCGGGGGGAAAAGATGATTTTTGGGTATTTTATTTTTGGCTTGTTTATCCCTTATTTCCTACTATGGTCGACAATGCAGTCCAGTGACGTTTAGCAATTTTCACTTTTCCCTTTTTATTTTGTGATAGATATTCCTTGTTTATTGGGTCTTGGCGCTCAAAATAAAGCTGTTTGTATTCGTATTCTTTCTTTCTTTTATTTTCTTGTCTTTTTATTTTATTTATTTATTTTTGCTATAAAAGCTATTCAATCAAGTTATAATTTCTGATATTAATATATTACATATATATATTTTAACTAGTTGTTGTTGTTAACAGTGCTTCGCCCTGCCCAATGGGCTCGATCACTCTAAATTGTCCTCAGGCACCTCTAACGGAAGTCCGAGGAAACGCGCAGTTTCCACAGGGTTGGACCAGAGTGATGTAGGTGTTAGAAGAGTGGGTTCAACTGAACAGGAAAAGAGATGTAAGGTGTTTTGTTAATTATTTAACACTTATATACCACTATTCGCGGAGCAACCAGAAAGCAGTAAAATCTCATAAATGGTTTCATAAAGATTTTTTCTCTTTTAAAATGTAAAAAAAAAAAACTTGAAGAGATATATAATGGTATCATCGTGGTTGTTATTTTCTCTTCAAAAATATGTGCTTCTAATACGTTACGTTCAAACGAAGCCGATAGAAGAAGTCCTATAATACTATACGTCAGCACTGCTCCTCAGATGTCAGACAAACAGATATTTGTTTCACATGTGTGATACATTTCGTCCGATATTTGTAGCATTCGTCGTATACAGCCTATCGCTGTATTCTTTATCATAGTTTTTGGATGCTTTGAATCAAAGTTGATGATTCGTCCAGATGAAGTCGGTTTTCTATACCATTTAACTTTTAATTGGTTTCCTCTTCTAATGATGATCGAGTCCAGATATGCTAGACAACAAGACTGTAGCATTGGAAACTAGTAGTGGGACTATTTTCGAATAATATTGGAATAAATACTATTCGAATAAACAAATAATAATATTCGTTTCAAAAAATCGAATAGTATTATTGAAAGGCGAGAGATGTCGGGAGCGAAATTCACTGTCTTCGTCGCTTGTACCTATTAGCATACATTCACGTCTTGTACGTTTGGGTGTACAAATGTGTGCATAAGCTATAGTGATATTTGTTTAACTATTCGAATACCTATTATTCGAATAGTTGTCATTTATTCGGTTAATGGGGTTTGAACAGCTTTTTATTTATTATTTGAATAATTAAATATCTATTCGAATAATGTTCTGCGATCATTCTTGTGTGTAAATGAATCCCCAGATAGATATTTATTTTAAAATTACTATAAATATATATGTGAACACATATGTATCTCTTCCTTTAATGGTCATCTAACCGCCTGGGCGATTTTGACCGTCCAACATAGCTCGCCAGTCGTTTCTTCGTTGCGCCAACTGGCGCCAATTGGAAACACCGCGGGATCGCAAATCGGTCTCCACTTGGTCGTTCCATCGGAGTGGTGGTCTCCCTCTTCCTCTGCTTCCACCGGCGGGTGCCGATAAGAATACCTTCTGGGCTGGAGCATCTTCGCTCATTCGCACTACGTGGCCTAGCCAGCGAAGCCGCTGTGTTTTAATTCGCTGAACTATGTCGGCGCCTGCGTAAAGTTCATACAGCTCATCATTAAATCTTCTACGGTACTCGCCGTCGCCAACGCGTAAAGGTCCACAAATCTTTCGAAGAACTTTTCTCTCGAATACTCCCAGAGCCGCCTCATCAGATGTTGTTAGTGTCCACGCTTCTGCAACATATAGCAGGACGGGTGCGATGAGTGACTTGTAGAGTGTTATTTTCGTTCGTCGAGAGAGGACTTTCTTTTGCATGCGGTTCAAGCAGCTCACTACTTCCGGGCTGTGCGCCCAAGTATCCTCTGGGTAACCACCGAACACCCGTTTGGTGGTGAGCTAAACGTGAGAAGGCGACAACCTGGTAAGGCCACTCCGACATAATCGGTTTAAGGGCTTGCTGGGGGGTTCAAACAGCAGCGTCTGATCACCATGTGGTGCGGCTGCAAGCGGGCGTCTGTCTTGGATCAAGCGGCTCGCTATACAAACGTGTAATAGAATTCAACTTCCCGTGAAACGGGTTGTGCGTTGGGTTTGGGACCCACCACATAAAACAACGTTCCAATGAAATTCAACAACAAAGCCTCGAACACATATGTATATTGTAGCTATATTTGCATGGCAGGTATTGCGCTGGAGTCTTAAGCAAGCGATGCCAGGATCGCAAATTATTGTTGACACACCCAGTGTGAAAATGGGGGATGCATTACCTTTTACATACATGAAAAGGTATACGAAAATTGTTGTAAGAAAAGATCAATCCAAAAGCAATCAAAAAAGTAATAAGTCGTTCTATTTTTATTTGTAGTACTACATTTTTCATTTTTTCCACTGTGTTTTATGTTTTCTTTACAGGAGCCTTTGAGAAAAAAAATTTACTTCATTGTAAAAAATTAAAACTCAAATAAAATATGAAATACAAGCAGACACCTTCTTTTTTTTCTTGTGTTTTAGTTGCTTTATATCCCGGCTGCTCGAAATGGCGAGATGAGTGAACAAATGCTAGCACTTATCTCGTCCCCCGCAGCAGAGCTCAATGACGCGGTAAAGCCCCGTATATTCCTCAAAGTTGCCCGAGGTTAGATGTGCCTTCAAAATATGAATAAACGGTGCTGTGCCTGGCTGCCAGCATAGTGCAAAGGCGCGGTGTCGCCTCCTCGACTAAGAGGCAGCATCTCTTATTTTGTATTTTGATTTATTCTGTATAAAAAGAAACGCAGGTCGTGCATATTTGCTCTCATAGAAAGTAATGCATCTTTTCATTTATATAAGAAGTAATGTATACTTTGTTGCTTCAGTTTGTTGCGAGCTACACATTACTTTTCCTATGACATCGCTGTAGAAAAATTCATGCATGTTTTCATGTATAGTCTATAGGGGATATATGTACATTACTTTATGCATTCCTAAGCATTACCTTTTCCCACTGGGTACATATTTATTTACATGCATATTTGAATATACGAATGCGTATATATGGAACTTTGGGTGCATGTATGTATATATCAGGGTTGGGTCACTTTGAATAAGTCCATGTCTGTAAATTGCCGATATTGTGGCGATTATTCTCAAGCATGTACCATCCCTAACTCAATAACACTCCCACCACTAGTTAAACACAACAGAGATAACGATGACTACTCTTAAGCGTGCAAGCGTGTAACTAGGAAGAGATATGGCGCGAGTGTGCGAATACGATGCAAAGAGGAGATGTCAAAAAATAACACCGACCCTTTCAGAACACGAACAGCGAACAACCAAGAAACTTCTAGGTGAGTGGGGTAGCACCCTGTCGGACTATATAAGGCAGTGACCCAGCACGGCAGGTTGATCAGTTTATTTTCAAGCGTTTAACAGTGAACTACTGCGAAGTTATCAAACTCTTAAATTTGTATTGCGTTTATTACTAGTAAATAAAACTAGCTATTACTCACAATATCTGTGCGTGTGTTTATTTGACTTTATAGTGATCGAACCCAGGATTGATAATCAAGGAATCATCGAATTCGTCACAATTGGTGTCAGAAGTGGGATTATAAAATAAATACCAGTGCTTTCAAGGATAACAAGGGCATGGCGAAGCTGAATAAATTAAAGATTTAGCAACTCAAAAATGAGTAGGAACAACGCGGCTTAAACACTACAGTCAATAAATCAGAGTTACAGTCACGATTGCGAGAGGCTATGGAAGCAAAACGAATTAAAGTTGATGATCATGTTTTTCATCTTGTGGAGGAGGCACCGACAAAAATGGAAGAAAATAAAGGAGTATCCGAATACAGCAGCAACCGTGGATACAAACATGATATTGGCTGTATTAACTCAGATGTCGACTAAAATGGAAGAACAAGAGACGCGTATTACATCTCAAATGGCATCTCAGCTGGGAGTACAGAAAACTTGCATGGTATCTCAGTTTGAAGAACAGAAAACTTCTATGGCATCTCAGTTGGAAGAACAGAAAGCATGTATGGCATCTCAGTTGGAACTGGTATCATCACAGATCTCCGCGCAAATGGATGAACAGAAGGCATATATCTCTTCGTAGTTGGAAGCACAGCAGGCGAGGGTGTCATCGAAACTAGAAGTGCAAGATGCAAAAATTACACAATTTTAGGATAAAATAGAGGCTGAGGTGGAAGCTTTGAAAGGCCGTATCCAGAAGCTGCAACTGAATCGTCCAACAACCTCCACAAATACTCCAAAGGTAAAAACCCTTCCTTTGACGGTTCTGTTCCATTTCAGGTATTTAAGCTACTGTTTGAGAAGACGGCAGCGGTGAACAATTGAGGCACTGAAGACAAAGTTGCTGCACTATTCGTGGCATTGAAGGGACCTGCAGCTTAAATTTTGCAGACCATTCCTGACGGAGAACGGAACAGTTATGAAGCATTGATGGGTGCAGTTGAGAGACGCTATGGTAGCGAACATCGGAAGCAGATATACCAAATAGAGCTACAGAATCGCTTGCAGAAACCTAATGAAACTTTGCAAGAATTTGCATCGGATATCGAGAGGTTGGCCCACCTAGCAAATGCAGACGCACCTGTAGAGTATACGGAGAGGGTAAAAATCCAGTGTTTCATAAATGGAATACGTGATGTGGAGACGAAGCGAGCCACATATGCAAATCCAAAGAGATCATTTTCTGAGACGGTATTGCATGCTCTGACCCAGGAAACAGCCTCGCTTTTAGGTAAACCAGCATACAAGGATCATCGCGTAGAAGTGGAGACTCCGGCTTGGGTAGACAAAATTTTGGAAGCGTTGAACGGAGTACAGAAGAAAAGTGATTGTGTCATCAAATGTTTCGAGTCCGGAAAAGCGGCTCACATAGCACGTTATTGCGGCACTGGCTCCAGTAATCAAAGCACTTCGGGTGGGCGTAAACGCAAAGCTAGAGAAGATGAGCAAGATGAATGCCCCATAATCTCTGTATCACAACTCGGACGAAAAGCTAGTAATGTTACTGTTGAAGGATACGTGGACGAGAAAGAGCGCTTGCTGACTGTGAATACTGGTGCATCACATTCCATCATTCGGAGTGACTTGGTCAGCGGGAAGGTGAGACGATTACAGAAAGCTAAGTTGTGGGCAGTAACTGGTGAAAGCAAGCAAGTCCTGGGTGAGGTCACATGAAGGATTTTGATTGGGAATGAAGCTACGTATCACAACTTCTTGGTAGCGAATATTGTCGACGAAGTCACCATATGCGTCGACTTCTTGGCTGAGAGAGACATTCACATCAACGTAAGGAACAAGGTTATGATTTACAACGGCCAAGAAGTTCCTCTGGCCTTTGGACACAATAGTGGCTATACCACCAAGGGAGTGATCTTGAAGACGAAGCAACAGGAGCCTCGTAAAACAGAGGTAGCTCATCGATCAAAAGCTTTCACGGACAGGTACCTTCTGAAGAAGATTTGGCAAGGCCAGGAGAAAGATCCAGAGTTGGTACGAGTGCTGAAAGGACTGCAGGAGAACAAACAGCCAAGAAGAGGAGAGATGATTAGAGAGAGTCGCATCGGACATAATGTGGCAGTTTGAAGCTAATATCTGGTTGTTTGCATCGGATATGGCAAAGCGGAGATGGCCAGAATCATCGAGCACTTATAGTTGTTCCCAAAGCAAGAGTTCCAGACGTTATCAAAGCGTCGCATATTTGCTCAGATGGAAAGCTCATGAGAATAAAAAACACGCTGCAGGAGATAAAACGGCGGTTCTATTGGATTGGTTGCAGACAATCTGTAAGAGAATGGATTACTAAAAGTGCAAAGTGTGCTGAGGATAAAAGACGAACATCTAGTGGTCATGTTCCGAGGAAGCAACGCAACTTAGTGGATAAGGTGAAACAGTGCACTGGGCATGAGAGAACGGAACGGAATCCTGAAGAAACGAGTTGCAGTTTGCCAGGTACCACTGGGAACGAAAGTGAAGGCCCAAATCTATTCGGGACTAAGAACGGACAAAATGGTTGCAATATGTGACACTGCAATGCATTGTGGGAATCTCTGCAGGAGAGGATTGATGTCGGAGTTTCAATCCCTGGAGGAAATGAGGTTTAATAAAGCGGTGCCAACCATTGAGCGTCTAGCAGCGGTTGGTTTGGGAAATGTGTCTGATCGGGACGATCAGACTTAGGTGGAGGGCAGTTTGGCGATTATTCTCAAGCATGCACCATCCCTAACTCAATACCACTTCCACCACTAGTTAAACACAACAGAGATAACGATGGCTACTCTTAAGCGTGCAAGCGTGTAACTAGGAAGAGGGAGAGAGATGGCGGGAGTGTTTGCGAATACGACGCATAGAGGAGATGTCACCCGAACCTTCCAGAACACGAAGAGCGAACAACCAAGAAACTTCTAGGTGCGTGGGGTAGCACCCTGGTGGACTATATAAGGCATTGACCAAGCAAGGCAGGTTGATCAGTTTATTTTCAATGTCTCAGATTTGTATTGCGTTTATTACTAGTAAATAAAACTAGCTATTACTTACAACATCTCTGCGTGTGTTTATTTGCCTTTATAGTGATCGAACCCAGGGTTGGTAATCAAGGAATCATCGAATTCCTCACAATATTTAAGAAAATCGATAGCAGGGATCATTATTACGCCAGTGGAATCCAAATCAGCTGTTTTTAGAATTTTTGTCTGTCTGTATGTTTGGGCGCGCATCGCTCAAAAACTGAATGGAATTGAATGGAACTTTTACCGTTGTATTACTAGACGTTTAACTTAAAATTTAAGATATCATTTGTTCCGATAGCTCCACCAGTTTCGGAGATATAGACCGATTTGAGGACCAAGATGACCCGAAATTTGTTAGTACAATATGGGTATCGAACGAAAGGTGACAATGAGTGCTGCAATAAGCGATGTAATTAAGTTACATATCTTATCTGGTATGGGATATAATGATACAAATCGGACTCAGTTTATTATTAGTTCCAAGACGCAGCGAAGCGAGCGGGGTTTACTCATCTATATAAATAAAAGAAAGTTGTGTTAGTTGCACTTTTTATAACTCAAGAACGGCTGGACCGATTTGGCTGATTGGTGGGGAAGTAGCTTGGAACCAGGAAAAGGACATAGGATACTGGAACGATTTTTCGTCATCCCTTGTCAAATTTGGGTTTGAGACAAACCGGTTTCGGCGTTGTGCCATCATCAGTGTCGCTTTTCGTTCTGATCTGTTGTGGTAGTTTGTCTTGTATTTATAGTAGGTAGCAGGTAACGTCAGCATGGGTGTCTGTTTGTGTACGTGTGTGCATGTGTTGTGTGTGTACCTTCAGAAACGGGGGCGGTTTGCATCGATCGGTTTTTTTTTTGTGGTTGACTGAGGCAGGTTAAAGTTGGTGATTTTTGTTGTTTGACCTTTTTTGCTTGTTTGTTGTTTTTGATCTTTTGCTGTTTTGTGCTTATTTGTCGGTGCGTGTGTGTTTGTTGTACCTGATATTATAGACCAAAGCGAAAAAAGAAAAACGGAACAGGCGATCGTAGACGCAGAGGTCGCAATATCGTTAATACCAGTTGAGGAACAAGAACACGCAAGACACATGTGCAGAGAAATAATAAACAAGGAAGTGAAAGCAAAGGAAGGAGAGAAGAGAAACACGGAGCAAAAAACAGTCAAGAACCTACAACATAAACTCAGGATAAACAACATTGTCGCAACGAAGGCGGACAAAGGCAACACAACTGTGCTAATTGAAAAAGATGAGTATATAGCAAAAACCGAAAAACTCATCGAGGATATGGAATGTCGTAGAATAAGAGTGAACCCCACGGATGAATACCAGAAAGAAATCAAAGTGGCTATAAAAACTGCAACAAATATAATAGATACAAACTCGGCATATACATTAGTCCAAATGAACCCGTCAACTCCACCACAGATTGCGCTCTACCAAAAATTCACAAGCCTGGCAATCCAATGAGACCAATCATTAATTTTAAATCGGCACCATGCTATAAGCTATCTAAATATTTAAAAACTGTATTGAAGGACACACTGGAACTTAGCAACGAACACACCATAACTAATACATCTGAACTAATAAACAAACTTAGGACCGTTGAAGTGACAAAGTACAGCAAATTGGTATCTTTCGACATAAAAGATCTATACACATCAATACCACTAGCAGAGACATTGAACATAGTAAACTCTATAATACTACGTAAAACAAAAGATAAAGTAAAAAGTACGCAAATCACGAACACGGTAAGAACCACACTACGTCAAAACTATTTTCAATTCAACAATAAAATATACAGACAAACAAACGGACTTGCGATGGGAAACCCAACATCGGCTATTCTTATGGAAGCGTTTATGCAAAACCTGGAAAAAGAGTATATACAGGAATTAAATTCCAAATTAGGAGTGTTATTTTACGCAAGGTACGTGGATGATATCATATGCGTTTTAACTTCCAACAACGAAGAGCAAGTACTGGAGTACCTCAACAAGCAGCACGGGAACATAAAATTCACAATGGAAACCGAAAAAGACGGAGGAATCAATTATCTGGACCTCACAATAAGTATTGATAAAGCTAGCAATAAATTCAACTACGACATATATAGGAAACCAACGGCCACCGACACAATAATACATAATACCTCGAACCACCCACAACAACATAAAAATGCAGCGCTAAGGCACTTAGTACAAAGATTGGAAAGAACACCTCTTACACAAGAAGCATATAGAAGAGAGCTTGGAATAATATATAACATTGCTACAAACAACGGATATAAAAAAGCACTAGTAGATAAACTCAGGAGAGACCTTAGAGAACAAAAAAGAAACAATGGAGAAGAAAGTACACAAACCTGGACGACAATGACATATACTGGAAGGGCAACATATAAATTAGCAAATTTCCTTAGAAAATACAATATCAACACAGCGTTCAAAACATCGAACAATTTAGGACGGAAGCTAAGAACCAAAACTAACTCAGAAGATCCATTTAGCAGCCATGGTGTATACAAGCTCACCTTTGAATGCCAGCACAGTTACATAGGACAAACCGGACGACAAGTAAGAACGAGGTTCAGAGAACACATTAGAGATTACAACAAAAAGATACGGAATCCAACCATCATACGAGAGTCCAACTTTGCGAATCACATGGCGAAGAATAAATGCCCCCCCGGAAACATCAAAAAAACAGTCAAGGTCCTACATGTACAAGCAAAAGGCAGACTTTCTGAACGTACTCGAAAACATGGAAATCTACAAACAAAAAACATTCGACGGTAGAATAATAAACGAACAGACAAACACTGTTTCCGACACAATATTCGAACCTTTAAAATTGGTTTACAAAAAACAAAGCAACCACTCAGGTACAACAAACACACACGCACCGAGAAATAAGCACAAAACAGCAAAAGATCAAAAACAACAAACAAGTAAAAAAGCTCAAACAACAAAAATCACCAACTTTTACCTGCCTCAGTCAACCACAAAAAAACCGATCGATGCAAACCACCCCCGTTTCTGAAGGTACACACACAACACATGCACACACGTACACAAACAGACACCCATGCTGACGTTACCTGCTACCTACTATAAATACAAGAAACTACCACAACAGATCAGAACGAAAATCGACACTGATGATGGCACAACGCCGAAACCGGTTTGTCTCAAAACCAAATTTGACAAGGGATGACGAAAAATCGTTCCAATATACATCAGTCATTCACCCTGTCGGAAAAACAACAAAACAAAATAAAGACATAGGATACTTTTTTTCCGATAAGTGGATCAGGGACCGACCTATTCTAACATCTTTTATTTATTTTGCGATTTGCTTGAAATTTGGTACATTTCTAGCCTTTTACTCTTATTAAAATTTACGATTGGTTTCTTTCCGGGAAGTGGATCAGGGGCCGACCTATTCCAAAACTTTTTATTTATGGTGCGATTTCCTTGAAGAAAAGGGCTTTGTTGATATTTAATACAGGGTGGCTAATGAAAGCCGCTACCAAAAAAAAATTAAATAACTTTTTTTCTATTTAATGAATCTGGTTAATTTTTTTTTTATTTTGCAGATTGACTTTTACATTTAACAAAAATGGATAACTGGGACACTGAAACAAGAATTTGGATTGTCCGCCGCTATCACGCACTGGAGTCCGTAGTTTCAGTTCAAAGAGAGTATAGGCGCACGTTTGGCGGCAATCCTCCGAGCAGATGGACCATAATAAGACTTGTAAACAATTTTGCCGAGCATGGGACAGTCAACAGAAGACCTTACCAGCGAAACCCTTCAGTTCGAACGGAGGAAACAATCGCTGCTGTAGATGCTGCCATACAAAACAATCCACGTGTTTCGACAAGAAGCTTATCTGCTCAAATGGGTATAAGCAGACAGTCATTACAGTCAATTATGCACAAAGATTTGGACTTATTCCCATATAAAATTCAAATGGCCAACAAACTGAACGCTGCAGACTTGCCGATTCGCTTGGAATTTTGCCAGAAGATGCTTCAAATGGTGGAAGAGGATGGAAACATGTTGAACTGTCTTTTCATGTCTGACGAGGCCCATTTCGATTTAAACGGCAACATAAACAAACAAAATTGTCGAATATGGAGTGCTTCCAACCCACAGATACTCCATGAGACGGAATTGCATCCACTTCGTGTCACAGTGTGTTGTGCAGTTTCATCACGCTGCATTGTCGGGCCCTACTTCTTCGAAGAAAACGGTCACACCGTTACGGTTACTGGAGACCGTTACTTGAGCATGTTGAGAGAGTTTTTCTATCCAGAATTACGCCGAATGAGAATTTCTTTCAACTCTGTGTGGTTTCAGCAAGATGGTGCAGCTCCTCATATAGCCCAACCTGTTATGACAGAATTGCGACGAAAATTTCCCAATAAGCTGATATCCAGAAACTCCACATTCCGTTGCCCACCCAGGTCGCCTGACCTTACTGCACCTGACTTTTTCTTGTGGGGTTATTGCAAACAGGAAGTCTTCAAAGCAAAACCAACAAATTTGAATGAACTAAGGCAATCCATTCGAGAAACAATTGCGGCTATTCCTGTCTCAACTCTCCAAGCAGTAATGAACAACTTTTTGGTAAGATGCCGCACATGCATCGACGAGCAGGGGGGCGCATTTAAATTCCATTGTTTTTAAAACTAATTAAGCTATATTTAATAAAATTTAATGAGATTTAACATGAATAAAAGAAAAATGAATTCCATACACTGCAAAAAAAATTATTTGAGTTTCTTAATGTAGCAAAATTCATCAGCCCCCCTGTATTCTTTTTTTTTGCGAGAAGTGGACCAGGGACCGACCTATTCTAATTTCATTTTATTTATGGTGCGACAAAAAAGATTTACAGGTAAAGAGCGCATTTTGACATTTCATTGGGAGAGAGAGTTGCTGGGGGAAATTCACTCAGTAAAACTTGCAAGTGAAAAACAAATGGTCGTGACATAGGAAAGCAACAACAAAATCTTAAAAATTTAAGATATTAACCAATTAAAAATCCAAAATTTTTGCGTTTCGAGAGAGTTTTTCGTCATTCCCATTTTACTAACACTTCTTCGAAAGTTTTAAAAATTTAATATTTTGAAGCTGACCGGTTGATGTGTGTGTTTCGAATTTCTATTAGTGTATTGTGCCGATATTATCATTATCAATATCATGCCGCGACCAAGACGATGAAATCTTTCACAACAAAACCGTAGTACAAGTTGGATCAAAAGCGTTGCGAATGAAAGGACTGAAGAAGAGCAAGAATTGCATGTGAAGAGTTAGTATGGCTCGACTTCGTGCTTCTCAATTACAAGAGCAAAGAGAGGCAGCCCGAGAAACGGTTCGGTTGGCAATGCGAAATCGTCGAGCAAACGTCAGGAATCAAAAACTAGATAATTTTCGACGCACAGGAAGAAATTTATCAAGTACTGTTTTGAATCGAGCAGCGTTTCGATACTATTGTAGTACTGATTACTGTCTGTACACAGCTAAGCTTTAAGATGCAAAAAACCGCTTTCAAATCGGAGCATTCTGTGCGAAGCCAATTCCGTACATAGCTTTTTGCTATTTTATGTCTTGTTTTGGCACTACTATTTGTAATCAGTGAATGAAAAATAATAGTTTTTGATAAAAAGTTGTTAAATTAAATAAATTAACAATAAAAATGTATAGTGTTGCCTTTCGAATGGTAGCAGAAGAAGAAACCGAAGATTCTATAGCACAGGAACCTCAACAGATATCTATAAGAACGAACATGAGTTGCCGGAATAATTGTAAGCGGAAATAAATTTATGTTTAGTACATTTTATTCATTCAGTGTGTTGCAGATTAATTAAAACTATAGGATAAATCTTCTTCTTCTTTAAATGGTCATCTAACCGCCCGGGCGATTTTGACCGTCCAACATAGCTCGCCAGTCGTTTCTTCGTAGCGCCAATTGAAAACATCGCGGGATCGCAAATCGGTCTGGTGGTCTCCCTCTTCCTCTGCTTCCACCGGCGGGTGCCGATAAGAATACCTTCTGGGCTGGAACATCTTCGCTCATTCGCACTACGTGGCCTAGCCAGCGGAGCCGCTGTGTTTTAATTCCCGGAACTATGTCGGCGTCTGCGTAAAGTGCATACAGCTCATCATTAGATCTTCTTCGGTACTCGCCGTCGCCAACGCGTAGACGTCCGTGTGCAGAAGGCCGTATGGGAATGGCCAGAGCGATTCTTTTGCATGCGGTTCAAGCAGCTCACTACTCCCGTTTGGTGGTGAGCTAAACGTGAGTAGGCGACAACCTGGTAAGGCCACTCCGACATAATCGGTTTAAGGGCTTGCTGGGGCATTCAAACTGCAGCGCCTGATCATCATGTGGTGCGGCTGCAAGCGGGCGTCTGTCTTGGATCAAGCGGCTCGCTATACAAACGTGTAATTGAATTCAACCTCCCGTGAAACGGGTTGTGCGTTGGGTTTTGGACCCACCACATAAAACAACGTTCCAATGAAATTCAACGACAAAGCCTCGGATATGAGAACCCCTTTTTAGATAGGATAAATAAGCTCGCATAAAAACATTTGTTGGACATTTTACCAACGCGCACACAACAGGCCAAAAAGCAGTTGTAGTTTCGCCCATTGAGCTCCTATTGATAAAATTTGTGTTATAAATAATAGAGTGCCTTTTTCCATTCCACAATAAATTTTTCTGGTGGTCCTGCCGAATTTAACTCCTCCGCATTTTGCCAAAATCTATTCAGCGCTTCCTTTCTTCCTTAATAGAAGGTGCGGGAATTTCCGGCTGCCCTTGCATAAGGCTTACTAAAGTTTATACTTGCAGCTTATTTATACTTTTCGTCCTAAAAACACAGAAGCAATACGATATTAATGTACAAAAGTAATTCTTTTTTATTAAAAGTTAAATTTACTTACATTTTGTTCAGCGCTCACTTAAAATTGCCTGGCGAAATATCTCGCAAAAATCTGTTGTGTATTCTCCGATTGGCCCCTAAAGTCAGTCTGTTTTGACATTTGTGTAGTAAACACATGCGAAATACACGTTAATAAACAATGTTACGCTACACTGCTCCAGAACGCGGAATATTGCTGACTATTTATTTGACCAATAATCGGTCGGTGAAAAACGGTTACTGCGCAAAAGTAATCCTCCTATCAGAAAATGCTATAAATTTTGCGATTGGCCCCTAAAGTCAGTTCTGTTTTGACATTTGTGTAGTAAACACATGCGAAATACACGTTAATAAACAATGTTACGCTACACTGCTCCAGAACGCGGAATATTGCTGACTATTTATTTGACCAATAATCGGTCGGGGCCAAACGGTTACTGTGAATGGTGAGCGCTACAGAGCAATGATCAACGAGTTCTTTTTGCCGCAACTTGATGAATTGGGATTGGAAAACATGTGGTTCCAACAAGACGGTGCAACAGCACACACTGCACGTGCCACAACCGATATGCTGAACATCGGAAGCTTAATTTTGCGCCACCTTGTACTTATAAAATAAAGTCGCTAAAAAGCTATGTACGGAATTGGCTTCGCACAGAATGCTCCGAAAGCATTTTAAAGCTTAGCTGTGTGAGATGGACTTTTTTTATATAATGTAAAGGAATATATAAAAGGGGAGTGGCAATCGGACAAAATGAGGTAAAAAACATAAATTTTTGGTTTACACAGCCATACTTCATAACCTAATCAACCGATTAGAATGAAATATTTACTTTCGTTCTGCATCGAAAAAAATAGTTGATTTCTTTCTAATTTAACCAAAATTGTTTAAACAAAAGCAGCACTTTTTCCAAAAAAATCTGTTTGTGTGTTTGTTCGCTGCCAAACGAATAAGTCAGCGTGCTTTAAGCGACAGCTGTGGTGAGCCATTCATTTGATGAATTCGCGAAAGAGCTCGGTAGCGGTACTTCCCTTCGGACGTATGTGTGTATGTATGTATGTATGTAATGTTAATTATAAAGTTGTTTTACACATTATCAACCTGTGTGAAACAAGCTGCGGGTTGCTAGTGATTATATAAAAACAAGTAAGGAAAGGGCTGTCTTCGACTGTGCCCAAGACTTTATACCTTTCATGAATACGCATCACGGTTTTAAGTGTCCGGTCCTTACTCACAATTAGCACAAACTCTGCAAAACTGCAATGTTGGTCCGATCTAGGTGATTTTCACTACACACATTACATATATACCTAATATGTACCAAACCTGCAAAATTTTGTTGTCCTAGCTTTTTAATTGCAACATATATAGCCCAAATAGCCCGAATAGTGCTATTCGGATAATACTAGTATTCCACAAACACTATTCGAATGAAATTATAAATTATTCGAATAAATATTACTCGAATTATTTATAGCCTTCGAATAAATGGATTTTTTATTCGAATAATTTTCATTCGAGTGGTCCCATGCCTATTGGAAACGGATGAATACAACAATAAAATGGAAGATATACTAAATGTTTTAAGTACGTACAGAATTCTAAGGCAGGATCCTACGTATAGATTACAAACGAAGAACAATTACTTAGTATACAAAGTTTTCATACTTGATCTTATTTCGAAAGCGGACAGAAATAAAAAGAGAAGAAAGAATCAGTTAGATTGTAAAGAGTAAGTTCATAAAGTTGCTATGGGTTAAGCGAGGATAGTATCGATTTTTTAATGCTAAAAAGCGAGTCAGAAACATCAAATGTACTGGTGTGAGTGTTATAATTGTCACACAAACATCGTAAAAAATTGGTTTAAAATGTCTTGATGGCCGAAAAGGAATGTTAAAGTTTACTTCTCCCAACAAAAGTGGGCTAGAGACCAACCCGTTTAATAATTTAATCATAAATATTGTTCCGAGCATTTCTCTATGACTGGCAAGGGTAGGAAGGTTAATAAATTTCAAGCGATTAGTGTAGGGAGGCAAATTATACAGGGAATCCCATGAAAGATCTCTTAAAGCGAAAAGTAAAAATTGTTTTTGAACCGATTCTAATCGATCAACGTAGACCTGGCAACTCGGATTCCAAATAATTAAGCCATATTCTAATATCGGTCTTACTAATGTTGTAAAAAGGGCTTTAGTTACGTACGGATCACTAAATTCTTTCGACCATCGCTTAACGAATGATAAAACACCCCTAGATTTATTGACAGTTGCATTTATATGGAGATTGAAGCTAAGTTTACATCCCATCGTAATTCCCAAGTCCATAAAATCATGCTCTTGTTCAAGACTATGATTGTTGATTATGTAGGAAGCTGGTTGTGTATTTCTGCGCGAAAAACACATATATTTAAATTTTTTAAGATTGAGTGGCATGTAGTTTAGATCGCACCAAGCACCCAGTCTATCAAGATCTGATTGAAGTAAAGTTATACTTTCGCTCACCGAGTAAGACATAGAAATCTTAACGTCGCACAGTGGCGCCTTTTGATTTTTTTCTTTGCAAAAATCATAACTTTTGAACCAATGAAGATATTTTAAAAATTTAAAATGTAAATGAAAGATAATTATTTGAAGTTTTATTGTGTGAAAGCTCAGAATGGCACAGATACAGGGTGCTTCTAAAAAATTCGTCAAAGTCGAAAATTTTTCGAAAAATGCAAAAACAAAATGTTTTTAGTAAAAAATAAAAAAAATAAAATGAGATTTCTCTTATAATGACGTATTTAGGCATTAAATAAGATAAACTAATGATTTTGATAAGATAACGTGGCACTGCCCACTTATGACAAAAAGTTGTATCTAAGTAGTCACGTAATCAATAACTACCAAAATCGATAGACGTATTGTTTCTTTTAAATCGCAATACTCTTATAAAGCTCAAATGTCCGTTTTTGGTGCCACAATAACGTGCTTCAAAATTCATCGTAAAATTTTACATGTGTTTTTTTTTAATTTACCAGCCAAATATGGATTTTATTAATAACTAAAAGTTATTGAAAGTGGTTCAATGAAATTTTATTTGAGCTAGAGATTAAACAGCCAACGAATTTTGGAAAAGGGGAGTGGCACTGCCCATTGATGCTAAAAAGTTTGATCTTAGTAACCGCTTTACCAATTTGTACCAAATTCGATAGACGTATTGATTTCTATAAAAATTTAATACTCGTTTGAAGGCGAAATGCCTAAGCTTTAAAATAAATTTGAGAAATTTTAGAGAAATGCAATAACGAAACGTATGTACATATTTATAAATTACTAAATTAATTAATTCTTTTATTTGAAATAAAAAATTAGCTTGTACCGTTGGTGTAAGTTTCTTCTCAGGATACTTTTGATGCAGCAACTCTTTAGTTTTAGATGCATATTCTCCAAATTTGGGTCCATTAACTGGTTAATGGCAGTTTAAAATATTTAAAATTACTAACAATCTTTTCACAATATCTCTATCAACTCCTGTTATGCGAGCAGTCGCTTCATCGTTTTCAAAAAATCTTCTTGAGGAGTTACCATCATTTGTATTTCCGTATCCATACTTTGGACAGTCAACTCTAAGGCCAATCTCTTTATAGAATGCATCCTGAATTATTTTTTTTCTCCTGTTTTGTTTCTCCTTACATGTTGTATTGTCGTCGAAAAGTTTTCCTTGTTGTGGTAGTGTATTAGCCAGCTTCAAAACAAATTCCATACATCTTATCCTAGCATGCAAAGGACATATTCCATACTCATAATTTAGTTTGTCAGTTATTGAATCATCAAGATTTTCAAAGTCCTTTTGGCTCTTCTTACAAATTGGACATTTCATTGTAGATGTCGTATTTGTTATTAAGTTCAAAACTTTTCCATCGACCATTGTTAGAAGAAAATCATGCTTTATTGTAATGACATTCCCCTCTTCAATTATTGTTGGTTCTAATTTGGCAATTTGATTTTTTATATCACTCATTGTAGCTCTTATGAGTTACGAAGACTCCTTCTCGTATTTAAATAATATCGGGCGGCACAATATAGTTGCTGACGGATGTGGATTTTTCCAATATTCTGAAGCTTCATCTTTTAGTGGTAATGGAACAATAGAAGCCATAAACGTATAACTATCTGTAATTGTTTCATCGTCTAAATTTATTCTTTGTTTATTTTTGCTTTGTCCTGATGATCCATCACAGCCCCACTTAGTTATCAATGCTAGCTCCTTTGGCAGTGATTTCAACTTTTCTTCAGTAACACTTTGAAGGAGTCATGTAGACTTATGATCCATTAGGTTTTGTAGCTCAATTTCAGCTGATACGTCGGTTATTTTGGGACTTAGAGGAACTGCTTCTTTCTTGGCTTGAGTAATTTCTTGTATCCAGGTAAAATATCGGCATTACGTTGCATTAATGACTTACGCAATATAATACATATAACAGAGATCTATAAACAGCGTCAAAGCTTCTTCGGGAGTGTATTTCCTAGGTAGCGCATTTGGTGGTGTGAGAATGCTGTTTTTGATCCTCATCACTCGCACTGGACTTGCTACCGGAACTGCTTCTGCTGTATGAGACTTCACGTTTTCTTCGTCTTTTTTATATTTAGTAGCCAGTGCTTCTTAAAGATGAGTCGTGGCCATAGCTTTTGTGGTATCAGACAGCTTCCTTTTCCTTGTGTAGGTAGAACACTCTTCTATGGGTTTTGTTGGTCTCCCTCTAGTTGGATTGGTTGACGTACTAGGCGTTTCTTCGGCCAAAAAAGTTTTGTCAGCTAGCCATGTCATGCTTACTTAGAAATTTTGAATTGTTACGATAGACGTCCTTCCATTTACTTTCTATCATAATGTATGGTAAACCAATTTTTTCTTCCTTTTCTTTAATGCTTGTTTCACTCGCTAATTCTCTCATAATAGCCTCAACGATGTCCCGCCTTGACTTTGTAGATTTAAACACCGCAAATAGTTTCGAGTTTTCTAGATACATATTAGAATTGGCTTCGAGTGTATCTGACTAAATATTAAACTGTGAACTATATTTAAAAATACTATTCACTTTATTTAAGTAAGCAGAATACTAAGTTCCTTAATCTCCAAAAGGCGAATGATAATGTGCATTGTATGATGGATAGCTTTATATACCTACTAAAATTATTAAAATGAATTTCAGGTATACAATTCGTAACTAAAAAAATATATGTTGTTAACAAGTTCCAATAACAAAAACGACTTTACGGCCGTACTGAATTATATATGCCTGCTCAGGCGCGTATTTATGCCCAAGGTTGTTTAACTTTATTTGATGTAAAAAGTGAAGTTGCAGCTGGACGCAGGTAGACTTTATGAGTTTAGGTAACTGAATATTTCACAAATAACTACTGTTAATTTGACGGAGCACATATTTAAAAATTTTTTTTTTTTCATCAAAGTTTTAAAAATGGCCTAAAAATAGGCATTTCGAAAAACAGGTATATCCGGCAACTTTTAACAAAAAAAAAATTTTTTTTTTCTTTTAATTCTAAATTAAATTATCTTTAATTGCTATACAAGAAAACGACAACCGGCCGCCTTATTTACTCACAAAACCATTTTAAATACAACGAAAAAGAAGAAAAATTTCAAATTTTTCTACCTGGTAAACTATAATTTTCTGTGAAAAAACAGTTGTATATTCTTGATCCCTGCAAAATTCTCTATTAGAAACATGTATTTGCTCACACGTACTTGTTGTCGGCTTTCGTTGATGAAAATAAAAAATTTTAGATTTTTTCGCTTGACAGCTGGTCTATTTGATCGTTGCCAACGTGATTGACAAGCATTAGTGTATTAGTTTTGTGAGAACGTGAAATGAGCAAGCTCGCGGAAGAAAAAGATTTTACGTTGCGCTTTATTGAAACCTACGAATGCTTAGACTGTTTACGTTTTGCATACAAACTTTTCATCCACAATTTTTTTTTTAAATTTTTTTCCGCCAAAACAACTGCAGTTACAAGCAATAAAAAATTGTCATCCGATGACATGTTTACATCCGCACGCTACGAATTTTCAATACAAATGGCGCTTGATGCTTGTATGGTGGCCGGGCAAGCGACAAACACCCGATTACGCACACAACCACCCGTTGCTATGGCTACAGCAGCATTTGCTTGCGTGTCGCCAGGCAGCTTACTAGGCGACAAAAAAGACAGTAAAAAAAGTCAAGATTAGACGGTGCTAACGGAATTTTTATTTGTGAATTTTTGTAGGTGAATTATTTTATGTAAATTGTTTGCATATTCTTGTTTTTATGTTGTCATTAGTGGCCCTGGGGATGTTTATCGTAGAGTAACCGAAATATATTGGCAAAGAAAAAAAAGACCCGAAAACTGCGTTTTTCAATTACGTTTTAGACCTCGAGCGGCAACAAATGAAGACAAAAAGGTTCCTAAATCGTCAATATAAAATTTTGTTTTTTGCGTAAAATAGGTAACTTTGAGTACATAAATTTACTATTATTTTTATATAAATATACGAGGTCAACGGCCCTATTCCTGTGTCATACAACGGTAAAAAGATGTTTGTTTGCTCTTGGAAGCAAAGTTCAACAAAGTTATATCGCTGAACATATTTTCCCATAGGCACAGATACAAATTTATACTTTGATTACAAAAAAAATTTTTCAAAGCACTCCCATATAAATATTTACAATTCATATGGTAGTGCCTGAGTTTCTTTTGAAAGTGCAAAACAAAAACAATTCGGTATGAAGCTCAGCCACTTCCATATGAAATAAAAATTTAGACTAACAAATTGACAATAAAAAATTTATATAAAAATATGGAGGCACTAGAAAAATTTATATTCAGAATTGAATGTACTCGCATTTAATTGAACAAAAAAGGGAAACATGGGAGCGGAACTTTGAAGAATTTTGATGCATAAAACCATTTTCCAAGTCTTATAAGAAACACAAAGAGGTCTAAATAAACACAAACTTGGTTCAAAGAGCACTTAAAATGAAGCTACTAAGGTTGGTTCAAAACGGTCCGAAACAAAGATGATCGCAACCGTAACTAGTGCAGCTGGGTATAAAAATAGACTTCTGGTCTCAGAAAAGTCGGAAGATATAGGCAAGGACTATTGATATACCAAAAAATACCAGCTTATTTCAATAGATAGCGTTTAGATGGAGACAGAATAAAATTTACTATACTAATTTCAGTTGGCATGGGAAACTTTGTTACCTAAAATGTGTGGAATCGAGAAAAAAGCACGCCTAACTTTTATATGTGTACGAAATATTTTATCAAACTCTCTGATAGTTCTGAATTTAACTTGCAAACGGTTCTCTTAGAAGCTTTAACTGAAACCTATAGCGGCATAAATTTGTTTGAAATTTAGTTTGTTACAGATACTATCTTCACTAGAGTCCCCACAGATTCACTTTTGTTATAATTGTCATAATTCTGCTGCTTGAGTTACATAGCTAAAATTAGCAGGAAGAATCTCCGTATTTAAAAAAACAAGTAAATTCTTAATTAGTGGAATCCGTTAACTTTATGTAACCTATCACGCCCTGATCTGATTCCGTTTGAAAGCGGACTCCTTATTTAAAAAAAGTTTTTTTTTTTGTTTTTGCGATATCTCCAAAACATTTTCGAATTTTTTTTTTATTCAATTTAATAAAGAAAATCTCAGTGTACACGTATTTTTGTATATGTATTGTGATTTATAATTCATTTAAAATAATTTGAGCACTCTGATTGCGATAAATGAGTGAATCTTTTTAGTATTGTGACTTCTGATTAAAATTGTTCTTGATCGTGAAAATATCATATTTAAATTCACAAAATTATTATTTTATACAACCAATGGCTGTCACTTAGTTAGCCCTATCCTTAATATTTGAGGACACCATGATCACAATTGTTATCGTCTGAGCAGCTCCTTGCAGCAGGGCTGCTCAAAGCTCTCTTGATCCGGGCGGGTGTTGAACCTAACCTGGGACCAAGGGAATGGATCTGCTCCACTTGCTGGAAGAAAATTTACGAGAAACGTTCACACTCCGTTCAATGTTCGAATGTAAAAAATGGCTGCACAAAACCAGCTGCTCCGGGCTAAATCCCTCCACACACAGGCCCCCTATATTCTTCAAAGATTATGTGGCCCCTTGCTGTTCACGTCCTAGGGCGTCCCGTGGCCAACGTCAACTCAGTGTCGCACTGGCACAAGTTCCAGGTACAGTCTCCACGACAAACAGCACTAAATACTGCCCAGCAAGTAGTGTGTAACTCCGGCTGACGCTCACGCCAATACCTCACACACCAGCTCACAGCTACTTTCTGCGTAGCACCTCTCTCTTAGATGTGAGCAATGCTGAGCGACAAGCCACCCCACTCCCTTCACAACCTCCCCTTCTTCTTCCAGCACTAGCACAAATATAAGTCAAAGACACTAGCTCCTGGTCCCTTATACAATGTGCAACTCTTACCTTGGCCTATGTCACCTGCTTATATGTTCTAAACTTGGTAACAGGAATTTATGAACTGATACGTACGTTGCGCCATGTTGTCGAGCTACACAACCTACATCGTCGACTGATTCGCCTCCTTCGGGTGGTTCGGATCCTTCGATTGCGACGTAGTGCGCGACCCAGTCTGCTTCTACCTAGGCATACGTACCAGTCCTTGACTCCCAGTGTGACTATTTCTCACCCTTCGCACATTCGTGTCCTACTGCATGAAGCGGCAAAATATTAAGATTGCTGCAGCTCAGAACACAAAGCTCGGTGCCCGATCAGATCTTTGGACCTGTGGGGACGGTCTTGCTTTCATCACTCATCAATCTGGTCAATACCGTCTATTTGAGCCCGATGTCGGCCCGAGGGACAACACCTTAGGTATGGCGATGTCGATCTATAAATAATTAACATTTATATACCTCCTGTCACCTGCTGTCCCAATGAATACCGCCCTGACATTCGTGCGTTACTCAGACCATGACCTTTGGCACTCAAGCTTACAGGTCGATGGTAGAGGACAGGAACTGGCTGAACAAATAGACGATTCGACGTTCTACACTGTGAACGGGGATCGCGGTAAATTGCTCAAGGTCGCCAGACCTTACAATCGTCAGTGCTGGTCTCATAAACTGCGTTGACTGGCGAACGATGTTGACTCATGCATCAGATCATTTACCGATAGTCCTCTCAATCGATCGCCCCACCTACTTTGTCATCTCTGAAAATCCCACCTTCACTAGTTTCAGCAAAGCTGATTGGGTTGGTTTTCTTAACTTCACTGAGAGCTGCTTCGCTGCTCTTCCCATCCCGTCTGACGTACGAGAAGCGGAAACAGCGTTTCGCATGGTCATAGCTGCAGCCTTAAATCAGTACCAGGGAGCGGGGATGTTCGATCACAACCAAGTTCGATTGCATTCGGACACACGATAAAATTCAACATTCGTACTTGTTCGTGTATGTCTAATGATTTTTCGCCAATTCAGGCTTTCGCATATTTGCTCCGAAACCGATTATATTGAGCAGAGAGAAAAGTCGAAAGGTAAAATTCAACGCGTATGCAAATTTTCATGCCTGACGAGACAATGGAAGAAAAAGAAGGGAATAAATGAACAAGCAAAATTAACCCATAGCAACCAATTATTTTATTACTTATTTTCATATTTCAGTCTTTAAAAAAGAACAACTCTTACATATATACAATAAATATTAGCAAAGTAACCATAAATTTCTTTTCACAAATAATTCTTTACATAACATTTGACACTCAATTTAAAAAAATTTTGAAGTATGAATGCAGAAATATGATACTATCTTGTGATTTTGGACCAAGTCGATTTTTTTTTTCTGTTATCACGTTACCGGCCAATGAAAAATCTGGTTGAGTGGCTGCACTGCTAGCAGGAAAGGAATGGATTTGAAATGCGACTTTGGATAAATATGGATACGACTTTTCGTTAGAATTCCACCATTTTTGTACATCAAAGTCATCAGTAATTTCAACATTTTCCTTGCAGTATCTTTCTATCTCTTCTGCATGTGTTTTCATAGTATTATTTGCAGCCTTTTTTATTAATTAGGGAAAGAAAAATTTTATATCTCTTTTGACTGGTGAATGGTGAAAAATGCTAAAGCATTGTCAGAGGGTTCATATGGAGTTGGTGAATTCAGATAGGATGATGATGATTGTGATGAAAAGAAAGCTTACGTACATTTTCTATTAAGGATATACAAAAATTCGTAATATCATTCACATTGGTCTGTTGCATATTTACAGCAGAGGGATAAAAAAAGAAAGCAGTTTTTTTCCATAAACTGATATTTGAGTCGATACATATCAAAGTCGCTTAAGTCCACATGTAGAATTTTTTGAGATTTTTGTTGCGTTATATACTGCACTAACAAATCAATAGTTTAAAATATAGAAGTATATCTAATTAATGGCAATGACGCTAAAAATTCGCATTTTGTTTTAGCAATTTTTTCAAAGTTGAATAAGTCCTTGTATACCTGTAAATCAAAACTACTTAAGGCCATTTCAGCCAATCAGGGTGGGCTCTGCTATTCTTTATTGTGACATATTCAACGAACTTTCTTAAACTGAAAACTTTAATAGTGAGTGTGTTTTGATAAAAATGGAAGAAAATAGCGAATATGCGCAAATTTTGTCACCGGACAAAGCAAAAAAAAAAGAGAATATTAATAAAAGATGTAAAACCAACAAAAAAAATATGGCGAAACTGTAAGAATTTTATTAGTAATTGCTATTATTGTTAAGGTATCTACTGAGTGTATCACTCATGTTGTTTTTGTCTTTACGGCTGCATTCATGCCTTTAGGTATTCGCCAAAAGGGCTCCCACAAAAACCGAAGTGCAATCATGGAAAAAAATCAAAATACACGTGCTATTTCCTTAAAAAATTTTACAGCTTGCTGAGCAAAACAGCGCAGGACAATTTCATTCTGCCCCATATTAAAGAAAGTATAACATTTTCAGGGCCCTAAAAAATCATGTGGAGAAAAGGCTGTGTCAAATCCGCTACCTTGCAAGTGATACATCGCATTTCAAGGTTGCTTAAGTCCACATATATTTTTTTTCAAAACTAATTAAGTCCATGTGGTGTATTTCAAAGTTGCGTAAGTCCAACGTTAAAACTGTTTTTATTTTAAAATGGCTAAATTTTCCATTATTTTTTCTTCACAAAATGCTCTTACGCTTTCTTATATAAACGTTTATAGAGCTTCGCGAAAGTTACATAAAGTATATTTCAAGAAAATAAAAAATCGCAGTTTTCCAAAATTGTCTTATAGTGGACTTAAGCGACTTTGAAATGTATCGACTCATTTGCAAGCCAGGTGTTATCAACGTTTTTAATAATGTTTTCCTTGAGTGATGATAAAGCGGTAACCCCAGTGTCTTTAGGCTCGCACAACTTTTTAGCTTTTCTATTGAGCTGTAGCTTTTTAAATATAATTTCGAAGTCACTGCATAAGCCAACAAACTCCTTAAGAGTTGATATACTGATTAGCAGCATTCGTCGGGGTTCTTCGTTTTTTTGTAGTTACTCATTTATTTGGAACCAATTGTCTACAATTGACTTGAACATATTAAAGTTCGAGTTCCAGCGTCTAGGACACTCATTTTTCAAAGAGGTTTTTTTTACTGTTGTTGCACAAATTTTTTTTGCATAAATCTATAAGCCCTGACAGATCTGTGGTTTCCTTAAAGGAGCGTTTCGAAGTGTTTGCAAACAAATGACTGCTGCAGTTTAAACGACTATTATCTTCCAAAGCTTTCGCTATATTTAAACCTCGGTCCGTTACTAATTTAATTTCGTCCGAATTACTAACTCCGAACTTACCAAATAAAGTACTCAACTTGTCGAAAATGTTAGCACCGGTCGAACGCTCGAAGTCCATAGATTTCATACCCAAAACAATGTCAGATAATTTCGAATTGATTTCATAATGCAGGGTAACTCCCAAAAAATTCCTGTGCACATAATTTTAAATCTATTAGTCGATTGTGGCAGATGCACCACCCTTTTAAACAATGTTAGATATTCCACCACTGATTTGTTTTCTTTTTTGCTTATTTCTGTGTTTGCCGCAAAAGTGTTGTGGGATCTGGAAGTAAGTCTTCAACATCGCCATTATCTCCATATTTTGCTCTGATTTTAATAAGCCATTTTGTTAGCTTTATAAATCCGGAACCATTTACAGCTGAAAATGGTTGCATATCTTCACTTGCCCATTCTATACATGCTTAAGCTTATGATTAGTCGGTAAAACAGTTTGCAAAAGACTACATTATACAACTTGGAAATACTTATTTTATCTATTATTATATTATTGTACCTATTTTATCAGATAAATTTGTGCTCTTAGCAGTCCATACAGCTATCAAGCGCAAACAGAGAGTAGTTTTTTGCAAACTGTTTTACTGTTTTCATAAGCTAAATGTCAACAGATGAAATGTACAAGGTGGCGCAAAAGTAATCCTCCTATCAGAAAATGCTATACATTTTGCGATTGGCCCCTAAAGTCAGTTCTGTTTTGACATTTGTGTAGTAAACACATGCGAAATACACGTTAATAAACAATGTTACGCTACACTGCTCCAGAACGCGGAATATTGCTGACTATTTATTTGACCAATAATCGGTCGGGGCCAAACGGTTACTGTGAATGGTGAGCGCTACAGAGCAATGATCAACGAGTTCTTTTTGCCGCAACTTGATGAATTGGGATTGGAAAACATGTGGTTCCAACAAGACGGTGCAACAGCACACACTGCACGTGCCACAACCGATATGCTGATCATCGGAAGCTTACTTTTGCGCCACCGTGTATTTACGTATGCGTGTTGCCTTACTTCATAAACAAATATCTGTTTGTCTGACATTTGAGGAGCAGTGCTGACATATAGTTTTATAGGATTTCTTCTATTGGCTTCTTTTGAACGTAACTTCGTAGAAGCACACATTTTGACAGGTTATGCTAAAATCATGAACAAAACATAAAGTCAGACGATGCAAGTTGTAGGCGTTGAACTTAGTGTGAGTTGCTTCTGGCAGAGCCAGCTTTACATAGCACTCTCCCGTGTAAGTGAAGCAGAAAATTTGTTTGTTCACGGTCAAAGCATTTCTACATCAAATGTTGTATACAAGGTAGTTTTATAAAATACATAATCTAATTTAAAAAAATTTCAAAAGTATTGTCTAACCAGTCTATGCAAGTAAGTATCTTCCGTAATATAAACATATTGAGCTAACTGTATATAGTATGTATTTACTTTGCGGATATAGCTGTAACTGATTGACAGACCTCCGTTCTAATGTAGTGCCCCATTCGATTTTATTATGGACATCCTTAAATTAAGATAGCTTTATGAGAAAGGCATGAAATGAAAGCGAAGAAGTGAGGGGGTAAACAGATGACAGGCTTTAAAGACGACGGCTAGGAGTATTTCGAAAAACAAGGACCATCTTAAAATACACATCCGAACGACGTCGGATTCCCTCCTAGAATATTAAATAAAAGATATATTGATATGATGTTTTTTTTTATCCCCAGATGCATCATACCATGGACCAATTGGATATGTTGGACGCAACGGGGCCAATGACAACGTTAGCACCCATGTCAGAAACGTCATTGACACCTACACATCAACATCTGCACGGTTCTTATCACAGTATGAACCACATGATGAGTCATCATCATCCAGGCGCTTTAAGTGGGCATTCCTCTAGTACTTTTTGTAATTAAGTTCAGAATGGCAACTTCAATAAATATATTTTCAGATCACGCACACTCTGCGGTACATCATCCTGTTATATCAGCCGCTGTCGCCGCTGCCGGCCTTCACCCAGACACAGATACCGATCCAAGAGAACTAGAAGCGTTTGCAGAAAGGTTTAAACAACGGAGAATAAAGTTAGGTAAGCGTTGTATGCATTTTACTGCTAACATAAACTCAACTCTATTTTGAGGTAGGCGTAACACAAGCTGATGTAGGTAAGGCTTTAGCGAATTTGAAGTTACCTGGAGTAGGCGCACTTTCACAGAGCACGATTTGCCGATTCGAGAGCCTAACCTTATCTCATAACAACATGATCGCACTGAAGCCAATACTTCAAGCGTGGCTCGAAGAAGCAGAGGCACAAGCGAAAAACAAACGACGAGATCCTGATGCCCCTAGTGTACTTCCAGCTGGTGAAAAGAAAAGGTAGACAGCGTTTTGGTTAATGGAGTCATTATACTTTTATTGGCAAAAAACAGTCAACATCTTGTTGTATTAGGTTAGTCTTTTATTCTCAAAACATCTTGCGTATACAAACTTGTACACACTTAATATTAGGGTAACCCATATTATATTTTTTCCTTAAACTTACTTATTCAAGTATGAGTATATTCAGAAGCAGTATTATTATTGCCATCACCCATTAAATATGCTAGGTTGACTGAAATTTGTTAGAATTCAATCGGAACAGATCAAAGAAAGAAACTTCTTACTACCCTTCATCTTTTAATTAACATTTCGATTGGCTTTACTTACCTTTACTTGAAAGCCCATAATTGCAGGATGTGAATTTATTAATATGGGTATCAAACGAAAGTTAACTTTTTTATACTAAAATTAAATTATGCAACATGGTTACCAAACGGAGAATGTTAAAGCGAATTTAGACACCCTTACCACTTTGCAAAACCAAGAATTTAAAGGCAGCAATCGGGATGTCGATTTACTCTGATAAAAAACCTGCGATAATGTCAGTATTAGAAAAATTTCCATAAACCCGACCAGTTCGACAGTAATACAACAGCCAGTTCTATGTACAGGAATGACCCCGTTTTTTTACACGTGCAAGAGCTGTTATTTCAGTATTAACCTGTATAATAAGTAACGGGCTGCTCCACTACCTCTTGTTACTGCCGGTTGTTGAACCCAATTCCGGACCAAAAAATTTGATCTGCTGAGTTTACTGAAAGAAATTTTATGTTAAACAGCCGCACTCTGTTCAATGCGTTACGTGCAAGAGATGGCTACACGAATCTACTACACACTGTCCCCTACTTTTTAAGTACATTCCTGGGCTCCTGTTGTGGACGCCCAGGGCATCTTGCAGCACAAGCAACCATTGCCCACCACCACTGCTTCAAACAGCTACAATAGCAGCATCGCCACTATCGTACACATCTAGCTTAGGTATAGTGGACCTGTCAGGCGATGTTGACCTCTTGTCACATGTTATCCGGTGAATTAGAACCTTATATTAGTGTGTTGTCCAGAGGCTATAACCGTATGATCCTCGTAGATTTCAACACACACCATGGCCTGTGGCACTCAAATTTACCGCCGGATGGCAGTGGACAGGCACGTGCAGAACAAATAGTCGGCACCGCATTTTGGGTAGTGAACGGATACGCCCCCACCAGAGTAATCGCAAACTGTCACAGTGGGCCAAACATCTCCATCGTAATCGCAGGACTTAAAAACTGCACTGACTGGCTACCAACGCTTACATTAGCATTAGCGACTTGCAGATTTCATAACATCCTAATGCCGTACATGTGTCAACTTTAGCAAAGCTCA
The DNA here is from genome assembly GCA_949987695.1 of Merzomyia westermanni. Classification (NCBI taxonomy): domain Eukaryota; kingdom Metazoa; phylum Arthropoda; class Insecta; order Diptera; family Tephritidae; genus Merzomyia; species Merzomyia westermanni. Next base: position 104,287,303 of record OX465290.1, on the reverse strand, counting down.
CTGGGACCGCTTTACGGAATTTACAAACCATAAATTCGACTGAAATTTGCCACGAAAATATTGCCTCTGGGGCAGGATCGAACCCGAGCACCTCCACATCAGAGTCGTCTTCTCTATCTATTGAGCTATGCCGGCCCAAGATAGGAAAAACTAGGGAGGACTTTTACAGGTTTTATATCAAATTGCCGGCAAATCGAACAATCATGGAAAGGCTAGGCAGGTCCCTTACAGCCCCTGCTAAATTTTCCAAAGAAGGCGTAACCTGGGAAGAACTAGGCGGAATATACGATGAATCAATCGGCTGTAAATTGAGAAACATACGCTTTCCATGGCAGAGCCCTGGCAGGCCCCCGGAAAAGTTGTCCATTGTAGGACAAATCAAGCCACGGCCTGGGTTAAGTATAAATTTTCTTAGATTATTTTCTACCCGGGCACTGGTTTGAATCAAATCACCCCACCCACAGGACGTTGCCCGTGGTACTTGACTTATCAAAAGCTTTTGATACACTCAATCCTGTCACGCAGAATATCCAAACCTTTAAGAATTAGACAGGGGATGCCATCTGCTATTTAATTTAATTTTTGGTCCCCTAGCATTGCTGACATAACCTGAAAGATGTTGCAACTCTGGCAGAACACCGCTTTCCGAACTGCAACGGGATGTCTTCTTATGTCGCCTAAGGCTCCCTTCTATCAAGAGAAAAAAATTACGCGGAATTATTGAACATACAGCTTTTATTGAACTGCCATAAACTTAGACATCCAAACAGGTATCTGTTATCTGCCTCCGTAAGCACTTTAATGAGATCCAGCATAACATCACTTAGTCGTTTGATGTGCGAAACCACATTCGGATTCTAATTTACCTCCACACTGAGTTGGTAGATACCGATCTCAAATCTCGGCTTATGAACCCTGTTATTTACATCCAACCATTTGAACTAGCTGAAGAGAATATCGTCCTCCTAGGGAGACTAAGGTTAGGTTGGGTTAGGTACGGTGGCGTTCGCCCAAAGGGGACAGCCCACTTGGACACTTACACTGTCCGTTGTGATAACACGTTGGCTAACGGTGACCCGATTTGTTACCTATTTATTTCACGAACCGCAGAGACAATCCCGGAGAGCTCCGGATAGTCAAGTACATCCCGACCGAAGTATTTGCGCCTTGTCCTAAGTAGCAAAAGCTGGCCAACTCAGCATGAAGTGGCTTGGTGTTTCAACCTCGTCACCATCCATGCAGCTGACACAGCTGTGATTCTCTAGGATGTTTAGCCGAACCACATGCAACCCCATCGGGCAGTGCTCAGTCAGCACTCCAATCACCATAGACAGTTGTGACTTTCCTCTCGGGCCAGGAAATCCGCCATGCAGTTTCCAGGGATGTCTTTGTGCCCCGGGACCTAGATAATCTTAATCGTAAAATAATTCGATGCCACAGCCAGCGAGGTCAAGCACTCCTTGACAACCTTCCATCGCACTGTAGCTGATCCCAACGCCCTAATAGCCGATTGACTATCCGAGTGAACATTGAATTCCCTAACAGTAGTGGCGCGAAGTAGCATTTCATCCACTGCAGCTTTAATAGCAGCCACCTCAGCTTGGAAGACACTGCAATGATCGGGAAGCCAAAATTTATGGCTGATGTCCAGCTCTTCGCAGAAGACCCCTCCTCCGACCTTCTCGTCAAGCTTGGACCCGTCAGTGAACAAGTTCACCGGACTCCTGCGCCAGATAACATCTCCATCCCACACCTCTCTCGAGGGTATGACGATGTCAAAGGCGGTCGCCGGAGAGAAAACCGGCGCACAGTAGTCCCTCTTGTCAGGGACGAAGTCAAAATTGGGCAAAATACTCGAATGCCCCGGTTTGCAAGACTATAACCCGCCCCACGGAGCCTAATCGCAGGCCAGGCTGCGATAATCCTGCCCACAATGTAAACTGGTTGTAAGTTAAGCATTACGTTCAGAGCCAGTGTAGGTGTTGTTCGAAGGGCTCCACTGATTCCAATCAGAGCAGTCCGTTGCACCTTTCCAGCAATTTCACTGTAGAAGCCGTGTCTTCCACTAGACCACCACCCCATAGAAAAGCATCGGCTTAACCACGGCGTCGTAAAGCCAATGGACCGCCCTATGAAAGATGCCCCAGCGCTTCCCAATGGCCCCGCGACAGCAATGTAAAGCAACAGACGCTTTCTTATCTCTTTCTTCAACATTAAGCTTCCATGATAGTTTGCTATCAAATATAATACCGAGATACTTGACCCTGTCAGACAGTTCCAGAGATACCCCCTCTATCGAGGGAGGTCTGAAGTTAGGTACCTTGTATCTTCCCGTAAACAAGACTAGCTCTGTCTTACCAGGGTTGACTGATAACCCGCAGAATCTGGATCACCGAGGTCGTGAATATATTCGTTCACTACCACGACCCAGAGTAGTGGAGAAAGCACGCCCCCCACTCAGCCGTGACAATTCTGTCACTAAGGATCCTACTGATGAGTTTAACTAAAGACACTTCGACCACTAGCGTAGTTAGGGCCCCTTCGATGGCCGCCGGCTGGACATTGTTAAAGGCACTCTCGATGTCAAAGAAAGCGCCCAGCATAAATTCTTAGCGCTCGAGGGATCCCTCTATCCGTTGGGCAACCGAGTGCAGTGCCGTTTCCGTTGAGCTGCCTTTACAATAGGCATGTTGCGATGCCGAAAGTCGCTCTCGGCGTATCCCTTATACATAGATCAATAAGACGACCCAGCGTCTTTAAAAGAAAAAGGATAGACTGATTTGTCTAAAGTGAGAGGGTTTCCCCACCTTTAGGATGAAGGTGACTTTGATCTCGTTCCAAGCTTTGGGAACGTAGCCTAGTCTCAAGGTACTGGCGTAGATAGGAGCCAGCCAGCTACAAGAAATACCTAACGATTTGTGAAGAAGCGCAGGAAAAATGCCACCGGGTCCCGGTGACTTGTACGGCTTAAAGGAGTTGATAGCCCATACAAGCTGTGTTTTCCCCAGGGGAATGTCAGATGGGCACCTGCCCACGCTAGCAATCGCAGCCATGGGGGGTACAGTTTCCTGCACAATCGGGATCTTCGGGAAATGAACATCCATCAGAAACTTCAGTGATTCCTCGCTGCTCATCGCCCAGTTCCCATCTGGGATGTAGAAATATCCCATGGGAGCAGAATTTTTGTAGAAGATTTTCCTGAGCCTAGCAGACTCATTACACCCTTCCACATTTTCGCAAAAGGCTCGCCAGTAGCCCCGTTTGGCTCTCCTGATTTCTGCTTTGTAAAAGCTCAGCCCCACTTTTTAGAGCTCCCAATCCGAGTGCGATTTGCTCCTCCTGGCTTTATTAGAAAGCCTCCTACTAGAAGCCTTAAGGTCACCAAGTGACTCCGTCCACCAAGATAGGCTTTCGCTTGCCAATGTGGATTTTCAGAGGGCACGAGTATTTAAAAGCATTGTTGCAGGCCAGAGTGAACTTTTTTACCAGGGCGTCCACAGCGGCTTTAGATATTACCGCCTCCGCCGTGGGCGCGTCTGGGAGTAGTTCCTCCAGCTGCTTACAATATACTTCCCAGTTCGTTCGTCTGGGACTCCTAAACTAGACTTTATTGGGGCACGCCTCGTCAAGAAAGAACTGAATGTACCGGTGATCAAAGAAGGAATGCTCGGGAAGTACACTTCATCCCGATATCCGGTATGATAGCCCCCTGAAGACGATGGTTAAGTCAAGAACCTCTTACTACTTTCAGTAACAAAGGCAGGGTCACCGCGCCTTTTACATATTCATAGCTCTTCGCTAAAAATAAAGGCAAAAAGTGACTCACCTCTAGCATTTGTGTTCGTGCTGCCACATACTGTGCGATGGGAATTTGAGTCGGTTCCGACTATGATGTCCGACCCTATCCGTTTTGCTTCAGCCGTTATGGTGCTTAAGATGGCTAGCGGCAGCCCAGATATATCATCGTAGGCAATTAGAGCCGAGGCCAGCCACAACCTCTTTCCACCAAGCTCCCAGCAGATCGTAGTTATATCATCGTTGATGAAGTTAGACACAAGCAAAGATTTGATTTCCTTTTTAACAATTACACAGGATTTTGGCCTACCTGCCGTCGCATGCACCATAAGGCTCCTGGATCGGACGCTGTTTGCAGCCGCTGGTTCCCGGCGGAGCTCTTCGACTCCGGAACTGTTCCAGCGCTGCTTAGGACACTCCTGGCCCACTCTAGCGTTCGTGCATGCTTTTCGTTTAACGGAGAATGAATACGAGGTGTGTGCAAAAAGTATCGCGAATTTTGTGTTTTTTCAAAAATTATTTGTTTATTCATGAATATCTATTTTGTCCCCTTCAAAGTAATCCCCATGAGATATTATACACTTGTGCCAACGGGTTTTCCAATCTTCGAAGCACTTAAAAAAATCATTTTTTTTTTATCTTGTTCAGCTCCTCCTTCGATGCCGTCTTTATCTCGTCAAGAGAAGCGTAACGTCGTCCTTTCATGGGCCTCTTCAGTTTAGGGAACAAGAAAAAGTCACAGGGGGCCAGATCTGGGGAATACGGTGGCTGCGGCATCATAAGTGTGTTGTTTTTGGCCAAAAAGTCGCGCACAAGCAACGATGCGTGAGCAGGGGCGTTATCGAGTTGCAATTTTTGTTCTTCCACAAATCCGGGCGTTTCTGGCGAATTGCTTCGCGCAAATTGCGCATAACTTGCAGATAATATTCCTTATTTACCGTTCTTCCCTGTGGCAAGAACTCATGATGCACCACGCCCCTGCAATCGAAGAAAACTGTCGGCAAAACTTTCACATTCGACCGAACTTGGCGCGCTTTTTTCGGCCTTGGTTCGTGCGGCAGCTTCCATTGAGATGATTGAGCTTTGGTTTCCACGTCATAACCATAAACCCACGATTCGTCACCAGTTATGACCCTCTGGAGCAAATTTGGGTCGTCGTGGACAGAGTTTAATATCTCATTAGCAATGTTCATGCGATGCTGTTTTTGGTCACAATTGAGCAATTTTGGTACGAATTTCGCGTAAAAATCGAAGACGATCCAAAACACGTGCAAGCAAAGCAGCTGTCAACAATTAACTGAACATTCAAAATGGCCGAGCTTGTCGGTATAAGTGAGAGACATGAGTACCAACATAACGCCACAAAAAATTCGAAATTCGAATATACGTAACCAGCGAAAATTCAAAATTCGCGATACTTTTTGAACACACCTCGTACATCCCTGCCAACCATCAATGGATAAAAATCTGGGATCCCTACCAACCATAGCTAACCGTGGTGAAACTCGGATTCCACAAATTCACAAAGTTTCACTAGCACCAACGCATATGTTTGGAAAATAACAAGTGCCTCAAAGTATGCACTAACGCGTGCCCGGAAAAACATTTTCAACATGATTAAAAAGTAAACCTCACCGAACAAAATTGCCCACTTGCTTGGTACCCGCCGTTTATCCAAATTTTTATCCATTGCTGGTTGGCAGGGAGGTTTGGCATTTGTAGTGTTGTCAAATTCAAACAGATTTTTCGATATCTATAATATAAAGTTGATTTTCACTAGTTCGAAACCGGCAGTGATGTAATCATTAAAATTTAATAAAATTTAGATTCGTACTTGGAAAAATGTTTTGTTCTTGTAATATTCTTCAAATAAAGGTGAAAATTTGAAATCATAAATAAAAAAAAATTATCAGTTTGTAGAACTCGAAATAACTCGTCTCGCATCAGAGTCGAGTGCTCTAACCACTCAGCTACGGCGCACGCATCAATAGTGTGAGAAAATTTTACATATGTACATATACATTAAGATAGAATGGTTTAAAGTGTAGGCAAATTATTAACCATGCATAAACTAACCGCAATGGTGTGGCGGTAGTGTTGCTGGACTATCACACCAAAGGTCCAAGGTTCGAGTCCTGTGAAAGGTAACATCAAAAGTGGTTTGAAAAAGTTTTTCAAAACGGGGGTCGCAACATGGTTAAAAAGTGAACCTCCCGGAACAAAATTGCCTACTTTTTATCCACATGTTTGGTAAGCGCGACTCACGGTTTATCCAAAATTGAATCCATTGCTGGTTGAAAGGGAAGTATTCGCATTACAGAGCCTCTGTTCTGTGAGTAAACGTCTCATGCATTTTTGCTAGAGCTGTTGGTATTCTATTGATCACTGGCTACGATACCCAATGTCAGCGGCTCTCCTCAGCGCACAAGCAATGTAAAATATGAGCAAATATGTAAACTTCATTGCTGATACTTACAAACAGTGCGTACAAAAACAAAATAAATGATTATTCATAATGAATATTCAATACAGGAGTTTGTTTTGTTTTTGTATTTGTGGTTGGGTTTGTGTGAATTTAAATAAAATAAAATATATGAAATAAGATAAAATAGAATAAAACAAAGTTTATTAAAGTAAAGTAAAGGGAATGACATGAAAGGAAAGGAAAGGAAAGTAAGAAAGGAAAGGAAAGGAAAGGAACGGAAAGTAAAGTAAAGTAAAGTAAAGTAAAGTAAAGTAAAGTAAAGTAAAGTAAAGTAAAGTAAAGTAAAGTAAAGTAAAGTAAAGTAAAGTAAAGTAAAGTAAAGTAAAGTAAAGTAAAGTAAAGTAAAGTAAAGTAAAGTAAAGTAAAGTAAAGTAAAGTAAAGTAAAGTAAAGTAAAGTAAAGTAAAGTAAAGTAAAGTAAAGTAAAGTAAAGTAAAGTAAAGTAAAGTAAAGTAAAGTAAAGTAAAGTAAAGTAAAGTAAAGTAAAGTAAAGTAAAGTAAAGTAAAGTAAAGTAAAGTAAAGTAAAGTAAAGTGAAGTAAAATAAAATAAAGTAAGGTAAAGTAATGTAAAGGAAATTAAAGGAAAGGAAATGAAAGGAAAGGAAAGAAAGGAAAGGAAAGGAAAGGAAAGGAAAAGAATTGAAAGGAAGGGAAAGTAATGAAAAGGAAAGGAAAGGAAAGAAAGTAAAGTAAAATAAAGTAAGGTAAAGTAATGTTAAGGAAATTAAAGGAAAGCAAGGCTAAGAAAAGGAAAGAATAAAATAAATTTATAACAGAGACTGTATAGAGTAAAAGAAGCAATCGAAGAAAATGAAAATATGCTGGAGAAAAGGAACGACAGAGAAGGGAAGGGGAAAAAGGCAAGTGAAAGGTATAGCAAATAATTAAAATAAAATAAAGTTTTGTGGTTAATTTCAACCACTGGCCGATCTCTACATTAATTAATTTAAACATTTTTTTTTGATAGCAGCTTGCAGCTTTTAAATCTCTTTCTATACATATATAATTGTTTATATCTTAGGTGTATATTCTTAACTTACGTATTTGTATTATAGATCACTTTATTACTTTATACATTATATTAGGGAAAATAAATAAAAGTGACAAGTTGAGTTTCTGAAAATCATGATTTATGCAATGTATCACAGAAGTATCACGACAATGCATTACTCCGGTTTTCGTATCACAGTGTTGAGTACCCTATCTGCCCTATTCTGTATTTGTTAAAACTAACACTTGTTATGATTCAAAAGATATAATTTTGTCACTCGAAATTTTATCGGTATACAAAAGGTGAAAAGCTTTCTAAGAAAAGGAAAGAATAAAATAAATTTATAACAGTGACTGTATAGAGTAAAAGAAGCAATCGAAGAAAATGAAAATATGCTGGAAAAAAGGAACGGCAGAGAAAGGAAGGGAAAGAAGGCGAATGAAAGGTATAGCAAATAATTAAAATAAAATAAAGTTTTGAGGTTGAGTTTCAACCACTGGCTGATCTCTATATTAATTAATTTAAACATTTTTTCTTTGATAGCAGCTTGCAGCTTGTAAATCCCTTTCTATACATATATAATTGTTTATATGTACCTTAGGTGTATAGCTTTGCCGTAAAGCGAGACAAACTTTCTTAACTTGCGTATTTGTATTATAGATCACTTTATTACTTGTTACATTATATTAGGGAAAATAAATAAAAGTGACAAGTTGGGTTTCTGAAAATCATGATTTATGCAATATATCACAAAAGTATCATGACAATGCATCATCCCGGTTTTCGTAACACAGTGTTGAGTACCCTATCTGCCCTATTCTGTATTTGTTAAAACTAACACTTGTTATGATTCAAAAGATATAATTTTGTCACTCGAAATTTTATCGGTGTACAAAAGGTGAAAAGCTTTCGAAGAAAAAAGCCTCATAAAAATTAAAATTTTTTTCTTCTGATGTGAATATTGGTTGGGTGGTATTATGAGTCACCTGGCAATGGTCTCCGGCCATCCGCCCATCCACTCAGCTTCCTCAATGCTCTCTATATGATTTCAACGACCACGTCAAGGCAAAAACAAGACACTAGTGGTACTGTATAACCACCCTAGGTCCCTATATTAACTCAATTACTGTATGTACATTCGACGAAATATGCTTTATATGACGCCTAGAGCTTTTCTGTTTTACTATCACTTTGCAATAGAGTTTTGAATGTCAATGGCATAGAGAGCACATCCTAATGCTTCCAAAGGCTCCCCTTATCCTGCCTCTTTTTTTGAAAATATTATTCAATAGGTCATAACAAAAATAACAATTGATATAAAAGAGCTTTCGCATTTATCCAAGCATACCTAAATGAGACTATTGCCATAATTCTGCAGTTCCTTTACTCCAACATATTTTCGTTTTCTTTGATTTCTTCTTTTACTCTATACGGTCTATATTTAAAATTTATTTTTTCATTCCCTTTCTTTTATTACCTTTAATTTCTTTTACTTCACCTTAATTTACTTTACTTTATTTTCTTTATTTCACTTTCCTCTCCTTTCCTTTTTTTCCTTTCCTTTCCCTTCATTCCCTTTCCTTTCCTTACCTTTCCTCTCCTTACCTTTCCCTTCCTTCCAATTAATTTCCTTTCCTTCCTTTTTCATTTCTTACCTTTCCTTTCAGTTCCTTTCCCTTTTTCTCCTTTCCTATTCTTTTCTTTTCTTTTCTTCTCTTCTCTTTTCTTTTCTTTTCTTTTCTTTTCTTTTCTTTTCTTTTCTTTTCTTTTCTTTTCTTTTCGCTTTACTTTCTTTTCTTTTTATTTCTTTTCTTTCCTTTCACTTTATTTAATATCCTTTTCTTTCCCTTACTGTCTTTTCCTTTCTATTCCTTTTCTTACGTTTCCTTTCCTTTCCCTTCCTTTTCCTTACTTTTTTTCTTCGTTTCTTTCTTTTCTTTTCTTTTATTTTCTTTTCTTTTCTTTTCTTTTCTTTTCTTTTCTTTTCTTTTCTTTTCTTTTCTTTTCTTTTCTTTTCTTTCTTTTTCTTTTCTTTCTTTCTTTTCTTTTTTTTTCTTCTCATTTCTTTTCTTTTCTTTTCTTTTCTTTTCTTTTCTTTTCTTTTCTTTTCTTTTCTTTTCTTTTCTTTTCTTTTCTTTTCTTTTCTTTTCTTTTTTCTTTTCTTTTCTTTTCTTTTTTTCTTTTCTTTTCTTTTCTTTTCTTTTTTTTTTCTCTTTGTT